>LR989995.1:2634000-3951000 GCA_905147175.2 Nymphalis urticae | reverse complement strand
TGTGGCAGAAGTTCATTCCACATTAGAAACTACTCAAACGTTACATATCAAAACGTTGATCCTCAAATCCAACCTTATCCAACTTTATAATCATTGTGTCAAAAAATCCTCAACTCCATATAAAGTAACAGTTTTCATAATAATACCATAGTGACCAAAGCTACAGATTTTTTTTTTTTTTTTAAATATATCTATGTATATTTAAATCATTTAATATTAAAATTATTTAATAACATAAATATCATCACTAGAACATGTTTAAATAATAATTATCTATTCTTTGATGCGTAGCACCTATTAATATTTCAGGCTTCTTGCGCAAACTGTAGTCACAAGAACGAAAGGAACCGTTTCAGTGTTTTCGTAAAAAAATACTTCGAATATGAGTTCAATACGAGCGTGCGTGGTTTTGTTTGTGTTACTAGTGCAGTTTCAATCAATAATTTCAAAGGTTTAGTATAATTTTAATTTTATCAAACATTTATATATTAGTATTAGTAAACAGCAATACTCAGTACTGTTGTTTTTCCGTTGGAAGGATGAGTAAGCCAGTGTAACTACAGGCACAAGGGACATAACATATTAGTTGATAAGGTTGTTGGTGCTTTGGTGAAGTAAGGAATGGTTAATATTTCTCACGGTGCCAATGTCTAAGGGCAATGGTGAATACTTACTTCATCAGGTGGCCCACATGGTGGTCTGCCTAGAAAAATCGTGGTTTATACTCAGCAGTCGCGATATCATGATGGCATTTACCCTACACCTATATCAATATTCCTCTTTGACCTAGTGGCTTTCTTGTAAGGCTGATCCCAAGATTCACAGTTCAAATATATGGTTTTTTATATAAGTGTTTATAATTAATTATTACTTTTAGAACTCACCAATTCAAGTTACTATTACAAGTTTTAATTAAATATAGATGCATTACACTTTTTTATTAATTATGAAAAGGTAAAATTAATTATTACCATAAAGATACGTATAGAAAAAAGGGAAAGAAACCAATTTTTGTATAGTCAATATGCGTTAATGACAAGTTTTTTATTACAACACATTACAACATTTAATGGGCTAAGATTTTCAATTTCAATTACAGATATTGCCATACGTATAGCGCGTAATATTATATGTAACAAATAAACATACTAGGACAGCTATTAAGAATATAATATCATACAAATAAAAAGTATCTTGAATAGATTTATTGATCAAATTCAAATTCAAATAAATAACTTGAATTTGATCAAAAAATAATTTTAATTGAAAATAAAATAACTTAAAATATTTATAATCATAAGAGACGCTTACTAATCAAAAAATAAATGATAGTGCGTTTGTTTCACATTTTCATGTCTTAATTACTCAATCAATCATCTTGAAATTTTGCACGTTGTCATAACCTACTCTTCCTCACACGTGGTCAAAGCTGCGGCCAGAATCTATTGGTAAATAACTAAAAATGTCCAATTTAAGAAGTATGTACTTTGTAGCTTATTTATTAATTAATAATAATAATAATTAGACAGTATGTGTAACTTTTTTTTAATTATTCGATATCCCACCTAGTTAATTTAAATTTAAATGTATTGAATTTCTCTTCGGGAGAAATCTTAGTTTAAGGTCTTCGTATATTTTTAATGTATTTTATATAATGGGATGTAAAATTTATATGAAATAAATATTTACTTCCAGCCCTTTTTTTTCAATTTAATATGCGACTTAATATGTGATGATGATGACGACGTATCAACGACGAGTGCAAGTACAGAAGATGATTATTTCGACTTTTGCGACTGCACTCCGACAACGCGTCGCCCTAACAGGCGTGGTCAGCCTTTTGCCCCGTCTCAATTCAACATAAGATTACGTAAGTACATCTAAGTATAAGATAACGCTGGGTTTTGCTTCAAATTCTCGAAAGCCACCAATTATATTGCATACTTAGTAAAGACTATTGGGTATTATTAGAGATGAATGATTTCATTAACGAAACGGAAGACGCAACGTGGGCAGGCCCGTACAAGGTGGACCGACGACATAAAAAGAGTCGCAGGAAGCCAACGGGCAGCGCAAGACCGGCCAACATGGAAATCCTTGGGGAGGCTTTGTCCAGCAGTGGACGTCTTTCGGCTGATATGATGATGATGATGATGGATTATTTCATTATTTTATCTTCCATATCATTTCACGATCCATTTTAATTAATGTATTAAATTTATAAGTATGAAATGGCTCAGTGGATAGAACAAGTATAACTTAACCAACGCTAGCTGATTCAAATATGGGCAAGTACAGTGTTAATGAAGACAAACATTGCCAGAAGATATTTTGTTGTAATAATTATATACACAACACATTAATGGAAACCACTTAATAGAAAACGAGATCTTTACCCAGCTGCGAGCCATTTATATAGGCCGTTATTTTTTTTATATTTTTTCTATTAAATAAATAACCCCTGTGCAACATGTTAGCAGCAAAACTATGCGTCTGTGTTGCCAACTGCAGATACCGTTAACACGACGTAACATGCATATTAATAAAATTTCATTAAGTAAGGATTAACACGAAACAGTAGTATATATTTTGTTTGTTGCCTTAATATAATTATTTTATAACGACTGCACCCGCGGGCCAGATGGGCAACCTAATGGTAAGTTTACGGCCACCACCGACCCTAGGAAATGGTGCCATAAGAAATATTAACCATTCCTAACATCACCAATGCTCCACCAACCTTGGAAACTCAGATGTTATGTCACTTGTGCCCGTGGTAAATCTGGCACACTCATCCTTCCAACCGGAACACAAAATCACTAAATATTGAAGTTTGGTGGTAGAATCTGTTCAGTGGTATCTACCCAGAGGCTTTTGCACAAAGCTCTACAACCATGTACAATAGTATAGAAGTTTATATTACAGATATGAAATAAATCGTGTAATTATAAACATATATACAACTTTGCTTTTAAATACAGCATTTTTAATTTTGGCAACGTTTGCTTACTTTTATTTAAATTATTTTTATACAAAATGTAATCGAGAAAAATGTCCCAAACGTCAGTTGGTCGGTACGTTTATGTGCACGGTATCTCTTTCGATTAGACTCGTACAAGCACACGAGGTTTGCATCATCATACACCAGAAAAATGTAAAGTAATTTATTAATAACTAGGTTTTACTAATTCAAATTTGAAATTATATTGACTTAAGATTAGCATGTTTTAAAGAATACATGCTAATACTCCTCTTACGAACCGGGTTCCTTCAAACGAGGCGTGAAGAGGCATCTTGCGGGCTGGCAAGGCGGGGGCGGCTAGTGCAGAACATTCTTCCCGACTGTACTGGCCGTCGTCGCACTTGGACTCTATTACCACTTACCATCAGGTGGAGTACAGTCATTTGCCATCCCGGCAAATATAAAAGAAAAGAATATACACATAACTTACTTACGCTTCTTTATCATGTAAATAATTTTGTTTGTAACAATATGCTTTATTTATTGACAACAAGCTTAGCCTAGACCTATTGTGTTATATATTTCAATAAGAATAAAATGAATATTGAAATACTTACAATTACGAGGTAGAAAACAATCAAGAAATGTACATGCTTTTTTCTTTTTTGTATTCATTGTCTCCTCAAGCTATTGTTTCTCTTTTCGTAAAACAAAGCCTAGGTAGGATGATGATAATATGTAGTTTATAATGATAGGAAAATACGTATATATACGTATATATATATATATAAAGGTACTTAGCACATACTTATTGTCAAATTAAAAAAATATTAATAATATTTATTTGGTAGTAACTGTTAATAATGACACGACAAACCAAGGCTTCTCCTTAACAGTTTTTGAAATGCTGATCAAATTTACTAATTAGCTAATCTGAATTGTCAATGGTCGATAGCAGTTAATGACGAATGATGTAACATTCGAACAATGAGCGTTCAGATTAAGGCCAAGGTTAACCTGCATTAGAATGACTTTTGAAAAACTGGAGGTTATCCTAGCAAGAACATAATCTAGATGAATCTAGAACTTTCCTCAGGACCGTTATTTTTTTTAACTAGTTTTCTCATTTCTAAAAATACAACAAAACTTAAAATGCAAACTAAAAATTATTGTGTTTTGGCTATCTAAAAACTGTTTAACTAATAATAACTCGTGAATCTTAAACGATGATCACGGGATCAAATCCAACAAATACCACTGAATTTTTATGTGGTTTATTTTATGTTTATATTTCATCTTGTGCTCAGCGGCGAAGGAAAACATCGCGAGGAAACCTACGTATGTATTATTTCACTGAAATTCTGTCACATGTGTATCTACTCGCATTGGAGCAGCGTGGTGGAAGAAGTGCTAACTTTTCTCCTCAAAAGGGGAGGAGGCCTTAGTCCAGCAGTGGGATATTAGCATGTCGTTATATTACATTACATTACATTAGACGACGTACATGTCATAAAAAAAAGTTTAAATATATAATTGTCCAATTGAACCTTCCTCTAAGACATTTCCAAATGAAGCTTTAATTTTCATTATTTCTAATTAACAAGATCGTAAAGTAATAATTGATAACTAATGCGTATATTCACACTTACAATTTGTTCTACCGCTAAATATTTGCCTGTTTGGTAATATAAACTTACAACATTTTATATATCCGTTGGTTGCCTGGAAGAGATCGCTATGTAGCGATAAGGTCGCCAAATTTGTATGCTACTTTTATTATGTATGTATCCTTGTTTTTGTATTCTTTTTCTCCTTGTGGTGTACAATAAAGTATAAAGTATATTACTACTTAGTGTTGACATCAGCTTTGTCCACTTAAAAAGTAGTAACTTTCTTTCCTTGGAGTTCAAGCTTGCTTCATATCAAATTTCAGCAAAATCGGTTCAGTGGTTTAGGCGTAACAGACAGACTGAATTACTTTCGTATTTATAATATTAGTATGGAAATTAAAAATGTTGACTGCCTCAGTGGTCTAGTTGCTAACTAAGACCACAGATCCTGAGGTTACTGGTGGTAGGGCTTTTTGCAAGCTCGTCTGGGTAGGTACCACCCACTCATCAGATATTCTACCGTAAAACAGCAGTACTTGGTATTGTTGTGTTCCGGTTTGGAGGGTGAGTGAACCAGTGTAATTACAAACACAAGGGACATAAAATCTTAGGTCCCAAGGTTGGTGGCGCATTGGTAATGTAAGCGATGGTTAACATTTCTTACAATGCCAATGTCTAAGAGAGTTGGTGACCACTTACCATCAGGTGGCGCATATGCTCGTCCGCCTTCCTATTCTATAAAAATAAGGTACTGGGTTCAAACACCAGGTCGGGTCGATTAAAAGTTATTGGATTTGTATAATATCTGTAGGTACCTGTTGTAACTAGTAAGGACAGATATGACCGTCCTCGTTAGTTCTATATGATAACATCATCGCTTCGAACCGATGAAGCTTTATGCTAAAACAACTTATACAAACATATGTTAAAATTGCTTATACGAGAACCTGCTTATCATGACCGCGT
Source organism: Nymphalis urticae (assembly GCA_905147175.2). Lineage (NCBI taxonomy): Eukaryota > Metazoa > Arthropoda > Insecta > Lepidoptera > Nymphalidae > Nymphalis > Nymphalis urticae. Next base: position 3,945,462 of record LR989995.1, on the reverse strand, counting down.
GGAATGGTTGAAAGAATTTTAGCATTTGCCTTTGGAATCGCAATTTCGTTTCTCTGGACGAAAAATGTTTTAAATTTCAGACTAAAAATTCTGACATATTCATCACAGACTGTTGTTTATATGCTGTCTATTTTCAGCACCTTCAAATGGAATGAACCTCAGCATGATCAACACGAATGGAATTTGGTCGTTCGGCTTGGACGCTCTTCAGAATGGACAAGTGACGCCACCCTTCTTCAATGGTCCTACCACACTTGCTCCAACAACTGCTGGCGTTACCACCTCTGCAGGCACGACCGCGGCACCTACCACGGCTAAAAAATAAATAAATTTTTGTATGTATGTGCTGAGATGTTGCGTATCGCTGGGACTTGTTAAATATATCAATAAGAAATCAACACTCAAATAAGGAAAATGCATTTTGCAAAAATATCTCTTTTTTCTTGTAGATATTCGAATATTTTTTAATTCCACAATTTTATTTTATTTTATTTTATTGTTAATATGTATACATACATAGATATACTCTATTTATACTAAGGTTTATAATATAAAAAAAAAAACAAAAAACGCATGGATGCAATTGTCATAGCATCTATCATATTATCATATCATATCATTATAAAATAAAAAGACACGTAAAATTTTTTGTTACGACAAATAAATAATTATGTAATTATTCTGACAAAGTAAAATTAAATAACAGACACATTACTCTAAAATTCGAAAGCATTCTTGTTTATTTATTATCTATAATTCGTTATTTTTTATAATATATTGATTGATTTATTATTAATAAGTTATTTTTAAGTATAAATATATATTAAACTTATTTCGTGGTACTAGTATTTTAAATATAGAACGGTACTATAACCTTCTTTATATTATAGTTTTTTTAAACAACTCTTAATTTTCATTAAACACCCACTTCGTCTAGAAATCAAATATTATTTACATTAAAACGCTAACATTATTAAACGATGAACAAAGCAATTATAAATTCCATTAACATATATTGCTTCATATAATCGTTTATAAATGTGATGTGCAGCGATTATAAGTAATTATGTAAGTAAACTAAGGTATGGGCATAGTGAAAGCCTATGAAGAATCAGGAACTTGCGCAATTACAAATAACAAAAAGGACGCGAACACATATTAACGTTAAAAAACTATACAGCGATATTAGTATTACTTAAAGGAAATAATACATTTATATAGGAAGTTTTAATACCTTATAATAATATAGAGCGTAATTTGTTGTAATAATCAGCCTCCTTAAATAATATTGGAGTTTAGTTATCGCGTTCTCTATTTTAGCAGTTCCAGGTGCTGGCTTTGACAGGACCAGGGGAGCATAGAGGCGAGACCAGGCGAGTACTTATACTCAAGCCAGATGTTGGGAGATAATTTAAAAGCTCAAAATAACACACGATTAAGGCGTGTGATATGTGTGTGTGTGTGTGACTTTCATCGTCGTCTGTTGGGAAGGTTTTACGCTCAGAGCGTTTTTTAATTTTTCACAAATAGAGCATTGGACGATATTTTTTATCTGTTTGACTTTAACCTCTATTGTGATCATTGATGTTAAAATGAAACTGATTGCAAAATATGTAGTTTTTCTTTTATCAAGCAACTCTCAGTCATTATTTTCAATAAAGTAATGATGACATTTCTTTCTTCATTCTCCTCTTACGAGTTCCGTGTTTTAGTCAATAATCATTATCTATGGGTATAATAATCCATTTTTATTAAACAATTTGGTGTATTAAATGATTTCTTTTTAGGAATTTTTCGTTCAATGTCGTAAATATTGCTCACAACTGGAACTGGTCACTACTTTACTCCTTAATATCATTCAACCTTTTAAGAAACAGGAAATCAAAATCTAATCAATTCTCAAACCAAATTAAATTTAAATCAGATTAGTATTCTCGACCATATCAACTATTCAGATAGTTAATACAGATATTTACGAGTATAACTTGAATGTGGTAACGCTTCGGTATTTTACGGTAATATTCTTGGTAGTGCTTTCCTATTAATCATTTCAACATTCAACATTTTGTAATGCTGTTCTTCGGTTTGAAGTTTTAGTCTGTGTAATTAGACTTAAGGAACATAACATCTTAGTTCTGTAGCAGAGACGAAACCGTGATAGAAGCGCTTACTGCGGATTGGAGGAGAGATTTCAACAATGCTCAACGAAGAACAACGGCGCTTTATCCACATAAGCAATTATAATTATTTTTTGCAATGAACATGTTTTGTCACTTTTAAAAACATAGTTGTGTGTTAAACAATGGTGATCTGTTAAGATTAAATAAAAAATATATTTAGTTAAAAATCTTAGTTCTCATAACGTGAGCCCAGATGGTTCAGTGGTTAGAACGCGTGAATCTTATCCGAAGGTCGCAGGTTCTAACTTCGAAGAGCACCACTGCTTATTTATGTACTAAATTTGTGTTAATAATTTATCTCTACCTCGGCGGTGAAGGATAACGTCGCGAGTAAAACTGTCATACTCATACACATCTAAATATGCATCTACCAATCCTCGTTACAGCAACGTGGTGGAATAAGCTCCGAACGTTCTCCTCATAAGGACAGGAGGCAATAGCCCAACAGTATAGCTACATTTACAGGCCGTTAATTTACTCATGACCGTCTATTGAGGTTGAGAAGAGTTTGGTTTAACTTCTTAAGGTTCAATGTCTTTAAAGTGTATTGACACATAACATGGTCCATTTGTTCGTCTGCCTTCTTGTTACAAATACAAAACAAGTTACATTTGATTTGATTCGTCTTTTGATAACATCCAAGTGTTTTATTAAATAATTAATAATACTATAATACTAAAAGCAAATGACTCATAAGCTATTAAATGTTCGTCGCTACATTGAGATGATAAAAAGATGATTTATAAGTAATAAATCCCGAAGGAGCATTAACAGTATAATATGAATGATAGACATATATTAATTTATTGAAACGAATAATTTTATGTTTACAAACTTTACGTTGTTTAATATTTTTTTTACACTTAATCAAAAGCGCATGTCGTGTCTACATCAAGAGAAATGTAATCATTTGAATTATTTGATTGTCATTTGTTTTGGTATGAACTTAAAAAAAAATCTTAATATATCCTAATAAAAATTAAACATATTTAAAATACCCATTAACCTCAAGGTTATGGAAACCTTTTATGTATACTAAAACTGTAACGAAATTGTCTGTACGATACATTTTTTATAAAAAATAATTTTTTGTTCCTATCTATGTAAAAGTCTGAATTTAATATATTATAATAAATATGATTGTATTTGAGCATATTACATCTTCTTCTAGAAGAGTTATATTAAAAACTACAGTTATATATATATAGTTAGTATAACTGTAATTTTTTTCAAACATAATTAATATTTTTATCATAAAATGTGTGCACAGTATAAGAGATTTTATTCCAAAATAAATATTTTCAGGGAAAGTACACTCGACACAATAGTAAGTAGTAAAGTAAGTAATTATGATATCTACAGGTTTACTGTCTCAGAAAGTGTTTAACGATATTTCTGTCCGAACTCAGGCAGAGGCACATTAATAAATGTGCCGCTTGTAGGCTAGTAGTTAGTAATCAAGAATGATGACGGTCAAAAACTTACGTAGCAAAAGTAATTTAAATATTGCTTAATATAAGTAATATTCTCTTCATTTTCATTCGTCAAGCTTTTGATAACTTGCCTATAGTAGCACTTAGAAGCTCTTGTTTTTATTTACAGAATATTCTTAAATAACAATGCCATTTCATACACTAATTACTGTTATACATATGATGGAAAGATTGTCTTTCTTAGTAATTAACTTTTATTTATACAATGTCAAGACTTACAAATTATCTACAAACAGTTTCACTATTCATGGTTTTGCTTACGTTCACAAGAATGGCACAATGGATACATTCTCCAACTGGGTTGATACAAATATTATTCTATTAAATGTAATCAAGTAAGTATTCATTGATCCGAATAGAAAACAAGCGATAAAAACTTATTTCTTTATAAACTTAGTATGGATTATTCGATATTACAAATCGTGCAATTTACGATAGCCTGCATAAAGTTAGGCTCAGTGATCGGCACAATATGCAAAATAATAAAAACTAAAGATAATTATCTAATAATGGATTCGCTCTATACGTGAAAAATACGTATCTTTCACATATACGTGATATGTAACCGTAAGATAAGTGTATTCGTATATTTGGCCTAAGTTTTCGATCGGCCAAGTTAAATTGTGCGTAATATATTTAGGATAATCAAAAAAAGGTGTTTTCGAAATTCAAACAAACAAAGCTGCGATCATTGCTAGTCTTCATCATGTCTCTGAATAAAGAAACAAAACATCGAACTTCAACGATCATTAAAGGAATTAAAACCATAATTGATTAATATAGAGGTTAAAATAGCTTGATCCAATCGAGAAATGTGACAAACGTTGGACATAAAACATTGTATAATAATTTATTAGCTTAGATTTCAGCGAACCGCAACAAAACAATCTGTCTCATTAGCCGCGTGCCTTTGAGTAGAAAAAGGAAAAAAAAATACCTATATATCACAAAGACCAGGAGTAGCAACGACCGGTTGATTGCTGTAAGGCCGGATGCCCTTCAAGAGCTTAATTAGTGCTTCTGTTCTCTGGAATCGCCCTTTCGTGGGTTACGGATTGATAGGATGTTCCGATAACGGTGCCCAAACGTGTATTCTTCTTTTTTTAAGAGAACTTGAAAGTTTAAAATAAGTAATGAATACATGTTATTTCATTTAAAATAATGAATATTAAACAATAAATTTTATTATTTAATAAGTGTAATAGGAAAAAATATATACAGTAAAAATTATAGAAAAACCTTAATTGGAGCCTTAATTAGAAAAATATATATAAATGATCACGCCTGAAATCTTTCAGACGAACAAACCGTTGAAGTTAATGAGTGCATTTGAAAACATCAAAACGCTAGTAGGAAGACGACATTCATTTTTTAATTAGGAAACCGGCTTGGTAGAAGCAACCTTCCGTCATAGCTGTACAGGAAAGCATCGGCGATGAGTATTAATGAAGTAGGGACACGAAGTTGCTTGTGATGCGTACGCGCACTCAGTCGTACCGCGTATTCCAAACGTTGTGAACGCGCTACCACCCAACGCACTCACGATAAAACGCCGGTTCAATGACACTTGGAGATCGAAATGAGATATTGTCCGATTGATTTCGAAATATTGGCTCATCGATGAATGATTTCGGTTTTGATGAGGTGATTAACATTTTACAAATCGTGATATTGGATTATTTAACAATAAAAGCTTTCTTGTGTTTTAAATTGGACAAGCGAAGTATTTATGTTTATTATTATCGTTAATTAATAAATGTGTAACATTAATTTTGTATAATATAATTAATCAATCAATCATTTTGCCTGAATAAGAATTTAAAAAAAAAGTGAATATTATCAACATTAAAGACAACGATGTATGCAAATACCCAATTAAAAGATATATATAACAACGAACATATTTTGTTTTATGCAATACAATTAGGATCACCTATTAAAATTATTCTTTGATATAAAAATCCTTAATTGTTATTAAATCTAGTCAGATTATATGATGTCGGTGTTTATTAGCCATTACGCAGACTTTATTGCCTTTCATTAAGGCTGGATATGTTTTTGTTTTTTACAGATGTTACAAATAATCGCCTAGACTAGAATAATCGAATAAGATTTATTAAGGAAAAATTTAATCAAAATGAAATCAATTATAATTTTGCTATTTGTTGCGGTGTTGTCGATGCCTGAAGCTTTAGCGAAGACGAAAAGGTTTTTAAGATTGCAAACAGATCCGTTGTCGAAGACACGTTGCGATTTAATATGCATTGATGCGAGCAAGGAGACGAAATCCCAGGTAAGATTAGTAATTATTTATTATTAATAAGTAGTGGGATGTTTTTAAGTGTTAAATTTTTTATAAAATGAAAGTGTATTCCTTTTGAAACGAACATTTAAAAAGATTTAAAAAAATACTGATTTTATACTTTCCTATAAAATTGTATTTCATTTACTGTAATGTAATGGATTTATGACTGAATAGTTTTTTTTTTTCATTTAATAAAATCTACATTACAATTTAAAAGTTATTTAATATGTCATGAATTATTATAATGTAATGAAAGTTTTAAGTTTCACATACGTTCTATGTTTTTTGCACGTGTGGCGTGTGTATTATTTGTGTAAATATTTAATACCAAATAGGGAACAATATACAAACTATTTACAACAAAAACTCCAAAGGACTTTTACATGGAAGTGACAATATGAGGTACTTACTATACATACGAAATGTACTATATGTAAAAAAAAATTTTGCTTTTTTATTACTAATGGGAAAACTTAAAAAAAATAACCGCCTTCCTGGGTGGAATTCCGGATTATGTATTCTTGCCTACTATAACCGCTGCGATTGCCGACTGCAAAGATCTAAGGGTGCGGTGTTCAATGCGTTTTGAGAAAAACTGGAGAGTTCTGTCTGCTCAGTCTGAAGATTTATAGACCCGTCTTAATCCCGACTCCTAGTAGTTCTTCATCCAGTTTAAGAAAGAAACTCATTTCGATCCGGACCTCCTGTGAATTTTACTTCACTCATTCGACGGAGCTCGCCTCTAGAGTGACCTTAAACCGCAGCATCGTTTGTTGGCATCCCGTCTTCCATTCTCCCCTGAGACTCTCCTCATTATCGCTTTGAAATTATTTTCCTTAAAGAAAAAATGTAACTAATTGCATTTCTGTTTTGCTAGTTCAGAAAACAAAATTTGAGCAAATATTAATTATAATTATTTTCGTATAAATTATATAACTATATAATAATAATATAACATATTTTCTATTCCTGTTGAATCGTAATACAGATTATACCAGCTCTATCCACCAATGGAGCTAACATAATTAAAATTCAAGTATGTATGTATACGTATTTATAGCACTAACATGTATTTGGGACATGACTTCTGATTTAGGATAATTAAACTTTATTATATCAAATTATAGTAATTTATGAGATGAATTTGATAGATTTTATTTGCTTTAATTGGTGAGTTATTTCTTACAATATGAAGTATATTATGAAGTATATATAATAACATACAATATGAAGTATATTTAATAACATAGTGCGAAGAAAATTATCCCCTGATTGGCTCAGCTGTAACAAAAAAAACTTACTCTCCTTAAGTCCAAAAGATCGGAAGTTATTCATTGTAATCGTTCGCAAAAGAAAAATATTTATTGATTTTGACATAGTGAAAATTATAACTCTTATTATTTCATTTTTATATTTTTATTCTTTTTATATAATTAATTTAATTGTAATGTAATTTACAACTTTTATTTAATAATATGCTACTTTTTTAACTAGATCTATAATATATATGACTAATGAGCATTAATTATTGAAAGTCGTTATATATGTAAATTCGGACATTTCGTCTATAAACTTAAAAAAAAAACATACCTACGTTGTTTTTTTTTCACACGGAAAATGCTCTATATTAATTATTTTTTAATATTTATTATCGCTAAAGTTGATAATTTGTAAGTAAATTAGTTCGATTCTTAATTAAATCAGAGCTTTATATATTACTTATATTGAATTACAAAATTAGTTGAAATAATTTTAGGGTTCTCAATTAATAAACGAATCTTAAATATAGATATTTAAAATAATTATAAAATATTGAACAACGAATAACATACTAATAAATATTTTTCAAGTTATTTGCAGGAGAGTCATTTCACGCCGAAAAACTAATGCGTAATAATAATAAATCAAAGTCATTTTTTCGCAAATAAATAAGCAATATACTTTCTTATGAAGTAATAAAAAGTAACAACGGTACGAAAACGAAATTATCTCAGACCTGAGAAATATTGGCGAAAGAAGCTCGTCAGTTTTTTTAATGAAATTTACGAGTCCGTACACTTTAACATTGATAATGGACTATAAGTTAATATAATGGCGTTATATTATTATTTTCTTTAGTTTTTGACATTACTTTGTATTGATACGAGTTATAATTTCGATGATATCTTCAACGTTCATCAAAATATATACGATGAACAAAATAAAATATGTATCTAGGATAAAATCAAAAATAATCTTATAAGAGATTAAAACTAAATGACATATTTTTTTTATATTATGTTTTACACTTTAATCTCTCTTTGAAATCCCAATCGCCGCATCTGAGTAAAACGCAGTTATGACATAAACAAAGAATTAAAGTTTTTATAGCCGTCGTGTTTATAAAAACATTTATGAGAATGGCATAAAATATCACAAAAACATTAAAAACTTTAAAGCATTTTTGTAAAGGTAGTGTTTATTGTTAAAGATTCATTATTTTTTTAAATATTGTTGTAAACCTTAAAATTAAATAACGAAGACTATAGCCTAACTTAGCTTGCCTTTTTAGAAATCCTCAGAGTCAGATAAGTTATAACTACGAAATCTTCAACGTCAAATCCTACTCGTGCTTGACTGCTAGTTTTTTTTTACTAATTATAGAACAGGTTCACGTCTCAAAAATTGTATTCTTTTATAATAAATTTAAATTGAATTATCTTACCTGTCAAGATATCATCGATTAGATATTGAAGTAAAAACCAATATTTGTATCAAATAATATATTAATTGTCTTATTATTAGTGCATGCAAATTAAATTTGTATAGCTATATTCTAGTGAAATTTACTTAAATTTTATTTTTTCTTTACTTATTATATCACATAAAACTGCGATATACACTCACTAATTTAATTAAATGACATAAGAAAGAAGTACAAAAACATATTTAATATAAAATTAAACAGTGTTTTGAACTCATCACCCGCAAAACATCGTTTATAAGTATGGCGGTGACTTTAGAAAAGTAATCAATTAAGTAATGTTATCAATTAATTATTATTATACAATGTTTTATTTGTATATTATGTGAATATTATATTTTAATTTCAATAAAATTAAATATTTTATTTCACACTAAATATTGTCAGCTAATCAAGGTAAGGGTAATTTTTTTGTTAATTTGAAAATCGATTGCAAAAGTAACTGATTATGTCTTTTAAGCATTATAATATTGTACGTGTAGTGTAATTATCTTAATATGAAAAAACACTAAGGTCGTGTAAAGAGCATCCACTAAGCTCTTTTTTTACTTCGATTTCATCAAACTTCCATTAAGTGTAATAAAAATGGTGAAAATGTAAAGACATCCTGATCGATTTCGGTCACGGCGGAAGATACAGAGACTAGCCAAATGCTTAGGAAACATTATTAAACATAAACGTAAGCATAGGTGAGCTTCCTATTTTCTTGATCATAATTCGATAGGTGAGCAATCCAGCACGACCGGAGCGAGTTTAGACCCTAGGAACGGCGAAAACGAGTTTTCGTCAATGAACGCACACCAGGCTGATAAAACTAAGTTTAACCCGAGGCTGAAATCCTGACCCTCGTGGTCGCCATTTTCAGCTAGCAACAGACCAACAATCCATACAACTATGTAAACATAATTCAGCACAAAATTTAAAGGAATAAATTTGATGCAGAAAATTAAAAATAGCTTGTATCCTTTACAATTAAACAAGGGTAACAGCTTCCACAATCAATCATATCAAATAACTTCGTCATTACAAATTAATTTTGCCATTATGAGCTCATTTTTGGGCTCAATTCTACGAATAAATTGTCACTTCATCGCAATGATATCGTAACGTAATCATTGTCGTTTAGTTGCATCGGAATAGAATCAGGAACGTATCGTAACCTCCATAAATTAATAAAATCGATCCACCGTTACATTTCAGCTGTGTGGTTAATTTTTCTGAAATTGATTTGGGAACGTACCGTAATCGTTAAAAAATAGTTGATTTGGTCTCTTGTAGTTATTGAAGAACCATAACCAATGTCCATTAATAGAACCAGATTTTGTTATTCTCGTTAAATATGCTTTCATTTTGATTAAGAAAGCAAAAAAAAATACATATTAAAGGATCACGTCACGTACCCATATTTACCGGACCCACAAATTCACTCTTAAATTCTAATGAGACTTATGGTTTATTGCATACTAGTCTTTATTCCCTGGGAGTAAGGATCACAATTATTGAGGTAGTTTCGTAGTTGGGTCACGTAGGACTTCAAAGGAGCCATTATGTTTTTAAATGCGAGGACGCTAATTATGTTCTTTTAATGAACCTGTCTGACGCTGACTGTACCTTCTTATTCTTACGAGCTTTCTACGAAGATTGCTTTACGATGGCTAATGCTTGGTTTTAATCCCGCCTTTCTATTGCATAATGAGATTTTCATTTTAAGATTAGTTATCATTACTTTGTGTACGCAATAGTTTTTACTAAACTACCCTCCTATATTACAAAATATCCATACTTGTTTGCATATTATTCGTTTTTATTGTAACATTCATCGTATGTACGACTATTCGATTTAATTTTTCTACTAATTGTTTCGTAATTTTCTCTGTAACTGATTTAAATGTAAATATTTTGAGAAAATAAATGTCTCTTACCGTAAGAGTATTCATTTAAAACATTTTCCTTCGTCTTTTGCATTTTGTAATGCTTATTTTTTGGCTTTTTTTGGTCATGTCGATATGTAAAAAACACACGACACAGCTTATTTAAGACGTCTTGTCACCTATTTATTTTATAATATGATTATGTACATAGTTTTCCTATACTGTATAAGTAATCTTTCACTTTTTTTGTCATTTTTGTTATATTTGTAAGGAAACTATGTTCAGTTTTCTTTTACGAAATACTTTTTGTTGATGTAAAGGTATAATTGTAACTAAGCTGACTTAAATACATTCGCAAGCCTGTGTGTGTATAATTATATATCGTATAACATAGTTTAATTATAATTGATACAAGGTACTTTACCGTTGATAGGGCTGTGTGCTGGCCCACCTGGGTGGGTACCACCCACTTATCAGTTGTTATACAACCGTTTAAACGTAATATTTTATATTTCTGTGTCGTTTTAAACGGGGACTGAGCCCGTTTAATCGTTGGTATAAGATACATCTTCGTTCTCATTATTGGCCATGTATTGGCGATGTAAAGTATAGTTACTATTTTTTACAGTGAAAGTGTATATGAGCTGTAACAACCACTTTCCATTAGTCGATACCAAATGTATCGCCTGATGGTTGCCTTCTAATTATCAAGTTAATACGGTGGTATAAAAAAAAAGTTCTTACCACTATTCTTGAAAAAAGTTTTAGATAAATAACAACGAACAAATACTAGGATTGCATTTGACTATTGAACTGTGGCTCTCAAGAGAGATCTAGTTTTTGTTTGCGTAATCGTGAGACAATTCTCACATATACTCAATAATTATGACGCATTAGTGATTCCAACTTCCAAACACTAATATGTGGAGAATTTTGTAGGCAAAATGTTTTCTTATTATACGTAACTGATTAACGAGACTAAATGGTAGTAATTTCGAATTGTTCAGTACACCTAAACACAATATTTTTTGTATTTGAATTCGATCATTCATTTGAAGTATATTTATCTAATATAAAATCTAATGGTACGAATTTCATCCATATTTAGATACAAAAACAAAACAGAACAAGATTTTATTTTAGAACTTTTTGTATTCTGTTTCTTAAATTGCGACTGGATTAGTTTTCCATTCTCTTCTATAAACAGTATTGCTCCAATACCACTAGTGTATGCCCACAGATCAGCTCGCTTCCTCTCCTCTACCCCTGACGACGTGTGTGCAAAATTTCATGTTGATCGGTTGAGTTGTTAAGACCTGAACAACAAACAAACTCAATTTTGCATTTATAATATTTGGATATACAAATTGTCTATATAAATCTTTTAAACAGTGTCGCTCAACATGCCGATCCCAAGAACGGAAACCAGGAACTTGCCCCGATGGAGACAATCCTAGATGGATGGCTGCTTGCGTGGAGGCCTGCAACCAGGACTCCCAATGTGATGGTACTCAACGTTGCTGCAAACATGGCTGTAGTTCAATCTGTAGTGAACCCGTAGACCTATTGAACTTATCAGGTAATAATTATGGATAACACATCACACGTAAGTTTAGAAACAACGATTTTAATATAATATGAGAAGGACACGCAGTAAACAAACAAAAACTTAAGTGGTAACCGATAAATATTATTATTGCTTAGCAAATATTTGTCACTTTCGAATTTCTAGTCCGCGATAATCGATAATGAAGGCACTTGGATTATCCTCTAGGTCTGTGACTAGGTTATCGCGATATCATTCATAAAAAGGGTCAATTAGTCACGAGTAAATATATATTTTTAATAAAGACTTCGTTCAATTGCAGATAACCAAGAAAGATAAAATGTTTATTGAAATTAATATTGTAGCAGAAAGTAGTTCATTGCGCAACGGAGTTTTATCAAATAAGGCTTAACAAAGAAAAAGAAATATAAAATTGAAAGTAGATTTACTTTTATGAATAAGATAAGAAATAAATAAAGCAACTTATTGTTTAATCTGTAACAAAATTATTATTACTTAAGCAGATAAGATGAATTAAATATTAAAAAATAAACTAAGTCAATATTAAGTGCGTAATATAAATAAATACTAATATTGCATTGCTTTTTATGTTGCATGCTTATGTTTAGGCCTCCCTGCCCTCCCAACAATGGACGAGGTAAAGGAAAGACGTCGTGCGGTACAGATTAAGTGGTCTGATGGCGTAGGTGACGCAGCAAGAGCGGTTCCAGGTCGAGTTCTGTACATTCTAGAAGAACAACATCATTTAGGACCAAAGTATGAGGAAGAAAGGCTTGGAGATTGGAACCTTATACTGAGAACCAATAAGTAAGAAAATATTAATGTCTGATTTTAGAAATGAATTATTATTATTATAAATAAATGTTATATTTATCTTTAACTATAGTTGTCAACTGTTTTCTAAGCAATGTTAAAGCTTACTTGGGTTTTTATTCATTCATAAAACATGCAAAATGCGTCATAGATTTACGTCATTGTCACTCACACCTCAAGTGTTAAAATATTGTCCACTATTTATCGTTTATCGAAACATCTAATTCATGATTTCTTCTATCTGTCAAATAAACGCACAACTTGGCACAAATATGATTTATAACTTGAAGATTGCTTTCATAAAAAAAAACATTTAATAATTTATTCAATACGTTGTCTCAGTATATTCAAAATTATGAATGCATTGTCTGATTGATAGATTTCAAAGTGTATTACTTTGTATGAAGGTCAGAAACAGCAAGGACATAAATAACACTCATAAAGCCATAACAGAGAACATGCTACTATGCCAGTTCCGGCACAGACACTTGAATCGGTAATCGAACCCGGATACCAACCTTCAAAATAGTCCGTGTTATTAACTTCTTTATTCTCCTTTGTTTACAAGATTATGATCAATTATAAAAAGTTATTGAAGACTTTCGTATATATATACATATTTCGTATATTTGATATTCTTAATCCATTTTATTTTTATGTTGTTTTGACTTTGATTTAAATAAGTATCTTGGAATCTATGAATTAAGATTCTATAACAACTTGATGAAAGAACTCGATGAGTATTTTTCGATGACAGTACAATATAAATAACGCCCTCTTAAATTAGATAGTAAGTACTTTACAGTAGATTTTTTTTTCTTATATGTAAGTTTAAGGGAGATAAAGTTTGATAATATTTAGGTTTCTATGATTCATATAACAAATAGATAAAATAAATATGGGTATGCATAAATATAATACATTTGTTACATAATAAGTTAACATTCAAGTTGTCATTAGGTGTTCCTACTCGCTTTGCAAAAATATAGCGGTACAATAATATTCGTATATCTTTTGTAAAACATTTTAGAGCATTTTTTTTAAATTTTCAAGAGCTAAATGAACGCTTCATTAAAATACAAGTGGTCATTAAATGCAATATTGCTTTCTATACACTTTTCCTTGTTGCGTGCATTAACCGGAATGATGATGCATGTTGCAAAACAGATCATACAGAACCATATGCTTTTGTACCTGCTAGTTTCCTAGAAACGAATTTCGTAAACAACTTTTTGTTAATCAATTATCTGAACTCATTTTGATCAAAATGTCAATCAAATTGATCTTGGCTTATATTTTCAGTGGGGTTTTATATTCTTCGCTAAAGCTGCTTAAGTAGACAAAGCCCAGCCTTAATCCGATTACTATTTATCAAAGGTTATGCTTAACATTAATAATTGTGTTGTTATTTATTTTTTGGTTAGTGATTTTTGATTAAAGATATTTGATTATAATTATATATTCTTATTTTAAAAAAATCAACAAAATGAATTGTTTAAAATATCATCTGTATTTTTAAAAATATATTTACATCTAGGACAAAAGTATCTCTTCGAAGTCTTCTGAAACCCGGTCGATGGTATCGTTTTCGTGTAGCTGCCGTTAATTCATCTGGTACCCGAGGATATTCTGCACCAAGTTCTCCTTTCACCCCACGTAAAGGACCAAGGCCACCGCCTCCACCTAAGAAACTCAAAGTCTTACCAGTGCGGTCAGAAAATGGTAAGAATCATTGAAGTTATACAACTACTTCATAATGAATTTCTTCACTTTAGCTCAAAAAACATTTTTATTTTTTAAAGTATTGATTTTGTATTACATAACATTAAAAGTAAAAGTACAACGTAACTTGAAAAGTCATCTAGTTAATAGCTTTTGTTTTTCATTGTATTTTTTTCAACATTTTATAATGGATGGTTTATTACCGTATAAACGAATCATCATATTCAAAATCACCAATACCATCACCAAATCATCAATAGATCCAAAACTATTAATATCAACAGGTACAGTAACAGTACGACTGGAATGGAAGGAACCTCGTTCTGATCTACCTGTAATGCGTTACAAAGTTTTCTGGAGCAGACGTGTTCGAGGATTAGGAGGAGAATTGGATTCAGTGCTTGTGAATCATCAAACTGTTCCAAAGGTTTGCCAATAATAAGTCTCTTAATTATTTGTAAATTAGCTATTTTGCATTAAGTTATAAATTAATTCTAGAAGGTTGCTTGATAGAGTTTAATTTAATTTTGTAATTGACATTTTTCAGGAACAAACTTACATAGAAATTAGTGACTTACAACCTAATTCGATGTATTTCCTTCAAGTTCAAACAATTAGCTTATTCGGTCTCGGAAAACTTAGAAGTGACAAAGCGGCTATTTTTTACAATACCACAAGTGCAGAAGGTAATAATAACTAGCCTCAATACAATTTCAACATAACTGTAATATGCATATAATGTTTTAGTTATTTGGTTAATTGGAATATAATTGCATGAAAAATTTATCAGGAAAACACGCAAGTTTCCTAATAAGCGTGATTAAATATTTATAAACTTTTTACCAGTAGAAGACGTATATAGCAAAGACTATATAACTGTATCGTTACAATGTTTCTTTGTATGTTATTAAACGATTATTTACTTATAGAACATCCACCGGAAGCTCTTACGAAAAGGAATAACGAAAAGAGTATCAAAGGTGTAAAATTAAATAAATTCATATGGTTGGATCACAAAATTAAAGCGAAAATTACATGGGAACCCGGTTTCCACGCCAAAGGACGTAGAAGGTAAAAGCAAATGAGATGTAATAATATTTACATTATTATATAAATGACATATAAATACTATTCTGTACTTATAAAACAGGGGGTTGCCTTTAAATTTACACAATCAGTACTAATGCTCAATAAAAATAGTCTTACCTAAAGTAAATAATGGTATGCATGACAATCTAATGATAATCTATTTTGTTTTAAAAAAATAAATAAGAAGTATATTAATCTTGATAGCATATAATGAGTAGGTACTAGGTTTGCCGTTTGACTTACAAGTAACTTATAATAAAAGAAACTAGGATCGTTAGTTTCACTATTTACATATTTTTATTACAGGTATTACGTGCATTGGAAAATGATAGCATGTCAACATCCAGTTAAGGAATTGAAGGCGCTATCGGCAATTACCGAGGTTTGTTAATTAAATACGTTAATTAAATCAATTAACCAATGTGATGAAACAGTATAAAAATAAACTTGTACTAAATATTTAATATTATGTTCTTGTAATATTACAATAGCTTGTCTACCAATTCATAGAAAAATTATGAAATCATTTTATTATGAGTATCTAAATAATTTAGCTATCCTACTATGTTTAGCTGGATAAAATCGACTGATACAATACTTTGATCAATAATTTAATTTACCTGATTTAATTCTTCGATAAAATATTATTTCTTTCTTAATCTAACGCAATGCAGATCAACTACTTTATTTACAAGAATCTAGTGCATGCAAAGTACTTTTATGATAATATTTACGTATGTAAATACCTACTTTACTTAATGTTTTTAGAGTCAGTGTTCATTTAAAGTCAGTATAAATTATACGTTAGAATAGAAGATAATAAAGTAGTGGATAAAATAATAACGAAAACATAACTAGATAAGGATTATGATTATACTCTCATTTAAATGTCATGTTCTAAGCGAGTGTAAACCACACCGGTGTTATGTGTAGGGAAAAATAACATAAAAGGTTAAGGTTACTTATTTAGTACAGCTTAAATTTATTTATATACTTACCGAAATATTTTCTCTATTTTCAGCAAAACTCATTTGAAATTTACGAATTGGATTATAAATGCAAGTACAGAGTCAACATTAATAGGTCCTGGAACACGAAAACTCCAGATTCGGAATTCATTTTAACCGTTCCCCAGTGCGACTATTTCAAGAAGAAAGTCAGCAGCACAACGGTTACTTGCAAAACTTAATAAATATTATAAGATCACTTGAGGCTGTATGTGTGAAATGACCCAATTTTGGTTACGACAAATAACAGTAAAGAGAAAACTAATAAAAGCCGTGACCATTCTTTTACTTAAAAACTTTTGGGACTCTATTGCATTAATCGCCTTTAATAACATAAGAGATGTATATTTATTTAATTTTAGGTTAATATTCAAAATAGACTGTTATAAAAATTTAATATAGAATAATATTAACATAAAAATATGCCATTGATTTTATAAGAGTTTTTGTAAGTAAAAATCGAAAATCGAAAAAATTTATGTGTTAATGACGTAGTATGTACTTTGTACCTATAATATTTTTTACAATACATAAATTAAAGATAATTTAGAATTAACTAAAATGATATTAAATATTTCAATACAATATTCTTTTTTATTTACCTACCCCCATAATGTTGACATATTTTGTTAAATATTATTTTAATTCTATTTTTTTTAAGCAGAGTTGTACTAAAGTTCTAGCTACGTGTTTGTAAAAGGTTATCATTAAAACATACAATTTATTTACATAAGTTGGAAAATATTTTGTTTGGTAGGTATGAATTTGAAAGCATAATAAGCTTCTGTTGTAAAAGGTACACTACATTGCGCATGCTTAGTAAAATGATTAATGAATATCTTGATATGAAAATTGGATAATTTGCTCAATGTTGAGTGCAGTTTGCTGCAATGTTGAGTGTAAGAAAATATAAAAATAGCAATGTAGAATAGCCGTAACGATAAATACGACAAAATGTCTGTTATTATTTGTATTTCATTTTTCTTATATGGTAACACAAAATTCAAATGCCAGGTTCAAACTTCAATCCATACAGTTGACGCTGGCAACCCTTGGTAAATGTCAAAAGTAAATAGAAAATAAGAGATGGGAAATTATTTTACGATGATTTAACTTTTTATTCTAATATTAATTAGTGTGCACGTAATTTTAATAATCTTTTACCGTATATCTTAAACGTCGATGTTTTTATTGTGATAAAACGTATTTACAAGTTTTGAAAAAAATGAGCGAATAAACGCAGTTTTTCACCTTTTATAATGCACAATTTGCTTCTAATCACCGTTTATTGTATTAATTTTGTAACTAATGCACCAGATAATTAAATCCAGTATAATTTAGTGTTTAATATAAAGTTAGAAATTCAAATATTTAGATAAATTGACCCTGGGCGTAACCTTTTAACTTTCGGGGTTGAGGCGACGCGAATATGGTAAAATTCGAGTTTTTCTGAAATATAGTGTATTGTGTTGGTGGTAAAAATGGCTGAAGACGAGGTCCTGTTCGATGATGTGTATGAGCTATGTGAAATTATTGGCAAGTAAGTGGTTGTTAAGGCTCCTTCTTCTATTACATTGAATCATCTTAATTTTTATTGTTTACTCTTTAAATGATGTACTTTACCTTTATTTAATAATATATATGGTATAATAATTAAAAAGAATATTTCCTATAGGAATCCACTTTAATATTTTAAATAAGATTTCAAATTCAATATCAATTTAAGCAATCAGTTCTATAACAGAAAAACGTAACGAAATTGTAAGGAAATTAATGAATTTATAAAAATATAGACCACACAATTTACTAACATAATATTAACATAGACAACTAATATACATTTTATATTCCAATAAGATTTAAATAAAATTTAGACATAAGATGTAAAGCTAATAGTAAATTTTAATTCAAATTAACTAAATAGTTGTTAAATACTGTCATAAAATTATATTCTTACATTATAAGTACTTGAAGGGGCTAAGTCCTGGCTAAGTCAAAACATGTATAATTAATTAATTCTTACTAGAAAATAAAGTAATAAATAATATAGTAAAGATTAAAGGGAGAATAATAATATTTTAAATATTATAATAAATATATAATGTTATATAAATTACATTATTTAGTATAAATGTCTAGTTCTGTACGAGAAGTTCATATTAAATAATTAGAAAGTGAGTGTGGATAACAAATGGGTTATTTGTTTTTTTGCTAATTTACTCTCATATTATAATTTTTTAAATATAGAATGAAAAAACTCCTTGCATTTTTTTTTATTTTATCTTTCAAATTTTGTATAGTGATTGATTTGACTATAATAAATTGTTATTATTAAAAGGGGACCATTCAGCCTTGTTCGTCGATGTGTGCACCGGCAAACAGGACAGCAATTTGCCGTGAAGATTGTGGATGTAGCTCGTTTTACAGCTAGCCCTGGATTAAGCACCGCTGGTATGTAATTTGTCTGTTTAATTATAATCTTGAAGCATCAATATCTATAACTTACATGCTTACCTCTTTCTTTTGAGATTTTCTTGGAATATCTTAGAAGTGACAATAGTATTCAATGGCATTATTTCAAAATAGAAATTTTCATTATAGTAAATCAGTGGTAATTCTAACTTGTATTTCTACTAACATTATTAACAGAAATTTCCTAAAATAGATTAAAAAAAATTAAATATTACAGTATACGGCCTCAGATACCAGAACTCATTAGCAATATATATTTATATTTATAAATAGGTTTGTGTTTGTGTGTGATAATGTTAATTTTTATATAATAATAATGTTTATTTATCTTACAGACTTAAAACGAGAAGCTACAATATGTCACATGCTCAAACATCCGCACATTGTGGAGCTGCTAGAGACTTACAGCTCCGAGGGGATGCTGTACATGGTTTTCGAATAGTGAGTTAACTGTTTAATATAGAAATGTATGATTTATCATTTATTATTTAAATATAATATTCGCATAAAGCTGTATTCCTAATAGAATAAATCAATTACAGTTTATGTAGTATGTACATGATTATTTCAAAATACTTTCTTGTATTGGGTTTTCTTAGTAAAGTTTTCTGTAAGGATAATAGAAGATAAGGTGATGTTCTTCTAAGGGGTAAAAAATAAGAACGCAAAATAGCTTAATACATTTTATTTTATTACAGTATGGATGGATCTGATTTGTGCTTTGAAGTGGTTCGTCGGGCCACTGCTGGATTTGTCTATAGCGAAGCAGTAGCATGGTATGAATTCATCATTGTTGAATATAAACTTAACCTAAAATAATTTAATTGCATGAAATCATGCACAACGATAAAATATAATATTGGTAACTTATGTAATTACTGTAAAATATAATAATAGTTTATTGGAATTATTTTTTAACAGTACATAACTGAAATTGATATGTAACATCATGATAAGTAATATTTATAATAATATTTTTGATAGATTAGTAATGTCTATGCGTCTTAATTTCTTTAAATAAGTTGTCACAACTTTGTATTGAAATTATATTAGGTGATTTTTTTTTTGTTCTATAGACTAATTGTATTAATATGGTTTTCTGAAGAATTTATTATTCTATGCAGCTTGGTTATAGCATAAGTATGTGTAAGGCTTCCCTGACACTTTAATAAGATAAAACAGACTTCAATTTGTCAGCTCAGACTCAGCTAATCATTTTTAAGTAAAAATATTAAATTTTCAATCAATTCTGTCAGTTACAGGATATAAAAAATTTAGTGAAGATTCTGATTAGTGGTTAAAAAAAAAAAATTAAACATTTCTCTTTGTAGAGGTTGCCTGGAAGAGAACACTATAAGTGATAATGCCGCCTTTGCATTATATGTTCTTCTTGTTATTATATGTTTGTAAATTGTGTGCAATAAAGGATTAATAAATAAAAAAAAATAATGACTATAGTTGGAGTAGGTTATTCAGGGAGTGCCCCTGTAACCTACTCCATACTTACTCCATGATTTATGTGATAAGAAATAAGATTCACCACCATCACTAGCTTTGAATAATATTTTTTATATTATTTTCATTCGAACACTTCTAAAGTGTTATAGAACATAGACTAAGCAATAATCTGATTTATAAGAATTCAGACAAAAAACATGATACATCCTAATTATTTTACCTCACTTGATAATAATTTATTCTTAAAACTTTATATATATTGGGTGACTATAGAAAAATTTGATATAGGATGTATCGAAATGCTGATTAGTTTTTATGCCATAAAAACTAATGATTGTCATATTTAAAGATTATTGATACTCGAACAGTCAGTCATCACTACATAATGCAAATGAATGAAACTCAAAATATTTTCTGTTAACTATAGAGGAATTCTGTAAGAGGCTTTAATCGTGGCGCCATTTGAAATAACGATTGTTTATTTTTTATGTGATTGTTAGATTTAAATTACATCACTTAAGGTAATGAAAGTAAAACATTAAGATTAACATAGTTACAATGTAGGTGTGTTCAAATCCAGAGTAATTAATCCAGGGTTCCTTCTGGGCAGGCGTGCTCCATCCTAGACCGTGACTATGCTTAAGATCAGGCATGTCAACGGTCAAGCGCTTGCCTATTAACTGTAAAAAAAAATTAAGATATAAATAACACTAATTATTAATTTTTATTCATATACAATCTATGGAATGCTGTTTAACTCGCCTTAAATTTGTATTTAAGATCCTTATATTATCCATATATTATTCTTAGGCATAAGTAAGCAATAATCAAATGTATATTATTAATTAAATACCAGTACGGTATGCTAGATTGGTTGAAGTTTGTATTGTAGTGTTAAGATTATCCTCAATCAATGGGCTTTATAATTTGACTTAAAATTCAAAGTCAAAAGTCAAAAATCTTTATTCAATATAGAAGCGTTACAGTTAATTATTGATTGTCATAAATCTACCACCGGTGTAGAAATAAACAACTCAAAACTGAGAAGAACCGGTGGAAGATAACTCAGCGGGTTTTTTATATCTCTTTCTTTAAATAATAGGTAATTTACAGTAATATGATTGTATTTTTTTTATTTCTGGAGGCCATTGGTTCTGAGTTTAACGAGAGATAGCTATATAACATTAGTAGGGCTTAAGCTAAGTGTAGTAAGCCAGTGTGTGTTTGGTTCCAGTCACTACATGCGTCAGATCCTGGAGGCGCTCCGCTACTGCCACGAGAACGACATCGTGCACCGCGACGTGCGGCCGCACTGCGTGCTGCTGGCGGGCCGCGACAACTGCGCGCCCGTCAAGCTCGGCGGGTTCGGCGTCGCCGCGCAGCTGCCCACGCCCACCGCGCACCGCGCGCCGCCCGGTGAGCGCCGCTGACGTCATCCGCGCTAGCTATACGCTAGAAGATCTCGATCTTTAGCCCATTTAATGGGTCATTATTTTTGTTTTGTATGCATCTTGTTCGTCACAAAAAAATGCATCAAAGGCACGAATAAGAGGAGTGTGGAGGCTACAAGAACGAACAAAAAATTAAAGGGTTATAAGTGCCATGATTAAAACCACAGGTCAAAATCTCTACTGCGTTATCGGCTGTGACCGACCAAAGCAGGTTGAACGCAAATGATTTGATTTTGATTATCGTTTCAGAACCTTGAAATTTGAGTAAAAAATTTTTTTTTTTTCAACCGTTTGCTTCTGTGTCTGCGATTTTCAATTATACTGGAGCCCAACTGAAACACAGTAATACAAAGTATTAATGTTCAGCAGTAACACTTGGAGAGCTCTCTATTTAGCCTTTGTACAAACTGGCTTGGGTAGTTACTATAGGTAATCGTTGTTCTACGGTAAAGCATCAACGTTTTGTTTCACTATCATATGTTCCACTGTAATTCTAATAAATATATTATTAGTATGTTAAATAATTATATTCACATATGTTAATTATAAATTTATGCTGTAATATGATATGATTAAAGTATGTACTGTAAAGCCCTTGTCATATTCATGTGTAGCGTTGGCGATGTATAGAACTGTATTATTATTTACGGTACAATATGGTGGTACTTAACACTATAAATTGTTATTTTTTTAATCAATCTAAATTATTAGACAATTATAACGCGCTAGAAGGGTGTGAGTGTTAGGTATGACAAAAGCAATCTATGTCCGACCTTAGTATTCAACTTTGCCTCATACCAAATTTCATCATCATGCTTGTAATTACACTGGGATCACTCACCCTTCGAACCGGAACACAACAATACCGAGTACAGCTGTTTTGCGGTAGAATATCTGATGAGTGGGTGGTACCTACCCACACGAGCTTGCATAAAGCCCTACCGCCAGTGATTTAGCCGTGAAAGCGTAACAGACAGATAGACAGACAGACAGACAGACAGACAGACAGACAGACAGACAGACGAAAAGAGTTTCGCATTTATAGTATTACTATAGATGTTTGTCGCCTAGTTTGAAGCTGTTCTACGTGTTTTATTACGTGACTAAAACTAATCGTACGACTTTTGTTGCTAGGTTGCTGTTGTGTTTGAAATCAAAAAGTGTAATCGCAATTTTGTATTTATATTTACAGTACAGTTATATTATTCATATGCTTCCATTAAATGGCCTATATATTTGATGTATATTTGTATGTATGAATGAATGAGTGAATGTTTGAATGAACATATATGAGTAAATATTTATCTATAAATGTAAAGATGTCATTTCACTTCATGTCACTTCCAGTCTGCTTCTAGACACTTGCGTATCTGTCTACACTGTCTATTCAGTCCTCTGCTGAATATTTATATATTATTTAAAGTTATATATGACATTGTATATATTGTTTAAATTTGTGATTCGAAATATATAGACGAATTAAATATTATTGTATCCCAAACTTGATACATAAAATATTGATTAGTATTCCGTTTGCGAAGCTATTGACATAGTTAAATTGTGCACAGAACTGGTGATGGACAATCGGCCTCTAGTGGGTCCTATGGGCCAAGCATATCTCAAATCAGATGAGTATGGTAAGACTTCCACGGCGAAGCAAATTGTGCCCTAACTGCATGGTTATAATGTGCAATTTTCATCGGCACAAGTTTCACTCATCATCACAAACTAGGTGTCTCATAAAACAGACATGTCTAGTGTTATCACGTTAATTTTACACGATATTAATTATGCATTAGCACATCCACTTAACACTGTGCTCGTGATAATGTTAAATGTGACCTTTGTTCTAAATTTAAATGTTTTATTTTTTAATAATGATTGGTCTTAACTCTCATTTTTTTTATTGACTATAATTGACGTATGATGCACATTATACAACATTCGTTTTGGAGATTTGATTCTAAAAAATATATTAGATCATTTTTTATTGATCGAATAGCCGAAAATTATTAAAATTTCGGCTAATTTATATAGTCAAGAAAAAGAAGTGTGAGTTAAATCCAAATATAAAACTTTTAAAAAATAATAATTTATCGTCATTGGCTTTTATATTAAATTAAAAAAAAAAAACCTAAATTGTCAAATAAACAAATGTGATCCGTCTAATAGCTCACGTAAAAAGCTAAATAAACATAACATGTGTTGTTATAATTATTGTGATTGTTTAATATCATTCTTAGATACGTGTGTATTTATCGCATAGGATTTTCGTTTAACCAAAAATATTATTTATTTAAAAACATAATGGCACTAATTGCTTACCACAAATATCGATTATTCATTTTATTTATTTTACACGCATCCATGGTAACTAAATATGTGATTCGAAAACAAGAAGTATATATGAATTAATTTGCATAGGTCGTATTGGTACTCCGCACTACATGGCGCCCGAAGTGGTTTCGAGTCAACTGTACGGGAAACCAGTGGATGTGTGGGCTGCTGGAATTTTACTGCACGTTTTGCTTGTGGGCTACTTGCCCTTCACTGGGACTAGGGAGCGGCTGTTTGAAGCTATTTGTCGTGGGAGATTACGCGTAAGTGGTGTTTTAGATATGCGTGATATGCTTTGAAATTTAAAGAAGTTGTATCATGCCCCTTTTTTTTAACTGTTTCGTTGAGATTGCAGTGCATAAGTCGGATCAGTAAAAATATTCTCTTCCACACCTCAGAACACCAGTGTTCTTTGGAGGATCACATTCGTATTTTAAACTGTCGAACTATCTGCAGTTCCATCGGATTCCGCCAGTGATGGAATATAAATTTTTGGAGCATATTGGCTTAATAAAGCGATATATCCTGCGGCTCCATCTCCATTGATGGCGTAATCGCTGTGACCAAAATTCGTTGCAGACGAGTATCAATGCAGCAATCTCATATAAGTCTTATGCTTCAAGACGAAATCCATTTTGAAGTTCAAGTTCATTAATACAGATTAGTACTTAAGATCAAAGTTATATTAAGGATAAACCTTAAGAGTCGCACATATAAAACAGCGCTCTCTACTAAAGCGGTGGTTACATATAAACATACATAATTTCCTTGCAGTTTGACGCACCTCTTTGGGACGACATAAGTGATGCTGCCAAAGATCTGGTGCAGCGAATGCTGACGGTCGATCATACACAAAGAATTAACATACAAGAAGTTCTAAACCACCGATGGATCAGGGTATTAATTTTTTATAGTCATTTTCGTTCGTCATCAATTTTTGTTTTTTATAAGTAGTTGCGATGTATATTTGTGTGTACGTGTGTGTTCAAATATTTGCCTATACATTTGACATTATTTTAGACAATACATTTGACATTTGCCTATTAGTTCGAAATAAAGAGCCAAGCTTATACTATGAAATGAGCAATTCTCAGATGTAATTATTTATTACAGCTGAGGGAAGCTCGCTCGGCCGGGTAGGTTGCGTTTGTAATTGGAATGTTTTTATGGATAAGGATCGCGACAAGCAGAACCGCATCCACCTGTCGGGCACGGTGGAGGAGCTGAAGAAGTTCAACAGCCGGCGGCGCCTGCGCGCGGCCACGCTGGCGGCCGCGTCCGTGGACGACGACGACGACGACGACGCGCCGCGCCGCGCGCTGCTCGTGGAGGAGGCCAACGCCGCGGGTGAGGCCTCATTTGTTAAGCAAACATTCATTAATAAGGCTCACTCAGCACAAGATTATATATATTTTAAATGATGGAAAGTGAGATACAGTCTAAGGTGGAGCGCGCTTGCCTAGAAGATGCCTATTCACTCTAGACTTGAAGGTACGCATATTGTAGGTGCTGGGGAAAACGGAGGTCAATTGGGACTCCCAAACTGGGAATTCCAAGGTCTGGAATACTCTCCCTACCTTATATATATTATTAAAAGTGTTGAGTTAGTACTTGTTGACACTTAAGCAGGATATATGCTTATAATTAATATCGTGATCGTTACTCCTCACGCTTGCCCGTGTCGTATGAATGTGTGCCACATATGTATCCACTAACCCGCATTGGATCAACGTATTCAACCGAATATGTTTCATTTTTTTTTCTTTATTATCTGTCCTTATCCATTTTTATAAAAACGCGTTATGAAGTGGTCGATGACGTTTAAGGAAATAATTTTAATCTTTAATTATTTAAATTAGAAATTTAATACATACCTTACGTTATTTAATACTTAAATTTTAATCGGATTATAAACTGGAAACTACCCTAAATAAAATAAAAAAAACTGATATTTTTTAGTAAACTTTTTAAAAATATTTTCTCTTTGTTCCAGCTGTTAATCTTATAGTAGAATCGCTAGATGATGTAGCGGTCCTTCAAGATGGACCGCCGTTTATGGACCCGGACCTGTTCCACAGCGTGCTCGATGATCTGCAACTACGATCTTTACTAGAAGTTTGTATTCTTCATACGTCTTGCGTTGTAGTAATTATTTGTGAGACAGCAAAAAATTATAATTTTTTACATTTAGTTTAGTAGTAAATCACGAACGGTTCAGTAAAATGTATTATAGTGCCCGTCAATAAATATTGCAGATCGAACTTTGAAAAGAGACAATCGACTAATTTCGGATTCGTAGAGCGTTATCTCTGTCGCACAAAACACTAACAGTCCGGTATCTATTAGGAGTTTAAAATTGTATAAAATACACCAATTTTTTATACAAATGCGGACGGCTTTTTTTATACAAATGTGGAAAAATATGTGCACGTACGCACGGAAATAAAAAATTCGACGTATAAATTGTCGGCCATTTTTATTAACACGTATGAACTAAGCAACAGCAAAACATTGTGGAGCAACCGTACACGGCACGCTGCGCCGTCTCCCGTGCCGTTACACGGCGGCCGGCGCCGTACCGTAGACTTGGGGCCACGCCCTTAGTTCACAAAGCTGGTAGTTGAATGGCGAAGTAAGGAATGGTTAATATTTCTTACAGTGGAAATGATTATTGGCGGTGATTACCACTTACTATCGGATGGCCCATTTGCCAGTTGCTTACCTATTTTCCATTTAAAAATATACCATACCGTAAAGCATTCTTATCGTAACTTCTTCTCTCTCTTCTTCTTCGTAAATTCTTAACCACAATTATGTGTTTTAATACAGTCGGTTTTTACGGTCAGCTCATAAGAGTCATATTTTGTACAACAATTATCTCTATATTTGTAATATTTGCGTAATGAAAAGACTAATGAATGTACTTATTCGCAACTTATTAGTCTGTTACCACAATAACAAGTTTGTTTACTTTTACATGGTAAAAGAAAACATATTTTCTGCATTACCATATTTTGCTAAGCTGGCGCGTAACGGTTGGTTGAGAGCGTTTGTCGCAAGATTACTATGATAATCGTATTGATGCGATAAAAGGCGGGTCGCTCGCTTAACATAAAAAAGTGAAGACGTGAGCACTCCACTCCTATTCTACCCTGTGTGATAAAATACTACTTAGATGTCATTTAGTAAATCTTCGACGGGTGAAACTGGCAAAAAGGGATAGAAATGGACTCTATACCGTTTCTATTCTCAAATTTATTACTTTAGGGTCAACTCTAACCACGCCATACTAATCTAATACATTTAAAGCTTTCGCGACGTATGTTTGAGATTTTATAAATTATATTTGAGTTTATGATTTTCGTGAAACTGACGTAATATAATGTATGAAATGGATAACGTACTTATTCTACTGTCAACGAAAAATCATCCTTAGTATTGCTGTAATGTAATTTCACTAGTTCAACCCATGGTTGGCGGTGTAGGATAAAACGTGCCAAGAGTTGAAAGCCGTAATGGCCACTTATCATGGATCAATCCATTTGCTCGTGTGCCATTTAATGATAAGTGGAGCTTGTGGTGGTGTAACGGGCGGGTGTGCGGGTGTGCAGGTGTACGACCGCATCGCGTGCACGGTGGTGGTGACGAGCGGGCGCGCGCCGGCGGCGGAGGGCCGCGCCCGCGCGCGCGCCGCGCTCGAGGCGGCCGCGCGCCTGCGCTCCGGCGCCGCGCCCGCCAGCGCCGCCGCCGTCCACGACCTGCGCCGCCTGCTCGCCGCGCCGCACGTCAAGGTCAGTTGTAGCGACACTTTACTTGTACGTGCGAACGACATTCGCCGTCCGCTACGGTGAAAACCGTAAAAAATCTGTTTCAGTCAGAAGTTTTTTTAATTTATTACTTTCAGACAGGCAGACAGAGGACTTTTTGATGTAACGACAATTTTTAAATTTAAATAAAATGCATCGTGAAATACGATGCGTATAAATTATTCCCATATTAAAAAAAAAAACATTATGATATTTCTTAGTAAAACCTAAAGAAGAAAGTAAATTGTCGACTAAAATCCAACCTAAAAATATATATGAGCAGTAACAGCGGAACGAATGATAAGACTTTATTATCCTGGCCTCGCAATAAAACGTATAAATATGAGAATGGATAACGACACGCATTTTAAGGCGCTGTTAAAAATGTTACATCGTAATGGTAACGAGCGTTTTGTATTTAAATTATGGTCAAGGAAGTTTACGTTGTATCATAAATAAAATAAATATTAACGCTAAATAGGGGGGGGGGGATATATTTTTTGTTTATGTAAAACTGTTTTCACTATCTACTTCGGGCGTATTCCGAAAGATGGCGTTATTTGTATTATTTGGTCGGACTCATTTTTGTATCATGTTCTTTACGTACTTTACATACATAAAAATAGGTTTTGTTAAAGTTTTAAATTCGATAATGGATTTCTTATCATTTATTTTAATTCATTTTACAATAAAATTCCATTATATTTAATAATAAATAAATAAATGGCTATTATAGGACGCTCCGTCGATGGGGCCCGGTCAACATAGAAAATTAATGTTTAATGAAATAATTTAAAAAAATCGATAATATAAATATGAGATACGAAAGGAGTTCAATTCTATGTTTTAGGGGTCGGTGTGCTTGTTTGTATAGAAGGAACAGCCTGTAAATATCACTGCGGGTCTTTGGCCTCTTTTCTTTGAGAAGGCTGCTCAAATGCCGGTTGCTATTATTGTATTGTCAAATAATTAAAATGAAAAAAAAAAAACCTTTTAATATTATTAAACGAGCAATTCTTGTAAATAAATGTATTTCGTTTATCTTAAACAGTTTTGATTTTTAAGTATATCTAACTAAATGTCAAAAATTGCAAAAATAAAAAAATATTGTTCGAAGCTCGGTCGTTCAGAAACTTAATCACTGATTGCGAAATGGAATATCTGCAACTTTTATAACTATACGAAATACTCTCAGAGAAGTATTTCATATATCTTGTATAACATTATCAAGTATTTAAATTCAAGCTAAGAACAAGCTTACACAATGTGCCGTATCTAACATTATTATTAATGACCGCTACTCGTCGGACCCTCATAATTTATCCTTAGAAACTTGCCAAGTGTCAACCCTCTTTAATTTAAGGACCAGTTAGTGGTACGGTTTGATTATGTCGCCTCTGTTATTGTGTCTGATACAAGTTTTGTGATGAATACTTTTGTTACATACTCCTACGTATATTGTCGTTAACTCGCTCCCTATTCATAAACTTTTATACGTTTGTCTCATTCTTGCTAACTTGATTTGTCTTTGAAATGATAAGGAGAAACATAATTTGTTTACGTGGGCTCGGTAATACATGTCAGAAATATTATTTGTTTCATAACTATGTTCTTCGGGCTGATTTTAGTCACAGCGGCCAGTGACAATTACAATCGATTCTTTTACATTCATAATGTAATTCCGACACGAACGGAAAGAGTTAAGGCGCATTACGTGCTTCCCGAGACAATTGAGCGTAAACACTTTCAAATTCCTAACTCTGGGCTGATACTGAGAATTTCTTGACTTATTAACTTTGTATTGATCCGACCGAGGTTTGCACAAAGGTTTTCGGGATCTTCAGTGTATATCTGCAGTCTATTACACCACGGTAGCGATAGATGGCGTTGATTGAATGTCACATTCCTGAATCCTGCTGTCTAGATTCGCTACTTCGGAAAAGATACAAAATTCAAATTCAAAATTTGGGGCGCATATATACGAGTTTTAACATGCAGTAAAAATTATAGTAAAACATCATCCAGCCATAAAATTTAAAATCTATCGACATCCACAAACGAACCTCTTATAGAACATTCTTAAACTTTAAAGATTTAAGACAACTAGTAAAGACGTAGTTGGAATTCGAACAAAAAAAAAACGAATGTTTAAAGAATACGAATGATTCAATTCCTTTAACTAAAAAGACTAATTTAGTTGGGTCAATCCTTAAGAAGATTAGACAAACTTTTCAGACACTCATAAGATATTTCATTTGTTACTCACATTGCGTAACTTCTGGGTGTATTTTATACGATAACTCCGTGCTCGCCAAGTACATATCACATATCATTATGAATTGAAAACTTTTGTATAAACGGATAAAACTCCAACAATATTATCTCTTTGTGGATATATTTTGGTGTTTATTTTTTTATTTCGGTTCTTCGTTGTCTTGTTAGTTGTAATTAAAATGAAAACCATGTTTGTGCTGTGGTTATTTTGAGGCTTACAGACTTTTATCCGGGCAAACTATCACTGATTTTTCAAGTGTGTGTGTCTGTGTTGTCACAATTTGTTTTGCGGTAAAAAGAATTATAGTAGAAATATTGGTTTGCATATCAGTGTCATGATGGTAAAAGCTTCTAATCAAGAGAAAAAGCGTTTCACTACTATACGTTGTTAACTATGTAATTTTCAATCCAGTTATAGTCGTAGACGTAATTTTATGTAAATATTTTATATAATACACATTTAATGTTTTTTTTTGTATTTGATTTGTTTTTTGTGCAATTAAGTTTTTATCTATCTATATTTATAATAGATCTAAAAACGTCCAGTTTATATAAATATATCCATATTATACCAGTACAGTTTATGTACATTAAAATTTCTTCGTCTCTATGTATTTTTACTAGCGTTGCACTCGCTAAAGTATGAGATGCAAACTTTACATTTCGGAACGTTGCAACGCTTGTCATATGTCACGGCGAATTTTCAGCAGGTGGAGCAGAAATTAAAGTGGCATGTTCAGTTTGAAGGAGCCATATCTCGTTAGGTTTGTTTTTGCTTTCGCTTTGTATAATACTTGATAATTATATAATAATAACCTTTCCAGGGTGTTTGTATACTATACGATCAAACGAACTTCTTGAAGTGAAGTTCTAATATATTGCTAACATTTAGCATTGGTACGGGATACAAATAAATCGATTTGTGGTTCAATTATAATTTGAACTATCTTTTGGTATGCCCAGTGAGATAGTTCCCATTCTGTAGTCATATTATTTCTGCTTTATTCTTGTTTAGCCCCAACGTTTTCGCGTGTATTAATATATGAGACAATCAGAAAGATACCATGCATTTCGCAGCGTTGCCGAATTTCTTTAACCAAGTCATTTAAATGGGGTAACCGAATCCCTCCCATGCGATTAATGGCTGTTATATTATCCATTCTTATCACTATCGAGAAATTAGAATGTTAGCTAGCAAAACATTTCAATCCTAGGCAAACTAATAATTCTAAACGATTAATGTGAAAGGATGAATCCTTAGTTTTCTATCCACCGTTTGCTCTTTTCCCGCTGCAAAAACTCCCCAACCTGTTTTAGAAGTATCAGTTAGTTTCATTTTTTTTTCAAAATTATTATATAATTTAAGTGCTAAATATTTCTAGCGTTCGAGGGTTCTTGTATATAACCAACCGTGTTTGACTGTTGGACAAGCAGCATTAAGTACTCCGATAAACTGTGATAGTTCTTTAATGAAACATTTTGGCACTAAAATAAGTTTATGATAAAATAAACTTAATGCAAAATTCCTAAACTTTTTTCGTTTGGTAAACTTTACGTAATTTTTACCGTGTCATAAACAAAACTTAAGAACTTACAACCTGTATTGGCTAAGATTGCTTTTGCCAAATTGATAACAAAAGCAAGACACTGAAGCAAACTTAAGTGTTCTGTTGACGTTGTCTTGGTATTTAGATTCGTTCATTAGATCTACTTACAAGGAAATACAGCGTATAGATTTAGTAATTGATTGTAATATGTTAGCTCGATCATTACCAGAAAACAAGTTCTTTGGAATTGAAATTTTTGTAGGATGTTAATAAACGGTATTGCAAAACCATCTGAGTCCCACTCGAGTATTTCTGTATTATTATTAACGTAAATCCAACAGTTAAAAAAGTGTTGGATCCTTCCTGCATGTACCTTTATTGCTGACCTGTCGCACGTGACTGGTTCCTTTGTGTAGGAGGCTACTTTTGTGCAGGGCCCATAAATTGAGATCTTCGATTTGCTGGAGCACCTCAGCTACTTAGCCCTCTTCGCCCCCCTCTCTGCTCGACGAAAAATGAGGAGGAACTGTCCAGTTTTCCAGCTGACGTAAACAGTTCATCGATGCCTGAAAATTTACAAGAGTGTACATAGACAATGTTTTTGGGTTTGGATGGGGCTTTTTTATTTGGAGGCCTTGCTTAACAATCGCTTTTGAAGCTTTAATCTTTTCGGAAAGTTTATTTCCGAAAATACATATCGTCGCGCTCCACATCTTGCATTATATTTATAAAGGCCTTGTCTAATCCCATAATGAGCTTCTTTCTGATGTTGCATGAGTCTCTGCATGATGTGAATCGCATAATATACGACAACTGTCGCTTAGAAATTTAATAACTCGAAGTCTATCTTTGCCGTCATCTAACAACAGTTCTAAGCCTTTATTAAGGGCAGCTATTCCCTGGCTTAGCTGTTGCTGAATTGTTTCTATTTTCTTATCCCGATTACAGGTAACCTTAGCCACGGCCGCCAAAATTTCAGGATGTAATTTTGGTGCCAGTAGTAACGGATAGTATCGAACTCGAACTATCGGAGGATCGAACTCGGGAGCAGTCGTTTCAGTAGCTAGCAAAGAAGTCGGTTCTTCACTCCACTCGACATTATCCTCATGGTAATCGTTGGTGTTAACGTGACTACCAGCCTCCCATGTCTTCGTAAAGAATGAAGTGACAAGTGACGGTTCAACAACAAGAAAGCCGTCCACTGCTGGACGAAAGCCTCCCCCATAGAACGCCAACCATCCCGATCTTGGGCAGCCCGCATCCATCCCGTATATTAAAAAAAGGAGGTTGAATTATCGATTGAAAATCGATTCTCTAAACGTGCAGACAGTGCCTTTAGGATAAAATGACTACCTGGTTAATTGTATCTTAGAATGAAGTGACGAAAATATAATACGATGACCTACCATTAGTATCATTGACAAATAATATATTTAAGTAAGAGTTTAATATAACCAATCATGTATAAGTGCCACTTGACCACAAGACACTTTTCGGCTGTGTAAGTGCGTAATCCTTACCTCGTCGATTGATTAAACTCACTTACGACTCACTAATGTTACTCCATTATAAGTACCACATACGAGATTTGGGAAAATAAAAGAAAATGGACTAAAAGTGATTTCAAATAGTTTGATAGTAAATACTAAATCTTTTAGTGAAAAACTCGATTGTTCTTCAAAGAAAATTCATAGACGTGAGCACTTGCGTGAGCTAAAGAGAAGTATACTCGTATAATACAAATACCGTAAACCCAATTAAATATTTAGATTACAATTATAAAGATTTTATCCGGCTGTTAATACTGTGTATTTTACTGAAGTATCCACGTGTTTGTTCTTGACTTATATTATTAATGGATATATAGAAATCGAAAGGATTAAAACAATCAGCGTCAGCTTAACACTTGTCCTATTTAACAGTACTCCGCATTTCTTAATTTATTCAAATTATAAACCGTATTTTTATTTAAAAAAACCGCTTTCACCATAACTTAATCTGTTATTCGTTTTGATAAGGACTAATACTATACTTCAAATAATTTACATTGACGCAGTAAGATTTTGTTAAAATATACAATTCTATAAATCTATTAGTAAATAGAATAAAATTTAAATGATCCAAATTGATTTAGCCATGAAACCAAAAACCATAGAAAACTACAATTTCCAAAAATAATCCAAATCTAACCGCTATTTGATCTAGGCTCGAATCTTTCACCGTACTACGTGACGCCATTTTTAAATGGTTACTTTATCACGAGAATCTCCTAATGCTCGCAGATGGGAATCCATTTTCATTGGTTAATAAAGAACACATTTGGAGAACGTGAATTGTCTAGAACCCGTTCGAGTGCCAGATTTTTAAGAACGCATTATATTTCATAGTTCGTTGTTCATTTCATTTTCATTCATGTATGTTTGTATCGATTCAAATATCAACCATTATATAAAAAAATGACGGACAGACTGATATATTAAAGCACAACCGAAACTACTGGTAGGAAAATAACTGTACTATTGTTATAATTGCTCTTCAGTCTTTGTTTATACACCTGTATACTATTTGCGTATTAATTGTCCGTGAGAACTGATATAAATTTTGCTCACAAGCAGCCTTGAGGTGGACTGTCAGTACTTATCGAAATCTGTATCTTACGAAAGATATAAAAATGAGATCATAGAAAATTTTTAGCACTTTTTATAATTTTGAAATATTACTAACAATAACAATTTGCATACACACATTACACAGTAGGTTTAAGGTTAGTATGAAAATCCTTCATTTTTCATGAAAGAGCTATCCAAATTGGTATTTCACAATTCTGAATTATGATGCGAGCGAAGTTGCGGCTAAAGTGCTAGTCAGTCTATGAAATTGATTTTAAATAAGTCTGCTAAGATTTATATTATGAAGAAACAGTTTAACTTATAGATGAACGTTTAAACTCCGCCTTCGTCTATTACGGAGATACGAGACCCAAATAAATGGGTATGGTTGTATAAGATAATAGATTGTTCCGTCGCTCGATTGTTTTCTCACGATTCTAATTTAATTGGATCAAAGTGAGCGGTCATTGTTCGTATGGAGACTTATTGAAATGTAAGATATATAATGCTTGAACTTCGAAGTTTCAAAGTACTTCCTCTGATAGAACTATCATCTCTGTGTGATATGAATAATGCTGTAATATGATATGTAGATAGCGTTAGTATGAAAATTATTCGTTTAATTAAATCATGAAAATCGGAAGGGCTGCTTACTGTTTTGTTTTTAATTCATTGAACTTTTTCAAAACTAGTGTTTTAAAAACAAATAAATATATTTTAATTACGCAAATAGCACCTTTGATTCTTTATTTTATAAGTCTTTCATATTCTCTTACAAACAAAACTCTTTTACAATAATTTCGGTACACGAATTTATTATCTAACAATTTCATTTCAGTGATTCCTTTTCGTTCTATTTATTCAGTTTGAAACGTCGTTTTTATTTTAGATTTATAGCGTTAACATTTGTACATTCGTAACTCTAATTTGTTTGAATTACATCAAAAACCATCGACAGGTTAGCGTTATACTAGTATAGGTGTGTGGTAGTAGAAAATATGTATATTAAGCACACTGGGTCGGGTGAACCAAAGTGTGTTTTTGCTAAGCAAGATTTTAATGAATTTAGAATTGACGTTCAACGTCATGCGCCCGTCACAACAAGAATAAGACGGTCACTGGCCTACACTAAGACTGGACTGCTTTTGCAGACTCCGGATGGTCGTAGTGATGTGAAGTCAGCGGTTCTACCTTCCGATGTCATCAGGTCTATGAGGTAGCAGTATTAGCAGCGGATGAGATAGGGGAGCAAGCCTCCAATAGAATCACTAAGTAGAAGAACTATCCAGTGAACCGTTACAAAAAGAATCCCACGAAAGTTACCTAAGAAGATATAAATTAAAGTAGAAAAATTATTAGAACATAATATGTAGCACTCACTCCATTGGGTTAACAAGACTTGCCGTAGCTAGCTGTCCGCTTTGATCAGCTATAGGCGGCCGCACCTATGAAAAAATTACACCGGTCGTCCTGAGGTCTTCTCGTAAATTATAAAAACAGTTTTTGCAGTTGGTTTTAGAGATAATTCAATAACAGAAATATATTAAAAAAATTGCCGGTTCTGTCTTATTATATAATTGAAGATATTTTTAAAATTTAGAGTTGTTTTTTTTAATCATTTATAGGGTTTGACCTTTGTCTTGCCTGATGTTAAACATCGATAGGGTCTAGGATGTAGCACGCTAGCCTAGAAGAAACCTGTTTACTCTGGATTTGAAGACACGTTGAAAAGTTGAAACGTTATCAATGATAAACATGAACGGTTTGAAGGTACTATTCAAAAACAGCAATCCGAAACTATTTTCTACTTAAACATGTTCTTTTTAAATCAAAGCCAGCGCAAATAAATCGAGGAACTTGTGAATCCAGCATTAGAAATAGGAAGTAATTACTGTTTCCCCGGATTATTTGACTTCAAAAGAGAAATCCATAAAGAATACTCGAACGTTGGCAAGCGGTTCTCTTATATATTTTTCGTTTAGATTAAAATATTGTTTACCCTTATTTGTGTATTCGTGACTTTTAAATATGCAATTATTGAAGTTTATTACTTAATATGTATCAATACTTCAAAGATTTGGTTTCGAATAGAAAGTTTAAATAAATATGTACTCTGTGATAAAATACAACTGCTTCGTTCTTATGGTGATTTTGAACTTGTATTTGATTATTCTTGGTATTTCGCTTTATTTAATAACAGCAGTCTCTGCTATTTCAAAGTCAAATCAAAATCTCTATTCAATATATAAGCGATACTCTCTCATTGATTGTTAAATATCTACCACGGTTTTGGACTTACTATTAAACTTAGAACCGCTGGAAGAGACTGCTAGACTATTTTTTTTGTCATCGATAATGCGGCTTGCATTATTACAGTGAATTATATTATTTTACAACCAAAGTGGAGCTATCATGACGTCAAAAAATTCTAATTTTGTAATATTCTTAACCATACAAACGGTCTACAACGATCATAAAAGGGTAACTGATTAAATTATTTATAAAATCACATTTTCATCCGCAATATTGTCTTTAATTGAAAATAAATTATATGTCAACTCCTAAATAGATTATTTATTCAATAGTGATTGATCTGTCAAGTTTAAAATATGTACACGTACATCGTAACATCATACCCATTTACAACGTTTTGCTATTAGTGGCAAATTAAAAGTATGTTGCGTTCAAAATTAAAAGATAATTGATAAAATATTTTTCGAAATATCATTAATAATAAATAATCATTTGCTTTTTAAATTGATTTATAAATTGTCGTCGGATAAGGAATAACAATCATGTTGACATAAAAAATGTCTTTGATATAACACAAACATTTCTTACATGGAGTGCTAATCAGATAACATTATTTTCAATCATTATATAAATTTAATATTCCATACTTACCTAAAATAAATTAAATGAATATATAATGTTTAATGTATAAAACAGCACAATTCGTGTAATATATATCCATAACCTCTGGAAACAGAAAGCAAAAAATCACGTAAATAATTCTAATTATCTTTATTAGCCTTATCTAAATTAAGCCGAGGTTTCAAAACTGTATTTAAAACGTGAGCGTAAAATCCGAGGGACCATAGGTTATGACGTGGAATTTTTTCACGGCTTAATGAGATTTTTTAGGATTTAATGCATAATACTAACCGTGTGCTTCATTAATCACACTAATGGCAACGAACACTGAAATATTTTTCGCTCATTATTTTATACATAATTATATACATCACATATATAATATGTTTTATGTTTAGGTCGTCAATAATATTATGACTGCCTCGTTGTTCAGGTCGGACCGATAAAATGTTAGTGACTTTTTCTGTCGAAGATACTCAATAGCAGCCACGAGTCTTGAATTTGGAAGTGTGTACACTCCCATGCCGCACACACTTGTGCACTGTAATAATTATGTCCTGCGCAGTTTGATAATCTCTCCTGAGATTGCCGCCGTGGCCGAAATCGGTCAAGATTACATCAATCAATATTAATTTAAAGTTGAAATCGCAAAGCACGATTCTTATATGATTAATTTTATTTGTGCTATTTTCAGTAACGTCACATTTATTTCCTTAGTCTTATTCCATTTACTACTCATTTCTTCTACACAGTCTTACCTTAGTCTACCTTATGTCCTCATCCATATTTAGCACTCTTCGTAACATTTTCACGACGTGCTTAACAGCTTGTAACTATCCTACTGCTGGACTGAGAGTCTCTTTTGGAGTGGTTTGTCTCTCGTGGTGAAATACACCACGCTTCTCTAATTCGTGGCAGTGGACAAGAATGACGGGTTTTCATCGGAATCATGTAGGTTTTGATTTTTTTTTACTCCCTCACAATTTTTCCTTTCACCGTCGAACAAGAGATGAATTTTATTATTTATTATCACATATTAATCACATGAAATTATAACGGTATTTGCCGGGTCGGATCCGCAAACTTTGGTTAAGTTTGACTTGTTTTAACGACGGCGCAATCTCTGCTCTTTATATAGTTTTATAAGTATATCATATGTATACACGACCTATATATAAACCTATTTACATTTTTTTTCTTATATTTTTTTATATTAAGTTTTGCTTAAGTATTATTTTATACAGGTATTTTTGACATTCAATAAGCAAGACTGACTTTAACTACCTTCTTTGATTAATAATAATCCTTACACAACCTCAAAGGTCGTGAAAGCTTATTGGGATTAATCCGCTTTTGTATACTTTAATTCACTTGTTTTGTTAACTGTTTGTAGTGTTAACAACAATGAAGAGATTAACAACATGAAACTATATTCGTATTATATGTATCGTATATTATTTATTGAGCTCCAAGTTAAATTAACTAAGATATAGAAAAAAGTCGATGTTTATTTTCTGTTTCATACAAAAGCACATTTTTTAATTTATATATGTAATGAATTAAATTATAAGACATTTCTATCACAGTAAACTGGTAAAGTGTATTATATAAGTTAGAAAACATTAGGGCCACGGTGTGGGACTAACTAGATTTCGAATGATAAATGTGCCGTACGAGACACGCGTCTACTGCCAACTTCATTAGGCTCTATTAACTGAATAATTTCAACCAGGTCGCAGTAAATTCAATTTTTAAACTTGTCACCTGTATGGGAGTAATGGAGTTGTATGATCGACTTATCGTATACTTGTTAAAAGGCACGGTCGTTGCTTAATGAAATTTCCCGTGGATCATCCGATACATCGGGCTCCTATTAAGTTCGGCTTTGAGAAATAGCTTCGTCGAACAACGCTTTGAGGTTGCGAAAAGAATGCACCCCTTTGTTGGTTTGGAATTTTTTAGTGTTTTTGTTTATGTAAACATTGTTTTATTGTAAGTACTATCTAGCGCAGTGTCAGTATATACATGGTCGATGTATATTTGTCGCATCGATAATTGTATAGATTAGCCTTTGTTCTTGCTTGCCTCTAATGTTCGGTAAATCTAAATAGAAATTGTATTAATTAAATATGTCACTGGATGGAATATTCAGTGTATTTATAGCAAAAGGGCCTCTCTTGTTGGTCTAGTGGTTAGTGTATTAGGTAGTTGTTTCTGAGAGCCTGGGTTCGAACCCCACTTTATGACAGTAAACAGAAAAACTGTACGAAAACTCTTAGTAGCACCTCGGCGTTTGGAAAATGGTAATGTTTCCATTCTTTTGCCTCGGAAAGACCTCAAATCAATTTAGATTACCGTTCCAACGGATGGGTCGTAAGGATATCATCATCACGAAGAACGCTATTAATAGCGCTTGCAAGTGTGATTCACAAAAAACGTAAAGACTACGAACCTACGCGCTTTATTTAAAACTATTCGTTCTCATAAAACAATCTGATTCAATAAATCGTAATTTGCAGTATATAATATTTCTTGACCCTTGTTGGTATCAACTTGTATAAATAATCATCGCGTTCGTTTTTGCGTTATATTTGTAAATTAATACTTAATATAGTACACGTTGTTTAGCGAGTGGTAAATTAACCAAAGCTGTGTTTAGAATGTCAAACCAATAATGACGGCAAGAGCGAAATCAGTGTTTAACTAAACGTATATAAGAAAGGCCGTAAATTGTGAGCAGGCAGTAAATTTTAATTAATTTTATTTATGAGCCTTCATAACAAATTCTTATAACTTTAAGACACAGAATAAGGCACTAATAAGTCATACGTAAATTCAGTAATTACTTATAAATTGTAACAATATT
Source organism: Nymphalis urticae (assembly GCA_905147175.2). Taxonomy (NCBI): domain Eukaryota; kingdom Metazoa; phylum Arthropoda; class Insecta; order Lepidoptera; family Nymphalidae; genus Nymphalis; species Nymphalis urticae. Next base: position 3,904,978 of record LR989995.1, on the reverse strand, counting down.
ATATTAATAGTAAAAGTTATATATTTCACTGAAAAACAATGTGATTTAAAATTTGCGGTTTGGTGTAAAGTATGAATAAAATTGAATATTCACTAAAGCCATTTTCCCGTAGTTCTTGTTTCTAAATTCACATTTTTTGTTTCACAAAACGTTTCAATTTACTTTAAAATTCACGGGCGTTGCGGTGTTGGTTACATTTCGGAGTTAAACAAAGCGAAATAAAAAATCAGTATTTCAGAATAGGAATTAAAATGTCATGTTCCGCGGTTTCTCTGTGGCAAGTGTGACGTTGAAAGTAACATCTTTTAAAATTTTACACAAAAATATTTTTCATAAATTATATCGTAATGTTGTCTTACAAAAATTGTACATTTATTTTAGGGTAATTTTATTCTCTTATTATTTCACATTGAGGATGCCCGTCTGGGGAGGTAACACATACTAATCTAATATTATACTGCAAAACAGTTATACTTAGTATGGTATTAAAGTATGATTTTGCCAGTGTATCTTCATTACTGCTACAGGCACAAGGTATATAATATCTTAGTTCCGGCGGCTGGTTGCCGCGTTGGCGATATACGGGGCGGTTAATATTCTGATACTGCCAATTTTAGATGGGCACTTACCATCGGATGGATGGTCTGCAAATTTGTAATATACTCTTATTGGTTGTACATACACACATTCACAATTATTTTTAATAATGTAATCAAATTTTCAAAGAAATATGATATATACATGATATTTGTGATATGTTATGTATATTTTCGACGACACACCAAAGCTAATAAATAAATAAATACATTTCGTATTTTCACTTGTTTAAGAATTAAAAAAAATTAACAAAACTAAAATGCGATTTAATTTTTGCGAATATATTTTTGTCTTAAATTATGAGTCATTTATATACAAATTGCCTGCCAAATTATATACAAATTATTATATGTATTTTAGTAAAGTAATTTACGATTAATTTGAAATATCATTTGGATAAATACGCGGGGCCTAATAATGTTACGTAAACAGAAGTGTGCGTTTACTTATTTGTTTCATTAATGATCACGGATCATGTTTTCTTCACCCGGAGCATTAAACATAAGCCACTAAATGATGTTATGAGTTAAGGAAGCGTTACGGCTGCGATGTGTTCCTAACAAGATACCGATGATAAATGGGCGTACGAGAAATGCGAAGACTAATAATGAAATAATAACTTTATCGAAACGCAAGGGATAAGTTACGTACTTGTTAAAAAATCGTTAGTTATGCCTAACCAATATCTGTAAACTACTTATGTTACTGATTGATTTATTCGCTCGTATTTCATCAAATGGCGGGCCAGTTGGCGTGGTTTGTAGATAATTGCCTTTCACGCCGAAGGTTGTAGGTTGGATTCCCACCCAGGACAGGCATTTGTGTGCATAAACATGTCTGTTTGTCCTGAGTCTGGTTGTAATTATCTAGAGAAAGCACAGATTTGCTTTTGTAAAATTTGACACCATGTATTTGTGATTAAAATATTTATCAAACCATCTATAATCAAAATAGTATTGATATTTTCAAGTAGTGCATTAAAAACAAATTCACTCTCATATACTTATATTTATACTGAAAATCGCCCACAGTCCTGTAAATGACTTATCGAATAGGTATCAAAATTCTTAAAGTAAGAATATATTAAAAATTAATGAAATTTCTTTTTCATCCTTATGTTTTAATTTATGGGTAATTAATACAATTATATACATAAAATCATAATTTGACATAAATCTTTGTTCTCGATTGGTCAAAAGCAACAAACGAAAAAAAATTCTTTGTTTGGATTTTTGCCAGCTGATATAACGAAGAAGGTAAAACTCAATACTAATTTGTATGAATCCACACTAATATTGAAAAGTGGACGAATTGTATATTCGGAATGAAATAAAATATGGCAAAAGTCCAACCTGCATAATGATATTAACATCTGACGATAAATTTTTAAACGAATATTTTTTTTATCGTATTTACATAACCACTAAATCAGTTTTATGATATTCGATTTTATTAATTTATTCGACTTCTACAATGACGGAAAATTTAATATTTAAATTTTTGCAAATGAAATCGAACTCAATTTGAAATTAAATGATTGCCCAATTTTTTTTTTTTACTTGTGTTACGAAGGTAGATGAGTATATCTGCCACCTGATCGTAGCTCATCGCTCATAGACATTTAAATCAGATAAGATCAGATCGAGAAATCGGTCGAGTCTATTGTTTTATATCCCTTGTAAATACATTAGCTTATTCTCCCTTTAAACCAGAACAGAAACACATTACATAATTGACGAATTACTGTGCAAGTTATTGATGTACTCCGTGTGTAGGTGGCAATTGGACGTATCTGTACGAAGCCATATTACGGAGTTTTTGATGTTATGGTTAAAATAACGTACAGATAGATCTGCTTGGAGACGTATTTATTCGAATAATAAATATAGTACCATTTATTTTTAGAATAAATACGTATATACTAAAGGAATTAAATATATATAATATTATTATAGAATAATTGGTCTTATATACAACTAACCTAGTTAGTATAATTTTTTATGGCTTTTCAACAAAAATTCAGCAAATGTTATTTTTTACAATTATTCTAATTGTTATACCCATTATGCAGCAGTAAAATTATTAAAAAATAAATTAAAAAAGTGTAAGTTGCATTAAAAGTACTACTATACTTACTCCTATATACTGTAGTACCGCTACTGATTATTAAAATAAATAAACTAATTGCGAATTAAACTGACAATAATCCAATGCACGAACAATGGAATCGATAAATGCGTGTAACAGTGTGTGTAACAACAGATCGATATGCAAAACGTTTTAATATCATAGATTTATTAGTGATTTTAATATCTACCTTTAGTAATTGGTTGAGGTTTTTTTATCGTGCTGACATAAAGATCCAACCCGATCCAGTGGTTAACAAGTGGATCTCAACTGAAGCTGGAAGGCTGTATTATAAGTTTTGTCACGTCCATAAGAAGACATTTACAGCTAACAGAAACTGTATTAAGTTAACGCGGAGATCAGTTATCTTAACTTATTTGTAATGTGTAATGTTTTGGAAATTTTGACTGCCTCAGTAGTCTAGTGGCTTGATATTAGGCCGCAGATCCTGAGGTCCTAGATTTAAACGCCAGGTTGTGCCGATAAGGAAAGCATTTTAAGCCGTTGGTCCTGCGCTCGAACTCTTTCCGATCGTGTCGGATTGGATGTGCGGATTGCCGTCCCATCTAATAGTGAGGGAATAGACAGCGCACCTGTATCTGCGCAAACACTTATGCACTGTAATATGTCCTGCACAGTTGGCTAGTCTCCTTTGAGTTTGGCTGCCGTGGCCGAAATCGGTCAGTAGGACAACATCATCGTATAGAAAATTGTTTGAAGTAAATACTGACATCGACTGGTTTCATATATAGAACATGAACTGAAAATATATAACACTGTTACATAATCAATACGTAACAGTTCGCTCTTCATGTCAATCTTTAATTGAATACCGTTGAAACTCACGAGTTATATAAATTAAGTGCTCTTTTTTAAAGGACAACGAGTGCCATCCTTCAAAACTGAAAAATAAAATACTAGGATTCGTAAATTTTGTGAGCGTTGACTTTATATATTTTAGAGCGAATAGTTTTTAATACGATCAAAAGTCTAAGCTCAGACTACAGTACATCAATAATAGAAAGTCATTTTCTACAATCCACCGTAAGCCAGTAACAAAACACATTGTTGACAATAAGCCTTCGCTATCAGCTTGAGCCTATACTACATGCTACGGACATCCTTCTGAAACAATGTGCTCGATAAGCCTCCGAATCTAGTGTGAGCCTGCATCACTGTGGTATAGCTTATAGGAACCGCCGGTTTCATACCTCATCTTTGGATCGATTTACTCATATTCATAGTTACTATCATCACCACATCACCTTACACGACGACAAATATATGTCGTTTCAATATAACCATACTTTTTCACCTTAACTGTTGATAAAATTTTCGGTATATTTTTAGAAAATGTTACGCAATATAGCTAAGCGGCTCGATTCAAATATTGGAAATGGTTATTTTGTATTTTAACATCTTAAAATAGAGAGGCTTAAAATCCGTACAACGGTCTCTGTTCTTATAAAGTAGGATTAAATTATGCCGACGGAGAGATATTTTGGTCTTGCCGTTTTGTAGCTACTTTTACATTTTACATTCTGGATTTAGTAGAACATGTATAAGAAATGTCTACAAGAACTTTAGATGACGTAATAATCTAGCGTGTATACAGGATTCGTTTTAGGATTTCATTAATCTATACGATTTTTTTTCTTCTAATTGTTTACATCTCGTTTTTGATGTGTAAGCATCTTAACAATCAATACACGGTAGCGGCTAACTGAGACTTCTAGCGTCAGACGAGTAAGCGTAAGATTTCAAGCGTCAGGCGTTTGTTACTGTAAGTGCGTTAATGTCTATGTGAGATTGGTACATTATTTTGAGTACTGTGCTGTGATATCTTTAAATTCATTTTATTTATTTATAAAAAAAAATACAAACAGTAAAATTAACAATTACATAACGACATCAACCTTTAAACTAAAAATTAATTACATGCGATAATATAAGTTTTAATTAGATTATTCGTTACGAACTAAAAAGCGTTAAGTATTTTCCATAGCGTCACATTCAACGTAGGCCGAATGCTAATTATGTTTCAGAAAATTTACAACGACTTCAGAGCGACGACGGGAAAGGCAAATATAGGACGGAAAGTTTTATGCTTATAGTTCTCACAAATCAAGTGTTTAATTTAACTTTAATTTGTAAGCATATTTTGTATTCGACTGACGAAAGGAAATCTTAAAGTAAATTGAATTTCATGTTAAATTATTTGTAATATCTTATTAAATACTCTTTATTTAATGTGTAAGCCCAATACAATTTAAAAACATCATAATGACGGTAAAACTTAAATTAAATAAATGATAATTTAAGGCAATTCAAGATATTCTATGTCAATCCTTTCATGTACTTTTGATACTTTATGATCTGTCAAAATACGTCATCAGTATTTAATTTTATTTTTCAATCGCCATGACAACCAATTCGATGTAAAAAAAATATCTTGACGATATTTACATATAAAAATACATCTATAATACTTATTCACTAATAAATAGAGGAACGATACTTTTGGTGCAGTTTACGATTTGCGATTACATCGATAGTGTTATCGTTCTCGCCAACGGTAATCTGTACAATAATTTATTAAAATAACATTCATAACTACAGTTAGGAAGATGTAAATAAAAAAAATGTGTTTTTGTACTAAATTAATGTTTAAATTATTATAGTAAAATGTGTGAAAGAATTATGATTATATCGTGTAAACTTTTTTTTTTTATAAATAAAACAATTTAGGCGCTCTCATATGATTCTTGCCCCGTTCGAGTTTTGACTGTATCAAATTGAACTTAATTTAACATCTTTAAAGCAAATAAGAAATTTTTATGTGTACATATGTATATAAGTTAATATATTGTATATGCAAGTTAGTAGTAGTAGTTAGTAATCTATATTTTTATTAAATTTTATTATTGATAAATATATTTCAATTATTTTTACACACATTTATATTAAAATATTAAGTATTTTTTATTCTAAGAAGCGATGTTTTATCTTACATATATCTGTCGTATGTATTTAAATTTATTTATTATTATTATTTTGAAATCAATATTTGTTTAATAAACTTTATTAAATTATGATTAAATATGAAAGGGATTGTAAGAGCGAGAGAGAAATAATATTCATCTCACGGCTTGCCACCCAAGTGCTGACATAGCCAATGTCCTTTGCAGAGGTAATTACTTACCATCAGGTGATCCATCAACCTGATTGGTCCTCTTTCGTGTAAAAAATTTGATTACTGTAACCAAAAAAAATATATAATATATTTTAATTTTGTTTTCTGATGATATTTCATGAAACATTTCGCAATAATTACGGCTAATGTTTTGCAATAATTTACACTTGCATTAATTTCTATGTACATATAAACTGTGCAAGAGCCGTATTTCTGTATCATACAAGCTTTTATATTTAGCTTCACCTGTTAGTACGTGTTCACTGAGTTTTAAGCCAGTTCCATCCAACCGATTAAGCTAGAAAACAAAATTTTATTCGTTTTAATACAAAGCATGGTTTTAATGGATGAACAACTTCCAAATTATTTGAGGATATTAATATTATAAGTATTTATAATCGGAGATTGGAATGTAATGTAACAGCCTGTGAAAGACCCATTGCTGGGCTATAGGCCTCCTCTCCTCTTTTTGAGGAGAAGGTTTGGAGCTTATTCCACCACGCTGCTCCAATGCGGGATGGTGGAATTCACATGTGGCAGAATTTCATTGAAATTAGACACATGCAGGTTTCCTCACGATGTTTTCCTTCACCGTAAAGCACAAGATGAATTATAATCACAAATTAAGCACCGAATTTTGAACCCACGATCATCGGTTAAGATTCACGCGTTCTTACCACTGGGCCATCTCGGCTTTCGGAGATTGGAATACATCTTTGATATGTACCAATGATTGATCGATTTTTAATCTGAGTCTTACTAATAAATTTGAACACATTTACTATTTATTTAACTTTATTACTAAACCATAAGGTAGATAGATACATAGAAGTAATGTCGATCGTTTTTCATTGAAGTATCTATTAAACATATTTCATGAATAGTTTAATTTTATTCGAAAATTAGTTACTATAATAAAGACTAAATTACTAAAAGCTTTTACTGCGATTTGTAATAAAAAAACCTTGGTTTTACGAAATCGTTTTTTTTTTCGTCATCGCCCAAATCGACCGAAAGGTTATAGATATGCTTAACCAGAACCTTACATATGTTCTGGTTATTGAGTTTTCAGAAACATAAAATCTGATCTCTGATAAAATATTATAGTGTCAATCCGTCGATTGTTTTTATTTATTGATATACTTTACTACATACAACTGGATAAAAACAATGATCTTATATATAAATGGTTAGAATATTTCCGAGTGAAGGATTTTTTTTTGTGGGGTCCTACAAATTATGTCATGTGGGTTGTTCTTTGTATTTGGAATAATAGACGATTATTAATTTAGTCTTGTTTAAAATATTTTAGAGAAAAAAATACGATCTCGGTTCTGCTGCATTTTCGGTAGTCAGAGCTTCATCACCCAACTTAATATTCCATTTTCATCCTTAAATGAAAATATCTTCGAGAGCCTTTCACGACCAACGCCCTGTGAAAAAACAACGACGCCCTTTTTTAATTTTATTTTTGAAGTGATACTTCTTCGGAAGCAACAAGATTAAAATTTCAAGGTCGAATTGGGTATAACATTTTTATATATGAAACTTTTCCTAAGCAAAATTTAATTTCTGTCGCAAATTTTGAGTTTTACGCGCTCTTTTCTTACAATTAATAAATACATTATTTAAAATTGTAAGATATACGTTATATCAATATGTAGAATACTTATTGTCATTGAAGTTCTTAACTATATCATAATTTTAATCAACTGGCTTAGCTAATTCGTTTTACCGCTGTGTTATATATCTTGCTTAATTAAGTTTAATTAATTATAGCTAATATTTAATGATGATGTTTCTAAATCCACTATAGATAGTATTCATTTTATCGTTAAGCTTTGGAAAAATATTTATACTTAGTTGATACTTAGATGATTTGAGTCTAATATTTTTATATATTTTTTTACACAGTAGTAAAATATCTTAATACTTAGTTCAAGTCGATTTCACGTCGATTTGAATGAAAGTAGTTTTATTAAATTAATATTGTATCCAGGCTCCATAGCACAATGGTATAATGCCAAACAAATGAAAGAGGCTTGTTCAATTCTGAACTCGGCTGCTAACGCTATCTAAATCTAAAAGTAAAGATAAGTTAAATACTTTGGTCCTATTTGCCTTAATTAATCCCGGGGTGTTTTAATTCCGTTTTAAAATCTCCCCTTCAATCCAAAATAATAACAGACACCCATGATTTAATATTTATTACCCATTGCTAGTGCGGTATTGACTTACGTAACGTAACAGTGCCCGTACAGTGGGCGGAGATGACCGCTTACTATAAAATATTTTATAGACGTTGAATATTTTCATAAATAAATATTTTACTTGTGTTTGTTCGTGAATTCACTTCTGTGAATTTTTCTAGATATATATACTTAATCGTTGCTTGGTCAGCTACCAACACATAAACGATCTCTAAGAAAAAAAAGATGTATTTGTTTTTCTACATGTTCTATACATGTAGAAAAAAAATGAAGTCTGTCACATATGTAACCTGGATTAGAGCAGCGTAGTGGAAAAAGCTTTAATTCTTTTTTCCTTCAGAGGAGACGCGGATATAACCCAGCAGTAGGGTTTTTACACACTGTTACTATCGCAAATAAATACCTGTATAAACTATGTACCTCGTGTGTTCTCTATTTACCCGCTTTCGTTTCAACGTAATATAAGATTTATCTGACGTAGGTTCTAAATATTTCATGGCAGCATCACGAGGGATGTACGAAGGTTAAAACTTAGTGGTAAATCGATCGGAAAACGTTTCCATGCTTTGTCGGGAGAAATGAAATATAGGTCTTCATAATGTCGAGTGCAAAAGTTTCGTGCTGATGCTTTTTTTTTTCGTTTTGCGTTTCAAAGTTGAACGCTACTTAGTGATAGTTCTCTGTTGCATTACGTTTTTTTTGTTTGCATGAATAAAACTGTCTCAGTATTTTCCGGCTTGTGTTTTTGTTGGGAAATAAGTTATTGTGCTTGCTCCGTGAGTGTGAAAGTATTTCATTTTTACTGGTAGGACACGAGATATAATGAAACGTTCTATAAATATAAATAGAAACGATTTTAAACCGGTTTCCTTATTTTAATATTTATATATTTGTCCTTTTATTTTTCTTACTTATTTCAAAATACTCTCATGAAACGCTGTTTCGTAATTTAATATAGTCAGTGAAATGAAATTTGTTTGAGAAATTTAGGGCCTTACTTTTAAATGTTTTTTAGCTGTGTTTACTTAAACATTAGGTACTATGTTTTCTTCTTTCTAATGTAAAATCAATAATGACAGAAAGAGACATCAGTGTCTAATATATACATTCGTTAATGTTTATAAATATGTCGTCAAAGTATGTATTGTTCAGAATTCCTAGAATTGTAATGTCACTTGTAACATTATAATTTTACATATAGCTTTTATTATATATCATATTTATTATATTATCGCAGTACACATGAAAGATAATCTGTTTAAGATTGAAAATTAAATTAATTTTTACATTTGAGATATTTTTTTTATTCGTAAATTGTTGTTTTCAAAAAGAAAAAATACACGTTGAATAAGCTAAATTATAAATTTTCCCTTTTAAACTATAGCTTATATCATTTTCTTACTGAATCCGGCACTGTTCTAAGATGGAACTGTGCCAAAATGTGAATTCTTAATTTGATGTATCTTTGTAATAAATTAGAAATTTTGTAAATTAAATGTAAATCTGAATTCAAGGATTTTTTTGAAACGAAAATCTAATCCAGCATAGTGCTTCAAAGTCGTGAGGAGACTAAACGTCTCCACGTTAAGTTAGGGCTTTATTAAAGAGGCACACACTCACCTAGGTTACTTTATTGCCGCTCGAACAATGGCTTTCCCTCCCATCATGTTTTTTTCATTTTACCGTTATCACTATCCTTTTTTCGGGGTTAATTTATTCGTGAGCAAGAAGCTGTTTCTGTTAGAGTCAGCTCTAATATTTTAAATTAGTCTAGAACAAAGCTACACTACGCTTTACTGTTAGGGTTGACACCGATTATATTTAATAATAATATTTTTATATTCAAGTAACAAGACTCATATACAAAATTACAAGAAAATAAAATAAACACTACTATCTACTACTTATACAATTTACTGGTCCAGCTGAAACTTTACAACAGCGGTTTATACAGTCTAGTCTGTTAGCAACCATGATTAGAATTTTGTTGGAGCTGGCCCGCACCCTGTGAACCAAGAATGCACATTAATGCGTAAAAAATTAATGTAGACTACATTCGCTTCAGCAAATATCTCTGAGCACTACAGAAGCGAGGCAACCCCATCAGCAATCTAAAGGCATTATTGTAATGGATACGAAGAGTATTGTATGATTTTTATTTAGAGATTTTTTTTTGTACACAGTGTATCTTAATATATATTTTTTGTATTGTTTTAAAATTTTGAAGGTTTGATTTTGTGGTAATTGAAAACGTCTTATAAATACTTATATGTAAAGCTAAGTTCGTAGTACTATTACTTATAGAGGCAAGTTGACGACCGCAGTCTTAGAGGCTTATTATATCATAATTGGAGACGGCTCGAGAAGTTTCATAAATTATTAATAGATGTATTTGTTTAAATATTTAAAGCAATGGTCAAAAACTTCTGATTTTCTGCTTGTTCCTCCAAAACTTGGTAAACATTAACTCTCGCCAACTAGACAAAAAAAAGTGAAAACACGTCATGTATGAAATATATATAATAATGAAATGTATGAAAATATCGTAACAAGACAATCAAAATGCGCGTGCATCGGGCCCCAGGCTAGGGAGTTGTAAGTGAAGGTTAATCGGCTAAGTATTGTCTTACAATTATCGGTGCTTAGATATAATATTTACATTTATGTTATTTTAATATAATATTTTTCTATCTATCAACCCTAAGCCAGTGGCCTTGTGCCAGCCACCGTTACGCAAAGCTATTCCCTTTCATGTCCTTTCCCATACAAGTTGTTATTCAAATCCATAGAATTTAGTAGGGTGTGGTATATTGATTTGATTTTCCGTACCCTTTGAATAGCAATGAAAAAAATTCAATATCATAATGGTGAAATGATGGTGACGTATGTTCTCTCAGTAAGATTATTTTTAATATTTTAAACGTCGTATATATACTTATGTTTATTTTATCTAGAAATAAATTAAATTCAATAATGTTTAAGGTTCCCGCGTTTTCGTTAAATTGGGAAGTGCATATAGTTCTGTGGAAAAGAGAGTATACTACTTCTTTAATATTATATGGTCACAATTTTTTTTTTTGTTAAAGTCAATTCAGTGGTTTTATTAGTGAGAATAAATAAGTTATTTTATGATAAAAAAGTTTAGATTGACATCATTACAAAAAAAAAATAAACGTTTTATGAAGCAATATTTTTTCTGTTTTATTCGGATCAGTGGATTAGAAAGATATGTGAAAATATTTTTCATCAATACGTTTTTATTAAAATTTCAAACGGTGAGGTATTTTTTTTTATCGCATAGCTGAACCACGTGTCGCGCGCAGCCAATTAGTCATCTCGAAACGTGCAGTGGCGATCAATCAGTGAGAGCTATTAAAGAATAACCTTATACCGCTTTCAATGCCGGGTTTCACATTTGGGTACAAATATCTAAATTTACGTGGAATTTTAAACTTTTATTATGTAGTTTAGATGTGGAAACATATTTTTTTTTTTATAGATCAGGAAGGCGGACGAGCATATGGGCCACCTGATGGTAAGTGGTCACCAAACGCTCTTAGACATTGGCTCTGCAAGAAATGTTACCCATCGCTTACATCGCCAATGCGCCACCAACCTTGGGAACTAAGTTGTTATGTCCCTTGTGGCTGTAATTACACTGGCTCACTCACCCTTCAAACCGGAACACAACAATATCAAGTACTGCTATTTTGCGGTAGAATATCTGATGAGTGGGTGGTACCTACCCAGACGAGCTTGCACAAAGCTCTACCACCATATATATCATGTACATCACGGTTGCGGTTGCGAGTTTACATAAGTACAAACCGTAATTATCTCGCTCTCGGTAGGAATATCGCAATGATCTTAGCTTATGCCATTGAACCGAGATCGCTAACTTGATAGAACACGTTGGACCTTAATCGAAGATTAAAACTAAACCGATTCAACCGAACGTAAAAACTTTATAAGCATCCCAATCTTCTTAATCTGTTTTTACAATACCTTGTTCAATAGCGTAACTAACAAATTGAGGTTTAAAAAATAAGATATTTTATTATATTAATAACTTGCACGAAGCTGCTATCGTATTAAATTATTTCGAATTTGCTTTATTTACCAATTTCAGTTCACATTATTTATACGTATATATACTACGGGCGGAAGCTAGTTATATAATATTAAAATACTATTAAGCTTTCACGCCAATTAATTAAATATTAAGTGTACATATTCTATCCGAATTCCATATGACCAGTCTGAGCTTCACCGAAATTTCAATTCTAATCAAGATAATACTCAAGTCACAGGTGTACCTAGGTCTCTAATTATAACCCCCGGACAGATTATGTTAGCTAGTTTGCCATTAATTCCAATAATACGTATGTAATGAGCATTATGGCCGGACAATATGCAGGCAATGAGTTTGATTAGTGTCGCAATCATGGTCTCTATACAGAAACTAATTAATTCAAATTATATATAATATGTGACAAATTAACCATCTATCTCTTCATTTCGAACAATTACATCATTTTTTTTTATAGAACAGGAAGGCGGACGAATATATGGGCCACCTGATGGTAAGTGGTCACCAAACGCCCTTAGACATTGGCACTAAGAAATGTTAACTATCGCTTACATCGCCAATGCGCCACCAACCTTGGGACCTAAGATTTTATGTCCCTTGTGCCTGTAATTACACTGGCTCACTCATCCTTCAAACCGGAACACAACAATACCCAGTACTGCTGTTTTGCGGTAGAATATCTGATGAGTGGGTGGTACCTACCCAGACGAGCTTGCACAAAGCTCTACCACCAGTAATGCACTAAAACATCATAATAAATATTGAAATGTTAGTCTAATTTTATGATAATAAATCCCGTATTTTGTTTATTCATGTATTATTATAATTATTGGATATTACATAATTTGCTTCAGGCAAAATGGAAATATATTAAAATATTAATTTATGAAAGTAATATATTTTGTTTCGGTCATAACGTCTGAAAATATTTCTTTGACATAACAAGTATAGTATTATGTTTCTAATAACATCACGACGATAACGAAATGCCACCTTTATCGTTAAATTTGTGACCACGTGCCTTGTAACAATATTATGTTATAGCAAGATACCTAGACGGTCCTTTCCTTTGATAGAGGATTATGGCTATGCGGGCAAATATGGGGTCCTCATATTGATTTCCTGAATACCACAGCTTAAATATATCCTACTGATATAGAAACAATATATCATGAATATATAAATTGTGTTCTTGGCCTGAATGTTGCTTCTTTCAGAAAGTTGTTTTTGTTTTTTTTTTTGCAAAGTGTGTTACAAAGGTTAAAAACAGGTTTTTGTATTTAACAAAGTATGCATAAAATTCTAGATATAAAAGGAATGCGGTAGTATTTCACTAGAACAGATTTCCTTCGTAGAAATAACAAAGTAGGCACTTTTACATGAAATGTCTGTGCCGCGCCAGCGCCAAGCAGAGTAATTTTTCATTTCAGAGTATAAACTCATAAAAACTGGAAGATTTCGGCGTCTTTCTGTTCTAATATCGTTAAAATTTCTTATATCTGGATGACATCAATGTTTTCAGTTTATTTTACTCTTCGATTCAATAAGTATAAGAAATATTCAGGAATATAAATTTAAATACTTAAATTATACATAAATTATTTACGTTTGTCACTTAAATCTATATAGTATCATAACAAACATTTTTATGCTAAACTTGAGCTTAGCTAGCAGTTCGTATGTGCACCGCAGTTATATTTATTAGCGGTCTCTTTTATGTATATAAAAAGTAATATTCCTGCTGATTGCGGTCGGGTTTTCTTTGTGTGAAACCAACAACCCTTTAGCAAAGAACTGTTTATCCAGAATGTGTTTGGCTACTAGGGTAACATATTGCCTTTCTCCACAAAAAAACATACGGAGAGGCGAGAAAATGCACCAGATCTTTTGTATCCATGTTACTGACATTAGCCACACTAGAAATGTGTACATCTGTTTTTTTTTTTTAATTTACATATCCTATAATACTTGTTACACAGGTCGTCATTTTTTATTTTTTAATGCAATTATAGTATTGCGCGTTTCAATTATGCAATATGCATATTGAATGTTTAATCTAATTGTTGGTATATCGGTCGCGCTTGTTTAATAATTACAATTAAACATTCATTAAAAACCGCGGATGCGTTTTGCAACAATAAAACTGTTCCATTTCCGGACCCATTATGATAATTCACCTCAAACTGTTCGGATATAAATTTTCTGTTTGTTTTTACTTAAGTTTTTATTTACCATCTTAGTTTCTATATTAATAATATTTCAAATATAATGTTTTTTTTTTCAATGTTTTAATTATTAGCCATTTATTGAATTGCTAAAAATATTCACTCTTTCTATATAGTTTTCGTGTGAAACGTTGGTGATGCATTCATGAATATGTTTAGCTCGGAAGTATTACACGCAAAGAGTTTACTCTTAAGTTAGACGACCTGGAACCTACGTTCGCAATTCAGGCTCAGCAAACAAGCGCTATTCAAGCCTCCAAAACTGTGCAGCCTACAGAAATATATCGATAAGGCGTGTATTCAAGTATCCTGCAGAAATGAGCTCTTTGTTCCTGCCAACTCATTGTTCTTTGGGAACGTTGCTCTCGCAGTCGCGGCTCATTTCTGCTCCTTTACCATTACATACATTTAAAATAATTTTCGATTTTCTTTCTATTTATATTTATCAAACGCCTGCTAGTCTTTTCTTGCATTTTAGTTCACCAGTATAGTGCTCTTTTGTGGAGTATTTGTACTTCTGTTGAATATGTGGAATACTTTAACACCAAGTACGCCAAAGGACTATTACGCAAAGAGCTTTGACCTTCATATTTACGAGTTCTTCGCCCCCGTGTGAGACGAGACAAAATTACGAAGGAGTTTTAAGATTTGTCATTACCGCCTTATATTAGAAAATTCTTTTGTTCAGTCTCGATCTTAAGAGGCAATAGCTTTTATAATGTTTATTTGTAGAATTCTTTGTTCTTATGTTTCCTTCTAAGTTACAAAATTTATCGATAATAATGCACGGAATCTTGATGCTTCCCTATAAGTAAACGCTCGATTCTATAGGAACTGTAACGCTTCGCTGCTCTCGTTTCAGTTGTGTGCACGGGAAAGTGAAAGTCACTGATAGTAAACGGTGTGAAACTACCGCTGTCGGTGAATGTTAAAATCAAATAGTACCACTACTGATGAAACAGACGGGCAAACGCCTTTAGGTAAAATACATTTTAATTTCGATGATACATTTAAATTGAATTTGTAGGGATTTTTCAGCGTTATATTTTCTATAACATAAGTCAAGAATATAAAGATCATGCGAAGTTTAGCAATCTCCTAAAATCACCGACTTTGTCTAGACGTGTTACGAATAATGTATGGAGTCAATGTAGCTAACTATAAATTGCGCGTATGTAAGAGTTGAATTTATGAGACGATAAGACAAAAACAAAACAATCTTAATAAGCTTTTCCATTTTACTGGACACCTGTCCGAATTAATAAAGGCAATGTTTCATTTAAAACGATTTTTTGAATTATTCCTCGTTGTTCCTTCCCGAATCAACACTAATACCATTCTGACGTAGTCGCAATCCCTTTATTTAAAGACGAGTGACGTAAATCTTTAAATTGAATGGCTTTTTCGAGGCAATTCCCATCATTTCATTTGATACCCTTAATTATTTAATATATAGTGGATGTAAATTAATATTCAGCTGCATAAAAATATGTTATTCTGAACTGTGTTTTATTGATCATATTGTTATTTTTTAACGAAAATTAAGGCGTATGAAAATGAAGGCGTATGTTAACAGGTATTATATCTTAATACAAATAAGTATATATTTTTTTCTCTCTTAATTTGAATGCACTTACCCGTTCTTTTGTAAAATTTCTTTCACCAAAGGTTGTGAAAGATCGCTGGAAGCGATAAGACCGCCTTTGCGCTCCATATGTCTTTTTTATTATTATTATTTTGTTACTCTTATGTAATGTGTATTTTACATACTGTGCAATATAGATGAAAAAAATTACTTCAAAGTAAACAAATTGTCTTAACATTTTAAGTTTAAAAAAAACTTATAATAATGCAGTACTATTTCACTGAATGTTGTAAAGGAAACTGTGACAAATGGGACTATAAAGTCATTTTCAAACTTAGTAAATGTGAGTTTTGCTCGTGGTCATAATTCTGAGCGAAGTTTTGTGCGTCTAGATGCTAGGGGTTTGTTTATTTTCATCTATTATTTGTATTAAAATTTCACAGATATACAGATTGTGATACTTCTAAGTTTGTTGTAATTATACTACATTTTTAACAGTCTTCAAAATGAAGGAGGTTAATACTCAAATCAAAATTTGTATTGTGTCAATGTTCCACGAGATTTTCGCTGATCGAGAAATAATTTTAATAATTTTATGGAATCAATAGCCGATATACTTTATGGGTAGGTAGTCTCATTTAAATGTAATGTTAAAATGCAAAATCCCTAAGGGAGGAGTAGTAGTTAAAAGCTGGAGCAAATATAACTTGTTGTTCTTTTGTTACACGATATCTTTGCTGAATGTTAACCAATTTAATTAATTAAATTTAATGAAAACGTTATTGTCTAAGGGTCGTCATATTAATTCATAGAAAAATACACCCCTAATGTTAAAATAAGATTGGCAAACTAAACTAACATTTTAATTAAAACAGGAAAACTATTGATGCGGCCTTTAATGTTTATCATGTTATAAATGATTTCTGTGCAGATTTAATCCATTCGATAATGGAATATATATAATAAATCTTGTATGTTGCCTGTATTTTAGACGTATTTCGACGTTTTTGCTCTTGCTTTGTATAATTTTGCTTACAACAGTAGAGTAGAACTCTTGTAGCACTTTCTTAAAATTTACTGTTACTAATGCATTCTGAATATTTCCTTCTCTTTTACTCATTCGAGTAATAGCAAAGTGGCTGAGCAATGTTTGTCTTTGTAAATGCACATGGTCTGTGCAGTAATGTAGGTCAGGCCTTCACTTGTTTGATCTTTTTATAACTCAAATGTTAAGCGAAATGCTTCATTTTAACTTGAATATTCATTTAATGGAGTTTGTGGTATTAGTCAATATCACATGCGGAATATGTATGTTAAAAGAACAAACTATAATAGTAATTAAAAATACTTTTTATAAATTATAACATATATATGGTGGCTTAAAATATCGTATCGAACACTGTTTTCTTATTTTATTTTTAAACTTAGCTACTATTTTTCCTTTAACGTTATTTAGGGTTAAGGTAATAACTTAACATGTCATAAATGATGAGTAATTTTATATTATATACGTATACAATATATATGTAGAATACCCTTTTTTTATAAATTACTGCAATTATGCTTGTCATGAATCGAAGTAACGACCGTCGGCATAGATGCCGCTTACACTTCTCAAGAGAGTATACCAAGATTAGCAAACATATAATGATGTCAAAACTAATATCGCATTTTAATTATCACAAATTTGTTATTCTCATTTAATTTCAAGCATTATGAAATTAATGTTCCGCGTTCGTTATCCTAGGAATTTAAGTTGAATTATTACTGGTCTTGAGTCAGGATTAGTTAGATGGGGATAAACGGAAGCAGGGACACTGTTTTAGTTTTAGCCACCTGACCGAGATCTCCTGCACGTTCTACAGTCCCATTTGTTCCAATTATATCTCCAATTGAATTGATTTCGTTCGAACTTTATTCTGTTTTTTATATTTATCGTTCGTGTTTTGATATTTTCCTAGAAATATATTTTTAGGTTAATTACCAATCACGAAAGTCGTGAACGGCACCTGTACGCACAGTAAAAACAAAATGAGCTACGAATTCATGGTTGTTATTAAGATGAATGACTTTCTCAAACGGAGTCGATATCGGGAATGGTATTCGATCTCCGATTCGTTCGAGGATTCGTTCTCCGCGAGATATTTTATTATCATCTCAACTTTCTCAGCTGTTATAAATGTGGAAGTTTGTTTGTGGCATGATACTGTGATAGAATTAAATTTGATGTGTATTCTTTTTTTATAGAAAAATATACGATGATTCAACATTTGAAACATGCCAGAATTCAAAAATTTTAAAAATTAAAATTAAAAATTAAAAATTTTATTAAAAATTGTAATTGATACAGACATTTTTATTTTTACTCTGATAAGTATGTTTATGTATTATATACTGTGTAAAAGAATATCGCTGGTTGGATGTTTTATTATTGTAGAAGTAGTCGTAACATTTTAGATACAGTCATAGATATTTTTTATTTTATTTTTATAGAACAGCAAGGCGGACAAACATATGGGCCACCTGGTATGGTAATGGTAAGTGGTCACCAAGCACCCTTAGATATTGGCTCTGTACGAAATGTTAGCCATCGCTTACATCGGCAAGGCGCCTTGGGACCTAAGATTTTATGTTCCTTGTGCCTGTAATTAAACTAGCTCACTCACCCTTCAAACCGGAACACAGCAATACCAAGTACTGCTGTTTTGCGGTAAAATATCTGATGAAATAAGATATGATAAGATAAGATAAGATTTATAAAATTAGAAATAATATATTCCATTTTGCACTTTTTATAATTATTATTAATTATTTTAAATATGTTTGTTACTGTAACTTTCTGCATAACTCTGCTAGATGCCACGGAAATGGCACAATGGCAAACAAAGTAAAAAGTAAGGAAAAGGATTTTAGCTTATTCTACCACGATGCTTCAGAGCGGGTTGGTAAATATGTACTAATATATTTTGCTGGTAATAAAAATGACATATACATTGTATTTGATACATCGTTATTATTTTTTTCTCATAAATAAGAAGCGAATACCGCATATTCTTGAGATTTTTATAAAATGAAACACGTTCTCAAGTTTCGGGATTCAATCTCACCCGTCACAAGCAGATTTACATCATTCTTGCATTATGTATGTGTATTACATTTATATTTCTTTGTTAAGTTATTCTATCATATCTATAATAGAATGATGACGAATGTTTTTTAAATCCTCATTTTCGGCGTATTTAAGAGTAGAAGTAGAAAAACCCTGGTACCGCGGCTGGGTTAAAACTTGCTCTCCTCAAGGTCACCATGGTATTTCGATGCGGGAGCAGATTTTCATCCGACACATGCAGTTTTCCTCAGGGCGTTTTCCTTCAACGCTGAGCACAAATGTAGCACATGTAAATTCAGTGGTTCTTTTTACCATACCCTAACTTTTAACCCGTAATTTAAAAATAAAATCGCGTTTCCAACCACAGGGCCATCTCGCCCTATTTTTTTTAGTTTGTCCAGAAAATCCGTTTTATGTTGTTGAATGTTTCAGTGCATTTACCGTAGCTTCAAAATATTTTCACGGTCAGAATGCAATACGTTTTCGTAGAATATAAAGCACCACATTTCCAGTTACCATCGACCTGGATTTTTTTTTAGTTCACGGTCAAATTAGCATTCCGTTACGGAATTGAGCTATGAATAAATTAGTTAAAATTCGTGGATGTTCCCAAGTTATCTCAATCAAGTTATGCTTGGTCAGGTTTTCTGTTATTTGTCTGAATTTCATTTCAAAATGGTTTATGTAACCAAACATTCGAAATGGTATTACATTCGTAGTTAGATTTATATGTGGATTATTTTAGTTTGAAAGTTTTAACGTTTAGTTTTTCTTTCATTCAAACATTTGCTTAAATAACAGCTTAGTCTAATATTTGTTTTTGGTCAAGAACTTTGTATTGTTCATTGTTTGTAAATATTCAGACATTTTTTGTCATTGTTATTAACTTTACCTGTAATAATTAATCGTTGAAGTATTTTTCATTTTTATAAGCGGATTATTTGCGTTATGAGCAATAATGTTCTCGAGATTCCAGTTACTTAATTAACGACAATAAGATGAAATGGCAGTAATTGCTACATCACCGATGTACAATTCCGTGGCTTCGTTGACATATAGTAATAAAGAGGGTCTTATAACTGATCTCGGCACAAGGTCGCAGTTTCAAGCCGACGACATAATGGATATTATATTTAGGTATAACCTTAGGCTATTTCCCCCTTAACTTGGCAGTATAATACGAAGGCGGTTTTAAAAGCAACTAACGGTGAAGGTTGAAAGGTTAAGTGTTATCTCCACTCGATTTCATCTAGAACGTTCTCGAGTCTAATATCGTAGCATATTTTATAAGAATTGTGTATTAGTATTTCGTTAGTTATTTTAAAATATTTTACATCTTATACACACAATATTTGTAAATTATATTTTTGGTTTGTATAACAATCACTTGACTTTTTTTTATACTAAACTATTGCCATCTTCTATCTGCTATCCTACAAACATAATATCCAACGTGTACCTTTCATTATGGAATTAATAACATAGAAGCCATTACCAAGACTTATGATAACATTTGTGACTGGCGGCACAAAGTTCTGTCTTTTCTACGATGAGGCCCATGAGATTAAAATTCAAATCGAAAAAAATAGTACGGTAAATAGGATACCGTTTTTTTAGTCTATAAGTACATCCTGCGACCTTGGCGTCGGAATAAAAAGCACGTTTATAATAAATAAAATAAAATTAAACATAATTTCATCTTTATTTGAATTACCATTACGAAAATGTGTATTTCAGATAATATGAAATTGCATTTTTAAATACTTTAAAGAAAACTAGCCTTAACGATATTTAAACAGTACAAATTTTTTAACGGAATTCCTCTTTCGTATCGCCTTGAATATTTTTATTGCTGGTAAAATATTTTAAATCCTTTTCTGAGAATCTTGAGTTGAGAATAAATAATTTTTCTTTCCTTTCCATTTTAGTAGCGCGTTAATGCAACATTTTTCTCTGCTATTTTATTTCAAGATAATACTTTGTTGCTAATTATTTTGGGTCAACTTTATTTAAATGATTAATTTTTAAATATTTATTGGGTTGTTATAATAAAATTTAATGAATCCAAAGTGGGAAGAATATCATATTAAAAATTTGTCAATGACCAAACAAAATAGACCACGCTTTTATTCAAAGCTGCAGAATTAAAGAACTTAACAAACTGAAATTAAATTAAAATATCCTAAGCTACTACGAACCTTTATAAACAAATCGTTAACCCGAAAATCTTTTATACATTGGCATTATCTTTACGCAAAAAGGGAAGTAAAGTCTCTTAGCTTTACGACCTGCAATGAATCTCATTTTACCTGTTCTCGCCGCCACGAAAATTTGTACTTTTTTTCATAAAGTATCGCTATAATGGACTGTTTATGAGTGACATTGTTTTTGCGTCCTGCTGTTGGTGTATTACATTTAATATAATATTGTCATCTTTATGAAAATTAAATCATGCTCAATTTAATACACGTGGTAAAAATTGAGTTGGTCAAAGCTCAATTCGCCGCAAGCCGAGATGGCCCAGTAAAGCCGAGATGGCCCAGTAAAGCCGAGATGGCCCAGTAAAGCCGAGATGGCTTAATAAAGCCCAGATGGCCCAGTGGTAAGAACGCGTGAATATTAACCGATGATCGTTGGTTCAAACCCGGGCAAGCACCACTGAATTTTCATCTGTTTATTTTTTATGATTATAATTCATCTCGTGCTTTGCGGTGAAGGAAAACATCGTGAGGAAACCTGCATGCGTGTCTAATTTCACTGAAATTCTGCCACATGTGTATTCCACCAACCCGCATTGGAGCAGCGTGGTGGAATAAGCTCCAAACCTTCTCCTCAAAAAGGGAGAGGAGGCCTTTAGCCCAGCAGTGGGACATTCACAGGCTGTTAAGGTTACGGTACGGTACGGTACGGGTAAAAATTAAATCTCTTTTGCGTCACGAAATGTTTTATTCAAATATTACATCTCTCGTTGCCCTCAAATTCGACCTTAAAACGTTTCTCTAGTCGCGATCGGAGTTGTACCATCATAAGTTTTGTATTGATAGTTTTGTAAATATTTTTCGATTATATAGCTTCAGGAAAACTTCAATTTGAATCGTCATAGATTAGTTATGTTGTAAATAAAGTACTTAGTAATGTTACAATTAATACTATCGAAATAACTTCGTTTTTATTATATATATTGCTTCTATTGTGTAACAACTAATGGTATTAACAAATGTCAGGATTTGGTACACGTATATCAAATAAACATATGGGGCACTTTTCATACCGGTATATTCAACTGGAAGGTTTTAAAACGAAGCGCACGTGTAAAGCGCCGCAAGCAAGAGCTACTTCTGCATACATTTTCTAGAAAGTTTGTCAATAATTTGCAATTGAATTTGAGGCTAAAAAAAATTAATATGTAAAAAGACAATTATACAAAATACATATTAAAACTTGTGTTACGAAAATATACAGACATGAATTCACTACGTATTTGTTAGATGTCCTGGGTTCAATTCCCAGGTCGGGCCAATAAAAAATTTTTTGGTTTTTCTGTCAGAAAATACTCTGAAGTAGCCCGGAGTCTGGAAAGTTGGAAATGTGTATACTCTCGTGCTTCGGAAAGCACGTAATGCCGTTGGTCCTGCGCCTGAACACTTTCCGGTCTTGTCGGATTGCCGTCCCATCGGATTATGAGAGCTAGAGAAAAGAGAGAGCACCTGTGTTTACGCTTGTGCACTATAATGCTCAGTGCTCCTGTGCAGTTGGCTACTCTCTTTAGAATTGCCGCCGTGGCCGAAAGTGGTCTGGAGGAAATTGTTATTACGTATTTAGATAATGTATTAACGTCAAGTTTTTGGAATGATACCAACTCTCTGGTCGCTTAATATTCCAATTTCTCACGGCGGTATAATATGACCCATAATATCAATATGGATGCTGGATATCTTCGGTTTATTCATTTTAAAATCATGATTGTAATAAAATATTCTGATTCTAAATGTTCTTGAGTCAGGAATAAACATGCAATAGTTAGTAGGATTCTCCGCATATTGAGCATGACCAATTTTGAACTACTTATCCTAATAACCTATCCTATTCGATATAACAGACTAAAAAAGAAGATCAATATTTATTCACTTACGACTTACCAGTGTAAAATGCAAATGACCAACTGGCTTCTCAATTTGGGCTATGATGAGACTGAGTTATTACTTAAACGATTAAAATAACATTGACCTGACTTATTTTTCCTTCCTACCCCAGCCCTTCCTTATTATATACTTATAAATAATTTTACGTATATATATTTAGGTGTATATATTACATTTTGTTAAATTAAATTTTATGTTTGCATTGAACAAATAATAAATAAATGTGCTATCATCGAATTGGAGGGCGTTAGTAGCTACGACACAGTATTTTGCTATTGTAGTTACTATCGTATATATTGTTTATGATTTGTTTAATTTGTTCAAAATAAATAAATAAAAAAGAAATACTGAGTCGATCAAACATTTCGACACTTCAATAATTCACGCATGTTGTTGTATTTTGATTATTATTAAGTATATAAATTGCAAGCGATCAACTTTATATTCCTCTTATTTGTTCTACTTTACTGTAAAATAAAAAAAAATTATACCTTCCACGAAATTTGTAAAAAAATCATTATTTTAAACGTTATAACATTAAATAAATGATATGTGAAGAAAAGAAAATACCACGTTCACGAAAAAAAGAAACATTTACTTCATGATAGGGCGTTATGCAAGCTCATTGGCCACTCATCAGATTTGTAGGATGAATGAGCTATTGTAACTACAGTGACAAGGGACAAAATCTCAGCTTCCAAGGTTTGTTGAATATTGTTGATTGTTAACACGACTTTCTATAAGACTTGAGGTATGAAATAAAATGTCAAATAAAGATTTATTCAAGTTTATAAGACTTTACTAACGTCGTCGTCAAAATTGCATGCGTTAATTTAAAACGCAATAATTAATTACACTAGGTCTTTTTTTTAATTTATAACGTTTTGAAAATTTCTAACCTTGAACGAATAAATAGGTTATGTTCATGGTAATACGCCCTAATGATAAATTGGTACCTCTAATTTTATCTTTATTATCGTATTTCGAAAACTACGTTTGTCAAAATGTTTAAAAAATACAACTAGTGTATGTATTTTGCATAGAATGAGATATATAACGAATGCCACCCTTATATATAACTACTAGTGAAGTAGTATTGATTATATTGTGTTGTAGAAATAAATTTCGAAATAGTCATTTTTTTAAAACTACAAGCTATTATACTGTGTGAAAGTTACATATTGGTTTAAATAACACATCTGTATCGTCATGTTTTTAGAATAATCAAAATCGAATTTGGTTAATTCCAAATGTAAAATAAACATGATTTAGAATTGTTTGTTTCAATAGTCATTGTTATTTTGATAATTTCGATCGGATTGATTCGATGGTTTAACAGATTGAAATGTGATTGTTTCCAAGCACCGTTGATATTACAGATTTTGATCCGATTGCTTATAGGCATGGTTTATACAAAATTGAATTTGAGTAATATACTCAATGTTTATTATTTGATTGTTTTAAATGTCATGAATTTGTTGCTCTTGTGGCATGTATGGATAATGATACTAAGTTACCAAGAGGTAGAGAGGCCTTATATATTTATTGGTTTTTTCTTTCTTTGAAATTCTTCGTATCATCCGGAATTAGAAATTTGGCAACGTAAACGTATCGGAAATATCGTAAAGCTTTTGGAAGGCTTGATTGGTCTCAATTCGTGTCGGATTGCCGTCCCGTTGGACTATGAGATTAAGGGTATAAATACATAGTGCATCTGTGTTTGAGTACATACATTCATACATACGTGTTTGACCTAAACTCTGACAGGATATTATTTTTTAGATAACTAGCGGCTCCTCGTTGTTTTACTGGCGGTAAATGATTTAGTCTACAATATTTCTCAATGAATGCGCTATCTAACGTAAAAACCTTTTCTCAAATCGGACTGGTAGATCCTAAAATAAGCACATTGAAAGAAACAAACTTTTCAGCATTTATATAATAGTATAGATAAGCGAAATGTATCGTGTTATATAATATTAACCGTATACGGAAGTACGATTTGTTAAAATTTAGACATTTTTATTTCACTATGCCGATACGTGTTAGTTTTTTCAACAAAATCTCGTAAAATTGTCGAAAAATATACATTGGATTTTTTTTATTATTGTGTTGTGCAAGTGTTTTCAGATTGTACTCGTTAAAACTTCGCCTATAGAAATTATTTCTTCGAAACGTTCTGTTGCATCCTTGAATGGAAATGCAATACAAAAGGTTTGAACGATGTCGCTTTGATTTTGGTAGTTTTACGTGTTATTTTATGAAAAGGACAGCATAAAAATAAGTTGTTTTAAATGGTTACATATTTAGATCGAAAATAAGGACATAACTTAAATATGTCGTTGACATAATTCTTTTTTCTTCTTGTATTTGTTATAGAAAAGAGTTTAGAAGTATACTAGATTTTTAGTGAAATCTTTGCCAAAAAGTTAAAGAAAACACTCGAACATTTGTTTAAAGTATCAATCTTATATAGATTGACAACGTTCTATTCTAGCATAATTGTACAAGTTTTAGCTTGTTGTGTAAATATTGTTTTAATATATTCATTAATTAATAAATCATTTTCAATATTAATTTATTCACATTTGTGAATTCAATAAAAATATAATAGCTTTCAAATTGTTCTAACTTTTAAGAGGTTTTATTTGGTGACCTATAAGCACGACTTGTGACCTTGTAAAGCTTTCAGCATCAAATTTTTGCGACGAAATGACACAGATTTGAGGTGTTTGATGGCAGTATTTTTGCTTTCTGATCTCTCAGCACAACGCCTATTAAGTTTGTTATCGTGTTTATGAGATTTCAAAACAAAATTTAAGATAATTTTTCACAGAACA
Organism: Nymphalis urticae; assembly: GCA_905147175.2. Taxonomy (NCBI): domain Eukaryota; kingdom Metazoa; phylum Arthropoda; class Insecta; order Lepidoptera; family Nymphalidae; genus Nymphalis; species Nymphalis urticae. Next base: position 3,878,860 of record LR989995.1, on the reverse strand, counting down.
GGCCTAGGCGTTTTTATAGAAAAAATGGCTTAAATTTATACTTTTTTCTTCGGTAATTTTAAGTTCATTAATAAGGTAGCCATTAGCTTATTAATTAATAGCTTTGAATTAGTAAAATGTATGTTTTTGTATTTAATATTTTACTTTTGTTATAGGTAAGCTAAAATGGATTTTGATCGTAATAAGGTAAGTGATTCAATTCTTCTCTAACTCGATACATACCACAAACCAAATCAAATGTAATATTATTTCCTTGATATGATATGAGTTTTCATATAATTTTTTTTACATTTCATTTTATAACTCGATAAAGATAATTTACATGTTAGTCTTTAGTAATGATAACGATATCGTCTTGACTGATTTTGGATATGGCGGTCATTCTCAATGAATGATGATGAGTGCAAAAAATATTGTAGTGATATAGATTTGAGCACAATTGTGCGATTAAAGGTAGGTGTACTTTTATTTTCAAAATATGACGGGACCTCTAATACCAAGACGCACACAGTCACTTTAGAAATTAATTCAACAACACTACTAGCATAATGTCAACCACTCATGATTTGTACTCACAGTCTCACAGTCTACATAAATTGTATTATATTTATGCATTAGCGATAAGGTCTCCGTTTCGCATATGTACTCTGTGTTTAAGTTTCATCGATAAATACAATAATATCGCTCTTTATTGTACACCATTAGGCGTTTATTATAACAACCCAAGATTTTTAGAACAAACGTAGTGAAAATTGCTTCGAATGGAAAAAGAAAAGGGACAGACAATTTAAACTCGCTAATCTCATTGTGTAATTCCCCCTCGGGCCGTCTCGCACTATCCCTCCCACCGGCCTCGTAATCGAATCGCGCTAAACCAGTGTCTGAAATCGACAACCTCGTGGAACCTGTCGAATGCGTACAATGTACTTGCTGTTTTATTTATAAAGAAATTAGGGTTGTACAACTCGCTCGAATGATCACCCCTAAAATTAAATTATTTCCACTTCACATCTTCCCTCTGCTTGCGGCGACAAAATTGAAATCGTACATAAAGGTTTTCACATCACATTTTGATTTATACACTCGCAACCACAAAGTGTCAAGGTGCCTTTCGTGAGCCGTTATTTCTTCCCTGTTTTAGAGAAGTCTGTTCATCTGTCACGTAATTTTTCACTCTTGTTAGCTAACAGGTAGCAGTTGTTCTTGTCGTACCTTTATTACGCCTCATTCGGGTGTTCGCGTAACACTCGAAACGTTCGTTACTTACCGTCTTATTAAAGAAACGAGGACGGGAAATCTTCGTTTTAATTGCTTCGTTTTTCTCTTACGTTTTCATAATTGTTTTTTTTATTCGTTTTGTAATTTTGTATAAATATAAGTCATTAATGGTTTTCTTTTATTTTTAATATTTTCTGATACCATAATTTACATAAAATGTTTTTTTATGTGTGTTGTTATATCGATAACTGTTTTGTATTGATACATTAACTAATTTATAGGAGTTCAATATCGTATATAATGCATCGTATATCGTGATTTTGAATAAAAATTAAATTTAAATATATCAAAAATGTTTCATGTCTTTTTTGTGGGAAAACGGCACATGCCGCATTAAAAGTCCGGCTGTTTTGGGCTAGGCCTTGTCGGTGGTGTGTGAGTGAATGAAGGCGGGGGCGGACGGTTCGCGCAGCCTCCGATGCTCCCGGCCGTCGCCAGTCGACGCCGCGGCTAGCGAGCTATACCACGCACCGCTCGCTGAACACAATCCTTACTACAACTAACTAAATAGTGTCAATCAAACGTGCAAAACTTTAGCAGCGTAAGTAATACGCTCGTTTAATTCGACACCATCTCGATTCTTCAAAGTGGAGTATAAATCTGTCAGTCTTTTCGTAAACTACAATAAATCGAACATTAGCGCCATTGGTAAATGCTTTTTCATCCTTTTGACCTTTGTAAAATCACATTTACAGCCGTTACACCTGTTTATTATGTAAAATAACTAGAAACTCACCTATGTTTCTGGAGGTCAATGTGTCTTTCAGACGGAATGATTGATATACGCGCCAATCATATGTCACTAGTCGGTAGTCGCTAGATATTCACCTACCTGCGAAAGGGTCTTTATTTAACAAATAACGGTTTTCATAAATATTTCACTTTATCAGTATTCATTTGATTTTAAATTAAAGATAATATTGTTCATCTATTTTATATAGTTATATTAATTTAAATTTAATCATGCCAGACCTTCCCTTTTTCTTATATATTACTTTCCAATTAAGGCATAATGGACATATATATCGCTGCTATAGAACATAAAAGCCAAGCCAAAATATATTCGATCCTCGTGTGATAATTCTGCCAGTTGGCAAGCTTCTGACATTTAGAACTCTCTTTGTCGACTACAGTCTACAAATCGAACGGGATCTCCGCTAAGTCTCTGTTAACTGCCGTAATATAACCCACTATGTTTCTCATTTCGTGTTCTCTTTGTTATACCTTCTTAGGTAACAATATTTGTCATCCTAATTGAACAAATATATAGATAAAAACTGACATTCATATAAAATAGTACCTCTAAAATACATTTAAGTATCCTTATCATGGGATTGTTTTGTTTGAAATTGGAAAATATAAAACCGAAAGTGCATATAGGCACCTGCATGACCTGTGTACTTTTTATTGCCTGTGAAGTTAATTTAATGGATCTTTGCAATATCTTTAGCGAGTCAAAACTAACCATTGTAATACGGTCGACAAAGTTTAACTTCATTCCTTCACCCTCTTCAAGTGGGTTTTCGTTAATACATTTCTCTGAAATCATCTAACGCGGTCTCTTTATTTCCAGATACTGAATTAGATTGTATTAAATTTAGGGAGCTTTTAGGGTATTGAGTCTATTGTGAAATATTTGCTTCAAGCTGCTATTGTACGTTTAATAAATCTTTAATAATATATCATATATCGCAATTTATAATGTAAATATGCACTCAATTATGATTTTTTTCGTAAAATATTTTTTCTTCGACAGTGACGAAAAAGCAATTTAAATGATAACATTTCCGAAATTTAAAAGGATTTGATTTATAAGTAAGGCTCCGTTTGTAGGATTAAACAAACTTAGTTAACTTTTGGATCGTCCGTTGTATTTTGTAGATGCAAAAATGACTCCCTATTTACCTCTCTGTATAGCGCTTCAAAGACCGACCAACATAAATTGAGCCTTTACACAGACAGTAATTGTTTTATTCACAGAGTTGTTTTATCGTATATTAAAAAAATGATTTATCATCACGAAAATTAAATTGAGAAGGTTCAATGTTGCAATTAAAATGGAACAAGAAGAAATATTTATACGTACAAAAAGAGAATAATATTGGTACACCATAAAGGATTGATTATGTTTACACCGTCGCTTCAGCGATTGTTAGGCCACCCTCCTTCAAAGTATCGGGTAGTGAGGGTGTTTACCCAATGTGACCATGACCCATTTCACCATTTCGCCTGAAATGAAACAGGTTCTAACATATGACAATCTTTTATCTTTGGATAACCAATTATATAACGATGTATGTAATTGAGTTATTGTAAATCTGCATACGTGGATTAGAGAAAAGTATTACTTACCGAATTTCTAAATACTGCTAAACAGCTGGAAGGTTTAAGACTATAATGTTGCCCAAAATTGTAGGAAATCTAATATCTATTGCTTAAAAGAAATGAGTAGTTATTATAATTTAATACGTTTAAAAGATCATTTTTATCATCGTTGTATAGACACGGTATGGAAACTTTACCTTTTACAAAAGATAAAACAAATAATGGATAGACAAAACCCGACCGCCTTGTTCCATGTTTCTTTTCTGAGAATGAAGATTTTCCTCATCCATTTCGTATTATGTTTCCATTAGAGCTTGTTTATTTAACCCTAAAAGATCAGTGACTTTGGTTCAATTTCGGGACCCGTACGAGGACGTATCAGGATTTTGCGATGCAAAGGCTTTTTCACTTTCGCCTTCAGCTGTTCCACGTTCTAGATTAAGCTGGCGTGCCTTACCTATTAAAATGATATGTATGATAATGGTAAATAATAAAAAAATATTCGAACAGAATGTTTTTCGTTCTATGTGTACGTACATCTTTGTCTTCGGCGAATTTCGTTTGAGTCGATGCAAGACCGCTATGCTATGCAGATATCTCATTGTATGACATCTGACACTAAACTGATGACCCAGTGACCCCTTTCTGGACTGCAGCAGTTAGCGACCTGTGTACCTTAATATTTGTTTTAAGTTCTGGCACTGATTCCAATTCAACCCTTTCATATTCATACAGTTGAGGGATTCTTTTGTCTGTGTAAGCATTATGATTCTTAAAACGAATACGTGAAGTATGTGGGCTAATTCGGGTTATATCATTTTGTAAATTTATAAGTAGATAAAGTTATATTTTCTAAGAATGGTCAATAGCTATTAGCTTTTTTTTTAAACTTTAATTACCCATTTCTTCCTCCGCTACAAATGAGCAAAATTCTAAAAACGCTCGTAGTATTTACTTCTGTTGCTACATTCGTATTTAAAATGCTCGTAAAGAAAAGTATGAAGGTAATAAAATGCCAGTTCCATTTTCGCCATTACTAGCAAGGTTCCCTTTAATTGTCGCTCAGCAATCGGTATGAGCGAGGTAGTGAAATTTAATGAGACACATTTAGGTCAAGGCTTGATGACTGCATCTGATCTGTTTTTAACACCCAAATTGATTTAGCAATTCATGTAAATGAATATAATAAATTTGTTATGAAATCGATATCCGTATTAAATTGAACCCTTATTTATCAGCGTGAATTATGTTTGTATTGGCATTTTTATTTTCCAAACGACATACAAAATGGCGTGGTCCGTTTTAAGGATTTACCCTTCTTGTTAACAGCTAACTGCTGAGCCTTCAACAGGGTCGATAGATTTACCTAATTCATGGTTTCGAATTTCACGTTCGCTAATTAAGATACTCCTTAATAGGTCTTTCTCTAAGCACGTTTTTTTACATTTTCTTTCTCAAGGAAAATTAAAAATTGAAGTGAGGTGCAGCAGTTCCATTATATTCAAGTTTTGACTAAGAATAATGATTTCGCAAAATATTCATATCACATCAAAGCTATCTAATTTTTTCTATAAAATTTTTATTTATAGATTCAGGATTAACACTCATAAGCCTCTTTTGAAAGTTCGCGCCAGTATCTTAAAGCTATATTATAAGAATATGTAAAACGTTTGTTGACTTGAATCTAGTTGCACCTTAGGGACAAGACACGGAGAATTGAATAGATCAGTTAAGACTGTGTCAGTGGCTTACCGCAGGCTCAAGTGTCTGGGGACTTAGGCAATTTCAAATCCACGTTATTATTCTACTATCCCACTTTCCGAATACGTGAGATCCCTATTTATTGACTTGTGCCAACAGCGTGTGCGTCTTCTATACATCTTATCTTATATAGTAGACTTCGAACCTGAAAATCTTTAAATATTAATAGTGTTAGGAATGAGATTCAGAAAAAAGGATGTTTAAATATTTATTGTTAAATTTTTTGTCTTGCTCATTTATTTTGATTCTATGTACTCTTTGTATTCTTTGTTCATAATACATTACATGTAGTTAGTTTAAATATTTAAAAAATATATTTTCAAAGAAGATTTAATTTAGTGCTTTTTAATATAAATTTAGTTTCGTTATTGAAACATTAAAAAGCAATTTCAGATGCAAATCTGTGACCTACTTCTGTAACACGTCCTTGCTGTTTGGTTTCACATCTGGCTCAACAAAATTCATGTAGGATACGATGTTAAGTTTTTTATAGTATCTTCCCGCTACCTATTTCCTCCTGTTACATGAGCTCGCATTATTAACGTCATCAGAAATTTAAAGCTTTCCACATAATTAATTTTTAAAATGAATAAGACAGGTTTGAAACTGTCAGTTTCATATAATGCAAAGTACAATTTTTTTATATTTTCATTTGGAAGTATCTTTGCTACTTAGTCATGTTGAATAAATAGGATCTTGAAATTTAAAATTGTCATCTAGTTATTTAATTTATGACCGTTAATTAATTGAAATGTATTAATGCAAATTGTTTTTACGCTTAAATGCTTAATTAAAATAATATGAAGAAATATTAACGTTTTCAAAACGGTTGTAACTGCTACTATTTTTTTTATAAAAAATTCAATTAAATACGAAAAGCTTGGCAAGATTAAATACATGCTGAAATTAAGTGTCAATAAATAGTTTTATATCATGCGGAGCTAGTGGTTTTAAAGTTGTGATATATTTAATTGAAACTTAAGTGCTTAAGTGGTAAACAGTGATAAAACAAAAAGTGAATTATTGGTATTGGTGCGGATGATACGATGCGCGGCTGGAGGTTGTCCTCGCGGTGGAGACGCTAGCGACAGTGGTAGGGGTCAGCGGAAAGGGTGTCGGGCCGCGAGCGTGAGGACTGGTGCCCGCACGAGGCGAGGCGGCATGCGCTGACGTGTACGAGGCGCTGCGCGTGTTGTGGCGCAGCGCGATGCCCCCCTGGGCCTGAGATGGAGGAAGGCGTGTACTGGAGGCCGTCCTGCTCGACGCTGTCGCTCGCTGAGCATCATGGCAGCTCGACCCATTTGTGTGCGCGACACGCGCAACCACCGCGGTTGCCCCACCGGCACGCAGCGCACGCGCCACACGGCCCACACACGCACCACGCGCACTCTCACCAGCATGCGCATACACACCATCTGCCACACGCGCAGCACGCGACGTGTCCAGTGCACAGTCCCTTCAGACAGCCGACTCCTGAATATTGCGCTGCACATTCTCAGGTTTGTCACATATGAAGTTATATAAAAATACATACAGGTTAAGTAAAAAGCATAAAAGGTATTAAGGAGTATGTTTTCGTAAATATCCGTTATTTAAAAAAAAAACCTTTTTAAAAAAAAAGTTTTTGCTTTTTATTGTTATAAACTGTAATATATTTTTTTATATAAAGAGTTTTGTTGCTACGAAAAGAAACCTTTTACTTTTTTTGCTCACATGATAACCTTTCAACACGAAAGGAGGACTTTTATGTTTTGTGTTTCATTATATGTTTACTTTGCATTTTTGGAAAGGTCATAATTTTAAGACCATTTAAGTCATATTACCATAGCATTTTAATAAGATTCCATTGGAAAAACCTTCGATCTTTCGGTTGGATTTCATTATATATATATATATATATATTAAACGATTCTTTAGTCATGATGATATATATTTATAATCCAAAAGTGAAACTGATTTTATAGAAACCTTGAATTGATCTCAAATCTCGTCAAAGTACACGTTCAATTACAATTAAGAAATCCAAATAATACAAAGAAACATTTATAAAAAAAAAATCGCGCCAATAATGAATTAATGACCTTACCTTACTGTCTACAAAGAAATTAGTGGTTTTAGACTAGCGCGCTTTTTTAAACAAACTTTTTGATAAATGAATCACCTAGCTATATTATAAAACTACATTACTACGAAGGAAATAAAATATCACTTAACATTTAAAAAAAAAAACAGTACTAGTAGCATTTTATAGGAAAACCAAAAATATAGAATATATACGTTTATAATATTGATAAGCCTAAGTAAAAAAAAGGAATTCAGTTAAACTTCAAATTATAATTGGCAGGGCATACTTACTACAGATAAAGCATATACGGCCTCCTTACTAACGTGCTTATCGCCTATTTAGTCAAACATTGATTTAGTTCTTTCGGTCCGTATTGATCTGACGTTGACGAAATAATAACACACAGCGTTGTTTAACAAATTACCTACGAAACAACATCTATAAGTAATGCCCATAAGCAATTGCTTATCGGCATTACTTATATAATAAAACCTAATTAGGTTTTATAAAACGTGTATGCTAATTAAAAAGGTTAATAATATACAAATTTTTGTATATATGTGCGAAGTGTTTTGTAATACAGCTGCAGTATATGATCTTCTATGTAACAGATATAATTTGAAATTTCTTTCTTTGCTTCAAGTATTAAATATAATTTAAAGATTCTATCGAAATATGTAAAGATTATAAAATTGATAAATTAGAAACAACACGTAGATAATACGCTATGAATATTATGTTACAAGCAATAATATCAGGACATATAAAATGCAATGATCTAATGTAACAGCCTGTGAATGTCCCACTGCTGGGCTAAAGGCCTCCTCTCCCTTTTTGAGGAGAAGATTTGCAGCTTATTCCACCACGCTGCTCCAATGCGGGTTGGTGGAATACACATGTGGCAGAATTTCAGTGAAATTAGACATATGCAGGTTTCCACACGATGTTTTCGTTCACCGTAAAGCACGAGATGAATTATAATCACAAATTAAGCACATGAAAATTCAGTGGTGCTTGCCTGGGTTTGAATCCACGATCATCGGTTGAGATTGACGCGTTCTTACCACTGGTCCATGTCGGCTCTTATGATCTAATGAGTGCTTTGTATTTTAAAGTTCCCAATCATCGTACCCGCAACACAGCAGCATAGCACAAAGTCATTACATGTAATTAAAAAATACCCTAGTATATTGCGTGTTGAAGAAATAAAAATTACTACTTTACCTTACCTACCTTTATTACTTCGTTGTACTGTATAATATTGTACTTCTATATACCACGTTTTCAACATTTTACTCATTCTGTATATTATAACATATGAAATGAAATACCTGTAAAATATTATTTATATTAGATATAATAAAAAGAATTGGAGATTTACTAGGAATTTAATTTTTTGTTACGAATACGAGCATTAATTGGTTTTATAATATTTATGATATTAATTATTACGTTACGACACTATAATACCGTGAAATGCACGTGGGAACAGATACCGGGGCTATGTTACGGATAACGTCATCTGCAAGTAATTTATGACGATCAAAAGCTGAATTTCAACCAAGCGTACTTCCCATTTTACAAGCTATATCGCTAGCTATATATTACTTATATCCGACTTCAAGGTGAATATAAACGAATAATTGTACATATATAACCGATCGCTTCTATTTGAAAGCTAAGATTAGTAAATAAATTATATATATATATATCATTGAACATGTTTTACTAAATATCTTCTTATAATACTTTAAACAGCTCTTTCAATGTAAAATAATTAAATCCATATAAAAATGTAATAAATTATTTATGTATATATTATATTGGTGCGTGATACGAACGCTTGTTCAATATTTGGTGATAACGATGTCATATGCTACAGCTGCTCTTGATTGATGTGATCTAGTCTATAATATACGTAATGGAGTGGGTGCGGCATTTGATGGCCATTTTACTAACAGAAAATGTTATCAATTCGTTACAACGGATACAGACTAATCTTTCTTTCGTAAAAGTGCTGCCTGACAAGATGTAAGCACTTTTTATAAAACGAGAAGTTTTTGACTGAGCGTTGGCTATTCTTTATGCATTCACTTTATCAGCGATTTTTTAACCGGAATCCGGTAAAAATAGCGGAACGCAAGCTTGCTTGTAAATGATGACTGAAAATTTTCATATTCCCGTATACTAAACTCCCAAAGGAAATTAAAACCTGCATTGTAATATGTTTCCCAAATAATTTATCTTCATATTTTAAGACTAAGGCTTTCAAAGTCAATTGTATCACTTATGTGTAGCAACCGTGGTGACGATCAGACAAGAGAGCAATTTCAGAATTGAAGTGAGAGGGATGCTATATGATTTGTTCGTATTAATGTTATCTACATACTTTTTAATACATCCAGATCATTCAACCGTTCATAAAACGTTTGAAAGCGCTGATAGTCAAAATCGATTTAGGTATTTGATATCGTAACCGCGACATTGACTCAAAATTGAGAACATTGTCATCGGGTATTGAATTATGACCTGCGCATCGGTTCCGAATCATTTGTCATTGTAATAAACCATTTGACAGATATGAAATTGTATTTAAGATTCGAATGTTTTGTATCCTGGAACGTATACACACATACGCTGACACACACATACGTCGATATCTCGATGTGATTTAACCGCTAAGTTTGTTTTGGAAGAAAATAAAGCAAACGAAGTAGTCTTAGCCAAATTTTGTTACGGTTAATAACATTTGACTTTTGTAGCGCTGACGGATTAACACAAAATTTATAAAGTAATAAAATAACACACAATAACTCATTAATGTCTAAAGTAAATATTAAATAGCAAAATAATGAAAAATATGAAACGTTAAAAGAAACAATTTACGCTCGAACTTCTAAAGCTAAATAATGTCCAAACTGTAAATAACAGTAAGATGATAATAACTGCCAGATATAATAATAAAAGTTTTTTCGAATCTGGGCCAAAACTTCAGTTACGTTGAAATATTACCTCATTATGGCACCGTGGTATGACTGAATGACACTGAATGCGGCGTCATACTTTCTTCTGATCTATAAAATTGTAAGGTTTATTCAAGATTCGCTTTTTCATGTTTTGTATGCTACTAGAAAAAATTGCTGCCGGCGAGTATTATGTGCTACCGTTAAAAGGACATTTTACTTGACCGTTAGTTTTGATGTCAGATAAAATTCGTCTTTATATAATACGTATTTACTCAGATAATTTTACAATTAATTGCAATAACGTTGTGCTTCTCGAGTTTGTAAAAAGCTTTGTCGTTGAAAAGCCAAATAGTTGGATCTTCTCACCCCGATTCTGCTATACTATCAAATAACAGGTAGATTATTATGCCTTCTTATTTAACCCATAAATACAATGGTAGAAGAAAAAAGAAGTAAACAGTACGCGTATAAAGAGCGGTAACAACTGTAATGCAGTAGAAATGAGCTGTATATAAACGTATAGTAATAGTATTTGAAGAAGAGAAGCAAATTCAATATATGGAAAAGTTAATTTATAAATGGAATACGCAGTCGACGTACTAACAATGCGTTAATACCTCCTATGCGAGTAAATGCTTCATGAATTTCAAGACAAATAGTAAGTATCTTGGTAATTAGAGCCTCGTCTTATGTCATCATTTCGCTGCTCCGTCTGTTGGCTTTTCGTACATTATCAAATGGAAGTTTCATTGTTCATTTATTACAAGAAGTTTGACGATCTTCGAGTCGCGTTATCTCTGTAACCTACATCGGCGTACGTTCTAATTTGAAGTTTCAATTTCTACCATCATCCAGGCTTTGTTTTTGTGTATACATTGTATCTAGACTTTGCTGTTGTGTTTTAAAACATATATATTTTAATGTTGACTTTCTATTAAAATAGTTGTTCGCCTGTATATGTTTATAGTTTCTAAAGTAATACTGTATATGATATATATTTTTTAAATACTGATCTCACCACAAATTCCCGAGAAACGAATCCATATTAACTGATATTTGGTAATTTCTATAAATTTAACACGTAAATAACAAAAAATATACATTAACTTAAACTTCAAATATAATATTATTAAGAGAAAACGTTTAATATCGTTAAATTATGATGTGACGACGTTATTACATTCCTTTGCAGCCTCGCCCATAATGTTTACCTTTTAATATGTATATCTAAGTACCCATAAATTGAGCTAATGTCCTTTTAAACAGCCAATGCGGATAAAGCGCTTGGGTCGTTCTTTTTTTAATGAATGTTAAACTCCTTAATGCTTTTAATATGAATGATGAACAAACGAGTTGTTAGATCTCAAAAACCGGCTTTTAACCATGAGATATAATATATATTACTGCATGTGATATAAAAATATTCTTTATATATCTCACTGCAGGGCTCAGGCCTTCTCTTTTTGTCGGGGTTTACTCCACTACTCTCCTCAATTGTGGGTCGGTGGATACACGTGGAAGGTTTTTTATCCACTGGTTTCTTCGCAATGTTCCCACAGCACATGATGAGCAGCACATAAATAAAGCACATGAAAATTCAGTGGTGATTTCTCGGGTTTGAACTGAATCATCGGTTAATATTCACGCCTATTAAACACTGGACCATAAAGGCTCATTAGGATATATTAAATTAATATCGTTCTCGTATCGTTGTTTAAAATAAATCAGTTTTATAATATCTAATATCTATTTAAATTAATTGTAATCTGACATAGATAATTGCGGCTTGCTTGAGATATTTTCAGCGCTCAAATATATGGGTATCATGGTGATCGTTTGAACGGTATATAAGTTGATATGAAGTAGTGCCATGCATAGCGAGTTACGAAAACTTTGATATTGCAAAAAAATCTTTATTCTTGAGAAAGTATGTAATATACTTTATTTATTTATTAAGTCTTTATTCCACACAATTTACAAATAGATACACTATTTGTAAAAAGAACAGATAGATCATAAAGTATGCTAAGGCGGCCTTATAACTTACAGTGACCTCTTCCAGGCAACCTATATTATAAAAAGAATAATATTATATACCAAGACAGAACATTTACAATAAAAAAATAACATTACACGATCAACATTAATAATGGTTAATATGGTAATTTAAACCTATTCTCCCTGAGCTAGGCTTAAACCTGTATTTCATGCGACAGTACTCTTCTAATATAGAAGACGCATACCTACTTTTATTAAAAAACTTACATATAAACATGTCATTTTGTTAAGTGGCATATGTAAATATATCTATATATCAATATATATAGAGTATATATTTCTAAACTCAATTAGTCGAAGGATCGAAGTTATATCTTGATTATACCCTGCACAACGTTAACTGCGTTGGCGTCGTGCTCAGTACCTATCTGTCAGAAATCGCCTGGGTACATTTGTACTCGTATGTACTGCTTATTTTACCAATCTGTACCGCTGATAATGTTGACGTCAATCATCGGAGGTCATTTATGGCATATAATCAATATTATATTCCATAGTGAACGGCCAGCTGAATATATTAGATAGCATATTTTTACGACACCACATGCAACGTCACGACCAATACGGTTCATCAATCAATAGCAAGAGTTTCGGATAAATAAAAAGAGTAAAGTAGCAACCGGAAGAGATTGTATAGTTACAAAGGAGATAGAAGAAACTATTAAAGTAAAGAAACAGCAATGCATCAAGACCGTATCTCGTATTAATAAAGATTTCGAGATTGAACCACCACATTGCTCCGCGCACGTGACCCGTAGTGGGTTTTTGTTATAAACGTGTTTCAGTATTCCCTTGACCATTGTATTGAAGATTAATTTTAAAAACTGTTGTGATTCTGTTGTTGAAGTTTTAACGCGTGAAATAAAATAAATTGAAATCTTCAAAGAGATTTACCCAGCCTAATCGGGTCGGTAATTGTAGGCCTATATAAATATTCTATGTTAGTCAATTAGGGCACTGGGAAAATTAAACTGAATAATTTAGGGTAAAGTACCGTATATATTTTATCTTTAAATGACTTAAAATAAAACTCTTTTGCCGTTTTCACTATTATTTACACAATTCCTTTGCGCAGATTTTATTATACATCAAAAATAATTTCTAAGCGAACCGTAAAAAGGAGGCTAATGTTATAAATCGTTATATTGCGTTATTTGTTTTTTCGTAATTCACGCGAAAAGATATTAATCACATAAAAATGGTTTTTTTCACACTAAGCTAACCGATATTTTCAAGACGCGCAAAGAAAGTTCAACATATTTATATGAGTTCTGGTAGAAGGATATCTTTTATATACTATATTTTAAATAAATACTGATGTGTAACCTTAATTTTACTCTTTTAAAGTTGGGATAGGTAACTACCTATTACTAACTAGTAATTGGTATTTTGAAAAGCAAGAAAGATTTAATGTTACCGTTGACAAGATTTTCTATTTAATAGATTTAACGTCGGCGCGAAGAAACCTATACTATTTAAAGGCTTACCTGTCAGAAGATGATCCATGGTACCCGTTTCATCACTGTCATTTGAGCTTTGCAGCAAATCATTATCTACATATTCTATATACACAGGTTAATAATAATAGGATTTTTTTAGTAAACGTTATTATTGTCATAAAGGGATGTCATGTCAATTTTATCCAAATCTTCTTTTTAATAAATAAGTATGAATGTTTGTATGTTTGTCCTCTGTGTTTTCCCAAACCTCGGTGAATCGTTATGGGTATCCCTGCGAAAGTTCATATCTAAAAGAGCTCGAATTTTTCTATGTATATTTGTCCTTTAATATAAACGTTTTATATAGATCCTTTTTCTACCCTTGCGAAACCAGGTGAATAAAATTAACAAATTAAATGGAAACTACTTCAATGTGTCTTCATAAAGTAAAGCAAGTGTAATAATAATAATATTCTTTTGACCAAATTTCCGCGACGGCGGCTAATCTTAAAGAGTAAGCAACTGTTCAGAAGACGTAATAGTGCGCGAAAGTTTATCTCTCATAGTCCGTTGGGACGTCAATTATAAATGATCGGAGAGAAATTAGGAACGCTAATATCAGATTACCAACGGCTTTACATGCTTTCCGAAGCACGGGAGTGTAAACACTATTGACTTCTTTATTTCGGGCTGATCACTTTAGACCGAGGCGATAATTTTTGGGCCAGGTGTGGCATTCGAACTGAGAACCTCAAGAATTGCAGCGTTATTAAGTTAGCACTTCTCTTGGTGTGAGATATAACTTGTTATGTGGGGTTTTTACAGTCTACACAATGGATCAGAAAGGCTGGGTCGTTTTCAAAAATCTTCTGCTATCCCTGTCGTGCGTGATACGCTCGTAATTATTTTTGGTTCATCTATACTACTTAAGAATAGGTCTTGTGTCACCACCAACTCTTTATTTGTTCTACCTCTAAACGAAATAAATTGTAAAATCCACTCTAGTGGGTAAAGACCTCATTCTAGTTAAAGAGAAGGATTTAAACCTTAATCCTCTATACTGCTCCATTGCAATTGTCTGATAAATATTTCAAAAGTTTCTTCCGAGACATGCAGCTTAATTGTACTTTTCTTACGGTGTTTGTATTTATATCACCTAACACTAATTGAAACACTTAGAGATACTTAGATGGATTTAAAACCGTAATCATGGTTTTAGATCCACGTTCAGTATTCTTCTAGAACAAAATAATACATTCTTATTATATCCAGTTTTGTTGAAATTTTCACATAGACAAAATTTGTCGAAAAATACTCTTGGAGTTGGTATCAATAAAAATATTTTTCATAATTGATCTCCTAAAATACATAAGCCACATGATCCACTTATGATTGATATTGAGGAGGACGGCAGCCGGGATGGTCTTTCGCTGCCGTGCGCACTAGCGAGGAGTGTGGGGGGGGGGGCGAGATTACCTTCGCCCCTGAGAAGAGCTTCGCCGACCCACGAGCGGAGCACAGCACGGGAGAGCGTGGATGCGTTATATCAACACGATCCCGCAGCCTCCCGATCCATGCCGACGACGGCCATCGCAGTGGTTTTAGTGGGTAAGAATCTCACATAACCCGGTTTCCTATGGAAAAGGGTCCCCCTCAATGGAGCCGGGTACCTTTCTGAAGGCTTCCAATGCGTGAAAAAAAGTTATGATTGATATAACTTGTACGATTCCAATAATAATTCATTTGGAGAAAAATTTCATAGCTTAAAGTTCGTAGTTAATTTGATACCACCCACGGGACATTGCTGGAGTCGGTTACCCCTGGCAAACGTGACTGCCATTTATGCCCCTTTGCTACTGATAATAATCGGTACAATTTAGATTCGACTCTCGATATCGGTATTCACGATAATTTCGTGTCAAACATGCCACGAATAACCCAATTTAAACAGTTCGCTGTTAATATCGAAAATTATAATATCTGAATATGAAATTTTATTATATCTGTGTAAGGGTAATCGTGCTCTTCTTGTTGTATTTGTTATTTATTATTTCAAGAGCTTAAATAATTAAATTTTTAAATCATGTCTCCACAATTGACACGAGAAATTAACAATAGAATAATTTGTTCTGATCGATATTGCTCACGCTGGCCATTATCAACGGAAACTGGCCAATTGGACTAAACTAAAGATAAAACTATATACATATGATAAGCATTAGCACAAGTGCGCACTCAATATCGTCACTCTTATTATACAATACGGGGGCCTGACACGATTGGTGAGATCAGGGGAGCTTTAAATTATATTTGAAGAGGTTAAGATATGAAAGTATATGTTCGATTTTTTGTTTAAAGATTCGTTAACTATGCAAATATAATACCGTCTTTTGAATCTTCTGAATATGAAACCTATAATTTTCAAGGTTAAAGTTAAACATATTATCTGACTTCGTTCTGTAAGTATTAAGTTGGATAAATTTCTCGTTTTACATTCAGCTGTCACTAACATATTATTATACCGACACAGCCGCTTTATTTATATGTACATATATAGCTAACATACTGATTCAAATACACTACAACTACATAACATTACAAGTGTGAGTCCATAATCTTTGGCCCTGTTTAATGATTCAGATCAGTTTGATATTAGAGGCTCCTTATATTGTTCAAAGTACGTATTAACTTGTCATATACGAGATACGAGGAGATACATTAAATATTTAATATGTTATATATCTATTATGTACGTCCGCGATTAAAATTAATTTTAAACATCAAATAATAATTTATATTGAATTTGAAAAAGTTTTCAATATTATTCCGTTTCGATTTTTAAAAAAGGCGTGTCCTCTCATTAGTACAAAAAAGGACCGCCTTTACAGTTTCAAAATTCGTCATAAAACAATTAAAATAAAGCTATGACGCGTTGATGAAATTCAATTTCGATATTCAATTTCCGCTGCGTTAAAATGAAATTTCGTCACAAATTGAATATTCTTTTAATTAAATTTAAATAAACATACATTAACAGATATGAAAGTATTATTATAACGAAAGCGTTTGTAGGTTTGTACAGGCCCGTCTTGGTGATACCACCACTCAGTCCCACTCATCAGATTTTCTACCGCCAAACATGATGAACAATACAAAGTGTATTGTTGTGATTCGATTTGATGGGTGAGCAAGCCAGTGTAATTAATGTACTGCTTTTAGTGCCTATGTTGACCACTCACCGTCATGAATCCCAATTGCTTGTATGTTTTCCTAATATAATATAAAAAAAGTTTTATACTTAATAAGGTTTGCGTACTACATATGTATTCTTTTTTCTAGGAAATAATATAGTATGTGTATTTGTAGTTATAGTGAAGCGTGTAAAAAGGAGTTGTAAAAGTTTTGTCACGTGTTGTTATGAATTTTGCAATTAATTTGAAATAAACTCCCGATGAAATAGAGACTTAGTAACTTGAAATTTAGTTTTGAACTGGTTAACTATGCAACATTAACTCGTCGCTTTTCTGTCTATCCGTTTGTTTGTTTGTTTTTTCAGTACTAATGCAATCGAATTTAAATTTATGATTATTTACCGATGCGGTAGAGATTTGAACAAAGAATAGGATAAAAGATTAAAAAAATACTATATAAAAAGACATTATAAATTGATTAATCACACCCACAATACTAAAATCAATTTATAATTATATCAATAAATCACAAATTATACTAATATATGTCTTTTTTCAAACGGACAAAAATGTATTTTCTTAAATTTATCCTGCTTGTATAATAAATTATAAGTTCCCTCGCGACCGTTAAGCACGGCTCTAAAAATAATTAAAAAATATTACTTTATTTTTGGTGAAAAATTGCGTTTTTGGAACGTTTGTAAAAATTACACCTGAATAGATAAAAATAAAAACACAAATTTAAAAATAAAATTTAAGCCAAATCGTAAGATCCGTTTCTGGTGAATACGAAATAATTTGTAAATGAACAAATTATTAATATTCTAAGATAACATTATTATAAGGATATATTGTATAAATAAATGTAAATTAACAGTAATAAATAAAAAGGAGATTCTCCTAATTTCTAAATTGGCTAAAAAAAGTTACGTTTCTCATGCAAGAATTAATTTATGTCAAATGAACCCCCCATTGTTTTTTTCGAACATAGGACATATTTTGATCATAAAAAAATTACATTATGAGTCCGAATATCTATCTCATATCAAATAGTTGTCTGTAGTGTGGGCATGTCAACGGTCGTACACATAAATCCTATAGTTACCGTGGCAACACCACGCCTCGAGATCCCTCTGTCTTATTGATTAATTGTCGAACGTGATGCTGATTAACTGTGCTATCGTTCTTAGTTTATAAAAAAGTTCCATAAGATGAAGTCACTTCTCGACGAAGAAAACTCTACAGTAGTTAGTTGCCTTTTTTAAATTATTTGAGAAAATCAATTACCACTTGAGCTCTGGCAAGAGAGAACTGACGAGGGATAACTGGTTCTAGCGTTACATTAATTTTAATCCTGTAAAATCCAAAAGTCCTTGTTCAACTAATAGCCTAATTAACTTATATTTTGAACTCGGTGTTCATTATAAAAACAAGCTTTATTTAATTTACGCATAAAGTAGAATTTTATGTAATTATTAATATAAACTCCATTAATCTTTATGTATATTGAAATAAAACAGTTTCGATTCTTGAGGTAAATCTTTTTTTTTTTAAATAAAATATTAATGAAACTTATGTTATTAAAAGGAAATCCGTGTACCTCATTATACGTATCAGACTAGCAAACTTTTTGCGTCTAAATGAACTTTACATGTAAAAAGATTCACTTAAATTCGACCTTAAAGTATCACCCGCGTCGTGCCCAAAAAAAATCAATTAAAAATTATAATTTTGTAATTATTTCCATAAAGCAATCGAAAAATCCAAGTTTTTATTAATATTACCCTTTAAAATGTTTTACGAATTTAAATGAGAACTCCTTTTCTTGAATAGAAAACTTGGCAAGCATTTCAGAAAGCGCTGTATGCGGGCGTTTAAAAGATCGATGTTAAGCGCACTTGCGTTTACATATATTAAAAGTCTTTTATATTTTAAATAAAAACTTCTAGTAGGTAGTATAAATTTAAAGCTTGATGAGGGCGTGCGTCTCTATAAAGAAAGTCCTTAAGGATTTATTTTTATTATATCTTAAACGCTTATTTTGATTCACAATATGCTCTTCATTTAAAATATACTAACTTAATTCAAATAATGTTTCAACAAATACCCTTCGAAATTTGAATATATTTTTAAATATTTTCTTATAACAAATGCCATTCATACTCAAACAGATTGTCGTAGTAATAAAAGGAGTTTTCTTTTTCATTTAATTGCATTCGGTCCCGCAACACGATAAGACGTCATTCAATAAATAATAAAAGATTTCGATGAAATACGGAGAAACTGTACGGAGTAATTTTATTTATTTATTATACTAACCAATATTGAAACTATTTACGGTATTATTATTTTATAATTACATTTTTTTTTCGATTACTTAAAGCATATATGAAGAAAATATTAGTTTATGTGTTGTGTATTTCATACTTCAAAATAAATTTGTTTTGTTATATTTTATATTGGATCTTCGTTGGTTACTTCGTTTTAACGAATTTTCAAAATATCGCTGTTTAATTTTGTTCGTTATTGGTCTTATAATGGACGTGAATATTAAAAGATCGTCGAGATTAGTTCTTTGAACGTCAAATGCAATTGCGTTTCGGTCATCTAAAATTCATATGCGAGCAATAAAACGTTTCCGTATTCACTTGATTGTTTCTGATTGCGATGGTTGAGTGGTTACCGCAATTATGCTCACTTTAACTATTCGTTTCAACTATGATGGTGTTTCTCTGTCTTATGGTTTATTTGTTCACAACAATAACTAGCGCGTATACCGCTCATGATTATGTCAAATATGGACGTAAGTATTACCGATGCTTTACTGTATTTTAAATATAATAAATTTGTAATTGAAAATATATTTGTCTTTAAATGTATTCTCAAATTCATGTTAATTTTTAATGTTACGTGTGAGGTAAGTTCGGGTTGCTTAAGCTTATTTCAGTAAGCGTGCTATCTGGGAAGTGGAACAGATACAACGGGGTATGATGTTTTCATACTAAATACGAGTATATATCAAACATCGATGCATTCGTCAAGATATCTCGCATATAGATTTAAATCTAACGTGTCTTTAGTTAAAAGAGTTTTTGGATATATATCTGACCATAATAATAATAATTATAGTGATTTAATTAAACAATCGATGTAAAATAACCTTTTTTTAAAGTATAGGTAGGCAGACAAGCATATGGACCACTTTATGGTAAGTGGTCACAAAAGTCCATAGACATAGGCATTGTAAGAAATGTTAACCATCATTTACATCGCCAAAGCGCCACCAACATTGGAAACTAAGATGTTTGCTTATATAAACTGTATACTTGCTATATAAACTGTAATTACACTGGCTCACTCACCCTTAAACCAGAACACAACAATACTAAGTACTGCTATTTTGCGGTAGAATATCTGATAATATCTGAGCTTGTAAAACATGATGCTTTAATATAATGTTGGCAACACGAATGCTCTATCAGTCAAGCGGATGAAGCGTTAATTGATTCTAAATAATCGAATTTCTCAATCAATCTCATTGGATTTATAAATTGCACCGGCTATTAAACTTATTAACATTTAAAATAAGGTTTTGGTATAAATATGTCAGATATTCTACCACAAAACAGTAGTACTTACAGCAGTACTATGCACTGTGTTCTTACAGTTTGAAGCGGCGATGTAAGCGATGGTTAACATTTCTTACAATGCCAATGTCTATGGACGTTGGTTAACACTTAAAATCAGGCGGCCCATATGCTCGGCCGCCTACCTATTCTGTAAAAAAATGTCAGAAAACTGAATATCGAGGGTTTTTTTTGTAATGTTTTATTTGGTGCTTTGTACAAAGCTGTCTGGGTAGATACCAATATCACTAATTTAAATGCTAAACTAAATTTAAAAAAAATATGTAATGGAACGTGTGTTTATAAATTGATATACATTTAGTAAGCGCGTGGGTATTTATGGAATGAAACGATCTCCTTATTGGCTATTTCTTTTTTATATATTATAATTTGTAAACAATTACAAAATTTATCGAAAAAAAACCACTGAGTTTCTTTCACTGGTTTCTTATGTCAGGGTATTTTCTAACCGTATCGGTGGTAGTTTCTATACTGAATAAATGAATTTGGGTTTTGATACATTTAAGAAATGAAAGTACAAAAATACATGATTATTTTACAATTTAATAGATTTTTAAATAAATAAAATTTATTTAGAATTTACTGGTGGTACTACTGGTGTTTTATATGTGGTAGGGCTTTGTGCAAGCTCGTTTGGGTAGGTACTACCCACTCATCAGATATTTTACCGTAAAACAGCAGTACTTGGTATTGTTGTGTTCCGGTTTGAAGGGTGAGTGAACCAGCGTAATTACAGGCACGAGGGACATAAAATCTTAGGTCCCAAAGTTAGTGGCGCATTGGCGATGTAAGCGATGGTTAACATTTCTTACAGTGCCAATGTCTAAGGGCGTTTGGTGACCACTTACCATCAGGTGGCCAATATGCTCGCCCGCCTTCCTTTTCTGTAAAAAAAATGAATATGATTAATACATCATTTATTTATCTCCGATATTTCTAATTAAATTAATATGAAAACATTTGAAACAAAATAACTTATACCAATGGTTAGGATTTTTCTGCTTCTTAGCACTCTTAATTATGTAATACAATGTTCTGTTTAATTAAAACCGAAGTTTCCTCTAGCGGCTTAATTACTAAATATGCTATTCAAAGCATGAAAAAGAATTATTAAAAGGAAGTGAAAATTACTTTTCACTGTCCATGGGAAATATTCTAAAAGATATTCTAAGCGGGTACGAGAATTCTATTGAAAATAATCCCTGTTTTTTAATTATTTCTTGTTTATCATTAAAACCGTTTGTCCGTCTGTCACAATTGTTCAGTCGAGACGATGGTTCGCAGCTATGCTAGGTTTCGATTGTTGGCACTGTATTCATGGATATATATTTATGGATGGTTATGGTTTTATGAATATAAGGAAAAGAACAATATGTTTGTTCAATAAGTACCACATCCCCACGTGGTCGGTGTACTCAATTTTCGAAGTCGATGACAATGAACATTTTATCATTAACAGTATTATTATTTGCGTTTTTGAATCAATTGATAATTAATAAAAACTCGTATTTCTACCTATGACACCATTAGGTTAAAACGGCTAAATGTCTAAAATTAAAGTAAATGCTGCACTGTTGATATAAGAAGAGGAGGTTTTGAGGAAAAGGACATGGATTTCATTCGCTACTGCAGTAGTGTGTTGGCGGATACACATACGTCGCAATTTCATTCGACACGTGTAGGTTTCTTCACGATGTTTTTCTTCGCCGCCAAACTCTACGAATTATTAACATAAATTAAGCACATGAAAATTCAGCGTGAGTGATCACGCAATTTTCGCTTGAGTTATACATATTCAAACCACTCTGCTATTTCGGCTATATATCTACATATCTTGTTAATAATATATCATCTCCAATACTATATGATTAGACATATAATGTGTACGTACATATGTCATATGTCAAGCACCAATAAATGAACGAATAATCGTAATAAGGAACTTTATACACAAAAAATACATGATAAATATTCAAGCCGAAAAAGAAAATAAACAATATGATTTTGACAATTTGATGAAAAGGTCGTAGACTCAGCTAAGCTGCTTTTCAGTCTACGCCTCGTACATTTGCTTCCAACACAAACGTTTCATTTTATGCTATGAAAGGGTAAAACTTATACTGTCTGTTAAAACAAGATAAATTTACTTAAAAATAAAAATGTTCTTGTTTATATATATTGCTAAAAATAGGTTAAAATAAAACAAATATGGTTAATTACTAAAATAATAATTAAAAAAAATTGCTTACATACGGGTCGCGTTTAATTTGTTTTATCATTTCCAGGTGTCGATGATGGTCCATTTCCATCCAATTTGATGAACATACCATATTATTGCTACCAGGTACCCTCCAAAGGGCCTTGCAGTGGAATGTACAAGGTCTGGTTTTATGATATTGTCAGGCGATCGTGCATGCCGATGATATATTCCGGATGTGGTGGAAACGAGAATAGATTCTCAAGTGAATCATCGTGTGTAATACATTGCGACCGAAAGAGACGTATTCGTTAGTTATCTATTTAATAAATCTTATATGTAAAAAATGTGTTTGTATATATACGTTTTATTAAATGACTGTCACCGTTCGACCGACCGCCATAAAAATTGGCAATATTTTTTCATGGTGAAGGTTTTAATGCTTCACTTGTTGTAAATTGGAGATAGATGGCGCTGCAGTATATCTTCTATATCGTTAAAATAATTGTCGATTTTTTTTTGTCAATTGGTAGGACAACTTGTGCGGGGTTTTTCTAATTAAACTTTGTACAAAAGCCCATCTAGGTATATAGGTACTCATTAGAGACTCACTCATTATATATTCTACCGCCAAGCAACAATACTTAATATTGTTGTGTTTCGGTTTTATGGGTCTATGGGCGATGGCGGCTATTTACCATCAGATTGCCTAATTGCCCGTCCGCCAACCAGACCAACAATTTTTTTAATTAAGAAAAGGCTTCTAGCATATGGTCAGTTTGAAGTGATTGAAAATTTAATAAGACTCCGTACAGTTTGTTTAAATATACACCTACACATACGCAATCTTTCGGCCCGAATTTCACTCACGATACCGAATCTCAAGAACTATTCAGAAGTTATTATATACATGTGTGTAAATAGAAGTGCAACTATTCCCTCAACCTTATAATCCAATGGAATAGCAATCCGACACGAACGAAGAGAGTTTGGGCGCAGGACCAACGGCTTTCCAAGGCACAATTGTAAAACACTGCCAAATTCCTGAGACTGAGCTGCGTTTAAAAATTTCTTGTAATAAAAACTTTTATCATCATTTACATATTTATTCCATAATAAGAAATAATAATAATTATCCGCGACATTCTGAAAAACTTAACAAGGTAATAAGTACTATGCGAAAATGGTTTTTTTAGAAGTTTTTGTCTTATTTTCTCAGCATACAATATTTTATGCTCGAATTTGTTAGTAAAATACTTTATACAATGCTATAATAATTTTAATTTAACGAGACGAGTGCAATTTTGCTCTCACTTAGTATTGATGTCTGTATCTGGAGAGTTGCCAGAAAAAAATAAGACTAAGAACGATGACCAGATGGAATGTAATAAATTCCTTTATTTATTGAATCCCCTTATGAATAAATATCGTCAGTGTAACAAAATTAGGGTCGTATTTAAATATATTTTGACTAAGCAGAGTGATTTAGTTTGTATCAAATTTGAATATGGAATCCACTCATTACTATGATTTATCTTTTTAAAACACATACATAATGTATTTTATATTTTATATATTTTATGAAGTAACGCTTATTTTATTGTAAACTTGTCATACCGTAACCGTAACAGCCTGCGAATGTCCCACTGCTGGGCTAAAGCCCCCCCTTTTTTTTTTGAGGAAAAACTTTGGATCTTATTCCACCACGCTGCTCCAATGCGGGTTGGTGGAATACACATATGGCAGAATTTCAGTGAAATTTGACACATGCAAGTTTCATGTGGGTTTGAACCCACGATCATTGGTTAAGATTCACGCTTTCTTACCACTGGATCATCTCGTCCAAACTTGTCAAAAAATGCACTATTATATGTAGAATATATATTGTTTCTATTAATCTTCGAATGTAGTGAAAAATAGATCAATAAAACACATCATATTTGCGGCTTATAATTTCCAGCTGGAGCTGAAGATTTAGCACAAATTCAACACAATACAATATGATTGATACTATCTGAACCGTGCCCGTGCGACGTTTTCGTTATAATCAAGTTATAGACATATTTATGTCATTTGGCATCTGAACGACAAACTTAGAAATTGGCATTGTATGAAATATTAACCATTCCTTGCACCGTGAATTCGCCTTCACGCAAAAAAACTAAGGATGTTCTATGGGCCTATAATTAAACTGTATTACTCAACCTCAAACTAGAACACATATGTAAAATGCAATGCACTTGTTATTGGCGGTAGAATAATAATAAATGACGAGTGTGCGGTACCTGCATAGACAGCCCGGGGCATAACCCTAACAGCAGCTATCAAATATTATAAACGCATGTAGTTACAGGCACAATAGACGTAAGATCGTAGTTCCCAAGGCTGTTTATTTGAGTAATGAAATAATAATAATAATGTCCTCCAGACCGATTTCGGCCACGGCGGCCAATATCAAGAGAGAGCCAACTACGAAGATATTATAGTGCACAAGTATATGCGCAAACACAGGTGTAATCTCTATTCCCTAACTCTCATAATCCGTGATCCAGACTCTGGGCTGCTACTGAGAATATTCTGACAAAAAAACCCAATAACTTTTTATTGGCCCGACCTGGGAATTGAACTCAGAACCTCCGGGCCTGCGGCCTTAAATCAAGCCACTAGACTAACGAGGCAGTCTGAATTCTATAATACTACAAATACATGGATTTACCACATTGCATTCGGTGGTTGTTATTTTTATGTTTAGTGCATCCATAAGCAATAACAAACCGTATGTTGGCGAGAAACCAACCCACAAGCAAAAGTATTGCTTAGGAGGTAAGAATCAGTCTAGTGACCATTGCTTATAAAATAACATTGCTCCGCATTGCGGTATGTATATTTTTTTATTTATTAAGATTCTCCAGGAGTAATTACATCAATACAATATAAGAAAAAACAAAAACAACTTATTTCTTAAAACTAAATGCATTACTTATTAAGGAGAATACCTTATACAATAAAAAAAGAGATAAAAAGGAGCTCACATTATAACGTTTAGTACAAGTTTTAACATATTACGAAAATTGAAAAGTTACGGAAAAAATAAATGGATAGTTAAAACAGTAAGAACAATAATAGCAATCAAATGGCAAATAATTCGAACAACATTTTCTTGCGGAACTTGATGTATATGATTTATCCTATATAATTAATGTACTTAATAAAAATTTAAAACTGTCTCTTAAAAGTTTATAAATCGCCGACAAAAATATGTAAATCGCCCGTCAAACCTGCTTGTAATCAAGATACGGTGCGATTCAATAAATTCAATTTGATTAAATAAATTGAAGATACTAAATTCTCGGAGTAATTTACAAGTCCTACGTCAGGTGAGGTTTTCTCGTTCGTTTAATAATATTTAGTTACAGTAATGAGTTTAGAGTTCAAAGTCTACGTCTATCGTCTGACAAATAGCTCTCAATTTAACATGCAGTCAACGAACGTCGAGAAATTTAAACTCGTTGGGAGAACTTTAAACCCCTTGAATTTGGTACAAAAAATAATAGTCTCTTGCTAAGATAAATTATAATTATTTTTGTTTGTTAGAAATATTAAGGATTGCGTCTGCCACTATTGTGGCGCTGCTTTGTCAATTGACAGCGCTTTTAATTTGTAATAGACCACAGAATAATGTGTATGTTACTTCTGAATTGTCAATTTACAGCGCTTCTAATATGTTATAAAATAGCATGCTTAAAAATTTGCTTGTCTGCCTTTTGGAGGCACCTCTTGTTACTTATAAAAACTAATACAAACGATGAGGCAGACATCCAGACCTCTGGTATTCCAAAGGAACTTCATAAGTCTCTAAGAAAATTTACATCTAAAAATATCAATGAAAATAATTAGTGTTTGATTGCAATTGATAGTTATAATTTAGTATTAATGTGAGTCTATACATCTCAAAGGCAGTGTGCAAAAGGTCTGCCTTTTTTTTTGTAAACGAAGCGCAGGAGGCTCACCTGATGGAAAATGAGCAAATGACTTAGTATAGCTTATTTTTTTTCATTTTCAAAACAACGTCCTGCGATAACCCAGTGTCCTGGATGCCTGTTTCATTGTTTTTCTTCGTTTCCAGGGTTATCTTGCCCATCAGCCACTGCAGAATAAACAAATAATTATATATTTAGTATTTTTTATATATCTATAAATTTGAAATTTGATTGTTCTAAACTTTAATATATATCGATATGAAACATCAAATCATATACTGAAATGGTCGCGAGCCATTATGACAATGTTTTTTTAGCACACACTTTTTCGTATCAAACCATAGATTTGTCTATGTTCGATTTTTTAAAGAAATATAAGATAGATAATAAAGTTTACATAATATACTAAATATAAATTTAAAAAACCTGAACACGAATATTTCATTCCTACAAATAAACTTTGAATGAACAGTTATAATAGACGATTTAACATTTATGGGTAGTTACATTGACTACATATACGCTATCCGCTATCGCAAAATGTACCCAGCTTTGAATACACAAGTATTTGCGTGTACTTGATCCCAATTTATATCCATATGAAATCGTATTTGCCCTATTAAAGCAAGCATCGTTCTATTGCATCATCCGTGCTGTACAAGTTTAGCGGATTATATCGTTTCTCGTGCTTATAGTTAAAGATTCATTTCCAACTTTGCCAGCAATTTGCCAAATTGCAGCAGCAACGGGCCAAGTTTACCGAAATACTGACGGTAACTTAATGTAATTCAACAAACGTTCCGCTTTGTTACATAAGAGACATCTAATTAACTTAAGTTTTTAATGACGAATTGTAAAACGGAAATGAATATTTTGTTCTTGTTGTTCATGATGACAATTGACTGAACGATAAACGATGTAATTATATACCTAATATATTTGGTGAATATTATATATATGTAGATATTAATATTAGCTATTAAGCGCCTTCGAACGAAGGTTAGGACCTAATTGCACCGAGCTACTCAAATGCAGATTAATGAATGTGCCAGATTTTTTTCTGACACATGCGGGTTTCCACATCACGGACGGATTTATTTAAATGGTTCTTCCGCGATTTGAACCTGCAATCTTCGATTGACATTCACGGTTACTAACCACTGGATCTCGGCTTTGAGATGATACGTTACATCAATATTAAGTTAATATTTTAACAGTTAACCCGCCGCTTACGACATGACAGTCAAAATGCAGCTTTGATTCTGATCCTTTGAGTTGTTATCATTTCCATTCTAGACACAAGCTTTGGCTGAAGTAGGAGATAGTAATATTTGCCTATTTCTTGAAAAAAAAAAAAAAACCATAAAATATGTAATCAGCAAAATCATTTTACAATCAGCGAATATTCATATAAAAAAAATAACCTCCATTCTCTTATATATATATCCAGTCTTTAAATGTATGATTAATTCAAAATGTTGCTTATAAAGACTAGATTGCACCTGCAATACACTACTCGTATGATTAATATGTATAGATAATCCCAGTTCGGCTTGAGATTTGCTATATATCCGAAACCTGCAGAGCATGTAATAAATTATGAATTAAGCTCTTACGAAAAACCGGAGGTAACTGTGACCTCTTGATAAGCGTACATGTACCCCTAACGGTGAACATACATATGTAAATGAGGAAGAGAGTCTAAGTATTCATGAAACTGTACAGCGAAGCGGAACGCGTGAACTATATCAATTTCTCACACAATCATTACCGCAATGCAGCCATGCGTAACGTACAGGAGCGATTGACTAATTTCAAAGCCGACCAACACATTGAACTATATAACCGGTGTAATGTATAGCTTTATAACCTATGTTTTGTTTTTATATAATATAACTATTGCTTTTATTGATACTTTAGTGTGGTCTGTCAACGTTTGGGGGTCAAAGTTGCTCACGTCCGTAGGTCTCGCCAAAGACAGGTTTCATCCCTCATTACCCTACACGTGGCCCCTGGGTGGTGCTAATTGAGCAACATATTTTAGGTGGGAGGCTCCGGCCGTAGCTAGCATTACCACCCTGCGAACAAAGCCGCACCGCCATAGCGATTTGTCAAGTGGCTTGATTCACATTGTCGCGCAGCATTTCGTGTTCCGGTGCGAAGTTTGCAGCAGCTTACCATGGGGGATTGGGTCTGTATAGTTGTGCTCTGCATTTGGTGACAGGTTCTGACCGTAGTCACAGTAACGCCGGGCAGCTCAATCTGGAGGGCAGCGGGATCCGAAGCACGGTGCACCGCTGGCCGACCGCAGTTAGTAGGGGGCCCAATTAGTAGGTTCGCCATCTACGAAAGGCTGCCCCGCCAACTTGCGAAAAATCCTGGGATGGTTTCCACCGTGCTGGTTGGCGACCAGAGAGAGGTCCCGGTGGTAATTCCCAGGGGGGTTCGGGCGTCGGGCGCGGTCTCCAGTTGAGTCTACCATCTCCGTCTCTGCGGTAAAAGTCACGGTGTCCAAAATGCGGCACCTCGTACAACTTCCATTTCCCCATACCTATTCACGCCCACAATCAATGAGTTATAAAAACAGCAAGAAGAATGTTTCACAGCGGCTGCACCACCTCTCATTTTCAGTGCATCTCTCTAATATACGAGGTTTGCACTCCAATCTCTTTGCGGTCCACCACCACCTTGAGACCGCCATGCCGCACTTGCTCTTTCTCACGGAGACACAAATCACCAGTCCAGCGGATGTAGCGTACTTACAGTATCCCGGATATTCTCTCGAGCACAACTTCAAACCTCGTGCTGTGGTCTGTATGTACGCTCGTAATGACGTCTGCTGCCGGCGTCTCCGAAACTTGGAGGTACCCGATTTTTCGGTAATGTGGTGCGTATCGGATGCAGGTTTGGAGCAGATTGTATACGCCTGCGTCTATAGGTCGCACAAAAGCGACCAGGAGACAACTCGGATGTTTGAGTATCTCAGCGTGACGGCTGATGCCGTCCAACGTCGTTACCCGACTGCTCAAATGGTATTTCTGGGGGATTTCAACGCTCACCACCAAGATTGGCTGTTCCCATACCAGAACACCGACCACGCCGGGAGAGAGGCGCTCAAATTCGCAATATCCCTAAACCTCTCTCAGCTGGTACATGAAGCAACTCGGGTACCGGACGTGGACGGTCATACACCTAATTGTCTGGACCTTCTGCTGACTACCGACCCTGACCGGTTTTCAGTGTCAGTTGCAGCTCCCTTGGGCACTTCTGATCATTATGTGATCAGGTCGGTCTTCAACTTCCACCCTCTGGACTCCGGTCCCACTGGAACCAGAAGGGTGTGGCGATACAAGTCGGCAGACTGGGACGAGATGCGACACTTTTTTGCATCCTACCCTTGGCGGCAGATATGCTTCTCTTCCACTGATCCGTCGAGCTGCGAATAAGCCATATCTGAAGTGATATGTCAGGCTATGGAGTTCTTTATTCCATATGCTGACGTATCACTGGATGGCAAGATCCCTAGGTGGTACAACGCTGAGTGCGCCGCAGCTGAGGCCCGTAAAAACTCAGCGTTTGTAGCGTGGGCAGCAGCCCGCACCACCAAAGCTCCGGACATTGCGACTAAGAAGAGAGCCTTTAACTCTGCTGCCAAGTCCTACAAGAAGGTTCTTAAGAAGGCTCGTTTCAACCGAACTAGACGTCTTGGAGTCAAATTATCTTCCTACCCCCGTGGTAGTAAAGCATTCTGGTCTCTATCCAAGTCGGTTGAGACAAACTTCTGTCGTCCATCGCTGCCTCCACTGCTGAAGCCTGACGGATCCTTGGCCTTTACGGCAACAGAAAAGGCTAACTTATTAGCGGCCCTGTTTGCCGAAAATTCGCGTCTCGATGCAGGAAGTGCCTCACCGCCAAATATACCACCTTGCGACTCAATGATGCCAGAGATATGAATTCGCCAAAGAGAGGTCCTAAAAATTCTGCGCACCTTGAACGTGAATAAGGCCAGTGGCCCTGATGGGATTCCAGCAATAGTCCTGAGGAATTGTGCACCTGAGTTGTCCCCTGTTTTAACACGCTTGTACCGCCTCTCTCTTAAATCCGCTCAAGTCCCTAAAGCCTGGAAGATTGCCAACGTACAACCAGTACCTAAGAAGAATAGCCGTACCGACCCGGCCAACTACCGACCCATAGCAATCACCTCCTTACTTTGCAAAGGTTTGGAGCGTGTATTGAATAACAAACTCCAGGCGTACCTCGAAGAAAACGATCTCTTATCGGACCAGCAGTACGGCTTTCGTCGGAATCGATCAACAGGAGATCTCTTAGTGTACGCTACTCACATCTGGGGCGAGGCCATGGACAAGTATGGTGAAGCGTTAGCCGTTTCACTTGACGTGTCCAAGGCTTTCGACCGGGTCTGGCATGCGGACCTTCTTAGCAAGCTTCCTAGCTACGGGATACCTGTTGGCCTTTGCAACTGGATATCAGATTTCCTGACTGGACGATCGTTTCTAGTTGTCCTAGATGGCTTCTCGTCTGATCTAATGTCGATTAATGCCGGTGTTCCTCAGGGTTCAATTCTCTCCGCCACACTCTTCCTGCTGCATATAAACGATCTGCTGAAACCCGGTATCTTTGGGTACGCAGACGACAGCACTGTCACGGAGAGATACATATCCGGTCCCCGAGCTAGTGCAACAGAAACTCGAGAGCACAGGGAGGCCTTGGTAGAACGCGTCAATTTGAGATTGGAAGAGGTTTCGAATTGGGGCGATGATAACAAAGTCAAATTTAATCCTGCCAAGACTCAAGCGTGTTTGTTTACTGCCAAGAGGAGTCCATTCCACCTGACTCCGACTTTCCGGAATGTATCTGTACCCATCACCGACAGTATTGAGCTTCTAGGAGTTACATTAACATCCAAACTCAACTTTGGACAATACATTGAATCCAAAGCTAAAACTGCTGGTAAAAAAATTAGCATCCTCAATAAGGTCAAACAGTACTTCACACCAGAACAGCTTCTGACTCTATATCAAGCCCAAGTCAGATCGTGCATGGAGTACTGCAGCCATTTATGGGACGGCTCTGCTAAGTACCAGCTTGATAATTTGGATTCAGTGGATCGTCGTGCTAGAAGACTCATTGGCGACCAGACACTGGTTACAAAACTCCAGACCTTAGAACATCGTCGTAAGGTTGCCTGTCTGTCGGTATTCTACAAGATATATTTCGGCGAGTGTGCTCAGGAACTATTTGATTTGGTTTCCCCGTCACCTTTTTACCAAAGAACTGCGAGGCATCGAAAGGATCTGCACCCGTACGTGGTTGACGTTGACGTATTTAAGACACGTACGAAACGATTTGCTTCCTCATTCCTGATACGCACCGCCAAGGTCTGGAATACCCTCCCGACCTCCGTTTTCCCCACCACCTACAATATGGGTACCTTCAAGTCCCGAGTGAATAGGCACCTTCTAGGCAAGCGCGCTCCATCTTAGACTGTATCTCACTTTCCATCAGGTGTGATACAGTCAAGCGCTAGCCTTGAGCTATACATTTAAAAAAAAAAAACAAAGTTTTTTATCTAATTCAATGTTGCGATTTCAAATCTAATGTTAAAGCAAGTTACGTTTACGGTAGCCGGAGGATTTGAGAAAAACCAAAGTTTCTATTAACACTAATTAATTTCTAAATCTTACATATAACTTAATCCTAAGACACAATACTGCTCGGTGCTAGATGCAGATATTGAGTGATAACTTATATATATATAACTTAATCCTATAAAACAATAGTGATCGATGCTAGATCACATATTGAATGCTACCTTATATATATAACTTAATCCTATGAAATAATAGTGATCGATGCTAGATCACATATTGAATGGTACCTTATATATATATATAACTTAATGCTATGAAACAATAGTGATCGATGCTAGATCACATATTGAATGCTGCATATAATTAGTCTATCCTAATATATAGAGCTAAAAATGCTGATCTACAAGATTAATTAGGCGGTACGTGCGGAGCGGAGCGGAGGTAAATTGTGTACTTGTGAATATTGTTACTAAAATGTTTGTTTGATTTTCGTTAAATTTATATATATTTTTTATATTAATACAAAATACAATACAAATAATTATAGCTTCTCTGTATGAGGTTACAGAATATAATTATTGCGGCTTTGTCCCTAGTAACGGGTTTTTTATTACTCTAACAAAAATACAATTGGCATGATTTATATTTTGTATGCGATAAAAAATAACCTTAAAAAAGATAATTTCAGGACACGTGGAAAGTTAAATAGTGCTTAACAAGAGAATCACTCAAATTACAATTTCCGCTCAATACCTTAAAATATGATAGTTATATAGAAAAAAAAAATGAATAATGAAACAGTCAAAAACACTAATAAAATTAATGGTACGTTGTCGTTGTTACAAAAAGGCGACCTTATCGCTGACAGAGCGATCTCTTCCTTTGGATAAAGGACATGTGATTGATAAAGCAGTAAGGTTAACTGTATCTTACAATTATATATTTATTTAGATGTTAAGAAGCGGGCAAATTAAAATATTACACATAAATTATTATGAAATAATAGGTAATCATTGAATGGCTAGAATTCCAACCAATAATACATCAAAAGGTTAATAAGAGCCTTCTAAAATAAATTATACTTTGATTTGGTCAGCGTTCATATTTTTACTTCAATTCCCATAAAATATTTATCATTCATGAAAGTAAAAGTAAATTTGTCAAAATAATTTTACAACGGCTTTGCAAAACAAACTTTCCTCATATATACAATGCTCTCATGAAATATGACCGACGTGTTTTTAGCATAAAAAAAATAAATGTTAAGGTCATACGGGAAACCTAAATAAATAAATCATACCACGATCCCTCGTTACATCGACAAACAAAGACTAATAATTTTGTAAATTGAATTTTGTTGGTTACGTTTCAAAATGAATTTATGTGAATATTTATTTATTTATATGTTGCTCTTTTTAAAATATGAAATATACTCGAACGAGTATTTATGTCGCCGCGATGTTTTTGTAAAAAGATTAACTTAGATTTAATTTGCCATAATTTTTACATCAACTCGATTGAGGCATAATATTAATTAGGTGGTATTGCTTTGTGCAAGCCCGTCTGGGTACCGTCCACTCATTAGATATTTTACCGCTATACAGCAATACTTAGCAATGTTGCTTTCCGGTTTGAAGGGTGAGTGGACCAGAGTAAGTACAGGTACAAGGGTCATTACATCTTAGTTCCGATGGTTGGTTGCGATCATGTTTATTATTTCATATAGGGCTGATGTCTGGTGGTCACCACTTATCATCAGGTGGCCTAGTCTGCGTATCTATAACATAAAAACAGGTCTGAAATAAGACTTCATTTTAAATATTAAAAAAATTCTTGAATTGAAACTGATTGAATTTAGATTAATAAACAAAATTAAATAATCGTGAGCGAAGCATGTAGCATCCACACCTGTATCGTGTTTTGGATCAAATACCTAAACACATTTTGCCCGGCAGTTGAAAATACTTTATACAATAAAAAATATGCTTCTAATTTGTTTATATTCCATTTGCGTTTTTTTAAACAGTAATATTTTTGTTGCGAATTTTAAAAAATGTTTGGTACTTTCATATGTTAGGTTATGGAAATTATCTGATTTTTTTTCTATAATAAACCCACATAATATGTTATCCATTTCACACATTATTTTTAACACAAAGTGCAGCACTGTCAAAACGTCGGGCATAGAAATAAAAGAAGGTATGTTCGCGTTTAAAACCATAATATAATGTTTTAAACTGCCTGATAAATTTATATATCTTACTGTCGAGCTGAATGTCGCACTACGATAATATAAATTGGAAGCAAATACAAACTGAACCCAGCATTAAAACAGTATTCACTATTCATGTAAAAATAGCTTATGTATTTATACCGTAACAACCTGTGTCCCACTGCTGGGCTAAAGGCCTCCTCTCTCCCTTTTTGAGGAGAAGGTTTGGAGCTTATTCTACCACGCTGCTCCAGTGCGGGTTGGTGGAATACACATGTGGCAGAATTTCAGTGATATTAGACACATGCAGGTTTTCTCACGATGTTTTCCTTCACCGTAAAGCACGAGATGAATTATTATCCCAAATTAAGCACATGAAAATTCAGTGGTGCTTGCCCGGGTTTGAACCCACGATCGGTTAAGAT
Source organism: Nymphalis urticae (assembly GCA_905147175.2). Lineage (NCBI taxonomy): Eukaryota > Metazoa > Arthropoda > Insecta > Lepidoptera > Nymphalidae > Nymphalis > Nymphalis urticae. The sequence goes on along the minus strand of LR989995.1, from coordinate 3,843,704 downwards.
TCACGCGTTCTTACCACTAGACCATCTCATAAATATAATATATTGTACTATACTATATAAATATAATATAAGTATATATATATATGAAAATATATACATATAAATAAATAATATCCTAGAATATTTATTACATCTTAAAACTTACTTTTCGAATACGATAGAATATCAAATTTCGGTCAGGGCGGCCATTCTGTATGGAGAACTACGGTGCTAGAGATATTATAGTAATCATAAGTGTACGCAAACAAACTGGAGAGAGTTTCGGTTTCTGCACTTCACATATTTTTTTTGACGGCATATCGCTATAACTTGTTATTGGCCCGAGCCAGAGGCCAACACCTCGAAATGTGCGCTCTTATGCGGCAACCACTAGACCATCGAAGCGATCTGCTTAATCCGCCTCTACACTTATATTTTACAAGTAAAAAATTGCGTATTTACATTAATAAAAATAATGTGTTAATTAATGAAATTTGAAAAGGAGCAAGATCCCTTTTCAGTGTATACATATTTCAAAATATTTTCTTAAATTTTACTAATAAAAATTTATATGCTCAGCCTAAAATGTGCTTCGAGTTGCGAGTTATTCGTAAACTTTTAATGACTCACGTGTTGTATTGCAACGAAGGGAAAAGTTAAATTCTGTTCCGTTGGTAATATATACCTGAGCTGTTTTCGAACTTGAGACCGAATATATTTTTTTATTTCAAGATATACGTTACCGGCGTATTTATTATTAACAATAAGTTATCAAGTTACACTAAATATTTTGTCGTTATATATATATATCAGCTTACCGCCGTCCACTGCTAGACGAAAGCCTCCCCCATAGAACGCCATCCATCCCGATCTTGGGCAGCCCGCATCCATCCCGTACCTGCCACCTTCAAGTCGGCGATCCACCTTGCCGCAGGGCATCCTACACTACGTTTAGTTTTTCGTTTAGTTGTCGTTATTATTATAGAATAAATATTTTATCAATAACTTCTATTTAATAATTATTTAATTAGGAATTTTTTTTTTAAGTCACAAATAAAATGTTAGTGTTCGATAATACGTTGTACAAGATTTTATTTGCTCGACTCGGTATTTGAAACTAGGACCACGAGATTTACCTTTTTATAAGCTAACCACTAGATCGAATAAGTTGAACTGGAATGAATAAAATGAAAACTGTTTTATGAAATAAAATATTTTAATGTAAAATTCATTGCAAGCTTTACCAATTAAAATAGTTTTCATTAGGATTCGTAATCAAACACTTTATATTGGTCCATGTAGCCATAAAATCTATATTAAACTTAATTGAAATACATGTGGAATTGCACAACTGGGATTTAAACCTCTTTATAAAGTGAAGGAATAATAAACCGATCTTCACATTACCATTAAAATTGATTACAATTCAGATATAGTATCATCTCTTTCGTTAGTGAGAAAGCTAATTGAAAGGATAGTAAAATTGCTACAATCAGACATAATTCAAAAACCTTGTTGAAATTCAAGTCACAATGCGCTCTTCAACGAACTTGCGGATGTAAATTGGGTTTACGTCTAGAATTTAGACGAATGTTTATTTTGAATTTACACGTCCTTCAACTCAATACTATAAGGGACTGATTGAATGATACGAATGTTAGAAGTTTTCATAATGAACATAACTTTTATTTTATATTACGTTTCACGTTTATGCACTTCTCGCTTTGTTAATATACATACGCAAAGCTTTCGTGCGTACCCTTTGTTTCTTCGTACCGAGCACGAATAATTCGCGTTTTCACTACAAAATGCCGACTTTACCCTGCGATTTAAGACGATAACACACGATCAGGGCTCACGTACCCTTTTGATCATATTTCGTTTATCCGAGATAACTGCGTGTAAATTTTCATATCCCATTTTAACTTACTGCTTTTTTCTCTTATAAATCTGTACTGACAGCGTTTCATTTTCACTTCGCCCTACTTGAATTCTGTTATTCAGAAACTTTATATGTTCGTAAAAGATTATTTGTAACTACACACACAGATATAATTAATAAAAATAATATAAGTACACATACGTTTATCTTACTATTCCATCACAATATTACAAAAGTAAAAATATTGCCTTAATGAACGCGATAATTGTACATAGTTATCGTAAATTCTTAGTGTTATATACATTTAATTTACAATGAATTAAAAAATGCATTTGCGGTAAGTTAAGAGGTTTTATATTGGTCTTCAAAATAATACGAAAGTATGTTACACGTAATGAATAAAAGATTTGTTTTACAACACTACCACAGAATCGTATTGAAAGCTTCATTCAGTTTTTTTTTTGCGGATAGACCTTTCTTTGCCGTCTCTTTAATGAATTCCCATGCAGGACGCTCACTTCAGCTGACCCATTTTTGTTCTCATTAACGTGTGACCACGAGCGGTTACCGGAACACGGGGATTTTCCTCTCCTTGTATATTTTTTTTACAGCCACTGACATACTAGACTTTAAAACACCTTGATTTGTAAGGAATAAAAAAGAATCATCGATTTACCGAATAGCATATCAGTAGGTATATATGAGAAAATTCGATTTGATAATGTAGAAATATTTTATATAGTAAAACCGAACTGACAACATATTTATGTTTTTATTTAATTAAAAACACGTAATAAAGCAACCACTATAACGTAAATAAATCGGGAAACTTTCACAATATGACGAGTAATTTCTTACAGGAAGACCAACGTACACCACGTTAGCTCAGTCAGCCCTAAACATTACGTGTTAAATTGAGTACGTTGTGCGCGATATTATGATATTGATATGCTAGCAAGGGAAATTTACGTCCTGTAAATTTGACGTTGAAATTAAGGTAACATACGTCGTGTAATGTGTGTAACGTGCACACCAGTCTGTCGATAACTTTGACGTACTTTGTATGCTCAAGTTCCCCACATGCCCGTTGCTTAGTCGGAACACGCAAATATTTTACTTCTATCTTGTCCCTAATATTTGCGGGCGGTCGATTTGCTTCATACTGAAATAGGACGACAAGATGAACTCATTCAAATGCAAAGGAGACCATTCCATTATAACTTGCTCTACGCTGTAGCAAATATCATAAAAGAATCTAGCGGCTCTTTTGTTCTTTATTTTACTAAGAAAAACTGTTTCTTTCATGCTAAAGCTCATTTACATGTGTACGGTCTGGCTTTAATCTCTGGGTTTGGTATAAACTATACTGTTCCAACTGCTGTTCATTATTTGACCTTTAATACGATAGGAAGTTATAATTTGACATGACTTTCTTTAATTTTGAAATCGGTATTGTTGTGTTCCGGTTTGAAGGGTGAGTGAGCCAGTGTAATTACAGGCACATGGGATATAACATCTTGTTACGAAGGTTGGTGGCGCATTGGTCCTGTAATCGATTGCTAACATTTCTTACAATGTCTATGGGCGTTGGTGACCATATACCATCACTTGGCCCATACGCTCGTCCGCCTACCTTTTATATAATAAACGGCCTTGTACAAATCACCTGCATTAAGTTGATATATATATATATATATACCACAGGCCTATAGTCAAAGTTATGATGATCGTGACGGTTAATATTTGTGGCATTTTTACTCATTTTAATTGGTCGCTTGGTTTTGCAATATTTCATAGTGATCGCTTCATATTATCGTTTGCCGCAGACCGGTCGTTTGTCCTATACGTATAATGTTATTGTACGCTTTATAAAACTATTAGGATTTCGGCGAAGGATACGGGCAAAGAATTATAGTGTGTGATCATGACAAACTGTTGAAAGACGTGAGCTCGTGGTACTTAGTTCAACTTTCGTTTATTCGTGATAGCTTTAGCATTTTGATATTGATATGATGTACATTTTTCAAGGTCGATTTATGTAGTATCTCTATTTGTAACGTTTTTGCTTTGCCGACATGTGTACTTAGCTTCATTCGCTTTCGTTTTCTTTATTATTCATATAAATTTTACCGGGGATTTTCGTATCAAGTAGCTGATGTTCTGCTTTTATAGTGCACTTTGTTTTAATATGTAAATTAGTTGATAATTTTCTAAAATAGAACTAAATTCTCGTTATAATTTCGTAGAGAAATGTTGGAAGACTATAATGTAGTTGAGCTTTATAATGTATTCATTAATCAGTTCGATCGATCTATGTTCTTTATCAATAAAATATTCATACACGGCCATCTGATCCCAAATTAAGCAGAGATTGTACTATGGAAACCAGACAACTAACAACCACCAACAACCCACAACTGGTCTGGAAGGCAAGTATCTACCTACCACGCCAACCGGCTCGTCATATATATATATAATTGATTCTCGGACATATAGAAAAAAAAACTGAATGTTATAACTTCAATTATTTACAGTATAAAAGTATCCTAGATTTTATTTCAAGTTATAAGCATCTGTCGAGTGAGTGACGAGACCTCATCGACACTTACTAAAAGTTATAATAATTTTTTTTTTCAATTATTATACCGAGAAATTTCTAGATAATAAATGCACGAACGAAGTTGTTTTGTATTATTTTAATTGGTTAACTTTTCGTCGATGATACGAATTGAGATTTAACGAGGAATTGTTAGTATTCTTGCCACATCATCACGCGGTGATTTGTACGGTAAATATTTAATTTTTATTTAAAATAATATATGTATCCGTATTATTCTATATTTAATATTTTCAGTCATCTGATAAATATTAAAACGTAATATAATTAAGTTCAATATTTATATAAAAACATCACATAGTTTATCACAATTGTTTATGGTTACCGGAATAATACAAAATATATTTAACAAATTATTCTTCCCGAATGATGTGGCGTAATACTGTAAACAGTTACAATATCGAAGTAAATTATCTTCTTGCTTGTTGCAGGTAATGAATGGCGCGTGAGAGTTCTTACTATCTGGAATTTATCTACGTTAAGTTTTTAACTGCCAAATTCGTTTTTAACAACATTAAATGAGGTGATATTTTAAATAAGAACAAAAAAAAAAAGATTTTAAATATGTATGTCCCACTGCTGGGCTAAGGCTTCCTCTCCTTTTTTTTAGAAGAAGGTTTTAGTCTTATGTGCTTTATATTTTCCATTTTATATAAAACTAGTAGTGCTATGTATATTGTAATTGTGATGGCGATTGATCGGTATAGTAGGTGATGTCCCGCAGAGCCTTCTAGTGGTGAGTTATAATAAAGTGTATAGTATGACAAGATTCTCCATGAAAAAATTACACATATGCCAACTTTCATTATAATCAGTCGAACGGTATTTAAGTCAATTAATCTCGAACCGATATACTTATATCCATTTATATACATATCTATATATATAAGCGAAATACCACTCATCACGAGGTCTCCTAAACTTTCCGCCCGATTGACTTGAAATTGATCACAGTTACTCTTTCCCCAACGTAGACGCTCACTAAGAACGAATTTTATGCAAATCCTATCCAAAATATTTTTTTCTACTTATCTACCCATGCGAAGCTGGGACGATTAGCTAGTGTATACATAAGGCTAATTAGTACCAGCATGCGTTGTTTATGCCGTTTTTTTTTTAATATTCGATACGGCTCGTGCCAAAAAAACTTTGTACGATACTGTTCAAAGTTTCAACTCAATCGGTTGAACGATGCGTAAATAATAATAATAATGTCCTCCAGACCGATTTCGGCCACGGCGGCCAATCTCAAGAGAGATTAGCCAACTACGCAGGAGATATTATAGTGCACAAGTGTGTGCGCAAACACAGGTGCACTCTCTATTCCTTAACTCTCATAATCCGATGGGACGGCAATCCGACACGACCGGAAAGAATTCAGGCGCAGGACCAACGGCTTTACGTGCTTTCCGAGGCACGGGAGTGAACACACTTCCAACTTCCAGACTCCGGGCTGCTACTGAGAATTTTCTGACAGAAAAACCCAATAACGTTTTATTGGCCCGACCTGGGAATTGAACCTCCGAGTCTGCGGCCTTACATCAAGCCACTAGACCAACGAGGCAGTATAACAACAAACAAACAGTATAGGCAACGATGCGTAAATATACAGAATAGGAACGAAAACAAGCTTTAATATTTATATATAAAATATTCGGGTTATATCTGCGATTATTCCTGAGCTGAGCTCGTGACCACGACAGGTGCAACATCCGATGGAATAAAATGACTATGGTCGCGGTTAAAATCCAAATATAATATACGAAATATTCGTATTTTATTATATAAAAGTACTATTAAGCCTTTCATCGCAATTATTAAAAATGTTAAGGTATCTATTGGTATCCACTAATATTTTGACCATATAGGCGATGGTAGAATTTAAATTATCATTGAAAACGAAGATTTTACTAATTGTTTATTTAATTGAGGTATTTTAATTCTTTAATAAAAATAAAACTGGTACCAAAATAAAAAATGTATGTCACAGTTGCTAAATTAAATTAGCTGTTTCCATTCGAAGTTAAAACGAAAAGTATAAATATTATTTTTTTATCAGAATACATCCGTAAAGGAAGCTATTTTGTAAGCCGAATAAAACAATAAAAACGTGGATTTTTATTTAACGTCAGGCTGACGTCATTACGTCACATGGGTTTACCAAACCGGATATTTACTCCGAGGTATTTCATGTTTATTGAACTATTTACATGAACCCTTTATTCGTAATGGGCTACTGGCTGACAGCGTTACGACATTTCTTATTTATCGAAGAAAATATGTGAGACATTACAGAACCTATAAAAGCCCTCTGCAGTGCTGTTCCATGAGAACTCACTTTATATCACTCGTGAAATGTTTAAAGCCTACTTACGGTGACATCTTGACTTTTTTTTTTATAGTACAGGTAGGCGAACGAGCATATCAGCCACCTGATGGTAAGTGCTCACCAACGCCCATAGACATTGGCATTGTAAGAAATGTTAACCATCGCTTACATCGCCAATGCGCCACCACCCTTGGGAACTAAGATGCTATGTCCCTTGTGCCGGTATTTACACTAGCTCACTCACTCTACAAATAGAAACACACAAAGTCCAAGTAAGCTGTTTTGCGGTAGAATATCTGATGAGTGGATGGTGCCTACCCAGACGAGCTTGCACAAAGCCCTAACACCAGTAAACCTTAAATGTTATATTTATTATAGGCTACGTCGCTTAACAGTTTTGAGTCCGAGTCGCTTCTTACTGAATAGCTCTATAGTCATCACTTCAAATTTACACGTAATTTTCGAATTATATTCGTATTACATGAAGGCAACTAGATATCTCAAATGGTAGACATAATTCACACGATACAAGTAATTTACTGTAAATGTGAGGAAGTTTGATGGAAGTGAATTGTAAAACCTTAATTGGCTTTGCCGTAAATGAATTAATATATAATTTGAAATGGTAGCTTGTAAGTGGCTCAGTAAAAAATTTGAATATGATTCTTTGAACAACATATGCGTCATAACTGTAACGTCACTTTATCTTTAACTACACTGACTCACGCAATCCCAATACAGAGTACAAAGTTTTATTGTTTGGCGGTAGTGTCTACTGGGTGGTATCTTCCCAAAGACGGACTTCACAAAGCACCACTCCAATAAATTGTCCATGTTAAACACTATATCTCATTATCACTTAGCTCCTGCCACTAATCACTAATCACCGTCGACATCCATGGATGTTCATTACAAAACATCCACAATCGACATTTCCTATTACCATCACAAAGTCGCACGGCCAGTCGCTGTTTGACTTGAATTAAACGGTGTTACCATCAAGCCACCATTTACCTTGTCGACATTAATTCAGTAAAGAGGAAATTTAAAGCGAATTCGTGTCAAGCCTTGCCTCTGGCGGCCGCAGTGCATTGACTCTCATTAATAATGCTACAGCTCGTTTCAAACACGGTCACACGTGCATTACAGAGTGACCCGAAACTGAATCTGTCTCCGTAAACATTGACTAATGTACAGAATTAATTCGGTCCGATTATGTATTCGCGATTGTAAAGTTGTTCATCGAGTATTAACTAGACGGGGCAGATTTTCGAATAGCCTAACGAATGTTTTTTGCTTGAAAATTTATAGCATTTCAGGCGTTGTTTATTTGACTAGATTATCGCCTCAATTTCATGAAAACCTAATTTTAATAACCATGTTAAATGAAGTGATATTTAGAAGCATCATAAAACAATCAGTATAACTTGAGTAAGATTTTATTAGTTTTATCAAATATATATTATTGTCTCTAAAATTTATTGTCAAAATTCTAATGTTTTAAACATTCGACAAATTTCTCTTTCGAAAAAATGCTTGAGTTTTTGTCATTGAATGGGTAGTTTCTAACATAACCCTTTAAACATATTAACTCTCGTGCGATACTATAAGTAAATTTAAATGTCTCTCATAGATTAAAGATTTCATTATTATTGTACATTTAAAATACATTTTATTCGTTTTTCATTGAACTCGTCGAGGTACTGCGCGTTACTTTTCCAGAAGACACCACGAAATGAAAATAGTTTTGTTAAAGTTGTCCGTTCATTGTTAGTTTAGTTTCGCTTTACATCCAACTTGCTCCTTGTCCCAGATGAAACAAATTTGCAACGTTTTTAAGAATTAAATAGATGAATTATAAAATGTTAAATCATTCGCTTATTTTAAAATTCGAATTTATAAAAAAATCCATATAGTGTGATAAATACGTTGGAATTGAAAATATTAATATTAATTATAAATTATCATATGAACCTTTATCGTTCAAAGTTCATCATCCTTAACTATACAATCACTCAAAATTGTAAAAGTTTTTAATTTTTAAAGGCAAGCGAATGACGCTATAATATATTTATCACGTGTTATTTTATTATCATAAATAAAAATAGTAATCCACATAAAAAAGACAGATGTCTAATTAAATAAGAATAGTGACTTAAATTTAATACGCCAATAAAACAACTTCATTTTAATGTACTTTATCACTTAACCCGCGTCAAAATTGTTTACTTGTCTATTTAAGAACGACGTGACTCGAATGTGTAGGCGGCAGAGTTTGAAGCGTCTGTGTTAAACGCCTACGAGGATATTCTCTATGTATTACTGAGAGAGTGGAATTGAATTAATTTAGTTGTGTAGTATATTTTATGTACATCGAAGCCTTAACAGTTTGACATTATACGTGTCGCAGGTTTGGTCCTGAAGTTTGTTCTACTCGTAACACAATTATTTTCTTCTCCGTTTTCAATTTTTAATATACGTTATACAATGTTGAATGAAAATAAAGCGTATATTTTCTACTGATAATCATAACTTTATCTCCATAATCGAGATTCTAGCGAGCATATTGGCGCTTACAAATTTTTATACACTAGATAATTCCATTTGTTATTGTTTTCTCTGCTGTGAAATTTTATAATCCGATATAAATGTAGCCTTGAAATTGAAACATTATATGTTGTTATATTTATCGATTTGTTTATTTCTTTAAGTTTGATTAATCAAAATATATTTTAAGTAATAATTTAAATTGTTTAAATCGGTTCACTTTTCTTAAAATGCCTTTAAAACAATGCTCTAAAATTCTTAAATAGCGCTCTTTAGCGCTTTAATTCGTCTTTTGTACGTTTTAAAAGCTTCGCTTTTTAACTTTATGTTTATAACAGATGATTTGCTGTTGAATTTGTACAAAAGCTACTATTTTATGATTTAATTTTTAAACATATTATTGTTATTTACGAGAAATGCGGTATCGTCATTCTGTAGAATTATTTCATTATATATATTTCAATGGCATTTCATTACGTAAATGTATAATAATGATAATATCCTGGGGCATTATTCACACACGGCCATCTGATCCCAAATTAAGCAGAGCTTGTACTATGGAAACCAGACAACTGATATACTACATACACTACTACTTTTCTTTTGTAAATACAGATAATTACGCCCCAACTCAGGACAAACAGACATGTTCATGCACACAGATGTCTGACCTGGTTGGGAATCGAACCCACAACCTACAGCGTGAAAGGTCTTCAAAATTAAATTAGTGAATAAGAGATGATGCTCCGATAAATAAAATATGTGGATTTAAACCAAAGGCTAAGTATTCTAGCCCGGCTAAACAACACTACTTTCATATGCTTAATTTGTATTTACAATACATCTCTTGTTTAGTAGTGTACAAGCGTGTATCGTAGGGTCACTCTTACGGTCTTCTTCGCTAGTCAGAAATACCGTCATCATGATAAGCAATCATAGACCAAGATAAGAGTATCAACGACGATGCCCTCGGTGCACCACGAGTGAGGTCAGTCATGCACCCCATGAACTAGCACTACGATACATTGTATATATATAATTAGTGTATAATATGCATAGTCCTTATGTAAGCTGCACAATTATACGATAAATTTAAAACATAATTAACCAAACACAATAACGTTGGAACTCAATTAGCTTTGTTATTCAAATATTCGGTCTCACTATGAAAATACATTTATTAATACGGCAATATCTGCAAGCTATCTCATTACGAGTCAATTCACTTTAGACGTCAATAGGCTGTTTATTTTATGACAGTAACAGCCTGTGAATTTCCCACTTCTGGGCTAAGGCCTCCTCTCCCATAGGAGAAGGTATGCAGCTTATTCCACCACGATGCTCCAATGCGGGTTGGTGGAATACTAATGTGTCAGAATTTCAGTGAAATTAACACATGCAGGTTTCCTAACGATGTTTTCCTTCACCGTCAAGCATGAGATGAATTATAATCACAAATTAAGCACATGTAAATTCAATGGTGCTTGCCAGGGTTTGAACCCACGATCATCGGTTAAGATTCACGAGTTCTTTCCATTGGGCCATCTCGGCTTTTTATGACGTTTGCGTCAAATAAACAAAAGACTAAAATTAAATCTATTTATCTTGTTAATAGCCGTTTCAATTATGTTTAAAACTAAAGCAAATATTTAACTTGTATTGTATTGAAAAATACTCATTAACGATTAATTATAATTTAATTCTAAAAAAGAATAATTTTATTAATAGACGAATAACTTTTTTCAAAATTCAGTATTTTTATTTGGACTATATTTTTAGTTTTTTTTTTTATTAACAATTAAATTATTCTCATTGTCAGTTAAAGCAACCTTCGTCTACATATGTCAGAAGGACACCTGACTGTATGATAGCTTGTAATTGAATAGCTTGTCGCATAAAGCTTCAAATCATGTTAATAAAATAAGAAATTCTTTATAAAATGTAGACAAAATAATGCCCAACATGACCTGCAATATCTCTTTAAATTTGTTCGTTAACTATTATGACATACGACTTACGCTTAAATATTATTCGTGTTCAAATATACCTTCTCGTATTCTATTCCATTCTATTCTTGCGCCAATACTTCTCAAGTATCAAGATGTTCTTCTTTTAAGACCGGTGGAGGTTTTACAATTAATAAGTTACTGTAATCCTTATGTATTCAATAAAAACTCCTGGCATTTGGACGTTGAGTTTTATTGCATTTCACTTGTTTTGGCGACAGGTTAAATGGTATAGAAGTTGTTGTGCAGTGCCAAAGTTGATAATACCAAAAACCTCTAGAATGTGAAAATTCGTATACGCCTATTTGCTAATTGTGCCTGTGTAATCTCAAACAGACTTACCAAATACAATTACAAATTTTTACTACTTATTATAAAGCTCGTCCAAAAAAAAAAAGAATAGAAATGTTTATGAACAAAATAATAAAAGTTATTATTTTAATAATATATCTATAGATAGATAAGATCCGAATTAAGAACAAAACTAAATTTTCTTTAAATGTGATTTCAAAGAACAATTTAACGTTATTAACGTAATCCAATTTATAGTTCTAGGTTAAAGTCGTAGTCACACGCGTTACGAGCATAGGAATTGCGGCAATAATTTCGCATTCAATTGCTTTTTCATTATACGACTTGTGTGCTAGTAATTAATATTTGTGTTAATATGTTACTCTAATTACACTCTCGCTGTGATAATTTAAACACACCTTTAGTATTTTATTGAGATAACAACTTTCGTCGTCGTCGCTTTTAAAATATAAATATTTAATTTTTTTGTTGGTATATTTCTTGGTTTAGAAAAAAAAAGAATAACTATCAACGATGACGAGTTTTAGTAAAATTTATACAGAAATTTCTTTCCGCTTCGTTTATCTTGTAATTACAAGGCGGAAGATCCCAAGGTTATCTGGTTTAAAATCCCCGGACAGACCATTAAAAGTTATTGGAATGTTCTATCAAGAAATTCTCCGTAGCAAACCGGAGTTGTGATGGTTGCAGTGCTAAACTCCCGTATCGTGAAAAACACATGCAGCCGTTTGATTGTCTGATCTTATTCTCCAATCTTGTCGGATTGTCGATCCATCGGGCAATGTGAGTGATTGAATGGATTGCGAAGCTGTGTTTGTGCATATGCTTCTGCAATATTATAGTTAGTAGCTAGTTTTCGCTAAGATTGGGCGCTGTTCTAAATATGAAGGAAGAATGGAGAAGGATATCTTCATAACGTATGTATATGTGGACAAAGTCATATATATTATTTTAAATTTTTCTCCGTTCAAAATGGTAAACTGTAATATTCGTTCCTTACAGTTTTACTATATTTAGCCGACTGAACTAACATAATATTAAGAGATGTATAATTTTGATATATTATTTTGAAGTACCATAAATCCTCCATGAATAACTTATCGTTATTTTTTATTGATATAATCTACATTCCGATTCAGTGCAGCATTTAGTTAATCATGTAATTTTTATGTATTTTATTTTTCGAAGGTAGTCAATTACTTGAATAAAGTGTGTTTTGATATCTGTTATACTTTATTATGTCATATAATTTGACGCTTAAGATATTTTTCACCGTGAAAAATAAAAAGGTTTCCGGTGGTTCAGCGTAAAATTATTTCTTGAGCTTACACAAACAATGTCGCGACCGGACTCCTCATTTATAAAATTAATGAATCCATTTTTTTTCTCTAATCTAGTTGAGTTACAATCGAAGTACTAGTTGATTCTTTGCACGATTTTGCGAAGTAAACTTAAATTGAAATGAATAAAATTCGAAAACAACAAAGACGACTCATTTTTATCATCAAAGAAACTTCAGGTTCTAAAATCGAGTTGATTTTCTAATAATATTCTTCAATTTTATTTGCGTAGGCTCTCTTCGACAAATTGCTTTCACGGTAAGGGAACTTCTATAGACCTTTTAAACGGTTACCTTTTACGTGAACAAGTTTAAGCAAAGTCTAGTCGAGTTTGAAGATACACATCGTTATATGTGGCATTTGAATTTGACTTGAATTTTTTAAATGTTGTGTGATTTTGGTAGTTGTCGATGCAAATGTTTGTTATTATCATTTAAGTGCTTATCTTTTTATGTATGTAATAAAAACAAGTTCATATTGCTAGAACGGTCAGTCACCATTTATGAATTTATGTAACAACAATCCTACTAATTTAATTCAAAACTAACCCTAGCAACACGACACTAACAAACTTAATCGCAATGGATTACAAAAATAACACCGTATGACACCAATCGACCGAACACACGATAGCAAAGAAAAGAGAGCTGTCTATCGTCCACCCTCCTTTAAATACACTTCCTCCCACTACTACCCTCCTATATTCCTACACGGCCTTTCCTGACAGAAGACCGTCCCCGGGCTTCTTTATTTTCAACTGTCACGATCCGTTTCCACGATTGGGACGGAGAGCAGGGGATTTTCTTCGTTCACAGTGGAGGCAGCTAGTTCTGAGAATCTCTGTATTCCTGAGGGTCCTTGTTGCGGCTCGATCTCTTCCACAGGCTGTACAACACCGGGACGCAGGTCGACACCGGCAGTTAATTCCTCTTCTTCAGTATCTGCGTCTGTAACATGAAAATAAAACCACAGATTTTTCTGCATATTGCGAATCAACAATGCTGTCGACGCCGATAGCTATCATAAGCTAAGCTCTCTCTTTATTTTACATGAAACCTGCTCCAAGACAACTGACCCACAAAGTCAAGTTGTCGAACACACAAGGATAGCATGTCTGATGCTCTCTAAGATATATTCAAAACGAAGCAACTCAATTACCTGGGATAATGAATCCGATGCACTCCAAGATATCAATTATCCCAGGCCAAAGTCACTCCTGTGATAACGCGTCCGATGCACTCCAAGACAACAATTATCACAGGCCCACAATTATCCGCGGGATAACCACAGTCCGATGCACTCCAAGACAACTGGTTATCCCCGCCTAGCCTCCCGAGGATAACCACAGTCCGATGCACTCCAAGACAACTGGTTATCCCCGCCCAGCCTCCCGAGGATAACCACAGTCCGATGCACTCCAAGACAACTGGTTATCCTCAGCTCAGGGATCCTACAGTAGCGTGTCCGATACACTCCAAGACAAACGCTCACCGTATCAACTTGTTAAATTTGCCTTACTTTAGCCCCGAGGCTATAGGATAGTATTCCAATCATAACAAATAAACAAAACATATTGGCTTATAAAGATTTTAAAACATCAGTAAATTCAAAGCTGATCTTAAATTGCAAGCAAAAATAGAGCAGCCACTCACCATCAAAGAAAGCAGCACAAACATCAGGGGTCCATTCTCCACGCCACGGAACAATATATTCCGCAGCCGCTTGAGTCGACTTGCCATACGAGCCAGCCAGTAGCTGCAGCTCATAGCGACCGTGTGGAAGTATCTTCACCACCCGGTAAGGTCCTCGCATACACGAGTCTAATTTCCCGGTTGACTGCGCCTGCTTACGAACAAATACTAAGGAGTGTAGTTCAAAGGTTTGAGTTGGCTTACGTCTCCTGTTAACGTAGGCGTCCTGACGGGCTTGATTGTCACATATATGTTCAAACGCTCTCTGACGACTCATCTCACGAATGGCTTCCCGATTACCACTGGAACCTTCAAGAGCTACATCCCGTATCAAGCTGCGTATGAGCGGTGTAGCCGCTTCGACGCCTATGAGCAAGTTCAAGGCAGAGTATCGCGTCGTCTTGTGTTTTGTTATGTTGAGAGTCAGTTGTAACTTCCACATAACCGCAGGCCATTTCTGTTGTCGGTGGTTGCACTCAATACGGACCATATTGAGTACGGTACGGCAATATCGTTCAACCTGCCCATTAGATTGGTGCATTTCGGGTGTTATAAAATGAGTATCACAACCCATATCCTTAACCCAACTAAGAAAATCGACACTTTGGAACATGCGGCCCCTGTCAGCGACGATCAGTTTTGGCGTTCCAAAGATTGAAATCATGTTCGTAAAGTGTCGCTTCAGTTCATTAGTGTCCTGTCGGTACATGGGATATAGCAAACAAAATTTAGAAAACGCATCTACAACAATGAGTACGTGACGATACCCGTCACTTTCTGGCAGGGGGCCTAAAGTATCTATATGCACTGTCTCAAAAGGTAAATCTGGTTTTTCCCAAGAATGAATTGGCTGAAGAGGAGCACGGGCTACTTTTTTGTGAGAAAGACAAATTAAACAATGGGAAATGTACTTTTGTGCAAATTTTTTCAACCCTGGGAACCAAAAATGTTTTGTAATTAAATCTACTGTTTTATCGACCCCGAGATGATCGTGTTCATCATGAAAAATGCGCATAAGGCTAAGCCTATGTCCTTTGGGAATAAAGCAGCAAAGTTTAGAACTTTCACCAGTAGGTGTAAGCTTAACATAAAGGATATCGTTTTTAACTATATAACGACTAGGGTCTAACTGTCCATCCGATAGCCTTTGCTTTAAAGACTGCGTCTCCTCGTCAGCTGCCTGAGCAACTTGGGCCCAGTTTAAAGGTTTTTGAATCGTACATATGTTAATTCCGGCTAAAGTAATCCGCATGAGACAGCAGACAACCTTTTCTGTACTCAAGGCTAAAATCAAAGTCTTGGAGGTATACCCACCACCGGGCCACCCTGGGCAACAGGTCTTTCTTACGCTGGGTTAGTTTTAAAGCGTTGCAGTCAGTAACCACGGTGAAGTGTACACCCACAAGATAGTGTCTGAAATACTCAAGAGCCTTCACTACTGCCAAGGTCTCAAGCTCGTACGAGTGGTACCTACTCTCAGCCCCCCGGGTGAGTCTGCTAAAGTAAGATACCACTCGCTTACGATTTCCTTCATGTACCTGCATTAACACTGCTCCGTAACCAATAGAACTTGCATCCGTATGAATTTCTATTGGCAGCGAAGGGTCGTAGATGGCAAGTACTGGCTCACTTGTAAGGCAATCTATGAAGTATTGACGCGCGGCTTGTTGGTCGGCACCCCAGTGAAAGTTGACTCCCTTTCTGGTAAGAGCTGCAATACAGGAAGCCTTTTGTGCAAAACCCGCGATGTACCGCCTAAAATAACTAGCCAACCCCAGAAATTGCCTTACTTGCTTTACATTTTTCGGTGCGGCTGAGTCAATCAAAGCTCGCACCTTCTCATGACTTGGCCTAACCTGACCTTTGCTAATTGTGCGACCCAAGTACTCTATACTAGTAGCTAAAAATGAACATTTCTTTAAGTTGATGGAAAAGCCAGCTCTTGTCAACGTATGAAGTACCCTACCAAGCAAAGTCAAGCCCTGATCGATGGTTTTACTCATAATTAAAATATCGTCGATGTATACGAGAATGTTCCCGGAATTAATGAGCCCGCGAAGGGTCTTAGAGATGATACGCTGATAAACGACTGGTGCATTCGCCAAACCGTAAGGCATTTTCCGATATTGATAATGTCCTTCCGGTGTGACGAATGCCGTAAGCGGAATAGATTGAGGATCTAGAGGAATCTGGTGAAAGCCGGTTGCCATGTCCAAGGATGTAAAATATTTATTATTACCCAAACGGTCTAAACAATCATCTATACGAGGCAAAGGAAATCTGTCTTTGATAGTAATTTCGTTGAGTTTCCGATAATCGACGCACATCCTATCCGACCCATCTTTCTTTTTGACGAGCAGGATTGGACTTGCGTAGTCAGACTCAGACTCCTCTATTATCTGTTTGTCAAGTAAGTCTTTTATTATATCACGCACGCGAAGAGTTTCTGAATGTGACAGTTGATACGGTCGATAATACACAGGGCTACTAGTTTTAACTTTAATCGACATGTACCCTGTATTTACAGTTGATGTTGCTGTCCCGGTAATGAAATACTGAGAGAATTTACCAATAATTCCCAGTAATTTGTCCAAATCATTACCTACCAGCGGTGTATTAATTGGTGTTGAAGGCTCAGAGTAAACATTCATTACCGTTTTCAAATTGTCATTTGTTCTTGTCAGTAACTGGCATTTTTTTGTGCGAACGTATCTAACACCTTCCCTGTTTAAAACATCTGTCCCAATGATTACCGACACGTTCATAAACTCAGAGGACACCACAAAGAAATCTACTTCAAGAGTTAAAGTGTCGAATTTGATTGGTAAGGTAACGTAAAAAGTACTCTCAATTTCTTGACTACCCAAGCCTTTTAAAACCCGAAATGTTGGTGTGTAGGAACATTTGAAATACTTTAGCAACGATGATGAGACTAATGACACAGAAGAACCGCTATCAATGAGAACATCAACCGGCTGATTCTGTATAGTAGCCGCTATGACATCTCTGGCTGGACAAACTCGCTGCAAAAATTTATTCGCTCTTTGTTCGAAGCTTCTGCACGCTGCTTGGCAAAACAAGTTTCAGCGCTGTGTCCTGGTCTCCTACAATACGTACATGGCTCAGGTTTAGACGGCACAAATGTGGAAGTTGACTGCCTAACCCTTTCACTATTTGACGAACTATTCGACGGTTGCTCTAGCCTGGCTCTCTTACTACATGAAGCCTGTCTATGCCCTAACAGACCGCAGGAGTAGCACCTAACGTCACTGAAGTTTCGTTTACGTGAATATTCCATAGAGCGTTTACCTATCGTGCTGTTTTGTAAATCGGGACGCGAGGACGATTGTTTAGAAGCATTGCTTGTAGTAGGTTTAACGTAAATCGAAAAGAACTCAACTAAATTATTAGGTGAAAGTTTAGCGTTCGTTGCTGAAGCTCTAATATTCGGATCAGTTATACCGCGAATTATTATACCTGATACAAGCTCATCACTAAGCCCTTGTACTATACGCAAACGAAGCAACGATCGCCGTACGTATTCCGCATATGTCGGGTAGTCATCAGAGCTTTTCGTCATTACTTCGAACAATATGGCCGCGAAGTCTGGTACTTTAGGACACAGAGAGACAAACTCTTTCTTGAAATTTGTCCAACTACGATCGCTGGAGACCCATTCATTGAGCCATGATTTCGCATCCCCTAGTAGACAATTCCCTATTCGTGAAAGGCATTCATAATCGGTCCAATTATTTGAAACTTTTGCACGATCTACCTCTAGACACCAATCATCAAAGTTATGTATGTTTGGATCAAAGCTTGATATGTAATAATGCTGAGATGATTTGCCCGCCGCGCTAATCGAACGTATGGTATTAATAATGTAATCGTTAACGCTAGCCTGTATCGAGTTCGGCGGTATACCCTCGTCCCTTACTCCTAGGCCTGTGGATCGTAACGGCGGTATAGTCAAACGCGGTCGCGAATTGTGGCGAGGCTTCCGGTCACGGATTGTTGCGTTACGTTGTGGCGAAGGCGAACGTGAAGCTGAACGGCGGCCTAACGGAGACAACTGTCGTGCCCTATTGGATGCACGGGACCTACCACCCTCATGCGATGGCGTACGTAATTGTCGTGAAGATTGCCTACCATGGGCACTAGCGATTATCACATTTTCCTCCTCGCGGTCGTGGGTATACGCTAATGTACGACCAGACGATGGACCAGGCAAGGGTGAAGCCCTTGTTTTCCCTTCTAACGTCTTAAGTCGAGACATCATTGCCTTAATTTCAAGTCTTAACATATCAGTCTCGTTAAGAGATTTTTCGCGGGACCTATTACCGTGACTATCGCAACGATCACGACGAGGATCACTATCACTGCGACTACGATTGAGCACACGTTCAGACATTTTCAAGAAAAAGAAAAATATCAATAACAATCAAAAAGACTCACCTTGAAATCACTCGATCTCAGCACACACTATTCCTAATCTTAACTATTTTCTCTAACAAATATACTTAACAACAATACGACACGATATTTAAAGTAATCAGCGAAACAACTAATGTAGAAAAGAAAATTCAAGAAAAAAAAAATAATAAAAGCAAAAAGGAAAAAAAAATATTATGAGCTAAGCCAAGCCGTAGTGGGCTGAATAAGTTAGTATCCCACTTCTGATCTTAGAAACCAGATCAGAAAGGATTTTTTTAAAAACAAAATTACAGAAAACTAATCTAAATAAATTTAATCAATTTTACAAAATCACAAACTATTCGACAATTTTTACTAATGAATTTATGTAACAACAATTCTACTAATTTAATTCAAAACTAACCCTAGCAACACGACACTAACAAACTTAATCGCAATGGATTACAAAAATAACACCGTATGACACCAATCGACTGAACACACGATAGCAAAGAAAAGAGAGCTGTCTATCGTCCACCCTCCTTTAAATACACTTCCTCCCACTACTACCCTCCTATATTCCTACAATATATATATGTATCACTGGCAATAAAAACTGTTATTAAAGCTAACTTCTGGGCTGACACTCTAAAATATATTGTAATGAGGTGAAGCACCCTCATTATATAGTAAATGTCTACACTTTAATGTAAAATTAACTATAATTGACTGAAATTTGACTTGAATTTTTTAAATGTTGTGTGATTTTGGTAGTTGTCGATGCAAATGCTTGTTATTATCATTTAAGTGCTTATCTTTTTATGTATGTAATAAAAACAAGTTCATATTGCTAGAACGGCCAGTCACCATTACTGAAGCTTAGAAGTAAAAATATACAGTGCCAGTGATACATATGTATATATATATATATATATAAAATATAATATAAACTGTATACAATAAAAACTGTTATTAAAGCTAACTTCTGGCTGACACTGTAAAATATATTGTAATGAGGTGAAGCACCCTCATTATATAGTAAATGTCTACACTTTAAAGTAAAATTAACTATAATTGCGTAGTAAAATTTATGGAGGTTGTTAAAATTTTCAGACATCGTAGTTTTATTCGTCCCTTTGGTTAGATACAGGCGCAATTAGGCAATTATTACGTAAACTTTTAGCTGTGCGTCTGTGCTGAGATTTAAATTATTGGCCCTAACGTGTACTTGTATTTGTTGCGATTATTTTATTTTTAACTAAATCTGTGACCGACAGGCAAGTTACCAACAAATTGATCTGTTGTTAAACAAAAATTATGGTAAGTAAAATAACACCACCTAACTTATAAATATAAAATTTTGATTTTGATTTAAAGTTGCTCACGATCGTCTCATGAAATATTTAAGAACATTCAAATGTAAGTCCAAAGCTAGGTATTAAAATCGTTTCAACGGCTGCTGAGAGCGACGAATACTATTTAAAAAGTACTTTACGCTGCTGACTTGCTACGATCTTTAATTAATAATTTCAAATTGAATTCGATGTTTCATTTTTAATCAGATTGCGAGACTTAAGACTTGAGACTTGCGAGAGTTTCGATTTTAACATTTGTCTTTTACTTTATAATGGATGGAACATAATATATAATAGCAGAGAGATGACAGAGGATATATCTGGAGGTAATTGGTCTGTGCATTTATAATAATTCACAATCATATGAATAAACTATTCATGGGAAGTAACGGCTCTACCTACTTATAAACGTTCTAAACGACTATTTAGTTAAACACTGATTTCTCTTTCTGTCATTATTTATTTGACATTCAAAAGAAATAGATGCAACGCAGCATCGCTGAAGCAATTACATTTGACCATCATTTGTAAGTAAAGCCTTATTATATCCCGTGTTTTTGTAATATCACAGAGTTACTTACTCGTGATATAGCAATACAACGGTAGCATAATTAATGAGTACTCTGACCAGCTTGCGCAAAGCCAGAGCATGAAAAAAGACTGTCTGTGTTAGTTCATATATGTGCGACTACACTAGGCCTACATATACTATATTCTTCTTCGAAAGTTATAAGAAATGAATAAGTCAAAAAACGTTCTCTTAAAAATGAGAAATACGCTTATATTTTTCAAAGTTTCGGGTGAAATGGCGTTCCTTTATTTAATTCTTCCATAGCCGAGTCGGGTCCGTTGACTGAATTCGAATGTCTTCCAAATTTGCACGATATCGTATGTATCGAGGGTCGAGGGTTTCTAATAAAATAAAACCATATGGTGCAACATTTACTACATCTTGTTATTGTTCCGTTTTTCTTCATACAACTTACGAGTTGTTGTGAATCCGTTTGTTTTTTATTGATGTATGGAATGCCGGAACATTATATTATCTGTTCTCAATTAGTGTTTTTCGTTTTTGATATTTTTATTTGATTGTGTTAGATTTTTGGAAGTACGATATTTTATTTTATTGCCTTGACTTAAGGTTTGCAAATCAAATCAAAAGATACTTAATGTAAGTAGAGTTATACAAGCGTTTTTCAATCGTTTTTTTACAGAATTGTATTAAATGTAAAGATATCTGCGCCCGGTTTTAGGGTTCATTATTAATTATAAAACAAAATCAATACTAAAGTTTAAATTTAGACAAACAAAACTTGGTTACATGCATGCGTTGTTATTTGATATAACAATGTCACAAAGTAATACCATTTCATCAAAATAAAATAACGTTTAATAAAGAACTTTATTGTCGTTGTCAAAAAAGTTTAGAAATAAAGGTTTTTTTAATTCATAGAAAGAATCCTTTTGTCAAGTCTTTTTACTGTTACAATTAGATAAAGTTAATTTTTATCTTTCTAATAAAAACAAATGCTTTAGTATTTTCATTTCATTTTTACTTCATTACTCTTGAAAAGATTAAACTTTGTGTAGAGATTTGTTATTTCAAATTAAGATAATTTTACTTTACGTAAATTTACTTTAGTTTATTTGCAGTAAGACGTGTATTAACCGAAAGATAGGGTTCAAACTCGTTCAAACACCTCTTAATTATCGTGTGCTTAATTTGTTTATAATTCCTCTCGTGCTTGGCGATGTTTCCTTCACCGGCAATCGCCATCGTAAGCATAATTGCATTTCAGAAGACAATCTGCTACATACCGACCCGTGGTGGAATACCTTGTCCTCAAAGATTAAGGCAGACTTAGCCTAGCAATGGAACGTTACGGTATACATGGTGTTTACAATTATAATAATAAGTAAGTTAGTTTATAATGATCCAATTAAAATAATTTTAAAACCAGACAGACGTTCCCACATAAAATAAAACTAAGAATATTATATTAATTAAATTCACAAAATTTGTTTGAATTAAAACTTTAAGCTAAAATTACTGTACAGTGTCACTAAAATTAGTTTGTTAACCCAACCGACGGTACCGACAGCACAGCACATATATATATTATTTTATTTTAAATGCGAAATACATTTTTTCTAACACACATAACTTTAAAAAATTGTTATATTTCTTTTCCATAAATCCTAAATCTATCACGTAATTGTTTTAACAAAATTATTGATTTTTAAAGGCGTTGAGCGTTTTTTTTTTCTTTGTCTACGGTACCGGAGTCTGTTCAGATACGCCTTGATAATGTTAATTAGACAAACTGAGTTGCAAACAAAGCCACCCCGCTCCGAGACCGTAATGGAATCTCTGAAACAGCACGTTTCTGTGTCATCGTCACAATTAATAATGGGAGAGGTGGGATGAATATGCATTATATTTCTCACTGGCCTTGTGTTTGTAAAAAGGGATTGAATTTCATTATCTAATATACAAAAAAAAACCGGGTTTTCAATTACCAGGTATGAACTTTAAAGGTATGAGCGTTCCGTTTTCATTTTCATAAACGTTTTATTATTTATTTTTTTATTCCTTTTTTTTATTAAATTTTCCTCTATAAATATAAATATTGCATACAATTTTACTCACTAACTACATCACTTAACGAAGTTATGTTGAAGTTGAAGTTTCAGTTGCAAACTAATGCTTTAGCAGCAACAGACACGACCGGAATAAATAAACCAGATTTTATTATATTTTATTTTTAAATTTTATACAAAATGAAAAGCAATCAAGCAAACCGTTGAATTCATCAGTTACTTTAAAGTATGATTGAAATTAATGATTTGAACACATTAAGTATCAGGATGATTCTATAAATGATAAATACTCTTTATTTATTAAAACAGAAAAATCTGCTAGAGTAGCCACAGAGGTATTAAAGTTTCACACGGGCAAAGATATATTATTCCAACAGAGATCCATTACTTAAATATTTAAGATTATACGGTTACCAATATAATAATTAAGATCGAAATAGCTTGATATGTATCACAGCAAATTTCTAGCTATAATGTGTCGCTGAGCTTTGATTAATGTTTATATCTGTGAATATCAAAATATTCATCTATATCTGTGTTAGTAATGCTTTGGGCACTGTCGAAAAGGTAATATAATAAGAGTTTATGTCTACAGCTACAGTGACAGCTTCATTCAGCTCTAAAAAATTTGTACATATATATAAGTACTCTTTGGTGTACTTACCAAAGTGACCTATTCATACGATAAACGTGTCCGCACGTGCACTCACGTTAGCTCACTAGCGCTAAAGTTCAATGGAATATTTGCTGGGGATGAGTTATAAATATATGTACATATATTTATTTATTTATTTTTACTTGTAATCCAACAGCGTTACAAAAATGATGTACAGTTATATTACGCATTACTGAAGTAAGTCCACATAGGATTACAATTTTATAATACATGTTTATTATTTTGCGTAATACTAATGATATATCTTTTAAATATTTCAAAAATATATTAATAAATGCTTATGTAATTTAAAACTCCAAATGGTTTTGATATTTTTTTGTATGAACGATATACAAAATATTATTTAACTAAGTAAATAAATCAATAATAATGTCCTCTAGACCGATTTAGGCCAAGGCGGCCGTCTGAAGAGATTAGCCCACTTCGCAGGAGATATTATAGTGCACAAGTGTGTGCGCAAACACAGCACTTCCGACACGACCGGAAAGAGTTCAGGTGCAGGACCAACGGCTTTACGTGCTTTCCGAGGCATGGGAGTGTACACACTTCCAACTTTCAGACTCCGGGCTGCTATTGAGAATTTTCTGACAGAAAAGCCCGATATTTTTTTATTGGCCCGACCTGGGAATTGAACCCAAGACCTCCGGGTCTACGACCTTACATCAAGGCACTAGACCAACGAGGCAGTGCCACATAAGTAAGCAAATTACTTATGTGGTGTTAAATCAGTCATTATGACTTTGATGTTAAGAAAATCTACGGTTCAATTAAACAATTCGTCTGTCCAATAAACGAACCTATAGTTTGAATTGACTGGATGCTTTCTATTTAGTAAGTTTTCGGAAAGCATACAGACTCAAGGCTAATTTCAATGGTAATTATTTTTACCACATTTTTTCAAAATATTATAAAGTTTTGCACCTGTGGTTGTGGTTTATGTGTGTATGTTAAAATAATAATGATTAATAGTATAAAATCAAACCATTAAAATATAAAAGTTCATTACAATATATTCTTGGTCATATACATACATTTATTCAAATTTCGAATTTTTGCATGCTCTTAATAATATGTAATATGAGCTGAATATTACTTATAATATAAAATAGATATTATCAATTGTAAAGAATGTGATATTTTTTAAAGATTAAGGATTTTTATTTATGTATTTTTAATTTTAATACATTCATATTTTCTTTCAATTTATCAATGAAAAGCGCATTAATAAAAGATCTGGCTGTCCTTTTGCTTTTTTAATATGAATGAATGAAAGTAATTTCTATTCTCCGCGTCATCTCGACCGAGTAACTCACGCTCAGCTGAATGAAATGTGAGAATGGAAAAATTATGAGTCTAAATTCACTTTCCTTGGCGACATGTGAGAGGCGGATATGTATGGTAATATGACATCATTTTTACAAGTATTATAATATAAGTGACCATTATTGTATTTTATTTATCTGGTTATAAATTTTGTTAAGTGTAAGTGTTTTATAATTTCATACATATTTTTTTAAACGTTAGACTGTCAAAATACGAAATCTGATAGTAAGCGGCACAGACTTTTTTAGCACAAGTTACTGTACCTAGCTAATGACGTGGAATTCAGTAATTGTGATTATAAAAAAAAAATGTTTGCTTCAAAAAATAAAAAAAGTAATGAAAAGAATCTTGAAAAAATAAACTAACATTGACAACTTTAGATTAGGTTTAAAATAAAAATGTACCTACATGAATAATATTATAGATAGAGAAGTACAAAGTAGGAAATGTCATGTTTGTTAAAATATTAGTGTAGAAATTCAGAGTGCAATGCATGGATCTTTGTCAGCATCCAGCAGTCGAGAAAATCTTATTTGACAAGTTTTCTCTGTGTGAATATTTATGAGACTAGTTTTAATATTATTTTAAAACTTTACTAGAAAATATTTGATAGGATTGCATCTGAAGGTTAAAATATCACCTGTTTCTCTCTCTGTTTATGTTCTAACGCAAAACAATATATCTTCGAATATAAAATATTCATTGTTGTTAGTACATCCGACCAGAGAAATCCGAATGAATATATGTCGGAATACATGAAACAGTTGAACATACTATATGTTATTCTCTTGAAGTACATGTTCGATATTCAAAGTTTACCGTAGACCACAATTTCGATGATAGGTAAATCGATTAAATCGTTTCAGATTAGTTCGTTACTAAACTAATGCATCCGTAATCCAATATTAACCTAAACCCAAACACAAACTAACTCAGGTGAAACAGTTCCGTTGTTAACTCTCCGTATA
Organism: Nymphalis urticae; assembly: GCA_905147175.2. Classification (NCBI taxonomy): domain Eukaryota; kingdom Metazoa; phylum Arthropoda; class Insecta; order Lepidoptera; family Nymphalidae; genus Nymphalis; species Nymphalis urticae. Next base: position 3,817,665 of record LR989995.1, on the reverse strand, counting down.
CATGAGCTACAACTTGCTCAACTAAGTACGTAGCTAGGAAATGGCGAGGTAGGTACGAACAGGTCTTTAAATTGAAAGCAAGTTAGATAAACTAGAGCAATTTTGTACTGATTTGAAAACTTTCCTTTTATATTGATGGGATTCTTCGTTCATTTCACTTCCGAAGTTTTCGTTTCGTTGATGTAAATATATATATACGTTTCGTTGTTTGTTATTAAAAGGATTAGTTTTTATTTTTTTTTATTTTTTATATTTGCCGGGAATGCAAATCTCTATTCCATCTAATGGTAAGTGGTAGTAAAGTCCAAACGCGACGACGGCCAGTACAGTCAGAAAGAAGGTTCTGCACTAGCCGCCTTCGCCTTGCCGGCCCGCAAGATGCCTCTTCACGCCTCGTTTAAAGGAACCCGGGTTGTAAGAGAAGGGGAACATGTGAGCTGGTAAGGAATTCCATTTTTTGGAAGTGCGACAAAGAAAGAAGATGCCAAATTTCTTTGTGCGCGATGGAATTGATGTCACAGTTAGGCGGTGACATCGAGACTCAGCACGCGTAGACTTTTTAATTTTCCTTAATATATGTTTATTAATGTGCTGTGGTTTGAGGCGTATTGACAGTGACTTCCTGTGAATGTCCCACTGCTAGGCTAAGGCCTCCTCTCCTTTTTCGTGGAGAAGGTAAATATCGACAGTAATGGCAGTGTAAAGAAAATTTTATTACTTTTTTAAAAGTGTCAGTTTCTGTGGATAGAGGTGACCACTTAAGGTTACGTGGACCATTTGCGAACCTGATAGATATATGAATAATATAATTTATTACAAAATTGTTTTATTTTACAATAAAACCTATTTTTTTTAACAACAAGTTTAATTAGGCTTATATTCATATTAAAATAATATATTTGAGTAAAGCCTCTTAGTAATTTTCAAAGTAAGCGCTTGTTTTTTTTTTCTTATTTGCGATGAGAAACTGGGTCAAGGTGTTTGACAAATTATTTCGTGGCACAGGTTTCGTCGGCTGTTCAAATAACGCGAAGCCATTTTCAAAATGCCACCGACTTTCGCCGGAGTGAATTGTGTTTTTAGGAGCAGCCTCCGCCGACGTTTACTTTTAATGAGCTACCCGACCTACGTAAATTTTATCCCTGATTGGCTTACCAGTCAATGCGATTCCTTTGTTTCTTTTACGAGGTTTTGATTTTATCACGTAAATTTATCTAAATAAATTAAAAACCTCTTTGAACATAAATGATCTCTTAATTATCTGCAATATTTTAAACTAAAAATAATGTTTTTTTTATCTTTGTCTTGTATAATGGGATATACGGAAATAAATAAAATATTTAGAAGTGGATGAGGAATATGAGAGTTGTAAATCAAATAAACTATTTAACATAGTTATTCCGTTCCAATAAAATAATTACCGTCAACTTAAATTCATTTAGCAGATCGAGAAAGTAACTTTTCTAACTCCACAAAAAAAAAACACTTATCTTTGCCTTCAAAATGGGTCGAAATCGCCTCCTTAACTTTCCTCCTCCGCCTCCTTTACCTTTCTTGAGTCAATTGCATGGACGATAGGTTTGAATCAGCTTCAAAATGATGAACGCATATGTCACATATCCACTTACAATGTGCTCTAAATCGGTGTAGGACCCTTGACTCAAAGCACTGAAAGTGCTTAGAGGCATTAAGTCGCCGTTTCTGTTGAGGCTTGGACATTCTCGGCTTCCACCTTGCAATGAGTTTTATCATCAGATATCCAATGGTGATATCTTATTGCGACTGCTTTTTCTACTGCACATCTGTCTTTTAATAATCACGTATCTTTTTTTCACTGTCTGATGTGGTGGCCTTAATCAGCCGTCCAAGGCGAGTGTCATTTTCAATCGATTCTTAACATTGATTAAATAAATCATGCACTTTTAAATTATTGTTTTATCACGAAAATGAGTTGCATGACCGATTTCCGTATCATTAACTTTCGTTAAAATGGATTGCATTAAAACGTGTTATATATCGTTGTTGCAGTGTAAGTATGTGTCCCTATCATGAGCCCTTTTCCTCCCTTGCGCAGATTTTCATGTTTATTCATTTGAAAATTTTAATGGCTTCTATAAATGTCTTGTGACATATTTTCTTATTCAATATTTAATTATTATATACGTTTTTAAATGATATAGTATAACTTTTAACGTATGAACTTAGTTTACTAAGAAAGTTACCTTAATGTTGTGATTAAAAGAAAAAAAAGAGTATTTCCCATTTTTCTTAAATGTTATTTTTTTTTGTTATTTTTTTTTTGATTTTTATAATCTTCACTATTTCAAAATACATAACTAAATCGCAAAACAGCTACTTCAAGATTGTTACATTTTGTACGTGATCTTTTCGTATAATATTAAGTCTTAGACTCTTCTTAATGTCTTATAACAACAATGTCTGATTATGTATACGCTATGGGTCATGACAGCAATCGGGGACGCGCGCCTAGGGCACCCTGAAGACAAAATGTGTGGCATTGTATGTTGCAAGTCACAGCATAAGGCCGCCTCGCAACGATGATGTCGCGTAGCGGGATTTTTATTCGCCTTTAATAAAAACCATCAATGTGAGATTAGCGTTACGAGTCCTACAGTAAAAAGATAGTAAAGCAACAATAACATCCTAGTACATAAACTAAAGGGAAATTAAATGTGCCCATTTCAATCACACAAAATAATTAATTTATTTTTCAAGCATTATCTATACATATTATTTATTATACAAATATAAGTAACAGCTATTTTAAAATAAAAGATATATGGTTTTTTTTCATCGGTATCTAAGCGAAATTGTTAAAGTACTTCATCCATCATCTCCTTAATGTACGAGCATTACATAATATATAAACGAAGACAGATGTCCACGTTTATATACTATGCGCATATATTATTTGTGGCCGAAACAACACTTTAGTGCACGACTAATGAGATTTCCGGAATACTCTAGAGAGCTTACTTGTATTTGTAGGTACATAGTTTGTCGATTTCTATTATAAGGTCTTCAACATATTTTATTGAACCACTAGTAATTTATGGTTGGTTATATTAAAAAAAGACAATTGTTATGCTTATTCGAGTTTATAAAAAAGTATAATCTTTTGTTTTAATTTTTAATTTACTTTAAACAGACATTCGAGTAAATTGACCATCGGATGATAAGTGTTTGCTTCGCCCATTGATACCGGTATTGATGGTGTATCATTATCTAAGATAATCATTGCGTATCTTATGGCCGAAATTACTCTACGTTGGTACATATTATATTGAATAATTCTGAGATACGACTTGCTAAACTTTGTTCTTATGACAAAAATTACATTTGGTTCCATAACCATTCTTAACTAAAGTTCTACAATAACCTATCATAATATAAAAGGTCTTGCGACTTAAAAGTTGCAGATTCAATCCTTATCCACAAATTTTAACGCTAAGTTAGAGATGAAAATTGAAATATTAGTAATTCCCTTAAATAGAATTTGGCTAGTGTTTTTTAATAAAAATAGAGATGACAATATTGAGAAGCATACTTAAGCAGAAATTTTAAGCTATATAATATATAAATTCAGTTTTTTTTTAAACACGAATAACTCAATCATCACATAAAAATTAAAGAATGGACAAATAGAAAAATGTAACAACAAAAACGGGAAAGTCCATTTCCGAACTGAGACAATGAAATAAAGGTAGAGGCAAATAGAACATGGACTAGGATAGCACTAAACAATATAGAAATGGAATAAAATGGAAGAGATATTTGCCAAAATTAGGTAAACAGACCAAGCCGTCGATGTCGACTCACTATAATTGAACGAATAGAATGAATAAAAATGTATCTATATAATATCTTTCCTAATGCTATAAACGTGAAACTAACTCTATCGGTCTTCCTGTTACATTTTCATGGCTAAACCACTCGAATCCGTTTTGATGAATTTGGTATGAAGGAAGCTTGGACTCGCAAGGAGGGATAACGTACTTTCCTACATCCTACTTTAAAGAATAAACTAGTATTATATATTATTTTATTTTTGGTTAAGGTTTTAAAAATTACCTCTGTAGCAATTCAGATAAATTATTGTATCATTAAGAAAGTGCCATTGTCCAGCGCCCGATCTCGTCCCATACTCTGTGTTTGAACACACATTTATTATAATATCTTGCGATTTTAGCTAATCCTTCAAATAAGGCACTGCCGACATTTCATCACGAGGACTTCATTCATTCATACATTCGATAAATAATGAGTATATATTTACAATTTATTTAATTTCATTTTCAGTATTAATTAAACTTTTGGCCCGATTACTTCGTGTAAACTCCTACTGCAATAAAATAAAAATGTTACGAAAACTTATACAATATTGAAACTTCGAAAACTGAAGCTCAGCGAAGTCGTAACTTAAATTTTTACGTTTCCCGATAAACATTTCTACTGGAAACGATAAACAAACTACCTGAGTTGGCACGTGTCAAGGGAAATTGTGTGAGTGCTTCGTCGTCTTGCATTGCTATTTCCTGTGCAGGATTGGCAGTCATGTCGGCTATTGAATTAAGTGTACTAACTCCATCCATTTGAACATAAGTCTGAATCATCAATTTGTCAACAAAAATTGTAAGATATTCTTTATTGGTAAAAATTGCCATTTAGACATTTTTTTGTGATTCGTTTTAAAGTAATTTATATGTAGGCTAGTAAGTTGGTAGCTTTACGCAATGAATTATTTGAATTATGAACCAACTTTCGATTGCCATGAAATATTATATATATGCAATAAACAAACGGCTATGTATATTCAGAACAGAATGTTAAAATAAGAAAAAGTGAACAAGTAAGTAAGTGTTCTTTTACTTGAAACTATTTTTTTCCAGAGAAAAATATATATTGCTTTAAACATGATAATTAATTTTCATTTTCATTTTCTGAAGAAATCTTTCTACAAATATTATTGTTGTTTTGTGTTAGAAAACAACATAAAGCATGTGAATAATGTATGTATTTTCAAGGATTTTCTTTATCGCGAATGATTTTTCGGTAATATTGAATAAAATGCAAATGGTGAAGATTTACAATGATAGGGATCAGATGGCAAGACCCTTACCTGAGATGTAACAAAGTGTCATATTGGATTGGAATAATAAACAGAGCTCGGTATATTCCAGAAAATTGCTCAGGCGAAAATTAATGACGTTCATATAACTTGATATCATTTTCGCCTTTTACTCTCCACTCCCATTCCTCTCTCTTCTAAAAACGAAGTGTCAAAGATATCTAGTGAAAATCCATTATTTATCTGAAAGTGCTCTCTTTCAATTTATTTAATTGAAAATCAATTGATTTTATAGCGTTTCATTTTGTATTCATTGATTTATGTATATTTTCTTCAAGAAATTATGAAGATTTTTATTTAAAAGATTATGTACAATATGAAAGTATTAAAGTTATAGATTATGTTAGCCTCCAAGAGACTTATTGCTGAGCAAAGGCCTTATCTTGTTTTATTATTATTTATATATTACTATTAAATTATATTGATGTTATATATTATTAAACAATAAAAAGTCAACGCGATTGCGACGCGGTATTGATACATCCATCGGGTGTTGCCGACCGCAACCTTTTTCGAGTTTATGTCAACGAACACCTCGAAAGAGTTTCCAACCGAATGGCTGGGCGTTTACATACGGACTCGGACGGAATACAAATACGCGCGACGCAAGACTTTTACTGCAGTTCAGCAGTACGGAACATTATATCATTATTTTTTTATATAAATAAGGTTGGTTAATAACAAATGATCGTTTTATAAGAATAATGTTTTTTTTACCATATGTATCTGGTATGTTCTATTATTTAATTACCTTTAATATCAGATTATTGCACGCGTAGTCTACCACGACTAACCAAAATATGAGCACGATTTTGGTTTATACGTCAATCATAGCACCTTTTGCAAATGCAATACAAATCAAGTGCAAATCAATAATTGTCTGCAAGGCCTACCTCCTTAGGCAAATACTACCGGCTTTCTCGACGCACTATCAGAAACGGACAGTTACTTATCTAACATGATTAATTATCATCATTAATTTATATTTATCAGGTTTTAATGTCATTTTTCATTTGCGTTTTTTTTAATTTTTATTTATAAGAAATAATGATAAATTTTCTACCTAATACAATAAGACCTCTATTTATTCTATATTTTTGTTCCAATATTTTAGCTTGATTTTTTCGAATTAATATTTCCCAAGCCGCATTGGTATTTATTTACACAAATGAAACTTAAGATAACTACTAGATTAACGTTTATATATTCCTATTGTAAAATTAGCAATAGATCTGGTCCGTTTAATAGGCCTTATTTAACCTTTATTTTAATGTAGCTTTGGATCTCTACTGCGAGATACCACATTGAGTTCCTCAGACTTATTCGATTAGCCATTATCACTAAATAGTAAGTACCATCACTTCACGAGGCGTGAAGAGGCATCTTGCGGGCCGACAAGGCGAGGGCGGCTAGTGCAGAACCTTCTTCCCGACTGTACTGGCCGTCCTCGCGTTTGGACTCTACTACCACTTAACATCAGGTGGAGTAGAGTCATTTGCCCTCCCGGCAAATATAAAAAAAAAAAAAACCATAACCATGGGCTAGTCGCTTCGCTATTGTGGCTTCGTGTCGATTACCCCTTCACAAGCAATTGCTCGGACGGCGGCCTATTATCAGTTTTATGCCGCGTGGGCGACGTATAGCCACGTCACGTCAACTTGGTCGTCTAATAAAATAATAATCGTCCGTTTTCTTTTCGTGTTTCCTTGTTGATTATCTCCTTAGCGCGATCCTCCTTTGTGATTGTCATTTTTCTCTTTGATCTGCTAATAATGCCGTTCTTCTTAACTTGTCATCTCTCATGTGTACGCGTACATAAACAAAGTACTCGTTGAGATGCTATATGAGCGGGTATATGCTAAATAATGTCATTCACATCACCTTAAGTAGTATTACATACAATAGCCAATGTAAATTATGCGGCTGGCTAACTCGTTTTTCGCGTCTCGTTCTGTCCTTTTAGAACTCCTGACTGAGTTTTCTTGTGATATATCTCTTGCTATATATTTCTTAAATGCTCATTTATTATACAACATTTCACGTGCAGATACGATTATAATTTGCATAGATTTTCCCTTGATCTTGTCTACTTCGTGCATCTCACTCGCTGACAGTTGTTTCATTCTTATTCTTATAACGTATATTTTTATAGAATTATAAATATTCAAAATAATGATATATATAAGAAAAAGGAATCTAAAATCCACCGAGCAAGTCTTGATCAAGCACCCTTCAGTTATAAACCCTTTTTGTTTGGTAAATTTAGCTATTTTCAAAAACCTGACCAAATATAATCATTGGTAAACAACGAATGTGTAATCATTATATAATAAATAAGTACTCGTAGCATTAAAACTGCTCATAAATTTATTTCTCGTACATACATATAATTAAATCAGCCACCTGATGGTGATATTGTTCTTATGACTATTAAAATTGTAAAAAAAGCCAAGAAACAGTCTGCAAATGTCTTACTACAGAGATATAACTGCACCTTTAAAATGGCAGTCCAAAAATTATTCTAAGCGTTGCAAACTATTGTTTCCATTAATATGTCCTGTGATTGTTATTACACTGGTCCACTCGCCGTTATAACCGAAACCTAACAACATAAACTTTTTCCATTAGAATAACTAACGAGTGGGTGGTAACCACACGAGTCTACAGAGCCTACCACTAAAACTAAACTAGGTTAAGTGACGTTGTTTTCTCAGTACACAAGTCATTATCTTTATGCCTGTATTTATCAAGCACGCGTTATAGATTCGCTGTTTATGAATGATAGTCGGGGTTGCACCGCAATCCGGATTTAATATCGAATGCATTGCCCGATTATCTACTTAACTGAGGCCATTTCCGCTGCCTTGTTGCGTTACCGAATTTAAAATTCAATATCAATTTAAAATTAAATTATCGTTGAAAATATATTAAGGATTTTTTACTGATTTGTTGATGTATGAATAAAATGACATCAATAGGTTTTTGAATATAATATTGTGATTAAAATTTTTGAACCTATTGTTAGTTTTGTTCAATCGTGGAATCGGTTATTTGACGGACGGAATTCCATTACTACATACGTACATAGAATAAAATTCAATGTGATCGGATTCGTGATTCGTGAATGTAGAGTTTTAGAAATCGATTCAATAGTTTGCATGTAAATAGAACACACAAACATTTTTTAAATGAACGAATGCGGAAAATCAGAAACTATATATATATACTTACTTTATAAAGTAAGATAAATAATAATTTATCCAAATGTTTTTTTGTATACCTAAAATGTAATTACATGTAATACTGAGGTTTTTCTTATAAGAAAAACAAAGATTTGAGGCGAAATTTCAATAATTACAGATATTTAGTCTAGCGTTAAGAATTGCGGTTGATTATTTATTAAGTTATTAGTTGTATTTTAGTTTCGGTAAACAAAAGCATTTGCTCAGCATTTTTTATAATAACTTGTTTTTAACGGAAAAAAGTTTATTGAAAACAAAGTATTTATTTTTATTTTATTGTAATTGAAGCGTCATGTTGACGAAGAGCCGTAAGATGACGTAAAAAGTTATACAGAAAATAATTATTGCTTGTATTTTATGTAATGTATGTCTGTTGACAATTTCATCTTAAATGTAAAGAAAGCATTTTTAACTTGCATTTTTCCCCACTAGGTGTTTGTTGCTTTTGATTACACTATAATTACTTTTCCGTTTAATACGTTTCTGCTCCGAGTGTCGTTTGGTTCGAAAGTTCTCGTTTTAAATCTCTCCGCGGTTAATAACGTTTGTTTTAAATCGTCTCGTGAAATGCTCCTTGAAATGAAAAGCTTATATTATACCGAAGATTAATCACTTAGTCATGATAAAAGATTTACAAAAAGATTATATTTTTCTAAGGAAATTTTAATCAAAATATGAATATATAGAAGACAAAGAGAGTTTCTTAATCAAAGTAAATTCAAAATGGGTCATTTAAATGTCAAATTTTTCTAATTTTTATGACTCGTGTCATTTAAAGGACCACCATACATTTGAATGATTCAGTAGTATTTAAAATATTTATTTCAAATTTATTTAACGGCTAGGTAGCTAACAGTAGGTGCACTAAATTGTTTTTACTCGATTAAAACACGACTAAATTATATCGTGAATACGTTATACGTTCGTTCGCCATGTTTCGGTTGGATAGGTGTATGAGTCTGTGTCATTAAAGATCTTGTCGAATTGCCGCCACATCAGATCATGATAGTGTATAGAGAGTGTAACTGTGCTTTCGCACATATGTATTTGTTCACTATAATATCTCCTGATTATATCATTAATCTCCGTTGGAAACGAAAATAATAAATACTAACCGTCTTTTGTATGTGCCTTATGCCTCTTCACTAACTCATTCAATCTTTAAACCGGAACACAATAGTACTGCTATTAGGCAGTAGAATATACGATGAGTAGGCGGTCCGCACCAAATTAATAAAAAATCATACTACTTGCAATGACTTAAACGTGTCGCCAGACTAAACGTGACAGAAGAAAACGCGGCCAAATCATTTTTTAATTACACGAAACAAGCAGTGAAATATTTTTTTAAAACATCAATACAAAATAAGTCATTTTTCTGGAAAAAAAATGTCTGTATGAATTCAATAAGGGTTACGAAGGTATTTCTCGTGTTACTGTACATCGTTACTTCGTAGCGACGTAGCATTGTCGACGTCTCTCGTAGTACTTCCGTAGCGGGTCGCGACTCGTGGCATATAAAACACAATGTATGGCTTGTATGGCAAGTACAATGAGCAGCCCATTGAAGCTCATAACTTTGTTACATTATGGCTCTTATGTTTTAAATGTTAAGAACAGTTGTCGTTTGAAAACGCTTGTTGCTCATTGTACGCACATAGGTTCAACCGCTATTATGAGGTTTGCGTTCCAAACATACAACAGTGGCAGCGAACTTGCGGATAAATTTACATATTGCATTCTGTACACGCACTCACTCAGCCTTGTTTACGAAATATTCAACATATGTGTTGCAATATCTGTACCGAAAATACTAAGTAATTCAATTCATATATACTTAATGTCCTGATAATCCATAAAAATAATATTAATGTAGCGCTGCCTTGTGCTATAAATATATTGTTTTGGATAAATTATTTTTTTAAGTTACAATTTCTTGTTTACAAAATTTCACTCCTCTTTAATGCTCGACCCAACATTCTTGACCGGATTTTACACAACACAAAACCAAGATAAAATATACCACCATAAAAATAACATGACTCCATTTGTGTCTCCGCGACAAGCACTCTTAGGATGTGACTGTATCCTGTGAAAGAGGGTTATTTGAAACAAATTTTTCTCAACGTCTACTTTATGATGTCTTTCTGCATCGGATTGTTTATTTTTATTTTACAAATCGATTATCTGCGGAGGCCCAGATCAAATGTTCTAACCATAGATTTTATTTATGAGAAAAAAAGCTTAATTTTGTCATTATTTGGCTCATTTCATCCAGTATAAAAAATAATTTCTGCCTTACGCTGGTATAACTGATGCACATGTTACAGAAAATACGATGAATTTAACCACTCGAAACGTTCCGACTACATTCCTGAAACATTTCCAGTGGGAATAATTTTGATCGTTTGTTATGTTAAAACGCGTTGTGATTTAAGTCCACGATTGTTCAAAGTTAGTGGGACATTAGAAAATAATTTCGTGATTTACACGACTATCTATGTGCCAAATAGAGCCGACCGCGCGTTCCGAGCGAGAGTTATAGCGATCCCGGAGACTAATTGTCAAAGAGACAGACTGCGAGAACACCGAAGCGATAATATTATGTATGATTACTTTTCTTGTTACTACTGGCGGTTGTGACTATTTGAATTATTTAATTCCTTCACAAGTCTACGCGTGCTGGCTCTCGATGTCACCGACTAACTGTGTCATCAGTTCCATCGCGCACAAAGAAATTTGGCAACTCCTTTCTTTGTCGCACTTCCAAAAAATGGAATTTCTTACCAGCTCACATATTCCCGGGTTCCTTCAAACGAGGCGTGAAGAGGCATCTTGCGGGCCGACAAGGCGAGGGCGGCTAGTGCAGAACCTTCTTCCCGACTGTACTGGCCGTCCTCGCGTTTGGACTCTACTACCACTTAACATAAGGTGGAGTAGAGTCATTTGCCCTCCCGGGAAATATAAAAAAAAATCAATATTAATTCGTGAAAGAGTTTTTGACATACACACATTTCGGTTAACGAACAATTTCAATCATTACTTGTTTTTCTATATATTTTTCGTCGGTGTGAAATATCTTAATTCCATACAGTCACGTTTTATTTTCAATTGCTGTGGCAAAATTAGGGGGCCAGGTGTACAAGCCGTATTTATTGCTCGTATATTTCTATGTCTACTGCCTCATTGTTACGTGTTGTTTCAATGAAACGGCTTGCACTCGGAGGGAACAGCTATTTGTCAATTCTGTATACTCGTAGTTTGCTCAAACAACAAAAATAATTTTACATTAACAACAAACGCAAATCTTAATTCGTTTTCATCTTAATATAATAAATATTGCAGACTTTAAGTGGTCGTAATTTAAAAATCTCCAAAAAAACTTATGAGCAAATTAAAATTAATTAAAAAAAAGGTATCGCAACACTTTATGTAACGTAAATTCATCGGCTTTGTAACATATATAAGTGTTTGTGTGATATTCGTAATAGACGCTCAATTCAGCCGTCCCATTATTAAGAGGGTCCCCAGTAAACGCTCCGACTGGGATCAAAATTACAAAGGTGCTTTGGTGAGATCCCTGATGAGACCGCAAGGGTCGCTACATATGCTGATTACAAATGAGGCACTATGTTAGGCTTCGTTCATGGTAAAACCGCTCATCTAATACAAACATTTGTAAATAGAACTACGTACTGCTAGCAGCATTACAGTTGCATATATTATACGATTTTCACTCCCAAATACTCGAAGTAATTTTCTACTTCATGTAAACGAAAATATTGTATTCAAAGCATATTAATGTAATAATCGTTGTGATGTAAAATGCCTTTTTTCAAATCGAAATGACGTGCTTAATCTTTATTCCCTGATTTAAATATTTAAATTGAAAACGTAATAATTCCTCTACCACTGTGACTTGTCTAAGATTCCATATTGAGATTGAATAATGATCTCTTCCTGAAATCTTCGACAGATCATATATCTCAATTTAAAATGAATGTCAATTCGATGTTTATATTGGATAAGATTTATCAAATATCATCATGATTTTTTCTCTATGATCTGACTGCATTTATCTAAATATAATTATAACATATCTTTGAGATCTGTACATAGCGCCGCCGATAACTAATTTTATATATACTTGAAACGTATTATAAGTTTATAAATGTTAGTGAGAAAAAAAAGTTTCTGAAATAATCGCGTAAACGCATTCATTCACAAGAAAAACAAAGAATAAGTTTATTATTAAAGACGGTTCCATGTTGAATAGGAATCAATGTTCCAAAACGATATAGGAGAGACATACAGAGCTATCCGTAATCTAGTTATGAAGTCCACGTATATAACTAAATAATATGCGTACAAATAATATAATATTTTGTTAAAAAAAAAAACATTTACAATTAGAGTTACATTTCGTAAAACGTGAACATACGTCCTTACTTACCTTGCGAACGAGGCACATAACCTGACACCCTCATTTACGTTGACTCGATGAATATTTCACAGAACCCGCGTTGCTAAATTTTGTTAAAACCCCGATCAAGTTTAATTGCGATGTGCCGTGTCAGATGATTTAACTTTTCATTTAACTTCATTATACTTTATATTGAAATAGTTTACAAATGGATTCTGGATTATTTGTGTAAAATAATACTGTTATGTGAATTTTTGTGTTGTTAAAAAGATTAAATATTTAAATGTATTTAATGTACGTCATATAAACATAAAAAATACGTACAATATATCTACTATGCATTTTTTTTGCTGAGTTGCACTATACAGTCGAACACCTTCGCTCAGACAGATACTGGTACTCTTGAAACACAAACAAATCCGTATATCATCAACGCGATAAGATCTAAAGTGCTATGTCCCTTTAAACCGGAATATAATAATATAGAGTACTGATGTTTATTAGTACAATAATGTTTGAGTGGATCACACTTCCAGACGGTCTGCATCTGCATAAAGCTCCTTTTACCTCCATATTAAATCTAATTACCTCTATACATAAAGAAACATAGTGAGATCCATCGTGTTAGGTAGCAGAGGTATTTTCGCTTACAAAAAGATGTTATATAAAATAAATTATTTTATTGTTTGTTCTCATAGAACTTTTTATTTAAAATCGAAACAGAGACGACTCCTCTTTAAATCAAATACTTCGACAATACTAAAAGAAACCGTTTATTTATTCCAACCCGAATACAAAATCTTATTCGGAACACGTGCCGTCCGAACCATTAAGCTTAACACGTCGAATTATTTATTCCAGCACTCAAATGCCACTATTAGGGAGATAAAGCCGGGAGAAGTAAACATTTATTTATTTACCATATATTGCGGCGATACGCGCTTTCATTAAGATTAAAAAAATATAACTTATTCGATAATTACACTTTTTTTCTTAAAATAAAATATAAAAAATATATTAATAGTAATATTAATGACTATTACTGCAATAACTAAGCATAATACTGAGCTAACTACCATTTTTATAATAAGAAGACGTGTAAATAGTTAAATGATAATCTCTGTTATCATCTCCGTCCAAGGGCGTTAGCGCTGTAAGAAATAAAAATAATAATTTATAACCATATTTTCAATATATTATGTTAATACAACTTTAAAATACTACAATTAGCTTTCCCCTAAAGTTGAGTACAAACTTTTTCTCTCCCTTGATATATTATTTTTATATTATATATCGTTCGTATATCAATCAATAAAATTATAAATTAAATTTGTGCGTTCTCATTTATCATTGTTTTAAAATTTGTATATAGTGTGTGTATTAACTTATTGTTATTGTCGTTTTATGTTTTTTTTTTAATTGATTGACTTACTTGAACGACGTTGCGTGATATTACGGACGGACACCGACCATTCCGCACCGACGCACCATGGAAAGAGTATCGAGGAAGGAATCTAGCGGTGCATCGAATAATTTCAAAAGTACGGTTCTCGGTTTATCGGCGACAGCAGCCATATGTTCTTTTTCACTTTGTTTTGAATGATCAAATCGCTTCGTAGCTGCGTACCGACGCAGATTGTCACGGGCCATTGAAAGAGCCTCGGTGCGGTGCGTGTAGAATCAAGCACCGTGGGGAGCCATCTTAGGATGTTATATCTGTTTTGATAATTAATATATCATTTTACCTACACTTCAAACTAGAAAAAAGCAATAACAGTCTAGTGGTGGAATAATTGTTGAATTTTTGGTACTCAGATGTATGCATACTAGCCTACCCCTACTGTGTCTGTATTTATGGCAGAAGGGCTTGCACAACCAGTAGTAAAATTCGAATTAGTCTAATTATTAAAAAATTCTAAGTCTTAACCAGAAGTCCAAATATTCGTAATATTAATACGTCGAATTTTTATAAGAACCTCCTAAAATATTTATGATATTAAACCACTTAACTTACCAATTATTAATTTCAATTAAAGTACGTACTTTAATAAAGTATTACCTCACAATGGATTCAATATCCCTTGCAAGGATTCACTAACGCTTCGTTTAAATTTTCAGTGATAAAATTTCAAAGCCATTATTTAGCAATTTCCTATGAATTATCCCATGCAAAGTTAATGCTTAGAGAACACGCGGAAAGCTTAAAATTAAATTGAAGTTAACGTCGATAGCTTAAGCTGTTACGTATATAATCATGTTTACGATAAACTTTTCAGACTGTTATGGTGACAAATAACTTACTACGAATATAGAAATGTATAGAATAAAACTTGTTTTCACATTTTGAATAATTAAATAGTAAAAAAATTGACGTTTTTTTTATTTTATTTTAGACCTTAAATTTCAAATCTAACCGTTTTTTTTAAATAAGTTTACTATGGATATGAAAACATTTGAATCTCGCGCAAATTGAAGTCTCAAATATTGGACGCGTTTTCACATTCACAAACTCGTTTGCAGCAAACAAGTTTCTAACGCAAACAAACGAAATATTGAACGCGTTCAAAGAATACCTTCAGTTCGCAATTCGATATTCCCTAGCGGATGGACAACAGCAAGAGTAACAAAATTCTCAGGTTCGTTAAAAAAAAAACAGAGTTTTGTCGGACCGGCGTTTTTCAGACGGAGACTTTGAAAGGGTGTCTGCTGACACTGCTGGCTTAACTTTGTACGTGAACTTCCAAAATTTAACATATTTTGACAGAAAAGAATAGTAGAGTAGTTTTTGTGAAGTTACTCATTTGGTTTACAATTAGCCGATATAACCACAAATTTGACTAGCGCGTAAAGATTAAACAACTCATAAAAAGCATTCCCAAAGTGATTTGCGTCACTGTTATGGTGATATTTAGCTTGGACTCATTGTGATTGCTGTTGTCTCCTCATATTTAAACGAATTATATATTTAACATTTATTAACATTGTATTGTTTGTAAAAAATCATATGATTATATATCAGTGTTAAGTTGATATTCTTGTCCAGTCACTATAATAAAAAAGTTTTCTTTAAGGGAAACTTATATTATATTATAGAAATCAAAAATATCGGTGGTAGGTGGTGAAGAGCAAAAATATATGTATGTATTAATAGAACATTCGACTTATATCATATCGATTAATAGGTTATACCTTTTAATTATTTTCGTTAAAATATTTGGTTGTGTATTAATTTATAGACGTGCGTAATTTAGTTCTAAATTAGTCTTATTATTCTTATTATTTATCTTATTATTATATTTATAGACAACTCACGTTTAACCAGTATTTTTGTATATCCATTAACATATAAATAAATAGTTTTCGCCTTCGTGTCCCCAATACGTGGGAAAGTGTTAGGTATAAAAAGTCTATGTAGAATCTGGATTAAGATTATTATCAGATTAGGCCTTATTATCATAACTGTCCCAGTCAAATAACGCTATAATTGAATATAGTTCTAATTTACTAAACGGCAATTTATATTCGGGATCGGAGATTAATTAAACGTCTAATTAAGCTCAACAGATGTTATAACTTTTAATTTATAGTCGTTCATAAATTTTATCGTCCATTAATCCATCACATTTTCATAACACGACGTAAACTCATTATTCTTACAATAATGTATCGCGTATTTTGAAATAATAAAAAGTACATCGCATTAAGCCGAGATGGCCTAGTGGTTAGAACGCGTGAATCTTAACAGATGATCGAGGGTTAAAAACCCGGGCAAGCACCAATGAAATGTCATGTGCTTAATTTGTGATTATAATTCATCTCATGCTTGGCGGTGAAGGAAAACATCGTGAGGAAACTTGCCTGTGTCCAATTTCATTGAAATTCTGCCACATGTGTATTCTACCAACCCGCATTGGAGCATTGGTGGAATAAGCTCCAAACCTTCTCCTCAAAAAGGGAGAGGAGGCCTTAGCCTAGCAGTGGGACATTAACAGGCTGTTACTGTTACTACAGCGTATTAAATTTATCTGATTATATACAAGTATATTTGTGAGTATATTATATAGTAATAATAGTTAGAAAGATTTACATAAATACAAATTAATAGATATTTTTTAAAAATATCAATGTTATTGGTTTTTTTTTTAAGTTCGTGAACACGTCACACAGAAACTCCTCGATAAGTTTTAATAACTGAGCTCGGTGATCGTCTTTATCTTAGGGAATAAGAATTAGTATCATTTAATAAAACCGGGCGTCTTCAAAGGAACGAGCGAAGAACTTTTCAATAAGAATTTTAACTTAATATAAGTCAGTATTTAGTTTCGTACTAATATAGTTTTATTGTTATTGATTTTATAAACCAAACAAAGGTTATGTTTCTTTAATAAACTAACTAGAAATATATAGTATATAAACTAAATTAAAACTATGCTAATAGGTTTACATGCTATTTTTATGATTGATGCAAAGTGCAACTTTTTATGGACTTTTTAGCGCTTTAAGATTTTTGACTTACAAAGTTTCAGTCGCTCTACGATACTCTGCATCTTTGAGGAGTTTGTCATAAATTTTGTTAAAGGCCCCGAGCAAAGACTATTAGTGTAACGTAACTTTACTAAAACGTTATACATTTATATTAGCACTGGTGGTAGAGCTTTGTGCAAGCTCGTCTGGGTAGGTACCACCCACTCATCAGATATTCTACCGCAAAACAGCAGTACTTGTTATTGTTGCGTTCCGGTTTGAAGGCTGAGTGAGCCGGTGTAATTACAGGCACAAGGGACATAAAATCTTAGGTCCCTAGGTTGCTGGCGCATTGGCGATGTAAGCGATGGTTAACATTTCTTACAGTGCCAATGTCTAAGAGCGTTTGGTGACCACTTACCATCAGGTGGACCCATATGCTCATCCGCCTCCCTTTTCTATAAAAAAATATATATATAGCCCCCAATACATATTATAAATCATATATTAAAAGTTGAGTGGTTCTATGAACGGGTTATATAATTCATAGATCCGAAATAGCGTATTGATCTTCTACTTTAAATTTTTCGCTGCGCGCTAAAGTAATTCTTTGATATTAATATTTAAACATATTCTTAGTCATCTTTCAGTGACCGAATCTTAAGTCTGAGCTCCGAGCTTCGGTATTTACTCGAGGTTCATTCAAATTCCCCTTTAATGCCACAAGGGTCATATTCCGTAAGGCAGTATATTTTCACGACTCAATTAAAACCACGGTAATTAACGTGAAGGTCTCGCTTGGTATAAATTATTATTAAGCAATTATAATCTTCCAGTATAAAATATCCTTAACTTAACTGTCAATGGAATCCGTTCCGTTTGTGTTTTATAGTTTTTTTTAATTGTCTTCAATAATAATTGTTTTTATTGTTTTATACAATTTACATGTATAGTTTAATAAATAAATTTTATAATTATTAAAAATTATATTATTTTAAATTCTGATAAAATTAGTTTGAGTATTATTTGAGTTTTATACGTAATAATAGTTCCGGGGGCTTCGCCTTGTGTGACGCGGGGAGCAGGTCTTAATAATAATAACATCCTGGGACACTATCCACGGTACGGGACACGGCCATCTCAACCCAAACTAACCAGAGCTTGTACTATGGAAACCAGACAACTGAAATACTACATATACTACTTTTCTTTTGTAAATACATACTTATATAGATAATTAAACCCAGACTCAGGACAAACAGACATGTTCATGCACACAAATGTCTGTCCTGGGTGGGAATCGAACCCACAATCATCGGTGTGAAAGGCAAGTATCTACCAACCACGCCAATTGGCCCGTCAAAGACCTCTTAGTTTGTCTATGTCCCATTCTGTTCCCCTGTTAACGTATATCAAAAATTCAAGATGACTGATGATGATTCAGTTGTGCAGTTAAGATTTATATTTATTTAATAATAAATAAATGTCACGTCAGTTGAATTGACGGAAGTGAATCTCTGCAATTGAAACGGTTTATATTGAAATGTTGCGCTCAAATTCGACGTTGAAATTTACTGTAATTCCGACTAAAGAAATATCTCTTCCAATAAATCTTCTGAAATGCTTCTATATCTCGAAAACACGTCACACATTCAATTGTATTTATTTTAACAAGTATTTTACTTGTTGGTAGAGGTTTATATAAACCCGTCTGTGTAGGTACCACCAATTTATCAGTATTACTATGTTCCGATTTCAAAGGTTGGTAAGCTAGTGGATGGTGACGAACACTACAACAAGGTGGTCTATTTTCCCGTCAGCTTACCTATCTTATA
This sequence comes from Nymphalis urticae, assembly GCA_905147175.2. NCBI lineage: Eukaryota > Metazoa > Arthropoda > Insecta > Lepidoptera > Nymphalidae > Nymphalis > Nymphalis urticae. Next base: position 3,798,552 of record LR989995.1, on the reverse strand, counting down.
TAATAAAAACGAATAATTTATTATTTTTACACAATATTCGAATAATTAAAGAAAAGCTTCAAAGAGTTAATTAGTGAATAAATTGTAAGCATTAAGATGTCTCGGTTCCGATAAGAAAATGTTTACAGTAAAGTCGTCGCTTCAAATTGAGACTTGAGTAATGAAATTTAATATTCTATTGAAAATGCATTCTTTGTTAAATATAAATGTACTATGGACTTTTTTCTTTTTAATTAAGAATTTGTTTTTTTTTTATTTTCTTATTGGATACGCTTTATTTACATTGAGAACTAATTGGTCTTAATACATAATTATTTATATCTATGTAAATTTGAAAACAGTTATTATTTAAATATGTTATAAATGTTAATACGTTAAAATTTATCGCCTGATGATCAAAGTTTATTGGATAAAAAATGTTCTTAGTGCATCTCTTCCATATTAATGATATAAATTATAATAGATAATTTATTCTAAAAATACAATAGTTTTATATAATATCTTTTAAGCTAGTTACTAAAGGATTGAGGCAGTCAAGAGCTATTATATTTTAAATAGTAAAATATCAAAAATGTGTTATCAAACAGAAGTGGTATTAAATTTTATATCGAATGCAGTAAAAATGTATAGCCGTCAATCAAATATCGTCGTCGTCAAATATACATATATGTACATAGAAAATTAAAACGTTGACAAACTTAAAATGTCCCAGCAAATCACTCGTTGCCGCGCATAAATTGATGACCAGTTTGTATTGAACCATAATTTTTCGCCCACAAACCTTTAATACTATACATATTTTTAACAGTGATAAGGTTCAGCAATAACTGGTCCACGCATATCCAAGTATTATAAGCGTGCATAATGGTTTATTTCATACGCAAAATGTAGCGAAACAAAATTATTTATGTATGGCGAAAACGATAATTTAGGCGTTTTTGTTTTCATAAAATTTTTAACCAATATTTTACTGTTACATCCAATACGTTCCTTTCAATTTGTAAGGCAAAGGCTGCCTGTTCAGTGGATTCATAGCTTAGTTTCAATTTTTATGTTATACTGTTATTTTTTAAATTCACATTCGTAACTCTTAATCTTTACATGTTTTCTCACAATTTGTTTTGACAGCAGTTTATGGTTACAAATAATAATAATAAGTAACTTTATTCACCAAAAAGAAACAAAGACAAAATTAAGGTACAAAACCATAAAAAAGAGTTAACAATATGATATTTGATAATTTGGAGAGAAGGTCGTAGTCTCAGCTAAGCTACTTTTCAGTCTACGCCTTGTACATGTGCTACCAACACAAACGTTACATTCAGTGCAGTAAAAGGTAAAAGAAGATAAAATTACTTAAATAATAAAACTTAATACAATTTTATAATACGCCCAATAGGCTAAAATAAAAAACATGCAAGCAATACTAAAACAGAGAGGTTTTCTTTTTTTTTAATTCTAGTAAAAGGAAAATATTTCATATATTTATTAATATTGTAGTTCACCTCATAATTAAAAAAAATATACTAATAAAATTTACTTGGTTGTAGGTCTGTGCAAACCTGTCCGGGTGGGTACCACCCACACTTCAGATATTCTACCGCCAAACGGCAATGCTTAGTATTGTTGTTTTCCGGCTTAAAGGGTAACTGTGGTAAGGGAAACAAAGCATCTTAGTTCCCTTTGAACATTTAGTATTAGGTGGCCCATTTGCCCGTCAATCTTTCTTTTTTAATAAAAAAAATACAAAAATCAAAATATTTTATTAATAATGATAATTATTTTTTGTATTTAATATTTTGATTTTTTTACATTTTTATTTTTTTTTATTTTCATTTTATTTATTTTTTTAGTTAGACATAGAAGACAGACAGAAGCTTACTTACTGATATAAAAATATTCAGTATAAAAATAGCCAAAAGGCGATCGTTTCGTTCGCAAATACTGACATTAAATTAGTGATTCTAATCTATCCGACGCTGTGGTGCTTTTAGGAATAACATTAAATTCGAAACTTCAGTGAAATCCTCATTTATTGACCCTTCTCAACTTTAAGGCTCAACTCCGCACTATACGCGGCTAGTAAAGTTAGACAACCGACATTCACACAGCTCGATTAGTAGAATATTTTCGTTGAATTAATAGTATAATGTCTTGTAGCGTACTTTTTGGTAACGCTAGGATATATCAAATGTTTTCATTGTAAAATTTATAATACATAATTCATAACTTTGTGTATTATTCTTAAGGTTTTAATTTAAGGTTATTATAAAAAAGGCCTGGCAAAAAGACTAAAAGTATATGTACAATATATGGATAGCTTTTATATTGAATATGTTAGTTGGTAACTGTTTGGCTTTTCTGAATGCCGTGCTCAAATAATATATTCACGATCGACAAAAAATAGGTAGTATTGATAACCTCTTTTTAAAGTCGGTTAAAATTTGACTGGAGTAGGACCTGGAAACTGTCTTCGGGATGGTTATAAGAAGCAGTATTATATATGTAAACAACAATAGGATGTATATTCACAATATTTTTTAATTACTTTGATGGAAATAGTGACACTCGTTGAATGAAGATTCAGAGATAAACTTACAACGCCAAGTTTCCGATCAATCGTCAATAAAACTCACAAACCGATGGTTCGGAATCCGGAACGACGTTCGAACGATTCATAAGTGCTTGAAGAGGCTTCTTAAATAAAGTGTATTTTTAGTAATTGATTGATATAAAGTACTTACTTAAAGGTCGCCTCTCCCGTAAGCAAAAGTTTTTTTGTCAACGGGAGAGAATGTCAACAAATAAATGTAGACTAGAATTTGTATAATTACTTATTGTGTAATGCAAATACAACAGCAAGTTCTTGTTGGTTCTTATCGGTCGTATCTACGTAATAGACGCTTGATAGATTTACTTTTAATCCTATCTTCTAAAATAACCATTCGAAAATGCTTGAGTCTTCTTTAATAAATAATATTTAGATATTAGATTTTAAACTATGATTTTTTCTCCCTCAATCGATCAAAACTATAAAATGTCAATAGTGTAAAGGTTTACGAGACCGCTTAGCGATTTAAAAGTCGCAGGTTCGATTCTGACCCCTTGGGCTATGGTAACCCCCTTTTCATACTTTTAACAAACACAAACTTTACGATCTTAAACTCCAATTAAGGGAGCGGTAAATAAGGATATTAGTAATTTTCTAAAACGGGCATTGCTATTATTCCTTTTTATTTAATATAGTCTTACTTAAAATAGTTGAACATATCACAATATAAATCAGTACCAATCTATGTATAATGTTTTTAATCCTATATAAAAATATCAAGTAATATATATAATAAAGTATTTAATAAACACTTCAAACATAGCGAAATTTATTAGAGCGAAATTCGAATACCGATATAACACCCAGGCACTTGTGTTCGCCGTAACGTTATTTGCGCCGAATCCGATCCGAATAAAACTTTTTTAAATAAGTACGATTCAATCAATTCAGAATCGGACTCAATTAATTTGAGCAATAAATTCGATCCCGTAGGAAGTTAAACTAACACGCGTTTGAGAATGTTTGAACTAGAGAGTCTAGATTTTATAGTAATTTTATTGTTTTGTTTGTTTATTGATCTTAAAAACAATTTAAATATAACAATACATTCGTATTATGATTTTGTCGCATAAATCTTAAGCAAGAATGTATTTTATTGTACACGTCAATACCTATACCTCATCTTTAATTTTCTATTTAATTTACTTAATATAAAATTGTAATCCTATGTGGCATTGAATGTACTTTAGTACTAAGTAATAACTGTTTAACCATTTATATAACGTTGTTGATTACAAGTAAATAAATAAAATAATTAAATAACATTGAACGATGTTAATTAGTATATTAAGTTATTATTTTAAATGAATACTTATTTATATTTTTCTTTTTCAGGTAATGATTTATACATTCTACATAGAGCTTCACGACTTATGTAAGTAATTTCTAACATTATGACTTAAAATAATGTAACCGTAAGATATTTATGAAAGTGAAAAATAGTTCAGAAATATAGATAACTAAATTAAAATATATGAACCTAATTAAGAAAAACATATTGATTGATTTATCTATTGGAACGATATGTTAACTATATATATGAGATATGATAACTAACTAAAAGATAATTTTTCCTTTTTTTCTTAATATAATTCAACATCGTTTTTTTTCTCCTATAAAATCCGAGCAACTTTGAAATATAAGTTCACCTAAAAGACCGTACCGAAGGATTTATTCTATCCAATTTACGCACCCGAGTGAATTGTATCAATCCAAATTGAAAAAAACCGCTGATGCGAATTCCCGCTATCAAACGCGTATCTGCACTGATATTTAATTCCTTATCTGTCCTTCGCTTTCTTCGACGATAAAAAACTTTTTTTGATTTATTACTAAAGCTTGACAGAGAAATGCTTTTTGTGAAGGTTTGAATTACCATTTTACGAGGGCTATACGTAAATAATAAAGGTCCTATCGAAGGACGCATGCATCGTATTGTATCTTTTATATACGTTTATGATACTAACATTTTTAAAAGTCACTGGGTTTTGTAATAAATGTGTCTTGATAAAAAGTCTAAAAATAACATTAATCCTGACAGTTAATTAAAAAAACTTATAGATGAAAGAGATCGTCAATTCCTTTTAACTTTTTCTGTTACATTAAGAAGTTCTCATTTCGTTTTCAATTTATCACTAAATATATGCGTAAATTTGCGGTAATAATGTACAATAGTGTTACTTAGAATAACGTAGACTAAATCAAATTTATAGACGAAAGAACGATAACTCCTGAAAATCTAGATCCATTTATGTCCTTAATAATCTCTCTTCAATTCCACAAACTTGAACTTCCACCACGCCCACATCATCGTACCAATCTTTTGTTCCATTGTGGGTTTCCCCTCATAGATTATATGGAACTTAATTTAGGAATTTCCAACTCTAAATGGATTTCTTCCTTCTTTACCTATAACGAAGTGAGTTAGGAAACCGTTCCTAAAAACTTGGAACAAGTTTGTTTCTCGGCAAGTTTTCTGGTATAAATAAACATTTTATTGTCGATATACGAAACAATATAATTATATGACAATATTTGCTTAACTTTCTTTAACTTATTGTGTGTTGTAACTAGCAAAGTTTTTATACTTATATAAATAAGATTGGTTAATTTGATCCTTCCGATCAAAATATATAAATTGCTACTGAAATTATATCAAGAGTATATTTGGTTATTTGATGAAATGCTTGATATAAAATATATTACATATTTATAAAATAGTTCTTGGTTCCATTACTCTGATATTCAGTTTGACTTATCGATGTTATATAAATATATATATATATATATATATATATATATATATATATATATATATATATATCTATTCTCGCTTCAAAGTAAATGAAATAAGTGTGACTATAGAGCGAACTAGGCTCTGAGTATCTTTAAAGAATAAAATCGGTACTTTGATTATTCGGAAAAGAACGACAGTTACCGACATAGCTGGCAAGAATTGCAAACTTAATTGAAATCGGGTTTGTCACGTAAGTCAAAAGGCGGTGGGTCGTTGAAGCAGACGAATGAAAGGGTGGAATGACAAACGCAGCATGGGATCAGACAAATGGACTGATGATCTGAAAATTATTAAAATTTTTATTATTTACTTAACGTTAAAACGTAGGAAATCAAGAATTTCAGACCCTAGAAGTATTTTTGATTATGTTATTATTAATATGTATATGTAGTTATAAAGTTACTATTCTTAATAAAAAAATGCCTGACACACTATGATAAGAACTGCTGCCAATCACGTTAAGACCCGCAAAACGCGTTCTCGTAAGTTAAGCCCCCATTTGACTATTTCGAGGTAAAAGTCACTGAATATAGTAGGAATACGAGTAAGTCGCGGTAAGTATGACATATTTCGTTTAGCAGACTTGGAGATATTGTCATGAAAATATTCATAAGAGTCTCTTGCCTTCGTATATTTGTTCGAAATACGTTATACAGAAGGATAATGGTCATGAGATTGTATATTTTATCCCATATTAAGTTAAATCCTGCATTTTTTTATGTCTTGGATCCAAACAGGATTAATGAGGCATTGTGCAAATTAACATATATCCATATATAATAACATAAACGTTAATTTCTAGAAAATATTTTTTATTAAAAAAACTATATATATTTTTATTTATATAAGAGTAGGCAAGATAAAATAGCCGAGATGGCCCAGTGGTTAGAACGCGTGAATCTTATCCGATGATCGTGGGTTCAAATCCCGGCAAGCACCACTGAATTTTCATGTGCTTAATTTGTGTTTATAATTCATCTCGTGCTTGATCGTTTACCGTTATAAAATTTGTATATACATTCATCAAACACCTGCCCCCAACCTCACACGTAGACGAAGCCACGGGCGGAAATAAGTTTAACATAATTATATATATATTGTAAAATATATGAAATAAATGTTAATTAGATCTATTAACTACTTTCGTACTTTTCAATCTTTCATAGTTAACGGCTATAAATATTTGATGAGTTATTTTAACTCGACCAATTTATTTACTTTTCACTAATTAAATCTCTCGTGAATTATAAATACCCTTTTAATTAGTGACGTAAATAAATAGTTTAGTGTTTATATATGATTTTCAAATGCAAAATTACGTTTTATGTTTATTTTTTAGCAATAGTCAAACGCGGTGCCTAATTTTCAGTCTGTTACACGGCCACAGTTTCAACAGTATTGAATCTGTTTGCATAATTTAACATGTACAGGTTTCAGATAAATGTTTTGGTAATCATTTATCAGGATAATAAATTGTTTTCTATCACAATGTGCTATTCTGTTAGAATCGTGTCGAAATTAAGATTCTATTAGCATTTTTAATTACTAAATATGTTTTATTCTCTTACAAGAAATATGTGTACATTTTATTTTTAAAAATTAAACTGTATTAATTCATTATGCAGTTGTATACGAGTAGATGTCGTATAATTGTTTATAATTTAATTGAAGAATACTTGATATAGAAACTTTATGTGAATTATGAGATTTTCTTACAATGCAATGGTAATCAGGTCTGTGCAATTTGGCAGAACTAACCCTCACCATGGAAATCACTTAAATTATTTATTGGAACAGTGCGTGAACTCTCTCAGGCCATGTCAGGTTTCCGTCCAATCATATTATGGTTTTTGTTTGCGCACACACTTTTGCATTATAGTTTCACCTGCATTGTTACCGAGAAATACAGCCGTGGCCAAAGTTCGACAAGAATATATCATCGTCATCATCATTACCTGCTATTATTAATAACGATTTATCATTAAGGATAATAAACTCAAAATTATGTTCATAATGTTTACTTTGTAATTATTCAATTAGATTTAGACAAATTTGTCTCAAGATTCATGACATCGTTCGTCCGTTTAAGTGATGGAATGTAATTTAAACAAGGGGAATATTCAAAACTGAAGTCTTCCAAACATTTGTTAATGAAGCGTCATGTTTTATTATGGCCTTGAAGTGACATCAATAATACAGAAATAGACATTGACTGATGTCCCATTTTGTTAATTCGTATTTATATATATATATTTTATTGTATAGGTAGTCGGACGAACATATGGGCCACCTGATGGTAAGTGATCACCAACGCCCATAGACATTGGCATTTTAAGAAATGTTAACCAATGCCCCACCTTAGGAACTAAGATGTTATGTCCCTTGTGCCTGTAATTACACTGACTCACTCACCCTTTAAACCGGAACAAAACAGTACCAAGTACCGCTGTTTTGCATTAGAATATCTATTACTCATTTTATCCATTCACACAACTTTTAATCCTGTATGGATGGATGAATTTAAACTTGGCCTATTAATAAATTTCAATCACACGTCAAAAATCATTGATAGATAAAGCTTATTACTCGCTAAAATACTATTTAAATTAAAATATAGAGTTTTTATCATTTATTCGAGTTCATGTTAGAGTTGTTATTCTGTGTTTTGCATGCCGGATAAATAATAATTTAATTGTATTTTTTTAATAAAACTTATATCATATATGTACGTAGAAAAGAGTAAATACTAAGTTTTCTAGTCGGTCCTTCTAAGTATAATACATAGAACATTTATTTAATAAAAATATTGTAACATAACGAGTCAATTTTGCTTTGAAGAGCATACTGGAATAAATCATGTTATGATTTGATTTTGTCAATGACTGATGTGAATTACAACCGCGAGTAATAATCCGGACAAGCATCACTGAGGCATTTTCGTAAAAACCAATTAATCGCAAAGCTACAACTTGTTTGAAAATTTCAATTGTACCGCGTAGATAGAAATAGATCCGAAATATATTCTCTTACATTTATCACTATATATACGAATTTTACTGCACTCACACGTCGTCATAAATTTCATTGAAGATAAATTTATTTATTACAGTGAGATACTATCACTTCGTTACTAAGTCCCGGTAACTTAGTTATCGGGAATTTTTAAATTAAAATTCATGACTGACTATCGGCTCCGTCGTGCGGTTACAAATTTTGGCGAGACTTTACAAAGTCTCAAATAGTTTTAGACGCATTGCGGAAAACGTATAGCTTTGTTTGGTAGAAACTAAAGTATTTATTGACCGAAAACCAAGCGATAATTCAATTTTAACGAGTTCACTATAACATCAACTTCAGAGACCGGTAATCGAGATGTCTTCCGCTGTAGGTTTATCAAATGCTACGAAAAATACGGTTTGAGTCCATTTTTATTCACTTTAAAAACTGTTTAAGTGAATAAAAAATAAGAATTGGTTTCGGATATTTTACGAGAATCTTGTTGCTTATTATATTTCTTTTTAATTAAAAATGTCTGTGTGACTTTTGGTTAGATGCATTTATTTTAAAATATATTTCGTTCGATTGAAGTACAGATATTTTGTTCCATTTAATTAATAATAAAATAATATTATGTAAGTAATCAAATTGAGCGGACGGATATTTCACGTATTGATACAAGAAGCTGTTTACAAATATTGCTTTTCTGCGTAATTTTACAACAACCTGTATAAAATTTTATCTCCGTGAGAAATAAATTCCCCAAGAGATAGTGAAAAATCTATCCAAAAACACGATGAAACAAAGCTACATTTTTTTTTAAATTTTCATTTGTTCTTGTATCATAAAAATGAAAGCAGTTAAACGACATCGCTTACTTTTATTTTCCCGAAGAAAATGTTACTGAAAATAAAATACTATTTTGTATTGTGACTCTAAAAGAGACTTCGCTTGACACAAGAACGATGAATGGAACAAGTTAAGAAGTTTATCAATTTATAACGGCGTTTACTTTCTTATTTGCTTCAAACTTACACGTTGATAACGAAGTCTAAGCATAGCCCATTTCAAGATAATTTATACAAGCGATAAAATAAATCTGAATTATGACATAAAGAGCGACAAATTATATTTTGACACTTCATGTCGTTTGAAATGATAAACTAAGTTAGTTACTTTGCCGAGGTTGAACAAAAGAAAGGACGCTTTAAACTTTTAAACTTTTTGATATTAAAAAAATATTTCTGTATTGAAATTTTATTTCATTGAGATTATTATTCTTGGCAACAATACGGAAATTGATTTAGCTATCTAAGAGTACATTGAAGCCGGGATGGCCCAGTGGTAAAAACGCGTGAATCGTAACCGATGATCGTGAGTTCAAACTCGGACAACAAGCATCACTGAATTTTCATGTGCTTAATTTGTGATTATAATTCATCTCGTGCTTTACGGTGAAGGAAAACATCGTGAGGAAACCTGCATGTGTCTAATTTCACTGATATTCTGCCACATGTGTGTTCCACCAACCCGCATTGGAGCAGCGTAGTGGAATAAGCTTCTCCTCAAAAAGAGAGAGGAGGCAGTGGGACATTCACAAGCTGTTACGGTAGAGTACAAGTATCGTAGAAATATAATAAAAGCTTCAACTCAATCTGGCTGAGCTACAATAGTCCCTGTTCGTACCATGAATATAAGCCATATACCATGAATCTAATAAGAATCTTATGCGAGTACCATCTAATTCTAAATTTGAATTTAGAACGTTACAATTACTCGTAAAAATTTAGCTTAGCAATCAATACATACCATGAAATTAAAAAAAAAAAAGTGAAATGTTTTTATTGATTATATCGATGATTATAAGATGCATTCACTTTATTTCAAATTTGTACATCCAAATTGAAAGAAATTCTAATAGCATATATACAAAAAATCCTTGTAAAATTTTACATTGAAAATTGCAAGAGTTAAATTCAATTCAAAATTGTAAACAACGAGCAGAAACTCGGAATTATTCTCCCTAATTCCTGCTTCCCCCTTCCTTCACAAGTCTACGCGTGCTGGCTCTCGATGTCACTGACTAACTGTGACATCAATTCCATCGCGCACAAAGAAATTTGGCAACTCCTTTCTTTGTCGCACTTCCAAAAAATGGAATTCCTTACCAGCTCACGTATCGTATCCTGTTACGACCCGGGTTCCTTCAAACGAGGCGTGAAGAGGCATCTTGCGGGCCGGCAAGGCGAGGGCGGCTAGTGCAGAACCTTCTTCCCGACTGTACTGGCCGTCCTCGCGTTTGGACTCTACTACCACTTAACATCAGGTGGAGTAGAGTCATTTGCCCTCCCGGCAAATATAAAAAAAAAACTATAATAAATAAGTGCTTATAAGAAAAAGAAAAAAAGTCATGTAAATAAAACCAATTTTTCCGGTACGTTGTTGCGCTGTATTTCAATAAATATTAACTATATACTATGACATCAGATGTGATGTTAAAAGGTATTGTAGTTTTTATTTGTAATAAACAATCGAAAAAGTTTTTTATAGCACGAGAGTATTTGAAAGTTATTTCAACATCAGTAAATATTTTTAATCTGTTTCCATTCACTGTACGACAGTTAAATGGCAATGAAATCCGGAACAGTAAATGGGATTGTATCAAGCGAACGACTGGCCTCTGTTTGATATCTTGTTTTATAGTGAAAATAATTACATCACGATACGGTGAACCTGATTTTTTTTTTAAATGTTAAATAGTTTTATTTATGTTATATAAAGCAAATAATTAATTAAAATTTATTATTATGCTTGACTTCTCGCTTGGAAATTGTTGAAATAAGCTTGATCTAATGGTAATAAATAAGATATATATATATATATATATATATATATATATATATATATATATATATATAATTATTAAACCAAAGTCGTATAAAACTTTATACGTTTAATTATATAACTTAATTATTTACTAATATAAAACAGAAGTACGTTTTCTCTCAGACAACCACTAAAAACTTTGTTAATAGACTTGAAAGTATTTTTATTATTATCGAAGCAGTTCTCGTCTAAAACATTTGGTGGGCTCTGAACCGCTTAATTAAATGTCATAATCACTGAACCTTTATCTAAAATTGATATCACACATTATAACCTCAATGTCATATCGAGTTTGTAATTAAACTGCCTAGTCGATGACAAGTATTATAATTTAATATGACAGCGGTTCATCCGTATAAGCCTCAATTTAGACGCTACCATCGGATCCTTAGTGGCGTATTACGAGTTCGTAATTTCTACTCAACTTTCGAAAAGTCCTATCGACTTGTTAACTACTAGCTGTACTCACTTTGCAAGAGTTATTTTTACTGATATTGTAATAACGAATATAATCTAATCTTCTACCATGCTTCATGATGTCAAAGTATATTTGACGAGGTTTTTTTAAAGGTATCGAAACTAGTTAACGAATATTTAAAATTTTACATCGAAAATCGTATGGACTAGTTTTTTTTTCGTATTGAATTCTGTTGAAGAATAACTATATATTTCAGAATATATTTGTTTCCTTGGTTATTTTTTATAATATATTTTGTACTCTTGAAATTTTTATTTTCAAAACTATCCCGCTTCGTCCAACATTTCTACTTAAAAGAAACTTTGTCCGGTTTGAGATGGGTTTAACTTTATGCTATTAATATTCAGTTGCAGTAAACATGTCAACATTGTAAATGAGCATGACGGATACTTTGGACTTTTGGTTCAATGTCGATGAAATAGTTAGATAGTATATTAATATGAAATATTTGATTTCATTTTCATCATCTCATCTTCAACTGAGCAATGCTATCCACTGCTGGACATAGGGTTCCACCAATGTGCGCTAAATCACCCAAAAACTTATAGTTTGAAAATTTTACATATCTTTAGACCACGCGTTCTTAAAATAAGACAGCTCTTAAAATAGTTATAATATAAATTAAGGAAGCTTAGCTAACTTCTTAATAGTTTATTTTTTTTCAAGCAAATCTGGGTATTTACTACCCGATCATTAATTATTTGACACGATGTTACTGTGCTCCAGTTTGCAGGGGGAGTGAGCCAGTAGAATTCTCAACATATAACGTCTTAGATCTACGGTTGCAGGCGCATTGATAGTGAAAGGATCGGCTTAATATTTCTTACGGCAAAGTATGTATGTATATATATATATATATATTATATACATAGTCACGGGTGACGGAGATAATAACGAAACCCAATTGTCCTTTGTTTTAAGTGCTTATATGATTAAAGAAAATAATAATACATCGCAGGTTGATAGAAAAAAAGCATATTTAAGAAGCAAGCATATATGTTATTAAATAAAACGAAAGGTAAAAATTATTCGAAACTGATTGATTATGTGTTTGATGTTAACGTTTACAAATCCATCCAATCAAAACACACCACTGACTGGAATGAGTTCATTCGAACAATGTTCACGTGACTTTAATTTCACGTTTTGGGATCGCAACGCTATTATATCGCGAACGTGTAGATAAATAGTTTTTGTTTTTGATTCTTTGTTTGTTCTTTTGTCGGTTCCCCTTCCTTTACGTATAGGGATGCTATGATAATTTTTCGTGTAGACTAACGCTATCATTGCGTCGTGCATTTTAATGAGTGATCCCGACACATTGTTAGTTACTTATAGTAAAATTTTACCTAATAAATATACCTGTTGAATTTTGATAAGCTATAAATAAAATTAATAAGCCTTTTTGAATGTTTTAATAAGTTCAGACAAGTTTGTTTACTACCTATAAAGATAAATGTAAAATAACTTGGTTACAAGTACTACCCGATATAGACAGAAGCTATTTTAGTATATTTTATCAAGTCGGGAACTTAGCCACAATGCTACAATACTGTTCTGCCTTTCCGCATAAAGTTCGTATGTTATTTGCCTATTTCGAACTAACTCTGCTTGTTGCTTAATCGTTAAACACCGTTTCAGTAAATGGTATTTATATACTGTAAAATCATATTCACTTACAATGTTACAGTAAAATATTTTGCCGGAGATATATTTGAACATGAAATTAATTGTAATATCTTATATTATTTTTATGAATTTATTATTATAAATAGTCTAGCAACTACACTTTAGTTTTAATAATTATATTTTAAAATTAATATTTTTTTTTTCATTTAAAATATATGTATATATGTATTCTTGATGTTTTATCTAATTTACAAACATACACAATAATATTACAAAGTATTGTTGTCTTGAGTATTAAAAATACAAACATATATGTGAAATATATCGCGTTATTTAGAAGATTTTTTTCTTGTAAAGCCATATAACCTGTGTGATATCCAGTACATGCTAATGTACAATATCCTAATTTGTTTAATTCTTATAAAAAAATATATATAAATTTCAAAACAAACAATTTGCAGTAATATTTTAATATGTAATATCAAAAGTTTCAAGTTGGTATTACGTATATTATATCAATATTACGAAACAGTTTATATCAGGAGCTGGCAACTCGGATCCGGTTTCATACGATTTGTTTGTTAAATGAAATTCGATAACCATTGAGTGCTAATTTGTGTTAGATTCCATGGGTCGTTTTATGTTTAAAGTGATTAATTTTGGAATTGTTTTAATGATAAAATATAATTTATTTTAAATAACAATAACAGAAAAACAACTAAGTATTGTTAGTATTTAGATATTATTTAAGTTTATTTGTATAAACTTACATGCATATGTTTGTATCTGGTTATTTTTATTAAATATGGGTTTGCGCTTCTAAACGCACAACTTCACCTTTTTCACCCTTAGATCAAGCTATCAATAAACATAAAAACAATAGTCCGACATAATAACCTTATTCGTTTTTGAAAGTTGGTTAAGGAATTATTTTTTTAAATACTTTATTTCAATTGTAAAAGGTTTATATCATCTATAAATATAAATAAAAAATAGATAAAAATTTTGCGCTTCTAGTATATAAAAGTCATTCCATCTATTTGAAACCAATGCAATCGTTTGAAATCGTGACGCCGTTATGAAAGCATTCACTGAAAATAGAAAATTCACAATATATCGTTCACGATGATGTAGAGCATATCGTGTCTAAACCGCTAATACATTCTTTACTTACTAGACAATATGCGACACACAATTTGCCTGCACTTCGTTTACCGCACGACATCATCTCAAAGCTTTGACTATAAAATATTCTTACTGTCCCACATTTTACGACTGCGTAAATCAGGTGTCAGCCTTTGTTGAGTTCACGCAGGGATATATTTTTGCATTTGTAATAAAATTGTGAATTTATCGCCTTTCAGAGTCGGTTTTGCTTATCTTATATGCGAGTATCAAAATTATAGATTGGCTCTATATTTAAATTTGATACATAATGTACATTTTTTTGTTTAAAATCGAAACTCACTTGTTTACTATGGAAATACTTTAACTGATATTTAGTGGTTTGATCAGACCAGAAGAAATTCTGGTCTAATGAAATTCATGGCCAGAAGAAATTCTGGTCTGATCAAATTTGTGAATCCACGGTTTATATACTAGACTGTTGTCTTATATACTAGCCACAACACCATCGTGGCAGTTATGCATTTACTCTGTATATAGCTACTGATATTAACAAATAATGTTCAAAGAAATTTCTGCGGATCTCGTTAGTTCCTTTATTGCTTTCCGGGCATATCTCATCAAATACTGCAATCCGACTGCAATTCGAGTGCGATTCTCGTCTAAATATTGATTTGGCAATTGACTTCACAAAAGAACGGCCATAGAAATGGTGCTTCGCTTCAAAAGTACACCATGAGCTTATAGACTTGAAAATAAGAGTATAGTTAGAAAAATCGTTATATAAAATAAATACCTATTTTCAGCGACAGTCCGTTATTTGCTACTGGGCAAAGGCCTCGTCTCCTGAGAATAAGGATTTGTGTCTGTAGCTTATTCCACCACGTTGATAAGTATAGATTGTTGCAAATACATTTTGTACATAACTAGTTTCTCGACTTCGGTATCAAAATCATCCAGGATTCAACCCTTCACTCCTATAAATCTTAATAACTTAGCAGTTTTTTGTTCAGTTTTAAACTCGTAATATTCAAATCAATCAGCTTGTTTCAAACACACTTGCTTCAATTTAAATATTTCAACGTTTTTTTTTTTTAAATAAATTATGATCGATAACATCCGTGGACTCCACGCTAACCTCAACGCTGTCCACCACCATCTCGAGACAGCACGGCCAGCAATGTTGTTTCTAACGGAGACGCAAATACTCCGTCCTGCCGATACCAGCTACCTTAAGTATCCCGGCTACATGCTTGAAGAATCCTTCAAAGCGAAAGCCGGAGTATGCTTGTTCGTCAGGACGGATGTTTGCTGTCACCGACCGCCCTGCTTGGAGGACCCCCTCCTTCTCCATGTTGGTGGTACGTGTGGATCTGGTTCGTCAGAGTCGGGTCTACGTGTGCCTCTACAGATCCCACAATGGTGACTTGGAGACAAGCCGATTATTCAACCATCTTAGTCGGGTGGCAGATGCTGCGCAAGAGCAGTTTCCTAACGCGGAATTGGTGTTTTTGGGGGATTTTAATGCTCACCACGAATCATGGTTGAAATCCCTCAAAACTGTCCATGCTGGGAGGACTGCTCATGCTTTTGCTCTCACACATGACTTGACCCAACTGGTTGATCAGCCCACCAGGATCCCAGACATTGATGGGCAAGTAGAGAAGGCCTCTTAAGGCCTCTTAAGGCCTCATAAGTAGAGAAGGCCTCTACTGGACCTTCTGCTGACTTCTCACCCGGTGGAATATCAGGTTGTGGTTCAAGCTCCACTTGGTTCTTCGGATCACAGCCTCATATCTACCAAAGTGCCACAGGCCAAGCTGCCGCCACCAGCGGTATGCAAACGTCGCGTTTGGCACTACAAGTCGGCAGATTGGGACGGTATGCGCGATTACTATGCGTCAGTCCCTTGGAAGGAACGTTGCTTCAGTGGGAATGACCCGACAGCTAGTGCCGCTGCTGTTGCTGGCGAGATCATGTTGGGAATGAAATACTACATTCCTAGCTCAGATCTCGACAGTAGGGGTGCGCGTAACCGTTGGTTCACTCGCGAATGTGCCGACGCTGTATCATCTAAGCAAGCGGCATATCGCGAGTGGATCAATGGCTGCATTAGCGGGGCATCTAACATTGACTCACTGAAAGCAATCTACAATAAAAACTCCAAGTCCTCACAGCGCATTGTACAGATTGGTCATGACCTTATTTCACATCCTCGGGGCTCCCGTAGCTTCTGGCGTCTGACCAAGTCTTTGCAAAACAATTTCTGCCAACCTTCGCTGCCACCGCTCAGAAG
Organism: Nymphalis urticae; assembly: GCA_905147175.2. Classification (NCBI taxonomy): domain Eukaryota; kingdom Metazoa; phylum Arthropoda; class Insecta; order Lepidoptera; family Nymphalidae; genus Nymphalis; species Nymphalis urticae. The sequence continues at coordinate 3,781,733 of LR989995.1, read as the reverse complement.
TCCGGACGGATCGCTAGCTCACAGTCCGCAAGAGAAAGCTGATCTCCTGGCTAAACTCTTTGCCGACAACTCCGTCATCGATGATTGTAGTGCTCTGCCACCAATAATACCTTCTTGTGGCCACACGATGCCTGACATCAAAATCAGGCAGCGTGATGTGCGTGCGGAGCTGCAATCACTTGATGTACGGAAAGCTAGCGGTCCCGATGGAATACCAGCCATAGTGCTGAAGAAGTGCGCGGTGGAGCTGTCTCCCGTGTTAACGCGCCTGTTCCAACTTTCTCTTTCTTCGGGATGTGTGCCGGAGGCTTGGAGAAGAGCTAATGTGCAAGCGGTTCCCAAAAAAGGGGATCGGTCTGACCCGGCAAATTATCGGCCAATAGCTATCACCTCACTTTGTAAGGTGATGGAACGGATTCTTAACAACCAACTGATCCATTACCTAGAGGATCACTGTTTAATTAATGATCGTCAGTAAGGATTTCGACCAAAACGGTCTACAGGTGATCTTCTAGCGTACGTAACACACCTCTGGGGTGAAGCTATCGACAAGCATGGGGAATCGTTGGCTGTCAGCCTCGATATCTCCAAGGCTTTCGACAGGGTCTGGCACAGAAGTCTTCTCTCCAAGCTGCCGGCATATGGTCTGCCTGCTCAGCTTTGCACCTGGATTGCCAGCTTCCTACACAAGCGCAGCCTTCGTATTTTAGTTGATGGTTGCGCTTCACAATTCTATGTAGTGAATGCTGGGGTCCCACAGGGATCTGTGCTACATCAATTCCATCGCGCACAAAGAAATTTGGCAACTCCTTTCTTTGTCGCACTTCCAAGAAATGGAATTCCTTACCAGCTCACGTATTCCCCTCCTCTTACGACCCGGGTTCCTTCAAACGAGGCGTGGAGAGGTATCTTGCGGGCCGGCAAGGCGAGGGCGGCTAGTGCAGAACCTTCTTCCCGACTGTACTGGCCGTCCTCGCGTTTGGACTCTACTACCACTTAACATCAGGTGGAGTAGAGTCATTTACCCTCCCGGCAAATATATAAAAAAAAAAACATTTATTTATTAATTAACTTTTGATAGCTAAGCATTTTTTAAAACCAATGGTAAATAATATTGTGAAATAAAAATCTCTGTAAGTTCACTAAATGTCCGAATTTCCCACAATATGCATTAATACGAAAAGCTTTTTCAAATATAAAACTAATGTTTATGAAACACGGTTTATAAATTTTACTACAGAATTTTTAACTCCATAAAACTTTAAAATGAATTTATTTTATGACGCCACCCTGACCTAGATAGAAACTATTGACTGTAGACCAAACAACGAATCTTAGGAACTAGGAACTAGGAACTGTTTCGTTCGACAGGAACCGTCGGAAACTTCGGAACTTGTGACTTCGGACGCGAACGTTTTGAAGATGTTCCGCCAACTACTAAAAATATATTTAAAAGTCTATCATTAAAGGTTGTCGCTAAATAATTAAAAAAAAAACATTTAAAAAGTGCTTATAGTAATTTTAGAAAGATTAAATATATTAAAAATTATTTTATAATATTCTTATATAATACTAATTAAACCTTATATCTGCTAGTGTATCTATGCGTACATTAAGATTTGTTAACAAGATTAACACTGCGCCGTTTAATTTAATCTACTATTATTATTTTTTATAGTATAGGTGGACGAGCATATGGGCCATCTGATGGTAAGATGTCACCAACGCCCATAAACATTGGCATTGTAAGAAATGTTAACCATCGCTTACATCGCCAATACGCGACCAACCTTGGGAACTAAGATGTTCTTTCCCTTGTGCCTGTAATTACTACTGAGAATTTATTGAAACTGAAACGATTACTGAATTGGTGTTAGAAGAAATAAAAACAAGTGCTCGTGTATAAGCAGTTTCCGTACAGTTATGTGTATGTAAATGCTGGATTCAGAAGGCACAGAACCGGTGAGAGTGACCCCAATTAGAGGAGGCCTACGTCCAACAAATTAATACCTAACAAGTATGTGTCTTATCGACATTGATACCTCATAATTAAGTAAGTCAATAAAAAAAAGTGACCTATTCTTGTTTATTTTTATCTTTATCCGATTAAGGCGTATTACGGAATACGCTTTATTTTTTTAAATACACAGATTTCTACTCACTCTTGCCTTATCTATTGTTTTGATATTATTATTTTCTATTTCAAGGCTGCCCAATCGAAACTATGAAGTTATTTTATTTTCTTGGTTAACAACCCACACTAAAAAGAAAGATTACAGTAACAGCCTGTGTAAGTCCCACTGCTGGACTAAGGCCTCATCTCTCTTTTTGAGGAGAAAGATTGGAGGTTATTCCACCAAGCTTGTTGATGTACACATGTAGTAGAATTTCAGTGAAATTAGACACAATTTTTTTTAGAATAGGAAGGTGGACGAGCATATGGGCCATCTGATGGTGAGTGGTCACCAAACGCCCTTAGACATTGGCACTGTAAGAAATGTTAACCATCGCTTACATCGCCAATGCGCCACCAACCTTGGGGCCTAAGGTTTTATGTCCCTTGTGCCTGTGATTACACTGGCTCACTCACCCTTCAAACCGGAAAACAACAATACCAAGTACTGCTATTTTGCGGTCGAATATCTGATGAGTGGCCAGACGAGCTTGCAAAAAGCCCCACCAGTAGGTTTCCTCACGATGTTTTCCTTCACCGTCAAGCAGAGATGAATTAAAATCTCAAATTAAGCACATAAAAATTCAGTGGCGCTTGCCCCGGCCACCCATGGCCTACGTTAAAAGAAAGATTACCATCTAGTAAATTTAAAAGTGCTTTTCTTTTTTATAATTAAATTTTATACCCGTAATATTCATTTTCACATGTTCATTGCAGCGATTTTGATATTGAACGTTATATGCTTTAGTATTTATTTTAATTGTATATATATATCACATTTCGGTGATATCAATGGATTGACTTTATTTTCCTTTAACGAATTTCCAAAAAATCGCCTGCTTTTCGCTTGTAATTGAATGTTTAAAACGTATTTCGGTTGAATTCCCCGAGTGCGATTGTGTACAAATGGTTGATTTTCCGCGTCTGATTCTGTTTGCATGTCGTATTATATTTTAAATTAGCATTAATAGCTGCGGACTGCCAGCTGATTGTTTATATTTAATAGTATGTTTTTCAATTTTAAAGATTATTTGTAGACTATTTTTATTCCTAGTCATCAATTTTGCAGTTTAACTTTAAAATATAAAATAGTACAAAGGTACACGTAAATGCACTTGTGATATTTTCATACATGACATTAATTCATTCATTATATTCATACATACGCCTTATGAAAGTTTCATTCAAACGTTACACTCGACGACTTCAATTTTTTCTCTCATAGCGCGTAAAGAAATTTCTCATCTAAAACTTTGTACACAGATATAAAACTATCTTGAATCATCAACGTTTTAAACAGAAAATTTTCAATTTTACAATCCTAAGATATTTTACATAAAAAAAATACCCTTTTACATTTTTACCTTTTGAGTTACTTAGCGTAACCCTTATTGATAGCACATTTACTGGAATAATAAATATATAAGTGAGTTTTTTCCCGTGAAACAAATCGGTTCCCTGGAGAAAGTATCCTGTCTACCTGTATTCTTCACAAAACTAAACACTATATACTTATATAACATTTAAAAATGTTTAAATAAAGAAATTTACGTTTTTATATACATATTACTAAATAATATTTCATACTAATTATCTACGATACACCACCCTTTTTTAATCAATAATATCAAGCTGTAATTTCGAGTAGTTTCGTTTTGACGAGACGCCTAAATATAATTCCTAACAGTCAATCTTAAATGATAAAATTGAAAATGACGGGTTCGTAAACAAATCTCAACAATATTCCCAAATAGCCCCCGAATGTACATTGTACATATTTATTTATATATAGTATATGATGACGTTAGATGCGGGCAGCGCTAGACCGGCCAACGTGGAAATACTTGGGTTAGGCCTTTGTCCAGCATTGGACGTCTTTCGGCTGATATGATGATGATATGTAGCCGAGATGGCGTAGTGGTTACAACGCGTGAATCTTAACCGAATATCGTAGGTTCAAACCCGGACAAGCATCACTGGATTTCCATGTGCTTAATTTGTGTTTATAATTCATCTCGTGCTTGACGAAGAAAGAAAACATCGTAAGGAAACCTGCCTGTGTCTAATTTCATTAAATTCTGCAGCATGTGTATTCTACCAACCCGCATTGAAGCAGCGTGGTGGAATAAGCTCCAAACCTTCTCCTCAAAAGGGAGAGGAGGCCTTAGCCCCGCAGTGGGACATTAATAGGCTGTTACTGTTATTGTTTTACTGTATATGTAACTATCCATGCCGGTTTCGCACGGGTAGATTAAGGGTCTACACAAAACCCAGAAACTTACGCGGGCGGTCCCAAAACAGCTTCCCAGAATGTAATCAGGTTAGAATAAACAGCTTAGGAAAGCAGGATTAACGGAAACATTTATTTTTATTTATTAAGTTACACAAAATAACGCTCCGGTTCTAAATCGATTTACTAACGATACCATAAACCACGTCGAAATAAATGAAAAAGTAATTTTATATATTTTCCATAAATAGAAATTGCCTTTGAAGCATCATAATTTATACCAATATTTTCAGTGATATTAAAAGATGTTTCTAAGAACGCATAAAAAAATGCGTAGGGCGTGCGGTAAATATTTGCGCTGAGCCTGGCGGGGAGATTGCTTGGAGCGACACTGATTGTATTATAATATCTTCCATATATTAATACATAAACGAACTTTTTTCTTTAATCATGAAAGGAATATATCGACATTTATATCATTCGAAACGTAATGTCCAACATCGATATACACAAACAAAACAAATTCTAATAAAAGTTAATTCGGAATTAAATTTCAAATGTACCTTAAACTAGCTATAGATGTAGTTTTTTCGTTACGTAATATTTGTAACGAGCGTGATACATTGCATCTGCTAACAATATGCGTTAAGTTTTAATTTCACGCAGTTCTGTCGTACTGGTGGTAGGGCTTTGTGCAAGCTCGTCTGGGTAGGTACCACCCACTCATCAGATATTCTACCGCAAAACAGCAGTACTTGATATTGTTGTGTTCCGGTTTGAAGGGTGAGTGAGCCAGTGTAATTACAGACACAAGGGATATAAAATCTTAGTTCCCAAGGTTGGTGGCGCATTGGCTATGTAAGCGATGGTTGACATTTCTTACAATGCCAATGTCTAAGGGCGTTGGTGACCACTTACCATCAGGTGGCCCATATGCTTGTCCGCCTTTCTATACTATAAAAAAAGTGCTTCAGCTTTATTCGTTTTTTTTTTACAATTTTCTACTTGAGACCGTAGTTCTGCAACTAACTGACAAAACCCATTAAACGATATGTTCCTTATATTTATGGATATTATCAATATTTTTTTCTTTGTCTCGTAGCGTTATCATTTAAGGTGTCCGGAACAAAATTGGAAACACGCGCATGTAATTCTGATATAAGTTTTAAGTAAAGCATGCCCGCAACGACGTGTCGACCGTCCTGTGCAGACTCATAAAGTAACACTTAAAGGGAGTCGTCGTAAAACATAAATGGGTTACACACGCGAAGCCCGTGGCTGTCGCCTCGACGCGAACAGCAAAAACTCTTCATACGTTTTAATAATATTTCAAATTCCTTATCCCTTTTTTTTTTCGCGTGTTTCAACAACACGTCAGATCCAACGATTCGAACGAAAAGAATAATACAAAATATCATTAACGTCCTCACGAAGCGAAGGAAACGGCGTATCACTATTAAATACATTTTCAGAAGATATAGTTATATTAGGGTAATTCTATCCCTTGAGGCGAGCATTGACAGGCGTTGATACGGGCTTGACGCTTATTTCACTCATTTTACCTCGGTATAAAAGCCTATTTCCTGTCCCGATTCTATACAATCGATAGTCATCTAAATAATTTATATGGACACGGTTTTTTCACGATTTTTACAGCGATGAGATTATTATTCTTGTATGTACTTGCTGGTAGGCCCTTATGCCAACAGCAAGGTATGCTTATGGTTAATATTTCTTACAGCGTCAATGTCAATAGGCGGTTGTGATCAGTCAGGTGGCCCATTTGCCAATTAAGTGAAATGTAACATTTGGGTGTAACGCTAATAAAGCAGGACGGTTTTAAATCTGTCACGTGGTACAACATTGAACGCGCTTATGAAGTCTCTTACTAGGATCGATTTAATTTGTACAATAAATGTGAAACGTATATAAAAAATAAACATTAATATCAAAGGCTTATTAAACAATGACTTTCTGAAAATGACGAATATCGTCGCTTTCCATACAAGGCAGCCATATATACATTCCATACATTACATGTAGATGACTGTATTTCATTTGAGACAAAAAGTAACAACTGAGTTTCCTGCGGTTTTACGTAGAGTATTCCTTACAAGCCGGTGGCTTATTTTTATTCAAATTAATCCTATCACAACGATTCAGAAGGGAATATTTTGATTCAATAGAAATTATTCAACACATTTCTAAAGCTATTCGGATAATTTAATTTTCCAATGTCATGTTCCGCCTAATGCGTCACGATTATCATAAGAGCAAAAACATGTTGAATATGTAATAAAAAATTTAGTATGTTTATTGTATAAGGTTGTTATTAAAAAATTGCAATTAAAATTTCAACAATTTAATCACAGTGCAAAGTAGGAATACCTACAGTGGAGAGAACGTGCCTTATCTTGAATGAATCTGTTTGTGTAGAACAATCTCCTTTTGACGGTTGCTTTGACTTTTTGATTGATTTTTTATCTTTCAAATGAAAATGATACGATCTTATACGTTAACAAAATATAAACGAGTATTGATATAATGTAATTACAATGTACATTTTATTTTATTATTTACGAGCTATTTGTATACGTTTAATTTATCCGATTTGACTTCCGCGCTAACTGCTTTATACAGCACCGTATTATATTGTACGTTGATTATTATATACCAGAAGCGTTCATCCGAATGTCAATAACAACTGTATGAAGTATTATTTTTATCGTACAATGTGTTAACGCATACGAAATACAAAATACGAACGACAAATATTAATTAAATATTATTGTTAATTTAAAAAATAATAAGAGCTTATTAGCAATAGTCATATTGATGTTGGAAAATGAAAATATATAGAATGCGGTACAAAGAGAAAGAGACAATACTAGTTTTTTTTAACTTCATAAAAATACATTCTAGATTCACGTAATGATATATCATCGTTCAAAGAAATAGTCGGACTAATATACAAATGTAAAGCGATTATTCATACAAATTACGCTTTCCTTGCTGATGACAGACGTGATTGATGATGATGCATCCTAAAATTTCATATTTTTTTGTCAACAAAATATTACTTTGAACTTCGTTAAAGACACTTGTGCCAGTAATTAGTCTTTAACATTCTCGTTATAAAGTTTTCATCGTAATTTATTCGGAACAGAGGCCCGTTTGATATTAGAGTCGAAAGCCTGCGTCGCGACTAAATTGTCGCAATTAGTTCATTAATTTTGAAATAAAACCTTTTTGGACACAATTTAGAATAAAATTACAAGGTCGAATTTGAACAATAACGTGGATATTTCCACATATTCTAAGAAGACAGACAAGAGCTTTGTGATTGAAAGTCGTCTTCGCCGATAGTTATTGTACTGCAGGAAATATAAAGCAGTAGTGCAGTTATATTTCCTTTTTCTCATACACCGTAAGTTAAACCAATTATACACGAATAAATACAACACCTTTGGACTTCATGGTTCACTCACCCCTATGTTCCGGACACAGCTGTGTATAAGACTGATGTGAATTGAAGAATGAATGTGAACCCCACTTCCGAAGTAAAAAAAGTTTCACTTCTGTCGCGTTATCGATGATCTACTTTTTATTAAAAGATCCGTCAGTCAACATATACTATAGATTAATCTTAAAAACAACAGCAGTTTTATATTAAAATGCCAATTTTGCTTTTTGCAATATTGCTACTTTTGCGATTTTTATTATAAATTAGTATTATACAATATAGGAAACCTATCTCCGCAGACCTGTTGTAATGTATTTGTTATATCTTTTTCTCATTTTGATTGACTATTTATATAGTTTAATTTTTTTTTAGATGTTTTATTTCCAGACAATTGACAAATTATACAATTGAAATATTATTACTGACACAAATTAATCAATACGTATTTTAATAACGTCGTTAATTAATTTTTTCCATTTCTGAAAATAGTTTTTTTTTATCGTGGGTAAATTTATCTTTATTTTTTTTTAATAACTGCCTTATTTACAAAGACAGTCTTATTTATAAACTAAGACAAAGTTTAAGAAATTTTACCTATAACAAATTTCAATAAAGCGACGTAGCCTTGGACCCTTCTTAAAGTTATTTATGTAATGAAACGATCCTTCATAAGATGAGGTTACTGAAAATTTAATTTAATAAATTATTCATAAATGAAAACTATATTTATATAAATATAATCAATAAATCAAAGTAATAAGTATTTACTTTTCGAAATTACGATTTCCAGCATTTAAAATATTTTTGATAGTTGTTTTAACTTTTATTTAAATTACATAACTTCCTTTTTTAATATGATATAAACTTTACCTGTTATAATATTATGTTAAGAATATTTATATATTTGTTTTTCGTTCTGATAAATAAAACGAATTATAAATTAAAAAAAATATGTTTTAATTAACCCATTTTTAAGTTATTTATAATTGACATAAACATTTTCAGCTTCACAGATTAGTGGCTTACTGACGGATTATAACCTAAAGTAATTACTCGGACAGATTTGCCTGTTTTGTTGAATCGCGGGAGCGAAGAGGCTTTCATCTAAAATTATATATAATTAGGTCACTTTAATTATACGCTGTGGTTACAAGGTCACTAATTTGAAGGCAAGGGGACTTAAAATAACATTCTTCCTTATCACAACTTCTATTGGGAGAGGTTGTATTGTGTTATTGTAGTTTTTTTTTTTATATACAGCCAATTACGTTTGGAATTATATTATCGTAGTTTATTAGTAACGTAGTTTATTTTGATAAATAATTTGTGTTTAGTATATTAAGTCTTTAAGATGAATATGCAATTGAATGAATGAGATTAATTAAGAAACAATTTATGATAATTTCACGATGTAATTCTTAAAATATTTTCCATTACTTTGTTTAAATAAAAAGTAAAACAATAAACAGTCAAAAAAGTTAATATTGTTCTCTTGCCCAACTTAATTTACCAAAGGTTATTAAGCGGTACAACGATCTATCTGGAACATGGCAATACAACTTATATACATATTTATGTTTTACAATAAATTAACTGACGGGTGGTTAAATTCAACACATAAATTACAAAACAACCAACCAACAGGTCGGCATACAACGTGATCACAAGTTATATAGCAGTCCAAGATGAGTCACGCCAAAGCCAATTCATTATTCTTTTGCCAACAAGATTGGAGAGTGTGAAAAGCAAATACTGAAAGGATTTTTTTCTCATTAGCTATAGACGTAGAAACTAAGAGTAAAACACTTCGTGCTATTCTAGATCAAGATGCATTAAGCAAAACACCCTAAGTATGATGAACATAAAGTTCTTAAATAATAAATGTAGTTTTAATTGTCTTAGTTAATAATATACAAATATTAAATTGATTGTTATAACATATGTTTCTGGAATTTTATTCTTAACTCTTGAGTCTAACTAAGTATATCCCATCTATAAAAACACCGTTTGCAAGATTATTGAAAATTAATTTTGAAAGAAAATTATTGTTTGGTCCCTTTGTTCGTAATCGAATTTTTAATGTTACTTGGATAATTTTAACTATTTCAAAGAACCGGCTCGGTATCCCTGGTTAATATATAAAATGTGAATTCCATAAAATTCGATAGTTATTTTGCCTGGAAATAAAAAATATACAGGCACATCAAAGGACAACAAGTGTGTGGGGATTTGTTATTTAAAAAATGAAGTATGCGGATTTTATATTTGGAGATTCACAGACGTTTCTGAAACTTTTAAATTTTAAGTGTGACCAGCGCCAATATAACTAAATATAAATTGAACTTAACTTAAATTAAAATTGAAGAACCGAATAATTACTATTGTAAATAAATGAATAGAGATGATCTTAAGTCATTTCAATTTTTTTTTTTTTTTTTATAGAAATGGAAGGTGGACGAGCATATGGGCCACCTGATGGTAAGTGGACACCAACGCCCTTAGACATTGGCATTGTAAGAAATGTTGTCCATCGCTTAAATCGCCAATGCGCCACCAACCTTGCGAACTACGATCTTATGTCCCTTGTGCCTGTAATTACACTGGCTCACTCACCCTTCAAACCGGAACACAACAATACCAAGTACTGCTGTTTTGCGGCAGAATATCTGATGAGTGGGTTGTACCAACCCAGACGAGCTTGCACAAAGCACTACCACCAGTAAAATTGAATGTATAGTAAACGCTAAACCCATTTTTCGTAAAAAAAGTAACCTTTATGGTCGATGTCAGGTAATTCTCGTGAATACGTAAATATTGAAATTAAATATATCTGAAATTATGCGTAACAACTAAACCAATCAATCAATCAAAACAATTACGTAACTGTTAGTTAAACCTAATTCCATCAATAATTTAACTTGAAATCGAATTTATTTCCCATTTAAAACCCATGAGATGGGGCTGGCAATACCAAAACCTTTGAATTAGAAGCAAGTTGACCTAAAAGTACACGTCTACAATGACATCTTTGATCATGAAGATCATGATATTCAGAATCTTTTCAAATAGCCATTAACATTTATAATAGCCATCGACAATTCATAATAATTGTTCCAATACAATATGTAATGCTTTAGCTTCCTAAATACACAACATAACACGGTAGGTCAATAAAATCATCGGTTGACCAATAACCACCGCGATGCTTACAGCTATGCGTTTGTGGTTTACAACCAGCCAACCAACCAATTATATCCGTATACTCAATAAATTATTCGGACTCTTTAACGATGACGTCGAACTAAAGCCTAAAAAAATCCTTAAGCCTTAATCAATATTAAAATAATTCAATTATGATGCTGCCTGGATACAAAAACACGCAGTCGCATAAAAAAATAAACTCAAATGAAATAATTGAAGGATACACCAAAGGCACAGACAAACACGTCTGTTGAGATTTGTTTGTTTGAAAAAATAAATAATATTTACTGTATATGATATTTTTTTAGTATCTGATACGTGTCATAATTCGTAAGGGGGATATAGAGTTATATATTATCTGTTTATTTTCATTTCCGCGTTTCAAACAATTATTTTCCATTTCTCTGTAATGGGAATATTTTTCCTTTGATCTGTTAAAGTTAGATAACCTTCATTTGTTCAAACCATTGCATACGGGTATTTGTCATGGTCGTGTTGTATTTGTATTATGAGTTTTAGCACATAGAGACGAATTATACAACAGCTGTTTGAAAGCGTGAGTGACATTAATTAATTAGGTCATATAATGCTATTACCTAAACACAATTAATATGATTGTATTTGTACTATTATACAATAAAATAATGACTTGTATTAGTTAAAAAATAAAAAGAACAATTTAAAAGATGATTATTGTGTTTAAGTTTATCGATAGAATTGTCAGACGACATCGCACTCACGTCAATTTTCTTCATTCGTTTCGAAGAAGGATTGGTTCTTCATTTGTCGAGTGGATTACTCAATGTCTTGGATCAACATGTTTCAGAACTTTCGTGTCGGCTAACTCACGGTGTTTGCGTTTGCCGTTACCGAGAAGTTTATTGGTTCTTCTGAAGTTTCTAGAATTTTTGATGACGTATCGATCAAAGGTTACTCTTTTATTAAAGTATTGTCCCGTGACGTCGCTTATTTTACTTTTGTTTTTATAATGAATTGCGTTACAAAGTAATCAATGTTACTAATCAAATTGTATAATGGTGTATATTACAGCGTATGGCGATAGATGGCGTTGATTGATCTGTCACAATCCTGAATTAGCTGTCAAGATTCGCTTCTGGGTGTATATAGTGAAAGTGTTTTTCTTAAAATGATCAAATAAAATTTTCCCCGAAATTAGTTTGGCGTAAATTCCAAAACCTGCCAGTTATATCTGTAATTGTTTTCGAATATATACTATTCATTTTTTAAATTATTGTAGACAATACGTTTTCGATTAAGAATACACATATCAAGCACCAATCCAAATTATGTGTCCAATATTTTAAATTATCCAGAGGTCTCTTCTATAATAAATTTATTTGCTGATATCACTGAAGCTCGTGTTATGTATACGATACGTGCTCCAGAGTCACTGATAGGGTATATTCCCTTCTTTGATATTTATTTTCGTGAAAATAGTATTTACATTTTTATATCGTATCGGGTACATATAAAATACGGAGTAACGTTATTTGACATCCTGTCTTATATAATAGAATGGAAATTTTATCTACTGTACATGGTAGGGATATATCATAAAAAGCGTCATATATAAATATTGTTAAAGTTATTCGTGTTGTTAGAAATCAAGATAGAAATAGGTTCTTAAAAAGAGATAAATCAAAATAACTATACAACAATAAAGTAGGCGTATATTGACACGTACAATTTACACACAAAAATAGAATAAAGTAATCAAAACTGAGCAAGTGAAATATTATTTATGAGATATCCGCCACAACCGAAAGTCCAAGCAGAAGTGTCTAAAGCCAGCTTGGCCGGCCGATGAGCTCGGCGGGGCCATTTCCCACTACGATGATCATCATGTGATCAAGTCGCCCGCTAGGCCACGCCCACGATTTTGTAAAATAAAATGAGATATTTGCTACATTGTATTTTGTTGATGAAATATGAATTTTGATCAAATATTTTCAATTTAAAAGCGCAGATTCAACACTACATACACTAAACTAGTATAACCTCTATGATATAAAATCCAATATTGTCGATATGCACGAATCATTTTTTATTATGTGTCTACGGGTTGGCTTTTTTTTTGCAATAAGCAGATCTGTTTGTCAAATTCCGATTGTTAGTGTCTTGAAACAATATAATTGAACGAGATTTGTCTGGTTTCAAGCCGACGGTCACTTGCAACTTATCGAATATATATTATTGTCAATGCCGATGATTGAACTTTATATTCACAGAACGTATTTTATAAAGGTGTAAATTACTACTCGGTGACGATAGATGGCGTTGATTGAATCTCTCATATTCCGGAATCGCTCTGTTTATTTTCGCTACTAAATATATATAATATGAAAGTAATTATTGTATGGTGATCAAATAAACTTTAGTTCTGTAAACTGTGGAAAGCTCTTCCTTAGTATTATTTAACATCTGATCCCGCGATATTACTTCGGCGTAAACGTATATAAATATATTACACAATTAAATTCTTAATATTATTTCAATTTGTAGTTATAACATAGGCACACATCTTATGGCAAGCTTACAAAACACTGCACATTCTTAGTTCGCTTAGTTTTCTTGTTCTCAGAAAGCAAGTAAAATATCGCCAAATTGCCGACATTGACTAATGAGACGGTGTATTTGGAAAATAGACAGGATCCGTGTTTGCGCACACTTTCGAATTATAATTTCGTTAAAACAAAAAAACTTCCGATACCATAATTGCGACTGGTCCGATGAAATTAAAATATATTTCGATGAAAATAAAAATATTTTACTGGTGGTAGAGCTTTGTGCAAGCTCGTCTGGGTAGGTACCACCCACTCATCAGATATTCTGCCGCAAAACAGCAGTACTTGGTATTGTTGTGTTCCGGTTTGAAGGGTGAGTGAGCCAGTGTAATTACAGGCACAAGGGACGAATAATTGGCGATTTAAGCGATGGACAACATTTCTTACAATGCCAATGTCTAAGGGCGTTGGTGTCCACTTACCATCAGGTGGCCCATATGCTCGTCCACCTTCCTTTTCTATAAAAAAAAATAAAAAATAATCTGTATTATTTTATATATTGTTTAATTTTTCTATATTTCAAGGAATGTTTACTTTGTTTACTGTTCTTTAAAATAGTAATAATCTATTGTACAATTCTCTGGAGTATTTACTCGGATTAACTGAGTAGACTATTATGATTTATTACAATTTTTAATAGTCATGAAACTACATTGAAATGGTAGTGTTTTTTCACAGACTCATTATAGTTTTCTCAAGTTCTTAGAAACTGAATATTTCTTCTTTTCGTTTCGTTATTCGCTATTCAGTGCTTTTGTTTTTTTTTCCTGACTTATTTTGCAACAGAAATAACTTCTAATGCCAATTTAATTCAAGACTTAATAAATGATTCTGCAATATTGACTTTTTTTATTTGATTTAAGTATTTGGATTAAAATAAAGTAAACAAGAAATAGATAATGTTGATTAGCGTGACTTGTATTATTATTATAAATATAATATAACAATATAACATTAAAGAAGACGCAATGAAATTTAATTTTAATTTCATGAAACCCGGCGTAAAATGGTTCGCCCGGTGGTCAGTGGTCACCTTCCCGCATAGAAGCTGGCACTGTATGCTTTATAAAGTATAAATATCGGTATGGGAACTGTGGCTTATTCACCATTCAAACCGATACGAACTTGTTTTGCGGTAGTACATGGTAAATTATTTTACCCTACGCACTACTTGCACAAGGTCTACTAACACGTAGTTTGTTAATTTGGCATTTATTAATGTACATATTTATTAATATAATAAGACATATTTACATACAATACAAAAATATATAGTCAATAAAACTTTGTGTTTAGAGCTATTAATGAAATTAATTTACATTAACTTGGAAAAAAAATATGTCAATCATCTCAATTTAGAAACAAAGGCATAATTTAGTAGGCTATTAAAGCAAATGCATTCTTTTGTTGTTCATTTTTCGACAAAAATAAATAGTGAACCGGTACAAATAATACTTTTAATAAATCAATCGCGATGACAAATTGATGAGACAGATTGAAATTATTGCTTCACTGTCAGCTGACCAAAACACTTTTTATTAAAAAAATCTTTGCATATTATACCATTATATTTTGCATTAACATGTACGAGTTGGACATTTTTATTCCAGAAAGTAATGAGATTCTCGAGGGTAGCGAAATAACCTCATCTCCAAGTCTACAACGCCCACAAGAAGAAAAGCCACGGACACAGCGACTTGTGATTTATAATATTGTAAGTCCAGAATACAAAACGTCGACAAAAGTCATGATATTAAGTAACTTTTTATGAATAAAATTTTATAAATTCGTAACAAAAATTTAAAGTACTATAGTTATTCATCCTAAACTTCATACCCAAAAGAATCGATGATCCACTTTCAAGTGAGACGAAATCAAAGAATTCTTTATCAGATAGGCACTTTTGAATCAGCATGTTACAAACTTGGATTAAATGTAAATCTTCACCTATTATAGTTCTGTTCGTTATAATATTACAATACAATGCCTCGTATTTCTAGTAGCTAGCTTATAAAACCACTGATCCTTAGATTTCATCCCCAGGTAGGGGCGAGAAAAAGTTATTCTATTCTCAGTAGCAGCAGGACTTTATGTATTCAAATTCAACCGGATAATACTTGAAAATTTATTTTATTTTTCAATATTTCTACTATTACTTGTTGGTAGGGCTTTGTGCAAGGCCGTATTGGAACGTAGCATCCACTCATAATATATTCTGCCGCTAAACAGTACTGCTTAGTATTATTGTGATCTGGTTTGAATATTGAGTAGACCTGTGAAACTGACTGAAACTGACAGACTGTGAAAAAGCCGAGATGGCCCAGTGGTAAGAACGCGTGAATCTTAACCGATGATCGTGGGTTCAAACCCGGGCAAGCACCACTGAATTTTCATGTGCTTAATTTGGCCTTTGAGAGGAGGCCTTTAGCCCAGCAGTGGGACAGTCACAGGCTGTTACGGTTACGGCTGTGAAACTACAGGCACAAGGAATATAACACTTATATCCCAAAGTTGGTGGTAAATTGGTGATGTAAACAATTGTTAATATTTCTTATAGTTCCAATGTTTATGTGCTCATGTGAGTGGTGGTGACCATTTACCATCAGGTGAAACATTTCCTAGCCTGCCTACCTACTAAAATAAATTTAAAAAACCTAGCTTAAGTAATACTATAAACAATAACTAAATAGTAGTGCTAGCATAAAATAATAAATAATACAATAATTTTCTCTTTAAAATTCATTCGACATCGCTAATCCAGTTTAAACCAGACAAAACTGCCCTATAACGAGCTTTATACAAAAAGTCAATTTAGTTCTCGTTCGAGGGCCGATATATCGCTATCGAGTATGAGATAAGTGAAATCTATTAATATTCATAGACCAGATACAAGTATAGAATAGATGTTGACCTGTTCTGATGTAAATGTCACTGTTAAGGTCGATCGATTCATTTCTTTAATACTAATTTTATTATGATGTATTACGTTGTATGACTCACGTTTCAACTGTTTATTGTAGTGTTAATATTCCTAATGATAGGGTAAACAGTATTAATATTATTCTGTTTTTGGGAGGTCCCCAATAAAAAAATTAAAAAGTAGTAAGTCTAAATATTCCACTGCCAGGAAAGCTTCTCCGTTTGAGGAGAATGCAGTTTATTACACCACGCTGAAATACATGCGGATTTCCTCATGATGATATCCATTACCGAGCATGAGGTGAAATATAAACACAAATTAAGCACATGAAAATTCAATAGCACGGGTTTGAACGTACAATATTCGGTCAAAAACACTTGTTCTAACCACTGCGCCTTAAAATCACATCCTTGCTAAAAAAAAATGTATTGTAAAATAATGTAAACGTTCTACAACTTACCTAAGGTTTGCTTTCTTATTAAAGTTGATGAATAAATGTAGTAGAATTTCATCTGTCACGTGCAGGTTTCCTCGCTATGTTTCATTCGCAGACGAGCACGAGATTATAAACGTGAATTTAGCACATGAAAAGTGCCTCGACTTGATGCATTAATCTAATTAAAACGGAAATAAAACGTTTAATTAATTTTAATGAAAAATGAAATAGTTACTATGTAATAGTTTTAAGTAATTAAAGCTTTTAAATCGTCACAAATTGTACACTTAAACTTATCCAATAATAATTTTTTTATTACACTACCGAAATTACCCGTGAACTACGAACTTGTTATATTGCACCGCCATCTAGTAGAGAGCTCCAATGAACTGGATAGTATAAAATTCTCATCTGGCCTTCTTCATAAAAAAATACATATATGTATGTACTTTCAAGAAGTTCGAATAAACGGTGTCAAGTCTATTACTTAAAAATATATATGAAAACCAACCAGGCCTAGACTTAGAAGTCCAAGGCCCCGAGGCTCTTTGATATTTGAGCCCCTCCCCGTCATTCCGAAGCGGTAAGAATAATATTATATTATTATTGGTTGGGCGGGACCTATCAGACCTAGGCATAAAACCGGGGCTGATACCTACACCATTTTTATATACAGGTAAAAAATATTTTTATTTTGCTGCCCAACGCTTCGAACGAGCTGCATCTGCCTTGGTCACGAGCTAATTAGGAGCTTAGCGCGCACTGCGATGTCGACTGCACCAGTTATATTCGTCTACCTTTATTATACTTTTATCGTCTTTTTTCTACAATCACGTTGCGAGCACACTACACTAACACAATTGAGTCGTACGTACGTTGTTTGAGGCACTTTAATTTTATGTAATTCAGTAGTTCCGGGTACCATCGTTGCTATTAAAAAATGTTCTTTCATAATTTTAATCGCTTTATGTACCAAACGGTGGTAGTCATTTTTGTCCTTTGAGCTCATGAAGCTTAATCCAGTGGTTTGATACAGAGTTAAGTAGCTAGTCTGCGGATGTATTTGTTTAATCGTTGGTATATTTTATGTGACCAATTTGGCTATTGCACGCTTAGCTTGACCAATATAAACTTGGCCAATATAAACTTGGTGCTTAATCCAGACTGACATCCTTTGATATACTACGTAATATTGGTCCAGGGTGTGAATACGAATGTTTGGGATATTTTGGTTTTTATATAGCGTCGACTACTCCGTCACTAGTTTGTCATTTTGCACACACGGTGCTAACGTCTTGTTTATTTCTCCGAACGAAGCAATGAACATAAGCAACGTGCCTCTCCCAGTATTAAATAGGACCCGAATTGAAAGCTGTATGTATGTACTAAATACTCTATCCAAATGTTGACTATGTGCTATGGGACTTCCCATAATTACACAGATTATTTTTAAGTAGAACAATCGTGGGGTAAATTCCTCGTTTCTAAAATTAATAATTTGTAGATATTTTTACCATTCCCAATTAAGAAATTAAGATATAACATTTTAATAAAAACAGCAATACAAGAAATTAAAAAAATATATACAAGAATATATAAATTTATAAAAAGCTTGTTGATTTAGTTTTTGTAGATTTTCATTTGGAATTTATATATATTTTATGAAAAAGTTGATAATGTCGTTTTATTTGTAAATAAAAAAATAAGGGTTACCATTGTGTTTTCTTACTTATTATTCTCGACGGACTCTACATTCCGACCTGGATTGAGAACAATTCAAGTGTACTCGTAAGAGCCTAATTGTAGTTATATCGAATATCGTATAAATGTTATATGTATCAAAATATATATAATCTATCAACCGTTAAAGAGTTGCCTTCATATGAAATTGGTTTCTATGCATATTTTATTCCCAAAACTCGTATTTCTAGTATCTCCGAAAACCCCTCAAAATGCAAATGCAATAGAGCTTTGACACTACGCGTCGTATATTAATTAGTTAATTTCACGCCAAGCATACACTTTCAGAAGTTTGTTTTATTATTAGATAACTAATTATAAAATACATATGTTTGTTTGTATGTAATAATAATAATATGTTTGATTATACACCAAAAAGATGTAAATTTTAAAATAAGAATACATTTCAATTTTGCACAATAAAGTGATCTTGTCGATATAAATTTATGATTGCGCGAAAGTATGAGCGATGTAGTTGTGTGTGAAAGTGTTATTTATTTTTATTGACATACGATTGCAAGTAAGTGCCACCGCTCATAGACATTTGACAGTGTAAGTAATATTGAACCATTCCTTTCATCGCTCACACGTAACAAAAACGTATGCGTAACGTAAACGTCGTTACAAACCAAAGTATGTGTCAGTAAGTATAATTATAATTTTGTAAGCGCGAATCACTTTTTATATATATTATAGAATTATAGAATACTATAGAATATTGTAGAATACCTGTGTGTTAAACACACATTCTATAACTACAGGTATTCTATAATTTATAAAGAAGAGTATAGAACAGTCATAATAGAATTATGTTATACAGGTTGAAGCAGAAATCGGGATAAAGATTTCCGAAGTATCCAATTTACAGGAATACTATTAGCGGATGCAAAAGTTAATATAAATTGTTCTCAACCCGAAAATCGTAGCCGTACCGTTTATATATTACATATTTATACCAAAATAAACATTTATGTGATAATTTTACGAACAATTTAACACCGATAAAAGCTTTTCAATCTCCAATATATCTTCGGAATAGACTCCACTATAAAATACAAGTGTAGTCACAGCGCGCGGTCCACGAGAAATTCTTTTAAAATATGGATATTTATTTGTACCTGAAAATATTGCACACAAGCGTGTCGTAAACACGAGAAAGCATTTCGTGAATGCAGATAAGCAAATGGTACGTTTGTTGCACTCCGCAGTTTAATGGTACCCGTTCTAATCGTTACGAGTATTAAGTGCAACACACCTTCCCGAATTCTATTTAGATAAAGCGGATATGTATTGCGATTTAGTTACCAAGTCTTTAGACGTTATTTAATACGAATGATACAATAGCCCTAAATAGTATTTACCCGTTATGGCAATTATCCATCATCGTGATTTTTAATCGGAATAACGGCCTTTAATTGTCATATTGCCAGCCACAAATTACATTTGTTCCTAAAAGGGTACTTAATCGATCTCACAACTCTAGTATGGAATATTGATTATACATTTATCGACTGCCTTGTTTGTCTAGTAGCTAGATATAAGGCGCAGATCCCAAGGTCCTGGGTTCAAACTCCAGGTCGAAAATTCTCAGAAGCAGCCCGGAGTCTGGAACTTGTGAGTACAATCCCGTGCCACTACAGAGTGTGTCTGTGTTTGCGCACAGACTTGTGCACTATATTATGTCCTGTGCAGTAGACTAATCACTCTTGAGATTAGGTCTGAAGGATATAATCATACGTAAATAGAATATATTATTTTTTATTTGTATACACCAATTGAGCACGTTCAGTAGCAATGGTCTTCTTTTGTTTTTAGCCTGCGAACAGCTTGTGATCGTTCTTGTTCTATGATTTATATCCATCATTTTTTGTGACATCGTCTGCATAATCAAAATTCAACGTGCAGCAATTTAGTCGCATACAATTTCAATATATTTGGATATAACGTACTATTTATTTCATCTTAGAAAGACAAACAATTATGATATACACAAAATATTATCACATTGTAAAAATATTCAAAATAAAACATACATATATTCACAACTAACGTTCACCTATTCAATATATTATTTGAGGTATCATACGTATTTTCAAGAAAATCTCAGTAATACTAACCGTATACTCCAAAGCTCTCTGTTGGCTATCCTTTTCAATATACTTAAGAATAGGAATAGAGACGGCCTTTTCGTAAAACATTTTGTACCTAACTGTCTCTTATTCGTTTCTTTGGAGAGTTCGATTATAATAGAACATTTTCTTTGGCGTCCTCTGGAGGTACCTATATTCAGTATATCGAATACCCGATTTATTTCATGGCCTCCAATATTGCACGGACGTCATTCGTTGTATTGTGTTATGCGTCAGAGGGACACTGTGCGGTGCCAACGTACATGGACAATAATTTAAGACGGTTCTATTGAATTTGCTCGGTTATCCAGATACTAATCTCGATATATATGTAGGTCGCTTGGATGTTGGATGGTATAAATGAAAATTTAGTTCTATTTTTAAACGTAATAAGATTGTTTATGTGTTTCAGAAATTGTTCAGGAAATTATTTATATCTTTCCGGAAGTTTAGTTTAATCCTAATATTTCTCTTTCTGCCATTATCGATTTGAAATTCGAACGAAGAAGACGCAGCTAACTAATCAACTTTACACATAAATAGAACAATAAAATCGCTTTAGTTGTTTACGGTAGCTATTGTCAATGCTGGCTACGCATGTGATATTATAATGGACTATTGAGTTCGCAAACACGTGTCTATTTTCTATTAATTTATTTCATTTAAAGGGAATGAAGGAAAAGAAATTGAGTTATGATTTGAATCAAATTGATAACATGGTAATAAGAATCTAACCGCACTGACATATTGTTTTGTTGTCAATGAACGCAATTATTTTATCCATGATCTACTGAAATTCGAAAGCGACCATTTGTAAAAAACATACCGTAACTTTTATTAACCTCGACATAAAAAGAGTGGTGTTAATAATAATAATAAATATCTTTATTGCTCACAAAGAAAAAAAAACAAATATAAAAGTAAAAAACAAAAAAAGCTTAAAATAATAGCATGCAGAGTACTATATATATAAATCTAAATACATATACACACATAAATACAAATATATAAATAATTTAAAAAAAATGTAACTAATAATTGGAATATATAAGATAAAACATACTTATACAATAATCATAATAAGTATAACGTGTGTATTCGTAATGCGGTTTTTTCTATTTGAAACCTGATGTGATCGAGATGGTTCTAAGCTATGAATTACAAAAAGATCCATTCGGGCGTTTGAAGATTATTAGCTTATTACCTTCTTGACAAAAGGGTCTTACAATTAGTACGTTCGATTTATATGAAAACTCGGTCCCCCGAAACGACGATTCTTGTATTAAAATATTACTAGGTACTTGACGGCGAGACTGTGGCGCCGTTGTTGATTAAGATTATTACATTTGAGATGAGAGTGATAGCATACTTTTTGTTGTCATCTCACTCTGGTGGAACGTCAAACGGACAGTCATATATCTTGGTTGGACATCATCGACGAATCGCCGTTAATTTTAATTACGTTTGAATTATAACTTAAGATGGATTTACCTAATGTCTCTATTGATATGCTGATTTATTTATTATAAAATTAGATGGACAACAAAACCATTTCATTTTTTTTTGCGTGTAAGTATATACTGGTGATAGGGTTTTGTGCAAACTGCTCAGGGTAGGTAGAGCCCAGTCATTAGTCATTTAATCGCCAAACAGCAATACTTTGTATTTCTGCAATCCGATCTGTAAGGTGAGTAAGCCATTGTAATTAATTTTCTAAAAATATATCTAAGATTAAGTAAAAATATATCTATCTAGATTAAGGATAAGGTAATGAATGTTTTTTTTTAATAAAACTAGATAATATTTTTTTTAGATTTACTTTATAAAATTATAGGCCGTAAACAAATTTACGCGTCTGACAATTTTTCAAACTGGATTATGATGCCTTTGTGTACACGATATAATTAAAGTTTACTCTCGACCAATTTTCTGGCAAATAATTAAACTTCGAACAAACTTTCACACTAAACTTGAACGTTTATTTATTAAATATTAAATATTTTACATGATAAATTTTTGTGATATAAATTTACCAATTAGGAATTTATTAACAGTATATTAAATTATCTATATCTATCCATCGTAGATGGACCGACTATAATCTATTCCTGTTATAGTAGATTGGGGGCTTTATAAGCTTTGCTGCTCCATAGCAAATTGGCGAATAGCCATGTGCTAAAGTAGTTTATGCTGAGAACAAATGAGCGATCATTTTACAAGACTCGCTTCTATCTATTATATTATGAATGACATATTTTTTATATACATATCTATATGATTACGTTTAACAAATATTATCATGCATTGCAGACTTTGTTTTTTACCAAAACATAAATGAAAATTTCTTGTACGTAGGGATATCTACTATACACACGGGGTTGTTTATGCTTTAAGTATATTAGTGCAATATAAATTGTCTTTTTCATAATATAATATATCTTATTTCTCACTCACGGAATTCATGTTTAGTTATTTCTAAGCGTTTCCAACTTATCATTTAAACATTATTTCAAATTGTTTATTAATTAACAAGTTTTTTTATGTATATAATTATATTTGTGATTTATATTGTTATGATATGATAACTATTTATTGGCTGAAAGCGGTAAATACACTTGATATTTAACTCTTGCCACTAATTAACTATCTCACTTTTCATACTGAAAACATCACGACAGCTGATTAGAAATAGAGTAATTAGTGTGAAATGTTGCTTAAATGGACATCATTCACTATCAACAGTGTCTAATTTACAGAATAGTAAAACCACTATTGCTACGTATATTGTGTCGAATATGCACTACACCGCCTAGTACTCAACAAACTCACAAAGCCAGCAAGTCGATAACATGACAGGCTATACGTGCTATAATCTCGCTACAACGGTTTTCCTATATCCAATAGCTGTAGATTTACTAGGCTACATTTGCTAGCGTAAATTCGAAATAAATATGTATGTGTGTAGAAATATATCATTTTTAATATTGCAAACATTATAAATGCGGAAGTTTGGATGGATGTTTGTTAGTCAACAACACCATAACTGCAGAAGGCTGATTATCTGGATGAAACTGGCACTGAGATAGATTATAGTCTAGAATAGCATATATGCTACCTATAACCCCGGTAAAATGCACGGTGAGATATATATGAGTGAGTACACCGAATATTTGACAATGATTCCTTTGAAGATGCAGAATCGTTGATTACCTATCGCTAAACGGATGGCACAGCGATTGCAAACGTTTGCAAAAAAAAAAAAACACGTGTTTCGTATTTGACAAAGCAGTGTTGAGTACGATTCGACTCCTGAATACGCCAGTCATACAAAAACAAAAATGTGGAAGATAAATAAAGTGTCTAGTTTAGATTTTGTTAATATTCTTTTATTTGAGCAGAACCTTTAGTGACCTTTTAGTTGGACGATAATATTTTATTGTCAATGCACTTGAATGGTCCATCCCATGTGCCTGTATTTACAATTGTCCATTTATCCTTCGAACCGAAATACAGCAATACAAAATATTATTACTGTTTCTCGTTAGTACCCTAGACGGGCACAAAGTTTTTCCATACGTAGGTTTTTTGACTATTTAAATACAGGAATACAATCATTGTTAATTTTATTTGTGTAAACATAGTCATTTGAAACAGGCACATGGAGCGTATTTAAATAGCTTAAATTTTGTTCTAAGGGATCCCGATTTTGAAGGTAACCGTAACAGCCTGTGAATGTCCCACTGCTGGGCTAAAGGCCTCTTCTTCATTTTTGAGGAGAAGGTTTGGAGCTTATTCCACCACGCTGCTCCAATGCGGGTTGGTGGAATACACATGTGGCAGAATTTCAGTGAAATATAGACACATGCAGGTTTCCTCACGATGTTTTCCTATTTTGAAGTTATTTACAAGGTAATGTGTAATGAATATTTATTTTTGTTTTCGTGCATCGAATCCTTTTGCTGTGACTGTTGACTTAATTCTATATTTACTGTTATAAGTATATATACTTGAGATTCTCAGGCATATCAATATATATAAACAACATAGAACAAAATAAGTTTATGTAATAAATATTGCGTAAGATAGTATCAATAAGGAATGTTTTCCACGAAACGAGATAGTAACATCACCGCAACCGTTCATTCTCTTGTTTCAAGAACAAATTGTTTCAATATTTATTACACCCAATACATTTGAAGCTCAAGTTTTGTTCGAGGTTTTCATAATGGAGTGGTTTCTTCGAAAAACATATTTTTGATCATTGAAAGTTATTTATTGGTACAGTTTAATAAATTTCTGCGAATTTATTTCGTTTTCTTTGATAAGTAATGTTGATAACGAATCTCGTATCGTTGTTATATTATTATTTACGTTATTTTTATGAAATTAGATATTGTTCTCTCGAATAACTTTAAAGGTTTTTTTTATTTTTATTTCGAGAGATTCAATTGAACAAATATTTTAATAAAGAAAAGTTTTAATTAAAATGTCATATATTAATTTCATAGAGAAGCTTTTTTGATTCGTTTATAATAAATACATACTTGTAAGTTATGAATATTATATTTATGATTCTACTATTCTATTGACAAGTCCACAATTTCTATCATATTTAGAATTTCCAATAACCTCAACAATAGCAGCTAAATTGCCACATACAAGGAAGTGAAAATTCTACAAAATTCCAGCGAAAAAAACGACTTTTCCCGAAACTTGTCAAGTACAATAGCTACAAGTTTCACAATAGCCAATCCTGTAATGTCTAACAAGACGAACCCTAAAGGGTCCTTAATACATTTATTGGGGACGTAATTTCCCCCTGACGTACCCATAACATTTCCTTTTCGACTCCCAATAGTATTCAAGTTATAAGATATAGCGAAGCGTCTGTACATTTTTATTATAGGTTCAATTTATAAATATACATAATTTGGTAATATTTTCCCGTTCACTTCTAGGCTAATACCTCATCTTTCCTATGTAATAATATTTATTTTATATTTTCTTTTACAATATTATTATGTTAGTTACATCACTCGTGACGTATTATAACGTAATATAAGCCGAGTTGTACTTATAATGAATTATTATTGTTACAAGTTGTGGTAATATATCTATAATATATCTCAATAAATCTTTATAAGCCTATTTGAGTCATAATTACTATTTGGATTTTGAATCGCTTAAAGCATCTACGAATAACCAGAAGAACAATATATTACAATATTAGTCTAAGAAAATTCATAAAAAGACCTGTCGTTATTTTTCAGTTTTATTATGTTTTTTTTTTTTTTGTAATTTTCAGCATGTATATTGGTACGACAAATATAAAATATTTATTATATAATATAATATTATATAATATTATACATTTACTTAAGAGTAAATGTATGCCAATAATTTCATTTATCTTTGGTCTTATCGCTCGTAGCATTTATTTAAGATCAAAGAAATTATAATCCTTCCTTCTATCGACTTATTTTTCCGTTATATAATCCGGATCTTAATTTGTGTATTGTTCGAAACAGAATTACTTCTCGAAGACTTACAGCCTTACTTAAAAACATTGTTTAGCGGGTGATTAATTAAACAATGCTGTGTCTTCTTCTTTCGAATGCCAAATCAATAATGTAAGAAAGAGCGAAATGAGTGTTTAACTGAACAGCCGCTAAGCAAATATTAAAGTAACCGTAATAGTGCCGTAAGTCTCCGAAAAGTCTTTATTTAAGTTTATTTCTTTAACGGATTATTTTTCATCATAAATATTTGGATTTTAACATTTTAAGAAATTAATATGGAATAAATCTTTTGTTTCTTATTAAACGTTCCGTGATCTAATATGTTTTTGCATGAGCTGTCTAAAAATATTATTAAGTTTTTTTTTTGTATATTTTGAGTATCTTTTAAATATGAAAAAAATTACAAATTGTCTTTTGTCTTTAAGTAGCATTTCGTTAAACAAACAATAATATACAGGACCAAAACTATTTTCGTAAATATGCAAACTACATATTACTATTATCATAATTCATAGAAATAAAACCTATAACACACCATGTTCTCACAAAAATAGTGATTGTAATGTTTATATATTTTTATTATAAACAGATATTCAATAAGCGACACCGTGTATCATATATACATACATATGTATCGTGTATCGTGTATACTTATTTGTAGTATATAGCTCACATTAAAGCAATATCTATGAAAGAATTTCCCCTTTACGTTTAAATTGATGCCAGATATGAAATTTGTCTTTTTCAGAATATTTCGTTCGTAGCCTTTAGAATGTTCGTATTGCATGTATCTATATACTATATAATAATACTGTAGACGTATGATTGTATCTAAATTCAGATCAAACTATAAGAAGCAGTAGTGATTATCAAGATATTTTATTTACCAATTAGCATTGTTGGACAATACTATCTATTATCAATTAACGTGATACTAATAATTACTAGGTGTAAAGCTAAAGTATTCAAGAACAAAAAGTGATGCTCAAGTTATGTCATGCATGCGAAGCGTAAAATCAAAGATTGAATCTAGAACGACGTCATTGTCTGTGTATGTCAGGACGCAACTCAACGTTGCCTAGAAATTGCGGAGACGTGACTGAGAGGTCGATTTTTATACAAGACTCGATGGCACAATTTGGAACAATCTAGAACGATTTTACTGCTCTATTCTCTAGGTAATTGTGTATTTATTCCACCTCAGGGAAATTGTAGTAAATTGTCAGTTTAGGTCGCAGTTTGTCAAGTCGTACATTTTTAATTGTATCTGTTTCTATTAAATAAACTATTTTATTTTAACACCATTGTAAGCAATTTATTCGGCCACCTTTTTAACCTTAGTCCAAAGACATTGGCCTAGTGATAAGTTTAAGCAAATTCCTTATACGGAAAACACTTCTTACTTATGGTAGATCTTTATGCAAAATCGTCGAGCTGGGTTCCTACTCCAAAAAATAAACTCTGTATTACCGTGTTATGGTTATTTTATCCGCTTTGCCAAACATATTAGCATAATTACAAGTAAAAGGGACATAACATTTTAATTACCAAGATTATCGACTTAAAACATTAACTTATCCTTAGATAAACTTTTATATAGTCTTATATAAATATTAGCTATTTAAGTCCACGTTATAATTCAAAGTAACGTTATTGTTGCATTCAGTAGGTATTAATACTCAACATTTATGAATATTAGTATATTTTATAGAATTAGTATTTTAACATCAGAATTGTATTATTTAGTATTGCACGTATGTATATCGATTTTAAAATATTTAAAATATATATTGCATGAATATTTTTTGCTGAAATTGTATTCTGTAATATTCGAATCCGTTCTCGCAATTTAGAACACAAAATTCTAACGAATTTTGAAATAGAATTTAGTAAAACATAGATATTTCTATCGAAAAATAAATATTTTACGTCAGATTTATTACTGGGGTTTTTTGCATGATGCTATATTACAGAAACCTTCTTCATCCATCATCATGTCGAATTGTTTTGTTTAGCATAGAATGTCCACGGGCGACCCTATTTTTCTCCGTTGGGAAACGAATAAGGTGCCTCGGGATAAAATAGTAATTTATCTTTGCGTTAACTGTAGTCGCCACGACAGGGTAGATTTCTACTAGAAGAAATCTTAAGAAATAATTACACTATTGCTCTTTAAATAAAAAGTCTTTCAATGACCTTGAATAGACTTGAATGCCTCACATTGACATACCAGCTATGTTGTTGTACATTTTGTCATATATTAAAATGTTGAGCTCAAAGTCTTTTCTGCTAAAAGCAAAGCCTAAGAGGTCTTGAAAAGACACGAAGTACGCTCAGAAATTGTGTCGAAATTTCGCTTCGAACTTTTTTACAAAATTTAAAAACGAGCCTTTATAACGTTAAAAATAAGTTGCCAAAAGACCGACGAAAATGCTTCTACTTAGTTAAAACTTCGGCAGTTTGTATGAATAAAGTCATCGCTAAATAAAGTTCAGGATTCTTTACAGATATCTAAGGACATCGGAAGTCCGTTGGTCGGAACTTGCTTACAAGGATGACGAAGGTCTTCCGCTTACAAACAAGTAGCCTAGAACATAATACATTTTTTTTTATATTTCATCTTTTGTAATTTTCAGTATTTATATATGTACGAGCCAAATTATAGAGAAGTTCCAATATCTTTAAATATTACTGTACTTTTACGAATATGCTGAAACAGCTGTTTAACTATGCTTGGATAAATTACGGTTTCATGGCATGGCATGGCATGGATAAATTTCGTATTTTGGTAAAATACGAAAATACTGTTCTTTTTTATACTGTTATAATATTCATGATTTCCATTAAAGGAAAAAAACATGTTACTTTGTTTTAAATTGTCATTCTATACGCCATTTTTACATTTAAAAATAATATTTTTATTTGCTATTGGACTAAATTATACCGACAAAAAAAATCGAATTCGTCTTACGATTAGCTTTATCTAAGACTAGCTTGGCTCGCTTATCTTTAGCTTAGCTAAATATATATATATATATATATATATATAAATAAAATACTGGCTATTTAAAATAAATTTATTTTATATTTCCGTATCCTTGTAACAATAGAACTTCAGTGGTCACAATTATTGGACTGATTTTCTATCCATTACTGAAAAAGCACTCCGTGTATTAGAGGACCCTATTGTATTCAGTTGCATTCAGAAGCTATTTGATGCTGTCTGTCGGTACGTACAGAACAAAATAATGAAGGCTGCATTGTGCCCTGTATGAGAGGCAATCTCTGCTAAACTCAACGCAGCATGAAGATAGTACGCTGTGTGAAGGCAGATAATGCCTTATTGAAGAACATTTATTAACTTCTTCGCGCGCTTATTATGTATGCACTATTATGGTTACAATGTATTTTCATCACACTTTTTCAATCCGATTGTAACCTACTCATAGACATTAAATATAAATATTTTTAAGTATGTCTTGCAAACTCTGATAAAAAGTCATCGAGCTAGTGTAACAATAGGCACAAGGGACAAAACATCTTAGTTGCCAATGTTGGTGGAGCATTAGCGATATAAGGGACGGTTAATATTTCGATTTGCTAGTATGCAGTATTTTTAACCATAACCTTAACAGCCTGTGAATGCCACATCCCACTGCAGGGCTAAGGCCTCCTCTCCCTTTTTGAGTAGTATGTTTGGAGCTTATTCCACCACGCTGCTCCAGTGCGTGTTGGTAGAATACACATGTGGCAGAATTTCAGTGAAATTAAACACATGCAGGTTTCCTCACGATGTTTTCCTTCACTGAAAAGCACGAGATGAATTATTATCCCAAATTAAGCACATGAAAATTCAGTGGTGCTTGCCCGGGTTTGAATCCGCGATCATCGGTTAAGATTCACGCGTTCTTACCACTTGGCCATCTCGGCTTAAGTTAAACTAAAAAATTTAATAAGTTAAATTATATCCTCGTTACAATTCATAGTATATAGTCTTCCTCATCGATTTCGATAACGACGACCCTAGAAATCAATTGTTATTTCTAACATGAGCCCTAATGTACGTATATAATATGAGAATATTCAAAAGACAAACGTTGATTAAAACAATGACAGCTATTATAGGTTCCTCTCTTGGGCAAAAATTCGGCGATGTTTCCGTTAAATTTGCATATTAATCATTTTAATCATTGGTACGGTCTCGTGAGCGTCTTACTGCTCCGCAATTGGAGTAGGCATACAGTTTAGCCGCTCCACTGCGGGTTGGTGGCTATATGTACATTTGTCAGAGTTACGTCCGACACAATATATATGATCGCTATATTATTTTCATTAAAACAAGATAATTTATATAAATAAATGATACATTACACGAAAATCAATGCTGTATGGTACTTGCCTGGTTTCTATGTTATCTTCAATGATCTAAGTGTTACATAAATTGCGCAATTTCGTCTCTTTCAACCGAAAAAAAAACACACCAAAAGTTAGTCTTTAAAACACACTACTCTCATTTTAACAAAACTAGTTTCATGTTATATAATAATTTAACTTTATGTAACAAACGTATATACAAAACATAACATTTGAATAGTGACATGTATAACGTAACGCGACATAATGGTGAAATCCACTAATGACGTCACGGGGGAAACAAATCTAAAATATGACTCCATCGGGCATTGTCTTGTACTGACAGTAATTATGTACAATTCAGCCTCAAAACTCCTCCAGGGCGCTCAGTACAAACTGGCACACATCGTGAATGTCTTCCATTTTGAATAACATTTGCATTTAATACAATGATAAAATGTCTTTATTTTCTTGGGACACATTATGTTTTATTTAATTTCATTAACTTTGAAAGTTTTTTGTCACCATTTACCCTAGTATATACATGCTAAATATTATTTTTATTAGCGTGAGATTAATAATTATAAATAGAAAGTAAACAGAAGTGAAGTACAAGTCAATAGTGCTTAAATAAAATAGCCAACGTAACGATGAGATATTAATTCAAACTTTTGAATTAATTGTCCCGATTTTGTATGGGCGACAAGTATTTTTTATTGTTAAAAAATCTGGGTCGTAACGCCACCAACGGATCCAATCTGAACTAACCAGGGACCCACTCAACCATACACAAAAAAAAAAAAACATCAAAATCGGTATACATTCACATAATAATTATATTACAGAGATATATGTACATAGTAGGAAGTAGGTAATTCTACCCCTTACCCGGTTGTTTACGTTCTAAAACGGTCAAGTGGGTCTCGTGTCCCGTACGATTAGGGTCGTACCCTATACGTCGGATTTAATGTGTTCCCTCTTTTAGTCGGGGAAAACATTAGGTGCTTTCAGAAAGGGACCTTATATGTTACTTAGCATTGACATGGTCATAGTACTGATACAGCTTCTTGTTTATTTTATGGATATGGAAAAAGTCGGTAAAATAATTGGTTAATTAATGGTATTCATTTATATATCACGTGGCACTTAGTAAAAAGGCAGTGAGTACATAAGCAATCTGTTACTTTTCGTGTCTTTTTATAGCAACGCCTAAAATACAGTATATTTTCCATCGACTGGCTTACTTACTCCTTTGTTAAACAAAATTTATTCATATACCTATTGTATACTTTTGATTAAATATCTTGTTACTCGTTAAAATATTTTATGATATGAAAACGTCGAGTTAGTATTCGTTCATTTTCATGCAGGATTAATAATATTATAATTTAATGAATATACCTCTGTAATTTAATTCGTAGAAAACAGTAGCCAACTGCCGAGTTTCTCTGTAGCTTTATATTTAATTTAATCCTGTAATATGACGTAAAAATGCTTATAAGGGCGTACTTGAATAAAAAAAAATGGTTTTGAGATATGAAATATAATATTATAATATTATTATTATCAGACAATTCCTTTCCACGAAACACAATTTATTATGATTTTGGACGTAAAATACTACAAATATTGCTATCATGATGTGCCATTGTGTTTATGTGAATTAAAGTTAAAACACTAAAAGAAAATTAAACATAATTGCGATGATTGAACGCTACTTACATACTTACTACATTTATGATAAATGTATGACATTTAATTTTCTATATGAAGCTTTGTTTACAGTGTTGTTAAGTACCGACATCGTATTAAGATTGTTTTGGCAATGAACCAGGAAAAATCTCTCTTTCCATTTAACGCATAAATTGTATTACGTTAAATATTATATTTCATTATACGAAGGGAAGTAAAGCTCTTATAAAAGTATTGTACGAATTAAAATTATACCAATTTGTACTTCTTACACACATGCATAATTTCTTATAATAAATTATTCAAATATTAATTCAATTATATTCAATCATAAAAATGGGGCCAGTTATAGTTATAAAATGTTTGCATAACGATTTTAAAAGAGACAATTTTCAGTTTTGTAAAAGTATGGATGAAATCGATTATTTAATTTAATGTAATTTGTTGTAAACTCGTCTATACTAATGACAATAATATGTGTATTAACATATCCGAAGGGCCGGTTGGCGTTATTGGTAGATACTTGCCTATCACGCCAAAGGTTGTGGGCTCGATTCCCACCCAGGACAGACATTTATATGCATGAGCATGTCTGTTTGTTCTGAGTCTGGGTGTAATTTAAATTAAATTATTGATATAAGTATGTATTTACAAAAAGAAAAAGTAGTATATGTAGTATATCAATTGTCTGGTTTCGATAGTACAAGCTCTGCTTAGTTTGGGACCAGATGGCCGTGTGTGAATAATTTCCAAGGATATTTTTATCATTATATTGTTATTTTCATTAATTATTATATTATTAAAACGTTATAATATATCTCAGAATTATTCCGATATGTGTTCATTTTACAACACTAAAATAAACTTCATCGATGTTCAAAGTTAGTCGTTTATTTGCAGAAAGTCTGTCAACTGCATCCCTGAGGGTGACAAACTCGTACTATGTTACTTTAGTTTGTGAATTAATTGGAGCGTATAATTTTGATTTTATACATACAATTACGTCATAGGAACGTGTAAGTTAATTTGTTTACCGCCGTGATAATAAACTTGGTATAGCGGTCGTATAGTTAGTTATACTGCTTCCTTTCAGCTTCGAAACGTTCGGAAATTAAATTAATTAGTTTGACTTAATCTGATTGGTCGGTGGCAGTCGATGACGTAATAGGCGATCAATGAGCACCCACATTTAAAGTCATATTAGTTACTATAAATTTGTTTTGTTATTTCGTTTATGTGTGATCACATGCCCTTCAAAGTTTATTAGTATGAAAATTAAGGCAACATGCAAGTTGAAAAGAAATAAATTACAAAAGGCTTTAAGATGGCTGTTATCTTTTATTACAAGTTGTCTTGTGCAGGCGTCTTAAGGAAACTACGGGTTGAATTGTAATGAAACGCGGCATGGTGCCGTCCTATACCGTCGATCAATATGTAGAATATTTTATGTCCCATCCCATTCGATCCCTTTCGGTGTAATGTTCGCATTTCAGTAACAAGTTTAAATATCACAAAGGATTTGTAGAATGAATTAAAAAAATAATGTTTTATATTAAAGTTATATTTGGTGAGAAAACAATGTTTGTTGATTATTTCACTTAATTAACGGTCGGTGTTTGAAAAGCTATTCAATGTATAATTATTCAATCAGAATTTATATTTGAAACGCTTATTGTGGTAAATTAGCAATACAGTAATACAATATTTTAAATACTATTTCTCGTTATATTATTGCTAAATGATATGAAGAAGCCGAGATGGCCCAGTGGAACGCGTGAATCTTAACCGATGGTCGTGGGTTCAAACCCGGGGCAAGCACCACTGAATTTTCATGTGCTTAATTTGGGATAATAATTCATCTCGTGCTTTACGGTGAAGGAAAACATCGTGAGGAAACCTGCATGTGTCTAATTTCACTGAAATTCTGCCACATGTGCATTCCATCAAACCGCACTGGAGAAGCGTGGTGGAATAAGCTCTAAACCTTCTCCTAAAAAAGGAAGAGGAGGCCTTTAGCCCAGCAGTGGGACATTCACAGGCTGTTACGGTACGATATGTATGTTGTCTTATGCATGCTACTAAGAAGCATGCTCACAATAATTATAATTCTGAATCATATATGTTGCAAGATTACACTACGGTTTTGTGTTAAGCCGGGTCCAGATATGTATCATTTGCCCGATTGGATCACCGAACCATTCGTCGAGCCGTATCAAGCTTATCTAGTATCTCATTGTGGATTATATGATCGCATTTCAAATTGTCGAGTTCTGAAACAGCTCTCGGTTAAACATGTCGTCGTTGGATTATACGAGAATTTAGCGATTCCGTTTGCCTATTTTTCGAGCACATTACCTAGTACGAAATAGCATATTTATTCAATGATCTTAATAATATTGTCCTCCAGACTGATTTCCCTAACTCTAGAAATCCGATGGAACGGCAATTCGACTCGACCGGAAAGAGTTCAGGCGCAATGCACGTTTACGTGCTTTCCGAGGCACATACTTCCAACTTCCATGCTCCGTCCTGCTTCTGAGAGTTTTCGACAGAAAAACCCAATAACTTTTTATTGGCCCGACATGGGATTTGTACCCAGGACCTCCAGGTCTGCGGCCTTACATCTAGCCACTAGACCAACGACGGCAGTCAGTCCATGATCATATATGTTCAACATACCACTACATACAAAATATATATAACACCTCTAAACTGTATAAAATTGTCAAAGGAGAGAATAATAAAAGTTCGTTTTAAAATTCATTGCGAAGCATCCCATCCTAATGAAAAATATTAACTTAACATGGCAGGTTAGGTAAAGTATGTAATGTAAATTTTATTAATAAATTGAGAAAGAAACTTTCGTAAAATTATATCAACAACGCAAACGGGTCGCTTATATAATATATGTATAATTTTTATCATTTCAACAAACAAACACAATTTCCAAACCATAATCATGCTCTGCATAAGCTCTGACATGGATGATGATCATGATCTTTTTAGAGTCAATAGCAGATCAATTATAGGTTACTAGAATGATCGTATAATGTTCGCTTAAAACTCAGATACATTTACGAGATAATACGAAAGATCAAATGAATTCAAATTTCTGAACAGCCGTTTCTTTGAAATCTAATCTATATGCTAAGTTTTCAGAAACAACCCTTGAAGGGTTTTCAAGGATGTTCTCTAGTCTTTATTGTCTTCAACGTGAAGAAACTAGACATTCATAGTTCGACATAGTTTTATGATATCTTTATTAGTTTTTTTATACATACAAAATTTGATAGTAGAGTTCAATATTGTATTTTTATGGCATTCAAATTTTTTATTTAATATAAATAGAAATAAAAATTTATGATTATTAAAAATAATGTATTGTAACATACACGAGATCCGTAATATACAATAATTACATGTATGATATTAAAAGAGTAATTGTAAATTGTAGTCTTTCGATAGTTCATGGTCCCGATTTATATATCACTAAACAAAAGGATCTGTAAGAAAAAAATTAGGAAGATATATTAAAACCGCTAACGCGCCATCTGTTGTGAGATTGTTGTACTAGCTTAGAAACCTTCGCGTGTCTACGACTGACCGAAGCGTTGTCGTTATCCGTGCATAGTATAGAAAATAATTGACAAACAAATAAACGATTTAAGAATTCATTTTGCAACGCAAACATTTTTTCTTTATGTGTGATTTCTTTATTCGGTTCTTAAGAAACGTCAGTTTAACGCTTTAATGAAATCAGAGGGTGGATGTAAACGGTTGACTGACGTAGTGGGATTGTTAATAGGGAAAATGATTAATGGCTTAATGGTGAATTGATATTGGAATTGGGAGATAAAACAGTTGTAGTAGTCGACCAGAATGTAATTACATTCACCCTTGTGTTTCATGAGTTAAATTGTGAAAAAAATTCTATAGTACCACAATTCAGTTCAGTTATCTGACGTAATAATAGGGAACAAACCCACGGATATCCTGGTGACAGAGCTTACTTCCTCAAATATATAGAGTAAACAAAGATGGAATACGAGAGGTCTTTGTTGTAAATGTTTTATTGTTCATAACGCTTTTGTTACTTTCGGTTCGTTATTATAAGATTATATTTGTGTTCTTTTTAATGTTTTAAAATTGATAACATATTTATAGTAAAAATAATAATGATAATTGTAAAGTGAATATTAATTCGATACTAACTATTTTATACATGTATAATCATAGCCTAATCGTAAGCATTATTTACATATCGAAATGTGTATCTTTACTATAATAATTATAATTGCAAAATTGTCATTTTTCAAATTGTAGTGGACTGATATAGATTCCGAGTAGTAATCCCGAGTCAAACTAATAAGTTATTCTGTTAGGCTGTTCTGTCTACAAATCTAGAACAGCATGGAATTACGCATCGGTTGTTTTCACCGAATCTTGCGCCTGATATATATGATATATGAGATCGTATCGGATTACAGTTCTATAGTACTATTTGTGTGAAGAGGTCGCACCTGAGTAATCACACACACTCGTTTACTATAATATGTATGTATAGTTAGATGATTCGTCTTTGAGACTAGCCAACATGACCGAAATGATCAAGATAATACATATTATATAAATATACAGTAACATAGTTATAACACATTCTACCAAAATAAAACAAATTAATATATATTTTAATAATTTTAGTCCTGAGTGCTCCCATATGTAATTTATTTTTATTGTTCGCAGGTAATAATTTTTTTGTCGCTGACTCAGGGTAAGTACATTATAAATCTATATGTATACATATATATTATATATTTTTCGCTCATATAGTAAGTAGCTTCCATTTTTCAAAGAACTGGACGTATTATTCGCTGGTGGAATAACGTCATTTCATCGATCAATCTTTATTGATTACACGCATATCCACATGAAACGGACAAGTAATATGGATTGTGATTTATTAGCACCAAGTATATAAGAATAATTAAAAAAAGAACATTTTTTTCACTTATAAGTGTTTTTACTTATCATAACAATGTAGTGACCTTATAAACAATTTGATTCACCGTAATATTTTATCTCGGGCCTAATACGTATTAATCATTTATGATAGATGTAAGATAGTCTAAGCTAAGCTTGGTGCGAAATCAAATAAGCTTTCTAACGCCATCTAGCGGAATTTTCCTGAACCATTAAGTTAGGACTCTCATAACAGCGGTGGAAATGTGAAACTTGCTACGAACTGCCCTCTATAAAGCTAAGCTGGCTATAAACAGTAGCTAACACGTTTGGAACTCGGTTGTTCAGGAATTTTCCGCTAGAGGGCACTACGAGTTCTACATGAAACAAACTTAGTGCTTAAAAAAAAATTATATTAACTATAACGAAGGACAATCAGTTATAAAAATGTATACGTTAAGATATACTATAACAACGAATTTAATTACAGTTTCAATATAAGATTTTAATTATATTGTCTTGACGTGAAGCAGACATCACAAATATGCACTCTATTGTAAACACCTGAGAGATACCAAACATGGACTAAATTATGAAGCCTTTGTGAAGTTTTCCCTTTTACTTGTAAAACAGAATACAGTACTGTGAAAAAGTTACGTTTAATTTTTGTGCATTGTACCAAAACGACTTGGTCTCTAAGTACAGTTAATTATTAATAGTGGAAGCAATTATTGTCTTTCGGTTTCTCGGTGTCAGTGTTGATCCGATGATTCAATCTTCATTCGCTCAACTGGGATCACGCATTCGGTATTAAGACATTCATGATATATGTTATTATTTTCTATCCCACGTGGCTAGCACGTCATCTAAGTATAATTTATAAAACTAAATGAACTTGGCGTAAATTGTTTGCTTTATTTGCACTAATAGGTCAAATAACCTTTTAAATGAATTGCACGTGGTTTCTTATGTTTGTAAATTTGTAATTACACATCAAAGGAGTTAATTACGGTAAATAATAAAATATTTGCATTTACTATTCACAATTAATCCGCTCCGTAGCATTGCAATGGTGTGGTACATTTTGACATATTTCAGTTATCTGCAGTTTCAGTCCATATGTGGATGATATGTTTCTACTGTTTGTGAGTATGCAGTACATTCGTATGGTAGGAATAACAAATTACATCTTTGAATCGGAATTTTCTTTTTTATCTTTATATGGTGTGAATTAAACTTGGTATTGTTGCGTGTTTTTCGATAGAAAGCGTCGCTTGTTTTACATTATCTTATCGCATTTTTTTTAAAACGTTGTTTGATTTGAATTAATCTCTTAAAGAATAAATACCACGACTTATACCTATATGGTATAAGTATGGTATAGTATAAAAACTTACTACCTATATGGTTAGAAAATAATAATATATGGTTGGAAAAATATGTTTTCGCCTTGAAAACAAATGAAATTGAACCGACCGAAGCGTGATTGAAGTTCCATCGCGTGCTACATTACATATAATGGTATTTTCTGAAAAACATCCTGATTCGCGTTTTTTTTTTCATCACAACAAGAAACCTATTGAATGAAAGATGCAATGATTGAACATAAATGTTTAAACGTCATATTGATCTATAGACGTATAAAATATTGTCATATTAATTAATATTTATAAATATATGTTAATATCTCAAAAACAATATAACAGTTAATATACATTTTTGCTTTAATAAAATATGTTTCGTTGAAAGAGCTCTTTCTCTTATCTATCTTCGATTCCGGCCACGGACGCCAATTTCTAGACAAGCTAACAAGACAAGACAAACCAACTGTCCAGGGCATAACAAAGTGTAAGAGTGTGCAAACACACACAAATGCACCGCTATTCCCTCACTTGATATAAAATAATTATATAACGTAGTAAATCCTACATGATCAGAAGTAGTTTAGGCGTATGAGCCTGGCTCACGTTGACTTTACATTCCTTCCGAGGCACGGGATTATTAGACATCACTAGTCTACGATTGAAAATTTCTTTATAAAATGCAGAATATGTATAGAAAATTCTCGAAACTTTTTATTGACTTTACATATGGTTTAAATGCCTGACCGACTGCCTCGTTGGTCTATTGGCTAGATATAAGACCGCAGATCTCGAGGTCCTGCGATCAAACCCCAGATCGGGCCGATAAAAACCCGAAGTCTGGAAGTTGGAAGTGTGTATACTCCCGTGCCTCAGAAAGTACGTAAAACTGTTGGCCCTGCGCCGAAACTTTTCCGGTCGTGTCGGTTTGCCGTACCATCGGATTATGAGAGTTAGGGAATAGAGAGTGCACCTGTGTTTGCGCATATACTTGTTTACTATAATATGTCCTGCACAGTTGGCTAATCTCTCTTGACATTGTGCGCCGTGGCCGATATTAGTCAGAAGGACATTGTCATCATATCGTGGCTTAAGCTTCGGGATTGTACTCACAATTGAACCAGTTGATGTATAACAATAAGCCATAAATATATGCACGTTTACGTATATTCTTTATTTGAAATTCATCGTATTGGGTAGCGAGGCCAGCCGTTATAAATATGGCCTCCGTCGCCCGCCACATGCTAATGATGTCGTTTTTCCACGTCGATACCAGACTCTTTATTACCACCACCATCAGATTTACAAGCGTATTTGTCGGATTCAGATTCGCTTTTGTGTTCGAAATATTTATATCGTTGTTTCATTATTCATATAAAATAAAGAATATTTTTCAGTATGTTTAGTTCATGTTAATTTAAATTTAAGCAAAAAAATAAATGAAATACATTATTAGTTCGTATTTTCTGTCACATAATTAGATAGATAAATATTTATTTAAAATAGTTTTCTTATTATCAGACAGACAAAACAGTCTGAACTATAATACAAAATTAGAAAGCAAATTGTCGTTTATTATAAAAAGGCGATACAATAAGGAAATGATTCGATGCTCAAACTTAACAAGAGATAAGATCTTTGCACAGAAGTAGGGAATTAAGAGTCCCTTATTTCTAACTACTTAAAAGACTTAAATAGAATAATGTATTCATATTTGTAACTTTTATATAATATTTTTCCACTAACCCGCATTGGAGTAGCGTGGTGGAATGAGCCCCAAACCTTCTCCTCGAAAAGGGAGAGGAGGCCTTTAGCCCAGCAGTGGGACATTCATAGGCTGTTACGGTTACGGTACGGTTATATAATATATGTATTTTTTTATTGATACACATAATAATGTTTCACTCGTCTGGTGATAGGCGTTAACGTTTGACCTTAAACATATTAATTATCGTTTCAGACCTTAAATCGGTTCTTATGCTAATTAGAATCAAGAATGTTATCAGAACGGCTAAAGGTTAGCTGTTACTCGTGACTTTGAATTATTCATTTGTTAATTACTTACTGTACTTAAGTTAATAAGTCTATATGCTTTATAATAAATTCTCTTAATAATTAACACTCTACCGAAATTTAAAGCGAGTCGGTTTGCCTATATATATTTTTATGGAAGATAGATGAAAAAATTGTAAAGTAAATGGCAACATAAGAAGTCAAAATACTTTTTACTAGGGGGTCCGTAATGTAATGTCTATGATGGCGTTTGTAATTATATTTTTTTTACTTTAACTAATAGGTTGAGTTGTTGTTGCTTGTAGTGCCGTCCAAACGAGAATAACGATACACTCCGTATTGTTTTTTGGTGTTAGAATAAGTGTTGCGTGACCCAGACTGAAATATACGTAGCGCTCCCATTGTTTTTATTGATAGCAAGAAAGCAATCGACTAAATGATTTGCATGATAGTGACAAGGACGACGTTATATACACTAGGAATTCGTAATGGAAGAGTCGAGATGAATCGGCGATAAGAAGACGTGAACACGCATCAGGTCACTCCAAGCTTTTGCAAAGTGTACGCATCCCTATTAAAATATCGTAATGTATATTAAAACTTCCACTATTTTTTTTTAATTATTGGTAACATTATTCATATATAATTATATCGAATGTTCAGAATTAATTATGATTGCTTGATCAAATGTAGAATTAATTAGGGGGATTTATATAAATATATTTAATTGATTTTTGTATGAATATATATAGAGTTTGTTTCGGTAAAAGGAGCTTTTTGAATGTTATATAAATAAAAATATAAATATT
Organism: Nymphalis urticae; assembly: GCA_905147175.2. Lineage (NCBI taxonomy): Eukaryota > Metazoa > Arthropoda > Insecta > Lepidoptera > Nymphalidae > Nymphalis > Nymphalis urticae. The sequence continues at coordinate 3,740,150 of LR989995.1, read as the reverse complement.
TTTTGTATTCTATTATATTTTGTAAGAAACATGGAAGAAAAAAAACAAATAATATGTCTTAAAAAATAAGTCACAAGAAACATTTTCCTTCTTTTATCATAAATATTAAACTGAAACATGTTAAATAATATAACAAGCAGGCGTAAAGCTTAAAAGCTTTCTATCATATCCCTTGAAACTCGTATCTAGTGGCTTAGTGCAAGATTGACACATAACACGTCACACATTAAGGTTATCTATATATCTATATATATACGGGTATCATCATATTTGTGATGTTTATCTCACGGTTGCGGTCCTATTTTCCCAAGGCGTGGTTATCCACTTACGCGTGGCCTTGTTTTTAGTGCGTCGTATAGTATAAGTATATATAATAATGGTATAATGTTTAAGCCGTTTTAAAGCAGTTCGTATATATTTTAGAAGTACGAAACACGAGAAGTATTTAATAATAATGATAAGTTAAATTTCTATTGGTATAGTACAGTACAGTAACAGCCTGTGAATGTCCCACCGCTAAACTAAGGCCTCTTCTACTTTTTGAGGAAAAGGTTTGGAGCTTATTCCACCACGCTACTCCAATGTGGATTGGTGAAATACATATTTCGTCTTAAACATATTAACGAATAAAATTATGTTAGAATGACTGTTTTAATGAATGAAATTATGTTGACTATGAACGAAATTAATATTTTTTTTGTAATTTAAAAAGCGAACAATTTGCCATAATAGTTATTGGTTTAGTTTGTTATTTTCCTTATTTCTTAAAACCAACCATGTAATCATTTGCTCGTAAATCGAAGATTAATATTAATTGTAATTTTTATAAATAGAGTAATTCAAATAAAACCGTATATTATTCCGTAATTTATGTCTTAACCACAATATAATGCCCTTCTAGATGAATTATATAAATTAATCAAACAATCATAGAGAAGAGTAATATAGAAATGCAATTGCTAGTCTAACATTCTCATAGTAATTATAAAACTGTAATATCTATGGTTGAACTACATAACAAACAGCGCTTATTGAGGAATGTTATTAGCACTGTAATGACACGCTACGACTTTTATATTATCATATCATTATCATCATATTCAGCCCACATTAATCTACTGTTAGACATAGGGCTCCGTATAAGTACGTCAATTCTCCCGGTCCTGTGCTAATCGTATCCATACTTTTATATACAGAATTTCAATCGTAAACTTCAACAAATATGGCAATTTATATTTAACAGACATGTATAATTCTAATGTAACATATGAAACCGCAGGGCACACTCAGTAAACGCCCAATATACTATACTACTAGACTCATTAATATGCTAGATTCTTATCACTTTACAAAACTCCATAAGCGAGAGTAATATAGATAGAATACATTGCTTTTATTGAATGTCATGAAATATATTAAACGAATTTCATACACAAGATGGGTCCTGTTACAAGAGTGACAAAGTTTTATCGACTAAAAAATGTTTTCCGAAACGCTCCCTCCGCAATAAAGCCAGGAATTTATGAGGAATTTATGTCTATATGTCGAAAAAAATACCTTATCGAACATCTCGTACGCGCTTACAACATGTCATATCAGAGATAGATAGGATCTAATATGTTTTATAAGAAGCCTTTATATGTAATCGCTAAAATAGAAATCTTTATTTCTAATAAAACTTATGTACTGTGCAAGCGGACACGTTTATCGTTTATTCTGTTGTCATTAGATTCCTCTTTTAACATTTACTTGATGTCGACATTTCTATTACTGCATGAAATAGAAATTGGAAGACTTGGCCAACCAACAGACTGATGTTAAGCTGCTTGGAAATTCTTTTGCTGGTGGAATAAGTAGTTGCAATCACGTGTGTGATTAAGTCACTATAAATCTTTATCATATAAATAGATATATTTTACAAAGATCCCCTAAATCCGCTCTTACGGCACATATTGTTCGAGTAAGGCAATTTCCTACTCTTCCAGTACCACTTGGTTTATAATTATTACAATAATTCAATGATATTATTTAAACATAACTAAAACTATAAAAAAAAACTTTATTTGTGAACGTTTATAGGTTTTAATAATATTATTGGACAAATTATATTAATTTAACAAATTATATTAAATATATTAATCATCATTAATAATTGAACAAACAGAACGAGCGAAAATTCCTTAACCAATTACGGGGCGCTTATAAAACCGAGCAAACGTCGAAGAGTTGGTCTAGCCAGCTGTCTTTTTATAGTGTCAATGCAAACCCCTACTGGAGGCATGTACAGTATAGACCGGGTACTATGTGCAATGAACAGAAACACAACTTTGATGTTGCTAGAAGGTAATCATCCAAAGTCTATAGTCTGCAGGGCATATGCTTGGATTATCTACAAAATAAGGTAAAAAAATGAAGTGAAGAGTGACAGTTCAATAGAATAAGCCATATATATATATATAAAAAGAGGTTGAATTATCCATTGAAAATCGATTCTCTAAACGTGCGGGCAGAACCTTTAGAATAAAAGGACTACCTGGTAAATTGTATCTTCGAATGAAGCGACAAAAATATAATTGTATTTTTTATTTTATTTTATATTTGCCGGGAGGGCAAATGACTCTACTCCACCTGCTGTTAAGTGGTAGTAGAGTCCAAACGCGAGGACGGCCAGTACAGTCGGGAAGAAGGTTCTGCACTAGCCGCCCTCGCCTTGCCGGCCCGCAAGATGCCTCTTCACGCCTCGTTTGAAGGAACCCGGGTCGTAAGAGGAGGGGAACACGTGGGCTGGTAAGGAATTCTATTTCTTAGAAGTGCAAAGAAAGTACAAAGAAAGGAGTTGCCAAATTTCTTTGTGCGCGATGGAATTGATGCCACAGTTAGTCGGTGACATCGAGAGCCAGCACGCGTAGACTTGTGAAGGAAGGGGGAAGCAGGAATTAGGGAAAATAATTATACACATACAGAATACACATACAGAAGCATTTTCCGTTAATACAAAAGTTAATTTATGTATTTTAATATTGTCTTTCTTTCTGTCATGGTTTAATTGAAATAAAAATGAGGTTTTCGTCAAAATTAAAATATATTTTACTGAAGTGGGCTCATAACAAGCACTTTTGAGTCGTTATTTTACAAGATTAAATAAAATATATATACAGCTAACCTACCAACGTCTTGGAATGATTTTTCTTGAAATGACATTGAAATAAAAATGAAAAAATATAAAAGCCGAGATGGCCTAGTGGTTAGAACGAAGGAATCTTAACCGATGAACGTTGGTTCAAACCCGAGCAAGCACCACTGAATTTTCATGTGGTTATAATTCATCTCATGCTTGACGGTGAAGGAAAACATTGTGAGGAAATCTGCATGTGTCTAATTTCATTGAAATTATGCCACATGTGTATTCTACCAACCCGTATTGGAGCAGCGTGTTGGAATAAGCTCCAGACCGTCTCCTCAAAAGGGAGAGGAGGACTTAGCCCAGCTGTGGGACATTAACAGGCTGTTACTAGCCATTAAAACGATATACTCATAAGATAAACAGGAAAATAATAAATGCTCACTTACCTATATACATTGTCACTGTAAGGATATAAAATAATTTAAGAATTTGACATCTCCAAATATAATGTAAATGTAACATTCCTAATACAACAGTTGGCTGTACTAAATTACTCGGATTCAATCTTTTATATATTTAATATATACAAATGTCCAATAATTAATTTCACAGCTTCATTTTAAATTATAATTCTTTTCTTTAATTGAAGAGAGAAAAGCTATCTGAAACAACCTAAAGTCGTTTATTCTCAAGAGGGTTCTTTATTGTAAATTTATATTTTAATATAACTATTATATATAAAGTTAATGGACTTGGCATTTAAGTCGGGCTCATTAAAAAGAGATAAAAGTATACTTTTTTATCTTACTTTCTTTTCTTTTAATACGTCACTTTTCCGGCGTCTCGTCTCATCATTGTGCGGCTCAAGGACGACTTCCTCAATTTAGTTCTTGACTTTGTATCTTATCTTGGCTAAGACGAACTTGAGCACGTTCCTTATCTCATATATATTATTTACAATAGCCGATAGAGTTTCGTCAGCCCTGAAATTCGAAGCTTCTTGAATTGAGTGACGCAGAAAGTTTGATCAGCTCTTTGGTGACCTTGAAACTGATTTAGAACATAGATTATGTAATAAATTTATACATTTAACAAATATTATATTATATTGTTACAGAAACTATTTTTTCGATTTTTTTTTTAATTGATAGATTTAAATCTGATTGGACTTAATTAATGTGCTCTGTCCACGGCTGCACAAAAAGAGGCAAAATACTTATAGCATGTACACTACATTAGAATAACAGTAAGACTAAATTATAATATGCATATATGTGTAGTATCTATTAGCGATTACTGAAGCGAAACGAAATAAAAAGACAAGCAATTTATAGCAAAGAAGATATAATTAAAAAATAACTATACTGTACTGCTATAACTATTTGAAATGTGTAAAATATTTTTTTCCTTTTCCGTGTCCTTTGCTCTCTAAGGTCCCAAATTATAAGTTGCAGATGAAATTATACTTATTTATAGTCCACTCTTAACATATCACTCTTAACATATCTTTAGGGATAACGTATACGCTTAAATAAAGTTAAAAGCATACTTTAATACAAGCCAAAATACGTGAGCAACTACGTTTTCGTAGAAATTAAAATCCCCAAAGACCAACTCTTCAAGATCACATGTCTTATTGCAGTTTGAAATAATGTACCGCTTTTTGTCTCGAAATAAATGTGAAAATACATCCTCCTCATAAATATAAATGAAAGGAATATGTTTCAGGTTTGTACAAACGGTCATATATTCGTAGTAGCTTTTCGTGTACTGTAATTAGTGATAATAAATTATGTTGCATGTTGTTGATGGACAATTAAGCCGCTGGATGTGCCCTGAACATTATGCCCGAATATGACGATGACAATTCCTATTTACACTGCGGCGTCTGAATTTACGATTATATGGCTATGTTTTATTTTTTATTTTACCGTATAACCATTTATTAGACGGGATGTTTTTATTGTGGTAAACATCTCATTTCGTAATTCATTTATTAGGCACAAAATCACCTTGCCGTTTTATACAAAATCTTACGAGGCAGACACAATTTTTTTTTAATATATCTACTACCACTTATGTTGCGTGAAATTTTGTTTCGATAAGCAACACACTCATAATTTAACCGACAATAAAAACAAATTGTACTGGGCATTAACTACATAAATATTGATTTCTCAAAATTTTCAAAAATATCAATTTAACTCTAATTAACTAGTATGAAGTCCCGAGACTCCATATTTATCTATGTAAGTTCAACATAACTCTTAGCTATGTGTCAAGTTTGTGCACCGTAAACTATAATTACAGAAGTTATGTCACAACAGATATTGTTATTTAAGATTCGACGTTGCAGATCTCGAACTATAACTAGACTTCTAGTTCAATCCTTAACACTAAATTACTGAAATTATTACCCTTTTATATTTATTATATATTGCAGAATTAATTATAGATGAATATAATAATATATAAAAAGTTTTTGTTTGTTTTAACTACGTAGATACTTTTTTTCTCGGCTTTTGCTCCGCCTATATGTATACAATGTAATTTTGATTTCGACTAAAGCGCAATCAAAATTAGCTAGACGTTTGCCCATCTTAATCAATAAAAAAATATTGACTTTATATGTCACGGCTCGTAGCTCCTGCCATTGTTTTTAATTACAATATCTGTTCAGTAGTGACTTATTTTTGACCGTTGTTCTTTTCTTTTGCATTATACAAAACTAGCTCTCATTTGGAGTAATTTTCAATGTAATAACATTTTTATTAAAACAAATGATAAAAAGTATAGAAGATTGTTTTTGTTATTCCATTCCATGATTTAATTGACTTCTATGTCAAATTTCATTCAAATTATTATTTATTTACAGACATTGAATTGAATAATAGAATAAATCAATCACAATTTTATTTTTTTATTATTGATGTTGTTAGCGACGACTATAAAGAAATTTGCTGTCACAGATAATTTACACTACAATTAGTTTAATAATTTCCGAAATAATGTTCTTATGTCATAATTTTGCCAGCGTTCGACAAAAGAGCCTGAAGTAACGATATTATCTCTTGACTATGTTGACATAATTAGCTACATTTCTCAATAAATATTTACTGTTATAAAATCAAGACGGTTTCGTCTACTATATTATTTGTTTCGCCATTTTAGCTTTACGAATTTACGAATAATTTGAATTCGTATAATTTTTCACTTATTAATTATTACATATTTCTTGTCGTTTAAATTTCACAATTTCAAATAAAATTCTAAAGAAAAAATATTACAACCACTTAAATACAATAAGTCAAATAGTTTCAAAACATTTAAGATAAAAGTACTCAAAAATAATGGAATTATTTTCATATTATTGTATAATTTTGTCCTACTTGTAAATGACACAAACCATGTATAAGATTTATATAAAATAAAAAGTAATAATATAAAATGTTTCTAATATTTATTCAAGAGTGAGCTTGTCGGGTTTAATATCTGAATCTCTCGCGATATTTACATATTTCCCGCGAGCAAAAGTCTAATCTACCTCGTCTGGCATAGTTTAAGAAACCGTCTTTCTCAAAAGATGTTTTGAACTATTCATGCCGTGACATTTCAAGCTGAGATGAGCTCGACTATGCAAGCTTATGAATCCTTTCTGATACATAAGCCATTTTGAAAGATTTTAATCTAGGAAAATAGTTCTAGTTTCTGGTGGTAGGCTTTGTGAAATCTCGTCTGAGTGGCAATTACTCACTCAACATTTATTTCATTTCTACGTTACGGTTTGAATAGATAATTTTATTGAATAGATAACTTTCCATTAAAGATACCCTAGAGCCCATGGTTAGCTGCGCATTAACATTGGAAGACGTAGTTTATATTTTTGGATCCTCTCGACCGATTTCGGTCTCGACCGAGAATAACCAACTCCGCGTAAGATATTCTAGTACTCGAATGTCTGCGCAAACAGACGTGCACGCTCTACTTCCTTATTATTGAAATCCTATGACGCCAAGTCCACATGACTGGAGGGACTTAGGCGCAGGACACAGCCAACTTCCAAACTTCGGGCTGATACTAAAATATTTCTTGATGGAAAACCTCGACCCCCTCTCTTCGTTACGCCATATTACGCAGCACGAGGGAATTCTGGCTGCCGTCTTCCGTGGGAAACGAGCTAGCCACTATACGTAGGTATAGTGGCTAGCACAGGCTCATTTACCCGTTTGTGTTTGTTAATAAATTAAAAAAAATGTCGATAAAATTATTATCTTTGGTTTGTGCAAAATAACATATATAACATCTTTATTTATATACAAATAATTAAACGCCTTGTTATTATGATAATTAATTATACATGTCAAAACAAGAGGTTCAGTTGAATTTGTTACGAAAAGTTTTATAATAAATTACTTTTACCACTTTTAATTAATTCTCTCTTTGTATTCTTCGTTATCATTAAACAAGTTCTGGTAATTTTACTCTGTACTAATTTAGATACATTAGTTTAAAGGAGACGATGATTTATTAGATTACTTATTTCTATGTCAGCAATTTTTTTTTTATTAAATGTATTTACAGTTACAGCTCATCTTGTCTATTAGCTTGTTTTATTTATCATTTTTTATTTTGTGGGTGAAATAAACATCTTAAAGGTAGAAAGTACTAATACTACGTACTACTTTTGTCATTTTTGTATTTATTTCTCCCTGTTACGTATAATAAGGTTTTTAAAGGCAATTTTTATTTCAAATAATTCTTAGATACCTTAATAAGTAGAAATTAGTAAAAGCGTTTACGTCATCATATAATACATGGGCGCAACGATTCACCAGATGTGCGCCGACCCTAATTGTTATAATAAGACATTAAAAACTTAATATTTTTTACAAAAAATTGACGGCATTTTATTATAACATAAAAAAAGAAAGATATCAGCCATAAACAAACCTTGATTACTGATATGCAAATTTTGACATATGAATAATAACACACGTGAAAAATGCCTCATATTCCATCGCGATAAATTTGATTATTCTGTTAGTAAGGTAAAAACCTATTCAGTTGAAAAAATACAAATACGGAATATAAAAGAGAATATCGCAATATTTATTTTAAAACGACAAAGTTTAAAATTCGAATTTACGCCTAAAATCGTTTAAGCATTAGTGTTGGAGGTATTTCGAAAATATTTAATTAAGTCTTTTTCAATTTCAATAATACCCACCATTCGCAATTACTAAATGGGCATGTTTACAGAATGCTATATACTAAGAAGGGCATATATATAGAGACAAGACAATATCTTACCCTTTCAGCAGATTCTAGAACGTTGCATTTGTCTTTAAATTGTCGTTTAAGACAAGCTCTCTCAAGTCGGTGCATTTCCCTCGTACAGCGCTTTCTTAATGAAAATTTTCTAATATATTAGAAAAGACTATAAAATGGTTATGAATTCCAGTATGTAGGAACTTAGCATTTCAGTTTTAGCTAAAAGGGTTTATTCGTTTAAAGTAAATAGTGGAGTGTGAGTTTGTATATATTTGGGTCTTTATTAATAACTCTATCTGGCTGTCTGATACGCATGCACGGCTAAACCCCCCCCCCCCACCCCCCTTACAAACGGGTAAAGCCGCGGTGAAAACTAGTATTGAATAAAACTACTTCAAAGAGCTTAAATTCCTGGTCAGGCAAATAAAAGTTATCGGGTCTGTTAACAAATCCTCAGCAGCAGACTGGAGTTAGGAAGTTGGCAGTGGTTTTCTCCAATGCTCGGAGCGCGTACAGTCATTGGTCCTTGGCGTGATTATTCTGGTCTTGTTGGAAAATACCATATCACACAGATGTTATTCTTGTAATCTGATATTGGTCGTATTGACCGAAATTATGGTATGAGGACATTATTATCATATGGTATTTAATATGTACATCCATTATATTCGGATTTATTTAAGATCTTATAAATATATTTTTATATTTATTATATTTTATATTGTCGGTTTTCCGTGACCAAGATTCCCTAATATACACCAAAACAAACTTTTTACAGTATTATTTATTGCAAATTTATTCGTTTCATATAATTCGATTATTTTCGAGCTACTATACTGATGTTGTCATTTTTACTCAAGTCCAGGAGAATTTACTCGAAAATGTTTTACGCCCTTGTATCGATAACAGCGTCCGAGATTTTCCGTAACAGGCTCTTTGTATATACATACATGTGTGTTATAGACACGAAAACGTAGGCAACGTTCTGTTCTGAATACAGTACCAGTGTGAAATAGCCTTAATACGGCAAAACATCAATAGCGATGTATGACAACCGTTATTGCTTTACGATCCGCATCGCTTTGCCTCGCGGAATGCAATATTGCGTCATATCAACTGCGGTCTGTTTTTCAATAATACTTGAAACGTAATTGAAATTGACTTTATAACTAAACCTAACTTCGATCATTGCTTCTATCGGTTTTATGGATAATTGTTTATTAACGTTTATTGACTTTTAATTTTATATGTCGTTGTCGTGTTTCGCGGTTAATAATGCAATATTGGCAACAAAAGTAAATGGTTTTTGGATTGAAACAAGCATACACTTGTAGGTTTGGTTTGATTGATTTCTTTGTCTTGGTCCAGATACTGAAATACAATACAAACAGTCAGATGGCGTTTAAAGAAACAAAAGTGACAAACTATTAAAACTTTTTTCAGTTGAAAGTAAGTTTAACTTTAATAGGGACTATGACAGTTATAACTTAATTATATGGGAACGGTTTTGTGAATCATTCAGTTTTTTTACAGGTTGGAATTTGTTTTTTCTTATTAACAATTATTTAAAAAAAAATCTAAACTTAATCAAATGTTAAGAGGATTATAAAATATAATGGACGAAACAAAAATAATATTTTATTACGAAGATAAATCAAAATGAGATAGTGAAAATTGTGAAGATCATTCTGGCCAAGCTGCCGTGTCTCTACGTCCTCTCGACGGGTAAGATTAAACTAGCCTTTTCTTCATCACAAAGGCAACAAACAGACCGTTATTGAATACAGCCTCCGCTCTCTGTCTACTTTACACATTATGTAATAACTCAGGACGAAATGTTTCATAGTCCGTGTAATAAAAGTATAAATTTCGTTCGGTAATTCCGCATGGTATTATAATTTTGCTGCAATAATAAAAAAAAAAACTGTTTCAGTATTTTAATTTGATGATTGATGTACAAGGGTTTTGTGTTAGTTTTAGTATATTTATGCGTTATAAGAAATTGTGCGTGACACGTAAACTATATATTTCGTTTTTTTTTTTATATATAGTACTAGTAGAAACTTTCATATGAATTGATGATTTCATAAATTTCGACTTACACGTCTGATTCCGGTGACAGCCACGTTTTTTTTTTTATAAGGGGTTTTTTATTATTATCATTCGTTTGTTATATATGGTATAAATAGTGCGTTTCTCTATTCAATGCTTATATTATAAATCTGGAAAATCTTTGAATGCACTTATCGCAGGATCTATTCAGTTCAATTTTTTTAAAAAATCTATAAATTAAATAACGTTGCGCTAAAATGCATGAGAGTAGAGCGAAAACGTTTAACACGTGTGAAACCGCGCGGAGTAACTAGTTGTTTATGTTTTAACTAATCTATGCGATAGCAAAAGGAAAAGGATGAACATAGATTCAAGCAAGTTTCGCGTTTCAAAAGTTAATGAATAAATTTAAAATAAAAGGTAACCGCTTCATTTGCATCTTTCAAAGTTAGTCGGTTTATATTGTAAAACATGCTCGTTGTTAAGTGTTAATGGACTTAATTAAATTGTTAGTAATAGTATTTTATTGTAACTATAAATTTTACTAATGGCAGAGCTTTGTGTAATTCCGTCTGAATTGGTAATAAGGGAGAGTAAGCAAGTGGTATTATTGTAGGCACAAGGAACATAATAATAATAATAATAATAATAATAATAAATATACTTTATTGTACACCGAAACAAAAAAAAACAAAAAAATAACATATTTTTTCCCATATTTATCACTTATACGATGAAAGGAATGGTTAATATTTGCTTATAATGCAAATACAAATAGTAGTTTGCAGTAGGAAATCAATCGTTAGGTTAGCCATTACCTATCTACATTACCTACCTATAAATACCAATATATATATTGTAATTAAATGACAATATTTGTTTTTTTTTTTTTCTAGAAGATTCTTCGTTCCGAAACAGTACTTAAATTTAACTTAATCCAGCGAGATGACGATTTAAACTGCGTATTAGAGCTTACTTGAATAAATAACACTTCGATTATGAGTAGTTTATAACTTTTAAAGACCATTATAACACTTTGTGACGTCCCTGGTCACAGTTTGTTACAAAAGACTTCTCCCTAACTTTTCAACTGCACATAACTTCTGTTTAGTTTCCATTCAATAGCAACCGATTTATATTTCAAACTTATTGCCAACTTTAAAAAAGTTTAGTGACGTTATTTATATTTGATTCCACGTATATTTAATATTTTTTAAATTATTAAAATATAATTTTTATGTTTTTATTTGAACAGATTAAATATATAAACGTATAAGCACATACATATGAAGTATAAGTGAGACTTTAGTCTTCATTATATATATATTTATGCATTATTTATTTGAAAAGACACATCAACAATAAATATATGAAATTCTTATAATTAAACGTACATATGTAACTTCTATTGGATATACATATGTATTAATGTCTCTGTGGTCCGCTTTCCTTCTTGCTTACGATTGTTTGGGATGCAGAGCGTTTGGCACTAAATATCCCCAAAAAAGCCTAAATTATAAAATCTTTAATATAAACTTTCATTATGCTAATTATCCTTTATAATAGTTACCCAAACTGTGTTGCTTTCAAGATGGGTTCCTTTTGTAGCATTGTCGATGTAAATAATCGATCTTATATTACAAACTTTTATGTATATAATGGCAAGCGAGGAGTGTATTTTTGTTTTATTCATGTTTCAAGTTCGTCTTCAGTCAGATAGGCAGTAACTTTAGTATAACAACCTACATGGTTGATGTTTAAATTATAATACTTCATATCCCGAGGTGCTTTGTTTCAAATTCCGAGTTATTTATTTATTTATTTAGGATTATCAACGTGACATACAGTGATAAATACAAATTAAAAGTTTACAAACTAATAGATCTAAGTTGCCAAACTTATAGGTAACCACGACATGCAAAAATGACACTAACCATTTAAAATAATAATTAAAGAAAAGAAAAATAAATTAAAATAAATTTTACACAATTTGGAAGTAAAAAATGTAATATAAATGGTATTAATATTACCTTAAATAGTTCAACATACGAGTTAAATTTTACAAGCTTATTTAAAAATATAGGGTTATAAAGGTATATAATAAAGGTTATAGGGTTTTTCCGTCAAGCAATTCTCAGTAGCACGCCGCTGTTTTATTGAAATTGGCAATTGTCATCTCATTATTTTGCCGCTTTTTATATAAAGTATAACTTTAGTATAACTTAAAGCAAAATCTGCTAAGTACATCAAAAATGTAATGGAACCTTGAGAACGTATACATCGAAAAGTGATTGTTTAATTTTAACTTGGCAACTGCACTAGACCAACGCTAATCTATTATGAAAAAACCTTGCCGCCAACCAGTCTTAATGTTTTACAACGACTTATATGACCTAAGTTTTATATGGGTCAGGGCTTTTAGCAGTACTCTGCTTACGCGACAGAGTTTAATGAAAGGAAATTTTCTTTGGCTTTAAAAGGTACCCTTTCTGTGCTTCGTAAGATTTATTATATGGGCAGCCATTGAATTTTTAAATTTTTTTGATATAAATTTATGACATTAAATATGATATTTTTATTTCTACGCTCTTTCCTGCTGTATTAAGACTGTGGAGATACATATTTTTCAAACAAACCACATTTAAATCGACTTTAAAACAAAGTTGTTAATAAGTAGAAGAATTGCCAATTTTCTCATTTCCGTTCCAATTAAGCGTTACACCTTTGTTTTGAATGAATGATTACGACAATAACCTGTCGGAACATAATCGAATCTGCAACATTAATATAGCTAGGCCGCTCTTATACTATTAAAGCTACATACACACATAATATAATGAATATATTGGAATACCCAATAACCCTTTATGCAGTTACGTGTTTATCATGTTGATCAATAATCATTGATTATCCTTAATGAAACTGTTTTCAGCTGTGAAACGTTAAGAGGATATTGTAATACTGTATAATAAAAAATATAAATTATTTTGTATATAATCTTATATAGAACGATGCATTTTCTTACTGCTATTTGCTACAGAAAAAGTATTGAAATCGTCTTCTTTGAAATACAAAGAGAAGGTGACATCAATGAGTATCCCGTTTTAAAACATACAACAACTAAATAAAATTAATTAAAATATAATGGAAATATAGAACAAAAATATCCTCGCCATGTTTTCCTTTACCGCAAAGAACAAAATGAATTATAAACACAAATCAAGCAGAGGAAAATCCACTGTTGCCTTCCTTAGTTAGACCCTGTGATATTAAAATTGACTCGTTCTAACGACTGGGTCATATTAACTACATCTACATTCTGAACCGATGGGAGCTTTACATTTTATTTACCTTATTAAATGACGATACAAAAGCGCTTGCAAGTGCCCACTTCAATAAAGTCTATTTTGATTTCGTTGTTCCCATTCAAAACTGAAGGATATTGTTTCGTTCGTCATTTCGTATGTCAACGTTATAGTCCGATTGTTTGAATGAATTATCTCATAACTAGGTCTATTCAGATGTCATTGTTATTGTAACAAACGAATTAATATTTCTATTGCATCTTGATTTATTAATAATACAATTGTTACACGTAAAATATAAAAGAAAAACGAATGCGAAAATTTAGTGGAGACGCATATAAAATTTATATTTCATGAATTATCACGTATGTAATTACATATATCCTTAAGTAATCCAATTGTCCACATTCGCATCTATGCTATGGACTTTTATAAACGTCTACGACATTTATTATTGTATTTTCATACAATCATAAAAACAATGAATAGCCTTTGTTTTACGAGCCTCGTAAAATTCGACAGGACGCGCGTTCTTATTTTAAAAAATTCGCCAACGTAAAAGTTTAATATAAATACAAGGAATATAAAAACAAATCTGATCCTTATTCAAGTTCTTTGACAGATACGTAGCTAAAATTCTTAAGTTTATTAAGCTATTTGTTAAGCTGGAAAGAGTATTTCGTGAAATTTCATGACAGGCAGTAAATGTAATCCGAGTAAGTAGCTTATATTTATCCGACAATAGAATGAAATAAATCCGGTACCATTAAATTCAAACAAGATTAAAATACGTTACGTTGAGCAATTGAAAGGTATTTTATTTTTACGTCTAATATAGTCTCAAGAGATTTTGTTAGTGCTTTTGTTTTGTGTCTTTCTATTATTTTGAATGAGCTTAGTAGTGTTTGTGACTTCATGTTTTATTTTTTATTTTTGGCAGCAACACAATCATAATGTTAGGATTACAATTTTAATTGTTTAATGTATTTTTTTTTACGGTTCCACTGTTGTTGTATGCCAGTTAGTAGTCATCTTCCTTTAAGGAGTATTATTAATCTTCGTGGAGTCTGAATTCTTGAACTGGTCTGTCAGTATGTGGTCAGCGTTTTTATGATGTTGTCATCTCTATTATGAATCCCAATTAAGATTGCAGTCGGCAAACGTTTGTGCCTTCTGCACCAGTTTCGCCCGTTCAAAGTTATTTAAAAATGTGTTATAAGAATAATTCATATATTTGAATTGCTTTATATTTTTTGTAATGATGAAAATTTATAAAGCAAATCATAGCGCAAACGCTTTTACTTCTACTAAGATCGAAAAAGGATAAAATTGTTCAAATAACATGCTTTTTCACTTTCAAAAGTAGAAAGTATTGTAAACGTTCGAAAAAGAATTTAAATAGGTCAGTGAATAAACAAACGAAACAGAGAAAATAAACAAACAACTATTAAATTAAGACTAAATTAGAATTACAACTTAAATACGTACTACATACCGTCGTGTTTAATGATTATTTATTATAACTTATCAATCTTAAAGCTTTTAATATCACGCAAGAAATATATAAATCAAAATGACAGCTGCGATCTTTAGCATCCGCTCGGGTTCCGCCACCTTCTTCAAGTCGTCCATCCAGATCCATTGTCTCCATTTTAAGTAACATTATAGATAAGAACCATGTGTTGAAAGTATAATAAATAAATTAGTGTATCTAATCACGTTTTATTTTGGTTATAATAGAGTACTGCTACTCACTAACTCTCCGCGTCGATTTCGAAGCGTGCAATTCAAATAATATCTTCAGTACATTTCATTTTATGACGAGCCGGTTGGCGTGGTTGGTAGATTAGTGATTTGCCTTTCACGCCGAAAGTTGTGGGTTCGATTCCCACCCAGGACAGACATTTGTTTGCATGAACATGTGTGTTTGTCCTGAGCCTGAGTGTGATTATCTATATAAGTATGTATTTACGAAACAAAAGTAGTATATGTAGTATATCAGTTGTCTGGTTTCCATGGCACAAGCTCTGCTTAATTTTGGAGAAGATGGCCGTGTGTGAATAATGTAACAGGATATTATTATTATTATTATTTTATCATTATTCAGTAGTATTTCATCCTTATGTTCATATGATAATTTAGTGTTAAAGAGGTATTACATGTGTGTTATCCTGAAACTGTCAAGCGAATGTTATCGCTCGGATTACGGGAATTACCTTCGTTTATCTGGACTACACCGTGCACTTTGTAGTGACAAGTTCGGTCTCTGAGAGCTTATGAGTTTATCATTGAACTGACGTTGACTTGTAGGTGAATACTTGCTCCGGAAGCGTTGAATATCTCGTTTTAGAAATATTTACACAAACTTGTATATTTAACTAGACTTTTTATAGTTACCAAGTACTTGATGAAAATATTTTAAGAACACTTTTTTTTTCGTGTCATAAAAATTCCATACGTTTGTCGCAAGGAAAACTGTTTTGAAAAAAAATCGCATTTCTGATTCGATTTTAATATCGATGTAGAGGATTACAATTTTGAATATCTGCTTATCTATTTGTGTCATCTTAAACTCAATAGTATTTCCTCGTCTAGTTTATCGAGTGGTTTTATGACATTAAACATCAGAAAGACATATCGCGAACGAAATAGCTATATTAAGAGAATATTTAAACTTCCATACATACAGCTAATTCGAATTTTAAATATTTTATCTATCTTTTTAACTTATAACGAGTCTTAATTAATTACAAATTTAACTGTATATATATATACAACAACAGAACATATCACCAGTTACAAAGTTATGTTCACTCTCGAGAAGTTAGTTTTGAACTTTTACATTAATCAGTATCCTCCATGGGCGGAAATATTCAGATATACAAGTTTTGTTAATTAGGTACTTAATTAACATTATGATTAACTAAAAATATTGACGTATCAATTATCATTTGGATCTTGATTATTTTATAAATAGTATGTCGATGTTTATAGTAAAATTTAACTGTACTATTTATTAAACGTATAATTCCTAGTTCCTTACTAATATTATAAATGTAAAAGTGAAATTGTGTGCTTATTTGTTTGTTACGCTTTCACATCTTAATTACTTAACACATCATTAGGAAAATTTACATACACAATACAGTACAGTGTACAGCAAAGACTTTAACAGTCCCAGCGAGCGGCACTAAGCCGGGCGGGAACTAATACAGTGCAGTACAGTAGAGTAACAGCCTGTTAATGTCCCACTGCTGGGCTTAGGCTTCCTCTCCCTTTTAAGGAGAAGGTTTGGAGCTTATTCCACTATCTGCACCAATGCGGGTTGGTAGAATACACATGTGGCAGAATTTCAATGAAATTAGACTCATGCAGGTTTCCTTACCATGTTTTCTTTCACCGTCAAGCACGAGATGAATTATAACTAATATTAGATATAATTTTAATTTTTGGTTACACGTATCGCTTCGTAAGATCATCTATTTTAGTTGTTATTATAAGTGCTTACTGATAAATGGATGGTGTTACAATAAATAAATAAGCTGTTAAGAAAATCCATCATCTAATGGAAAGTAGTGACACTATGTTTGAAATTGAATTGAAAAAGAATTCTGTCCTTCTAAGCGGTTTCGGCCACCGCGATCAATCGCGGACATATAATGGTTAAAAAATGTGTCTGTGGCTCTTATATCCGACGTTACCGCAGATTCGACACGAACTAAGAGTTTCTTACGGTACGGTCGGGTACAGGCTTGTTACCAAAATTGCCATCACCTAGACTAATATTTCTCTCTCGAGTATAATTTGTTGTTATTTTCTACTCAACACTATTCTCTTCAACTTGTCTCTCGAAACTTTATCTACATAAATTTATGAAGCAGGATATTTTATTAAAACACATTATATAGCGATTTTAAATAGTCTGTTACTGAATAGATAGATATTTTTATAATATTATTCTAATTTCAAAAATGTTATCTTAACTTTGATGGTTGATATACCATTTCTTCGTCAATTTTCTATCCTTGATTTTAGAAAGGTTATCAGGAATAGTAATCTTGCAATAGATATTGCAAGCCAAGCTATCAAAAGGAAACTAATTCGACTGAAGCAAAGTTGTTAGTAACGGCAAGATCGAGTTCCTCAACACTTGAATTCTGTTTCTTCATTGATCGTTCTGACTAGGACGTTTGACAGTTCTCTGGAATTATTTTCAAGCTAAGCTATCATGGTTTGAGTTACATATAAAATTCATCTAGGGATTTTCATTTGATGTGTGTATTTAATTTTAGACGGTTTTTTTTTATTAATTAGCTGATGTTTTGCTCAAGATTGAAATTGTCATTTTATAAAAACGTCGATCCTAATCGATGATCACGGTCTCCGATCTGGTACTAGCACCGTTTTCATCTGATCAATTTTAATCTATTAGACACCTCGTGTCCGCTGGCTAAAAAAATTACCTTGAGGATACTTGCATGAAATTCTGGCACATGCATATCATGCGTTGCATATTATGCAGGTAAGGTCTAATTCTGTTATTTAGTATATAAGACGTCGTTGCCGAGCAGTAAAACTTAGATTGTTACTTTTGTAAGTACTAATTCCAGTGACAACTGTTTAGCTTTAATCAGTATCGGCCTTAATTTTGTTGATGTTGATGTCTTGTCTTCTTCTTTCGAATGTCAAACCAATAAAGACAGAAAGAGAAAAAAGAGTGTTGAACTAAACAGCTGCTAAGCAACGTTTATAAGTGAGACCGTTTTGCGTAAAACTGTCATGGTTGATTTGTTAATTGGCAAAAGACTCGCTTGTTAAGTCTGTCTGAATAACTTATGATATTTATTTTGGCATTCGCGACTAAAGTACAGAAAGTGTTCTGTCACTATCCAAGTAAAATATGTATGTAGATGAAAGCAAATTTTACTTATTTAATACTTTGAATAAAGGTTTATACACACTTGCTTATTATTTTTGAATCATAATTAAAGAAGTGCAAAAATTAAAACTAGGTATAACACTTCGCCACGACGCGAGAACTTGCATAAAACTTGTTAAAGATCCTTGGAAACATTATATTAATTAGACGAAGAGCTTCTAATTAAATGTTTCTTAATATTATTCTAAAAATTATTCTGAAACGAGAAGTTTTTTAGTTTTTGTTTTTATGAACAGCATGAACGTTGACGTACCGAGATCGTGTAATGAATTGATTACGTAAATATGAACCAAAAATCACGACCAAGCAAGCAACACTAAGTTTCGATGCGGTTGACCTACGTTTTCATCTCGTTCTCTCGAGAACTACTTGTGTATCTAACACCGAACAATAAATAAAGGTAATGGAATAAACTCCATATGTACAGGACGAGAACCTTTCGCCCAGCTGTGGGGCCAGCAGAGATATCGCTTTATTGTAAGTACTCTTTTGCTCATTGGCGTATTATGTCATATTATGTCTATTAGTAAATTTATTGCACTGACTGCCTCTTTGGTCTAGTTGTTAGCTTATGAGGCTGCAAGTCCCATGATACTGGGTTCCCGAGGTTAATCACTGTTCTTGTCAGGAGTTAGAAATTTGACAGTGTTGTACTCTTGTACCTCGAAAACTACGAACATATATTCAAACTCGTGCCTGATCTCCCTATGGATTGGCGTCTTGTCAAGCAATAACGGGGGAGTAGCGAGTTCACGATAGTTTGCGCTTCTTACTTGCTTTAAATCCTTTAAGTGGGTAGAAATCCTATCTCACGCAGTTGATAAATAATATAATGATATTGCTCTTTTCAGGTAGAATAATTTATGAGCGTCATAACATACCAGGTTGGACTATAAAATTATCATTTTATAGTAATTTAACCGAAAACAGTTTAATAGAAAATTAAACTCTCTTACTATAAATAGGGACTTAACAATTTCTGAAACGTAAAAAAAATATATTTTTAATTAATCCCTTTGATCTAATTTTCTGTACAAGGTAAACCGTTAGTCTAAAATTAAAATATATAGAAAAACAATAGATACCTTAATTATTTCAAAGAGCTCTTCAGCACTACCTTCAATTAATTAAACCTCATCTTAAGAAATTAAAACGATTAACGAAACGCCGGGAAAAAAAAGAAAAATAAATACGAAGAATAAGAAGGTTTAATGCTAGGAGTCATAAAAAAAATTAACGAATATCGAAGGCAAATCCACGGAGAGACGTTATCATTGCGATCATTCCCTAAGGACGCAAAATGCGTCCGTTCAGTCAGTCCGCTTCGGGACGCGCGGTTGGACGTGTGCTAACCGTATCGCGGAACTCGAGAAGTATCGGACGTTTTACGAAACTACGATAATTTAATGAACATTTATTTTTGTTTTTTAATTGATTTTAATATACAAAATATTAAAATATCATATGATTTGTGATTGCTTGTGACTTTTTAATTGATTATAAAACCTTACTATTAAATATATTTTTTCATAAAATGTATTTAGTTCGACAAAAATAATATAAAAATAATCTTCCAATTAATAAATTGTTATGGATTCGAAACTGAATGATATATGCTAAATCCACAATGCTTTGTTATGTAAGTATATTTTAACTTTTAACATGTTGCTTAAATTAATTAAATTTCACACATTCTTTCAATCGCCGTAAATGATAAGCTTAAATATATTACGAGGAATAAATACGCGATTTAATTAATTTGAGAATTTTTTCGATGATATATTTGAGAATTTATTCGATTATTTTGAGAAAAAATCCGTTCATATTGATAACCTATATATAAATAAAAAAGGCAAATACTCAGTATAACTTAATTAATGATAAATCTCTCTGACATTTACGAAAAAAAAATATGATTATTTATCAGTAGAGCTATTATTAATATATCAAACACGAAATAAAAACTTACGGTAGCAGTGCCAGTCTGTAAGAACTCGTTTCATTATTCACCCGTGAAACGTTGACAACCGATATATGGTGATAAACGATTTTGATGCGTGTATTCTTAAAATAAGCCGAGATGGCCCAGTGGTAAGAACGCGTGAATCTTTACCGATGATCGTGGGTTCAAAACCGGGCAAGCACTTCAGTGGTTAATTTGTGATTATAATTCGTCTCGTGCTTTTCGGTGAAAGAAAACATCGTGAGGAAACCTGCATGTGTCTAATTTCACTGAAATTCAGCCACATGTATATTCCACCAACCGGCATTGGAGCAGCGTGGTGGAATAAGCTCCAAACCTTCGCCTCAAAAAAAGGGAGAGAAGGCCTTAACCCAACAGTGGGACATTACAGGCTGTTACCATTCTTAAAATGTCATAATTATTATGGTCAATATCGCATACCATTTTCTGACATTCTACGACCGAGTTCTGCGTTGAGGTTCGATCTTATTCTTACAAAATAGTCTTAGTAAACACGATCCTGAAATGTCAGAGATATATACATATATACTACATATGATATACGACATTGACTATATTTTTTTTTTGCAGTTTTAATTTATATAATTCACATTTAGATATAATTTAACACAATAAACCTTTATATAACTTAGGATAAGTACAGTTGACATCAAACAAATTACAAATGAATATAATATATAATTGTTATACAAAGTCAGATTTAAAATAGTCTCTCCTGGTTCCCACCCGACGCAAAGCTGCCCATAATGTAGGCTACATTTCCACGCTGTACGGCAATGGACAACCTCTGCGCCAGGTAGGACCCGGAGCGACTGTCAAATCCCCTCTCTCTAAGGATCACCTTATTTCTATCAAGCCAATCTCCCTGATTAAAGCAAGGGCATCCGACCCCCAACATATTACTATTGACTATATTAATAATAGCATTTCACGATTGAGCTACGATGTGAGTACTTACAGAATATCATAGTGGTATTTGTCTTAATGTTGTTACCTAATTAATGTTGTTATAATTAAGTTCATATATTTCTCTCTACATAGAAACTTTTTTTATGTATTAAGGTAAATTATTTCTTCTCTATGTTAAATAACGTCGTATTCTCATATTAATTATAAAAGTAAGTCTCCAGACTGGTTGTGTTCTTATATTTGTAAACGTTATTCTTAATGATGTCAAATGTAATTCAATGAAATGTATTACACAGTATTGTTCTTGACGCTTCAGTATAAATCATTGACAAAAAACACGTAATTTATAAGATACGGCTATTTTTGCGAACGAGGTCCGAGAAATTCGACGAACCAGAAGCTTTAATGGCGAAAGATGATAAAACTATTACGTCTACTAGAGCTTCGTTTCGTGCGCTTTCAGATTTCAAAATAAAATGTCGGTCGTAATGTACTATAATAATATAAAATTACTTATTTCAGTTTAAAAAACTGATATAAACCGTCGCTTTATATAATTCATTTATATAACATAATATTATTTCTTATCGGAATTAAATTACAATGTAGGTAATGATTACTTGAAAAAAAATAAACACGAAAATTAATATATAAAAAGGTATCCGTTTCAAATTAATATGCTATTTATCTTGTGCAGATGAACATTGAGTCTTATATCATAATGCACTCTCTCACTTATTGTCTCTCGTGCCTGTAAAACAATAAATAACTCACATTTCTAACTAAAAACTAGGACACAAAAATATAAATTATTAGTCTCTGTCCTCGGTTTTGCTCGCGTCGGGGGTGTGAAATGTTATGTATAAAGCCTTCATTAGGTTTCTTGCTTGTTTCTTACCAATTTTCATCAAAATCGGTTCAGTGGTTTACCCGCGATAGTGTAACACACAGACCGAATTACTTTCCTATCTATAAAATTATAAGCATTGATTAGTATTTGACGATATGAGAAGAAAGAAAAATGTTCACCAGGATTTGTCCAAAAGCACGCCTGTGTTTTTCTTTGAAAAAAAAAAGCCTAAAATTTACCGTTACATGGAATATTCATGTACAGATAAATTATATTGTTGTCTTATATGCCATACCTTCAGAGTAGATGCCGGTGACGTATTCTTCTCTAACCTCACTTTGTATTGTGTGGTTCCACGGTTACTATGTATTCCTAGTTGACGACTCTGTATTTTATGTTCTATGTACTTATATTATTTTTTATTACACGTACATAAAATGTTTTAGAATGCCAGACACTTTGCAGCGACGGAATTTATCGCGACTTTATTTATATTGAACTAGTGCCGTCTTCGCACGGGTGTTATATTATACACGGACGTAAAATCCGTAGTGGCAACTAAGCTCTGCATGCTTTGAGTTATTGTATGTGAGAACCTTACTCGTTAATTTATGTGTACATATATGAAGCCGAGATGGCCCAGTGGTAAGAACGCGTGAATCTTAGCCGATGATCGTGGGTTCAAACCCGGGCAAGCACCACTGAATTTTCATGTGCTTAATTTGGGATAATAATTCATCTCGTGCTTTACGGTGATGGAAAACATCGTGAGGAAACCTGCATGTGCCTAATTTCACTAAAATTCTGCCACATGTGTATTCCACCAACCCGCACTGGAGCAGCATGGTAAATAAGCTTCAAACCTCCTCCTCAAAAAGGGAGAGGAGGCCTTTAGCCCAGCAGTGGGACATTCACAGGCTGTTACGTACATATATATTAATATGAATATTAGTTCGTTGTTTTGAATCCCATCAAAATGAGCGTTACGGCAGTATTATTCGAGATAGTGTTGTATGATTATCTTAAATACTTTTATTTTCCCAGATATTGTCTTCTTTTTTTTTTTTTTTAATTACCAATATTTTCAATTCATCTATAGATACGTATAAAACATCCACGAACATGCGCGGAACAAGCAACTTCTCGACATTAACTAAGCACGTAGCTTACTATTGAGATATTGAGTCTATAAATTAAATATTAACACTCAAAAATGAATAACTCAAAAACGTTAATCATGTTTCAAAATTAAACAGATAATACGTCGGAGATTTCTTAGATTTTTTTATAATATAATATTTAGCAATGGTTTTCATGTCTAATATTCGATGTTCTATATACTAGTTGCCTCTAACGTAAATACGGCCGGGACTGCTCCGAAGCTGGGCTCAGTTTACGATTGAGCCGACTTTGTTTATTTTAAGGCTATCTTCGCCGCAGTTTATGCTTCGTAAAACGAAATTGATATTGCTATCTTAAAATAGAAATCAAGATGATAACGATTAGTGTTGTTACGAGCATGGAATCGCTTTTCGTAATTGATCGATTATTTGAGATTGTATCACGACATGAGAGGTTATACTTTTTGGTTTATCTTAAAATGTTTTGGCTCGACTTCAAGATATTAAGTGAAATTTAATTGAAAATATTCCGAAATATCGTAACGAAATGCGGACCAATTTCGAGTCACGGGTATTTCTTAAATATTTTTTTTTATCTTTAATCTTTATCTCATTTTCGGTTTTTATTATTAATATAAAATTTTGATTTCCTTATTTCCTTACTTATATTAAACAGTTAATATTTGTTTGTCGTATTAGGTGCCGCTAATTTAAATGTTTACGAAATATTTAACGAGTTAAGTGAACTTAAGCTTGCTAAAATTCTGTTCTGTTGCAATTACCCTTCATTAGTTCTAAGTGTATTCGATTTATAAATATTTTGATATCGCCAAAAATTTATTGGGATTATTCTTTGATAACCTTTTAGTATGTGTTTTATGTAAAAAGAAATATAAATAAATATAAAAAATATAAATAATATTTGCAATTTGAAATTCAAAAAAAAGCAATGCACTTAGTCGATGAGTGTAACTAAGCGTGTGTGTGTGTATTGTATTATTTTATTTAATCCGCAAAGTTCTACGTTTTAACATGTTAACCCCTCGAAATAAATGATAATGTTACGACCGAAGTCTAGAATTACGCAAGCGTTCGAATTAGCCTTAAATCTTTTACTGGCTATAAAGCTTTATGTATGTACTAGTGCTGCATAAATACTAGTACGTTCGAAAAAAGAAAAAAAAAGAATAGAATAGTACCTTTTGAATATTAAATTTATATAATAAAAATATTCAGAATGTTTTTGTCAATTTTAGGTACTAACAATACTTGAAAGACGTACAAATAATTCGAAAACTTGCATGTAGATGATTATAAATTTGTAAGATATAAAATCTTAACTACAAAATGCCTCTTCACTCTTGACTTGAGGACACCTGAATTGTAAATGTTTCGTGTCATGTTTTCGTTAGGCGCATGAGAAATGGAAAAAAAACGACACGTTATGTAATATTTCGAAATAATAGTATAATGAATTCGGTTAATTTACGACTTACTTGACAATTGACCTCTGAAGAATCTCGAATTACCTCTGAAGCTAATATTAACAATTTTATGAGCACTTAAAGTGTCTATACAAAATTCATTAAAATCGGTTCAAAGTTAAACCAATACAAAATACGTGATTACGTATAGACGATAGGAGTACACTACTGTTTTATACAGTAGTTATCTATTTGAAATATTTTACTTTGAGAACTAATTAATGAAATTTTTGGTCAGATATCTTTCGTTGAATGGGATGTGACTCGGGACGATAAGTCGATCCTCCTCCTCGCTTCGGTTTTCTCAATGCTCAAGGTCAAAGGTCGTGACCACATCCTCGCAACAAGAGTTTGTTTTGGATCACTCGACGCCATTTGTTCCTATCTGCTACCGAGTGTAAGCATCGTGGACTGTGGTGTCGAGAGAAGTGCGGATCTGATCAGTCCAACGTGTCGGGTTTCTACCTTGTGGTCTTTTTCCATCCACTTTCGATAGAGACTGTTCATATGTTTTGAATAAAACGAGCATATATATTTATTTTATTTATAATACATAGGCAGACGGATTTTGGGCCAGC
The DNA here is from genome assembly GCA_905147175.2 of Nymphalis urticae. NCBI lineage: Eukaryota > Metazoa > Arthropoda > Insecta > Lepidoptera > Nymphalidae > Nymphalis > Nymphalis urticae. Next base: position 3,714,533 of record LR989995.1, on the reverse strand, counting down.
TATCTATACATATATGTAGATTGCAGGTGCAAAAGTATGAACCATGCTAAACACGTATGTAAATCAACTTATCATCGATTTTATTCCCCTTATGCCCCTTATGCCCTATGAGCACACTCACTTTTTAATGAGTAAAACAGCAATACAAATTATTAAGGTTTGTCGATAGATAGACATAGAACAACTAGTTCATGATTGGTACTTACTAAAATTAATAATAATAATTTATTTATTCAAGTCAACAAGACTCATATACAGAATTACAAGAAAATAAAATAAACACTACTTTCTATACTACTACTACTATACTTATACTATTACTACTTATACAATTTACTAGTCCAGCTGAAACTTTACAACAGTGTTTTATAAATATACAGTCCAGTCTGTTAGCAACCATGATTAGAATTTTGTTGGAGCTGGCCCGCACCCTGTGAACCATGGATGCACACTTTTTTCGCATTAATGCGTAATGTAGACTGTACATTCGCTTCAGCAAACATCCCTGAAGCATTTCAGTAGCGAAACACCCCATCAGCAATCTAAAGGCGTTATTATACTGGGCACGAATAAACATACTTTAATTAACTTCGATCATACTAGCAATCTTAAATCGTCATCATATTAAGTTTAGCTACTACTGATTCAGAATATAGATTCTACGAAGAATAATCGCCTAGAAACTGCATAGTTACTTTTCAAATGGAATTATATAATCAATTAACTAGATGGACTTGCCCAAAACTCTTCTATTGGTTAAGTTTTTTAGTACTGGTAGACGTTAAACGTTTTATACAGTTCTTTGGTTTTATAACTTCGTGTGATTTCAAGCGTTTTTATACTAATATGTATCGGCTTGGACACCGATGTATGTACATACATAGCTTAAAGAATTTCTTTTTAATGTAAATATTTCGAAAAATACCGATAGTTTTTACGTCTCTTATTAAATAAATAATCTTACGTAATCAATTTAGATTATTTTTGTTATAATTCGACAATAGTAATGTATTCTTCTTTTCTTTTTGCAAGGATTATGCGGAAACTATTGGGTAGATTTGAATGAAATTCGATATGGTGATAAATTTCGTCCTACATCAATAGGCAATAATTATATCGGATACTTTATCCCTATCCCGCGTCGAAAAACAATATAGGATACAATTTATCCGGGCCCTGTGTCAATAGACAATATATGTAATTAAAGGTACAGAATGCTTTATCTTTCATTTCCGGGACAATAGATACGATAGTTAAATAACACTTGGTCTCAAGTTTTATTTTAAGCAGCTTTCATGAGTTTCTATATGACAAGCTTTGTTTTTAAAATATTCTCGTGCTTGGAGGTAAAGTTAAATGTTCTCAAGAAAATTCAAATATTTCATTGAAAATTAATACAAAATCCAGTTAATCTACTACAATTTGACAACCGATAATCGCAACCATTTATCGATATATAACATTCGATAGATGATCATATGCAATTTGAATCGTAAAGTCCCAAAACCGCGATATCGATCCAGCTAACGTCACTATAGGGAATATGAGATGGTTACAGCTTTTGTTAAAAATTACCTGTCATCAAAATTTTGGATGGTTATTGAAAATATTTATATAAAATGCAATTTAATTTGACACATATTTAAACATGGATTGATGTTTTCGAATGCTCCGCTTATGTCTCCGTATAATAGCTTACATCATTTTTACTTGCTAGCTTGCTTTTTAAAGATTTTTCATTCATACTTTTTTTTATAGTACTGGTAGGCGGACGGCATATAGGCCACCGGATGGTAAGTGGTCACCAACGCCCGTAGACATTGGCATTGTAAAAAATGTTAACCGTCGCTTACATCGCCAATGCACCACCAACCTTGGGAACTAAGATGTTATGTCCCTTGTGCCTGTAATTAATACTAGAATGCTATTGGCTCTATGCTCACTCTTGATTATAATCATGCGCAACGGTAACTACTAATGCAGTACATAAGAACTTAAAGAAATAGAGATGTAATGAAAACAGAATAAATTTATTGTAATAAAAAACCTAATTAAATTACCTTTAAACCCGATTTCCTAGACTTCCCATGCGTTTTGCTAATTAATATATTTATCTGAGTAAATGCGTTAATATATTTATGTACCAAGATACCAATAAACACAAACTACAATTGTTTTTTTTTTTTAAATTTTAAGTGACATTATTTTTAAAGTAGAAACCCTAAAATAATGCTGTAAAAAGTGATAACCCTTAAATGTCCTAAATGCCCGAGGATGAAGGACTTGGTATATTTTATTTCGTCAATAAAAAACAAAATAATAAAATTGACGACAGCCAATTTTCCACTGATTGGAGATACTTATTGGCTTTTGGTGATATTCATAGGGAAACAATTCTTATTGCTCACGATTTTTATGATCAGCCAATTAGAGAAATCTAGAAGCGCAATGGAGGAACTCGAAGATCTTAACCGAAGACTGAGCTCGAATCTGGAAAAGCAATTTTAAGACATGTTTTTATTTCATGTTTTTAATTTTTCTAGTCCTCAGTGGTAACGAAAAACAACTCGTAGAAACCTGTCTTTGTAGACATCCGTTATATGCAGTTTTTTTTTTCAAGTTGTTTTTCTTTTAGGCCATCCGCAGTAGGCAAGTAGAAGGAATAAATTCGAATCCTTTTCTTTAAAAGCGACGAGTCCTCTTTTCAGCGTTGGGACATTCGAACTTCAAAGTACTTTAGATTATTTGGTTGGTAATTAACTAGCTTTCTCCGCGCGTGGAATTTAGTTTGTCACTATTAGTCTAATTTTATTATTGAAATAAAATATAGTCTATGTTATCCGGATAAAGTAGCTTTCAAATGTAGCAGTAGTTCCAGAATTTATCGATAACAAAAAAAACGTTCCTTTTTATAATCATAGTATAGATATCGATTTAATTCGTATAAAAGTAAAAAATAATAATATTTTATTTATTTCTTCACAAAAAGTTTACAAATTAACATATAACATTTAAATATCCGCTAAATAATGTGAAAACTGGTGCTTGCAATAGATAAACTGCTCTACAAGACACCAGGCCTCCACTCCCGTTTATATGAACAAAAAACAAAAATAAATGTATAAAGTGAGAAGTAAGAAATAATAAAAAATATAAAATGGAACAAATATGATCAATGCTTATGTGAGCGTGAGTACGTGTGTGCGCACGCGTGTATTAGTTTGTGTGTGTATGTGTGTGTGTGTGTGTGTGTGTGCATGCATGTGTGTATGTGCGAGTGTGTTTTGCATTTAATTCAATTGTAAGGGTGTAAATAAACTATTTATATTTGTGTCATTCAGTTCCAATATGTACTTAAAGATTTGCTTTAGTTGTCAGTACCAAGACTTAATATTTTTCTTTTATATTTTTTTTTACTGCATAGATATACGTTTGTTACTATATAAGACGCGACGGGACATTTGTTCGGTTTCACTTGTTTCCTATTAAATCTATACATGCGTGTATAAATTAAACTAACGTATCTACCAACGAACAAGTAAGTTTCATTAGAGCGATTTGATTAATCCTCGCCCGATGTAAGTTATGAGGCTGTGTGTTATCGTGTGTATATAATTTTATGCGAGCGTATACTATATATTTGTCGCAGTGAATGGCTTCTATTTAAATTGTGAAATATTTATTCCAAAGAATGATATTTGGGATCATTTTACATTTTTATTTATTATTTTTATGTTATTTGATTTACTAACTACTACCCTATATATTGCTTAGTGGTTAGCTATTATAAAGCTGTAGATTCCGATTCCTGAGTTCAACTCTAAGGTAAGCCAATAAATTTGCCCGTCTTTGCAGCCTTGTACCTCGAAAAGCAGTAAGGTCAATAGCCGTATGTATGATCCCTCTCCGGTCGTGTCGAATTATCGTCCCAACGGAATTATGAGAGTGATGGAATGAAGATTGCACCTGTGTTTCCACACAGTAGTGCAGTTTAGGATCTTAGTTATTCAGCTTTGTTAATTTTAATTGAAAGTGGCCGCCGTGGCCGTAATTAATCATCAATCGCGATATGTACAATAATTTGACAATTTTGGTTCTCACATTAAATGTTGAGCACAAAATATAATGACACAACGTTTATATTATATATGCTATATTCAGTAGCAAATGTATTTCTGTTTCATCATATATAGTCATATAGATGTATATATTACTACCGCACTCGACGCACGTTTTCGCCCGTATTGAAGCATCCTCCAATTTGACTCTCAGACAGACGATTGTTGGCTGTTTCTCATTTCAAATGATCCTTTTATTCGGGAATTAATATTAATTCGTATGCATTTTTTTTTTCATAATTCAAATATTTATGTATTATACTCGACGAGAAAACTAATAAGTTTCGTTCTCATACATTCCGAACTCAAGAAAACTGAGAATTTCAATGAAATATCTTTTTCGAGTTCTCAAATAAACCTTTACAATTCCATAGAAGAGACGCTGACAAAAGATTCGCTAAAATTCAACTTCAGAACTCATTTTGAAGCAGAAACTGAGCGTATTCGAACCAAGAAGATTAATACAAAGACTCTGATTAGTTATAAAGCTGCTATTGCCGTGAATTCGTTCGCGTTAATATTGTGTACAGTGGTTTCAATCTTTTCTAAGAATTTTTATAGTTTCCGTGACGACCATAATAGTTTAATGATGATGTCTTGAAAATATATAAGGAGACAGGTAAACATGTATTGTATCACATTTCTATCTTGTAAAAGCTGACATGGCCCAGTGGTAAGAACGCGTGAATCTTAACCGATGATCATGGGTTCAAACCCGGACAAGCACCACTGAATTTTCATGTGCTTAATTTGTGATTATAATTCATCTCGTTCTTTACGGTGAAGGAAAACATCGTGAGGAAACCTGTATGTGACTAATTTCACTGAAATTCTGCTACATGTGTATTCCACCAACCCGCATTGTGGTAGAGTAAGCTTCAAACCTTCTCCTCAAAAAAGGAGAGGAGGCCTTTAGCCCAGCTGTGGGACATTCACAGGCTGTTACGGTTACGGTACGGTCTATCTTCTATGATATCCCCAAATATGAAAATACATTTTTAGTTATTATAAACAAAACAAGCATGCTATCTTCTTTCAGGATTTACGTTCATAATAGTTTCATTATTATTTGTGTTCAAAGGTGTTGGTTGTTATAATTGTTATAGAGACGCATAACTTTTTAGTAACGTATTATATGTATGTAACATATTACATTTGGCTCGGCAGCGGTAACGGTACGAACTAACGGAATATACCTTGCATTGTTCATGTTAGGGATTTTGTGTTGCGATCACATTTGCATATTATATTAGAATTTAGTTGCTCGTCGATTTATAGCAACCATTTTTTTTAAATCTGGTGCAGCATTTTGCGCGATATTTGTAATCCATTTTGTTTTATAGGTGGATTGCCTACATTCGTACTGTAACAATTTGTTTCTATATCGAATGAATTTACAGCCTTTCGTGACAGTTAACATAAGCGATAATCGCTTGAAATATTTAACGCTGTCAGCGATATTTTATTGTTTTTTTTTAAATTGTAACGTTTTATTAATTTAATAAAATTATTCATCTTTGCGCTTTCAATACGCTTTGCAATTTTTATTCTTGATTATTCGTGATTGATATTAACCATATACATATTCAAAGAAAATGAATTTAAATTTATTTATTTAAATCGTTTATAAATATATATTTTAATATATATTTTAAAAATATTGCATTTAATTTACAAAATTTTACGTTTAATTAGTGTACCTACATCCGAAGCTTTGCTTTTGTAAAAGCGTACTTGGATAAAAGGTGCTTTCATAGTATTATGTACTTATTTAATTTCATTAAAAATTTAATGAACACTTCTAAGAATGTAATGTTAATTCTATCGAAATCCAAAAATGATACGAAAACATTTAAGAAATAACGATTGCTAGTATATGAATCCGATTTAGAATCAGTTATCCGATCGAAAAATCCGATCGGATTAACCCGACACGCATTCGATTTTCTGCCAGTCCATCGAAATTCGGATTATTTACTAATTGCCGTCTGTGTTTTGTGTGAAAATCTTTTTTATATTTCAAGTTGCATATGTTATATCGTCTGTGTTGTTTGAAAATAAAACATTATTTTTATTAATTATCTGTATATTGCACACAGACAAATATAAATCAACTGTAAATGTATTAAGAATTTAGTCAGGGTTCAGTGAAATGGTAATTATAACGATTGAATGTTTTATTTGGATTCTAAATTTAAATTAAGTAGCATTAGAGGGTAATTCGTGCGTATTTCAAGTATCGTTACAATCATTCTCCCATACTTTCATATGCTCGAGATATTTATTTCTCTGGAAAAAAAAGATTATAAGAATAATTTATAAGGATTTCTTTATAAACCTTTATATGTCACTGTAGATCTACGTCACTGTATCGCATTCGAAATGCGGACAAGTGGCCTGTAAATAGGGGATTCGGATTTGCTCTCCGCTCGTGATAAATGGTATCACGAATGAATCCCTTTGAATTCAACACCGTTCTCAAATTGATTATTCCGACAGACTAACTGTAGAGAAGTTTGACACTAATTACTCTGTAATCTCAGTCTTAAGCGTCAAGTCGGTTCAGGAAACGTACTCCAAATTGAAGTCGACTTCGGTTATGACTTTTGACATGGCAGTTCGTTCACTCCATATAATAGTGTAGCTAGTTGACTTTAGCAATGAAAATTTACGTCGAGAATTAATATCTTGCAAATTATTAGTGCTGATATGATTGATCAATGTTCATTGTATATTAATTCTTTATATTAGTTTAAGTGAACTTTCCGTTTAGATATTAAATTATTTTTCATTTTATTCGGTTTTTTTTCTCATCTTGCAATACCAATGTATCAATTTTATAAAGAACTATCTACCATGAAAAGTCCATATTCTAGTCTCCTTTCCTATACATATTAATATTGTAACTTATTTTTGTTTATATAAGTTATGTAAGTTAATAGTATATTTCAAGACTTTGAGCGAGCTCACCTGACTTATGAGTCATTAAACTCTTGAGCGTCAATACTTAAGTTATTGATGTGTTCTGGTTGTAAAGGTGAATAAACTTATGACAACTACTACCAGTAGTTGTAATACCAGATAATAACATGTCATCTCAAATTCCATGGTCGGCGGCGAAATGTCAATGTTAGAAATTTTCTATATTTCTTTACATCGTCTGGAGGCTGTAGGTCGCCTATTTGTTCGTTTGCTTTCTTACTCTGAATACAAAAACGGACGTGACGGGTGAGAAAGCTTATTGAAGAGCGTTCGTGATTGAAACGCCTTCCATATGCACGCTCCGATTCGCAGGCCCTTTTCTCATCGTTGGAACAAAAAGCTATCTCGTCTGCTTATACCGAATAATCTGAAATACACGAACTCCGACCAATATTATGTATCGACTTTTTTTAAATATTTATTTATTGAAAATATTAATTAACTAGATTACATTTACTGGTGGTAGAGCTTTGTGCAAGCTCGTCTGGGTAGGTACCACCCACTCATCAGATATTCTACTGTAAAATAGCAGTACTTGATATTGTTGTGTTCCGGTTTGAAGGGTGAGTAAGCCAGTGTAATTACAGGCACAAGTTCATAACATCTTAGTTCCCAAGGTTGGTGGCGCATTGGCGATGTAAGCGATGGGTAACATTTCTTGCAGAGCCAATGTCTAATAGCGTTTGGTGACCACTTACCATCAGGTGGCCCATATGCTCGCCCGCCATCCTATTCTTTAAAAAAAAAAATTTTTTTTTATAGAATAGGATGGCGGGCGAGTAGTATTGTATGTATTTGTTTACTATGTAAGCAACACATTAAAAATGTATAAAACAATATTTTATTTGGAATAAACTTCAAACCTTCACCAAAAGAGAAGTATTGGTTTAGGATACTTGGAGAAATTTTATTTTTCAATAAATCGAAATAATTATCATTACACTTACACTGGAGCATAAGTACATAACACGACTGTCGCGTCGTTCTAGTGGCTAGATATAAGCCCTAGATCCCGAGGTCGGACATCGAATAATTAGAGTTAGGGAATAGAAAGAGCACCTGTGTTTGCACACACACTTGTGCACTATAATATGTCCTGCGCAGTTGGCTAATATCTCTTAATCTGTCTTTCCGTCTCGGCAAATATAAAAGGATAAAAAAGACTGGCTGCCCCGACCAAAATCGGTCAGGAGGACATCATCATCAGCATATGTACCAGTGACCAAGTGTATGTTCGATTATTGAATTCCCATTGATGTTCAGGGATTTTTTTTTATATTTGCCGGGAAGGCTCTACTCCACCTGGACTGTACTCCACCTGATGGTACGTGGTAGTAGAGTCCAAACGCGTCGACGGCCAGTTCAGTCGGAGATAATGTACTGCACTAGCCGCCCCCGCCTTGCCAGCCCGCGAAATGTCTCTTCACGCCTCGTTTGTATGAACCCGGGTTGTAAGAGGAGAGGAAAACGTGAGCTTGTAAAGAATTCAATTTTTTGGAAGTGTGACAAAGAAAGGAGTTGCCAAATTTCTTTGTGCCAGTGGAATTGATGTCACAGTTAGGCGGTGACATCGAGAGCACGCGTAGACTTATGAAGGAAGGGGGAAGCAGGAATTAGAGAGAATAATTTCTCAGAGCACTCGAAATTCTTCTGAAAATATTTATATATAAATATGTATAGAAGTTAAAACATGCAGTTGTGATTTCCGCCCTCCTGCCTGCTTTAAATCTACCAGTTTGCGGTAAACGTTTTAAAAAATCGAACTACGAACTCAGTGTTATAATGTTACATCATACATTATTAGTAAAATAATACATACATAGTCTTATTTCCAACATAATATACTCATAAATTTTTGAATTAAAAACTTAACTACCTTTATGACTGTAATAAATTCACACGAACTTTGTATACGATTTAACAAAACGCGAATTCACATTCATTACCTTGTATTGTATTTCGTAACACGTTATTTTCGTTATTTTCTTATAGAAAATAACGTTGAATAAAATATTTTTTATCGTGTCACAGGGACATCACTAAAGTATGTATAACCTTTTGTGATCTTCGGACGTTTTTAATGCTCACGATTTATTTTCTACGGTCAAAGTACGAATGTATTCCATCTTAGCTCACGAAATCTGATTCTTTACATTTAGGTCGTGTGATCAATCAAGCTTAAGAGCAGCTTCTAAGGTGTTTTCCAATTTCGTTAGCAATATGTATATATATTGTGTGTCGTTGTCTGCGTGTCGTTGTCTGCGTGGCCACTAAATCATCCTACATTGTTTACATTACACTGTCTCTTGTATAGTTTATGTCGTACCTACATAACCGCGCTATTCATCATTTAACAGAACAGCGAAAGTCTTGACACTAGCTTTACTGGAAATTGCTTGTTAAGTCTTTTGTTCAGATATCAAAGTATACATTAGTCTGAGGAAACCTTTAAGTACTCTATTAGTTTTTAACAGTCTTCTGCTAAACATTGGCCTCCACAATGTTGCCATTTCGACCGATCATGTCGTGTTAACGTGGAAGTGGATTTTAATATGTGTAATGTAAAAACAGCGGTAAAGCGCTAGGTAAAAAAAAGGAAAATTATTAATCTGATTGACCGTTTTCGCTTTCGATTCTTGTAAGCTTCAAGGCTGAAACGCCTTAACGGCTACAATAGTGTCGCTTTGTCGCACATTTGCGCACTTTCTCGAGTGTATTATTTCTTTTGGAAGTTACGAGATAATCGCGTTTTAATTTTTTGAAAATTCTTTATTTACGTCTACACATTTTATTATACAGTTTGTATGTTTTTACTTGTGATAAACTTAAACATATAGCGTATATAATAACGTATTTATATTTAAATTATACATGTGCCCGAAGTCTTTAAGTTAACGATAAGTCAAGTAAAGTTTCTGTTAAGTGCTAAGGCAAAATATATTTAATATTTACACGATGCACCTGTTTCGAGAGCTTCGTCTCATCCCGACCTCGTGTTCAAACATTTCTAGGCACGTTCTTAGTTAACAGCTTTTAAATATAATACTCTTTATGTATTATATATATATTATAATAATGCTTGCAAAGCTAACACATATATACTGTATATATACATATGTATATTCCGGTTTTAAAATGATTCAATTGACTCGATATGTTATATAATATTTATTTTGAAGTATGGACTATTAAAATATTTACTACAAAGAGTATTAATTTTCTTATAATCATAAGATCTGATATAAAATACGTTCGTGTTTAAAATAAATTAAAATAAAAAAGCTAAAAATTCTTTATTCGATATAAAAATACTCCACCTTCTCTTTTCTTTTTAATAACTACATACTTTGAGAGTGTTTGGCAAATAATAAACCAAAAATAAGTTAAGCTAAGAAAAACACTTAGAAAATTACGAGCAAATGTCACAGCTACGTAACATTAACACCCACATCGTTAAACTGTAGATGTGTATGTGTGGGGGTGTGACGTATGGTGGACATGATAATACTATAATGGCTTCAAATCTGATTACGTAACCGTAAACTTTATGTGTCCGGTGACTTGTGTTATGGTAAATTTAATTCGAAAAACTAATTAAGTAATCAGACTAAGCTTCGTACTGCTGTAGAAATACCAGTGGTAGGTATTTGTGAAGATCTCGCCATTTATTCTACCGACAAACATCAACACTTTTTGGCTGTGTTCCGGTTTAAAGGGTAAAGCAGCCAGTGTAATTAAGTAATTAAATAAGTAAACAGGCAGAAGGGACGTATTAGACCCCTTAGCTCCTCTTTATAAAAAATGTTTGCAGCTCATTTCTCCACGTGTTCTAAAGCGAATTGACTGGTGTTGAAATTTGGCTCGTGATTTATAAACACAAATAAAGCACAAAAAAACTTAGTAGTACGGATTAAGCCCGCGATCGTCGGTCGAAGTCGATGTGTACTTACCCACTCGGCCATCTCTTTTCATGGTAGATCGAAAAGTAATTTTGTTTTAAATAAATTCGTTGTCCTAGCTTTACGTAATCATTATTACAAATAAATAAAGATAAAGAATCAAAATATGCATCTAGAATATGCACATTCATATTCCATATTAAATTTAAAATGAAATGTGGAGTTTGCGGATAGCCATGAATGATTAAAAACTGAATCTGACATTTGTATAAGTTATTGGTTACCCAGGCTGTAGCAATGTTATGATTTACGACTTCGAAGGAACTTCTCGTCTCTGAATATCTTTGTTATTTGTAAGTTTATTCAATGTATAAATATATATCGTGAACTTTGTCATCACAAATTATCTTGTTTTTTTACATAATATTGATTTCATAGTAATTGTTTAAAAAATCTTTGTTCGAAATTTTGGAAATAAAAAAGTAGAATTTCAATTGTATATGTGATGTGGATATTGACGACTAGTGTTTGTTTTCTGTGAAATAGGTAATAAAGTTATCTATCAGTAGTATAGTCTAGAACTTGTGGATTATATGTATCCAAAAACAGCCTATTTTTGTCTCACAGCCGATATCTTTCGTCCGTATGTTTCGTTTTAGCCGACCGTCCCTTATTTATAACCCAAGGGACCGCATCGTGAAACTAGTTACGGTACATTTGTCTCGAATCCTTAAGGCTTTTAGAGATGGGGATTTTTTTTTCTATTAGATTATTTTTTCATCCAGAACATCGCTTTAAATTACAAAAAGTTTTCCAACAGACTTAACTCGTTATAATGTCATAAGTTTATATAAGTACCTAGATTTTTTTAATAGCAACATAAAAACGAACAATAGCATTTCATAGGAATTACTATTAGTCCTATTTAGCCCTTCAATTAAACTTAAAGCTTTTGTTAAGATTGGGGACGACAATAGCCCAAGGGTCAGGATGGAACCTGCTACTTTTATATCGTTAGGCGGCCAGTAATAATTCTAAGCATTGTGCTATTGACGCTTCAATCCAGTATAATATAGTAGTCCAATTGTGCGTCTAGAATTTTAAGTTTAGATTTAAGAATCTGAATTTGTAACAAGTATGTGAATAGATACGTTTGCGGTTTTATTTTGAATAACATTAAAAGAATTTCACAATATTCTATAGTTTGTTTAACTATGTTTCAAAGATCCTATATATTACAGAGACAAAAAATTATCACGAAACATATTACCAAATTAATAATTTAAAGTCAAGCCCATAATTCAATTCGCTGATGTATTTCGTAGTTTCATTTCCCAAATAGAATTAGAGCACCAAAGTTAAACCTAATTTATTGCATCAAAGCTAGCTGAAACTATACAATTTGTTCGCTTACGCGGAGTTTGTATTCGGTCGGATAAGCCTGTAATTGTGTGGACAATTACTAAACAATTTAATGTTTAATCTGTAATAGAATTTTTTTTTTTGTGTTTGAGCGGTGTGTAGGGCGTCAGAGATATAATTCTATTGGCTCTAGAAAAGTGACAACTTAGAGGAATGGTGTCTTTCCTTGGGCAGTTTCATTGTCAATATAAATAAATAAAAATAACGACGGAATCATCTTAAGATAACTGTTACTGTCAGCAGTATCAGCCTATTTGTAGATAAAATGCTCTTTTAAAAGTTCAATGGTATTCATTTTTTTTATATCGAAACTAGTATTGTATGCGTTATTACACAGTATTAAATACATACATAAATTTATAGGTATTATGTAGCTGTAATACGATAGTAATGTATTTACATAAATTTCGTTTGGATACACTTATATATGTATGTTTATACATATATATATATATGTTTTACGTACAAAGCTTTCTTAATAGCATTGAGACATAAGAAAACACCATGAATTGTTTTCGATGCCGGAGCTTCCGAACGGAATATAAACTATCCTATTTCCAAACTATCGCTTTGCAGGACTTTAGATATTTAGTAGATAGACATTTATACCGTATGTCCGAAGGCCTAAGGTTTATTATAGTGATGTTTCTGTTCTATAAAAAAACGGTCCGAATCACGCAAAAATAAACTTTCGATGTATACAGATAAAGTCCACTATTTGATGATCGGAAATATTTGGATCTGTAGTTACAATTCAGCATGCATAAACACCGTAAACGCTAAAACAGTACATTTGTTTTATTGGGAAATAAGAAAGCAAAGGGTGCATTTACTATTTATTTACTAACTAAGCTAGCTTTGAAATAAATAAATCGGATACAGTTTACACACGGAATAGTTTGCCATTGTACAATGCGTGTTATGTTTCAAACCAGGCAATGTTTGTATTGAAAATTCAATACACTATTAACAATAAACTACTGACATATTTTCATATTTGTAATTAATGATTTAGTGTAATGTAATTTTATTGATAGTGTATATCATTTATATTTATATATATTTAATAAATAGCAGCTGATAGTTCTTAAAAAGTAAATTTGTATGACCCAAAAAACCTTTATAGAACATAATTACATTTTATTCCTGTACTAAAATAAATAATATTTTGTCCAATAGTTTGTATATGTCACCAGCGCCGAGTGCGTCAAAAGTTACAGCTTAATCGTTGAAGTGTACAAACTGAATTTTAAGCCTGATGGGCAGTTTGTAACGAACTAAATATACATATTTATCGTATTTATAACAATATTTTATACATCTATATAACCGATCACAACGCCACCTACCGGATCCAATCTAGACCATCCCGAGATACACTCAACTACTCAAAAATTTCAAAGTAACAAGTTGTACGACCGCATCCACACATTTTTTAATAAGTGATGTTCTATAAAAGCTTCTTAAAACACTTTATCATATTTTCTCTTCCATTAATAATTTATTATTCGTGGAATACTTCGGGAAGACTATGATTACCATCAATGAGCGGTAGTGGTGCACTGAAGTGTATTCGTTGATATGGAAAATTGGATTTAAATTGTCTCACTAAATATTTTTCTAGTCCTTCTATTGTTATTTCATCGTTAGCAAAGCTGATGTATTCCCCTTGTTGTGATACATTTATTTTAAATCAATTATAGAAAAAATGTTATGCAAGTTGTTTTATTATAAATATGTATTGCAAATTGTTGGTGGTAGAGCTTTGTGCAAGCTCGTCGGGTAGGTACCACCCACTCATCAGATATTCTACCGCAAAACAGCACTATTTGGTATTGTTGTGTTCCGGTTTGAAGGATGAGTGAGCCAGTGTAATTACAGGCACGAGGGACATAAAATCTTAGGTCCCAAGGTTGGTGGCGCATTGGCGATGTAAGCGAGGGTTAACATTTCTTCCAGTGCCAATGTCTAAGAAGCGTTTGGTGACCACTTACCATCAGGTGGCCCATATGCACGTCCACCTTCCTGTTCTATAAAAAAAATGAAACATCTCACGCTTTATGAAATTGGCTAAAAACTTCAATCTCCGTAGTCGAAATGCACGCTGACAATTTTTTGTAGTGTTCTAATGTACTTTTACATATATATTACAAACAATAATCTTTGAAAGGCAAAGGCCACACCTAAGTTTTGTTAGTAATTAGGTAGGATGGGCAAGCGATCCCGTGGCACCCCCTTGAAGAGACGGAGTGGGTACTGCTGGTTTTTTTGCAGTTATTCTTTCAGCTCCGGCGAGTCCATACCAATTTATACCTTTAGTTCTTATATTTTGTATTAATATAATATACATTATTTTGCCATGTCGCTTCCTTTGGCAATGCTAGTTACATTCACTGTTCCAATTAGGTGTGGTTGCCAAAACTATGGTCTACCGTATATGTTACTCTGCAATTTCTGATTTACCAGTATTTATACAAAAAGAGCCAAAGTCTGTTAATAGATCACATACCTTAACCGAGTACGTGTAAGTTTATTGTGCCCAATTTATATTACTTAGGAACCAGACCACTCGCTCTTGTCTCCCTACACTTAACACAATCAGTAAGGTTAGCAAAAAGAATTTTTTTTGCATGGATGATCATTATAAATAAAAAGATATACACAACAGATTTTTAAGTCAATTGAACACAATCGCGGTTATATCTCATTAAACAATAATGTGCTCTTCAGTAATATAATGTGGCCACAAAAAAAAAGTCATATAATACAAGCATATCAAAAAGTCATGTACAATATTTTTAACGAAACAATGTGTTTTCAATCCAATCAATCATATTTGTTTTGACCTAATTTTGACATTTATCCGCTCGAATAACGAATTGAAATAGTAAATAAAACAACCGATGCTAACCATTTATGCGCTTCGGTATTGCTGCGGCTGGCTGTCTGTCTTTCAAATTGGATTTGACTTGACAGATGCAACGTAACAACGTGTGTATTCCGCTATCCAACGAGATACGACAAATAGTTCCACTTGATCATTGAATATTCCAGTGTTTGTAACTTTGAGAATGCAATATCCGACTCATTGATAAATGTTCTCACTTAATCTAAACTAGAGGCTATCACATACCTGGACTTTCAATTTAGGTTCCAAATGTTCCGTGAAACGATTCTATGATATTATTAAAAAATTTGATGCATTGAAATTCGTAATTTTCCCTCCGAGCGTAATTTATTTCAACATTGTCCTACATTTCCTGATTAGAGGACATTTGTATTCTGAATGAAATGAGACCTAAGTAGATTTAATTCACAAGGGCTCTTTGTCTCTTCGTCGTCTTAGAATATATCATAAGTTCGAACCCGTAAATTTATCAAACATTACATAACAGCTAAAATAATATCTTATATCTTTATTATACTAAATGTACATTTGAATATATTACGCGACTTTGAACGTATTTTTCTGTTATATTTACTCAACTGTTTATGTATTTCTCAATCTACTTCCAAAGATTGCTTTTAAATAAATGCAATGGCAACTACTGAGTATTTTTTTTTATTTAAGCTTATAATTCTTTCATCCATCATTTGAAAAGATACATTTTCTTTTTGTAACTGCGAGTCAATTTTGTGATTAGCTAATTTTATTAATATCTGAAATATTACGTCCAATATTTTAAAGGCAAAATTACTTTGGTTGATAATATCTTTGTTTTATAAGCATACTTATGAAATATTTTATGATCATAATAGATAGCTACGTATTTAAAATACTATAAATATTTTCAACATTAATATGGTATATTATCATCTGCAGTGATTTCGTCTCAAGCTCTTGACATTTGTAGTTTTGGCTTAGATCCAAATCAAATTCAATTTCATACACAGGAAAGTTGCAAGTTATATTTACAATGATTATGATCGCTTAATATCTTCGTTAGCTTTGTCGACAATGCCAAACTTAAACCGCATAAATATAATGTCAATCTAAACATAAATTTAATTATGTCGATGACATTAATTAACAAAGCTAATCAGAGCCTACTGAATATATTAAACGAATCTGATTACATGTTACGAATTGAGCACCTAATCAAAATGTATGTCAACAGAGAGAACAATGGCCAAAAAAGGTCCCTCATTAAGGATCTTCGCTAAATTTACTGTTGATATTTTTTTTACAAAAAGAAATAATATTTTATGAATTCGTACGAATGTTATTACTAACAATGTTTGAACAGAAATGGAACAGGCAATTTCAAAGGATTAATGGCGATAGAATGGCCGTTTATGTTAGAAGTACAACAATGCAAACCACGCATCGTAAAGTTTTGGGTAACCTTGTTTCATGTAAACAATTAAAGTACAGTTACAGGAGATAAACTTATCTAATATCAGGTATAACAAAAATTACTTTGTGTTGGCTATTTTATTAAGAGCTATTTGTATTACGACAAAATCGTTCATGGTTGACTTTGATCTGATTGATAGTAATTTGTCAAATTCCATTGAATCAAGAATCCATTTCGGCTGCGTGAATCTCATTTTAATATAACACGATCTAATTTTAATGGTATTTCAATATAAATCGATTTATCGAAGCAATTTGTTTATTACTTAATTTTTGAATGAAAAGGCGCATTTGATGTCATTCAAAATAAATAAAATCTACATTAACACATTGATCACAGAGCCGAGATGGCCCAGTGGTTAGAACGTGTAAATTTTAACCCATATTGTGGGCTCCCGCAGGCATCACTGAATTCCCATGTGCTTATAATTCATCTCATTTAATGAATTTCTGCCACGTGTGCATTCACCAACCCGCGTTGGAGCAGCGTGGTAGAATAAGCTTCAAAGCTTTTACTTTGACTACGAGACTAGTTATTTTTTTTATGGGGCCTAACACTTGGTTATATAATTGTATTATTTAATACAAGTACTAGGTCAATTTGAAAAATATATAATACTTAAACTCTTCAGACATTTTTGCAGTTCAGATATACGGTAACTCGTTTTTTTTTTGCAAAAAAATCTAAGAGTACATTACCTGAGAAAACTGTTAAAGCACTACTTAAGACTTGTCTACATCACCTACAGAATCCCTTTTATCTGGAAAACTTCAAGAAAGTTCGAAAGTGTATCTAATTGCATTTAGTTGCTGACGTTGTGTTATTCTAACAAACTGTTCTTAACTTCAGCGATTGGAGTCTTTTGACTGAAACTTCTCCGGGATTTGTTTTTGTTTATTTATCAGATAAAATCCTACACTTTTCTCCATCAAATCTTTGTTGTATCTTAATTTGGTTGATTTTTTTATAGACAGCTATTAGAGGAGATTATATCATCATGTCTGGACCACCGATCTCGTGTTGAAATCCTCTCCTTGTCCTATTCAATCGGATATAAATTCCGCAACATGTCTTTTAGGCGCCGCGAATAAATGATGCTGCTTGATTTTGGAACTGCGAATACTTTTCCTTAACAAAAAATAAATATTTTCAGCAATTATACATATTTCAACTTAATCTTAGGATTAGGAAAGGATTATTGTTCGATGGCTGAAGTAACCGTAACATAATGTGAATAGCCCAGCAGTGGGACATTCACAGGCTGTTACGGTTACTTAAGCCATCGAACAATAATCCTTTCATCGTATTCTACTAACTATGAACACATTTTAAGTAAGCCAGTAAGTAAATAAGTCATTCCACGACGCGATGATTATTATTAGTAGGTAGGAGTTATATAATGTACAAAGAAAAATTTATATGAATTCCTCAACTGATTTTCGCATTTAAATCAACAAAATAATAAATAGTGTTTAAAAGATTTCAAATATAATAACAAGAAAACTAATGTATGATAACAGATAAGTTTCATAGGCTCAAAGCGTCTTGCCATCAAAAACTTTCCATCGATACGATAAGAACGCGTCAAAAAAATTCCTTATAAATTTCGTAGAGCGTGAGTGCATTAAAAACTTCCTAAGCACTACACAGTGTGGTTACTTTAATGCCAACATTCTAAAGAAAAATTAGTTACGTTCCCGTGAGACAAACTTTCAAAAACTTCAATATACGACCGTGTTTCATAATATTCAGGCTTAAAAAAAATTATCGGTTAACTGAGTATATATTCTTCAAACTTTAACATTTTTGTCGTAATGGAATTTTTGATCAACATATATACGCATAGATACGTTTAACAATAAACGCCTCTTAATAAACTCGAAAAACTAGTAGTCCTCCAGATTACCATTTCCATCAACAATCTTAAGTAAAAGGATCTGAGATTTTTGATCGACTATATTTTAATTTTTCATCATTTAGAAATTATTTTTAATAAATTTAGAACTTGTGAATTTTATAAAATAAAACAATTTCTAGGCAAACGTAAATTAAAAAAAAGTTTTTTTTTTATCAAAATGCATATACGAGTAATCGCTAGAACACTTTGAATTTACATATGGTAAAACTAAATACATTTTATCTATTTTATTGTTAGAATCGATTTTACGTTGAAATTATTTCCAACGAGGCTTTTAGCGTTAATTTAATCTAAAAAATTGTTCGTACGTTGCCAATATCCATATTGACTTATTTATTCTTTATCCTTTTGTAATATTAAAGTGGATTGAGCAATTTCTTCTGCATGTAAGGCTTGTTTTCTTATATTTTAATACATTCTTCGGAATAATTCTTGTTTCGCGAAGAATTTTGTATTGTGTTACCTTTTATAAAATTCCTTGAATGCTCATAGCTAACCTTATTATTATATCATCAAATAAAATTTCATGCATATTTCTGTTTGTAATTTGGCAAACCTTTTTGTTTTTACTTATGTATTGGTATATTATATATTTATACTATCGTATCGTATGGACGTATGATATCCTCTTGACAGATTTCGGACATAGCGGACGCTTTTAGAAGAAAATTATCAGTTACACGCTTTCGTAATGTGATAAAATTCACTTTTAATAACTATGTTTTAAGTCAAATGAACATCAAATGATATAATAATATTTTGATAATGATATTACTAAGATGTAAGAAAAACAACGTCAACTGCCATTTGGTTTTTCGCAAACAAATTAACGGTTCTATCCTTTCTCTTATATTATTCTTCACCCTAATGTCATTGATGGTCTGCAATAAATTCCCAAACTGAAGAAATCGTAAAAGCGCCCAGTGAACGTGAATGTATTTGATAAAGTAGCGTCACATTTTTTTTTTTGCAAACGTAGCTAATTGTTGTTGCTTTAAATATTGTCTTGGCACTTGGTATCAAAATATGAGAGTATCGTAAGAATAGCTTAGAAAAACAACTGTCTAGAGACATGTTTATAGCAACACTTTATTGTCCAAGAAAGTACGTTGGAATTCAGATTTTTCCTACATATTTTCATAAAACTTATCAACACAATGCAATGAAATACATGACATAGGTGAATGTAAAACAACTGAATCAGCTTAAGTATATTTTTCTTCTATATTGAATAAAGTTTCATCTTTATCATCAAATAAATTTATTTCTTATGGCAAAAGTAAGCTCTCATTCATACTACTACTTTAATGTCGTTTTATTAAGTTTTTATTAAAGGAATCTGTGAATAGCTTGACTTATAACATTATACTCGGTAGTTTTATTTTCCTCTGACCGTATCGTATTTGTCTATGGCTCTTTTCATTTGACCTTGCCTTTTGTCACGTCTCGATAACATACAAATAAATTTCGTCTATAGTTTTGTTTTCTTTTACATCATTCGTAAATCAATCTTGTATTTTTTTTATTTTCAATGCTTATTGTTATTATTATTTATTTATACAACTAAGTTCGACTCGATGCGTTTTCGCACGTTTAAAAGTATAAATATTAATTCGTTTTCGTATTGTAACGACACTTATATCAATCAAATCGCTGCTTCAAAACACTTTCTTTATATACAACAAAACAAAGGTCTCTAAGTTTCAAGTTTCTATTTCTAAAATATTGCACTAATTAATGTCACAAGTCCAACTAGTTTTGAAAGGCTTAGAGATCTTTTATTGCTTAACGCCTCTTTATTTTTTTATCTTTAAAAAAATCCATCTTATATCGTCCGTGAACACATATTTATTTTTATCTGCTATCTACATTACACGATACAGGCTATTTCCAAAGATTTATTACAAAAAAGATAAATTGAACCGCTTTCCGTATTCAGCGCGCCGCAAACTTATCTCCTCTAAATTCATCTAAACTACATGAAATTTACAGTAGCAGCTACGCATAATGCTCAAGTGCCACGAAGCGCTGCAAAACCTAATACATGTACATGTTTATACATATATGTATATACAGACTTTATTGTATATTTATACATTGACAAACAGCTGTTGTAATATCAACAGTTTTTGTTCCAAAATGTATCCGTTTACAGCAACAAAACTTTATCGTCGAACCAAAACACGTTATACGTTTGATACGAAACATTTAAACAAGCCATCTAAATATCGCCCTTTCTACTTAAATAATAAAGCAAAATTTATAGTGAAATAATAGCCTTATTGATTTATTGCTGGAAGTCAAATGCTACCAATGGATACATCAGCTTTTGCATATGGTTACAATTTTATGGATATAAAATTGTAGTAAGATAATATTTGATTATTTGCCGTCGTATTTATATTTTTTATTGGATGTTATCGATATTAAACATTTTCATTCAAATTAGTATTTATCAAAGTTTTCTTGTATGTACTAAGTTATTAATAAACGATCAAGCTTCGGATCTAGAATATTAGTGCACTCTTTACCTACTAGCATAATAAAAATAATGCGTTTATTCAAATAGTTTGCAATATCCGTTGGCAAAATTACATAGCGTTGTACATTTTTTTGTTTAAAATTAACAAAAACTTTTTTCACTGACGCTTGCTGGCAACACAGCAGTTGTCGCTTTTTCTTTTATAGCCGAGTTATAACAGGACACAGTACAGGCTATTAATTTTATTTATTAATTAAATTGTTAACTTTTTTTATTTTATAAATGTTTTATTTTTTAAAGGCTTATTTTGAGTATTTTTGTTTATGTCTTAGGAAAGCACAATGAGCTTTTTTTTAATTTAAAAAAAAGAAAAATAAACGAATTAAATATTTCAAAACAAAAACTAGACATCACAATTTTTTATAGCGTTTTTTTAGTTTTCATATTTCAGTTTTCTTTTCTATTTTGTACACATTGAAATTGAATTGTGTGTTATGAATAGTTTGTAGCCACACACTGCAAGCAAGTCCACGTTTGATATTTGTTTTTACTCAGAGTCTTAAGCCTCAGACAATAGAGTTCATTATAATTAATTTCTTAATTATAACGTTTTGTTCCTTACGGCACACAAGTTCTAGCTTTTGCATTATTAAAAATAAAACTCGGTTTCGAACATTTTAATTAAATGCTGTTTTCATATAAACGTTATACGTCCCTTCACCGTTTATTAAACGACTGTGATATTCTCTACTCCTTCACAATTTTGTGCTCTTACAGCCAAGATACTTTAGTGGGTTGAAAACTTGGATCTTATACAAAGATCGCAAATCATATCCGAGTAAGCACCACTGAGTTTGTACGAGTTTATAAATCATCTTGTGCTTCGAGATCAAGGTTGACGTCGTGAGAAAAATGTTCATGTGTCTCAGGAAATTCTGCCTCATATTTACCAAAGCGTACTGTAATGTTGTGGTGGAATAATTTAAAAAACTTCCCCTTTAAGAACGAGAAAAGGCCTCCGTCCAGCAGTGGGACATTTGCGAGTTTTGTTTTGCAGTCTCCGTTTTACTTATTAGATAATTCTAAAATATCGTTTTATTTATATTCACACAATATATATTCAAAAGACATTGATTGATAGACAAAATATGGTATGAATAATGAGGTATTTCACTTTATTTTTGATTCTATTTACTTTAGGGAAGCAAACGAGCAGATAGGCTATCTAATGCTTTGTGGTCACCTTAGACATTGGCACCCCACAATTTACCTACTCATTACGCCGTCAGTGCGCTGCAAACCAAGAGATCTCGGTTACATCTCTTGTGCATGTAATTACACTGCTTCCTCACCCTTGAAACCGGAACACAGCTATACATAAGTATTAGTCTATATCTGAAGTCATGCGTCTCGTTTTAATGTATTTTCTGATTAACTGATTAATTACTTTGCTCTTTTTCAACTAATACTATAAATATGGAAATAACCATGTCTCTCTGCTACGCTTCCACGTCTAGACCGATGAACCGATTTTGATAAAATTTGGTATAAAGCAATCTTGAACCCCAAGTAAGGACATAAGCTACTTATTTGATACCTAACATCCGCCCTATCCCCCAAAAACACGGGCGCATCCTAGTAATTCAGAGCTATAATATAATATTTGGATTTATTTATAGTTTATAAATTTATATTCTCAATGCACACAAACACAATAAAGCATCATAGCACTGATAATACAGTAAGCTTGAAGCGTGCAAAGACGGCTTTATCACTATAACAATCTCTTCCAGACAACCTTTGTGACATAAACTTAACTACAAGATTAAAAAATAGATAGTGCCAGTTTAGACACTAACAAAATTATAAAAACAAAAGTAACTTAAAATAGAATGAGTGCCAAATGATAACATGTATACTATGATACGATGCATTCATAAGACATGCGACATCTGATTTAAGGTATTAGCCTAATACAGGCCAAGGTTCTTGGACTCGGTAATGATTGTACTTTTATATTGGTTTTATATCTAATTATTTAAAATAAAAATAAAGGAATTAATACCCTTATTTGAGTTTCGTTAAATCTAGATGGATAGCTAATATGTTATATGGTTTTTATATAAAATATCAATGAAATAAATGTTTTTTTTTTGGTGATTTTTATGTATTCAGGATTACTCGACTGTAATTATTCATTTACATTAAAATTAATAGAATAAAAAAAGAAAGAATATTTCTAAAACACATGAACGGTACGTAAATCGACTCATCGCCTTTTATTAAATTGCTTTTAAAAGTTAATTAACATTGTTGCTTATTCACTTTAATTTTATGTTCCAAATATAAAATTAAATAAACGTTGGCTATCGTGGTTTTCGAATATTTTTTTTAATAACAGTCGGAAAATCACCGACATTATAAAAACAGTTCTTGACAACAAGTTGGTGTATGGTGCGAATAGCAGTTGGTCCTAGAGTGGAGTTAAAAGTTAAACATCGTTTGAGGCACTGTTCATTTATTATTCAGCAGCGCTTGAAAGCCCTGATGTCGTCGCAATCGCACCTAACAAATAAGTGGATTGCTAGCGAGATGTGAACTGTAAGTATATATACATTGGAGGTCTAGTTAAGTAACGACATCGCTAGGACAAACAATATATTTGTAGTTTATACCGTTTCTTATAGCAGCATTGACTTTTATCACATAAAAGCAAGCAGCCTTATTATAGTCAGTAGTAATAAGAATGTACGTCAGTTCTATATTTAAAAAAATGCATTTTCGTGTTCTGTTACTCTTTTTTTTTTATCGCCCATTTTTTTATCATTTTTTGTTAAATTTACACACGGTTTCTACTACAACAAAACAATTTAATAAGAAAAAGACGACATATATATTTTTTTGTATACGTGTATTTTATTTCTTAGTCTTACTTAGTCAAATTAAGTGTTTATTTTATTACTTTTACCTCAAGTTTCTAAAACGCTTATAATACTTTCACATTAAATCTGAATTGTAATTGATCGATGACAGCCGATTACGCAATAGTCGACCAATGAGTAATCAGTATTAGCCAGATTAGTAAATCTGAATTTTACAAGCGTTTCATAAACTGAAGACGTGCTAAGTTGATATCTCATTTTATCCATAAAAGGAACACAATGTAAACTACGAAGTCAATATAAATAAAAATTTTGAAAATAAAAAGGTTTCAGTCGAGATTTTCATTAAATACAGTGAAATTCTGGCTTGAAAATAGTTTCCAGTAGAAGTATTACCGTCCTGTCAGCATCTGTCAGCCTTCCTTTATATCTCACTTTAATGATATTTGTTGAAATTCAACTCCGGAATAATTCTAACAATGCAGAATAAATTAAACAGTTTATTTATTTGACTACTCATTTTGCTACGTTTCAAAAGCGAAGCGTGGATTCAGTGGTCTTCTTTTAATGAATCAATAATTTTATAGTATATAACCTACGTTATTAGAATACCACGATAAGAATAAATTTTTGAATATTTTTATCAATTTTCTTTTATAATATAAAGCCTTTTTATACCACATTATATTATAAAACGACATTGATATTTTCTTTAATTGTTTTTGTTGTTAAATGTGAATTGGTTACAGTCAGCTATGTGAATCATTTAAGCGATTTGTCTTTGTATGGAACACTTTATACGAAATAGTTATTGTAGTAATGGACTACCATTGCTCTTGAACAATATGAGTGCTTTAAGTCAACAAACCATCATTATCACATGTCCCAGCGCATCACATACATTACATACATATTAGTATTGCATTAAAAAAAATACCCGATTGCATGATTTTGTACTAAATATGATTTTACAAAAAACATATTTAAAAGAAACGTTGTATTGTGTAGTAAATACTTTAATTTCATATCGGTTGTAAGTGTACAGAAAATAATTTGCACTTTTTACATTTAACGAAGCGAGAAAAACAAGAGAAAAACAGTAATTACAGGCACAAGGGACATAAGATCGTAGTTCCCAAGGCTGGTGGCGCATTGGCGATTTAAGCGATGGGCAACATTTCTTACAATGCCAATGTCTAAGGGCCTTGGTGACCACTTACCATCAGGTGGCCCATATGCTCGTCCACCTTCCTTTTCTATAAAAAAAATAAAAAAATTAAGGTGACTTCTATTCCCTTCGCATTTACATATTGGTATTGTATTTAAAAAACACCCGATTTAGATTTTGAAATAAATATAATTTTACAAGTAACGTATTTAAAAGAAATGTTTTATTGTGTAGTAAATACTTTAATTTCATATCAGTTGTAAATGTATAGAAAATAAATTTCAATTAACGAAGCGAGAAAAACAATTTAAGGTGACTTCTAAATTGGAGCCTAGTACGGTAAATTACTCTTAAACATCTTATCTTAATGGTGGAAACTTTCAGCAACAAATTCTTCTGAAATAAAAAATACACGTCCCTCATTGATAAGTCTGTTTTAAAGGAGTAATTAAAAGTAGAATTATTAATATACAGTTTTGTAATTAATCTTTTCAACAAGTTAAATAGAATGATGAAATAATTATGTTAAAAGGGCTACGTAATATCCTTTTGTCTTAAGCAATTTTTATCTTAATTAGCCTAAATTGAAGTAACCTTAATTCGATAATAATCCTGTTAGAAAGGGTAGTTCAAATTATCCTTTTCTTATTTAAAACCAGTTTATCCAAATTTTAATATTATATTTTATTGCAAAAAAATAAAATGGTCTTGGCCTCATTCAGAGTAAAATTTCAGGTTCGAATTTTAATGCAACTTATTAAGTCAGCCATTTTTCGTATTTCATAATTATTTTCAATACATTTAAATTAAATGTATTTATAGTTGCATTGTGTGCCTTATAATTAATAATGATGTAGTATTACAAACAATATTTAAAATTAAAAAACCGAGACAGTGTAATGATTAGAACTAGTAGATCTTGAGCGAATATTTCGAGCTTATCCCCGGGCATTCGTTTGTGTATTATGTGTGTGTGTGTATTTATGATTCATCACATACATAGCAGTTGAGGAAAACATTATATGGAACCCTGCATATGTCGTATGGATTGCTGCCATTTGCGTTTACACAAACCCGCATTGGAAAATCGTGATGAAATAACCTTCAAACTCACCCTAACAGCAAAGGAAACATTTGCCAAGCAGTTAGATATTTATAGACCGTGTCCTGTTGTTTATTTAAAAATACTTGTGATTATTGTTTTAGCGTTTTCTGTTTTTGTTACTTTATAATTATTTTATAATAATCTTACCGTTAATAACTTATTCGTTTGTATAATATACTCCATATAATATGCTGTTCTGTTTTGTATCTCCAGACAAGATATATCACAATCTCCTCCAACATTACTAAATCATCTCGTATACTAGGATGTATGTGTCGACGATATATTGCGACGTTTAAAGTATAATATTGCAAGCACCATGTCCCTTAGTATTAATGAGTATTTAATTCAGTTCAAGTCGTAATTCATTGTACGTTTCAGTATTAACAAGGTAATATTAACAGTCTTAATTGTTATGTATATATTATACGTAATAGAATATATATAATAGAATTTTGTTAGTGATTCTTAATTAATTTCCTGATGAGTTACATGATTGGATTTTTTGAATATAGCTCAAGATTCGATGATAATATAATATATGTATATATATCTCACTTGTATATGTCCCGGTCTGAAGTAATTCTAAGCCAGTGTATTGCAGCATATACCCCGTGGATGGCGTAATAATTATGTTAAAAGGAATGGCTTATATTTTCACAGTACTAGTGTCTATGGGCGAATGAGACGATTCACCATCACGTGGCCCATTTAACGGTCTGCCATATTAAAAGATATTAAAAAAAATCGATTTGCAAGTCAAGTTGTAGATAAGTTCTGTGGTTTTTGGAAAAAGTGTGTGTGTGTGTGTGTGTGTGTGTGTGTGACTTTGAAAATGTTTATTCGTCTTGCATTTGTTATTAACGAAAATTATTATTAAATACAAACCAATGTTAATCGAAACTTAATTATAATATAATTATCACCACCTTATAAATTTTTAACTCATAATAAAATTAAATTATGAAAAGTGTATAATAAGGTTACCGTCAGTAATTGCATCAAATTCGTTTTTCATAGCAATAAGAATACTGGATAATTAAAATAATATTCCACTATAATTTAATAATGTAACAAATTGTTGCTCTCATAAATATTTTATACGCTCAGTGATAAAATCAATACTCTTATAAATATAATATAATAGGACACTTATTAAAACTCAGCTCGTTGAAGCATGTCTAGAGCCCGGACCTCGTTGAACGAGGCGTCATTGAGCATTTGCAGTGCTTTTGAGTGAAAAGTTTGACTCGAAAACACGAAACGTCGATCTCAGGTGCTGAAATTTTCAGACGTACAAGAGCTGCCTTAAGTCATAATCTTTTTGAAGTTTAACTTACAAATAAGTATATATAAGTAGCCTTCGAGTTTGTTATATGTTATATGAAAAATACAATTATAAAGATAAAGAAGTATTTTAACGGTTTGCTGGATGCTTATTAAAACCACGATATGAATGGCCCAGTGGTTAGAACACGTGAATCTTAACGGATGATTTCAGGTTTCAAACTCAGGCAAGCATTGTTCATGTCCATAATTTGTGTTTATAATTCATTTTGTGCTGGGTGGTGAAGAAAAACATCCTAATAAAATCAGCGCGCAATGTTTTGCAACAGCTGTTTGGGCTAATATTAAAAAAAAAGCAGATAAATAATTAAGGCTTCCATCTGCAGCATCAGTTCATCAGGTGTATTTATCTATGCTCACATTGATGATTACTTCGCGATCACGCTTAAATAAGCAGAATTGTTGTCTTCTCCTTTGGAATGTCAAATCACAAATGTCAGATAGGGTGAAATCAGCGTTTATTAGTAGCGATATTAGTTAAGGCCAAATTTATTGCAATTAATTGTTCTAAATTTATCGCTCACTTATTTAGCGAAAACTTATAAGAATCTGCAAGAGAGATGTGTTGTCAAAATTATTACGAAACATTAAAACTTTAAAAATCAAAATTTCATTTTTACTCCTCAAAAACATACTTAGTCTTGGTGCAAATTATTATTAATTAGCCTCATAATAATAATCGCTATGCTCTAAGTTTGAAGTGTAATTATTATTACGAAGAAAATTAATATTTCTAGAAGCTTATGAACGGTGAGATTTAATTTCCGTTGACTGTACGTTATTTCTTCTGGGACCAACTCGACCTATACAATATTTACTCCGACGTAAATCTGACGTAATTGTATAACTCTCGATTGACATTTAATACAAGGTATGTTTACGTGTACATAAATCATCGTTTTTTTTTTATTATATTCCCAAGAGCAATTTGTGTATAGTAAGTTTATATTACTTACGATATATTATAAATTGTGAGCCGAGATGGCACAGTGGTTTGATCACTTGAATCTTAACCGAAGATTGTGGATTCAAGCCCGAGGAAGCGCCAATTATTTTTAAATTATCTCGTTTTCGTCGTTGATGGAAAACATCGTGTTGTGACCTGCAGTGTTGGATGAAAATTTACGTATATTAATAAAATATTAGATTTAAAAACGAATGTCTTAAATGAGTACAGAAGCCTCAAAACATAGACCAAAAACATACAGTAACAGTAGCCTATTAATGCCTAAAGTCTCGTCTCCCTATTTGACACAGAGGAATATCAATTAGGAGGTGCGACTATTAAACACTAGCTACACCGTGTGGTGTTTACACCCATATTAAACATCCGCCCCCATTGGTCGTTGTTGTCATATAGTCTATAACCTTTCTCAATAAATGGGCTTTTCATTAACATAAAGCCTTTTTTTTCAAAACGGACTATTAAGTATTGAGATTAACGCGCTCAAACAAATCAATTCTTTAGCTTTATATATTAGTATCGATATGTGACATTTGTTTGGCGTGATCATAGTTAATTTTATAGATCGAATTGATGTACGATTCTCGTATGTGTAACTCTTTAAAAACATTTTCTGACGTAATGAGGTAACACTTCCGACCCGTGCACATTTCCTTAGCTTTGTTTTGTGACAGGATTTTATATTAAAAATATGTGTCTCTTTTTAATAGTACTAATTTATTACTTTAAACGAAAATTTACATTTTCTTTTTAAATAGTTTTATGAGTAATTGCGAATTCCAAGTCGATGTGGTCGGGATAACTATGGCCTTCGTCTTGGAATGGACGCATTTAAATCAAGTTGGTGACTCATTTAGTGATATATATGCATATATATTGCTTTTGAAAAATGCTTTCGAAAAAGTATTTATATTTACAAACACTTGTTGTGGACTAAGTTTGTCAGAAGCAAATAATTCAAGTAACCCAGCTCATTTAAACCAATTCAAGGTTTGTTTATACAGAAACCAATCCTCTGGCCAATATTATTTATACACCGAACATCACAAATAAGATGTCTTCAGCGAGATTTTATTGACACATTCCTTTAGTGGTATTTGAAAGATGTTAGGAAATGTTATCAAGATCGAGAAATAGTTTTATCGCTTCGGCGACATCAATTTCGTCCTTGAACAGATTGCTTATATGGCCTTCAAATGTTTCAAGCTCTTTAAGCTGAGTCTCCACAAAAGAAAAATTGCTGTCAGTTTTAATTTGTAGATATACACATCGAATATATGAATATTTTATTCGTTGATCTATAATTTTTGGCTTCAATGCGTCAATCGTGTACTGCCCTTTATACACAAATATATTATTCAGTATACAAAGCACATATTACAGCTTTACCGGCTTTGTCAATTACTGCGATACAACGTTTAGAAAATATATTACAATAATAATTTATCGATAGCAAATCTCAATAATGGTTACTCAGTGGTCCTACGTACCAAGATAGCGATTGCAAGCTATCGCCAGAGCATATTCGAATCATCAGCTCCGTTGGGTACATTGCATTGGTATTGTAAATTTCTAAATTTTCATTTATTTATTTAGGATGACCAACATGACATACAGCAATAATTATAAGCTAAAAGTTTACAAACTAACAGGTCTAAGGGTAAAAGTTGCCATACCTATAGGTAACCAGGACATGCAAAACTAACACCAAGCATCTAATGATGTATTTTCATGTTTGCTTATACACATTTCCTATCGTCTCTATTTTCCTCTGGCAAAACGTGGTGAGGGCATTTTGTTAGGTAAGTTTAAAAAAAACATTGTAATCGAATGTCGCGAATCGTGGATCCTTTTAGAGCGGTAAACATCAAAATAATACGCGTGTAGAATTTGCGCATTTCCTTAGTTAGACTTATTAAATTTGATGTCTTTTCAACTAATCGCCAAATAAATAGCCAAGTATTTCAGTGAAAACCTACCTTTATATGTCTGCTAAATTTGTTTTATATCCCTTTGCTTTATATTCTATTATATTACAAATAGTATTTCATAACACTATCAAAGATTTAATTAATATTTATCAAGAATGTGTTCCATTCGAATAAGTTAATTTCCTTTTATATAGATCTGATTTATTGTTGTAACATAATATGGTCTTCATTAAGTATATTAAAAGATAAAATAAATATTTCTGTATACAGAAAACTTGTCTATATTTTCTTTTAATTATCATATGATTGTTGTTGTGGTTTTGGGTTTATTTAATTTCTTTCATAATTTTTTTTCATACTTCCTCCTGTATTCTATATTACATTTATAATTAATATTTTTTCTAGTTAAAAAGGTTAGTCCCATTTGAAAGTGTAATTTCCTGTATCTGTTTTTATATTGTACTAATTAATGTTACTGACTTATGAAATACATGAAACGATGGGTGCAAAAAATATTGATTGTAAAATATATTTCAGAATCGATATTTTCACTTCTTGAATAACAAAAGTATTTTTGATCTGTATTTGAATGAATAATTATTTTTTATGGCTGTGTAATATATTTACATATTTACATTAAAATCATTTTTTATTTTTATTGTCTGTAAATCACTATATTTTATTGGTGGCATCTTCCTTTAGTTGGTCTTTGTACACCTGTCTGAGTAAATAAAAATAATAATAATGACTAAATAATAATAAATTACGCAAATAATGCATTCAAATTGACGAGCCGGTTGGCGTGATTGATAGATACCTGCCTTTCTCGTCGAAGGTTGTGGGTTCGATTCCCACCCAGGACAGACATTTGTGTGCATGAAAATGTCTGTTTGTCCTGAGTCTGGGTGTAATTACTTACAAAAGAAAAGTAGTATATGTAGTTGTCTGGTTGTCTGGTTTCCATCGTACAAGCTCTGCTTAGTTCGGGATCAGATGGCCGTGTGTGAATAATGTCCCAAGATATTATTATTATAATATAATGGTGACAAAAGTTAAATTATACATTCTGTCCGTGGATAGCTGGTGCTTGTATTAGTTAAAACTTAGTTACAAGTCACCAGACGTCTATCTCGCATCCGATGACAAATCACAAGCTTATATAATGTATTACTGAAAAAAATAGGAACTAAATACAATAAAATTAGTATTTATAGTGTGTGTAAACAAATGAAGTTTAAAAAATATATAAAAAGAACATTAATGCGAAAACATTTCGATATAAATGTGTTCGCGTATATCTGTGTCTGTCTCTGTGCGTGTGTGAGTACGTAAATGTGCGAGTGAGTGCATGTGATGGAGAGAGGGAGAGTATTTATAGTTGGTGTACTAGATTGGAACCTCAAAAATACTTTCCGTTTCTGCCTTAGATCATTTAGGAGCATTAAGAGCCATTCGTAAAGAGTATTTTTATACTTGTATGTACCACTACACACACACACACACGTGAATTATTTATACCGCCAAAGAGCAGCATTTGTTTTAATGTATTCCGATTCGAAGGCTATGTACCAATAAGAACAGTAATAAGAGACATAACGTCTATTATTTCATAATTACGATGTGTTTTATATAATATTGCTCCTTCATTGAAAATGACTATGTGTGAAGGTGACCACTTTTTATAAGGTATTTGTTCGTGTGTCTTCATATTTTTCTTCTTCAAAGTTCTCACACACTACAATAACAATAGTAGCGTCTTATATTCACACACACTTCAATTGTTTTGTTTTTCGAGTAGCCGAGCCATATTTCGAGGTACCCTTTACCCAGAATAAGACTTAAGTTCTCTTTGTTTGTTGTCTTAAAGTAAACAAGAACCTCTGTCTTAACACACAACTTGCAACTTGGTATGCAACCCGTGTGCTGCTTATAAATTTATTCCCGCTCAAATTGGGGTAAACCTTTAATTAAATGTACGTTTATTTATTTATTACATTGTATTTTTCCGGTTATTTTTTTTTATATTTTCCTGTTGGATATTCTAACACATGCAATTGTATCTTTTATTTAATGCCTTGTTGGTCGAATGGCTCACCTTTCACGGCTACGGATATAAGGTAGAAGATTAGGGTTTGAGGGTTTGATTTCCGGGTAGAGTGAATTAAGTTAATTGGGTTTTTCATTTCAGTTGAAATATAATACTGTACCTATTATGTCTTAATGACTGTAGTTAAATTTTCCTAGAGAGTGTCTTTATTTTAAAATGAACATCAAATTTTAACAAAATCTTCTAAGCCGATCTCTTAATGTGAAGTGAAAAAAAATCTATACTTATAAGCGTATTATTCATTTATTTATTAATAGTAACCATTATGGTACACTCATTCTAAGTTATAAAGTATAGATAGTCAGCGAGACGAAGACATTAAAAACTGTTCAAATATTTTAAAAATAAAGTCAACATAAAAGCATTGTAACTTTTAACATTTGTCTATTCGAACTGCGGAGGAGAAGAAGTGACTATAAACTGTTGAAATATACTGCGAAGTTTTGACGGTTTTGATATTTGCATGAGATATGCGGGTTTCGTTCACATCGCATTCTGAACTTTGCAGTTTTTAGAATCTATTGAATCGGTATGAATAATTTTATTCGTATACCAGAAACCCGCCCGCCAGCTTTCAAATGTTGTATTTAAAAAACCAGCAATGTCTATTTTCAGGGAATAACAATTTTTCCTATTAACCTTCACAGTGAGTCTTCAAATTATTGTTAAAATTGCATATCATTAATGTGATGCGTCTAATATATCACTAAGCGGACCGTATTCCATTGAGATATTATTGAGGCTTTGATTAACGTGACGATTTTAGCTAAAACTGTTCCATATTGTTTCATTTAATTAATCATTTATATTGATACCTAAACGACAAGACAGAAGATGAAAAGTTTTCTGAAGCAAATTTGGTTTAACTCTACGAGCTGATAATATTGTTAACATTATCTAAGTAAATCGTGTAATCGCTCGCATTTCGATATTATTGAATCCTAGTGACAGCACAAATTTAATTATTTTGCTTTATTTACGGTTTCACGTATAAAAAAAAGCTGCGAAGCCGCCTCAGCAACTTGTTTATTTTGAAGAATAATCGCAGACAATAGATACATAGCACCTTTGTTGAAATCTCTTTCGACAAAATATAGCGGTTAAAATTATAATCTGTATAATGAATGACATACATTCGTGAAAATACTATATTTGTATTTTCGTGATATTGTATTACTTTTTAAAATTATTTCTCTCACCATCTTCGTTACTTTTGACGTGTTGCTGCGACTGGGAACCAACGTTAAGGTCTCGTACCCAACACCGAGCTGAGTGGCAGGCCAATTTGTTGCGTCATATTATTACTTTGAAA
The DNA here is from genome assembly GCA_905147175.2 of Nymphalis urticae. Taxonomy (NCBI): domain Eukaryota; kingdom Metazoa; phylum Arthropoda; class Insecta; order Lepidoptera; family Nymphalidae; genus Nymphalis; species Nymphalis urticae. Next base: position 3,680,538 of record LR989995.1, on the reverse strand, counting down.
TTGTTTATAGTTTAAAAATGTGACCATCTTTTATACATTCCATCGGGGAAAGATTTTAACATCATTTGATTTTGAATAATGAGACACAATGAAATATTATGTTTTTTTTTTAAATACATTACGTTCTTATTGCCTATAATATTTGCCTATAGGATATTACAATAATGTCCTCCAGACCGATTTCGGCCACGGCGGCCAATCTCAAGAAATATCTCAAGAGATAACCAACTACGCAGGAGATATTACAGTGCACAAGTTTGTGCGCAAACACAGGTGCGCTCTCTATTCTCTAACTCATAATCCGATGGGATGGTAATCCGACACGACCGGAAAGTGTTCAGGTGCAAGACCAACGGGTTTACGTGCTTTCCGAGGCACGGGAGTGTACACACTTCCAATATCCAGACTCCGTGCTGCTACTGAGAATTTTCTGACAGAAAAACCCAATAGCATTTTCTTCCAAGGGTCTGCGGCCTTACATCAAGCCACTAGACCAACGAGGCAGTCAAATTACAATATACCGAGGATATAACAATACGATACATTTAAACATAAGACTCAGTGCTTTTTGAAATTAAAATCTCATCCTTAAATCTATCCTGTGAAAGTTTCGTCATTCGAATTAGTCGTTCTTGTGTTGTAACGTGAATTTTAAATACATTCGCTGAAGTCGTATAAAATCGAAGAATTCAACGTAATTTACTTGCCTTCGAACTGAAACTACAACACTTAGCCGACGAAACATTATTCCTGCCTTTGTATGGATACTTGGACTTGCTTAATCTGAGCAAGTTTTCTCTCTCTTGAAATAAGCAAAGTTTCCCGTAGACAGTTTTATGTTGTCGTTACAGCTTATTAGGAACACAAAAATAGGTTAAATCGCCACAATTTCTCTTCCGAGCCGTATCTTCTTATCTTTTATCCATTAGAGACGATTCACATGTTTTATCCTTGCAATGTCTTCGTAGATTTTGCTCAGGAAGTTCGTAAGGAAGTAATTTGGTTCGTTGCAAATATATTAATTTTGTTCCATCTCTTCATTCGTGCTAAGTACCCGAGATGTTTGATTTACGCAAACGTTGTTGGTGTTTTTATTTATTTATAGAAATATATACTCGCATAAATTTCGATATTCGATATACTGAGTTTAATGGGATTCGTGGTTTACGTGAAATCTTTTTTAACTTAACTGATTATTGATCTGGTGGCTCGCTTATGATCTCCTCCTCCTATCTCCTGCGCAGTACATGAGTACATTCAGTTATATAAAACACTGTATTATATACTATTATTAAAATGAAACAACATTGCTTGCGTTGAAAGTAAATTATCAAGATCGAATTTCTGAGCAACATTATTTTATTAAAAACGTATTTGACTTAAAGTTTTCTTTCAGTCTCGTACTGACTTCAAACGCGCTCTGTTATATATGTTACCACTGGCTTATAAAGAAATTGGCTGATTTTCTGAAATGTTTGTAGACTGTCATCGACATCGTGATAAGCCCAGTTGGGTCGAGTGTGGAAGGACAACAATAACGACGTTGGAAATAAAGAAAACTCATTCAAACAATTTGTTTTCAACACAGATTTCGTTATGTTTATTTGACCCCACTTATTCGTTCGCTACGCTGTGCGTAAATTGAAATGTAACATTTATTTAATTAAAAAAATAGAGATATTATGTATTTTATACTACGATGTAATCAATTATACAATTTTTCATTAGAATCCGTTCAGCCGTCCGAATATAATTGATTCACAAATACCAAGTTTTGCATTTATATTGAATATAAAAACGTAAATGAGAGAAAAAAATCACAGAATATAACTACTATGTTTAATTTTAGCCGACTTCCAAGAGTGAGAATTTCGACGATTCTTGTTTTGTTCGATAGGACATATACATATTATTTTTATTTGAAAAAAATATATATTTGCGCGATTATAATGTATGTAGAAAACTGATAGATTTTACAGTTTTTCTTGAAACAGAAAAATATATAAGTAATTAGCATATTACTTAGTATATTTCTGTTTCTTTAAAGATTTTGTAGAATTTAATGTTCTGCTTTATTTAAATATGACGAGGGATAGTTTACGTGTGTTTTTATAAATGTGGTTAATCATGCACATCTATTGGATATATTTTTAACCAAAATAAATTGTATTGTATGATAATATACAGTTAAGATTGTGTATCACTTAATTTTATACATATTAGTTACCAGGGCCTTAAACAAATAAACACAATTACAAGGGCCGTTATATAGATGTGAAGTATTTAAAAAAAAAATGTTTTAAAAAATTTCAAAAATGAAATGTAAGAAATAATATTATAAAATTAATACGTTTTCAAGATCAAGTATTAAAGATGAAATAAACGAATTATAATTCAAATGCTAAAACACGACGTAGAAACAAGTGGGAGACGAAATATTTTGATTTTTCTGTATTATTATAATCCAATTACTGGTTCATATAAATAAAATTATATTTTTATTAAACAACATTTTAATTAACTATTCAAGATCACGCCGAATGAAAAGTGTAGAACTTTTGGCGTTTGTTTTTTATGTGGGACACTTAAATTGAATTGTTTTTATTTCCAGGTATCATAACAAACTTAATTTTAGGGTTAATTGACTGTAGGGATATTTGAGCTCTTGTCTTAAAACATTTCGTTGACTAAATTCTATGTCGATGTGTATTATATGCCTTTTAATAGCATTTGTTCACGACTATTCTAATCCGGAAGGTTGTGCCATTTGACTCTTATCTCCAAATTTAATTACTGTTTATTAATATCCAGTGTAGAAAAGTAACTGTGGATTTTCTTGCGATATAATCCATACTAAACGATGTCACATTTTTTACGATTACTTTATATAATAGACTTTCCAAAAGAGATAATCAAAAGTACTTGTATTTAACTGCATATCGCTCTATAATTATTAATAATCTCAATTATGTACAATACCATTAACTTTTACAACGCCTTTCACGCATAATTCGTATGTAATAATAATATTCATAAATAAATAATATAATTGTCAAATTAGCACTCATTCGAAACCCATTGCACTGTGCGTATATATTTATTATAGCAATAACGTGCATTGTATGCACTGTATATTCGAAATATATATTTTTTGTTTGTTTAGCAAATGTTTTTATTATTAATATTAAGTTGGACCGGCCAATCAGCCACCCAATAGTAAGCGGTCACCGTCATCCATAGATATTGGCGCTTTAAGAAATATAAACCATTTTCAACATCGTCAATGCTCCGCCAACCATGGAATCTGAGATGTTATGTCCCTATTAACTGTAATTGCGCTGCCTCACTAACCCTCTAAATTAGAACACAGCAATACAACTGATACGATAAGGATACCAATATGATCGGCCCAGTGACTAGAATATGAAAATCTTAACTGAAAATTGCGGGTTCGACCACGAGCACGTTGATTTTTTATGTGCCTGATTTGTGTTTAAAAACGTCTCATTCTCGTAAACATAATCTCACTCGCGGGTGATACTCTGATTCACCTGTATTCACCAATCCGCATTGGAGTGGAATAAACTGCAAACCTTCTCCTTAAGAGGATGGAACTTTGATCAGCAGTAGTACTTTACTTACTTTTCTTATGAGTAGAATAATAATTGGATGTGGTTTCCTGTAACTGAGGGAGCACATAAATTTATAACTCGCATATTATATTATAGCTTGTCATGTGTATTCCTTTTTGGAGATCCTATTAAAATTAAAATAAACACTTGCATAAAACTAGTACATAATGTTATTTATCATTACGGTAATTATATAATTTCCTAAATACTATTTTAATTAAATTAAGTATCCGAACCCGTTGAATCAGCTTTGTTTTAGTATTTCGTGCGATTTCCAGGGATTTATTGTTGAAATAAAAGTTGTTAAATCACTGTCAGATACATCTGAATGCGCTTCGTTCTATTTTAATGAAACACCTTCTGCGAGTTGTTGGAATTCCGTACTTTTTTTTATATTTATTTATAGAAGTTATTTGAATAGCACTAACAATTTACTATCGGTGTTGCGTTTTTGTCGACTTCTTACCTTTAAACTCTTAACATGAAAATCGGAATAAAACGATTAATAGATATATGTCTGTTCCTCGTTATAGATTTATAGATAGATAAGATAACGATTATATCTTTAAAATTATTTCTTTTCCTAAAATTGTGCTCGATAATTGTAAAGACCTGTAACTATCCGATCAGTGTTGAAATAAACTGCAAATCATTTCCTTAAAAATTACGGCCGCCTTTCTAATACTAGGACATTCATGGGCTTCTTTTGTACATAAAATAGACATAATTCAGCAGTTTTAATAAAAAAATATATATGTAAAAGCAGAATTAGCTCTCATAAATGTTTATGCTAATGTTCTTTGGAAAATACCTTCCTTGTGTTAAAGTAAAAATCGTCATTAACCGAATTACGTTTCAGCACTATTTCTACTCTGGCTTTATTCGGCACGTGTGGATGTTAACTGAAAGAAAGAAACTAAAAATAACGACAATTGCATACAAAAGAGCAGCGTATTTTCGGGAAATGTTGGTCGGAACACTTTAAATTATGTTGCACGAAGGTTTCCGAAATATTTTCAGTGTTTTTTTTTTCTCCACTTTGTGGTTGAGGTCGTCATTTTTAGATACGGTCACTTCTGGGTGTTTTTAATAGTATTTGACCTTTCATAGTCAGCGAATCTAGTTAATCTTCTTAATCGTTGCCTTGTCTTGTCCTACATAATTACCGGTAGAAGCTTTGTGTAAGTCCATATGTGTAGGTATCAACCTCTCAGCATTTCTTTTACCGTAATGAATGTTTTGTATTATTGCTGTGTATCCGCTTTGAATGGTCAGTGAGCCAGAGTTTTATTATAGGCAAATGACATAGCATCTTAGATCCCTTCGGTGGTAACGCATTGTCAATATAAAGAATAGTTTTTATTTCTTGCAGTATCCGAGTACATGGCGTAAGTGACTGACTAGAAGATGGCTTATCTGCTCGTCAATTTTCACATGAAATATTAACCTATAAATGAAAAGTTTAAATTGAGCCTCGTTGCAATGCGATATACCCTAATTGTTCATAACAAAACATCTATAGCTAAGACTGTATTATTATAACTGTGTTAAATCTACATCAACAATAACGTCAGCGTTATCTTATTTTTAAAAAAATATTACTAAAATATCTCACAAGATTACTTTTAATGACAGCAAATTGTAAATAGATAGTTCAAAGGGTTGCCTAATATATACCTTTCAAAATGTCTACAAAAATAGGTTTTCCTACAGAGGCTTTCGTCGCGTTTATTTATAAATTTATCATTTTAATAATCATAAATCTTATAAAATTTTTATAAAGCCTAATTGCTAAAGATATTTCATTTATGCCTAAATATTGATATAATTGTATTCCCTTAATATATAATTTATGAGACCGTACAATTTTATGCGTAACATAAAATTAATATTGATATGAAGTGTTTCGTCGTTGAGCTAAACCAGGATCTAAAGGAATTCCCATCGAGACTAAGCGAGATATACATCGCAAGCCGCTGTAAAGGTAATCAGATTTTGCGAATATCCTAGAAAAGCGGACTGGTAAAGTAAACGGATCTAGATATAGTCACGGGAAAATCTAGATCTCTAGGATCATCGTACTGGATTGAGCTTAGTGCAGATTTCATTATCCTGTTGATATCTGAATTACAAACACTTTGTTTTGATTGCATAAACGGGAACTGTACTGTTTTTCACAATACCGATTGATATTTTTGTTTAAGTATAGGTTACTTAGTATTATCATAAGGATTTTTATATGTATATTAGCTTATACGATTATCTTCCACACGCGGCTTCGCCCGAGGGTGGCGTTTGACCGCTATGTCCGTCTGTACCACAGACGTGTATGATGATGATGATGACGTCATGATGATGATCAATTTAGAAGTTAAGACGTAAAAGCGTAACAAACAAATTCGTGAAGCATTTATAAAATTAATAAGAATTAGAGATGTTTTTCTATAAGTGTAGAGTTGTAAACAAAAAATACAAAAATTCTAATTGAAATTTTATATGTATATATATTTATAAATAATTAACACTATCGCTTAGTCTAGAACTGTCGTTTATCTTTGTATGATAAAGGAAGCGATGAAATTGTAAGGGTTTTAAGATAGACTACGGTCTCAAAAACTAGCTCCTAAATCTTCCGCGAACATAAGATGTTGTCTAAAATTGATCTTTGCAGATCGTTACGCTCAGATTGTAAGCTTTAGGCTTGAAATCTCGTATATATTTTATATAAAGCACTAGTAAATATTTATTCAGTGAAAACTGATAAAACGAGAAACATTTCAGTAAAGGTAAGTAAGGAAATAAACTTCCATTAGGCTTATTTTCATTTTTGCGGTTGTTTTAAATGAGATTTTGTGTTTCTTTTATTTTATTTTACTTAAATGATAGTCGAGCTATATATATTCAGAAATATGTAAATTACATTTTTTAACTATGTTAAAATATATATAAATATATACAATGCATAAATAATAAATTGCTAGCGTGCTTAAATATATATTTAAAAATAAAATGTATTGTAATTATTTAAAAAATGCAAATAATAGTAATGTTGATTCATTACATTTACGTTATGTATGAAAACAATTCAATGATATTCCAGGTCTGTGTATTTCCTCTGTTTGATCAACTCAACGGTTACTGGATTTGCTATTCTCAAGTAAGAGTACCAAGTAGCAACAAGTGCGTGAGTTGTTTGATGGAACTAAAGTGACACTGGACTGTTAAAGGCTTTCAAAATACACGCACCCCACTGTTGGCAATGATTCCTCTCTAAGAAATCTACCGTCATCACGCCATTTTTAGAAGTTTTTTTTTTAATTTTTTTTTTAAACAAAATATATTAATTCTTAAATTTAGTATTTTAATAATTGTTTGTTAATTTATTTACAAACCTTTATAAAAACATTGAACTTGTTATTATGTAGTATATATATCATCATAATTTATCGTTTAACCGATCAGAAATTGTATATTAAAATTGAATTATCACGATGATTATTTCATTGCATTTGCTATTGCATCTGAATTCTGACATTGGGATGGTGAAATTTGAATAGTTTCGGCTTTACGTTGTTTGTATGGAGGATCGTAATTATATCCCTATAATACGAGTGCTTTCATTCATAACAAAATAGTTACTAATTAGTCGGAAATTTCCCATTTTAACCTATTATGCCCATTCCTTTATATAGAGTCTATATCTGTTTATTTCAGACAAAGTTGAAACGGCCAACGTTGCTGAATTAAAATAATAATTAAAAGAACATTTATGTGCAAAAGCTTACGTTATATGAGTGATTTTACTGGTGGTAGGGCTTTGTGCAAGCTCGTCTAAATATGTACCACCCACTCATCAGATATTCTACCGCAAAATAGCAGTACTTGGTATTGTTGTGTTCCAGTTTGAGGTTGAGTAAGCCAGTGTAATTACAGGCACAAGGGACATAAATCTTAGGTCCCAAGGTTGGTAGCGCATTGGCGATGTAAGCGATGGTTAACATTTCTTTCAGTGCCAATGTCTAAGGGCGTTGTCGTGGCCCGCCTTCGTCTTTCGCTTCACGGCTTCTTATAGTGAAAAATCTTAACGATGATAAAATATGTTAAAGAAAAAAACCGTCTGTTCTGGACTAAGTATTCTCTTTACCAAACTAGTGGTAGTTTTACTTTGACTATCAATAAGTAATAGGTTTTTTTTTTAAATATTGAATAAAAACTCAGGCAATGTATTTTAAATACCAATCAATGAAATATTGAATTTGAAGCGTCAATAGCGCAATGATTTACGGGTTACTGCGATGGAAAAGTCGTAGGTTCAATACCGACTCCTTGGGCTATTTCCGTCCTCACTCCTAACACGAGCTGTATGATCAATTGGTGGCGTAAATAGGAATATTAGTAATTCCTTAATAAAGAGATACAATTAGCTATTATTCTTTTAAATAAATTGAAAAAGAAATTGTTTCGTGGATATCGTGATGTTGTTATAATATTTACATTGTCAGTAAGTAGTATTTTATATAAATATTTGTTACTCACATATGTATTGAATCCGTACCGAGATAATTATGAACGAATATAAATATGAAATCCGTAACAGCCTGTGAATGTCCCACTGCTGGGCTAAAGGCCTCATCTCCCTTTTTGAGGAGAAGGTTTGGAGCTTATTCCACCACGCTGCTCCAATGCGGGTTGGTGGAATACACACGTGGCAGAATTTCAGTGAAATTAGACACATGCTTTCCTTCACCGTAAAGCACGAGATGAATTATAATCACAAATTAAGCACATGAAAATTCAGTGGTGCTTGCCCGGGTTTGAACCCACGATCATCGGTTAAGATTCACGCGTTCTTACCACTGGGCCATCTCGGCTCATATATATATGAAATCAACATTACGAAATTAATTGAAATCTTCATTTACTTCGTCACTTATTATAGATGATATCTAAAACATTTTCTCATTTCGTTCCGAACTTAGATTATGTTTCAAAGACTGAACATCGCAGACAATTTTCTCGTTTTAAGCAAACAACCCTTGAATTTTAATTTACTGAGCGAAATTGAATCATTCACCTCTTCCTTACAAGATTGAGATTTTAAATTAAAATTTTCTTTGTTTCTTACATTACTTGTAGTTGTGTTTTTTTAACATATACTAAAATTATAAAAAAGTTTCTTGTATTAAATTATTTTTAACGAGCTACTGATTCGGTTTTCGCGTTGACGAGTTTCGTATGTTACTAGACTTTTGTTGTTAGACTAATTTGTTTGAAATTGTTCCTGCCATTTTCTATTTAGATGTGTCCCATATGTTATGTTTCTATGACATAAATCAACATCAAATTGGAAGGTATGTTGTTTTTAAGACATCTACATCAATTTTCAAATTTTAATAAAAAAAAACATAGTTCGGTTATATTTAAATTTAGCTGAAATCTTTATTAATGACTATTCCGAGTTTTCCCCTGTTCAAATGCTTTAAAGTCTTTTTCGATTTTTAATTACTTAATTATTATTTTAGTTTATGTTTTGGTATTATTTGAGTGTACACAAGTAATGTGTAAATTGAATTGACGTGCCTATAATGTATGTAGTATTTAAGGCCACAGATCGCGAGGTCCTGGGTTCAAACCCCAGGTCGGGCCATTAAAGGTTATTGGTTTTTTCTGTTGAAGAATTTCAGTAGCAACGCGGGGTCTGGGACTTGGAGCCCTGTGCCTCGGTAAGCACGTAAAGCTGTTGGTCATGCACCTAAATGTTTTTCGATTCGGTTTGCCGTCAAATTCGATTATGGGAGTGAGGGAATAAAGAGTGCACATGTGTTTGCGCACACGCATGTGTTCTACAATATGGCAGTTTCTCTGTTATCTTTCTTAAAATCGCCGAAAAATAGCCGAAATCGGTCAGGAGAGCATCATATGTAAATTATTTCATGTCATGGGAAGTAAATAAGTCTTTTATAGCTTTGATAAGAAGATGTCCCGTAGAATTCATGTAGTTTGAAACAATTTAATATTTTGCATATGAAGCGATGCTTTGGGTATCTAAATTTACGACTTCGTAGTTGTCGGTAGTTTAGTAATAACGTCGGGAGAATATTGCATCTCTGAAGCGAATTGCCTCTGAGCTCGTCGCTTGAGGGATTTGATAATGTTTAACGTTACTTCGAAATGTCATCTAATTTTATATACATATGTTCGACGAAATATATTTTCATAGTCGTTTATATCGACTTTGAACCTAAACAGTCAGATTTTTAGCTATCCTCCGAGAATAATTCGCATTCCTATATGAAAAGTTTGTATATATTAAACAGTGACTTAGTAAGAGTTGCCTTTATGAGGAATTTAATCTAATTTCAAGCCATGGCGACGTCGTGATGTCAACACAAAAAATAAAATGTTGTTACCAGATTTTTTTTTTTGTCTCTCTATTATTTTTTTGTTCATAAATAATTTTATTTGACACTTTTTCTTTATTTAACATTAAAGCTACATATAATGTGACAAAAACAAATATAACTTGAAGCAAACGTACGAAGTATTTTCTTTTATATCGTTTAGACGTATGGAATTGTAATTTTCATCAAAGCTTTCACAACATTAAAAACGGATTCAATGGATCGCGTAAAATGTATTTATATAACACAAATACGTACATATATATACAAATCTCGTTCATATTCTGCCTTCTGAATTTACACCTGTTCATTTTGCTAAGCATTACGAGGTTATGTTAGATTCAAATGCAAATTCTATACATACATACGCCCCAATTAATAGATTGGATATAACATTTATAGCAGTTAATCGAATACACAATCGGCAGCAAGGGAATTATCAAGATGTGTTTGCAATATTAATTAAAACAACCTGTATATGTCCCACTGCTGGTCTAAGACCTCTTCTCCCTTTTTGAGGGGAAGGTTTTGGATCTTATTCCACCACGCTGCTCCAATGCGAATTGGTGGAATACACATGTAGCAGAATTTCAGTGAAATTAGACCCATGCAGGTTTCCTCGCGATATTTTCCTTCGCCGAAAAGCACGAGATGAAATAAATCACAAATTAAGCACATGAGAAACTTCAGTGGTGCTTGCCCGGGTTTTAACCCACGATCATCGGTTAAGATTCACGCGTTCTTACCACTGGGCCATCTCGGCTTTTTTAATTAAAACTGTATCAATAATTCAACAGTAATTGTTAATATTTAACATTACTAAAAAATAATAATTTGTGAAAGGGCCTTGTGCAGGTCCATGTGGAAAAAATTGGTGACCGAAGTATTGTGTTGTTGATAATAAGTAAAATGTTTCGGTTTGAACGATGACTCTGGATAATTTAAGGCACAAGGCATTTAACTGCCTATGATTGGTAGCACTTGATGGTTATGTAATATTTTATGCAATACTAATGTCTATATGGTCGTAGTCATATCATACCTGATATACCCATGACCATGACACGAGAACACATCTATTTACCTATTAAAGCGGTTATTTTCATATTTGAACAAGGAAATTATATAAGAGCGTCTTTTTTAAATTTTATAATCGACAATATTTGAACACGTATGTAAATGTATCACACTCGATGGCGGTTTTCGGAAAACAGTCTGGAAAGCGAAATCGTCCAGGTGACAACAAACACCCGTTTTACCTAAACAAATATTTAGAAGAGGGGGATCAAACCCACTTCAACGACTAGTTGCAATAACCCTGGACCAGTAAATTGTCATGTTGATAGAAAATTTCGTGTTGAAATGCCAGTATAGCTATTCTCTATGAACAAACTCTTACTCACCGTTGATAAAATATCACCGGTTTTCATCAATTCACGAGTGAGGTACGAAGTGAGTTCTTCCAACACAGCTGATCAGAAATATCAAATGAAACTGAAAGATAACAAAGTTTTATTTTATGAAATAGCTAGGTGGACTGGCAAATGATTCATCTGATGGTAAGTGGTCCCCATGTGCTTGTAATTACACTGGCTCACTCATCCTTTAAACGGGAATAAAAGAATATTTAGTATTGCTGTTTGGCGGTTGAATAATTAATTAGTGGCTGTTACCTACCCTTAGGACTTGTACAAAAGCCTGAATCAGCAGCCATATAAACTAGTCACTAGACCAACCACAATTACTTAGCTTAGTGACAGCCTGTGAATGTCCCACTGCTGGGCTAAGGGCCTCCTCTCCTCTTTTTGAGGAGAAGGTTTGGAGCTTATTCCACCGCACTGCTTCAATGCGGGTTGGTAGAATACACATGTGGTGGAATTTCAATGAAATTAGACACATGCAGGTTTCCTCGCAATGTTTTCCTTCACTGTCAAGCACGAGATGAATTATAAACACAAATTAAGCACATTAAAATTCAATGGTACTTGCCCAGGTTTAAAACCACTAACATCGGTTAAGATTCACGCGTTCTAACCACTTGGCCATCTGGGTTTGGTTCAGTTTGTTAATAGTTATTGTATAAACATGGTAATCCATATTTTATATCGTGTAAAGTATTGGCTTGTTATAATGTCAGGGAAACGGCAAAAGACACTAATACATACATATGTACATCATTCTCGTAAAGAAAATTTTATATATGCATCTGAAATCCTTATGACCATTGAGTTAACCGTGGCACCAATTTTTTTGCATAGTGAAGAAGTCTAGTTTGATTTTCAACTAGAGAATCTAAATTGAGATGCTGCTGGCATTGCTTTTAGCGTTCCATCCGGTCATGATTTATTAGATTTTTACTTTAAAATTTTTATCCTTCTGAGCATAAGAGTAAAGATGGATTTTGTTATGCTTACGGATCGACTTGTCTACGAGGCGTAATTCAAAAGCTACAATTATATTTATGAAGATGACAGATACTGGTGTAAGAAATTGTAAAAGATAATTACATTATTTTATTTTCTATTCATTTTTTTTTATTATGGAAGCTGGGTTCAATGAATAGTATAATATAGTACAAGAGTTATGACGTCACGTAAACATTTTACAAAAATAAATGTAATAAACCACGGATAAGCTCGTTGGTTAAATTCGGTTAAATCATTTTGAATTCGCAGAACTGCAAACATTCATCCATTGCAATTCAAAATGTATTATTTGTTATATTCATATCGATGCTTTAGTGAAACTCCGTATGGAAACGATTGGTTTTCTTAATATTCAATTCAACGTATTCGTTGAAGCGTGACGAATAAGTTTGCGAATGATGGTATCGTGTGCGAGAATTTGTACGGAACATGTTTCAAATTTATTTAAGATTTCCTACCAACAAATTTTAAAATTTTCAATAGTAAATATTTTCAAAATATATAACAAATATACATAGTTATATCGTATTCTGTTTAGGACACAACTTTATTCATTGTGACCGGCTTTTGTTTTATTCCCATTGAAACTCCTGCGATAAACGTTATCGGCGGAGATTTAGTGGTATAGCTGTTTTTCTTTTAGCGTAATTTTTAGCTCTACGCTCACGTCGTCATCGCACACACACTACGTACGCACACTACGTCAAGTATGACGTAGTATTTCAGACTTATAAACTTTTCTTAGTGAATGATTAGTTCAACAACGCTCTGTCTCTTTCTTTCAAATGTAAAATCAGTAATGATAGGAAATGGAAAATCAATGTCGCTAAGAAACTTTTATAAGTAAAGCCGTAAAAGTTCGAATTCAATTCATCCTTCTATCATTTAAGAGAGAGTTCTTATAACGTCGATCTTTTTCCTTTTTAATAATTTCTTATTATTATTATATTTTTTTACTTTAGGAGAGACAGAGTTTTGTTCATATATATTTTTCTTATACTGGAATAAGAAAGGTATATCGCTACACACCTTTAATGTGCCGCCGACTATGGTATTTGTGATAGTATGTCCTAAATTCAAGCCTATTATTACACTGGCTTATCCATACAAACCGAAACAAAACAAAATAGTTTAAATATATCGATGTTTTGCGACAGAATTATTGATTAGACTTCTGTGTAGGCTCACACAAAGTTCTAACAGTGCTAGTAACTAGCAGCCCAACAAACGGCGTAACTTTAACAGTAACTCGCAGTCACGTCATGTCCATACAAGTTTAATGGTTTAGAGAAAGACATATAAAAATAGTGGCTGTCAGGCATGTGTGAAACGTCGACATTGATGATCGTTGACACCAATTAATATGTAATAAAAATATAAAAGTATTTTGTTGAAAAAAAATATTTTTTCTTTTTTATATAATAACATATTTATAGCAACGAATTACATCAAGATTGGCATCAAAGCACGATAGAGCGTCAAGCCATTTGATTTATCCAGAGGCGTCCGAATAGATGTTTCAAATAAAAAAAACCTTAGTCGAAATTAAACAATGACTAAGTCATTCTATGTGGGACGGTATTAGTATTGCTCGTTCATTTTATATATTTTATGTTCGTATTTACCGTGGTCATACCTTTTTTTGTTATTTTACCTCCATTAACCTTATATTGCTTACATTTCTAATGTAATGCTACTCACTACGACAATATCATATCACAATCGGATTTCGCTGACTTCCATGCCATAAACACGAAAACAAATTCTTCATCACACTAATAAGGATTAGATGCCCTTTGAAATGGTTCAAATCATAAATCCCAACGTCCTCGCAAAATCTGGTCACGTTGATGAGCAAATAGGAAACGAACCAGTCGACGCTACAATACTAAATAACTGGAATCGCATGTGTGGGATTTGATGTACGATGCTATTCATATATTTTGTCGCTGATATTGAGGTGGCCCAGTGGTTAGAACGCGTGAATTTTAACCGATGATCGTGGGTTTAAACCCGGGCAAGCACCACTGAATTTTCATACGCTTAATTTGTGTTTATAATTAATTCATCTCGTGATTGACGGTGGAGGAAAACATCCGCAGGAAACCTGCGTGTGTCTAATTTCATTGAAATTCTGCCACATTGTATTCTACCAACCCGCATTGGAGCAGCGTGGTGGAATAAGCTCCAAACCTTCTTCTCAAAAGGGAGAGGAGGCCTTAGCCCAATAGTGGGACATTAACAGGCTGTTACTGTTACCCTGTTAAATTAAAAACTAGTGTAACTATAACACGTGATAATAAAATTAAAATTATTTACTTTGTTCATAGAAATGAGCCGAGGCATTTCGGTAGCAATTGTATTTTCATGTGTTTAATTTGTGTTTATAATTCATATTGTGCTTATCAGTGGCACAGTTTAGCTTTGCTTGTTGCTTCGATAGGCTACTACTGTTAATTATGTATTGAGCTAAATTGCTTTGGTCTCTTTTATAATTTTCTTTTGTTTTTTTTCGAACTTACTAAATTGTATTGATACATTTATGGGCTAAATACAAAAAACTAAAAATTACTTATTTAATTGTTGACATTGCTAAAAAAATGTTTGAAACGGGTGCTAGTAAAAAGTGTATAGAAAAACTAGTCATATAATTTCAATAAAATAAATCAAATTCAACGGTTGTAGGAAACGGAATCGAATAATGCAAATGGCAAAATCATATTAAAAACAGAATTATATTGTTTGAATAAACAGGATATTTGAAAGCAAGACTTGGTTAAGACATGTTTTAGAGTACAATGTCTACATTTGCATATGAAAAGTTTTCGCATTGCATTCAAGAAATCAACTTGTTTTCACATTATATAATTTATAAATTTGTACTAAAATATACATAATATACTAAAGGTACATCGAATCGATTCTCTGTCCAATGATTAACCGGTTACAAATCTATCAGCATTTCAAATAACATCAAAATTAATTTTATAAAACAAATGAAATTTACATTACGAATATCATTTGTCGTTATATAGCTCCCATCACACACCCTTATAGCATAGCAACCAGAATCTCTATGGTCTTCTTTTTAACAGTCTTATGATATGTAATTAATAGGCAACGCCATGATATTTGAATATCGAATAAACGTATTTGCCTTGAACGAAAAGTATACCGACATTTTATAAAAAATGTATGAAAATTTATAATATGAATTTAGAATAATATATTTATAAAATACATTTAAAATGTTTAATATTTTAGTGTTAAACGTTCGTTACAATATAAACGTTCTAAAAAATACGCTGAACATGTTGAGCTTCTAAATTACGAATGAAATAGCAAAGTTTATTCTAAAAATTAAGTCTAAGTTGCAACGCGACCAAGTATTTCGCAGCTGCATAGAAAAATAGTGTCAAAAATAATCTAATTTATTCCGACTTTTGTTTTTTTTTTTGTATATTCGCAATTTTTTAAATACTGACTCATCCCCTTTTGAATCCCCTGTTGAATTTTATATTGTATATAAATTTTGCGATGTATTTCATTTCATTCCATTGTACGATTATGTTATCATGGTCGTGTCATCGTGGTTTAACGCACGTACAAGCCAAACAACTGACAACTGACTAAGTTTCAACTCAATCGTATGAACGATGAGTGAATACGAACAAAAACAAGCTTTATTGCTTACGTACAAGTTTTTTTTTTCATGTGAATATATATTTTTAAATAAATTATTATTGAAACTGAAGATACCTATATTTTACCGAGTTCAATAAATGATGAGTTTCTCAATTTGTCTGTATATTTTTCTTATGTACTTAAGTTTGCGTTTAGATTTTTCGTTTATGCACCGATTTGTACGATAATTTTTGAAATGGATTCAGTAATGCTCGAAGGTATTCCTATTTCATTGTTTTTGGATATTGTCAAGTTTATACTTTAACCTTACATTCAGACATTTCTTTTAATTTTATGTCTGTATTTTGTTTTTTTTTGAAAATAATATTTTTGTTTTTCAAAGGTTTCTACAATTCACTAAAGAAAATAAAACTATACTGAAACTATTAAAGATTGAAGGAAATATTTGACTACAACTCGTCACTAGAAGTTCGCATTGAATGGTTAACCTAATTTCAGACTTCAGATAAATCGCTAAACTACGTCGCTATGGTTCACCTCATTTGGAGGCGCACTTATTCGCCGATTTGGCAAACGCTAACTGCAAATAACTGTCCGATTCGACCTGGCAAAGTTTCATTGCCAGCAGCGTTCATTAGAACAGCTATAACTTTAGTTTTTTTTAATCGTTTTAACTTATGGAATTGCTAATGAGAAATGTCAAACGACTGTTCATTAGGAAGAAAAGGGAAAATTCTCTTTCGTTTGGAATATATATGACAAACTAAGGCATTTTAATCGGGATTAAAGAGAAAATTTAAGGTTTGGTTTTAAAAAAAACCGCTATAATAAAGAAAATAACTACATTTAAAACCTCACCCAAACCTCGACGAAGCCACAGCTGTTACTTTTCAGGAATAAATTACAAATTACATTCAAGTAAAGCATGATTGAATTTTGTGGTTGCCATAAAAGTAGACAATTAACTTTTCGTAAACGCCTCTTACACAAAATAATTAATGCCAATGTAACAATTTATACTTGAACAAAATAAACTTCATGACTTTTATACGAACAGTAAACAACTTCGAAAGCGACTTTGTAATAAATTTAATTCTCTGCACGGGATCTCTTTCCATTATAGTTTGAATAGTGATAAAAAGCAATCACCATGAGATTGTATAGTATAAGGAAACCTTGATTGAATCAAACCGACCTCTGTGGTTGGGAATGTGGTTTCGCATAAATACAAAGAGAGTACTACGTCCTATGGACGAGATTCTGTTTCCAATCACATACTAGATCAAAGACTGCTATTGAATGCATCACAGACCATTGTTGATCGAAATTGACTCGTTAATGACGGAAATGTACTTGGTAGTAATGATGAAAATTATACACATTCGAAAACTGTTATAACGATTGCACTAAAATTTTGAATTTAGATAAGGTTTTGCTTCTTAAATACATCTACATGTTTTACACTAGGTGTCTTTTCTGAAAAACGCAATTTTTCACAAGAATTACAACAACAAAACTGAGATAAGCTGTTGCCCAGGTAAATATTCCGTGCCTAAATAATATCTCTATTATTTGTGCACGCTGTATTTAGTTCATTACTAACCGAAAAAGTGACCATAATGAGTGACTAAATAATAGATTAAAATTATTTGCGGGTTTGGATTTTGAGATTAGATTAAATTATTTTGGCCGCATTTTCTCAAAGCGACGCCATTCACATAAGAAGGAATACGTAACTTACTTTTACAAACGGCTAACTCTCTTATGATAATATAATACGCGTTTTTAGGAATGCGTTTGCATATGTTTTTCATTATAAATTCACGTTGTATTTTGCAATGGCGTATAGGTATTTAAAACTATAAATATTGACTTAACTATATATCATTTGATTCGACTGCCTCATTGGTCTAGAGGCTACATGTAAAGCCGCGGACATGGAGGTCCTGGTTTCAAATACCAGTTCAGGCCAATAAAAAGTTATGGAGATTTTCTATCGAATATTCTCAGTAGCAGCTCGGAGTTGGAAGTTGGATGTGTGTTCACTTCCGTGCCTCGGACAGCACGTAAAGCCGTTGGTCCTGTGCCTGAACTATTTCCGGTCGTCCGGATTGCCGTCCCATCAGTTATGAGAGTTAAGGAATAGAGAGTGCACCTGTGTTAGCGCACACACTTGTGCTCTATAATAAGTCCAGCGCAGTTGGCTAATCTCTCTTGAGATTGTGGTTGAAATTAGTCTGGAGCACTATTATTATTGTTATATATCATTTACTAAGGTAAATAATAAAACTTTTGTATTTAAATTATTTTTCGGGGTACATATTTTTATAAATAACTGATAAAGAGAAAAATCTTTCAAAATAAGGTTCAAGAAATATCGTTGAAAGACGCGTTGAAACAAATTAAAAATAAACTTATAAATAACTGCAAATCACAAAACACACTTTCAAATACTAGATAAATCCAAGTATGTAATACTTGGATATCGGCAAATAGCAACCTGGCAATAATCGTTTTATCGACTTCCACATCAATCTACACTAGTTTTCCAGAATTTGCCGAATGTTGCGGTTAGAACATTTCGCGAATTAAAGGATCGCCGCAATATTGGCAGCTCCAGGGGGAATACTCCCTCAGTTTTCTGTATTGCGAATTCAGCAAACGTTTTCGTTAAATATTATTCGAGACAGACCTATAACACCGATTTTAAACTATATTCTCTTTATAATCATTCATTTTTATTAGTTACACAATACACAAATAATATTATAAACGTGGTTTTATTATTATTTTCTACACCATTTCCGTTGTCATAAGATAAGTGTAATAAGTTTGGCAGACTGTAAATTGATTAATTATCTATGACCATATTCATATTTTTTAATCTCTTAAACAGGCCCTATTACAAGCACACGACGTGGTCGCGCGTGAGGTGTACGGCGAAGAGTCGCTTCGTGCTTCCCCGCCTCCTGTCAACGGCAGAGCTCAGCCTGCGACCGAAGAAGAGGATGACACCGAACCCGAGTTTGAAAACGTGACCAGAGTGCGCCTCGTACAGTTCCAGAAGAACACCGATGAACCAATGGTAATTGTACATTTTTTGTTTTAATTGAATGAAATAATAGCAAATTATTGGCTTGAATTAATAAATATTAATACTTAAATGACGCCCGATTTCGTTATACTTCGTATAATATACATTTTATGTCGTTTGTCACAAGATGTAACATCCTCTGTTAAGTAAAGCTAGTCAAATCTTGTAACTGAGTTTTGGACCAGTTTCTTCATTTAGCAGAAATTTTGCATACAATTTTAGTGCTGATGACAATACAATCTAATAACCTTTTTTTTGTTTAAGTACCTACATAGATTAATATTTTTTTTTTGTGAAATGGACGTTTTTTTTAATACAAATACTATAATGAAAAATACTAAAGCGAGTTCAACTCAGTGCATCACATAATTGAAATTCCATTTTACGTAAAAATATTTTTACGCCATAGAAGTATTATTTCAAAAATAATATTTCTATCAAATACATATCACGAAATCAAGTTTATATATTCCAGGGTATAACGTTGAAGCTAGCTGATGACGGTCGGTGCATCGTGGCACGCATTATGCACGGTGGCATGATTCACAGACAAGCTACATTGCACGTTGGCGATGAAATCAAGGAAATCAACGGGACGCCCGTCGCTAATCAGTCTGTTGCACAACTTCAAAGGATGCTGGTATGAAATATATTATGATTAGCTTTATAGTACAAATATAGTCTGTGATGCTGCAGTCGCTGCCTTATTTGTATCGTGTCTAGCCCTTTTAATTTTTTTACGCTGGGTAAATCCTGTTGATTTAAAGAAAAAAAGGGCTTTATCATATAAAAATGTATATATACATAAATGTAATATAAAAACAATATATTTGCTCTCACTTGTAAGCCAGTAGCAGCCCGAAGACCACAGTTTCCACAGTTCACACTCTAGGCCTGGAGGGATGTAAAGCCGTCCTGCGTCTGAACTCATTCCAGTCGTCATGGATTTGACGTCCTATTGTATAATGTTAGCTAACAGATATTGCAGTTACATTTCTACACTATGACATGACCTGCTCAGTTGGCTAGTCTTTCTTGAGAATTGCCAACGGTAGCGAAATCGATCTAGAGGACATCATCAGTCTTTTGTGTTAATTATATATCGTCTTTAATAAAAAATATTTCAGATTTCTTTCAGATTGCGTGTCTTCTTATAGTGAAGTTTTTAATTATAAATAAAAAACCTTATACAGATTATGTATAAAATGATTACTTTTACCTTCCTCGTTGGTCTCGGGGTTATCTTATATCGCTGTTTACTTTAAGAATTCCAGGCCAGTTTAGCTTTTTCTGTCAAGTTATTCTCATTGGCAGCCCGGAGTTACATAGCGGTGATACACAGTTATGTAACATAATTTAATACGTAAATGTATTTTATCCAACCGACTCGTTATTTAAATACAGGACCTTGGGATTTGCAGCCTTTCAAGATTATTTTTTATATTACTGAGATATTTAACATTGATTTGACATTGACTAACAAAATGTATCGACTTACAGCGAGAGGCTCGCGGTTCAGTAACGTTCAAGATAGTACCGTCGTATCGATCAGCTCCTCCACCTTGTGAGGTAACATACATTTATTATTGTATTTTTATATTGAATTTAATTAATTACTAGCGCTCTTGGCAACCCTCAGTGCTCTGTGTTCTAGGAACGCTGTGCATTTTGCTGAAAATTTATTTAAAGAAGGCAATTTTATTAATACTAGAAATAAAAGTGTGTTTAATGTAGTTTCTAATTTAATCTTATTTATTTCAAATAGTTGTGTGGCACTAATGCGTGGTTTTGAGAACTAATAAAACTAAAGTAGTTGATTTTTAAAAGTCGGCAAGCGCACATAAATAACCAATTACTGCTTGTCCTTAAAGCATACTGGTTGTGAATAAAAAATAAATATAACTAAAACTTTCTTTTTTTATTTTCTTCTAACTAGCTATTCCGGATAAAGCCTTCGCCCGTGCTAGTAAGTAGCGATTACCAGAGCCTATGCTACTTTATGTTGTGTTTTGTTTGTCATATATTTGTTTAATTGTTTTTGTTTATGTTATTTTTTCGTTTTATTGTTCTCATCCGGGCATGGCTGCGCGTCCTCGCGTTCCTCCGTTTCTGTGCGCTTGTTGTTCTTTACCATTGCTCCATTATCTCATCGTTATTATCATATTCATCTGAACTACTGACAAGTTTCATGCATCAGTTTTGCCTTAATCATATTCATAATCGTTAAACTTATAATTTATTCTACATACGGATATTAGTTTAGTATTTCCATAAATAAATATAATTAGCATCATTGTAAAATTTTGAGAGTGGAGTATTTGATTTAATTATATAGACAAAAGTACTTTACAAAATTATATATTACTAGCTTGTATGTAGTTATAGTAATCAATGTCAGTAAAGCTATTTTTAAAAACTTGGTTATTAAGATAGATTATTAAAATATTTCAAGTAATAGTTGCGTCTTCTGTGGAACTGAAGTAATAAAAAAAAAATACTTTCAGATATTTGTAAGAGCACAATTCGACTATGATCCTCTTGAAGATGAGCTGATACCTTGTGCACAAGCAGGCATAGCCTTTAACACCGGAGACATATTGCAGGTACTAAAGAAACTAGAATTTTGCCCATCGTACAGAATATAAGTTAGAGCTGACGATTTCTATATTTGGTAAAGAAACATAATATTTTTATCTGATAGAAAGAATATCAATTTCAGATTATAAGCAAAGATGATGCTCATTGGTGGCAAGCTAGGAAAGATGCTTCAGGAGGTTCTGCTGGTCTCATCCCAAGCCCAGAACTGCAGGAATGGAGAGCAGCTTGTGCAGCGGCAGAGAGATCTAACACTGATCAAGGTTTTCATTTTTTAAATCTTTTTTGCCTTTACATTGTGTGTTTTTGGCTAAAATAGGAAAATATGGTGTTGCTTGGTGCCAGTTTACTATGGTCAGACACAAAATTGATAATCGTGGAAACGTTACAATTATTATATGAATAATTAGTATTGCCAGAATGACCTCAAACGATAACTGTCTGGCCATTTTGCAATTAGTTTTTGTGTATAACCGTTCGGAATATCTCATCAGCAAATGTTCCATTAAGGCTAATAGAAATCTGAGTACAAAACGACTATATTGTTTTACCGAAATTGGCAAATATGATGATTAATAGATCAGAAAATCACTAACTGTAAAGTGAATCTTTGATTAATGTTGGTTGAAATATTAAATTTTTTTTTTTTGTATTCAGTTTTCATTAAAGATTATTTTTGTTATTTTAACAGAAACTGCCTGATCTGTTTTCAATTCATTTTGAATTTCGTGTACGATGTGTTTACTTTAATTAAAACTTTAAGCATTAAGTTCCTAGCTCCTTTGTGTTGTTTTAGGGTGGAATAGTAATTAAAAAAAATTAACTTGGTGATTCTCCTTAGAGGAAAGCTCGCTATAGCAGTGTTTAGATATGACGTAATTCCCGTCAAGGAGTTTTTTTCTATTTGATCCTATCTGTACTTTAAAATCTCATTTTTTATTATTTCTACAAGTCCTAGTATAATTTAAAATATAAATTTATCAAAATTTGCAACTTTAGATTTATGTGTTTGATGGATTTTAGTTTCATCGTCATCTTAACATTATTATATTTTTTTCAAAATATTAACATTTTATATCTTTCTTTCAAACATTAACGTCTATGGACAAATCTACAGTTGGTATGTAAGGTTTTCTTTTATTTCGCCAATTAAACAAGTTCCTTATATAAATAAATGATTATGACGTCATAAACCCAATTATGCATGGTAATAGCCAAGTCAGCCCTGATAATAATTGATTATAAATATCATCCCTAGTTAGGTTCAAAGTTTATGAAACGTGTAGATAAAATGTAAACATTTAATATTTTGTGATGTAAAGTTTCCAAAAAATTGTGGGGGTTTGTTCCGTAATATAATTTTCTTGTCTTTTGGGATTTGCTTAGTCAAATGTCTATACAGTTTTGTTTCATTTCGTTTGAAAAATTTGACTAGTGTGTTCAGTTTGTAAATATACGTTCCTAGGTAACTGGTCATCAGCCAAATTATATAACAGAATATTCTTATTGACGATAAATCGTGGAATTATTTTAAGTTTCTCTAAACTCGTATTTTGAATGTATAACCTATTTATGTAAATAATGTTGGTTTTTTTTTCATTTGTACACACATACGTATTTGTGTTCAGAACAAACATCGCTTACTGTTCTTATAAACGTAGTATTATAATATATGTATATTAGTAATTGTGGAAGTAAACATTTAGACCCGTTGGCTAAGCATCCCCCAATGTGTGCCCTATTTATGTAGTGGCCCTCATACTCCATTCCATTGCGAGATTCGTTTGCATGATCGTGTTGTAATGTTGTGCGGCTAGGAGCTGAAGGCTGCGTGTCTCATACCGATGGATGCGAGAATACAGGTAATCTATTTGACTAATCGTTTGAGAAGTTTCCGATTCGATAGAGAAGTTCTGAATAATTCGAAACGTTGTAACTATAAGGCTAATAACAGTACCAGTATTAGTAGTGTAAAGTATTACGTTGATTTTATTTATGGTAGCTAAGTATATTCGAAGGTCATGAATTATCAGACTGTTGAATAGCTGCTAATCCGTTATAATCTTCTATTTAGATAACTTTCGTTTATTCCATATTGTAACGTAAAATACTACTAACTAAGTATTAGATTCGATCTTGTTGCTCTTCAAGTCTCTAGTATATTCGATATAACCAATCGATATTATTGAACTGTTCACTTATTATTTATTCTCTTTATAATATTAAAATATGGATATTAAAATAAATTTCATCGAATATTTTCTAACATATTTCACTTTCTATATTTGTTACAGTCAATTGTTCGATATTTGGACGAAAGAAAAAACAAGCTAAGGATAAGTATTTGGCGAAACACAATGCCGTCTTCGATCAGCTCGATGTTGTTACTTATGAAGAAGTTGTTAAGCTTCCCTGTGAGTTATCGTTCTTTTTTTCTTTTAATAATCTTATGTACTAAATATATAATATATATTACACATGTAATATACGGTTTCGATTTTCATGTATTTTGTAAGAAAACATACAATGTGATGACTCTTATAGTATAATAATGTAAAATTATTCACTCATCAGCTAAATTTCCACAGATAATAATTACACAATAACTAATATTTAACAAAAACAATATATACATAAAACCACATAGCAAAGACCACATTTTATTTAACCATATAATATTAATTACTAAATAAAACAGGCTTCAATGACCAATTTAAAAAAATAAAAATTAAAATATTAAGTTCATACAAACATAAATTAATATATTATATTTTTATCTTATTTATTTTATTAAAAAAAATATATTATCATTTTAGCATTATATCGATATATACTTTTTAAATATTTTACAATTTAATAAAATTACCTTTAAAAATTTCAGCTTTCCAACGAAAAACCATAGTTCTTTTGGGTGCACATGGAGTTGGTCGTCGTCATATCAAGAATACGCTCATTGCGCGTCATCCCGACCAATATGCCTATCCTATACCACGTAAGCTATTTTTGGTCTGGTTTTCTTTTGAAATTCTTTGTTTTTTGTAACTTGCACATTCTAATCCCATGGTTCCAATATGGATAAAGTAGTTCACTTTTATATCAAGAAATTCTAAATAGCAACTCAAAATGGTACTCGGTAATGTTTAAGCTCCAGTGTCTTGAAAAGTCGTTGATCCTACCTGAACTCTTTCGGGTCGTCTCAGATTTGCCGTCCATCATAGAATGCGGTAAAAGAGGATGCACTTGTGTTTTGCGCACACACTTGTTTAGTATATCAATTATTTTACCGCCATATTGCCCGCATAGTTGGCGAGTCTCTCTTTAGAATAACCGCCGTCGTTAAACGTATATTGCCGCTTGTGAAAATGTAACTGAGGGTCGATGGGATAAAATAATACAGTAACAGCCTGTTAATGCTCCACTGCTGGGCTAAGGCCTCCTCTCCCTTTTGAGGGGAAGGTTTGGAGCTTATTCCACCACACTGCTCCAATGCTGGTTGATAGAATACACATATCGCAGAATTTCAATTAAATCAGACACATCCAGGTTTCCTCACGATGTTTTCCTTCACTGTCAAGCACGAGATTAATTATAAACTTAAATTAAGCACATGAAAATTCATTGGTGCTTGTCCGGGTTAGAACACACGATCAACGATTAATATTCATGCATTTTAACCAGTGGGCCATCTCGGCTTATTATAATAATATATTTTAAATAATAAATGGTGCAATTGCGGGTTGATACTATGACGTAGTAAACTGACTGTTACAATTCTTCAAAACCTTAAAATATTGTCTTTTTTTTTAGATACAACTAGACCACCCCGTACTGATGAAGAAAACGGCAGACACTATTACTTCGTAACCCACGATGAAATGATGGCCGATATTGCTGCTAATGAATACTTAGAATATGGTATTATAACTTTTAATTTACGTGAAATTTGTCCAATACAATTGTAACACTTGGAACACTCAATGGTATTTCAATTGCCGCCTCAGCAGTTATTCTGCTGAATACGAATTAGTAAGCTAGTATATTTACAGGCAAAGTAATTTAATAAATGTTAATTATAAAACTTTTCTTAAGGTAGACCAAATAATTCGTCTGTTTTCCTGTTCCAAAAAAATATGTCCAAGATTTTCAATTAGATTTGTGTTTAGATTCAGGTTAAAATATGTCGTGTAGTACTGTATATAAAAGAACTGCAACTACTAATTTGTGATAATAGATCTCATTTATATCAACGATATGTTTTCCAGGAACTCACGAAGACGCAATGTACGGAACTAAACTGGAAACAATCCGTCGTATCCACTCGGAGCGTCGTATCGCCATCCTGGACGTGGAGCCCCAAGCGTTGAAGATCTTACGCACTGCGGAGTTCGCGCCCTACGTCGTGTTCGTCGCTGCGCCGTCTTTGAACAACGTTGCTGATGTAAATTAAATTCATTTGACTATTTTTTTTAGCCTTGACTTACAAATATTCGAAGCAGTGGCCGATTTTATAATTAACAAGTCATGACCATCACCATTTCAAACTAATACATATTAATAAATTTCTTGAGCCGTTCTATGCCCTCGGTTCAGGATATTTAATAGGAATACTTAAGCGACTTTCCTCTGAAGGTTGGGATCACACCTGCTAGCGTTAATTTTATACTATACTCAGTTAAGATAATGATTATTTTCGAAGAGAAGATCCTACATTATTAACGGTCACTACACAAAGTTGAATTGTAAAGTAATATTTGCATACTTAGTTATTATAGTTTAACTGATTTGTGGTTGCATTGATTTTTCAATGATTTCTATTTCAGTACGATGGGTCTCTGGAAGTTCTGGCTCGGGAGTCCGACCAGCTGCGCCGCACGTACGGCCACTACTTCGACATGTCCATCGTCAACAACGACATCGACGACACGCTGGCGCAGCTGGAGGCCGCGCTCGCGAGGATGCGCTCCTCGCCGCAGTGGGTGCCCGTCTCGTGGGTGTATTGACCTACCGACTGCTACCTGTAAGTCACACTGGCGTTCTGAAATAGACTTTATTCCGCTAGCCATACAATTACGTTTTGAATGTATCGACATGTCGTATGTTACATTTTGGAACTTCAAATTGAAATGGTTACCTTTTTTCGATAGACTTTTTTCCCTTATCTTACATTTTCGTTTTCAATGTATCGACATGTCGTTTGCTTTTAAATTGAATTGAACAGTTTTTCGTTGACGATCTAAACTAGATTTTATGTTACAGCTATAAGATTCCTTTCTTATCCACTTCTCGTTTTCACGTTACCAAAGGCTTAATCTCAGTGTAATCTCAATGTCGATCTGAATAGACTTTATGTTCTTGTAATAAAGTTTCATTTCAAATGTATCGACATGTCTAGTGTTACACTTTAAATATTTCTGTTGTATTAATCTGTCGACTGTCACGTTTATCCTCTCCATGTCGATCTGAAATAGACTTTAATACCCATTATACAGATTTTAAATTGACATTTTAACTTCGAACGCTTGTTGACATTTTGTTTTGTCAGTTTCGTTTTTTTGTCATAATTCACGGCCTTACTTATAAACGTTGTTTAGCGGATGATTAGGTAAACAATTTTCTGTCTCATTCTTTCGAATGTCAAATCAATAATGACAGAAAGAGGTAAAGTAGTGTTTAACTAAATAGCCGCTAAGCATAATTTTCCTCAATAGAAATTGCAGTATTTTCATTTGAATACCAAAATAATATTTCGACATGTCGATTTTCAATTGTTTTAAGCTAAAATAGATTTTATATTTGTGTATTAAGGTACAAATTCAAGTGTAATATTTAGTGCCATATTTTATAATGATACCGTTGCTTTTTGTAAATGGTAAAATAATCTACAGAAGATAATAAAGTCTATTTCATGGGTAGAAATGACCGAAAGGCAGGCTAATATTTAAAAATTGAACATTGATTATAAAAATACAACGATGTTTTAAAGAATAAATAGAGGTGTGAAGTATTTCGTCACAAGTTAGAAAATTTTCACACTTTAAATAATTGGCACGCTGGCACATTGGAAAAGTCTTTCGAATTATTGTAACAAAAAAAAATATATCATTTCAAAATCCATTATATTGAAAATAAAGATTAAGGGTATGTTTAAGTAAACAAGGGCATGGGCTTAGATTAATACAAAAAGCATGTTAAAAGACATTTTTTTTTTTTATTTGTTACTTAACCAAAAAGTATTATACTTTATATATTTTGTGATAAATATCGTTATTATTTAATTATTTATTATGTTAATTTATTGTTCTTGAATTATTGTTTGCGTGAACACAGTTTAGTCTTAATTTGGTGCAATGCCGCTCAAAACATTTTGTGCCAAACAATGACTGGTATCACAAGAATATTCCATCACACCGTTTCATGATTTTTAGAACAATGTACATAATTATACATTAGTAGGTAATTTACAAGGAGGGAATAATAAAATAATAACTCTTTAGAGTGTACTGTAGCTCAAATGTTAACTTCGATATTTAAATATAAGATCTATCCTATTATAAGTACCGATATGGTTGTCCAACTGAGATACAATATTAAAAAAAAAAAACAAACAAAGTCAATTTACTTTAGACCTTTATAATATCATGTGACTTTCTTAATCTCGAATTATAAACAAAAGACGATGTTGCATAATTAAAAAAAAAAAACTAGTATAATTATTAATTATTTATAACGAATCTAATAACTTGTACGAAGAAATATGACATTTAAATGGCAACATTGTGTTATGATAATGTTGACTGTGTGAAAAATAAAAAAATATATAAATAAAACATCTATTGTTTCTTAGTTGGGAAACTTTTTGACTATTATATCACAGGTTTTTAGAAGTCACAGGGTCGCAAAGAACATTGTAGTGTTTCGCTATTGATTTAATTATTTATTTATTTGTATTTTAACTGTAATTTTCCTGAAACTGTAAAGGAAACGTAGTCGTTGATATCTTTGGAGTAATAATCTTTCATTTTAAATAATATCGGATTTTTAAGTATTTCGTTTTATGATTAAAACATTGATTAATTTATTCCCCTTTCCTTGATAATGTTAACTTTATAAGTATATTTATTATTTCAATAAGGCGATCAACTATAACGTGTCTTGGATTTTTATAAAAATTACAATATTCTTAAGGTAATGATAATTGTGTTAAAACACTTATGTACTTGTGTTTTAGTATGGAACTTTTTTATAATTCAATTAAAAATTTTCATGCAAAAAATACAAAAAAAAAATTATATTATTTTAAGTTTTTGATCGCCTTTTTGAATATTAATTCAATCTCTCGCCTTTTGCACATTTGCATTCCTGTAAAGAATACTACCTTGTAGCTGAATTTTACTATATAATTCACTTTCACTATTGTTACTTTAAGTAGTTTTAGGGAGTAAGGTCGGACGAAAAAATTCTTAGATTTTTGTTTGAAATTTTAAGTGCGGGTATTTTACGTCGTTTGCTCAACGTAGTAATCCGACAGCTCAGGTTAATGAACAAATATAAGCAAAAAAATATATTCTTTTTTTAAATTTTTTACTTAATAGTTTTTTTTCTGGTATTCATATATGCGTTCGAATACTCGCACTTGAACATTTCGATTTGATTGATGTTATTCGTCTAAAAAATATTTAAATTTTTTTTTTATTTTTGTCACTAATATTATTTTAAATTATCACTATTTAATCATGAATATTCGAAACAATTCACTAATAGTCGATAAAATAATAATGAACTATAGCTATACATTTATTTTACATATTTGTTAAAAATAATGTTTTCAAATCTTTAAAAGTTTCATAATGTAAGGAGTCAGGTAAAATTTAATGTAGTTAAAATTAATATATTATACATGAATTTATTAATAGGTGTGTGACGTAATGGTGTGCGAGTAGCACTGGTTTGACTTTGAATAGTATTGCCATATTAAAAAATAATTTATTATACTTTAGACATGAAGTTGCGATTAGTTTATTGCATTATATTTCTATTGAACAGACGGTGGATGAGAATTAATCTACGAATTCCGTCGTTCATACATCGCTTAATCTAATATATATTATTATATAGTAACAAATATATGAAATATGAACTAATTATATCTAGCATAAAGAAATTTTATTTACTTAGACAATTCATTCCCAATATTTGAAATGTAGTTATTTATTTATTTGAAAAATAAATTATTTAATAAACTAAAGAAATAAATACAAAAAAATACTATTTATGAATATGTATGACATATAACGTACTTATTGTTTCTTTTAAATGTTGAATAGAAAATATTAATTTAATGCAAAGCATGTTACAATGTTAACACACGCGTATCATAGATATATCGTATTTAAAAAAGGTTTGTGTTTCATAGATTTTTAATTTTAGTAGTCGTAGACTAATTTGTTGAACTGTATACCGTCGCCTTAATGAACACTTTGGTGACGATCCTTTTGTACCAAAACTCTAAACTGAACGAATCTAACAGGACTATAAAATATTGCTATCTCTTTCTCCCGCGCGAAGTTTAAAAAGGATAGCAATTATGTTAATCCTGACGTTTAATCATGACGTAGTTAAGAGATTGTGTATAAAATTATCGGCACATGGGTCATTTATATGTTTTGTCACTCTCTTACAAATATAATATTTAAGTAAGGAAGTGAAATACCATGACGGATAGAATAAAAGATGAAATTCATTTTTTCTCTGTTAGTGCTACTCATATACGAATGAGTGAGAGTTTATCTATGTATGTAATAGTTATAATATATAAATAAGAGTATTTTCAATTATGTATACATCACAAGTCTAACTGTACCTTAAACATTCCATCACCGTCTTTTTGGTTACTTGTTTTTATTTATTTGTTGACTTATCGAGTCACTAGGAATGAATATAAAATGATTATATTAGAATTGAATAATTTTGTTGATTATTAAGTATTGTTTTATACTTGTGTTTTTTATTATAAGTTTCATCAGAATTATTATTATTGTTATTTTCCAATGACATTTAAAAACAAATGTAGAGGAATATTTGGAAAAGTATAAGATAAGGTCTAAACTGATGTTGAAACGAAAGTAAAAACGGCAATGAATCGTACCTAATAGTTACCTATTAATTTTTAAAATAACAGTAATATAATATCTACTAAATTTAAAATTGTATTCAATTGATATATGATGATACATAATAATATTGTATTAGTATCAGATTCAGACCGATAGTCTTAAATTGCATGCAAAATTGAAATGTATTTAAGGTCGATGAAATCTGTAAACTAGATTTTTTTCCAATAACAACTAATGATGACTGAAATAAAACCTTAATATAACTGTTAAAAATTGAATAAAGAGCACAAAATATTATTTTCGTTTTATTTTACAACTGGCAACTCCGTGAAATACTAATAATTAATACAAAAAAATATCTTCGTAAAACAGGTAACATTTTAATATGACCCATAAACAGTTTATTTTTAATAAGTAATGTATTATGCTCGTGTTATGTGTAGAATATATACACATAATACACGAGTATAATATTAAAATATTATATTTTAAATAATTAAAGTTATAACGATGACTGAAATAAAACCTTAATATAACTGTTTAAAATTGAATAAAGAGCACAAGATATCATTTTTGTTTTATTTTTTAACCGGCAACTTCGTAAAATGAATATAAGAATATAAAAAACTATTTTCGTAAAACACCTAACATTTTAAATGACCCATAAAATTAATTTTTAATAATGTAGAGTAATGTTGTATTATGCGTAGCATAACACACGAGCATAATATTAAAATATTATATTTTGTATAACTGATGGTAGGGCTTTCTGCAAGCCCGAGTAGGTACTACTCATCAGATATTCAACAGCAAAACAGCAGTACTTGTTATTGTTGTGTTCCGGTTTGAAGGGTGAGTGAGCCAGTGTAATTACAGGCACAGGGGTCATAACATCTTAGTTCCGAAGATTAACATTTCTTACAATGCCAATGTATATGGGCGTTGGTGACCACTTACCATCAGGTGGCCCATATGCTCGTCCGCCAATCGATACTATAAAAAAAATAAAATTAAATTAACGTTACAACGTATAGCTTATTAAAATCGTTGATGTAAAGATAAATCAACCTTAGATTTATAAAATTCCAGGCGATTTTCTAGTAGCTCTTAACATACATATACAGGGTGACTGGTGAATTAGTATCAATATTTTAGGAGCATAATCGGTACATGATTCTCATTCGAATTATGTAAAAAAAATAGGTACTTAATTTTTGACCAAATTTACAAAAAATTTACTACAAATAAATAAAGTGTGGACATATTTCCGCGGCGCGTGCGGCGTGGTGTTTGCCACCCGCAACCCCCGCCCCGCGGCTAGTTAGTCGGGCGAGCGCCGCCGTAAGGTTCGTCCATCTTCCCGCGCGCGCGCCCCTAGCGATCGATCTTACGCGTATACCTAATCTTTCGTGTGTGAGTGTGACCCGTCATTAGTAATTAGGTATGGCTTATCAATACACAAATGCAGAATACTGTGAGTACTGTGAGTAGTAAAGTGACCCATTCGTGTTAAAGCGTGTGAAAGACAATATGCGTAAACGTGCCGAACTGTGTATCACACGAGCAGGAGCTCACTTTGAACATTTGTTTAAGGTTAGTGTAGTTATGTAGGTAAATAGGTAGTTAAATGATTGACAATCGTTGTAAATAAGTAGGATTCCATTTTTAAATACGACGGAAATACCAAGATAGGTAAACAAAGGTTAATTTTTGTCCCAAGTTCATATCATTTACCTAGTCAACAAATTTGTTGCTTAAACGAGTGAAATATTTTGGTATTTTTGCCTGTTCTAAGCCAGGTTTAAAGTATGAAGGGGGATTGGATCATGCTTGTTTATCAAAGATAGCCTGCTACCCTGTTAACACGCGGCGGCGTTTGGACGTAGGGAAAGTACCGCGCGATAACTAAATGTACCTAACTGTGTTGTGTCGTCAGCGCAGCTAGGGTGTCCACATGACGCGTAATTAATAACATAACTTTTGGTTAACTTTACTTAGAAGTTTATTAATATTTATGTTATATGTATTTTTTTTTTAGTCATATATGGTCGTCAAATATCACGTCCTTAAGTATTGATACTAATTCACCAGTCACCCTGTATAGCGCTATATTATGCACAACAATCAGTTCATAATAAATAGTTTTTTATTTATAATACAACACTATTTTCTTGTTGTTTCACACGGAGACCCAATACTCCGTCCTGCCGATACCAGCAACCTTAATTATCCCGGCTACATGCTTGAATAATCCTTCAAAGCGAAAGCCGGAGTATGCTTGTTCGTCAGGACGAATGTTTGCTATCTCCGACTGCTCTGCTTGGAGGGCTCCTACTTCTCCATGTTGGTGGTACGTGTTGATCTGGTTCGTTAGAGTCGGATCTACGTGTGCCTCTACAGATCCCACAATGGTGACTTGGACAAAACCGATTATTTGACTATCTTAGTCGGGTGGCATATGCTGCGCAAGAGCAGTTTCCTAACGCAGAATTTGTGTTTTTGGGGGATTTTAATGCTCACCATGAATCATGGTTGAAATCACTCAAAACTGACCATATTGGAAGGACTGCTCATGCTATTGCTCTCAGACATGACTTGACCCAACTGGTTGATCAGCACACCAGGATCCCAGACATTGATGGGCAAGCGCCTTCTCTACTGGACCTTCTGCTGATTTCTCACCCGGTTGAATATCAGGTTGTGGTTCAAGCTCCACTTGGTTCTTCGAATCACAACTTTATATCTACCAAAGTGCCACAGACCAAGTTGCCGCCATTGAGGAGAAGCGGTAGCATCTTGTCATTGAATTCGATAGGACGTTAGAGCTCATCGCTAAATGGGGCTCTGATAATCTTGTTGATTTTAATGCCAAGAAAACACAGGTATGCGCTCTCACTGCGAAAAAGTCACAATTTTCCCCTCTTCCCTCCCTCTGTGGCAGTCCGCTGGTGATACAAAGCAAAATCGCCATGGACGTTCGCTGCGACCTTAATCCAAGGGATTACATCGAGACTTTTATAAAAACAGCTTCATGGAAACTCGGAGTTCTGAACAAGGTGCGGCGTTTTTTCACGCCACAACAACTGTGCCTGTTGTACAGAACACAGGTACGGTCTTGCGTTGAATATTGCTCGCACCTTTGGGATGGCTCCGCTAAGTACCTACTGGAGGCCTTGGATCGGTTGCAGCGACGTGCGGTCCCCATAATTGGCGACGTGAATGTCACAAACAACCTCGAGCTTTTACAATTGCGTTGAGAGACAGCAGCGCTGAGCGCTTTCTATCGACTGTACCACGGCGAGTGCTCTGAGGAATTATTCTCTCTAATTCCTGCTTCCCCCTTCCTTCATAAGTCTACGCATGCTGGCTCTCGATGTCACCGCCTACTTGTGACATCAATTCCATCGCGCACAAAGAAATTTGGCAACTTCTTTCTTGGAGGAAGTGCGATCCTAAAAATGGAATTCCTTACCAGCTCACGTGTTCTCCTCCTCTTACAACCCGGGTTTCTTCAAACGAGGCGTGAAGAGGCATCTTGCGGGCCGGCAAGGCGAAGGCCGCTAGTGCAGAACCTTCTTCCCGACTGTACTGGCCGTCGTCGCGTTTGGACGCTACTACCACTTAGTAGACCACGTGGAGTAGAGTCATTTGCCCTCCCGGCAAATATAAAAATTTAAAAAAAATTACCTACCTATTTGTATTAACACATTTATTTACTTACAAAGTTCAACTAACAACTTACCAATATTGACAATTCAATGACAAAGTTGCTTTTATTCTTTCCTTTTCTGGCGTGTATCTAAACAAAGTCGTTAATTAATTTGTGTTGTTTTTTTCTTTTGGTTGGAATAGAGTATAGTAAATCTTTGTCAAAAGTAACAACTTTTTACCGCCGGCTTCAGGAATTATTTCATGCATTTTTTTTTGAGTTTGCCGGCCGTCCTATGGCAGCCGTCGCTTAACACTCAGTGGATGTAACTTATCTAAATTGATGTCCGTTGAGAGAATTTATAATAAAGTCATAAAGAAAAGCAATCAATAAATATAGAGCAAAGTACATAAAAACACAGAGTTTTGTTATTTATTTTGTTATAATAATAAAATAATAGTAACAGGGTATATTGTAGTACGATAGTATAGAGCAGCGGCGGAATGGCAATAGAAAATAAAGGCATACGAGAGTGTCATGCAGCTTGCAATCACGGTATACGAGTCAGTCTTACATCTTTTACATCAAAAAACACATCTTACTTGCATAAACTACTTTTACAACGAATGTTAGTATTTTTCTTGTTTAATACGGACTTGTATGATAAAAACGATGTATTTCAGTCTTCAATTTGTGCTCGCTCGTAACATTTTACATTAATAATATAATTGTCAGCACCATTATAGCGCACCATTATTTGTGTTAATTTATTTATCCTGGCAACGTTTCTAGCGTCATTATCGTATTAACCAATTATGTCAATGTCAAATTATGTTTATAGTCTAGTTCGCGATTATTGTTATTGGAATAGATTATTTATCTTAGTCTTTAATTGAAACTAAATAAGCCTAAAACGAATAAGAAATCAAAA
The DNA here is from genome assembly GCA_905147175.2 of Nymphalis urticae. Classification (NCBI taxonomy): domain Eukaryota; kingdom Metazoa; phylum Arthropoda; class Insecta; order Lepidoptera; family Nymphalidae; genus Nymphalis; species Nymphalis urticae. The sequence goes on along the minus strand of LR989995.1, from coordinate 3,645,052 downwards.
AATCTAGGATTATTTGTAAAATATTTTAAAAATGACTCAAAGGGAACGCCGGTCTAATGCTGGCAATCGTATGGCAAAGTTGCTTGATGAGGAGGAAGAAGACGATTTCTATAAAACAACTTACGGAGGCTTCCAGGAAGTGGAAGAAGATCGAGATTATATGTAAGTTGTTAATAGAGGTCAAGAATTAACCGGCACGGGATATTTACTCCAACAAATTTGATATTGACGTTAAATTACGTAAACATAACTTACGTAGTAGCATACAAGTAAAAATTTGAATTATTTTTATTTATTAAATATATGCAGATACATCTTATTTATAAACTCAATTAAAATAATAGAAATTTACACAAAAGGCAAGGACAACATGTCTGTAGAGATTTAAAAGTTTAATTTACGAAATTCAAGTTTTGCCGCTATTTTTTTGCTTTTAATAGCTAGATAATTCGTTATAAATAAATAAAGATGATTTTATATATACATCATCTATATCTATATCATCAATATAATCTTTATCTTATTAAAACTTCGAAAATTCTTACATAAGACATAAATTCTAAAATTAGATTTTACTTAGGTTCAAATGTGACAGAAAAAATATTTAAGTTACCAATATTGCCATAAAAATGCAGCCCTTCATAGTATTTATCATGTGAATTTTAATATTTTAGAGAGGAAAAAGAAACTGAGGACGTCGTAGACTCTGATTTTGATATTGATGAAAATGACGATCCAGTTTCTGACCATGAGACAGATGTAAAAGAAAAGCGTAAAATTAATACCAAAGGCTATAAGGTATGTTTATTGAATAATATTTTATTACTGTTCGGGTTCTCTCTAGTTGTGTCAGCTTAGATACAACCCTATCACCAATTATTTGATTTGAAAATAGCATTAATATGTATGTAATATGTTAGTCAGTCAGTATAATTACAGGCACATGTGGTATAAGTATTGTCGATCTGATTGATTGAATGGATCTTATTATTTTTGTCACATTAATAATGAAAGAATTGGTTTATTCTTAGTGTCATTATCTATACCCTTTTCATTAGAAAGAAAATTTGCTTCTGCCTTCATATAATTAATAAATAAATCCAGGCATTTGTAATTCATATCAAATCTATAAATAAATTTAGCATAGTTGTATTTTTATATTTATTTCAGGATCCTAATAGAAAAAAGAAATTGGAAAAAACAAAGAAGGTACTGACAAAAAAAACAAAAGAACCGAAACCAAAGGATGATTCTGAGAAAACAGAGAAAGTAGAAAAATCATTCTTCGATACTTCTATAGGTTTGGTTCATCATATTTTAATCGAATCAAACAAATTATATTTTAATAAGTTTTTTTTATTTCCATGTGCTAAGTTAAAATATCTGAAAATTATATATTATTTATAAAATATAGAAAAAACATAACTTAAAATGTATGTCTATAAACTGCCATAGACAATTAGTAATTTTAAGATAAACACAAATATTTCCAGAAAGGAAATCAATAAGGCAGAGCACAGCAGTGAAATCAGCGGAAACCCAACAAAGAATTAAAATAAGATCAGAATTAAAAAAGAAAAAACCGAAAAAAGTGGAAGAGAAAGTATTAACTCAAGAAGAACTGCTTGAGGAAGCACTTATTACTGAGAAGGAAAATTTGAAAAGCTTAGGTATAATACAAGTCAATAAAAAAAAATATATTGCTAACAAAATTATAATAGCATGTTGAAGCAATGTCGAGCAATGTCGAACCATTTAATTGCAATTCATATGTTATATCCACTAAGCCACTCGGCTCATTTCGAATCTGGACAAATACTAATGGTTTCATGTGCTGAATGTATCTTATACTAGACAGTTAAGAATAATATCTCGAAGAAACCCGTGTGCTAGGTGAAATTATTTAGTATTGTAATGTGATAATAATGTTATGTTTTTGATGTTTCTAGAAAGATTTGAACAAAGTGAATTAGAAAGAAAAAAGATCAGACCGATTAAGAAATCTATTACTGGACCAGTTATAAGGTAAATAGCAATTTAATTAATAATAGTTTATAGTCTTATAAGAAAACATATCTGTGCTATTTGTTACAAATTACTTTAAATAAATTAACTTACTTGTACCATTAACTTTGACCGTGAATGTTTGCTTGTGATATCTCTAGAAAAAATCCAGCTATTCAAGTTTCTGTATCTTAATGTATGTTATAATAAAAAAAAAATTATCATACTATGAGTAAGTTTTGTCAATTATCAATATTTAGTTGTGATGATATATTTTAAAAATGATGACAAATTCGAAATAATTTAAAGGGCGAGAGCTGAATATTTCATTAATATTTTTTATTTTCTTGTACTAAATATATGTTTACACAAACATTAAAATAAATTGTATTAGATTCCGATTCTTTCTACCATTTCTTTTTAATTTTTGTTAATATGTGTTTATTTGATTTTCAGATACCATTCGTTCTCAGTACCACTCATAACAGAAATAACTCCTGAGGAGAAAACTTGTATCACACCAATTACGGATATCAACCTCAGTGATATAATTAAAAGTGAAGAAGGTAATTAAATTTCATCATTTCAAATTGTATAGTAGTGAACTATGAATATGCTGTATAGCCTTAAGGCAAACATACTTTGTGGTAACCCGCCTGCGTAGGTACCACCGACTCATCAGATATTATACCGCCAAACAGCAATATTTAGTATTGTTGTGCTCCGGTTTGTTAAAGTCTACTGGTGGTAGGGCTTTGTGCAAGCTTGTCTGGGTAGGTACCACATGCTCATCAGATATTCTACCGCAAAACAGCAGTACTTGGTATTGTTGTGTTCCGGTTTGAAGGGTGAGTGAGCCAGTGTAATTACAGGCACAAGGGACATAAAATCTTAGGTCCCAGGTTGGTGGCGCATTGGCGATATAAGAGACAGTTAACATTTCTTACAGTGCCAATGTCTAAGGGCGTTTGGTGACCACTTACCATCAGGTGGCCCATCTCAGGCTCGTCCGCCTTCCTATTCTATAAAAAAAAAAAAGTGTTAGTAAGGGACATAACATCTTTGTTTGCTGGTGCATTGGCAATGCAAGAAATGGTTAATACTTCTGTCAACATCGATGTCTACAGGCAGCGGTGACCACTTATTTTCAGGTTGCCTATTTGCCTACGTTCATAAAAAAAATACTATATTTAAAAAATGTTACTCTCAATTTCTTATTATATTACTTCCTTGAAGATGGATTTTTTTCAGATTTACTTGGTCAAGGTGATCTGATTGACTCCAATACACTAACCGAGGCAAAGGCTGAGACGGAGGAACCGAAAGGCGAAACAAGTAAAATGGATGTGGACTTTGTCGGACCAGACGAAGAGATCAGTATTGAAAATGTCACTATGTATGTACATATTTATTTATATTCGAAAAATGATTAGTTTTGTCTAGCAGTCATAATTCTGATTGGCTTGGTTCTTACGGATTAGAGGGCTACAAATAATGGACAATATTTATGTAGTTTCCCCTGTAGATATATATATTATATTTATGTATATATTTATTGTGTTTCAATAAAAATATATATATTTTTTTAAACATAAGTATGGGCTTAAGTCATAATGTATAATGCCAGTATTTTAGGCAATGTAACTCCTTAGTTTGAATTAAGAGTGCATGGATTCGAATGATTTTGAGGTTTGGAAGTGTTATAATATTTAAAATAAATGTAATTCTTGTTACAGGAAGGAAGAAAAGCCAGCAAAGACAAAGGAATGTATAAAATATCACGAAAGAACGTTAATATCTTTTGAAAATGATTTAAAAAATAAAGCCTTCAATGCTTGCTTCCCACAAAAGAAACCGAAGAGACGAAGGGAATTACTATGCGCTGTTACTAAGTTAGTATCACATGTCAATATATATATTATTTATAGCCGAGATGGATCTTAGAATATGGTTCTAATTCGGATAAACTTTTATGTGCTTAATTTATTTTTATTTGAATTTTTACTCGTGATTTGTTACTCCGTTCCTTTGAAGATTTATGCTGATAATATTTATTTTATTGATTATTTTAGCTATTAGATTTTTAATGAGTTATTTTTAAAAGTTAATAAATCAGGTGTTATTATTTGGCCAGTTAATTGAACATCATTTTTCAATTAACAGTCGAATTTGAGTGCAACGTTTATGTAACGTTTGCATGAAACGCGTCTGTCGCATAAATTTCACTTACATAACCTGTACTAAGCTTACTACTTTGTGTTTTTTTTAAAGTGACATTTTTATTGTACCGGCAGACGGCCCGCCCGCTACATCGACCCCATAACGAAGCTGCCGTACCGCAGCGTGGACGCGTTCCGCATCATCCGCGAGGCGTACTGCCAGCAGCTCGAGGCGCGCGCCGACCGCAGCGACCCGCGCCTCGCCGCCTGGCTGCGCGCGCGCCGCGCCTCCGCCGCCTCCGCCTACGTGCAGATACACATCAAGTAGAACGGCCGAACATACACACGTGCTGCATACCGCTGCCAGACTTTTATTTCCCCCCCACCCCACTACGCACGATTAAGGTTTTATTCCATGCAACAGAATGAAAGAGAATCATTATTGAAATTGTATTCTATTATCACAGAATATTTTTATCGATATAATACAATCTACAAAATTTTCGACACTCAATAATATAATTTCACCGTCCATATAAACATGGAAGTCTATACCAGAACATGTTTTTTTATGTGGTGATCGTTTGAATGCTATAGATGATTTGTAACGCCATCTAGCAGCGAGTTATAATAAAGAGGAAATTTTAAGAAGTTATATATAAACATAAAAAATCAGTTACATAAAAATACATGAACAACTTTCATAGCAGTAATTTAATATAAAAAGGATAAGAGTATCTTAAATATTTTTTGTATAAGTAAAACACTATTAATTAATCTATGGTTCTGACTAATCCATACTAATGTTATTACTAATTATTATCAGAATACATACTACAAATTTAATTATTAACTTTTGTTTCAATCTATAAGACAACACAATCTTTATAAACGAAATTTGTCTTGTTTTTTTTTGGGAATGAGTGAATATTTTCTTCATTCATAAAAGAGGAAACCGAATAGAAATATTCCTATAGGTTAGACGCACGACTGCCATATATGTTGTTGTGTTTAACTATTCTCATCGATATCCAAACTGATAGGTCGATAATTTACGCGCTTACATAAAAAAAAACTATAATCTGCATTCTCTGTGAACCGTGACTTGTGAAATCTATCAAATGTTTGTGTGTGTGCGTGCGTGCGTGCGTGCGTGTGTGTGTGTGTGTGACGACACTCTGATTCCTTCAGCAACTGGTAACCGTAGGACCGAAGACATGTATTGGGCCCAGTCTACGCAAACTAGTTGATGTTGTTGTTGCTCCTACCGTGCGTAGGCTCCTAGGTACGTGACAATATGTTTAGGAAAAGAGGTTTTACTGAAGTCAATATAAACAAAGAAACGTCTTGCGTTATTAAAAATACTCTTAATGTTCGATGAAGACTTTATTGTCTAATAAATAGTTTCTTACAAATTACAATAAGATTCAAAATCTGTACAAGGGATTGTACAATATCCTTAATTAGAATGTTAAACCGAAATATATTCAACATATAAGTATATTATACTAACTTACTTTCGATTTATCAAAAAATATATAACTATAAGGTACGGTAAAATACTGCTATTCCATAAACAAATATTATTCATTAGTTCTTTGAAAAAAAAACATTGATTTTTAATAAATTAAGTGTTTTATAAATCAGCAGTAAATGTTGGATTTAATCTTAAATCAGGCACGCTGTTTCTTCTTGGTATCTTCTTTAATTCTTTAAATGTAATCAGACCAGACGCATTTGTGTCTAGCCTTGAGTGATATTTGGACGGATCAGTTGTAGGCAGATAAGGGTATTCACTTAAATAAGTTTGCGCGTTTTTTATTTTGTTCTCTTCAGCGAATTCATTTAATTGCGATACTGCCATTTCATAGGAGTTTAGTTTATTATCATTTAAATTTTCCATGGATCGGAAAGTCTCAAGAACAGCTTTCTTATTTGGAATACCCCTTAAACTGCCCTGGCGACTTAATCTGCCTTCCATGACGTCCTCGAATAAGTCGTCAACGTTAAATTTTTCGGATATTTTCACTAATTTTTTATTCTCGTCTTCTTTTTCTTGCATTTGATTCCAAATTTTTGAAATTTCCGAGGACGGCATAGACCGTGATTTTTTAATATTACTTCGTTTTCGCGTACGCTTGTTTTCTTCAAGAGATTCAGTGGACTGACAACTTATTAAAGATTCGCTTTTAATTATTTTTTTTGTATTCTTTTCTTCACGAAGTTCTTCTAAAGATTGAAAATATTTTCTAGCCATTGTAAAACGATTTTTGTATTCTATGTGAGCAGGTTCGTTTTCAGGTGGGGATTCAATCGTTTTTTCGGGTTTTTCTATAATTTCTATTTCAATATCAGAAAGGCTCAAATAGCTTGTATCCTTGTCTTGATTTGAAATCAACTCTGTGTCGGAAGACGGATGAGTATTTTCAATTTCGTTATTAAAGTTTTCGAAACTTTTATCGTCGAACAATCTTTGTTTGCGTTTATTAAGTGTCATAAATCCTTCGTAATGGTTTGATTTTGAAGGCGTTGATGTTGCTGATGATGATGATATTTGTGTTTTAGTAGGGGAAGTCGAAATCGTCGCAGTTCCTGTTAAATAAAAGAAAAAATACATAATATTATGAAATTAAAAGCTAATAAAAAAAAAACAATTTTATATTTACCATGAATTGAACTCGGGACAGGCTCTTTATTTAAAGACCCTACATTTATTCTACTACTACTCTTTATTAGACGACTTGTGTCAGATACTTTGGAAACATCTTCATATAGAGATATGAAATTTTTCACACAAATTTTTGGTAATTCTTCATAGGATTTATGTTTTTCGAAGACGTCTTCAGTCGCTTCTGTGAATTTGTTAAATATGTCCATTTCAGACTTGCTGATTGATTTTAGTTTGGATGTTGGTGATTTAACAAGCAAATCGTTTTGTCGGTTTATATCTTTTATAGTTCTTTTAACGTTATCGTTTGAGGTGTCAGTCTGTTTTGGAGGTGTATACATGGTTTCATCGAAACTTATATTGTGCTTATTCTGTATCATTCTTGCTCTCTTTTCTTTCAGTGCAATTGTATTTTTGTCGGCTTCATTAAAGTAATTTATATTTGATTCTTCACATGAGCTACTGATCTTTCTACTTTCTTTTTCTTTAATGTTCTTCGTATCTCGCGTTGTTGATTTATTTTCTATATTATTACACGTTTCGTTTACTTGATGGGTTATATTATGCATTGATTTACTTTTTCTACGTGACCATGCTAATTCTTCTGTTTTAGATATATTATGGAATAAAGAAATACGACTAGAGACTAGACCTGTTTCGTGGTTTATAACGCTGTTGATTTTTTTCGTCTCGTTTTCATTATCCGGATATCCTAAAAAAGTGTCGATTTTATTTAAAATATGTTTTCTAGATGTACCGAAAAACCTTTTGGGGCTTGTTTCGAATGCTTGAAATACTTTTTCTGATAATTCTTGTTTTAAGTGTAAATTTGATTTTAGTTCATCATTATCATTATTCGTATCTACGGGATCGACACTACTTACTTTTAATTGTTTGAAGGCATCGAATACCGATCGTTCTTTACTATTAGAAGACTTTTTACCAAAACAAGATGTAGATTCATTTTTATTGTATATTTCAATATTATTATTCATGCATTTAATTTTATCTTCAATAGAATTTAAATCACTTTGTAAATTAATAACTTCAAGTTGATCAACTGATTTTTTAAGTGGATAAGATTCATCTTGGTTTGTATTTAAAAAGTTTTGAACGATTTTTCTGCCCCTTCTTTTGGACAGGGAATCATTACGACGTAAATACTTCGAAGTTAATCGCCTTTTACATTGTAGAGATTTAACTTCTTCCGATTTCTCCTCTATTTCGCGTATTTTTTCATCCCAATATTTTTTCTTTTCTAATACTATGTTAGTATATGTTTCATCACCAAATTGGACATGATCGATGTTCTCATTATTATTAACTTCTTTGTAATATCGATTATTCTTAACATGAAGGTTTTGACTTGCTGATAAGGATTCAGTGACAGTTGCCTGAACCTCAGAAATCTTTCCTTCTAAAATTTTCGTTTGTCTTTTCACATCTGTTCTAAATTCAGATGCAGAATCGACATGGATATCGTTTCTTTCTAAGGTATAATCTATTCCTAAGTTCTGTAATTGACATTCTTGGGTTGACGTTACTGAACTAACTTCAGAAGTTTTAAAATAGTCATCGTATAAATCATTTATTTCGGCAAATGCTACTGTCACTGGATCGTCGACATTATCTTGTGCAGTCTTAACCTTCATGTTATCCTTTATGTTTGATGATAAGCTTTTTTCGTTTTCTTCAATTATTGGCATGAATTCCGATTTTTTTGTTTCGCACTTGAATGTTTTATCATCATCAGGGTTTATATTCTGCAATTGCTCTCTTTCATTTAAATTCAATTTGGAATTATCTCTTGGGAGTGGAGACTTTTTATTTAAAGGCTCATTAAATTCAGTATTATCTGTGTAGTTGTTTTCGTCTATGCTGACATATGCTGAATCCCACGTATCTTTTTTGGGTGACGTTTCTCTACTTGTTTCTATTGGAGTACTTACATTAGAAGGCGTTGGACTAAAATTTGAAGTTATATTTACATCTTCGGTTAAGTTTGAATCGAAACTGCTGTAACAATTAGATTTCTTTGATGAGTTATCGGTTTCTACGGATATAGCGGGAATTGTTGTCGTGTCTGTAATATGATTTTTACAGTTATAATCTTCTTTATTCTTGTTGTGAAGTCGTTTGCTAATTTCTGTAACATTTTTTACTGAAGACGTACTTGAATTTAAATTGATTATAGGTGGCAATGAAACCGGTGCTCCAATTATAAAATCAGGCTTTTCTTGGTATGCATTAAGTTGATCTTGTATATGGTCTATAAATGGATTAACCAAATTGTTTAATACAATTTCAGTGGACAACTTCCTTTCTGAATTAATATGAACCGAATCTTCTTGTTTTACAACTTCTCTATTAATAATTCTACAAACGGGCGTTTTGGGTCGTTCCATATGTATGATATCAATAAATGGGTTTGTTTCTTCATTCGATGTTTCATTTTCATTCTCAATAAATATTTTAATATTTGCGTTAGCTGTCTCTTCATTTTGAGAGTTGTTTGATTCATATTCGTTCGTTATGAAGGAACCCAATTTTTTTTCCATTTCATAATTTTGATGATATATATCATCTATAAACGGGTTATTTGAGGATTGTACTTTATCTATGAATATATTATCCTCTTCAAAAGGATCACTTGCAAATATATTGTTATTATTTATGCTGTCACTATGTGTGTGTGTCTCTTTTGGAAGATCTTCAGATTTTTCAGTTAAGATAGACACAGAAATATTCTCCGGAATAATGACTCTGTTCCGTTTTTCTTCTCTGCAAACTTTATTTTGGTCATCATTAAATGTTGAATTAACGATATCGGGAACATCTTGCTTATTAACCTCATTCTGCAGCTCTGATTTTTTTTGTTTTTTAATATCACTTAAAATATTACAAAACCGATTTGCTGTTAAAACTTTATTTGCTGTGTTATAAAACTTTTTTGTCTTGAAGTTGCTTTCTACCATATCATTGGTTGTTGTTTCGTTAAACCTCGTAAGTGGTTCATTATTTCTTTTTTCAAAGTCATCATTTTCCATCAAATATTTTGCTTCTTCTTCGGTAATTTTTTCCAATGTGCCATTTTCTCGAAGTAACATTTTTTCTGTTACAAAATCTACTATTCTCAAAACTACTTTTCTGTCGGATTTTACATCAACAATATCAATTTCTTCGCCATCTTCCAGACAAAAACTATCTCGTTCTAAAATTCCGATAATATTATTTGAAGCGGTGACGGTAAACGGTGATCCAACGACATTTTGTCCTCTGCTAGTTATTGAAACTTCGTATTTGCCTTCTATATTAGCCACATAGCCAATTCTAGCATGATCCGGTTTCAACTCAGTATCAATTTCTATATCGTGTTTAGATTTCGGAATATAGAATGTTTTGTTCATATTACTTCGACCATAGTTTCGTAAGTATGCCGTACCTTGTGTAATAGGAAGAACGTTATCAGTATATTTCGACTTCGATTGTAGCCCCAATAAATTTTGTCTTATCATTTGAGCTTTGCCTAATATTGGTGGTACTACTGTCATACCGTAGGTGTCATTAGGACCATTTATTAGTATTGTTATTTCGCCTGGATCTAATGATTGTTGAGCTGTAGGATATATTTTGAAATAAACTTTGTTGTTCACTTGAGCCGCTGTGAGTCCTGATCCTCTGGCGATGTAGTTCAGAGTAAAGTGAGTTGTTTCTGTGGAAGCTTTTTGAGTTGGATGACTTATTGTTTTAGAAGTTGGTGACGTAAGTTTAGATAGAGCTAGTCGAATTTTTTCCAAGTAATTTATAAGTTTCCATTCTTGATGTCTACTTATTGAATCATTTGCTTCTAACTCTAGCCTTGTAAAAGCCTGAAAATAAAAACAATTATATTTTTAAAGTCACATTCTTACAAACGATTAAAATATATATTGATTGCATTACGTAATAATTTATTAAATGAAAAATTTATTGATTTATTTATACATTGTCTGCTTTGTAAAGTACTATTTTAAGGCAATACCTATGCAATTTGAATAGTAAATTAATACACAAAAAGTAGTCTATATGTACTTTATATTTTAAAATTTCAAAATCGTTGGTAGTTAACAAATTGACTAACCGGCTCAACGCCAAGGTAGTGATCAGCAATCGCCTGTGCGTGTTTCAGTGTAAGTCTTGTTGGAGGGTGTCCTGCGCACGCACCGGGGAGTGCTGTATCCAGCACTCCGCAGACTATCCAACCGTGCCTCCAGACTACCTCTAGATTCTCGACCCTTACCGGCCCAGCCTCTCCCAGCCATTGTAAGATTGATTGCTTTTGCTCCTCGTTAGAAAATATCACTGTAATTAAATAAATTACAACTTAAAATCCGAATAACCGCCACATATACTTGTATTTATTAATTATATTAACTTGATGGTAGCTTGAATAAGCTCCAAACCTTCTCCTCAAATGGGAGGAGGCCTTTAGCCCAGCAGTGGGACATTCACAGGCTGTTACGGTTACGGATGGTAGCTTTGTGAAAGCTCGTTTGAGTAGATACCACCACCACTCATCAGATACTATCTACTGCAAAACAAAACAGTATTGTATTCCGGTTGGAAGGGTGAGTGAGCTAGTATAACTACAGGCACGAGAGACATAACATCTTAGTTCCCAAGTTAGTTGGCGAGGTAACGGATGGTTAATTTTTTTACAATGGTAATGACTATCGGTGATGGTGACCACTGACCATCGAGTGGTCCATTTACCTACCTGCATGTCCGTACATATTCCATATAAAAAAATGTCCGACTTTGAAAGAAAACATTATAGGCAAATCTACGTGTTCGGAAAAGGTTCAAATATCTGCGTAAATATCATTAATAGAACCCTATTATATCTACCGTCTACATTGTACACTGATGTGGGGATTTCACGGAGTGCAAATTAAGGTTTGTATTGTTATAAATGTATATCGTTATTTTGTTTATTAAAAATTATTTTCAAGCGTGAAGCGTTTTTTTGAGTGTTGGACCGAAAATCCTTAATGAAGATGTTAATTAAGTCATGCGTTGAAGTAACTGCAGAAGCAAATAATTAATTGAAATTTTCATTCGATTTCCAGCAATCACTAACTGTGAACTTTCCCGAACAAATATTATTTAATATAGGTACTTATAACAAAAAAATCTGGCTATCAGTTGTATTCTATGTATGTTGTTACATTGTGCATACGATTGAGTCCAAACTTTGTACATTTGTTGTTGGAACTTACGGATTCCGACATAGTACTCTCAAACATTACACAACCAAGAATAACAATATATGATGTTTAAAGTTCTTTATTAGATTCTGCAGTGTTACTATGTAAGGACATACTTCGTATCTCACTCGTAAAACGTTGACTACCGTGCTTCTTACGTTATTTTGATCGGTGTACCTATTCATTACATGTAATTATTATAAAACAGCTCTACTGATTTAAATGTGTTCTTTTATCGTAATTTTCCCTCAACCTATCCTATTGTATTGTTACAACTGAATTATATTCCAACGGATGTATCAGATTACGAATAGCATGCGTCGTAATTTACGTAACGGCGTATTAAGATCGAATTAGTCATGTATGAAACTGTTTACCAAGTGATTACTTTGCTTTATGAAATAATAATGGCTCGTTGAATATCCAATAATGTAGGCGGTAAGTTGATAATTCAAAACATAAGTAAACATTGATTTTCACTTATAATATATAATGCGTAGCCTAAGAAAGTTAAATCAATATTTTGTCTCTCTGCCCAGGCCTGGAATGGTATATTGTTGTTTACACTTTCGCTTACGTAACTACATTTTGTGTGAGAGATTTAAAAACAAATCTATCGTGTAAATTTAACGTCAGATACCACAGAATCTACACTGCAAGAAGCTTAGCAGTTATGTTTAAATTATTCCAAGGATCGTCGCAGTTTTCCGAATCCATAATTAATTTCATAGATTATTTATATAAATAGATTAAAGATGTCTGGATTTGACCTTGTTTATTGATTTAACCTAGACAAGTCTTTTATTACTCAATAATTATGGTTGGAAGAATTAAGATAAATAAACAAGGTCAAATACAGAGATCTTTAATCTAGTTACACAAATAATCTATGAAATTAATTATGTATTCGGGAAGCTAAGTGTCCTAAACTTATGTTTGTAGTTTCGCTTTATGGCGTTATAGCTGCTAGTCGGGTCTAGCGTTAGTTGACCTAATTTAGTTTTACAACTGAATTTTTATTTTTATAAAAAATAGGCAAATTTTGTTGTGTAGAAAAATTTTGTCTTTTTCCGTATTTTTAGCTTTAAAATATATATCATGACAGTTCTTTTAACATAAATATTTTTACGTTTTTATTGTTTTAAATCAATGTCACCGTGATTATAATACTGCCTATAATACAACAGCGTGAAGTAGAAGGAAAATAAGTAATTAAAATGTTCTGTGTTTAACATTTCCAGGCATACAAAAGAAACATGATTTACCTTTTAAATTTTAGTTCGTACATGTGAGGCCGAATAGTTTTAAAAGGTCAAAAAGGTTTCCGTTTGTGTCTAACAAAGGTTTCACTAATTACGAGCAGTCACACTTACCTATCGTTAGAATTTACACCCAGGTAGTTTGTTTTTCAAAATACGTGGATCTTACCCTAGTACTACTGATTATATTGTTGGAATAATTACATTATTACTTGATTTATGGTCGAGGAAAACATTGCGAGAAATTCTGCGAAATTTTATTCAGCACCGCATAATGCAACAAAACAATTGAATAAGTTTAATTATCTGTATAATATTTGCGCAGGAGCAAGACGTTTAAGTATAAATTTACTTACACGCTCTGAAAGCAGAGTCGATATATTTTAGTAACTTGAACAAGAAACTTTGCTGTCCCCAGAAAAGCGTGAGCAAGGTTGCTGGTGCGAGGTAGCGTAGAGTCGTCAGTATGACGTCCAGCGCGGTAGACCACATGCCGCGCTGTACTTCGAACTCAGGGTACTCGGGGATTGGAAACAACCCTGTAATAGAAAGATATTTAAACATTAAACACTGATGCAGAACTCTAGGATAGGATTCTTAGGATTACAATTTTGACCCAAAACCTGATGGTGTGTGGTCACCATTGGTCTGTGAGCGGCCATAGACATTGGCGGTATAAGAAAATATTTTCATTTCCTAACATCGCTAATGAGCCACCAACCATGGAAACTAAGATGTTAAATGCATATATATGTGTAATTACACTGGTTCACTGACCCTTTCTACCGGAACTCAACAGTTCTAAGTATTGCTGTTTGGCAGTAGTATATGGATGCTAAAGTCAGAGAACCAGGGAATAAACCTTGGGAAAGTCTAGTGAATTAGACATAGCTGAGAATGATGATGAAGATATCATCACAACATAAGTAAAATATTTTTCCACCTTTAAATATATACGTAGAATAACTCTTTAATGATACCAACCAATACTCCTCTCGTGGTCCCCCAAGACATTTTCCTCGTATTCCTTCGTTAATTCTTCTACACTGTCTGACATTGTAAGAATTGTTGTTACAGTTTTGCTAATGTTTCCTAACCATCTTAACCCTGAGCCACTACTCATAAGTATCGTTAAAATCGAAGTAGGAATATGCGAAAATAATTCGTGCCAGTTTCATAGTTTGTCAAGTATGTATTTTAGGTTTTTTATTTTTATTTATTAAAAATATATATAATTTTAATTGCTGTTTATGTTAAGTGCGTATTTTTTAAATTGTTTAATAATATGTGTTGCCGTTTTGTATACATTATTAATTAATAAATATATCTAAAAAGGACAGTTTTAAGTTACTTACGGATAGTCGTATAGACCATAAAATTGACAAAAAAATCCAAATTTTTCAAAATATCGTTCGATGACGCTTCGTAAAAAATACTCCTCTTATAGCGAGTTCAGATAAACGTCCGAACGAGATCACTAAGCAATGTCCAATTTCATTAACCGTCCCGTAAACATACTAATCTAATCTTACAGTAGTCAACACTGTGAGAGACAAAAAACTAGGCATTGTATTTTTAACTCTATCACACGCAGTTAACAGATATTTTCGCGTGTAACAATAAAGCACGTATTTTGTTGTCATGGTCTGTACATAATATCTAAAAACTACACGTAGATAACGTTGATAATTTTCAATGAATCACAATATTAATATAACACTTGTTCTTTCATCGTCGTGATGAAGCGACAAGTTTTTGAACGTTCTTTTATTTACATATTGATTAATTGTTTATCTGTATTGGTTATATTTCCAATATATTATGTTTAATCTGTGATGGATGTCATAGATAAAGAAAAACACTTTCTCAAGTGCCAAGATTGGTAAATGGAACGGCATATTTAGATTTATGTCGTAATATTTATGTTGCTTGTACAACAATGTACTCTACTATAAAATAACAGTGTAAGTAGTAGTGGTTTTATTTTGCGAGCCTTCTAGTGATGTTTTTGATATTTTTGCACTGAAATTAAAGACAAACACGGCGACATAGTTGCTTTTGTTTACAAGTATATCATGTAACGATTTCTCGCAGAAAATCTTTGGGTACGGGATAATTGGGAAATATATGCTAACACTACTTACAGAAAAACATACATAAGGAAAACTTGATTGAATTAAATTGAGAATAAAAGGATTTTCAAATATAGTTTTGGCTTCTTACAATTTCGGGAAATAATAATAGTCTGCATTATTGTTAGTCTGATAGAATATATATATATGTATATAATAAAAGAGATTATATTATAAACCTAATCGCTGATCGCTAGGTGTAGTACTAATTATTGTAAACTTTAGAACTCTATTAGAATTCTCAGAAGCGTTATAGAATTATAATAAAAGATTCTTAAATAAATATTGTAAACAAAACACTAATCTTTGAACAATAAGATGATCTAAGACATTGTACTTTTTTGGTATTTTCCCAGTATTATGGCAGTAAATTTTTATCAAAAACAAGGTCGCCTATTTGGGACAAGTTCACATTTAACTCAGATTCCCACACCTTTTTTATCTTAGTAAGAATCATACATTTATTGAAACAAGTATTACACGAAAATAGGAGATTTTGTGAGTACTTAATTTTTGGTTCCAATATTTAATAGAAAACTAAAAAGCTGAAGACAAATGTGGTAATAGTAATACATAGAAAACGATTAATAATATTTTCCATTGAAAATAAATAATGTGAGAAACTTTGAAGGATTTTTCTGATACATTCGACTAAATCATCAAACTGTCCTGGACTTTGCGTTGCTGTGAAAAGTAGAGGATAAAATGAGAAATAGACAGAACTTATTCCTCCACGCTGATCTTAAATGTTTGGCAGATGTAAATGATAGTTACTGCTCGAGTTTTCCTAAACAACCGAGAGTGAGAAAAATGCAGTGCTGCCGTCTAAATCTAGCGTGGATTGATTATCCCATTTCGCCTTTAATAATATAATTATAAGATAATTTTAGGGAGAAAACTTCAGGTTAAATATTTTTATTTCGAACAATACGACAAATCACTTTAATCCTATCCTTTCGATTACTGTAATCGAGAGGATTAGGAATCGAGATTTCAGTACTTTCACTCATATTACATCTAATAATTATAGAAAATATTGCGCCTGCGCAATTTTATTTGGCATTATAATATTATGGTTTTTATTAAGATACGTTTATCTTAACACGTCCTTTAACTTGTGCAGGCATTTTCAAGGTCAGTCTGATATTTGATACGTGAGATTACGTGTAATACATAATATACCTTATGTTTGAGTACTTTAGAGCGATAGTGACTTATATTAGTAAATATACCAGATTACATGCCGCTAAGATAGTGTCGAAGATGACAGATCACCTTTGAGATGTACGTTATTTCAAATTATATAACAAATAACCAATTTTTCTATATTCACACAGAGTTATATGTAAATAATTAATGAGGATATTGATGTTACCGATTTTGGTTATTCTTAAGAAGGACTAGCCCACTACGTAGGAGAAATTATAGTGCTTAAGTGTGCGTGCAAACAGGTGTATTCTAATCTCTGAGTCTTATTGTTCAATGGCACGGTAATCCGTCACGACCGGATAGAGACTTAGGACAGGCTTAGGATTTTATCATCTTTCCGAGTCACCGTAGTGTAACACTGCTAACTATACCTACTAATCTACTCTGCTATTGACAGTTTAAATATACTCTATTACTTTTAGTGGGCGGATAGAGGAAGTGTCCAAGGCCCAAAGAGGAGTTAACCACAGAATAGCCATTGCACCAGGTAAAACAAAGAACGCATAATAATAATTAACATATTTTCCGGTAGAAAATTAATTGAATTTCGAATCGGTAGTAGCTTTACATTTAATTAACTAATATTGAATTTGGAATTTGATAAAAATAAAAATACAATGAATCGTTTTTTAACAAGGAAAAAAAACACTAAACGCTATCTAGGTTAGGTGAGGCTGATATTCGTCGGAGCGCCATGATAGCATGCGAAAGAGGTTTTAGTGGGTAGGACGGTGGCCGTGAGTCCCACATAACCGTCCTGGTCGTGGACTGGGCGGTAGGCGAAATGCCTTTCCTCTTCGACAAAAAAAAAAGGTGAGCTTGATATCAATATGGCCCGCACAGGCGGGCCGACCGTGCGGCAGAGCGTCACGGTAGCATGTAAAAGCGATCCCGTGGCGATGCAATACAATGAATCGTTTTTAACAAGGAAAAAAAAAGCTAAACGCTTTCTAGGTTAGCTCAGGTTGATATCAATATGGCCACGGTAGCATGCGAAAGCGATCTCGTGGCGCTCCTCGCTAAGAGGTCTGTCGTGATGTATGGTTCTGAATGTTGGGCAACAAAAGAAGAAGATGTAAAAAGAATACATGTGGCAGAGATGCGAATGTTAAGAGGGATGTGCGGTGTAGCTAGAATGGACAAGATAAGAAACGAGTATATCAGAGGAAGTCTGAGAGTAGCACCAATAGTGGAAAAGTTGAAGAGTTAAAGATTACTTTGGCCCATACCAAGCTAATCTATAATTCCATGTGATGAGGGGGGATGAAAGTCATGTTACCAAAAGGGTGCTGAGTATGACTGTTGATGGATATAGGGTACGGGGGAGGCCGAAGAAAATGTAGATGGATCGCCTAAGTAAGAATGTGTATGAAAGGTGTAAGTGCTGATATGACGAGTGACAGAGGGAAGTGGAGGGAAAAAACATGTTGTGCCGAACCCACGTAGTGGGATAAGGGCAGGAAGAAGATTTAGCAATTTACTGTAACTGGACCAGTATCATATGTATCAGTATATTATGTGTGTTTGTTAAGGAGTTCGATATAAAAACAATAACTTAAACAGCTAGTAAATACATTTATATAAATACTTAGTAATAAGTCGATATGACATAGTGGTTAGGACATCTGAATCTTAAACAAAGATTGCGGGTTAAAACCCGAGCAAGCTCCAATTACATATGCTTAATTTGTGTTTATAATAATTATTTTCATGCTCAGCGGTTTGGAAAAACATTGTGAGGAAATCTGTATGTCTGGAAGATATATATTTATGTAATAGAACGTGGTAGAATAAGCATCAGCCAAATCTTGTCCTCAAAAGGAGAGACATTAGCCCAGAAGTGGGATATATACAGGTTAAGTTTTTTACGTAACGTTAAGTATGAATTTAACTGAATAAGGTAACAAACACCTTAGACCTCGAATCATAAACGTTATTTTTTATTATGCACATACAGCTCATAAATAAAATAATAAATGTTTTACGTTCACGAACACGCTCTGTATCTTATTCTTATCGTTATGATAACGAGATTTACGTTTCAAGGTCACAGGTTTTCGTTATTGTCTCATATTTTTCACCTGAAAATGGTCTGCAAAATATTGGTATAGGAATGAATAATATTTTGAGATATGATAATAATTCTGTATGTTTTTATATTTGATATTTTTAATAAAAAATAATTAAACTCCACGATCTGCCTTGCACAATTATAAAACTATAAACTTATACATTGTGTTTATATACTTACAAGCCATTATGTATATCTAAACAGATTAGCCTTGGCTTGAGTCAAGAATGATTAATAGCGTAAATAAAATTTGATGATTTTTAAGAAAATTATTTGGTATAACTGAAGAAATTTTTTGTTAAGCGACTACACTAACGGCTATTGATATTTTATAGTTATAATTATAAGAATGAGTGAGGTAGCTGCAATTGTGTGATGATATACTGCGATTAGTTTCTTTCATCTCAGTTTATCAATAAGCAACTGTTTTGCTTCTTAAATCCAAACTAGCATTACTGTATTGATCCTTGAACCAACCAGCCTTGGCGCAATTCTTCAAACCAAACCTCAAACCTCCTCAAAAGGAGAGGAAGGCTTATGCCCTGTAATGCCAGTGAGGAATTTAAAGACTCATACATGATTAAAACGTCTATACGTCATCATTTCATCAACAAATACGTGATATTCTTTTTTTAAATTGTGATTTAAAATGAAAGCATTACTTCGTTACGTAGTGTATGTGATTATTGCCGACACTGGCGAGTAATAAATAGTTTTTTTTAATATTTACATAAGCTTAGAATGTGTCAGTTTGTAAATTAATATAATGGCGAGTGTACATTCTTTTCTCTGAATATAACACGTTCACGAATGCTAGTTGTGCATTATTAAGAAACGTAAAAAGGTAATGTAAGTCAGTAATATTAGTAAAATTATCTTGGAGACAGCGGACGTAATAGAGTGTATTATTTGTTTCGTCGTATCTCCGAAACTATGATTATTGATGAAATATGTAATGTAATTGTTGTAAATGTGATTAGACTGAAATTATTAAAAACAATACACTGTATGTGTTAGAAATAAGATTACTAATTTCGATAAAGGATTTTGATATCGGCCACGGCCATTCTAAAGGGAGACTAGCCAACTGTGCTAGAGATATAGTGCACAAGTGCGCAAACACAAGTCTACTATTGCCTCATTTTTAATTCTAATGGGACCGACAAAACCGACACGCCCGGAAATGTATCAGGATTGCTAAACCTTACATGCTACTTACCATTACATTTCTCGACATATAAACCAAATAATAACCCCCAAGATCTACTACTAAGGCCTTAATTTTCATAAGATAATCGATGTAGTAAATAGTAATCTAAGAACTAAGTAAAACCTACACATATCAAAATGCTTATAAGTACTTATCAAATGCCATAATCTGTTGGAGCGGAAATCAAGTCGAAATTTTAAAGAAAGATTCGATTGACTTATTATATTCAAATTTATTTTACTAATTCCTACAATTAAATCAATCAATTTTTTATAATTAATATTTAAATTTATAACTTAACGGTAAAATCGTGGTATTGGTTAAAGAAAAAGTAATTTTTTTCTTTGCAAAGTCGCTGATGATTAACAAAACATTGTTGTTGTTAGTTTGTATCGTTTTTTATGTTTGAGTTTGGAACAAAAATTTTATTTTATAGAACATTAATTAATTTTATATAAAAAAAATTTATTATACGCCAGTATTTATGTCATCATTATTAAAAACTTTATAGTTAATTTTTTTTAATACTATATATTTTTAAACTCACCGCTCAGTCGTATTACTTTATATATTAAATGGTTTTTATTTTATTTTAAGAATATTTAATAATTTCACATTTTAATTTAAATAATGATTTCCCTTTTTAATATTCCGTTCGGATTTCCGACATTATTATTCACTTTATTTTAATTTCTTATAAAACTGCCACTATTATTAATTTAAAGGAAATTATTTTCACTTATTCCTCTTGTAGCTAATAATTTAGTATTGCGTATGATAATAATATCATAATAATTACATAGACACAGTTCACACACAGGCAGAAAGACGACTGGTGATAAAATTAGCTGCATTATCTGTTGTTTTATATAAGAATACTATCAATAACAGGCCTTGCGATATAAACCTTTCTTAAGGCCCTTATGTCCAAGTATTAAGACATATATTAACGCTTTGATAGATTAATATTTTTCAATATAAAATTACAACAAAAAAATAACATAGTTTTATATCAGGACAGGTATTTAATTTCCTAAACGTTCGTAGTTTTTTTTAACTGTAAATCAGACAGGTATTTCCTTTCCTAAACGTTCGTAGTTTTTTTTTAACTGTGTTTATATCAATAAGTAAGTGTGTTTTACATTGACTAAAGAAATTTGTATTATATTTTATTTGTAAATAATATTCAATTTTAAATGTTATTCTTGCACAATTTTATACATTCCTTAAAGTATATATAAAAAAATTCTCCATATTTCTAAGCATATACACATGTACAAGTATGATTTTCTTAGAAGTTAATAGAATACAGAAAATAGTCCAACAATGTTAAGGTTTTGAGGACATCCCTTCATACAACACAAGCAGAAAACTAGTTCAAACCGGTACAATAAACTCTTTTTACATGCAAATGAAGAGAATATAACCGGTTCCGGATTTCCAAGAATTAAATAACCCGTCATTTTCCCTACTTACCTTTCTTATAATTACATAATAACATTTTGATTAAGTTTTCATTCTATTTGATTAATAAGTTTCATTCAGTAGAAATATATGAATATTTCCCTTAAAGCCATTGAATAGAAAAATTGAAGACTTATTCGTACTTATACATTTATTATTATTAAGGTATTCATGTTTGGCATTGATATGATAATAATGACGTAACATATTTTTTTAAATGCTGTAAAAAATTATGAATAAAAGTAAACAAAGGCGACATGTATTCACTTAACTATCATACTGATTAAATTTAATCTATAGATAATGTTCTTGTATTATAAGTCTGATATTTGTTGAGTTCTTGAAATGAAAGTTGAACACTTCCTGATAAAAATCATCATAATATTAATCCATAATCATGAACAAATAATGCATTAATGGGCAGGAAATAATGTGTTATGTTGGCAACATTGAGTGTATTAAGATAGCTTTATTATGTGACGACTGTTTTCAGTGCCTAGTAATTTTTATTTTTCCGCTCTAGAAATATATGTGATATAATCTCAGCAATGCATGTTATGTTTCACGTGTTGTAACGACGTTGGTTCACTCACTCCAAAGCACTGTCATTTGAGTGCGACTGAGATAGGCTTTTACACCCACCAACTATACAATTTATATCAATCGTTAAATAAATATAATAAAAAAAATCTTCATTCAAGTAGATACTTATCTCACTTTTGAATCGTCCGGTTACTTTTTAAGCATATATGTAGATTCCATCGAGAAGAACCGGTAAGAAACTAAGTAGCTACAATTAAATATAATAATAATAATAATAATAATAATAATAATAATAATAATAATATGCTTTATTGTATCAAAATAGTTACATAACCAATACAAACACAAACATAAAAGAAAAACGAAAACTATTTTGAACAAAAAGCGGTCTTATCGCTAAGAGCGATCTCTTCCAGACAACCAAATATATATCCTATATAGAAATCAATACTAACTACCTCTACGATATTTTATCAATAATGAGTCTTATCGATTGTTTTTTTTTAAAGTAAAATTTATATATATCAACATGTAAATTTATAAATATCTGCAAAATCAAACATTTGCCAAATTCCCTCATTAATTGTTGTAATGTTAGTCGCAGTAGATTATTTATATATAGATATTCAAAACACTTATATAGATATCGAAAGATAAAACAATAATTACATACTTATCTACAATAACATAGTTAAGCCGCTTAACATATTTGAAATTGTTGTCTCCGAATATTATTATTCATCTATATTTATATATAGGAATAAAGAGAAAGTCAATTGGATTGACGTGAATCTTAAACTATAAATGATTTTTACCGTAACCGTACCGTAACAGCCTGTGAATGTCCCACTGCTGGGCTAAAGGCCTCCTCTCCCTTTTTTGAGGAGAAGGTTTGGAGTTTATTCCACCACGCTGCTCCAGTGCGGGTTGGTGGATTACACATGTGGCAGAATTTCAGTGAAATTAGACACATGCAGGTTTCCTCACGATGTTTTCCTTCACCGTAAAGCACGAGATGAATTATTATCCCAAATGATTTTTACAGTTAGTTTTAATTATTTTTGTTGTTGTTTTATGTTTATATTATAATATTCGTATTTTTACTTCGGGGACTTGGTTTGTATAGCTTGGCTGTAGTTGGGAAGTAGTGACTAATGGAATGAACTTCAAACCATTTCCTTAAAAGAGAAAATGCATTTTTTTATCTGTACGACATTTATGGTATCGATTTATCAGAACGATATATAACGCAAAGTAGGGCCTGTTGTGACTGCCCCATAAAAACGCGGGTCGCAAGCGATGCTAGCGATCCGTATCCAATTCTGCACCAAGTTCGTGACGTCATCATGGTGGAGTCACCCATATACAGCTTGCGGAGTTTTTTATTTACTTACATCTAATAGTAAAATCACGAAAAGGAAAAAACGACTAATCATACTGTGTTATATATATATATGGAGTAAAGAGAGGCGCTTCGTTATCAGAGTGGTCGCAAGTGTTTAGAAAATGAATTAACAGTTGGATAAAATTGTTTTAGCGCGTATTTAATTTTACGAACACAGTTATAAGAAAATACACAGGATTGTAAAGTTCAAGACAGATTAGAAAGCGGAAACGCGGTGACTTCGATACAACGTGACGACAACTGTTCCCTTTCGTGTGTCCCAAACGAATCCCTCTCCTTCTGCCGTTCCGTCACGTCTTTTAGAAGCATGACGGCTAACACTCACTCCAACTCACATTAATATCAACCGCTTATCCAGTAGCAGCTAATATTTTGTGTTGGTATCATTGTATCGATCTTACCCAAGTGTACTACTTGACGTGTACAAGTGACCAATTGATTGTATGATTTGTGATTGAATTAATCTACAAGATGGCGCCTCAGTGCTGACGCTGCGACAAATATATAAGCATTCCATATATAAATATATATTATTGGCTTTATAATTTAATATAGAATTAAGCCGTAACCGCTAACGAGGTCGCTCAGTAAAAACTCAAACAATGTTTTTTTTTAAATATTTTAGGATTTATGATTTATTTCCTTTAGAGCGCTAGCCGCTATCTTGAAAAACGAGTTTATGCAAATATCTCATGAACGATGTGAAATTTTAAGAATATGTTTTTGTGTTAACAAAATTACACTTGCAATATTAATAAATTTGCACATCAGATTTTCCCAGTCTACAAATTTTAATATAAGTTTCTATTTTTTTTTTCCTGGGACATTATTCGCATGGGACATATGACGCACACGGCCATTTGATCCTAAGCTAAACAGAGCTTGTACTATGGAAACCAGACAGCAGATACTACATACACTACTATTATTTTGTAAATACATACTTATACATATAATTACACCCAGACAGACAAACAGATCTGTTCATGCACACAAATGTCTGTCCTGGGTTTCCATCGAACCCACAACCTTCGGCGTGAAAGGCAAGTATCTACCCACCACGCAAACCGGCCCGACAACATAAATTTATACATCAGGTTTTCCAAGTTTACAAATTTAAATATAATTTTCTATTGGTTTTAAAATGAAAGATGAAAAAATACAAACAGCGTATCATTAACTGTAAACTTTGTGCAGTCACATACAACGCCGTGCGTGACGAATTGATCTCCTCTTTCCGTCACGTACGATCTAGATTTATATACTTCACACATAGACTATAAACGTTTCAATAATATGCAAGCCTTTATAGACCTTATTCAACTGAGTTAAAGATCAAATTTGAAAGACGATTCATTTCTTTCTGATTCAAAACTGTCAGTTATTAGTCAATAGCAACGTGTAATATGTTACACAAATATTTATGGCTTGTGTTTTTAATACAATTCAACCGCATTATGGCATGATCTGTATTATTGAGTTATTATTTGTTAAAATTATACAATTGTTAATTGATGTTATGGTTTTGATATAGCGAAAGGAACATGGAGACTATGACTATGTAAATGGGTTTTTTTTTTTTTTTGAGGCTACCTGTAAATTGTTATCATTACCCAAAGGCATTAATTTTTTAAGAAATATTTGCCATTCATGCAGTTGGAATTCAATGAAGTTGTGCAATGTCCTTTGTGAATGTACATCCAAACGGGCTTCCGTGTTTTCTTTCACTGTCGAGCACGAGACGTACATATCCAATATAAACATGAAAACACAAATATGTCCGGGTTTGAACCCGTAATCTTGGCTTAAGATAAAGCACTGAGCCATATAAGCACTAATTATATAATAAAGCCGAAATGATAAGTCTACAGAAAGAAATGAATAAAATTCTTAAAAGTATTCTCTCATATAAAATTTACATTGTATCTTAAAAACATTTAATAAAACACAGCTAGAAAACAACGAAATAAGAAACAAAGTACTTCAATTTGTAGAAAATGTTACGTAATTTCTTGCATTCCGTGAAAATTTAACTGCACGGAAAACAGTAGATCTTTATTGCTACGTGAATGTAGCGCAGACACTAGACACGACGGATTGGAGATACTTTTTTTTTAACGAGAATGATTCGAGACAAAATAAATAAACACAAATACAGTGGTATCTACACACACACAAATAATTGTACATAAAGGTGAAAAGTCGTGACCGCGTGGAATGATGACAAGAATGCTAGCAGAATTTGGTTTTTGAATCGCGAAAAATAAATAATCTAAGGAAATAATTTATAATTTAAAAATATTTGTATCTATATTAATACAAAGTGGAGAACGAAAGGACAAAGAGATGTGCCACAAAGAGTGATTTTCACAAAAAAATGTGCTCAAATATTATCTTTTTACAAAATTTAAGTTAGTCATAATTAAATAAAGAGCTTAGGTTAGCTAGAGCCTCAAATCAATAAAGCCGAGACCAGATCTAGAGAAGACAGATGACCTGCCATGACCTCCTCTCACCTTCATATGACAGCATTGAAATAATATCTTTAATGTAATACGATAAGTTCTTTAAACTCTTCTTATGTCGGCATTTTCTCAAGATATTTAATCCGATGAAACCGTCAAAATAATGAAAGTTATATTAGTTATTGAAGGTGTTTTGGAAAGTAAATTTTGAAACATGAAATGAAATACGTCTTAATTTCTCGAATAATCTATCGATGATTTATTTGGCTTTGAAACTCAATATAATGCTGTCTTTCTGATCAATTTCGAACAGGGCGGCCATTTTTTTTTTAGAATAAGAAGGCGGACGAGCATATGGGCCACCTTATAGTAAGTGGTTACCAACGCCCATAGAGACTGGCATTGTAAGAGATGTTAACCATAGCTTACATCACCAATGCGCCACCAACCTTGAGAGGTAAGATGTTATGTCCCTTGTGCCTGTAATTACACTGGCTCACTCACCCTTCAAACCGGAATACAACAATAGCAAGTACTGCGGTTTTGCGGTAGAATATCTGATGAGTAGGTGGTACCTACCCAGACGAGCTTGCACAAAGCTCTACCACCAGTACCATCATAAGCGTGATATATCATAGTGCAAAATTATGATAAGCAATGAGATTTCTTAACAAAAATGCCATTGTTTTTTTTAAAAGTTATTTTAATCAAAATCATCTATTTGTATTCTTATTTTAATATGTATAATGGTTTGTGTAATCCTGTCCGAGTTCTACCCACTTATAGGCTATACCGGAATATATCGATACTTTGTATGGTTCCCGGTTCGACGTGTGAGTAAGCCAGTGTTATTATAGGAAAGATAGGAGCCGTTTTGCCATATCAGTTACTATATAAAGAATGGTTTATATTCCTTATATCGTGGATGTACTTGGTCAGATTTACCTTTACTCTCATCATTTGTTTTTTACTAAATGTACTACATATTACTTTAGCTCCATAAGCCATTGATATGAATTAGAAAATGCAAATGAACAGATAAGTACAACATGTTTTTCAAATCAAATCAAATCAGTTTGTAGACGTTTTTGCGTTAGTAGTACCGTCAGCAATTAAATAAATTATTGTGTTTATTTTTTACGTAACTGCAAAAATCTAATTTGATCGATTTATAATAGTTTTTTTTTTTGTAGTAGTAATTAATTAATGAAAACTGACTAATGTCTGCGTATGCGCAAATGCAACATTCTTATCACAAAGATGTAAATGCTCTTACCTGTTTACAAGGCTTTCTAAGTATTTGGGTCAACTACGTGTTGTCGTTTAAAGTATTTTAAAATTGTCTGTATTATAAAATTAAATTTACCTACTTATGATTTATTAATGATAATATTAGTATTAATATGAAGTTTTGCTCGTATTTTAATTTTAAAGTATGAAATACTTTAATACAGTTATAAAAACTGGCAATAAAGACATTTAATCCTTGAAAAAAAAAATGTCGGTTATTTGAAAATAAAGTCCAAAAAACGTAAAGTCCATTATAAACATATTACTCTAAGCATTGCACCGATACAAGAAACTGCTAAATAGAGCCAAAGGAACTACTCCTTGAGGTAGTTCAATGGTGTGTTAATCTACATGTACCATAAAATTACAACAGGACAGCTTTTTATAGGATAATTTGCCTGAGTCTGTATTTCCTGATAGGTTCAATTGTTTGTGTCTTAAAATCCATGATACACCCTAGACCATGTCGATGCATAATATTAGACAAGTCAACGGTCAAACGCTGGCCTATAAATAATAAATAAATAATTAAAAAAGTGTATTTTTGAATAAAGAGCATTGAGCAATTATTGACTTCTAAAAATAAATCCAGTTTGTGTATAGGTAAATCATTCTTACATTAATTAATTCTACGTAGCGTGAAATCACTCTGGGTAGGACGCTTCTAGATAACAATCGCATTCTGAATTAATTGAATCTTAGATTAAAGTAAGTATTTCTTATTAGTATCCGGTATTTAGAACATGCTACTTCTAACTTTTTATTAATTGTAAAATATTAATTAAGTTTTGAAATGGAATTTACTACTATTAGAATATGATAAGAGAAAAACATATATCTGTAATGTAAATGTGAAACTCAATGCCAAATGATTGTTTGGTATTTTGCTGCGAAACAACGATACCTAGTTATACCAAATTATAAACGTTCTTCGAATTTTAAATTAATTCGGCTATTTACTATTAATTTCGAATTCACTAAGGGGTTAAGTTATGTAAAAATATATTAGTATTTCTAGTAATAAATGAAACAAATAGCTAGTAGATGATCTGTTATCTTCTCTTAGAACGGTCAAATCAGCTTGAAGACGTTTTTGCGTTTGTAGTAGTACCGTCAGCAAATAAATAAATAATGTTATATTATTTTTATAAGAAATTACTATGATTATACTTATTAAACATAATATTTTTTAATAATGAGTTCCTCAACTCCAGGTATTACGTCATCATCCTCATCGTCGCATTCACCAAATGAATAATTTATGTTAATGATATTAATTCGTTCTGATACTGTATCTTAAGCCTCGTCGCTTAAAATTATTTTTCTCTTCAATAGCAAACAATGCAACTTAAGGTTAAATTTTCCCTCCATATATTCTTCTACTAATTAATTAGTAAGAAAAGAGTAAACAAAATTACACTTACCGCTATTTATGCGAGAGTACAAGGCACGCGGTAGCTAACTGGTTTATTCCAGATTTAGTCATCGTGTGTATACACTATGTGTATGTGTGTGTGTGTAAACACTACAGTTTAAAAAACGAATCGAAGCTGATTAATCTGTTCTGTCGTTACTTGTTCAACTTTAAGTATTAAGCTAATTACAGTAGGAATACAGCTTGTCAGCTTTTACGGAGTTATCACCATATTCTACTATCCTATCCCGTTTTCATGCCTTTTACCAGATACAAAAAGGAGGAGTTCTATGTTTGGTGCGTGTTTTTATGTTTGTTCTCCGTTTTATCGGAAACAGTTAACTGCCTTGGACGATTTAAAATCTATGCATATATATTTTACTCATACAATTTTTTATATAGCGTAAATTATCTTCCTACATTATAATGTAGGAATTATAAACGTATACATGAAAAAAATTTAATAATTAGATACAATTTGTCGCGTGTCTTACGAATCTGCATACGAACGATCATGCATTCGACATATTTCGAACACGAAGCTAATATTATCTAATTAAATCATTAACATAACAAACTAAATACATAATTAACTGGTTACAAATTAAGCAAGTAATTTATTTGTAATTTTTCCGATAGAATAAACACGAATCGATTTTACATAAAAAATTGCATTCTTAATTGTTTAATCGTCTTCATTACGAATGAAATGACTTATTTTCAAAGAAATGTTGTGTTTTAGAAACGATTAAAGAATTAAGCTTGCGTGTTTTAATGATATTAGGTTATATGTTTAAATACTTTATGATGCCTAAAATTGTTATTGTATTGTTCATGATGATATAATAATGACCTCCAGACCAGTCTCAGCCACAGCGGCCAATCTCAAGAGAGATTAGCCAACTACGCTGGAGATATTATAGTGCACAAATGTGTGCGCAACAACAGGTGCACTCTCTATTCCCTAACTCTCATAATCCGATGGGACGGCAATCCGCCACGGCCCGAAATAGTTCAGGAGCAGGGCCAACGGCTTTACGTGCTTTTCGAGGCACGGGAGTGAACATACTTACAACTTCCAGACTCCGGGCTGCTACTGAGAATTTTCTGATAGAAAAACCTAATAATATTTTATTGGCCCGACCTGGGAATCGAACCCAGGACCTCCGGGTTTACGGCCTTACATCAAGCCACTAGACCAACGAGTCAGTCAATTAGTGATTGTATATTTAATAAGTAAACACAATAAGTTACATTATTACTTATTGAATTATCTATTAAATTATTATTTTTCCGGCAGCTTCGCTTCTTATTATTATTCTAGTATAAATTGTCGTGACAATTATAAGACATTAATAAAATTGCAAAAGTTTTTATGTATAATTATGCATATTTTAAAAAGGTCATATAATCAATTTAATTTCTTATCTTATATTACTTACGTTAATTGAAATGCTATAGTTAAATGTTACTATGGCCTCGTTTGTCGTGAGTTTTTTTCATATGTTTTTTACGTTTTCAAGTCGTAACTTCAACCGATCATCACACCATTTTGCATACTCGTTATCAGGTGTAAGAAAAAGATACAGTGTACCACTTAAATTACTTAATAAAAAATATAATACATATATATATATATTATATTTATATTAAGAACATATATATATATATATATATATATATATATATGTTCTTAATAAACACAGTTGATATAGAATTAAAAATATGAACCTGGAATATTTGATAAAAAATACATTATTATAAAATTGTTAACCACTGTAGCATATTTTAAACACATTAAATATAATTATTATTGCGTATTTATAAGAACAATTTAATTGGAATATTTTAATAATAATCATATAAAAGTTATGAAAACATATAATTCAAATTTTAGTTAACTCTTATATATAATAAAATACTTTCTTGGCTCGAGCCGGATGTTAAATAACTAATGAGAGCAAATTTAATGTAAACGAATAAAGTTGAACGGTCTTGATCTAAATATAAGATATTTTTGTTTAATTATACGATAGCTTCCGCCCGCGGGTTCGCTTGCATGAATGGTAAGTACAATATATCCTACCTAATGTGTATGCAAAATTTAATAATCGATTGAATAGTTAGTACGTAAATAAACAAATAAACTTACTTTAGCATTTTTAATATTAGGGATTCTGTGATTTAACTGCGCGTTGGTTGAGTGGCTTGTTTAAACGGAAACAGATCCCGAGGTCCTGGGTACAAAGCCCGTGTCGGTTTAGTAAAAAACTATTGGGTTTTTGTGTTAAAAAGTTCTCACTTAGGCAGCGATCGTATATAATATAATTGGTCGTTAGATATATCTAAAATAATTACTGATAAATTATAAATGATTTCGTGTAGTGGTGTTTGTGTACAAAATGTGATGCACGCAAAATCATGCAGCGAGTGACAATTTTATTCACTAATTAAAATAGTATTGATATGAACGGAAAACGAAATTACTTGCTTAATAATGTACCTGATCTGAGACCAAAGACTAAGGTCATTGACCTTATAGCTGTTCAAATATTTGAAATACCTATCACAGATTGCGTAACCTTGATGTTTGTTAATATTTCATGATATACAAGTTCGCGTTGTGTTATGATTTTCTGTTATGTTAAGCTCATTATAATATTAAGATGAATTACTAAGTCTTTCCATTTTGTCTATAAATAATAAATGAAATTAGTTAAACATTTTGAAATGCTTATTACTAGAATCAAAAATATATTTTATTAAAATTGGCTGTTAAAAGCAATTTTGAATCATAATTTAAGAATTACGTTTCGTCTGAGAATCGGTAAGAAGCTCAGTATCATTCGATATAATTATATTTTTGCTTAGGAAATGTTCCACTGCTGGGCTGAGATGTCATCTCTATTTTGTGTAGAAAGTTTCGATGTTACTCCACCAAGCTGCTGTAATACTGTTGGATACACGTAGCAGACGTTTTTCTTCGCCGCCGAGCACGAAATGAATTATTAACGCGAATCAATATGAAAATTCAGTAATGCATGCCAGGGTTTGAACTCGGAATCATCGGCCACTAGGCCATCGTAGCTCTTATATTGTGCCTTAAATATGCAAAAAAATAAAAGTCGTATTTCGTCTTAAAAAAATAATTAGCGAAATTTGCACACGCGATACGATTAATTAATATGCATTTCAAATATCATTTACATTAATTTGAATTAATTAAAATTATTTTCATTCATAATAATGAATGTTCTCTGGTGGATCTGAGCAGGTCATCACTACCCCAATCCATACCTCATCGGTTATTTTTGTAAGACATATTTTTTAAAGTTTAGTTTAGTTTTATTTTTTAAGGAGTAGAAGGTGAGCTTATTAAAAGTGCTACATTTAACTTATGTTAGTATTTGTGAATAATGAAATTTATGCTCCACATCAACCAAAGCCTAGCAATGTTCATTAATATAAAATACAATAGGCATTTAAATTTTAATCACCACACGTTTGTAAAAGTAACAGTCTGTGAATGTCCCACTGCTGGGCTAAAGCCTCCTTTCCTTTCTTTTTTCACCACGCTGCTCCAATGCGGGTTTGTAGAATACACATTTGGCAAAATTTCAGTGAAATTAGACACATGCAGGTTTCCTCACGATGTTTTCTTTCATCGTCAAGCACGAGATGAATTACAATCACAAATTAAGCACATGAAAATTCAGTGGTGTTTGCCCGGGCTTGAAGCCACGATCATCGGTTAAGATCCTCGCGTTCTAACCTCTAGGCCATCTCGGTTTTTTAAAGTGTCATTTTATCGAAATATCATATTCTATTTAAAAATATCTGTTTTGTCACAAAGAAAAGTCATTAAAACGTAAACGGTTCTGCGGTTACCGCTTAACCGCAATGTTATAACATTTCCTTTTCCCGTTAAATATATTACAAATGCGGAACAATTGCGAAATTGCTTTCAATTTATTGTATTTTTTTATTGCAGTTCAATAACCGGCAGATATCGGTGATCGCGAGTCGCGTAAAATATATATTTTTAAAGGTATTTTAAGTATGAAGATTAGCGAATAGACACCTGCTGGTAATCCATCTTCGTTTAACGATACTGTAAGATAAACCTTTTTTCGATCGTCAATTTGTCGCCATGGAATTTGGAGATTTAAATCCCTTGCGTCTGTTCTTATCTTCCAATTTTAGTGGCGCACTGAGGATGCGTGGTTAATATTTCTAAGGTGCTAATATTTAGGCGATGGTGACCTATTACCATCAGGTGGCCAATTGTAATTGGGTTAAATGAGTAAAAAAAAGAAATAAATGTTTACCAAATTATTTTTTTGTTCCGTTTGTAGTTGAAACGCTTGGAACTTGGAGTAATAGTGCAAAAAGTTTTACCAAAAATATTACACCTGTATTATTGCTTCTACTGGCGACAGGGGGGTTGGTTTATTTTTCGCCCAGAGAATCGGAATTGCGATTCAAAGTGAAAAAGCTGCTAGCATTCTTGCCACTATTCCATGGTCACTATTTGTATAATAACTATTTTTAATTTTTGTTTGTATTTATTAATGTAAAATATAATGATAGTAATGTAAAATGTATATAAAGTGACACAGAGTGACAATACTAGTGACTTTTAACGGGACGTGACAAGTGACAGGATTTACGAGAAAAAGCAATCGACGCTGAGAGTATATTATATATTGATCACATATATTCTTTTTTTAAACTCAGTGTAAGGTTAACCATACATTAGCGAGTAACAATAAACTCTGAAACAATTCTTGTTCGCGCCACATTAACCCGTTCACATACTTCGTCTAATTTCCTCTCATTCTAAATTAACAATGCTTTCTTTAAAAAGACTAAAAATAAAACTTTCACTTGCACGTAATGAAAAGGCCTAATTAGCGTCTCTTACGATCGATCGATACTCGTTTTTGAATTTCGAAAGATCGAATCAATAAGGAAAATCGAGTCATGTTGAATTAAGAAATACGATTTCGTAATACCGTCTTAAAATAATCGTGTATTAATATCGTTCGTAGTTTATGTAATTACTTTTTCTTTTAATATAAACTGTTATAAGTGACTTCCTTCCGTATAAAGGAACTTGCATACGATAAAACTGTGTGATACTGAGCGCGACTCGATTTCGAAATTACAATATATTTTAAAGCATTTCATTGTAAATGTAGGTCGGTTTGTGCACGTAATCTCGTCTAGAAATTAAAACTATAATATTTTTTTCACCAAGAGCGTGCATATAAAAACGTTTTGAAAGTAAAATTTAATTTACTTAAATACCTATAGATTTATTTTTGCATTATCATAATATGTGTTGTATGAAGCCGTACTGTGTAACAATCAATCTAAATGACGTTTAATTAATTAGGTTTTTTAACTGCTACTAATATTAACTGCTGACATAATAAAATTTAATATAAGGTCCTCCAGACCGATTTCGGCAACGGCGGCCAATCTCAAGAGAGATTAGCCAATTGCGCAGGACATATTATAGTGCATAAGTGTGCGCGCAAACACAGGTGCACTAGCTATTCCCTAACTCTCATAATCCCATGGGACGGCAATCCGACACGACCGGAAACGGAAACCGGCTTTACGTGCTTTCCGAGGCAAGTGAATGAGTAACGTTGGAAGTGTCCAACTTCCAGACAACGGGCTGCTAATGAGAATTTTCTGACAGAAAAACCCAATAACTTTTTATTAGCCAAACCTGGGATTTGAATGCAGGACCTCCAGGTCAGCAGCTTTATATCTAGCCACTAGACCAACGAGGTAGTCAATAAAATTATAAAATATTAAAAAAAAATTATAATCGAAAATAATGAAAATATACTATTTAAAACTGTAATTGTAATAGAAAAATCTTAGCTATTATGAACTGCTAGCACTCCTACCAAGTTTGACTTCAGACCGGCCAACTTAGTCGTATAACGCGCGTTTTATACGACTTAAGAGTTATAAATTCCTTAGAATCAATAGTTTTAATATCGGTAATGATGTTATTCTTACCTTCTTACTTTTGATTAATCGTTGTCAATTAAGATTTTTCTATGTAATCATTTTTTGGGAGATTGATTAATTTGTTATATTATTCATAGCATTCTTGCCACCATTCCACGCGATCAAGATTTGTTGTTGCTGTTCTTAATTTTAATTTGTTTATATTTAAGGTATTATTGTAAATTGTTATTATATGACAATAAAAAAAGATGTTTTGCTTGTAACCTTCTTTTTAAAGACGGCGCCAACTAAAGGTAAAATCGATACAATCAGCCTCAGTTACTTATCACCTCAAGAACCCGCATGGTGCAAGCAAACCCCGAAAAAATCTACCAAATTATGTTTTTTGTAGTTTGATAACACAGTGCACTGACCCGAACCGAATAAAAGAGATAAATGCAAGCGAAAAATAAATTGTTATCGACTTCAATTTTTTATATCCACTTTTCATTGCACATGTACATTGAAAATGTACAACATCGAAGCATATATAAATAAATAAATGGTAATTGAAAATATATGAGGTCTTTATAGATTTGTACCCATAACCTAAAAAATTTGGTGAAGCTTTGGACGCTGCTTCAATGGGTGTTGTTACCGATTTCCATCTGTTTCATGTAGGTTACCTTACGATGGATTCCTTCATCCCCGAGCACGGGTTAAATAATAAACACAAATTAAGCACAGGAAATTTCAGCGGTGGTTTGAACTCGAATTCATTTCACACCTTCTAACCGCTGGGCCATCACGACTCAACTACTGTAACATAGATTTAATGTTAACATCACATCTGCATCATTGTTAAACTGGTTCAATCCGCTTTAAACACGTTTTGTATTAGTTTCGCGTGTATGTGACTAATAAAGTCAGTATGCAAGCAAATCTAGGAAGTCGATTTTAACATACTTCTAAATAATACGATTTGAAAATTTTCTAGTATTCTTAGGTTAATATTATTCGAGTGACAATATAATATATTATCATCTAGCTGATAGGATGATTGCACCAGAAGGCGGGTAGTGAAACTCTTCAAAGGCTTTGTTAAGACCATTTTGATCGTTTATAAATAAATAAACACAGATTAAAAATAACTCCATATTTTATATAAATAATTCATTTTTAATATTTTAATGTAATAAATAAACCAGTGCAATTAATAATTTTTATTGTTTGTTAATTTTAATATTCTTAACCTCCTGAGATCTTTATAAATCTAATAAAACAATATATCATATATCGTTTATTTAATGACATGCGTTCGGTTCTTTTTTTAAAAAGTGCGGGAAAACTATTTTTTACCTTTATCACAAAGCAATACCAAAACGTTCTGAAACCGATTATATTATTATTAAATCGGATATAATATAAAAATATGTAATTATTAAATATATTAATTGAAGTACATAAATAAGTATTTCTAACAAATGATTTTTTTTAAGCAATCGTGTGACTGTTGTTTATTATGTTTTTAAACGAACAAAACTTTACATCCACGACGGAACAATAGATTATTCATCCTGCATACTTAAACCCCGTCCATTTCTGTTGCGAACTAGGTAATTAAGTTCATAGCAATTAAGGTCACTGGGAAATAATGGTAAAACAAAAAGTGAAGATTATAAGAGCATAGTAATGAACTCTTTTTATTACATTGTTTCAAATACACAATGCTGCTTCCCGTGTACATAATCTCTAAGCTAATTTATTATTACATATATTGCTATCTCTTTCTCAAATGTTAGTTTCAAAAGTATTGTCATAGTAATCATTTTATATAAAACAAAGTCCTCGCCGAGTCTTTCTGTCTGTTAGACTGCGATAACTCAAAAACAATTGAACGGATATTCATACGGCTTTTACCAATGGAGGGAGGGAGAGGTAATTCATTTGTAAGCTTTGGATGTATAATTTATAAATATTTGTAATGTTGAAGACGTCAGAAAAATGTTAAGTTGTCATTGGTCGATAGCAGATGTTGATGAGATAGGCGACCAATGACCGTTCAGTATTTATTCCTATTAGTTAATGTGGTTTTGTTCATCATTTCAGAAACTAGCGGTAACTGTGTTTTTCGTAATATATATTTTTTAATTATTATCATCCATGACACTGTAGGAAAATGTATTTGACAATGAATTAATACGAGACTGTAACTTATATTGTTATTAGAAACGACTAACTACTTGGTTTCTTAGAAGTTTTCGGTAGTTTAGACGGGCGATTGGTAAGTCGGTAACATTTTGCGGTGTAATTAAAACTATTAATTAAAATGACTTGTTATTAAGTAATTTATGATATAATAGTTATTATAAATATATTGAACATCAAAAAATACAAAAAAATTAAGTAACTATTTTTCAATTAAACCTTATTTAGTTTTATCTCATAACAAATGGATACAATAATATTGCGTATAGATCAGATAAAAGAAAGTCGACACAAAACAAGACAATTTGGTTCATTCTGATAGCATCTACACTTTAATAAACAGAATCTCAAACATTCGACTGATTACATAAAGAAGTAATTACTATTGATTATTTATTGTTCATTTGTTTATAATTCGTTAAACAATAAATTTTTAGATTCTTATATAGAATAATTTAGTATATTTATCAATTATTGCGTTTTTTATAGTAGCGTCCATGGGAGCGTCTAGGGAATATTAACCATTTCACATCCTATATCTCTGGACTGTGTGTTTACTACAAAAATAATAGTAACTTCGATATTTTTCTTAATCAAAACCAATAGCATTATATTGACAGTTAGAGAGTGAAATTCATATAATTGATTTTGACAGATGGAATATTTTATTCGTTTTTAATATATTTTTCTTTTCTTTTTTAATTGTTCTTTATATATCTATTATATAGTTTTTGTAGTACTTCACCTCACTAGTAACAGTCGTAAGACAATATTGTCTGATGTGTACGGAGCCAACAACTTTCACAGCCGCAGCCATTGAAGTTTGAACGGTAAATTTATAATGACTTCGATTAAAACATTTTATATCCGATATCGCTCGCGTGTTATATGTCACTTATTCTTAATTGATTTCATGTAATTGGTTCTATTATTTTAAAATTAAAAAAAAAATACAATTAAATAAGAATTTGTGCTTATATCCATTTTCACTTCTTGATTTCCAAACATTAATATATTGTTAAGAGTGGATAAAATTCGTCAATGAGAAAGTTATTTCATGATAATGATGATCATGTTTTTATGAGTGATTTCGGGAATGGTGGTCTTTCTCAATTGTTACAGCACAGAAGATACTATGTCCGATTAAATAAATGACGCTGTCGAGGGCACTTGGGCTAACAGCATCAAGTCATCATAAAATCATCATCCGGGATGCACAAAATGGGACGGCAATCCGATACGACCGCCGGTTCAGGCGCCGGACCATCGGCTCAACGTCGTTCCGAGGCACGGAATCGCTATCACTGTCAATTTCATAACTTTGGTCTGCTACTGAGATATTTCGTGACAAAAAAAAAAAATTTCTTTTCGGCCTGACCTCGAGATATGCACTTTTATAAGCTAGTTATTAACCCAAAGAGATATTCAAAATATTAATTCAAATAATTAATGTTACAATTAACTTATTATAGTTAATGTTATTTTCTCAACTATCGAGATTGGCCCATGATCCAGAACTAATAAACAAAAAAGACACTCGATAATTCCATTTCGTATAACTTATCCATTATATGTATTCAAAGCATAATCCGGGATCATTCGTTAGATATTTATTGTCAAACGGTTATTGTGATTGACAAGCTCATTCTTTCTCACTCACACGCAACTCTCTCGAAACGAACAGAATGAAAATAAGCATGATCGCTGTTAAAACCCGAATATATATTCATATATATAATATATGAAACGGATATTACTACTTCATATACATAGCGAAAGTGTATTCGAGAAATTATTTATATTTCTGTCTAACAGTTTTCTACGCATAATATATTTTAAAGATTGCTTATCTCACAGCAATTATTATCCAAACGTCTTGTTTATAATATATTTATAACATCGTTATATATAATATTATCATATGATTTACATAATAAGTTATATTCTAAAGAAAATCTATTTCGAAATATGCTAAATATTTTTTTTAATTAATATAAGTGTCATTGAAATAGCATTAAAGTGTTAACCTTGTGAATTAAGATGTTATGTGTCTTCTAATTGTTATTATCCCGGCTCATATCCTCTTTAAAACACAGCGTTACAGTTGTGATGCTTAGCGGTAAATTTACGGTAAAATATATTTACAAACAAAACCGTAATCACAACTTTAAACTTAAGATGTTAATCATATAATTATTAAGATTTGTTATTTAGAAATACAAAATAAATTACATAATGAATCTCGTTTTTGGTTCTATCTTCCATAAAAATATAGTAATTATAAGCAATTACCTCAATAAAATTGCACTAATTCGTTTTAATATTACATTATTATATGATATTTTTATTTTTAAAAGAACATAATAGTTTAATAGTAATATATAAATGATTCTCGGATTATTTTTACTTCATTTTCGATGTGAGAAACTATACTTATTTCAGGAATTTTTAAACTTTAGTTGTATTAGCTTTCAAAGTTTGGGCTGAAGTTTTTTGCGATAGAAGATCCACCACAAGGGGATAAAAAATTTGACCCATTTCTAAAACAATTAGCTGAGAAAACTTTGTAACATCGAAAGTTAATTTTGTTGAAAGTTTAATTACATTGGGGAAATATTTCCTGACTTACAAGTTGAGGTTGAGTTTCACTTTGATTATATACTAAGATAAGTCATTGTGTTAGAAGTGGCGTGTAGGTCACGGGTACTGGTGCGAACTGGTATGAACTGGTATTTTGAATAAATCGAAATTACTGACATTGTAATCATAGGTGATAATTATCATAAATTGTATTCGCTATTTAATTTGTTATTGTTCTGGTTCTAGTTCTAGAAGACCTTGGTGGGTCAGATGAACTTCTGTTACTTGTATATGTACTGGAACAGCTTAGTTAGCAGCTCAAAACCCTAATTGAAGAGGTGGAAAATCCAGTGTGTAATATTTATGCGTTGTTACTTTTAATTATAATTAGGGTTTCAAAACATTAGGTCTATGGTCGTCCGATACAAAAAAAACATAAAAGATCTTTCCACAAAACTGGGCCACACTTCTGGTGACCCAAGAGCTGGCGCTTATATAGCCCAAAGGCTGAGTCTAGCGGTGCAGAGAGGCAATCATGCCAGCCTCTTGGGTACAATGCCACAGGACAATCTTTTAGACGGCGTGTTTTTGCTTTAATTTTTTAATGTGTATTTTGTTCTTTCTTTTTATTTTAATTTTGTATATTATAAAAATGTCTGTACATAGTTTCTAGAAATAATTAAAAGAAAAAAAATTGAATAATATTATAATTATAATATAATACTAATTAAATAGTAAATAAAATATAAATGCTATATGATATTTCATTGTAAGGAGTTTTGGTGTGATTGTTGAAAGCTGTTTGATGTAAGACCATTTTTTGTGTTTTATGATTTTCATATTTATTATGATTGAGTGACAAATATTGTGTATTCAAGAACTTTGTTTTTTATTATAAATGATTGAAGTGATAATTTTATTTCTATTAGTGGACATGTTATTCGTTTTATCAAATAATTTTGTTCATTTATTCTTTACTAGTTTCCACCCGTGGCTTCATCCAGGTGAGGGGGGGATTGTTATGCGCTTATGACCTCTGTGTAACCCTGACAACTTATATGCAAAATTTCACGATGATCGGTTGAGAAGTTAAGACGCATAACTTAATCCTAATGTATTACAGTGAACGTTTATCGAATTTACAACGTACAACGTTTCTAAATGTAACGTTTTTGACTTTTTGGATTAACGACAAGATTTAGTGGTTTTTATAAATATCGGTAGCTTGGGATACCATTTCTTTCATACTGTTTGTTCTATGGCCTTACACGGGTTGACATTAAATTATAAATAGAGATTTCTATTAACTGCAGAGCAAGTTACAATATTTCAAAGTTATTTTTGATTTTGCGAGACCAAGGTATGTATAATAAGATGTTTTAGCATTCGTTACAAAAGTTCCTTTATAAAATACAAAAGTGATATTCACGCTTGTCCCTTCAATAGTCTAATTATTTAAAGCACGTGATACTGCGAAGCATACCTACTTATATAATACTAGTTATATAATGCTGGGGAGGTGCTATCTACCCTATGTAATTTTCTGTATCATTGACAACGTGTATGGAAAGTTTTATGATAATCGGTTTAGTATTTAATTATTAATATTAGTAAAACTGAAACATTATCCAAAACAAGTTACATCTTCTGGTATAAGTTTTATGTAAATTAATTCAGTACTTTTTTCAGTAAGGTATTATAAACAACGAGATGTTGGTAATTATTATTAGTTTATTCCTTTATTAGTCTAGATGTGTATGTGTGTGTGTGTGTTTGTGTATGTGATTTAATTTATTTACATATATTTGTAGGTATAAGTCAAGTGAGGTTAAATTATAAAACACGAACATGCCCGGGTAAAGCTAATCATAAGAAGCCTAAATTGGGGACCAATTCTACAAATTGCCACTACATCGCAATTGAATCGAAACGTTAAAGGTTCCCGTTTAACCGTCTTCGTATAACAGAACGATTCATTCTGTAAAAGTTGAATCGGAATAGAATAGGTCGCATTATAACCGTTATAAATAGTAGAATTATTCTCTGGTAACTAGATTCAACACTCGTCGCGGGTAACTATTGTACAATATAATTGGCACTATTATGTAGTTTATTATATATTATACAGATAATTTTTTTATGAAAAATAAGATGAAAAATTGTAAAGATTTAGACGTTATAACGTGTTTAAAATTAGCATAATTCATTTGTATAAGTGAAAGGCACATGCATATACATAAAATTGAATACAAAAACAATTAGATAGTAATATTTTTTTGTGGTTTTTTCTTTTATGATTTGTGCGAAATGTGACGTGATTTATTTTTTAACGTATATGGTATTATGAGATAAGAATAAAGTTCTTATTAACGGCCTTATTTATAAACGTTTGGCGAGAGACTAGTTAAACAATGATGTGTCTTCTTCTTTCGAATGTCAAATCAAGAATGACAGAAAGAGATAGAACAGAGTTTAAAGAATAAACCGCTAAGGAACGTATATAAAGATTAGTGTACAAGTGTAGTTAATATCGGTTGATTTTCACAAGATTTATATATAATTTGTGGTAGGGCTTCGTGTAAGCCAATCTGAGTAGGAACCCTACTCATCAGATATTCTACAGCCAAACATTAATACATAGTATTGTTTGATGGGTGAGCCAGTGTAACTGCAGGCACAAGGGACATAACATTTTAGTTCCCAAGGTTGGTGGAGATGTGAGGAATGTTAATGATTTACAGGTCTTACCATGAGGCCCATTTGCCAGTCCGCCTATCTATTTCATAAAAAAATGTATTAATTATACTAATGTGTTAGTTGCAGTTTTCTATACTAGAAAGAATACACATATATCATATATATTGTTGGAGATTCATAAACAAAAAAATAAAAAATAAAGTGTGTTTCAAATCGGCTATTATAGAATTTACATTCCGAGCTTGAGAACGTTCACTTGTAATTAAATAGCTTTTTTTTATTATATAAAGCTACCTAGTGGTAAATAGTCACCATCGCCCATAGCCAGACCACCGCAGAGAAGAAGATGAATTATTAACACAAATTAAGCACATGAAATTAGCTTGAATAGATTCTGGGTTCAAACTCTGAACACCAGTGTGAATCTTTACTTAAGTCTGACGTATTCTAACCACTGAACCATCTCAGCTCAAGTTAAATAAAGTATTTCAAAGCAATATAACAAGTCTTCAAGTAAAGCCAGCGAATATAATATTGCTTATCTTACAACACGATCTTAAGCAAGGATTCTTAGCTAATTGGGGCGAAGCCGCAACCAAGAACTAGTCCGCTGTGAATGATTCATAGATAACGTAATAGTTAATGACATGCTGAAATATGCAGGGTTTACGAACCTTTGGTTAAAGTAATATTTATATTGCGGTGGAAAAGGTCTTGCAAACTTTTGGTTATAATAAATTAAGTTTATTTATTGATTAAGCAATATATGTTTTAACTTGACATATATATTCATTTTTCATTTTAAAGGGGGTAAAGCCCTGACAAGATGATATTAATGATTCGAAATATTATAATACAACAAAGATTAATTTGACTAACGTCATCAAATAATGACGTAGTCAAAAATTACTTTATTAATTATTATTTAATTTAATAATTTATGCAGCGAGAACGTGAAATATATTTCAAATAATTTTTGAATTTGAATTAAATACCTTAAAATTAAATTGATAAAGAGAAAATCTATCGAATCTTTCTATTTTTCTTGAAGGAAAAATCTATTTTGCTTTGAGAAACTTTTCTTTAAAAATATCTTGAGATTGCAAGTTGAATTGAATGTCATAACAATAAGGCTCATATACTTATAATACGTTTAAGAAGATGCTAGCTCAAAGCAAGATAACGATATGATCTTTCAAAGCATATTTCCTGGGTAAGTCTGGTACAATGATCCTCAAACATGTCGGTTACATTGCACTAATTCTTGTCGTCAAACAATCTTCAAAGAGCTCACAGTACAAATAAAAGATATATTATTAATTCTGAATTCAAAATTTTTTGAATAATTGAAACCTCTTTATGATTATTACAGTTTTTTTTTTAAATAATAATCCTGAATTTAGATATGTTGGTAATTGCTGGCTTATAATTATAACCCACGTGGGTACAAATAGGTAATAGGTAGGTAAGGTATGAGACGCGTAGGTGATGATTTATTAAGCGAATTTTAATTCATTGTAATTCCATCACCCACTCAACAATTTATAGCACCAGACAGCAATACCTTGTTACTTTGTTCCAGTTTGAATTGTGAGTGAGCGAGTAGATCCTACGTCTGATAGCCACGTTAAGTTAAGATCCCGACTTCTTGGGTTCGACCCCAGGTCGGGCCGATTAAAAGTTATTTTTCTGTCGAAGATTCTCCGTACTATGGAAATTGGAAATGTGTACATTCCCCTTTCTCGGAAAGCGAGTAAAGTCGTTGATCTTGCACCTGAACTCTTTCCGGTTGTGTCAGATTGCCATCCCATCGGATTATTGAAGTGAGAGCATCGGTATTTGCGTACTTATAAACATATGCACGGCTAATCTCTCTTGAGATTGGCTGCCGTGCCCGAAATTTGTCAGGAGGACATCATCAGATTCCACTTTTGGTGGAATAGACGGTGTGAGTAAGTATATATAGTAGTATTATATTTATTAAATTGCAAATGTTTAGACAATACTAGACAAAGATATCCTACAATTTGCTTGTCTGATTAATTATGTGATAAATTAGAAAAGTTTGTTTTTTATAATCAAGATCATCAAATTATGATTTTCATCTCCTCTTTACATCTCCTTTGAATTACTTTATTGAGCTCAATCTTCATCTCTTATTTTTCAGCCATCTTGCGGTTATCATGTATACGGGTTGGTTGGCGTGGTTGTAAGACACTTGCCTTTCATGCCGAAGGTTGTGGGTTCGATTCCCACTCAGGACAGACATTTGTGTGCGTGAACATGTCTGTTTGTCCCGAGTCTGGGTGTAATTATCTATATAAATATGTATTTACAAAATAAAAGTAGTATATGTAGTATATCAGTTGTCTGGTTTCCAAAGTACAAGAATTGCTTAGTTTGGGATCAGATATTATTATTATTATATATACACCGAGACTGGCCACTGCTGTACTAGCAGACAGCCTGACACGTTTACCTATGCGCGGTATTTTTTTTATCACAGAAACCAATATAAGAAATCTAGAAACATCCATTAATAATTGTTATTATGCACATTAATGAATTCCATTAAGCTATGAAAATGAATGATTTAAATGGATCTTTGTTATATGCAAATGAATGAATGATCTTAGTAACGTATTACATCAGAGGTCATTGAACTGAAGATATGTG
The DNA here is from genome assembly GCA_905147175.2 of Nymphalis urticae. Lineage (NCBI taxonomy): Eukaryota > Metazoa > Arthropoda > Insecta > Lepidoptera > Nymphalidae > Nymphalis > Nymphalis urticae. Next base: position 3,600,382 of record LR989995.1, on the reverse strand, counting down.
CACCAAGCGGAAACCATATAATGTTACCTACATAGTTCCTTATATATTCTAATATGAAAGTGAAGTGTATACAATAAAGCCATAATTATGTGGAAATTAACAATTAGATACACCATTATACAACACCGTGTGTTTGTTACGGGTAATCTCAGAAATGAATTGTCTGTTTTGTTTTTTATGATCTTGTAGAAGAGCGAGATGTTTTTGGACAGTAATAAATGTTTGTTAGCAAAGGTAATTTAAAAAAATAATTTGTCGTTACTGGTGTATAGAGTTTTTATTAAGTTCTTATTTCAAACTATCTTTGTTTTGTCTTGTTATGAGTCGAAATAAGTTTCATTTCATTTATCATTTGTTTTTTATATTATAATTCGTGTCGGGTTGCCATCCCATCAGATTATGAGACTGAGAGAATAGAGAGAGCATTGTGCACATATGTCCTGCGCTGTTGCCTAATCTCTCCTTTGATTGGACGCAGTGGCCGAAATCGGTCAGGATGGCATCGTCAGATCTCAAGTATGGTGGAATATTGTGGGATTTATTTAATTTTTAACTATTTAGTGTTGTTTAATTGGCCTAAATATGTATATATTTTATGTTTATTTATTTTTTATTGCGTTTATAATGCAATAGGCGGCTTTTTTTCTTCTACGCAAAAATATATTATATAAATATTTCTAAATATGTATATTCATATATTTAGGAAAAATATCGAAGTTTATTATCATTATTCAGAATAAATTGAATATATTATTTAATCCAGTTATATGTTTTTTCACATATAACCGATTACGAAACAAAACGCGATTTGTGTTTCTAAGAAAACGTCGTTTTATGAAGCATATTAAATTCAAATGAACTATTTATTATGTATATTTTAATAATGAAACGTAACATAGGATACAATATTCAAATTATATTATGACATCCATTATGTAATGATATCTGCGGACATCCGATTTCTTACTAATATCGAATTAGTTATTAACTTATCTTGGAAGACAATTCAAAATATTTATTCTACTTTAGTTAGAAAGGCATGGACTTAATGCATCGGACATACATACTTACACGATTGTTTGTATTTATTATAAATAATGTTTGTTATAATGAATGCAAATTACATATTCTATCAACAATGTAAGTTAAGATAAAGTTACAATAAAAATTAATTTCGATAAATCTTTTTTTATAAGGGATTATTGCTATTTACTCCTCAAATTAAGTTTAGTTTGTGTTATAAGTGGGGACAACAATAGCTCAATGGGGTCAAGATCGAATCTGCAGCTTTCACATCGCTTGGCAGACCGAATTATTCCATCGTCCGTATACCGTTGGGCAAATAAAGTTTACTTACAGCCTAAAATTAAAGTATATATTTTTTAAATACCTTATTCAAATCTTTGTATGCAATTGATCAAAAAGAATATACCTAAAGTCTCCTATTTTCAGTTTCTTGATTGACAACTGAGAAAAATATTTATTATTAAAGTATATATGAATAAGCTCGATTGTTTTTTTTAGAGCAACGATCGCAATTTGTCTAACAAGCGTGCCCGTACGTTTTATTATAATTGTATCGCTCGAAGTGTGGCTGTAGCTTAACTTTATGTCGCAAATATTTCGGCTTGTTGCATTTTCGCAGGTGTGATCGATTCATAGATCCTGTTATAAAACAGTTTATATTGTATCTAAGTGGATTAACACTTAATGACACATCCAAGAAACAATAGAAACCTTACGATATTAATGTTGCCAGATTTTATTATTACAACAATCTTAATTTTTTTATAAATATATTTCGAATATAAAAAAGTACTAGCTACTATTATTTTGCACACTTATTAATAGCATTTTGAACGCTGTAAGGTATGTTAATTAAGAATGTGATAAGCCCAACTCTTGCAATAAATTACTCAAATACCTAAATACTTATGCACACGCCATGAAATGTTTTTTTTTTTAAGTCGGCTATCTAACGGAACTATATTTATTTACAAGCACATTATATATACTTATTATATAAAAAGTGATATATTAAGTCCGGTAATGAAATTATAAAATGGTAACATGTTCCTTCAGAACAAACGTTTTTAACGTTACCTCCTTTTTTATAAAGGTTTTTATAACGACTTTTAAAAAATCCAAATAAAATCTAATAATATTGCATATGCACTTAAATAAATAATAAATATAACAGAAATAATAATTGGTAGCAATCATAAGTTTTATATAGGGATATTATTTCTATAAAGTAGGTGGGAGTGGCCAGTAGCTTTAGCATTAAGTATTTGAAAATGTGATAATTATTTATTTGTAAAACAAAATTGTTGAACGACTTTAAATGAAACGTGGTATGTTATTAGAGTACGCGACAAATTGCCACAGATAACCTGTACATATTTAGTATAAATTACGTGTAACAGAACAGATAAGTTGAATATAATCTGTGATAGAACGATAGAAACATTCTCACGCTTCTGACACAGATTATATTATAATCATAATATTACTATAAAACTAAACAGTTTTGATTGATTGATTCAATAATAATTATGTTATTATTTTATAATAGTTTTAGCCGTTGAAAGTTGTGCATTTTGTTTTCTTTTCTTTAATTGTATATTTTATTTCAGTTGTTGGAGTACAATAAAAAGTAATAAGAATTTTGACATTGACATTGACAGTACAAATAGTAGGAAATATTTGAAGATATGCGGTTACAGGTTCTAATTAAATAACACTGAGTAATATATCATACACACTGAATAATATTGTAATAGATCATACGTTGGTATTGCTACGTGTTAAATATAATAGATTAAATCTGATAAAAAAAATGTATTTTTTTCTTCTTAAAATATCGTAAAGAAACCACGTATTTCATCAGAACGTATATACCACACGCACACGCAACAACTTGGTGGAATAAGTCAAATCCAAATCTTCTCCTCAATGACAGACTTTTTAAGCTTGTGTATGAAATTGTCAAATTCATATTATAATGACTAAATATATGCGGGTTTGTGGATACACATATGGTAGATTTTCATCTGACAGCTGCAGGTTTCCAATATTTTAATTCACCACCGAGTACGAGATGAATTATATACACAAACACATGAAAACACATGAAAATCTGGTGTTTGCCTGGATTTGAAACATCTCGGTTCTGATAGTTCTTGTTGCTCATGAAATAGATATGTAATATAACATTTCATCTACTCTCCGAGTATATATTGACTTACGTTAGCATATATTACAAGATTTATAACTTATTTATTTTATAAATATAAACAAATGGTTACTCACGTGAGTTATTTTTGATATCCAACATTTTTGAAATTACTTGAACAACAGTACGTTGTATTATGAGTCTTGATATTTGTTTGCGTATACGTGTACTTATATGAAGATTCGGTTCATTGCTTGTTAAGAAAGATTCGTTTCAAAATAATGTATCTATTCGCGCAATGTTAATATCGTAAGAATATATTACAGCATCGGTTGTGTTATGTTACTTATATTCGAATGAAATTTCACATAATAAAATATTACTATTACGTTTCGAAAGAAATATTATCAAGTATTTACTTAATAATAGAAATTTTATTTGCATATCATAAAATGTGTTTTTGATGTAGACTTTCCATATTTCTACGTAAAGTTATGTTACGGACTGTTAATGGCGTAATGTTAAGCAAGGGAAGTTTGGGAAGTTATTACGAATCATATCTAAATGTCTGAGTGGATTTTAGTAATTAGTAATTGGTCCATGTTTCATGCTCTGTTGTCGGAATATGGTTGACTTATATGGGAATGTATTCGCCGGGTTTGGTTATAATGATTTTATGTAGATAATTAACGTGACTGCTAACGTGATATGCTCCATTTCGAGTGGGCAGTTCCCAATTTCAAGCTACACGTCCAATTTTCCTCAGAACACTCCCAAAAAGTCACATATGGCAAAACAGCCTATCGTTCATATATATTTTTTAAAAGCCTTATGATCCTCGTTTTATGAAATAAATTAGTGCTGCCAATAATTATGCATTAACATTTTTACTAGTCGAATAGAAATAATAACTAATGACTTATAATAAAAGTAAAATGTTCTTGTAATATAACTGAGTATGTATGCATTTAGAATCTTTGCGATAATTGCAAATTGTACGCGAATCGGAAATGTAGTGATTATCACTCATTTAAAATTATTTCCATCAATTTTAAATAAGTACACGAATAGCAAGAGGATATACCAATTATTTGTATATATATATATTTTAAATATTATTATGACGCGGGCACAGACTTATATCTAAGGTTTCTTTTTTGTTAAGGCTGTGTAGGGTTAATAAACTCAACTAATTTAAACCTTTTTTTTATTAAGATTATTATACCCGTAACAGCCTGTGAATGTCCCACTGCTGGGCTAAAGGCCTACTCTCCCTTTTTGAGTAGGAGGTTTTGGATCTTATTCCACCACGCTGCTCCAATGCGGGTTGGTAGAAAAGATTATTATGAATAGAAATATTTGGTTAATAAATTAAAATCACGAATTGCGAAGGGTGCATGCGCACTTAAAGATCGATTTGATTTTTCGAACACCTTATGTTTTTACACGTATGTTTTATTTGTATAGCTTTTTTCAGTAAATATAAAAGAAATATTCGTGTTTTACTTTGAAAAATATTTTTCTAAATCATTAAATTGAAGAGTTATATAATTAGATATATCTTTCATTAGATTGTCAGTTTAATGAAGAATATAATAAGCTACACAATTTCATTCTACGACCACAAGAAGCGAAGTAGTAAGTAATGATTTTTTCGTTTTACACGATAAATTTAAGTAAAGGTACTGTCTATAAATTTTTTACGAACAAACGAAATAAATAAATTTAAATTGATGAAAATTAAGTGAATACTGAGTTTATTGGTTCTCTATATTCTTGGTAAAAACAAAATTTCATGGCAGTTTTACATGTAATATAATGTTAGAAAATAATTTTAATAAGACTACTTATGTATTTAAGTATATTTGAATATATTTTTATTTGATTTAAAAATAAGGAGTAAAAGTTTCAGCCAATGAAATCCTAATTAAAATTATAGGAAAATGAAATCCATGGAATCTCAAATTATGGTATATGACGTCGTATAATTTTTTTTCCTTTAAAAATACATATGTTTAATTATTATTTATCATGAAAATATAGGTTATAGATAAAATATATTAATGTATTTATTTAATATATTGTATGGAATTTTAAAATATTTGAATGAAATATTCTTCGTGAATAAAGTTATGTATTTTAATGAAACACATTCGTTTCGAAAAAAACAGTCACTGTTTGAAATTAAAAAAAACAACAAAAAGCCTTTCTAGGATGAAGATTGATTATTTCGAGATATTCACGTACTTTATTAACTTTACAAAGCGATAGTCATTAAGGGGAAAACGGAAACAGTCGTTATTAAGAAAAGGGAATTCTCCAAAACTTACCTTTTTACACTAATGACGCCCCATTTCCTCAAAACGCCGGTGATCTTCGAAGTCGACGCACAATAACAAACTTCTTATCGAACAAATCAAAATAAACGTAACGTAACAATAACGCGCGCGTAAACGTCCAATATTAAACTAAAAACCAGTATTTTGTCGTGCAAAACCTTCGAGTTTTAAACGCGGACTCACGCGCCTCTGTAACTGTTATGGTCTATTGTAACGTCGGGTACGGCTGACATCGCCTCATGTTAGAACGCAAATGACCGTCAGCTGAAGCAGTACAATCGCTGTGACGTCACGAATGAAATTAAAAAAGAAGAAAAAAAACGAAGAAGCTCTAATAGACAGGGAATCTATAGAGGCGTCATCGGTAACATGTCGGACAGAGAAAGTGGCTGAGTTGTTCACTCATTCATTACGATTTGAAAGTGCAAGTTCGAATCCCGTTAACGACAACCGTCACTCAAAATGTAAGCGATTGACTGAATTTCCTAAAATAATCGTACAATGAATACTTCCTTCGTTTGCGTAAGATTTGCTCGTATATCTATTGTTCATGTAACTATATTATCTAACTATGTTTAGTATATCTCGGTATTTTATCCGGATTAATTTTACCGTTATATAATAAATGCTGAAGCCATAAAAGCAAGCGAGTGCATTCCAATGCGTAGCAGAACCAGAATTCTATATACCTATTTCCCCGGTGCAGCTTGTTTTAAAATAGTTTACGTGATATTACACAGATTTATTACATAAATTTAATATATTCAGGCTATGTTGCGGCTTTTACTTCGATAAGGTTACATTTATTATAATTTCTAGTAATATTTTTTAATGTTTAAATAAGCATGATAAAGATGATAAAACGATGTCGTTATCGTCTGAAGTAAAGTATAATATATAAATTTATAAATAAAATGAAAAATAGATATCTGCTCTCCTTTTGAGAGGAAGGCTTTTTACGTATGATATTTTTTATCTACTCGTTTCTTTTTTTGGTTTCGAAAGTAATTAAATATACTTAATATAATATAATATAATATATATATATAATTTAATATACAACAACAATATGTCAATGTCATGTCAATTGCTCTTATAGTGACTCCGTATTTAAAATGAAAATAGAAATAGTAAGGCTTAATTTAGTAAAGTGAAATCGTGTTATTTTTTAAAGTTTTGGGCCAATAGCTGTCTTCTATCGTTTGTAACTATTTTGGACCGATCGTTTTATACTTAAGAAAATATTGTGTTATGTATGGTCTATACGAAATTTTTTAAACAGATTGTGAACAGTCTTTAATTGTGTATTTACTATTAACTTTAACTGTGCTTATCCAATTTCAAAAAGTGTGTGCTAAGTGGTTTAAGTGAAGTAATTTCTTGAATTTAACATTGCAAAACCGGTTATTCTTTTTGAAATTTCAAGCGTCTTCCATATTGATTTTGTTTGGTCGTATCTATAGTGACAATCTAACGTTTACACTGCTGTAAGACATATATGACAATTTCAACGAATTGTACAAGATAGTTTCTGGTCCTGAGGTGCATAATTGTCTATTTGTAATTAGAAGTTGTGAGTTCGATCCTTAGGAAAAATAGACTACAAGCTTCACATTGTTGCAAATATTATTTAAAAAACAATAATTTTTAAAATAAATTTTCTATCATAATGAAATTCGCTTGTTGTAAATCTACTGCAGAGGGAGCTACTGGTACGAGAGTATGCTCGATCTGTAAACATAATTATCACGTCGCCTGTCTATACCCGAATGATAAGAAAAAACATGTATTATCCGACATAAAAAAAAAATGGGTTTGTCCTGAGTGTGCTCTTAGTCAACCAAGACGACATAACAACGACAACACTCCATTGAGATGCATTGACCGTGGATCACCAGAAAACATCTCAACTAGACGAGGTGCGTCTTGTAAATCTCCCGAAGAGTCATCGGAATTGTTGGTTTCATGTGATCAAGTTCGTAGGATTGTTTCTATGGAATTCGAAAAATTTTGGTCCAAAATAAAAACAAATATTGCAGATATTATATCCACTGAACTCTCACCCATTAAAAACGAAATAGCCTGTTTTCAAGATAGTTTAGCATTCATGAATAACCAGTATGAGAGCTTAAACAAAAAGGTTGACTTGATTGAAAAGGAAATAAACACACTTAAGGCTACAAAAAAGGACGTTGGAGAAATTAAAAATAATTTGGATCAAATTGAGTCTAAACTGAACAGTCGTGAACAATGGGCTAGACGGTCTAATGTTACGGTCTAATGTAAAAAATATACGGCATACCGGAAAAAAAAGGCGAAAATTTAATGGATCTTATTAAATGTATATCGAAACGAATAGATTTTCCTCTTGATGTAAACAATGATTTGGACTTTATAACTCGCGTAGCCCCTAAGGATCATAGCTCAAAAAGGACTAAACCCATTGTAGTACGTTTTCTGGCTCGCTATAAAAAAGACGATTTCTTAAGTAAAGCGAGGAAATTTAAATTGGGCGCTAGAGATCTTGGTTTTAATGACAATAAATCGCAAATATACTTTAACGATCACTTAACTAGTGCTAATAAATCTCTTTTACAGCGGGTTAAAGTGAAAGCTAAGGAGAACAAATATCTTTATACATGGGTTAAGAATTGTGCTATTATGGTGCGTCGATCAGATACAAGTCCCATTCTACATATTTCTAGCATCTCTGATTTAAACAAAATAAAGTAGGAATTATCTTAATTTATATTATGTTATATCACAAAATGTTTGCTATCAGAGATTGTTTAATTATTATTTTTTCTTCTTATTGTTATATTTATTTAAGTTTTTGTAATATGTTTGAGTATAATTTTAAATATTGTCTTTCTTATTCATGTTATACATTCCATTTTTTGCACGTCTGGTATATCTATTTATTATTTTTATATCATATTGTCTACTGTAAGTGTTATCGGAATCGCCACTCCTCTTTATTGTATAGTAATATGTGTATTTTAAAAATGTCCTCGTATAATGGGTACGAATAACCTTTCTATTTATTACCAAAATGTCCGAGGTCTACGTACTAAGACTAATACATTTTTCAGGAGCTTATTGAGTAATGATTATGATATTATTTGTTTAAGTGAAACATGGTTGACTCCTGGAATCTTTGACGCTGAACTATTCGATAATCGTTACAATGTATACAGATACGACCGTGACTATGCATTAAGAGGGGATCGGATGGGTGGAGGCGTGCTTATAGCAGTTAGACGTGGTTTGGTAGTAATTGAATCTAAGCCCATTGCATTCCCTGGTGCTGTGGCAGATGTGATACAGGTTACTTTGCAGATAAACAAACGCCCTACTGCCAGTGTCCTACAACTCCTTTGTTGCTATTTTCCTCATTGCCGATATCAGTCTAATGTCCTTGATGACTTCTTTGAATCTGTTTCAAATGCTTATGTTAATAAGCCTCATGATCACTTTTTAATATTAGGCGATTTTAACATTAGTGCCGCTACATGGAACCATTCTAAACCTAGTTCTTATAATACTTTAAATGCTAATACTAACGATACTTGTGTTCAGTCATTATATAGCTTTCTTCAATTTACAAGTTTTAATCAATTTAATGTTGTTCCCAATATTAATAACAGATTTCTTGATTTGGTTATCAGTGATGTCGACTGTAACGTCAGTCAATGTAAAGAACCGTTGATAAGCGAGGACTGTCATCACCCTGCTTTACTTATAAAGACTCGCACATCAGCCACCCTTACACTGTGCCCTCCTATTCAGATCGTATCTGTCTTTCGTGCTGCTGATTATGATGCCATAAATTTAGAGTTGGCTCAGATTGATTGGTCTGAAGTTATAGATACGAATGACATAGAAGCAGCACTAAATAATTTCTACCAAGTTATTAGCGTTATTATTAAAAAGTACGTTCCTACCAGAAAATGTTATGGTCTAAGGTATCCTCCCTGGTATACTAGGGCTTTAATAAAAATAACTAATGAAAAACTAAAATTTCATAAGAAGTGGAAAATTTATGCGAGAGACAGTGACTATGATAAATTTGATCTCCTGCGGGATCGCCAAAAGCGTGTTCAGATGGAGTGCTATAATAAATATATCGAGAGTGCTGAAAATGATATTAAACGTAATAGTAAGTTCTTCTGGTCGTTTGTTAAATCCAAAAAAGCTTCAGCCGATATCCCGGATGTAATGTTATTTAATGGTGACCGATCATCCAACGGTAATGAAATCGGTCAGATGTTTAATACCTATTTTCAGACCGCTTTTGAACCAGGTTTACAATCCACCTGTATTGACGATTCTTTTCCAGTGGATAATTGTCATGGCTCTCTTGCAGCTTCTGTTGGTTCGATTGATCTCTCTATTGAAACCGTTAGAAAATATTTAAAGGATTTAGATATTGGTAAGGGAAGTGGCCCAGATGGCATTCCACCCATTTTTCTTAAATCTTGCTGGAGTAATTTAGATTTACCTTTATTTATCTTATTTAAATTATCTCTTCGTACAGGTATAATACCCAAAGCATGGAAACAATCATTTGTTGTACCCATTTATAAGACCGGAGATAAGCATTACATTCAAAATTATCGACCTATATCTAAACTAAATACTATAGCTAAATTATTTGAAAAAATTATATATGATCAGTTATATTTCGTTCTAAGGCCGCTGATCATCGACCAGCAACACGGATTCGTCAATGGTAGATCTACTGAAACGAATCTTTGTGAGTTTACTCATCAACTCGCAGCAGTGATGGATAGCGGTGGTCAGGTGGATGTTGTGTACACGGACTATTCAAAAGCCTTTGATAAGATCTCTCATTCTCTGTTGGTAAAAAAACTTGCTGCCGTTGGTATTCACGGTGACTTGCTTCGTTGGCTCGAATCTTATTTGAGGGATCGTAGCCAAGCTGTTTCTATTAAAGGTTTTTGTTCATCGTTTGTGCCCGTTACCTCTGGTGTTCCTCAGGGTTCTCATCTTGGGCCATTATTATTTAATATTTTTATTAACGACATTAGTCGATCTATTCATAATTGTAACATATTACTTTATGCGGATGACATGAAAATTTTCAAAATAATTAAGTCGCCCCAAGATTGTTTAAAACTTCAAAATGATCTCAATAACTTAGATAATTACTGTGATAAAAACCTCTTACGCTTAAATTTAAAAAAATGTAACATTCTAACATTTACTAGGAAACTGAGGCCAATATTATTTGATTATAAATTGCAGAATACCTGTCTGATTAGAGTTTCCGAGATTAAAGATTTGGGTGTTTACTTAGACCAGAAGCTAACTTTTACCTATCATATGAATTATGTAATAGCTAAAGCGTATCAAATGCTGGGATTTATTCTTAGATTGACTAAGGAATTTAAAAATAGCTTTACCTTAATTCTACTTTTCAATGCTTATGTTAGATCTATCTTGGAATATTGATCTACAGTTTGGAACCCTTATTATAAAACGTATGTAAACAAAATAGAAAAAATTCAGTCAAAATTTTTGAAACATTTGCGATTTAGAAGTGGCTTTTCTGATAATACTGACAATAATAATATCTCGGGTATCATTCCATTAAATATGCGTAGAAGTATAAGAGACCAAATATTTTTATACAAAATTGTTCATAACATTGTTGATTCTAAGAGCCTCTTTAATAATATACTTTTTAAATGTCCTCGCCTTAACTCGAGAAACCAAACTTTATTTTTTGTACCCCTTTGTAACTGTGACTATTCAAAGAATATGTTCTTGTTACGTGCATGTAAAAATTATAACAAACATTGTACAGAATTAGATATATTTAACTCAAAAATTAGTAAATTTAAATTTAGTTTACGTCATATATTTAAATTATAGAAGTTTCACTTGCATCTTATGCTTTCTGTTTTTGTTTTTATTCTTAATATAATATGTCATTTATTTGTATTAATTTTTAGTGGAAACTTGATTGATTTATGTTTTTCTTATATTTGTTTTTTTTACTATTAAGTGTAATCATAATTGTTTGTTTCCCAAATAAATAAATAAATAAATAAATAAATAAATACTTCACACTTTTTATCATCGATATAAAAATAATTCTTAATTAGGCAATACGTTTCATTACTTAAGGTTTTCTTCACATGTGATTTGAATTTATTAATTGGAAAACCTAATAGTAGTTCCGCCAACCACTGGAGCCGAAATGGTATAAGAATATCTTAAGTGCCTGTCATTACATCTCATTCGTTCTTCGCACAGAAACAAAGCTAAATTAGAAATACACCATTAGTGGTAATATACACGTGATAAATATATACAATTAAATATAAGCGCCGAGCTCTTTTATCATCTATATAATTTTGTACAGAATAATATGCCTTATTTGTTATAAAATATACGTTATGTTAGTAAATATTGTTTAATGTTGTGTAATAAAAATAAATATAATAATATCGCTAAATCAATTCCTGGCATTGACATTTTTTATGACTTCAATCTTTAGAAATAAGCTACTTAATTATTATAAAATGCATGATTAGATTTAATTAATACTTTTAATATATATATATATATATATACTTATCTGTAATTGGTAAGATATGAACAATAATTTGGTACCAACGATCTGATGATAGAGCCAGGGCTTATTCTACTAATTTATAACGGTTACGATAAGTTCCCGATTATATAACTTCGACCGAAATGCAACTGCACCGTTGCGTTAGTAGGATAAGAAAAAAAAACAGGGGCCACATTCTACTAACAAATTGTCACTTTATCGCAATCGAATCGAAGCTTAATCGTTCAATTTGTTCGTAGAATTGACTCCCAGGAGATGAACTGTGAGAATATTCAATGGCTACTAGTAAAATCCTCGACTTGGTTAAGTTTATTGCAATATCTCGAGCATTTTGCAAGCTAATAATGATGTCAATGAACTAAGGACTTTAGAGACCAAAATAATGTATGTATTAAATTGTTCATACTTTCACAAAGAATAAAACAAAATTGCTTACATAGTAGTATTATGACAAAGACTAACTAGAACCAGTTAAGCTAGTACTAAAGAGAAAATTATAAAGTACCTAGTTAATCTTTATTACGTATCGGAATAGCAATTGACAAGATATCGGGAGATGAGGGTATTAGAAAGCATTTGTTTCATTTGAATTTGAAGAATGTGTTCTTATTATTTAAAAAAAAGTTTCATTCATTATCTATACAATCAATTTATATACATCCTTTTTGGTAGTAATGCTGATTATGGATGCATGATTAGGAACCCTGGCTGACAACCATACCATCTATTAAAATCAAACGATACTTTCTCCATTCTTACTATAACGTACGTCATGGGATTGACTATCCATAATACAGTCCAACAACTAGCATTTTTATAGTATAGGTAGGACGAGCATATGGGCCACCTAATGGTAAGTGGTCACCAACGCCCACAGACATGGGTTTTGTAAGAAATGTTAACCATCGCTTACATCGCCAATACGCCACCAATCTTGAGAACTCAGATGTCCCTTGTGCCTGTAATTACACTGGCTCAATCACCCTTTAAACCGGAACACAACAAAAGTACAGCTGTTTTGCAGTAGAATATCTGATGAGTGGAGTACCTACCTAGACGAGCTTGCACAAAGCCCTACTACCAGTAAAAGCCTACAATACAAGGCCCAATTCCTTGAGGATGTCACAGGAAAATCGAATGTACTCTTAGATTTTGCCCCGCTTGGCGGGAGGGAAATACGCCAGTTAGCACTACGAACCTAAGAAGTGGAACACTTGGTACAAACTTGAACTAATTAGACAAACTATAATATTATTTAGCTCTATTTAAATGAATAAAGCTTGTGATACTACGATGTACAGTTAGCAAGACAAGCTGTACATTGTTCTTAAGTCAAACCTAAAACAAGTATGAGATTTATAGAACAAAATCTAATATTAACGAAAATTCTAAAAAGTTACATAATAGCGAAGAAGTAACATTGTTTAAAGAACATAATAAACACGAACGTGCAGGCACTAATTGTAAATTGTTCTCGGAATGAACTCATTGTTTCTGTTTATGTACGGCGGTAAAAGCAAACGCTCCACTTAATATTATCATCCACTTGAATATCGCTTCATATATCCTCACTGTATGCGATATATTTCTTAATTGTTTTTTTTAAAATTATAAGTCTATAACTACTATGTAAATAAATTTATTAGTTTGTAATATATACTAATATTATAAATGCGAAACATTTAGTAGATAGATAGTAACTCTGTCTGTCTGTTACGCTGATACGGCTAAACCTTTGAACTGACTATGATGAAACTTGGTATGAAGCAAGCTACCCAAGAAAGGAGATAGGCTACTTTTAAATACGATGTAGCTTTGTTTTGGTCCAAGGAATCTAATTTTAAAGTGATTGCAATTTTTTTTTTTTATTTAAATTAATATTGCTCCCGAAATGTTCTGGTCTATCTATTACATTATACAGTACACTACCAGCCTGTGAATGTCTCCACTGCTAGGTTAAGGCCTCCCCTCCTTTTTTTAGGAGAAGGTTTGGAGCTTACTCCACAACGCTGATCCGATGCGGGTGGGTACATATGTGGCAGAATTTCAGTGAAATTAGACACATACATGTTTCCTCACGATGTTCTCCTTCACCATCAAACACAAATTAAGCACATGAAAATTCAGTGGTTGCCCTAGTTTGAACCCACGATCATCGATTAAGATTTCGCGTTCTAGCCACTGAGCTATCTCGGCTTGATATACGAATATAATCATTGGTATCTGCACAATACTTAGTATTGGTGTTTGGTGGTACAATATGATAAGCGAGTGGTACGTACCCTTTCTAAAAAAAATATTAATAAACTTATAAACATTTTTGTACTATTACAGTTTTAGATATAAAAATATTTAACCCACGTGATTTGTTGAACGCATACATACGAGTAGTTACTTTATAGCAACCAATAGCGCTATGTAGCACTATGATCAGTGGATGTTTAGTTTATGTGACTGTTTCATCTCAAATCTTAATTTGAATATCGTACAGGGAGGACCCGGCTATGAACTTGCTTTGATGCTTAACTTTTCTTGTTACGGTTATTATTTACGAGAAATTCTTTTACAATAAGCTTATCATAGACAATCGTTGTTTAATCATAACTTTTCTCTAAAATTAACAAAAAAAATCTATATTCAAGTAAGACAAGACAATACATCAATGGTTGCTTAAGATTCAACTCCGAATAACCTTCAAGATAAGATTCTATGCAAATTATTCATGAATAAATTGTTTTTTTTTTTTATCTTAAATCAATCTATTTTGCTTAGAAATGGAAACGTGAACAAACTACTTATGACTTCTAATCAATATTTGTAGCGAATACAAAATTGTATACATACCTTAGTGTTTGAAATTGGAACTAATTTTGAATCTTAATTGATGTTTTTGATTTGAACGATAAATATCTTTTTAATTTAAAGAATACAGCGTAATACTAAATAGTCAATGAGGTTGTTGTACGATAAGGTCTGTATCCATTAATTATGCTGGTTCATGTGGGATACGTTTCATGATACGAATTAATAACGGTTAACTTGATATTGTTTTACGATAATTGATTCTCAGACCCAGAACTCTGAATAAATATGAGCCACCGTTTTATCTTTTATTAACTTTTTATTGATGTATGTGAACGTGGGTTTATTTTATGTATAGTGTAATTATTGTACATA
The DNA here is from genome assembly GCA_905147175.2 of Nymphalis urticae. NCBI lineage: Eukaryota > Metazoa > Arthropoda > Insecta > Lepidoptera > Nymphalidae > Nymphalis > Nymphalis urticae. The sequence continues at coordinate 3,585,087 of LR989995.1, read as the reverse complement.
ACATGAATAATGAAAGCATCTAAATGCCCCACTGCTGGGCTAGTTTTCTCCCCTTTAGAGGGTAAGGTTTGCTGGATTTAGATGTGAAAGATTTTTATCTGATACATCCAGGTTTCCTCATGATATTTCCTTTATCCCTGAGCATGAGAGATATTATAAACTAATCAGTAGTATCAGTAACAGGTTTTAAAGGATTTTCGTCCCACACCGAATCCCACGCTGGCGAAGCCGCGGGTTTTTGCTCATATAAAATAAGATTGAATTAATTAAAAGATGAAATTAGCTAAATAAGGTTGCACTCATTATCATAATTATCATAAATAAAATGCTTAATACAATTTAAATATAATGATGATTTTAAAATAAATATTAATAAAGTAATTAAAAAAAGGGTCTAGACGCAAATCGCAACCAAAATCAAAGAACCCTAAGTCTCACTTTGGTTACTAATTATAACTCGAAAGTTCGAAGAAAGCTGACGATTCGAAAGTTCGTTTATGAGCCTATTTGAATTAAGAATATTTTGATTTCAACTTATAGTATGTTTAAAAGGTATATTTAAAATTTCTCATTTGTACTTTTATATATCAAAGAGAGCTTTATGCTAACCCGTCGGCGTAAGAACGAGCCACTCATCGCATATTCTACAGCCAAACTGCAATACTGTGTTTTTATGTTCCGACTTGACAAGTAAGTGAGCCAGTGTAGCTACGGCACAGGAGACATAACAACTTAGTTCTCGAGGTTTCCGGCGCATTGACGATGTAAAGAATTTATATTATTTTTTACAGCGCCCATGTCTATGGTTCATGACCATTTACCATCTGGTAGATCAAATGGGCCAACATTTGCCAGTCCGCCTTTTTAAAAAAAAGAACCAAAGAAAAAGTTGTTCCAAATAAACATATTCAACTGCCAGCGACACAAAGCTTGTAAGATAGCCTAATTGTACGTTTCTGCAAATCCAAAGATAAATGGTTTAAGGTGTTTAGCCTTTAAGATTTATGTATGTTATAATAACGCCAAGATGGCCCAGGTGGTACGAAAATTTTAACTAAAATATGGGTGGCTTCAATTCCGGAAAAGCAAGACTGAATTTGACATGATTAATTCTGTCACGTGGTTATTTGCGATGACGAGCCGGTTGGCGTGGTTGGTAGATATTTTCCTTTTGCGCCGAAGGTTGTGGGTTCGATTCCCATCCAGGACAGACATTTGTGCGCATGAATATGTCTGTTTGTCCTGAGTGTAATTATCTATATAAGTATGTATTTACAAAGAAAATTAGTATTTGTAGTATATCAGTTGTCCGGTTTCCATAGTACAAGCTCTGCTTAATTTGGGATCAGATGGCCGTGTGTGAATAATGTCCCAGGATATTATTTGCAACCCCCATTAGAGCCTAATAAGTAGGATAAGCTCCAAACATTGTCCTCCAAAAAGAAAGGATGCTTTAGCCCAGCATTGGGACACTTACAGTCCGCTCGTCCACTTACAGTGTAACATTGTTGCAAATATCGTTACATTTGTTAACTATAACGTTTTGAAAGAGATCGTGTTATAAATTTTAATTTTTTTCGATTACAATTAGAAAAACCGGTAAAATTTATCATTAAAGCAATTTAATGCTTGACTCGTTATAGATTAGCGACATACTTATTTCTTTATAAACTCTGAATTGAATATTGCAGACTTTTTGCGATCACATTATATTTATATAATTTTCAGTTCAATGACCTTTTGAATTTTAATAACCTACTTTATTGACCTGTTTGTAGAAATTTAATCAATGAGTAAATATTTGTTAATTAATCGTTTTCTTTTCTTAGGTAAAATATTATATTTTTATTTTATTTTATATAATAGTAGTAAGTATGCTTAGCTGGCATCGTAGTGGGCTTGTAGTATAGTAGTAGAAATGAGTGCTGCTAGAAGTGTATACTATCATTTACACCGTTATAATAATGGCGAAATTTAAGTTGCTATCTTGCTTGTGTTTGCAAATACACTGGCTCACTGTCTCAGTGATGATCAAGGTTTTTTGGTAAATTAAGAACTTGAGATCGCAAAACACGTCAAATTAACAATTACTAAAATTTATATACGAAATGAATAGCCACCAAAATAGTGTGTAATTCTATTATCACTACATATTACAGACAGTCACCGCGTCTGACTGCTTGTCTGAATGCAATGAACTCTAAAACTACCGATATGACGACAAACGACTACTATGACGATAATTGTTGAAGATGTCTGAAGAATATCATCTCAACTGGGAGCTTTACTGGCGTTAGTTATATATATATATATATATATATATATTACGATATTTTATTATATCTGTGCAAAGCCGGGACGGGTAGCTAGTTAAATACATAAAAAATAAACATATAAATACAAAACCATTCCACAAAAGAAAGACGAGAGACATACAAGAATGAGAAATATTAGGTGAATTTGTCAATTCTTCTTGTGACCAATGATTCCGAATGTCCGCATCACAAGGTTCACTACCCGCTAATCACCTTTGTAATATGTCACCAAGAGCAAGTCCCTTACTAGTATTTATCGATGTGTAATTGGTATAAGGACACTAATGTAACTGTTAAGGATATTATTTAGAGTTCGTTATAAATTGACGAGCTGGTTGGCGTGGTTGGTAGATCTTGTCTTTCAAGTCGAAGATTGCGGGTTTGATTCCCACCAAGGGCAGATATTTATGTGCATGAACATGTCTGCTTGTCCTGAGTCAAGGTGTAATTAATACAAGCTCTGCTTGGTTTGGGATGTATATATATATATATATATATATATATATATATATATATATATATCCCAAACTAAGCATAATATATATAGATTTTTAAATAATTAATATATAAGTAAATATGGTTTCATCCATTTTTGGGATTATAAAATGATTTTTTTCCTCTGATTTGATTCGACATTCTGTTATTCCGTGTGTCATCCTTCGTCACTGAACAAGTGTTCAATTATAAACGCAAATTAAGCACATTATAATTCAGTAGCGCTTGCCCTGATTTAAATCGCAATCCAATCCAATTAATATGTTTAAATCTCATGTTAAGAAAACGTTTATTAATAAGGCGAGTTATTTCGTAAAGTTTTATACAGATGATAAAATAGTGTGCAGTTGGTATTCGTTAACTTCCATGCAAGATAACTAATAATCCAACTGTGTTTTATTATCTATGTAATTTGATTCTTGGAAAAGATTAACTACTGAGTTTTTTGCCGGTTCTTCTCGTTTATTAAGAATCGGTGGTAACCTTAAATTTAATTGAATTGTAAAATGGCGAATCAAAAGAGGTTGCAGGAACCTACTTGAATAAATTATAATTTGTTAGATAAAATATCTATTGTTGACGTGCATATGTATTAAGCACTAGACTCACTCGCCGTATTATTAAAACAAAAGTTGTTAGCTTAAACGACGTTTTACCTCACTAAGGAGGTAGAACGTAGCAAGATATATAAAATTAAATTAGATTTTTGAAATTCGTATAAGGGAAGAATAACAATTGTTGAACTGGTTTTTGATTTTAATAAGCATTCAAAGTAAATGCAATTAAATTTGGAACTAACGACAGTTACTTTATTTGCTTTTTTAAAATTGTTAATTTATCAAATTAAAATAACTATTTCCATTTTTCTGACTGTATAGTAACATTCCATATATCTATTATTGCGTACTGAGATTGTTATACTCTTGACATTTCTCTCGTGTTTCCATTAATAAAGATAATAATTGAAGTTAATCGTTTTCGTTGAAAAAAAATGTATCACGCGATGGAACGCTAACCGTGTTTGAAAACGAGGGGTTCGTGTTTCGATACAATCGATAATAAATCGTAATCGATTACTGTTCCGATCGTGAGATTCAATGGGAGAATGAATGCAATCATTCGAATTTCGAAATTATTTCAAGGATTTTTTTTATGTGTAAAATGTTATTTACGAATAACACTTATATTTGAAAACGTATTGTGAAATTTAAGTTGTAACTACGAAGTAAAACAAATTGAAACGGCGTCACAGTTTGTTTCTAAGATGTGACCAATCATGACGTAGTGATTTTAAAGATCGAATTTATATTTCTTATGAACAGTTTCCAAATCATTATTCAAATATTTATTATTTTTATATATTTAAATACACTATTCAAAAAATCCAGTTATAATAATAAAACAATTATTCTTATTTATTTTTTTATCATATATATGCTAACTTTCTGACTGAGGCTTTCCTTCCGTTTGACAAGGAAATTTAAAACTATAACGGTCAAATTCCTGATTTAAATAATCTCTGGATCTGCCGTGTAACTCGACAATTTTAATTACAGTTTATATATACTATAAAATGTAGTTAGGTTTGGTTAAAATATCTTTAATTTCTATAACATTGATCAAGTTTTGCCATCAGCTTACTACCTGTAAATATTATTTTTTCGCGAAGGGCTCAAATTTTATTAGATAATATTTTGTTCTCTAAGTTTATCTACATAAGTGACAAAATGCAATTTTGGGAGCCGAGAATTATAATAAATACTTAGATTTTTTTTAAAAAGAATTGCGTTTACAGTTTTACTATTAAAATTAAATAATTAAGATGAAAGTTTACATGAAATTAAAATATAAAGAAAGATAAAATTAAAATTTCATTCGGTGAAAGAGATTTCTTTGCGAGAATGACGAATGATTTTAAAATTTCTCATTCGATTTGTTTACGATGTCGAGCGTGATCGGCGCTTTTATATCGTTAAGCTTGACAGCCAACAATTGACTTAGCGAGGAAGTGACTTGCACGAGAAAAATGTTGCTTCGTAATATTTACATTATGTAAGCAAACATTAGATATGATGAGCCGAGATGATTCAGTGGACGGAAATAGTAGGGTTTGAATATTGGTAGAATATTTTGCCTTTTTTATATTTGTTACTGTGCCTATGGTGATAGAGCTTTGTGCAAGCCCGTCTGGGTAGGTAATCATCAGTTATTCAATGTCTGTTGGTGGTAGTGATCATTTATCACCAGGTGCCCCAGGCCTATTTGTAGTATTCCTCCCTATTATAAAAAGTATGTATTGGACATAAAAACCTAATTTGTAAGTTTCAATCTAAATAATTTAATTTAAAAAAAAAAACAAAACACATTTATATCACATATCCTAAGTAACGCACTAAGATGAGCGTATAGCACTGAAAATGATTACTATATAACTATAGCAGTGTTGATATATCATGAAAAAATTAACTCCCTTAAAGGTAAACGCCGTAGGGTATTTCCTTTAAACGCCGCTGTCTCATATGTTTAGAACACGTGGATCATAACCGTTTTCTCGCGAGTTCAAACCCAGCACCACTAAATTTTTATTTGCTTAGTTCGGTTTATAATTCATCTCATGCTCCGCGGTGAAGGAAACATCGTATTAAACCTGCATGTGTCTAAGTTAGCTGAAAATCTGCTAAATGTGTATCCACCAACCCGCATTCGAACGGTTTTGTGGAATAAGCCTCCAAACCATCTCTTCAAAGAGAGAGGGAAGCCTGAGCCCAGCGATGAGACATTCACACATGAACTTTTAAGAAAAAAATGTTTTAATATAATATTTATATATTTTTTCATAAATGTATGGTTTTAATTCCTCACCATTGCGTTTCACATAAATGGTTATGTATGTGGAATATGCCTTTTAATTCTTAATCTCGTGGTGAGAAAAGTTCGATCATCTAATCTCAATACAGAACATCATAAAAATTAAATGACTTCTGTAATGCTAAAATAACCTACAATGGGAAAATGTCCATCATTTATTTTGAAGACCTTATTTACGCAAATAATATATAATTTCACGTTGAATTTTCAAACACTTTATAACTAAATAGTATTAACTTTATTTATTAAAGTAGTAATTTCACTGAATCACGTTTTAAATGTATAAAGGTATGATTGCAGAAAATCCGATACGCTTTCAATGACCTTTGGCATCGCACGAGGTCCATTTCAGGTAGGTTTTATTGCTTCAACGGCTTCGTGAGAGTTCGTTATCAATTTCCTTTTAGCTTATATTTATATATCCACTGATGTTATGTTGTTCGATTTTTAAATAAAAAAAAGACCACGAATTCATTATTAAGAGTGAGGTCGCTAAACAAAAAGTACTTATTATCGATTTTTAAAATTAGTGTATGTCAGAAGGGTCTGCGCAACATGTTTTTATATTTTTTTCGTAAGATACGTTTATGAGATTCTTTTATTAAATACTTTCATATTCGCAGTTCTCAATATGGCGGTCAATGTCCCGCAACGATAACAACTTGGCTTTAGGAACATTGCGGGGGCAGCTAAAAATATAATTTAATCGAAAATATATACATTGCTTTAAGAATAATATTACATTCTATATTCAAAATCAAATTGCTCCGTCATTATCTTTGAAATTAAAACCTTTTTTATTATTTTAGTAAAAGACTGTGATTGTCTCACTGCTGAGCTAAGGTCTCCTCTCCTTTTTTGAGGAGAAGGTTTGGAGCTTATTCCTCCACGCTGCTCCAATGCGGGTTGGTGGAATACACATGTGGCAGAATTGCAGTAAAATTAGACACATGCAGGTTTCCTCACGATGTTTTCTTTCACCGAGATGAATTATAAATATAAATTAAGCATATGAAAATTTAGTGTTGCTTACCCAAAACTTAACCCCACAATCTTGGGTTATGATTCTCATAATCTCACTGGGTCATTTGGCTAACAGTCATTTTTAATATTATAAGACTTTCAAATGGGCCACCTGATGTTAAGTGGTCTACACCGCCCATAGACATTGGCGATGTAATAAAAATTAGCCATTCCAATATATCACCAATGCGCCACCAACCTTGGAAACGAAGATGTCATATCTCTCGTCACTGTAGTTACACTTGCTCGGTCCTCTTCAAATCGGAATCCAACATTACTAAGTATTGCTATTTAGCGGTAGAATATCTGATGAGTTGGTAGTACTCGGACGGAATAAATGTAAAGCTACAAGTTTGGAATGTCGAATGTTACAAGAAAATCAAGAGGCGAAAGAAATTTAACATGAACTTTTATTATAAATAACCGAAGCATAATATAGAATCGAGCGAAGCTGGAATGCTGTGTGTAGACCGATAATAATCGTTAAATCTAAGTAGGAAAACTATTCCAGAAAATTCACAAGAAACTGTTCAGCGGAATGGAAAGTCCTTGGGAATGCTGAAATTGTTATGACATTTGTGTAGAGAATTCAAAGACGACGTCTGTAGTGTTTATAAACACTCGTTTGAAACGTTGGAATTCCACTGGAATTCCTGTCGACATTCTAAGATAATAGAATTTGTGTAACAAACTAATTTGAACGAGATATATACAAAACATCTACAAAATAACCTTATTTTCTTATATATTTAATTTAACAATGTTTAATCTTAAAGAAGCTGAGATGGCCCAGTGGTAAGAACGCGTGAATCTTAACCGATGATAGTGGGTTCAAACCCGGGCAAGCACCACTGAATTTTCATGTGCTTAATTTGTGATTATAATTTATCTCATGCTTGACGGTGAAGGGAAACTTCGTGAGGAAACCTGCATGTATCTAATTTCACTGAGTTTCTGCCACATGTGTATTCTACCAACCCGCATTGGAGCAGCGTGGCGGAAAAAGCTCCAAACCTTCTCCTTAAAAAGGGGGAGAAGGCCTTAGTCCAGCAGTGGGATATGCACAGTTTGTTAATGTACTGTACTGTATAATCTTAGTTTTCAGATGAATTTCTTTGAAACATAATTAATTAATTGAATTGTTAATTATAATATTAATTAAACATATTGGTTTCAGTCTTATTGGTGCGTGTAAGCTTGCTTATGTTTGACTAATTGATTTTATTAAATGAATATTATTAATTAATTAATAAGATATCTCGTTAAGAGATCGAGAGGAGAATACATTTAAATTTATTTATAAGAATGTATATTTTTTATTTCTGCTCTTAGCAAATATGATTTAGTATATTGATCTGTGTTATCACGAATATTAAATCGTTTAGTTCTGATTTGGAATTCATTTGTAAGATCAACAAATAGACGCTAACAGATACATATACATACATAATTTTATATAAAAGATAGATATAAATTAATGAAAGAAAAAAACATAGTTTATAAAAAATTCTGATACTTAGTCGTATAAAAGGCCAAAGATTAATCTTTACTGTATGATATATTTGCTATTTTGAGATTCGTGCTATTTTTAGTAGCATTTATATTATTAATACAATCCGTGGGTTGAGATTATTGTGTTCAAATGTCACATAACGGAATTTTTCGCATTTTCTTAATAAAAAAATACTCTTCTTAGCTCACAATCATTACTGATCCTGGGTGATGATTAAAAGTCAGTACTATACCTACCAGTATGTATATTGTAAGAAACATTTTAAAATGCAAGATCTGCTGTAGACCGTTGAGGAGTTACTACTTAATTCTATTTCTATAAAAAGTCTTACTTTGTTTGTCAATTGCGGAAATTAATTGGAAATTCAATACTCACTTATTATTACGTATAAGGTTCTCTTGATAATGGGGTTTCTCGACCAGTACAGGAAGTAATAATCCGCTTATCTCACTCACAAAGTGTTGATACGATAATAGTGATACGCTTTTTTGACCCTTGTGGTCCTAAGTGCTAGAATTACATAAAAATCATTGTCACGGTAACAGCCTGTAAATGTACCACTACTGGGCTAAGGCCTTTTCTCTCTTTTTGAGGAGAAGGCTTTTTTAGCTTATTCCACCACGCTGCTCCAATGCGGATTGGTGGAATACACATGTGGCAGAATTTCAGTGAAATTAGAAACATGCAGGTTTCCTCACGATGTTTTCCTTCAACGAAAAGCACGAGATGAATTATAATCACAAATTAAGCACATGAAAAACTTCAGTGGTGCTTGCCCGGGTTCGAACCCACGATCATCGGTTAGGATTCACGCGTTCTTACCACTGGGCCATCTCGGCTTGTCGCATATCACTATGTATACGGTCGTTTTCTTTGAGCTTGTTCTTACGGGGTGGATAAAGAAAGAAGAAAACTATATGCATAGTCGAAGTCATAAAACGGAGTCACGGGCATATAAGCTAGCTTTCTATAAAAAATGACTGTTCAATAAACGTAACTCGAATAGAATATGACGATTATTAAAAAGTGAAATTCAATTTACAATTCAACGACGCTACGCGATGATACTGCGATGAACATGAGGATAAGTCTTGATTTAGAAATCCGCGTTTTTAATGTGTTATATAATATTATGTTCTGTTTTAATTTTATTTTTCTTCGTCTTTAATTAGTGGTAGGGCTTTGTGTAAGCTCCTCTGGGTAGATAACACCCAATCATCAGATATTCTACCGCAAAACAGCAGCACTTGGTATTGTTGTGTTTCGGTTTGAAGGGTGAGCGAGCCAGTGTAATTACAGTACATTACAGGCACAAGGGACATAACATCTTAGTTCCCAAGGTTGGTGGTGCATTGGTGATTTAAGCGGTAGTAAACATTTCTTACAATGCCAATGTTTATGGGCGTTGGTGACCACTTATCAGGTGGCGCATATGCTCGTCCGCTTACCTATAATATATAAATATAAAATATATAATATAATAGTAATCATTCTCATTCTTTATTTAATTATGTACATTTATAGATCAATGCTTAGAATCGGTGTGCAAACGGATGTGCCAGAGTGATGTGTACACTAGATGTGGCCTTTTATCTCATACATGAAGAATAATTTTAATAATGAATAGAAGAATCCTTTATGTACTCGGAGCGTTCTGCTGAAAACTTATTGAAACACAGAAACAATTCGGGATTGTTTGTTTCAATGATATCTTATGTCAAAAGGTCGTATTTTTTAAAAGCAAAATATGGACGTTATAAATCCCCTTTAATTTCTTTTTATTTATTATTTAAAGATACGTCATGATATGATTTATTGATTCTTCTTCTTCTTCTTGTTTACAACTTTAACTTACAAAGTTATTAACACACCAAAGTCCTTAAGTATGAGTATTTTCAAATAACCTACACAATTACCTGTTGAAATATATCAAAACTATAAAAAGTACTAAAACTGTGATCTTATCTCGATATATTTCATAGAATAATTGCCATAATTATAAAAACGACTTCGAAAATAATGAATTATTTTAGAACAAATTTGTTTACCATACAAAAGGTTAAATAGTGAATAAACCATAAGAAACGTACACATTCTATCTATCGATTTTTTTTTTTAAATTTCAAGAGGAACAATTCCGTTACACATGATTGTTGTGTAACTTAACCGTTTACGCAGCGCACGCAACGGAAGATCTCAAAAGAAATAAATTTTCCCCGTTTTTGCAATATTTTTTATTCAGAATTTTATTTGATGTTTCTTATTTTAAAATCACAGACAATATTTATCATTAACGCGCGAACGAAGCCGTGAGCAAAAGCTAATTGTATATATAGTATTAAAAAAGAAAAGAAATGTGTATTACAAATATTGTCATATTTTTTATCTGTGATATGTACAGTTTTTTTTAATAAACTACTACCCTAACCTACCAATATACACGCGGTTACAAGCTAGTAGGGTAGGTTACGCGCGGTTTACATATACGCGTGGGCACGTTTAACCGACGTATGTCTAGCATAAGCTGAACCCTATTTAATATAATTGATCATATACATCTGAGCTCAGCTTACATTGGAAGAATCTAAATCTCTGCAACTGACTATTTTTTAACTTTCTTTTGTTAAGCTAAAGTTTCCACCTATTCAACTGAATAGATATTTTATAGCCTTTTTATTGAATATTTATTCGACATGATTATTTAAAGTGATAACGTTTTTATTTATAAACCGATTGAAAAAAAACAAACGCAAAATTTTAAGTGAAAACCATAATACATTAGTGAAGCACCAAAATCAGTTAAGCCATTTCTAAAAATTGCGCGCACAAATGCACAGAAACGTACAAGAAATCTTTCTTGCGTTAATAAAGACTCCTGATAATAGTTTTGCTCATATATTTTCCATTTACAGAACTATCAGTTACATTTTTTTATTATACGTATAGAAGCCATAATGATAAAAATAACAAGAAGAGAAAATTATAAATAACACATATATATAAATAAATATAAGTTAATCGAATTCTTAATTGTCTAGTATAAATTAACATTAAGCATTTTCGTACGGAATACATCGTGTAAATAGAACTCGCGCTCATCCACTTAAAAATAAATTAGTAGTGTTACGACTTACGAGTATATCTGCTTTGAACGCTCGAATAAATGATAAAATCGACTGGTTATCCACTTATGTAGAAGCAGTAGTGTATAAGTGCTAAATTAGTTTTAATTGTGTTCGATTTATAAATTAAACACGAAACGATTTGATACACGATGATCCAGTGCTTAACATTAATTTTTTTGCATTAAAATGTATTCTTATTTTCAAATTGAAGACTAATTTACACTTCATTGGTGCTTAATTTGTCTGTGTTGCTTTGCGTAAGTTTAAGCTAATTCTTTGTGTTTAGGTGCTTTGTATTTTAGAATCTCATGTTATTATTATAGTAAAGGTTTCACAGTGCAATGTATAATAGTTCTGTACACTTGTTGGCCTAGCGCCATCTCTCCCAGAACATTTTTTTATAGATTTGTGTAGAAGGTGGACGAGCATATGGGCATATGAGCACCAACGCCCTTAGACATTGGCATTGTAAAATACGTAAACCACCGCTTAAATCGCCAATGCACCACCAACCTTGGGAACTAAGATGTTATGTCCCTTGTGCCTATAATTACACTGGCTCACTCACCCTTCAAACCGGAACACAACAATACCAAGTACTGCTGTTTTGCGGTAGAATATCTGATGAGTGGGTGGTACCTACCCAGTTGAGCTTGCACAAAGCCCTACCACCAGTAAAATCACCAATCCATATCACACTATTATATAGAAGGGTTTAGAGAGTGTACCGTTTGTCTGCTTATGCAGACTTTCTGCGCAGCTCAGTCTCAGAGATTGTCAGTTGCCGTCGAAATAAGAACGAAATATATATATTTTAATTTTGATCTTTACATCCTTACTAAAATAATTTGCCACTTAATACATATATACCTAAAATATGAAATTTAATCCTATAATATGAGACTACCGGGGATTTGCTCACGCTTTAGTTTTAGATATCAATATATGAAGAAACTCAGGTTCATAATTTAAAAAATTATAAATCGATTTTCGATTTATTAAATCAATTATTTTGTTTGTTGGAACAATAGTTCATAATAGTACTTAAAACGTGTCAAGGGACTATCGATTTTTAACATTTAAACTTGTTTTAAAACGCAACGACTTCTTTAAGACAAGTTCTTCTTGAAGCAGAGATTCCATAACCAAATAAGGATCTACCGCTATTTCTATAGAAAAGATAGCGTGACACGCCTCATAGCAAAAACAAACTAAGATCAAGCGTGATTGACAATAAATATTTTTTAACAGATAATTTGATTAACGTTTGTTATTTAGCAGCACGCGAGTAATTAATTTATTCGTGATTCTTATTTAATGATATATCCATGCTATTTGTATAATTCAATCATTATTAATGGTTAAATGAGACGTAACGCGATCTACGGTTCAACTATTGTGTGTGGGAGATGCTATTGTTTACTACTTATTTCGCATGGCTTCACCTGCTTTACATGAGCTTAGAATTACGGTTAAAGACATTAATTTTCTCAAAAGATTTACACTTAAATCACTTACAGAGAAAATTACAAAACAAAAAAAAACAAAACAAAAATTTGAACCATAGAGAAATTAAAGGGTCATTAAAAGTATAGTTCGGTTAATATCTATACAAATAAATAAAGTAGAAATATCCGTTTATGATTACAAAATAACTGCTTTTTTTAAATTAATATGGCTATATACAAAAATCATATGAAACATTTTATTTTTATGTGTCTGTCTTTTGTCTGGGGTAATCATAAAAATGGGTAATATTTACGAATGTATACATCTATGCATCTAAATAGTTTCATAAAAATTGCTTGACTCTATCAAAAGTTATAACAACAAAGTTATAACAACAACAAAGTGATAACATTCATCTCACGAAAGCTGGAGAGCTTATATGGTTGAATGCGCTAATCTCAGGAATAGTAGAAATAAGTTTGTTCAACATAGTACGTTTGATGATAAAGAAATAGAAAAATTTGAAATACTTGATATATAACTTTATGCTGCCTTAAAGAGCGGGACAATACCAAACAATCCGGAATACTGTTTAAATCAACCATGTGTATTTGTAAAATAAAATTGAAGACACGTAAAACCGCGAAGTATAGCTGTTAGTAATAAAGAGAAACCATTTTTTTTTAAATCTTCTTTCATGAACCTTTTTTAACAAAGACAAATGGGTTTATTTTACAAATCATATGTTCATTCAGTTTGCTGTTGAAATGCTTGTACATATATTCAACGATAATTTTAATCAAGTTGAAGACCATTTTATGCAACAAATGAATAACCAAGTTTTTAAGACATATTTTATGCTATATTAATTAAAAATTTGAATACTACAACCTATGCTTCATTTTTAAGTACTGTGATTACAGATTTGCAAATATTTCCATTCAATTTACGGTAACTTTATCCCCAGGAACCCAGCTATTGACAACCATCTCAAATAAAGCCAGTATAAGTGCAATTAGCAAAAATTTTGTTTTAAATTTATTTTGTATTAAGCTATTTTAAATGCGGGTACAACTTAAGATTCTAATTTCTAACATGGGTGGTATTAAAAAAATTATTTCTTGTATTTTTTTAAATAAGATACAATTTAGATTTTTCGTATTTTTATTCTCTGTCCTATTTTATACTTTATATTATCCAAAACAAAATTATTTTTTCAACATGACGATTTTCAATATAAAACCATTCCATGATATTCAAGTTTCTTGCAAGTTTCTTCCAATAGTTTACAAAAAATGACCCTAATGTATATTAATAAGCATAAATTAAATTATTAATTTCTTGCTGTAAAGTATAGAATATAATTAGAAGTAAAATTGAGTTCTACCACCAGATAAAATTAGTTTAGTTTAATCCCCATAATATGACAATACCTAATTATAGATTAATTGTGTTTTAATTATAGATAACAAAGATATAAACAATTTATTGAATATAAATATGAGTATGTACAGGTATTTTTTATAAAATACAAAAGGCAATAGTGCCAGCGTCTTGGTTACAATGCCACAGGACAATCTTTTAGACGGTGTGTTTTTTCTTTAAATTTGTATGTGTATGTTCTTTTTATTTTAATTTTGTATTTTATAAAAAATACCTGTTCATACTCATATTATAGATTAATGTAATTTTATTTATTATTACAGCACTATCTACCTCATATCCTATGAGTTATTACTTACACCGTTGGTTGCCTGGAAGAGATCGCTTTGTAGCGATAATGTCGCCAAAATTGTATGCTATTTTTATTTAGGCTGTATCCATGTTTTGTAGTTTTTTCTCTTTATACAATAAAGCATAAATTAAAGTAAGTATATCTAATGTCATAATGAAATCAACTGTTTAAAAACGACCGTTATCATCAATCGATCGACATTCAATGTACAATTATGATAATTTACGCAAACACTAAATGGAAGTGTTAAAGCAAAAAATTGACGCGCGATTTTATAAAATAGTGTGAAGATTTATGTGATCGCTATCACAACTGAAGCATGAAGGCAAAAAATTTACGTATTTTTCTATTATCTGTAATTGCGTTTTAGAATTCAATAGTCAATAGCGTTGATTCGTGTGAAAAAAAAACACGTGAATTTCGGCGCTTTCGGAGTTTCAAGGCGAAAATACATACCCAATCCAACCTATTTGGAGTGACAGTTTTTGGTGTCCCACTGCCTCGTTGATGTTGTGGCTAAATATAATGCCGCACATTCCAAAGTCCTGGGATCTAATCCTAGGTTGGGCCCATAAGAAGTTATTGAGATTTTTTATCGAAAAATTCTCAATAGTAGCATGGAGCCTAGAAGTTGGTATTGTGTACACTCCTGTTACTTGGAAAGCACGTAAAACTGTTGATGCTGCGCCTGAACTCTTTTCAGTCGTTTTGGATTTGCCGTTCCATCGGATGAGAGTGAAAGAATAGAGGCACACACCTGTACTCAAAAACACTGTTATGTTTTTGCCCTTTAAATACTCTTAATATTTAGTTTATTATAAATTTGTATTTAATTAATAATTTAATAACGTAACGATATAGATGGAGAGTCACCTTTGTTTTTTTAGTGTAATAGTTCGGCGGAAGACCAAACGGGCTACCCAGACGGGTAGCACAAAGCCCTACCACATTGTATACGTTTTGTCGCATTTCATTATACTTTTCGTAATCATAAGTATAACAAACTTTTTGTTTAGTTTTTATCATCGAATAAAAGTATTTTCTTTTATTCTTCTTTCATAGTGTCAGCCAATCTTGATAACCATTTATGTATAAAAAAGTGTTAAATCATTTAGGTCATTACGTCATATGTGCGGGTAAAATTGACGATGCGTTAATAATTCCATTATAAATCTTACCTCTAAATGCGCTTAGAAACCATTCAAAGGCAAGCTATTTAAAAAGAGAAAACAGACAACCAAGCAAATTAGACTAAGACATAGTATTCCGTACAATAACGACTTATCGGTAACTTTAATAAATTTTACGAGCACCTAAAGTCGTATATAGTTTGTAAAAGTTAGATAGTCTTAAAATAAAATGCATGTTTGGTATATTGGACAGAGTTCAGTCACCTATGAAAACAATATACGGGAGCAATCCATATATCCATCCACTTATTTCCTTTTTTTTTGACGTCACCAAAGGGGTCAGGTGTTAAATTTTGGCTCTGTCTCTCTGCAAATGACGCTGTCCTAAAGAATCTCGTATGACATTGCAACACAGGACGTGGTCGACGTTACTGATTGATGAACTGCTTGCTTTTATGATATACACGTGTGTTTTCATAATAGTTTTTTTTGGTTGTAAAAACTATTATATATAATTTCATTCTTTTTTCAAAAATAGAATCCCTTTTTAAATTACCAAAAAACGAAATTGTTTAAAATTCGAATACATATCTGATATTGTCGAATAACTTTATCCAATATATCAAAATATACTGAAGTAATTACAAAGAAAATCGAAGTTGCCAAAACAAAGTATGAGTATAGAGTTATGTTGTCGAAGTCCTCGCTCATCTGGTAATTTTCACCAGAAATTATAGAACCCTAATGACAGATGTTGTCATATGACCTTATTTCTAGTTAAAATACAGTGTAGTAGTAGTATGAGTATGTCAAGTTGTAATAAAGTTATACTCTGTGACATGATTATATATTGGCTAATGTAGAATAGAAAATTGAAAAGAAAATAGTTCTTATTCAATTATACCTCAGAAATACTGGCCATATATTTTTTTAATGTATTTCATGAACGTATATATTTTATATGATCCTATGATATCCAGGTCAGATTTATATAAACAGTTAAATGAGTTTACTCTTTTTTATTATTTTTATAACATATTCTACTTGCAGTTTTATGATGAGTATTTTTAATTTTCTCTTTTAAACGCTTTATTCATATACAACTAATGATTAACTTGTATTGACTTAACTAAAAACTATTTCTTAATGAAGTATATAGGAGAACACTGTTAGCTTAGTAGCTAGTTAATAATGCTGAACCTCGGTTCTTAGGTTCTGACCTCGAAATCTGTACGATATCTTATATAATTGTAATTTAATGGTAAAACCTCATCTTGAATATTTGATTGCAATTTGGGGAACTTCTGCAAGTACTAACTTAAAAAAAAATACAAATAAAACAAAACAAAATCATAAAACTACTTTTTCCCTATAATTATCTATCTCCTATTGAAAAAGTGTATAAAGAAACAGGTAGGTTAAAAATTTGTCAAAAAAAATTTCTCAAATATTTAAAGTGGATTTCATTCTTTTTTTGAGTAATAAATTCTTTCAATGTAACCCCAATTGGTTAAGCCAGTTAAACGTTATTGGGGTTTTCAGTCAAAAACATTTTGTAGTACTCTGAAGAAATCTGTCAAGAAATATTTTTTCGGTCACGTCGGATTGCCGTCCCATCAGATTCTAAATGTGAGGGAATAGAGAGTGCACCTGTGTTGTGCGCTTATGTTCTGCGCAGTTAGCTAGTATCCATTGAGAATGGCCGCCACGATCGCAATCTGTCACAATGTAATTGTTACTAAGATGCTATTTCATCTTATTAGTTGGAAAAATGAAAAAAATACCAAATACGTAACGTTTGAAGGTACCAAAAAAAAAACAAATAGAACGAGCGAAGACGAAATTAAAAATGAATATGATGGACATAATGTAACTTTTCCAATTAAAAATTCGCCGTCGCTTGAAAGTATTTTAAAAGGAAAAGAAATTAAGTCATGACGAGAACTTTCAAGTTTGCGCAGACTAAATTAAACAATAAGATGTTTTTTTTTGCTTCGATCTTTATAAATATAACTCTTCTATTGCATTTAAAAAAATATATATATTTCCATAAACATTTGGTTTCTTGGCGATTGAACGGGTACTTCGAGTACGGGTATGGGTACAATAAACATATATTATAATTCTGCATCTAGTAATAATTATTTCAACGCCAATCTATAAGATATTATTATTATTATATAAAAAATAAAATTAACGCGTTCTTGTGATTTGTAGAGAAGACGAATCCAACCAGACCATACAATATTTTTATAAAAAGATTCAACATTTACTCTACTAGCCATTAATTTCTTACTAGGCGAAAAAATTACCATCTTGCCTTATTTCAGCAAAAAAAAAACACATTTCAAAATACATTATCAAATAACATGTGTAGCATACACAAGTCTGAAATCAGAATGGATAAGAACACAATCTAAACCATCATAATTTGTGTTTATAAGTCATCTCGTGCTCGGATTTGAAGGAAAACATCGTGAGGAAACCTGCGTATGTTGTATGAAAATCTGCCATTCTTTTATAGAATAGGAAGGCGGACGAGCATATGGGCCACCTGATGGTAAGTGGTCACCAAACATCCTTAGACATTGGCACTGTAAGAAATGTTAACCATCGCTTACATCGCCAATGCGCCACCAACCTTGGGACCTAAGATTTTATGTCCCTTGTTCCTGTAATTAATGTGTCATATGTGTATCAAAGCCGAATTGGAGCAGAAATAAACTCTAACAACTCCTCAAAAAAGTAAGTAAGAGTAGGGCTTACCCTAGCTGAGGGACGGTTAATTCAGGGGCTGTTTTTTACTTTTTTAATATTAACAGAAAGTTAAGGAGTGAACATTAACTTTTATTAGTAAAAGTAAAAAGCGAATTAATGAAATCAGGACAATAACTTTACAAACTGGTTTCTTATTCGGTTGCTTTTTTAATAAAAATCTCTCGCTGCGATTTACCGTTTAACTTTTTTTAAAGTACTGTGTAACTTTTGTGACGGCCTTATTCTGATATTAAAAAATATTTTGGCGTTAAAACATATTATAATGATATACTTTAGAACCGTTGATGTAATAAACTGGAGAGTGATACAGAGATAATCAAAAACTATAACTTAAAGTTTATGCGACAACATCAACGTTTTCTTTGGATTTGATTTGCAAATTATTTATTTATATATATTTTTTCAAAATATAGGTCCATGTTTTAGACATTGTTGATGTTAATATATATGTATTCGTTATCTCATGTAATTCTTGTAGTGTGTGTATTAACCTGCCTCACTCGCCCTTTTAACTGGACAAGCCCAACAATACTAATATGATGCCATATGTGTGGTACTTACTCGAGCTTGCAGGACTTAAGCTTAAGAAAGCTTAAGAAGCTTAGCTTACCACCATCTTGCATCTTTAAACATTTAAGTAAAATAACTTAATTGTTTAAAGATGCAAGATTTTTTTTTATTATTGTCACATATTTAAAAAAAAAATTTAAACCTTTCTGTAGCTCACAGAATAATACCACGAAACAGATATTAAGGATTTCGGTCTAGATTTGCGTCTGAACTAGTAAATCTTCAAAGCTCATTATCTCTTAATGAAAATGAGATTTTTAATTTAGATTCACATTAACAGATTCTATCTTTAATTAATCCAACTGGTCGACTGATTTGTTATTAAGATAAACACTAAAACGAGCAATAAATAATAATATAAATTATAAATATTTGATGCTATTTTTAAAATATCGTATGCTGTTTGATAACGCTTACCAATGTTTGAAATGGTATCTTTTATTTTGTCTATTAATAAATTTGTATTTGTCGTCTTTTGTTGTCTGTACACTTGATAAATTTTATTAAATTTTAAATGTTTTTTATAATAAGCAAACGATACAAAGACCAAACACGTGATTTTGTTAAAGGTTTTCACATGGCTGAATTATCGAAAACTACTTTGACAATGCTTATCGGCCTGCATTTATCGTTGCTACTGTTTTGTTAAACACTGATATATATCTCTCTCTCTCTCTGTCATTATTGTTTTGACATTAAAAAGAAGAAGAAAAAGTATTGTTTAACTAATCACCCGCTAAACAACATTTATAAATAAAACCGTATTTCTTATAAAGTCATGACTTTTGGTTTAAATATTTCATTCACATACAGACATATATTAAGATACAAGTGTATAGTATGTTTTTTTTTTCAATTAATGTATTTGTTAATATTGATTAATGAAAAATGTATCACCATTCTGTATTTCTAAACTGATACACCTCAGCTTTTTTTTTAATTTTATAAGTCAAACATTACAAGCAAAAGTTAAAGTTTCTGCAACGCAAACGAGCAAATGGGCCATTGATGTTAAGAATGACTTTTACCATAGACACTGGCAATATATAGACGCCATTGTAATTTCAAAATCATTTTTAGAGACTTTCCCAGACTCGACAGGAACGGTACTTAAGTTTTTCTTCTTGTTTTTTTATTATACAATTTACTCTCGTATTGTCTGGAGCGATAATTAATCCCATGGTGATGAAACCTCCATGATTACGGCAAATGAAAAAAAAAATTGCCAAAAAATTTACTGTCGCCTCATTTATGATTCCTCTCGTCTCTGTATAAAATAAATTAGAGCGTTTATGGTATGGTAACGAAATGTGCGATATATCATAAGCTATATTGGAAACCAGGTGGACGTTGGACTAACATTTTGTTTTTTTGGTCGTATTTTATTCGTTTTTGCATTGATTTATATAATATCCAGGCCCAGTTCGCTCGTGGTCACGGAAATAACAATAACGCAATATTGATAATAATAAAATAATTCGTTTCACTGATTTTTTTTTAATTTTTTGTAACAATACATTCTTTTATTATGTTTTACTTATTAATTATTGACAAAACTTAAGTTAATGCTAATATTTGTCCAATCAATAAGAGTGTCACCCGCTCGTCACCTGGCCACATTGCGCTGCATTGGAACCTGTCTGGGGAAATATATTTGTTGGAATGAAATGCTCGGCAGCTTGCGACTTTATGACTTGTGTGTAATGGACAAGGGAATTTTGAATGTGAATGCGAGGATTATCTCCTCTGTATCGGGTAGCTCAGCGAATATTTGAATGGAGATTATACGTTATTTTGAATTGTATAATGTTATATAGGGTTGCTGCCCTCAATAAAGACTCAACGGTTCAATGGTATATGGACGGCCTTGTTATGTGAAAATTACAGGTTCGGTCCTGACTCCTAAGATTAATGCAGTATAAGTATTGATATAAATTGTTGTACGTTTCAATTTAAACATAAATAGGATGAAATTTCAAAATGAAAAAGGAATGGGGTCTTTTTCATATGTATTTTGTCACATATAATCAAATTTCTCACGATGTTTTCCTTCAACGCTTCAAGCAGCCGAGCACGATATGAATTTAAAACACATAAATTAATTACATGAAACGTCAGATTTCAACCTGCGATCTTCAGGTTCCACAATCATTGAGCCATCGCGGAGGTGTAGTTAAATGGTGTCATTATAACACTGTGAGACGGTTACGATATGCTATCGGAACCTTGCAATGCCTCACGTAAAGCAGCAACGAGCTCTGCCGCGATTACCTGAGCAGTTAACCTTTTTTAAATTTATTTTAGGAAGGCAGACGATCAAACGAGCCAGTCGACCTTAGGTTGACTGGCTCTGTGTTTTATAATGTCTATCGCTTTAACCTGTAATTACACTAGCTTACTCCTTATACAAACAGAAACATATAATGTTGATGTGGATCGATAGGATAACCGATGTGTGGTACTCGTTTGATTCATCGGCATAATGGCATGGAGAAGACATCTGACTTCGAATTTTTCCTGCTCCTTGAATATAGTTTAAAAAACATATATTTTATTATTAAGTACAAGAAGGAATTTAACAATACCGTTTAGATACCAATAAAAAATACACAAAGTTAAAATGTAAAGGTATAGGTTAGTTACTTTCTAATTAGTCAAATAAACCGGTTCACTGCATGCAACAAATGGCAGCAATTTCACACAACGCTGAGGGATTCTTTAAACACCGAACGTTTCCATTTCAAAGACAAAAATCCATAATAACTGTACTCCAGCTTAAAATCTCGAAAATGCTTGAAATTTCAACTTTAACACTTTGCAATAACGCCTCCCCGAATAGCGCAAAGTATTAAAATTTTGTCAAGTTTTCCATAATATATCTACATGTTGATCGTTTTTAACCCTTATTCTCTTAGCAATAAAGGCTTATAAAAGCGAACTGCGTTCTGTCCAAAGCGTCGCAGTTGTTAAACCCACAAACCGCAGACAACGGGCAATGTCTGACACATTTAGTTTGAAGTGAAATTATTATTTTAATGTTAGAATTTCCATACTTTCACCTTGCCTTTAAATTAAAAAATACATGTAATATATATTAAATGACTTCTAAAAATACTTCTCTAATTTGAGTTTGTATTGAGGTATTACTATAAAAATGGTCAATGTTTTTATTTCTGTCTTAAGATTTTTCTATTAAGTTAAATCGAATGAAAATATTTTTATTCGGATATACTTTTACAATTACTTATAAATCGCGAACCGCTACCACCGGTTCGGAATGTGGAATCTTGGAACGAACCAGCAAGACCCAGCAACTCGGTAGTAACCCATTTTTTTAAAATAGAAACTTGTTTCTTGTTTATGTTACATACACTTAGTTCCTATACGTGATCCATCTTTTCAATAGTTGCCATAATTTCATATTATATTAAAGAACTCGTAATAAAATTTTAAATAGATTTTGAAGTAATTTCATAATTGCTAAAATATGTCTTTTGCTAAGGCGACATTGATTGATTTTTGAATAGTGTTCTTTTATCGATTTATGTTTTAAATAATATAATTATAATTATAACAATCGTTTAATTTTGATGAAATTACTTTGAGTTAATTACACATTCTTTTATATTATACGATTAAAATTTATTTTAAATCATATATTTATGGCAATAACATAAATAAGCCAATCAAAATTTTGACTTTTAAAGTTTCCAGTTTATACAATAAAATCCGGATCTTATCATCAAAAAAGTTTATACTTTATTTCCGCAATGAAATCTTTAGAGATTTCATCGGTTAAGGAAATTCTCCTTCCTAAATTCCACTTAATAAGTCTAGTCGGTTTATATGATATACAGCTTGAGGTCTTTTTTATTTCCTTTATATATATATTTATTTATAATAATTAAAAAAACGTTTCAAATTATCTTTCACGTATTAAGTATGTGTGAAAATGACCGGCTTCTGTGTACTAGTGCAACTAGCTGTGTGAATAGTTGCGATTTTTTTTGTTTATTAAATAGCATTGTCGTTAACTGCAATATTTATGGAATTCTGACGATTTTCATAAGATAGCGCAGAACGCCATCGAATAAGTAAGAAAACTCACGCTAGACTTTTTTTATATTATAGGTAGGCTAGGGCACCAGATGGTAAATGGTTACTATCGTTCATAGACATTGGCCATTCCTTACATCGCCTATGCGCCTGAACACTGAGAACCAAGATGTTATGCCCTTAATTAAACAGAACCCTTGAGTAACTACCTTCCTTAGTTAAACAGAAAAATAATTATGTAATATTTTAAATTATATGTTTAAAAAAAAGTTATATACTTTTTTTATATTGCAAAAAAAAATATGTTACTTTTATATGTAATTGAGGGAAGACATTACAGAAGGCTTTAAATGAATTAAAATTGTGTTGTTATTATAAATCTAAAATCTTGGTTTAAATAAAACGACTTAGATACCGGTTTTAAGGTGAATGACCTGTTGTAATTCTCTATAAAAAGTAGTGCTTGCTCTCAAAGCCTAATGAACCGTGTTTGTTTGAACTTACATTATTTCTTGACGTTCTAGGAATACAATAGTAATTTCTTGTGTTTAAATCGCTAGAATAAATAATAACGTAATTGACATGTGGAATATATGCGTGAATAACATGTGGAAATAATAATAACGTATTTAACATGCATTTTTGTAATTTTATTTGTGGAAAAGTGTAGCTACTAAGATTCTTATCGGTTCTACTGGGTAAAATCTAATCGGGGCCGTTGGTAGCTTTATAATTAATTTAACCATTTAATGTGATTTAAAAGTTTTTCTTAAGGCCCTGTATTTTTTCCGTTGAGGACGAAGTAAATATTTTCTCAATTTCATCAATCTTATAATGATTCTGATACTAACGCAAGGGTTCAAGTGCTGGATCAGCCTATTGTGCCCTTGACACGATAGTTTAAACATTGCCGGCATCCACAACTGCGCGATAATGAAAAAAAAATCTGCTTTGCACAACCACGAACCAGCTTTTGCCGGTGATTTTTCCGAACCGGAATGACTTGGTACCTTCATGAAAATAGCCAACTACTTAAAGACCGGCAACACATCCGCAAGCTCTTCTTTGTTGTCGATATCCATTGGGTGGTAGTCACTTTCTATCAGGTGAGCCTTTCTTGTCAGCCCCAGTTCCATTAAATACCAACTTGGGAGCTGTTACTCAGAAATACATAACTAAACAATCAGTCCGTAACAGCCTGTGAATGTACCAATGATGGGCTAAAGGCCTCCTCTCCTCTTTTTGAGGAGAAGGTTTGGATCTTATTCCACCACGCTGCTCCAAAGCGGCTTGGTAGAATACACATGTGGCAGAATTTCAGTGAAATTAGACACATGCAGGTTTCCTCACGATGTTTTCCTTCACCGTAAAGCACGA
This sequence comes from Nymphalis urticae, assembly GCA_905147175.2. Classification (NCBI taxonomy): domain Eukaryota; kingdom Metazoa; phylum Arthropoda; class Insecta; order Lepidoptera; family Nymphalidae; genus Nymphalis; species Nymphalis urticae. Next base: position 3,560,653 of record LR989995.1, on the reverse strand, counting down.
GATGAATTATAATCACAAATTAAGCACATGAAAATTCAGTGGTGTTTGCCCGGGTTTGAACCCACGATCATCGGTTAAGATTCACGCGTTCTAACCTCTAGGCCATCTTAGCTTATAACTAAACGAACCAAAAAAAAAAATTTTTAGTACGGGGCTTGAACCCAGAACATCGGGACTTAAAACCTTATAAACTAGCCGCTTGACCAACGAGGTCAAAACAAAACAATACAAAACGACAAGTTATTGCTCTGACGTAAAGTTTAATAGAAAGAAAAACACGTAAATTGATAAATCACATCGCAATCGTTATTATATCGCATCATTACAATATTAGAAAGTCTAAATCATAATGTTTTATATCTTATAACGTTACATTAAGGCTTGAAAACGTGAATCTTGCAACATTGCTGGTTCAAACCCAGAGAAGGAACACTGTATAAGTTACTTAAATCGTATTAAGGAAAACATCGTAAGGATTCAGGTGCATGCTGCCATATGTACATTTAAGTAAAAAATTGTCCATTTTTGCTTAAAAAATATTTTTAATACATAAATGAAAAGTTTATTAAAACAATATATTAATGATTTTTTTTAAGTATAATATTATATTTTCAATATCAGACTGAGGAGGCACAGTGAGTGAATCATATACGAATTGCGAGTTCAAATTGACTTACCAAGAATGCAAAACGGATGCACGAGTTTTCATAATATAATTAATTTGTGTCTGTGGTGCATTTGTCGGATAAAACTTTGTTATGTGTGTGTGTGCATCTACCAACCCTCGATGGTGCAAGTTTGGGGTATAAGCTCCACTACAAGAACAAGGTCTTCAGTAGGATTTTGCACTAATTTTTAAGTTTTATTTTTAATTATTCTTGTCCTTTATTATTTATTTGGTTTATCTAGTTTTTTTTTTATTTTGCTTTAAATTTTGTTATTTTAAATGCATTTTTCAAATATCCATTCTTAATACTTTAATACTATGTATACATTTAAATACGTTTGAATTTTTTATACTAAAGTAAATTTTATATTTAAATTAAATGTCATCCAAATACTTATTTGAAGTCTTTTAAAGCAATTTCGTTTGAAGGTTAATGTAATTTTAAGTTCACATTGTTCTTAGGTACTTGAACTTTGACATTATGTATTTATTAAACATCCCATTTACGATACATATATAGTAGTTTTCTATACATATATATTGTCTTATGGAGCTGGCGAGCGTTTCGATATATGATTTGCTCATGTTTCATATCATAAATATAGATAAAGTTCATTCCACCACGCTATTCCAGTGCGGGTTTTAGGTTACACGTTGAATATATGAGCGGAGATGGCCCAGTGGTTCAAACCCGGGCAAGCACCACTGAATTTTCATGTGCTTAATTTGTGATTATAATTCATCTCGTGCTTAACTGTGAAGGAAAACATCGTGAAGAAACCTGCATGTATCTAATTTCACTGAAATTCTGCCAACCCGCATTCGAGCAGCGTGGTTGAATGAGCTCCGAACCTTCTCTTCATAAAGGGAGAGGAGGCCTTAGCTCAGCAGTGGACATTCACATGCTGATACTGTATTGAATATATCACCATCGACCACTAAATGAATTATTATACTCACAAACACATGAATGGTACTTTCTCAGATTTGAACTCGTAATCTTTAGCTTAAGCAGCATGATAAGGTTAATCACGCTAACAGGGCGTTCACTCTTATGGTATATAGAGACGCCTTACAAAAACTATTTGCTTTTCCTCCACTTAGTGAAAATTGAAAACATTAAAATGAACTCGGCTTTGAAGTAAAGTTATTATTTAAATGCCATAGCAAAGATTTTGTATGTTTATATTGAACAGATATACTATCACCACATTAATTTAGATCGAGACATCTTTAGTCAGTTTTATTTATTCCTGCGAAAATTTTGTTAGCAAATTCACACTAATATGTGTACTTAGTATTTGTAGTAAACATAAATTAACCAGCGTGATCTCATTTTTTTTAAATTCATTACAATGTACAAGGGTACAATGCAACAGGACAATCTTTTAGACGGTATTTTTCTGTAAAAATAGAAGATTTATTTTGTTTGCTTTTTTTTTTAAATTCTTTGTGATACATTGAATAAAATTAAACATAAAGTAAAAAAAAATCTAAATGTAAACTGGAGGAAATAACTTAAGCGATAAAGCTTTTGTAAGCTTTTTTGTGCAACTACTGTTCTCTTATTTTTAACTCTTTAAATATTTGCGATAAAGAGTATATAATAAATATTTATAAAATAGAAATAAGAATATTTTTATTTACATAATCACTTGTGTAGAGAATTTTGTAGTCGAATCTAAGTTTGGGCCGATTTTTCCTGTTCAGAACAAATATTTGCATAAGCTCGACAAATATTCCCAACCGAGCGTAGTGTTACGAGGACCGGTGAACCAAAAGCGTACAGAAAATTCGAGCTGAAAAAATCTTGACCGAATATAAAAATTGCAACGATATTTTTTTCTTGCGCTGAAAATAGTTTTCGTTGTGAGAAATATTTTATTTTTTTTATGGAAAAAGCACAGTTTAATGTAATTTAATTACAGTATTTTTTTTTTTGGAATTGGATAAGAAATAACATCCTTTTTTGATATCGGCGCTTTATTAAATAATACATTTTTATAGTTTTTTAAAATAAATTTCAAATTCCTTTTATGAGATTAATTTTATTATTTTTAGCAGTAAATATTTTTGACCAAAATATAATATCAGCTTAAAGCATTTACATACCAGAGACTATACATAATTCGTAAAATATTTTAGTTAATTTTTTATGATAATGTTTATCAGTAGGTCAGATTGCTTCTGTTTCGACTTTGGCTATAAAAAGAGCGTAAAAAAGGAATTCGATTCGTTCGAATAAATTTACCATTAGGTAACCTAGAATTTCGAGAAAATTCTAAAAGCGAAACATGAATCCCATTCGAATTCGATTCTTATCCTTGTTTATTAGAACATTTGGCAGGCGTCCACCAAGAAATTAAGCGGAACCGTTCCGATGGTAATAACATCGAGATTTTCTCCGTAATAAAATAAAATTTGTGAAAGAATTCGTACCGGCGCAATACATTCAGGGAGGCGTGTCGATAGCTCTCCACGGATTTATGTCAAATTACCTAGCCCATAGCCCATTGACCTCGTTTGAAAAGACTTTGGCCCAAGTTACAGGGTAGGAATATCTAATATTTATGATTTATTATGGCGGCATTTGGTTCATTTTTCGCACAGTGAATTGGAATTGCGATTTATCGGGAAAATTTGGTTTTTTGCCACTATTCAGCACAAACATGATTTGTACAGTATTGATTTTGATATTCAAATCTTAAATGAATTTTATATTTAAATAATATTTATTATTAATAATAATAAATAACTTTATTCGCCAAAAAGAAACAAAGACAAAATTAAGGTACAAATCCATAAAAAAGAGTTAACAATATGATATTTGACGATTTGGTGAAAAGGTCGTAGTCTCAGCTAGGCTGCTTTTCAGTCTACGCCTTGTACATATGCTGCCAACACAAACGTTACAGTTATTGCAGTAAAAGGTAAACGAAGATATAATTACTAAATAATAAAAGTAAATACAATTTATAACACGCCCAATAGGCAAAAATAAAAAACATGCAAGCATTACTAAAACAGAGAGATTTGCTTTTTTTAGTATAATGATTAATCTAAAAAATTAATACAGTCATCCACGTTACTACAACAGTACATGCTACACCTAACCAAAATAAAGTCTCATTTTGTCTTTAATAATGCTACCTGATAAAACAGTAAATAAAATACCAAGATCTTAATCGTCGATTCAAGGTTCAAATCGGATTCAATCTTTACAAGCATCAGTAAGTTTTCACCTGATTAATATGCTTATTTTTTCGTACTTTTTTTCACACTTTTTGATTTTGGTTACATTTATGGGTTGAATAACGATTGGGCCAGTTATAAGAAAATATTTATGTGGTCCAAATAACAATTGGATTTAATTTATATCAACGTAAACCTACATCCAATTATAATATGTATTCGAAAATTAAAAAAATCCTTATACTCTATATCTTATAACTTAAACCCTTCTAAATATGCCAAATTCTTTTTTTCATTTATTACGAAGGAAGGACAATGATTTATGTAATACGTACGCCTTAGGTTTTATTGCCTGAAGTCCAAGGGAATTCCTTTTGGTGCCTTCATAAAGTTCCTTTTATTATCACTCGCTACCACAGTTATTGTAATGCACAATTTGCAAAATAGCTTCTACATTGTTTTGCTGACCCTTTTAAGTATTAGTAACATACAACAGCAGGCTAGTAGATAATATATGTAAGAAACCTAGTAAAGTTGCATTCTATAATCATCTCGGTAGTAGTCTGAGGCTCCTTCTCTATTAAGGGGAAGCTTATCAGCTTATACATCCGCGCTACTTCACAGCGAGATGGTCGATATATTTTTAAATTATTACGAAATACATGCAGATGCTATCAGTACTGACAAGATCAAGATAAACACGAATTCAGCACAAGTTTAACTCGTCGTCAGTAATGGATTTGTAACCGCTTTTCTTTAAATATTGTAATAAAAACGTGTATAACTAATTACAAAGCCATATAAATCTTTATAAATAAAATTCCTATACCAGTGTGCTATTAATTCTTCTAAAGGTCCTGACCGATTTTGATGGAAAAAAAATTGTACCTTCGGATTCACTTGGCTGGATCTTATCTAACTAATGCGTGTAGCTGTTGCCGTTAAAAAGATTGTCTTTTTAATTTTTCAACGTTTTTTTAAATATTTTATATGATTCTTAAATTTCAGCCTCATAATATAATAAAAAAAACTCTCAATATGTGTTTATTTATGACTAAGTAATCTTGTTCTTCTTAATAAGGTAATAATATAACTATCAGTTATCGCATATACACTCAGAATTTATCTTTTTATTTTTATCAAAATGTATTTTATATAAATAACAATAAATTGTCATTGTGGCCCTGCCCCCACATTCGGAGGGCACGCCTGCTCTCCATCCGTAGTATTATTATAAATCTGTATCAATAAAAATCATATGCTTTACAGATATAAACAAAAGAAAGAAAAGGTAGTTTGTTCCTACCTGTTTTATGAGTTATATACTCAAATGATTAAGGAAGTCATTAAAAATCTTATACTTATGTCTTCTTTTTTTATGTTTTAGGCGGACGGGCAAATAGGTCACCTGATGTTAAGTGGTCACCACTGCACATAGATTTTGGCGATGTAAGAAATCTGAACTATTCCTTACATCGCCAATGCGCCACCAACCTTGTGAACGAAGATCTATCTTTTATTACTGTAGATACACTGGCTTACTCACCCTTCAAACCGGAACGAAACAATACTAAGTATTGCTTTTTAGCGGCAGAAAAAGGTGGGCTTGCAAAAAACCCTACCTAAAAAATTAATAATTAATTATCCTCATTAAGATTATGCGACAAATTAGAATCTATTAACTCTGCGCTCCCTTTCATGAGAAGTAAATCTTTCTTAATAAATAAAAATGTATGTTCGTATGTTCCTATTGTAATTAAACTTTGATGTTCTGCGTGTTCCAGCACAACTCCTGGCTAAAAAAAACTGTGTATTCTTGTCCTTCAATATAAACATTTTATGTACACCCTTACTCACCCACACTCTACTCGTGCAAAGCTGGGTTAGCTAGTTATATAATGAAAATAACAACTAATTTCAGATACATAGAGCTATGCTCTGAGGCTATGTCCTAATTAGTACGTTCTATAAGATCTGAGTGACGTCATTCGTGCCTGTATTTCCCCTTTCATATCGGTCTATCCTTTGTCTCTGCATATGTGATTGAACTTATCTCTTGGAGATCTACAAAGCGTTCAGCTAATCACTTAGATACGTTATCATTCACGATTCTATTTATATATAACATGTAGTTAGTGTAACAATAGATAAATTATTTTATCAATAATAACATCTTTTACTTATACGAGTTCACTTGATTAGTTCCAGATTACTTTGGACATAGTTTTAGTTTATTTTTTCCTCGGTTTGATAAAGCTTCTATGATATGATTCTTATTTTTCAAAAATGTTCCTCTTATTAAAATTTTTGTAATTTCCGTCTTATTATTATTTCATAAATGAACAACATACATATGTAAATAAATGGCATGAAGAATTAATAAAGCATGATATTAAATGCCACACCTCTTTTGACGTAATTCTTAATTGCAATATGGGCCAACGAACTTCCTTTCGTGAGTGATTTTACTTTTCCTCTTGGCAAACGCGATGGCGCTTCTTCCTAAGAAGGTCACTGGTGTTATGCTGTGCTTTCAAAATCTCTGAAGACAGTGCATGTAGACTATTAAGCCGTTTCTGTTACGTAGCATTGGACGCCCAGTTCATCAGATCATTGGTTTTGGTGGTGGAATTATATTATCGAAAAACCTAAAATAAGAATATTATAATTTAGAATTCAAATTTAGAATAATATACAGGCACAAGCAATAATAGCCAACATGTTAACGAATGTAACTGAATACATGGACCAAAGCATGGAATTATAATATTTACAGCTATACACGAACCTGTAATTTCACCTCAAAGCGAATAATCAAAGCTCTTTATAATGGTTAAGAGCTAATATTACGGATTGTAATTTAATTAATCTTTATGGAAATGTTCTTGATATGGTATTATGTTATCTTCATTTATTTATTATTTGATATATGTGTAACCTTCATTTTCTCCAAACAAAAGTATGTTCCAAAGGCAGACAATATCATCTAGGTATTCACTGAATTCAAAAGTTCTTAAAAATACATAAACTGATATATAACAGACTGAATACACAGTCACACATAAAAAACACACACACATAAAAAAAATATTTATCGTATATATTTTAAAATGACTAAAATCAAGTGTATTGGGAACATAAATTTATGTAAACTTAATTTAAGCTAGCCAATCAAAATGCAGTATTTACTCTTAATGTTTTATAATTCTGTTTATAGATGTTTCTTACTTTTTTATATTAGTAAAAAAACTTACAATAATAACGAGACTGCGGAACTCCGATTTCGAATATGGTGGTGTGTAGGTATTATGAAAACGAATTTCCTCTTCAGTGGAAATAAAACAGCGCCTGAAGGTGGGTGGGAGGCAATTTGCTATAAATCTACTCTAGATGGAAATGTTCGAAGGCGTTTTTAGCTGCGACCGCCATTGTTTCAGAAATAATAGCTATCATTCGAAAGGTGTTTGTTAAACAATTTTTACCCTTAAATATTTTAAAATTGTCGTCTCGATTCTCAATCGATGTCTCAAAGATTTGGTATTTTGATGTGATAATTTTTATTGGGTCAATCCGGGATTTGAACACAGAATCCCTAAAACTTAGACGTTATATCCCTTAAAATATATGTAGTAGTGTCTACACAGGCCATTTCATTGACCCTTCAAACTGGAACACAACTAATAATAGTCTATTTCGATAGTATTCGTAGATATAAACCTGAAATGTTCATATTCTATTATAAATGCCATTTGTTAATAGCTCTGCTATATTATGTACTACAAACAGTTACAACAGTTAAATATATATATTTAGTTTTAAAAAACCTTATGCCACTTAACTATTTATAACCAATTTTATTTTACTTTCAAAGTTTCGATAACACAATAAATATCATATGTTATTAAATTTCGACCAATAATATCACGTGAATTCGATGTCATAGTTTTATGTTACTTTTCTTGTAGTTGGTTATAAATATTGCTTTTTGGCAGGAGAATATGGTACGCATAGGGTTACCTACCCAGAAGGGCTTGCACAAAGCCCTACCGCCAAATACTGTATAAGTAAGCCAAAAGAATAACAAGGTATTTAATTACATTCCATGTTAAAGCTAATGGGTTATCATTAAAACATTTGCAAAATTACAACACGAAACGGGACGTGGTTTCTCTCACAGTGATATATTTTGGTCGAAAAGCAAATTTAAACGAATGTTTATCTTAATTAAATATACATTGTAAGGAAAGGACAGCGTTCTTGCGGTCATGTAACAATGGTAGGTAAAATGGGTAGAATAATTTTGTTCCATTCAATTCTAAACGTGCCCTAATGCCCTATTTAGGGGGATGTGGTCATTATCCGTTGGGTGTTACTATTTATTTAAAATATTATGCTAAATACATATAATTAATTTTGTGCGAAGCCTTAAAAATGTTTAAATTATTATTGAATAGCATGTAATAATTATATTATCTTAATGACCAGATTAGGGAATTATCACAATGTTATTGTTTCGTTGGAAATAAATCGAAGGATTTTAATTTTATAATCCATTAATTATCTAATATTTAGTCATTGCAGTACACTAGATACTTATATATTAATAATATTTTGCCAACAAATTATGTGAAATTCAGAGTATGAGATTGTTGCCAATGTTTAAAAATATATGAGTAAATAAAACATATCGAAACACAGATAACATATAAAGTAACTGCTTGGGAATATCCCTCCAAGGCCTCCTCTCAATTTTGAAGAGAATTGGAGCTTATTCCACCACGCTGCTCCAAAGCGGGTTGGTCAAATACACATGGTTTTCTCACGATGTTTTCCTTCACTGTCAAACTGATATGAGATGAATTAAAAACAAATTAAGTACATGAAAATTCTGTGGTGCTTGCCCGGGTTTGGACCCACGATTATCGGTTAAGATTCCCGCGTTCTAACCACTGGACCATCTCGGCTTTTATAATATAATAACATATAGTTTTCTTCAATAGTATTGTTATTTTAACTAATATAGCATTTATTTTAGTATAACTTTAAGTAAAAACATTATTTCTATAAAAATACCTGTTTCAGCTCTTTGTTATCTTTACTTAGTCACCAGATAAGTACGTACGTTTGTTAGAATTATATAAGAAACATGCAGGTACTGTCCCGATTTATTACCCCCAAGTACTAGACGAATTGTAAATTTAAATTATAAACAAAAATTAAGCAAATAGAACAGCGTTGTTCTCCAAGAACCCGTTATCTTCATTTGAGATCCTCCTTTTCTAATCACTGGATCTCCTCCTCCAACCTCGGTTCAAATTTGAATAATATATTATAATAATTTCGACGGAGCGTATATTCTTCTGTGCTTGTCACTGATAAATGAAACTGATGTAATTTAATATATTCAACAAATTGAAATCTGAACAAAAGGGTCATATGAAGTCATAATATCGTCTCGCAATTTCGCCGAGCACAATTAGCCTTTAGCTCTGTAAAGATATTCATTACTGGAATTCCTTCGCTTCATATTACAAAATCCAGAACTCGCGGAAACAATCATTTATGCTATAGAAACTATTCTAAAATGTTTCCTTAAATGCTTTATAATTATGAACCTTTAATAAATACGGTATAATGTTAAAAGTATATAAATAAAAAAAATATTGATGTGTATCTTATAAATTATGATTGTTAATAATAAAATCATTTAAAAGGGTTTTTTTTAATTAGTTGAAACTATATATTACGATACGATAAATTTATTTCGTGTTTTATTTTGTTGATAAGAAACTTTAAGTGATCAATTTAATACTTTTATTAAAAATACCTTATAAACAAGTTATTTATTTAATAAGCCGTATAATGTATATTTTGTCCCATTCCTGGGCTAAGGTCTCTTACATAGGATGGAAAACTCACTTAATTATGCCTTTATAATGTGCCTTCATTGCTAAACAAATTTATGAAACGACGTATATCTTTGGTATCACGTAACGAAGAACTTTATTTTAAAAATTATACAGATTAAACAAAACCTTCTATAAAAAAACAATAGATGGCGTTAGGTTGTTTATTTGATGTTACCGTAACCGTAATAGCCTGTGAATGTCCCACTGCTGGGCTAAAGGATTCCTCTCCCTTTTTGAGGAGAAGGTTTGGAGCTTATTCCAGCACGCTGTTCCAATGCGGGTTGGTGGAATACACATATGGCAGAATTTCAGTGAAATTAGATACATGCAGGTTTCCTCGTGATGTTTTCCTTCACCGTAAAATAAATTATAATCACAAATTAAGCACATGAAAATTTAGTGGTGCTTGCCTGTGTTTGAACCCACGATCATCGGATAAGGTTCATGCGTTCTTACCACTGGGCTATCTCGGCTTTATATGTATTATAAATAATATTATTTCAAACAGAAATTTTGCAGCTGAAAAATTAAATAGTTCTTGCTCGAATTGGAATCAGATACATTGGATGAAAACAATATTGTTTGGACCATCTGCTCAATGTTCGAATTTAATAATTTCCGTAATATGTAATATGAGCAAAAAGTTAGCAGAACGGAACCAGCAGAAAAGCTTGTTTTAACAGAGATGAATGCTATCATTCCGCTTCATAAATAAATGTATTTTGTGACGTTTTTCATTTCACATGCCATATTCCGCCCATTAGTCCGAGTAATGGACTCTGGCTGTTTGGTACAAGGCCGCTTACAGACATGAGTGAAAATTAATTAAAACATATACGTTGCGAAATCGTAAATAGACTACCTTATAATAATGTAAGGGTATTTATAGTAGAAGCATAAAATGTGTATGAAAATTATGGAATTTTTAAGTTCTTTATTCAAAAATGTAAGAAAAGTGTCTTTAATTTCAGTTGTATTTGTTTAGCGGTGAAGACATGTTATAAAGATCATGCATAATATTGGTTGTTCAAAGTTGTAAAAAATATATAATACCATTGATTAATATTATATACTTATGTACTTTGTTAAAAAATATTATAATTCCAAATAAGTTATTTTCTTATTTATTAATATGCTAACTAAACGTAACTAATGCCTTATTGCTTTTTACAAAACATTAACATAGTTTACGTATTCATACAGAAATTTGTATCAAATATATGTTATAAAATATTATGTTAAGGATGTAATAGAAATTTCTGTGTGCATACGTAGAGCGTAAATTCTTTATTGCACACATCACATTAAATAGATTAAAATATTTTATACGCTATTTTTTATTATTTGACAGAATATACCGTGAAATATTTTTTATTTTATCTTCTCCTAAATTTTTAGATAATAATCTACACTAATAAATAATACATAAATGAAAAACACAAAGGCAGCCTGGAATAAGAACGCTGAATATAAACAAAAGCGCAACGAAGTTCGATGTGAATGGAGTAGCTGGGAACGGCTAGTGGTTTAAATTTTTTTATATCAACTTCCAATGAAGATAGACATCGCGAAGATGATCACTGACCGTCTGGTGACCAATACGCTTTTAATTTATTCTATTTAATTTATTCTATAAGTTATAACAAATATATGAATAAAACAACTGTTATGAACGACGCTTAAAATTAAGCTAGTAGCTAAATGAGCTAACTCGAACAAGTCTTACTCGGCTGGGATGTCACGCCGAATTTTACTCAGATTTTATGGCGCGAATGCGACAGCGGTCACGGCGGGATAACGGCACGTCCTACGAGATTTAAAAAAAAGTTCACGAACGTCATGATCTCTTTTGTCACGCCAATTAATTTTACACGGATTTTCGAGGTTTAAATATGGCGGATAAGCGAGGCAGGGATATTTTTTAATTTATAATATTTTTAATTTATAAATATTGCATTTTTGAACACCATAACCTGCAGTGCTATTCCTTTAGTAATTACTCGGGAAATGTAATTGACAACTGACTTTACGGTGACTTATTTTGATGGCTGTGTCCTTTAATTGTTATAGCATAGGTTGCATATCACCTTCAGAGATTATATTAGAATGTGTTGAAGTGGCGCTGAAGTGAAGTGTGCTGAAGTGGTAGTGGTGGTAGGGCTTTGTGCAAGCTTGTCTGGGTAGGTACCACCCAATCATCACATATTCTACCGCAAAACAACAGTACTTAGTATTGTTGTGTTCCGGTTTGAAGGGTGAGTGAGCCAGTGTAATTACAGGCACAAGGGATATAAAATCTTAGGTCCCAAGGTTGGTGACGCATTGACGATGTAAGCGATGGTTAACATTTCTTACAGTGCCAATATCTAAGGGCGTTGGTGACCACGTACTATCAGGTGGCCCATATGCTCGTCTGCCTTCCTATTCTATATAAAAAAAAGTATTTATTTATTTATTTAACAAATAACAATTAAGGTTGTACCCATTTAGTGTAATTGTACAAAGGGTTGCTATGTTATGTTAAATTTCTAATACAACAGCTTGTGAGATATATATACTAACATCCCTTATATGTGATATTGTTCTGTATCACAAGAACACATTAATTAATTATCTTTATTGAAGGAATATACTTTTAATATCCTTTTATGTATGGCATTTAGAATAGGAGGAAGACTTATTACTTTAAAATTAGAATTTACTAATAAAATTTTAAAGTTTAACGGCCTTACCTAGTGGTTGTTTAGTAAAAAAAACAGTTGTTTCTCTTTCTGTCATCATTGATTTTACATTCGGAAGAAGAAGACAAAGCATTGTTTGCCTAATATTATATGACCAGATTTTAATAAACGAATAACAGGGAGTTATCCATCTATCAATTGGTGGAGCTTAGTGTAAGCCGTCTGGGTATAATACCACTCACCATATATTCTACCGACAAACAGCAATACTTAGTATTGTTGTGTTTCGGTTTGTAACTGTCACATACACTAGGTACATAACATCTTAGTTCCCAAGGTTGGTGACGCATTGGCGATATAAGGGATGGTTAATATTTCTTAGTGTTAATGTCTATGGTTGTTGGTGAACACTTACCAATAAGTATTCCATATATAAATAATTGCTACATGTGTTATCATATGAATAAATTTATTTTACTTTGTAAACAATAATAGGTATAAATTTGTTGTCTATACGAATGCCAGGGCAAATTTCGTTTTGAGTTTAGAACGTGTATCCGACAGCGGTCACGCCGCGGGATTACGTCACGTCCGTTGAGATTTGGAGCAATGTGCATTCTTGTTTGTCACGTATATTTAATTGTGCGCTAGCTTTTGATATTTGGATGAATAATTCAAATTATTCGTTTTGAGAAAATATTAATAGTAATTTAGAAAAATTTATTACTTTTTAATTTTTTTTTTGTTTTTTTTTTTTAGACATTTGCGTTGGCTATAATTACACTGGCTCACCCACGCTTCAAATCGATACATAACAAAACCAAGGACTGCTATTTCGCGGTAGAATATCTGATGTTTGTATTACACTCCATAATCCAATGTCCACTGCAGTTTAATGGTTACACATGAGGCAGATTGACATGAGCCGCCGAACAAGGGATGAATTATAAACACAAATTTTAAGCACATGAATATACAGTGTTACTGAGTCTGAACCCTTAAGCTTTGGTTTAGATTCACGTGTTGTAATAACTTAGCCATATCTCCTATATAAATTTACATGAAAAGATCAAATATTATGCATAAATCTACACCGTTATTGCTGACGGAGAAAGAATACATTTCACTGCCCCTTTCCCATGGGTGTCGTAAGAGGCGACTAAGGGATATCATCTGGTGGTAGGATGATATACATCCGCCTGGCTTGTTACCACCGTACGCATGGTGAAAATCTCGTGAAGTGGCTTGCAGCCGCGTTTCGAGGTCAGCCAGCGTACAGCCAGTGCCCGAGCGAGCATTGCCGCGATGGGTGTTGGTCCAGTGGAGACGGCGGCTGAACCAATGCCGGGGGAAACACGCCTCCACACTTTGCCCATCCCTATCGTGGCAATACGTCGCTCGCTTCACGTCTCTTTACGAGGCGTGAAGAGGCATCTTGCGGGCCGGCAAGGCGAGGGCGGCTAGTGCAGAATCTTCTTCCAGACTGTACTGGCCGTCCTCGCGTTTGGACTCTACTACCACTTAACATCAGGTGCAGTAGAGTCATTTGCCCACCCGGCAAATATATATATATATATATATGTTTCCTGCTAGACATAATTAGAGGTACAGATGTGTGAAGACAATGTGCAAAATAGAAGCGAAATATAAATCAAATTACTAAATATATCAAATTACTGTAATACACTTTAAAAGATAAGTGGTATATAATATTATAAACATTAAGTAAACAAAGTTAACGTAATTCTAGTCTATGTATACTCGTTCTTGTAACTTTAGTATTTGCGCAATTTGAAAAGCAATTTACATCAAAAGAACATTATCCTAGTAAATAACGTTTAGCCTCTTGATATAAGATCATTATAACTTTCACAAGACCTACTTATTTAGTATACTAACTTTGTATGGCTGTGAAATATATTGTAACATATTCTGTTATTTTTTATTTCCACAATTGACTTTCTTCATATTAAGTAATGTTTTATTATTTGGCAGTTAAGCATAAATTATATTTATTAAACGATTCCTCAAAAGTAATTGAATATTTGATACGATTTTGTTCGTATGACGTCTATTAAACTTTTAGTGGTCAGTTTTCGTCGCATAAAATTCAAATGAGAAATTTCAATTTGAAAGAAGAGTTCTTCCTAAACAATCTGCACCTCTCTTCAAACCTCTAGTTCAAACAACGATGGACAATGACTGCCCATTGTCAAAAGATACCCCCCCCCCCATTTGAGACGAGACGCACATTATCGATAGCATCACAGGACAAAACTTTAAACTTCCATGTTGTACTTAAATCACGAAAAAAAATATTTACATAAAATCCATTGCTGCATTATATTTAAGTACACGATGTTAGAATACACAAAACAAGCAATGTAAAGTGATTTTTTGTAAGCGTCTGTTTTAAAAAATATATAGGAAAAAGATGGTGTGAGATAGTGCGCAAGGGTGCATATTTGATCGTTTCTGATGAGAATAAAGTCGGGGTGTGTTTAAGCCTTGAGCTCGTTTAGAGGGGTGGTATTCCGCGTGGATCGCATTTCTTTAAGGAAAATGGTTTTTATATGGCTTTCCAACATTATATGCATAAAACATGTTTTGCATGTATTTTTGAAATATTCACTCCCACGTATATTCACTCACACCCGAGCTTGTTATGAAAAGCAAAAGAATAAATATAGTGGGATGAAAATAAAATAAAATATTTTTATAGTATTGTTCCTGCGTCTGTTAGTCATTGCGTAACTTCTGAAAATCTTGACCAAATTTACTCACATTATATAAGTTTGTGTAGTACCAAAAAAGAAAATCACGAAAATCGTAACCGTTAGATAAAACAGAACTCGAGTTATTATTAAAATTTATTCGGTGTTCCGATATTTTTCGAAGAGAAGACGTGACCTCTATTTCTAATATATTTATGTATATATAAAACAGTAATATTTATTATGAATACATGTATGATTTAATATCGACAAAAAATTATTAGGCATTAAGATAAAGAGAACTGTAAAAGTAAATAAGTTTAAGTTTTTACTGGTGTAGGTATCACACACTCATCAGATATTCTACCGCAAAACAGTAGCACTTTGTATTATTGTGTTCCAGTTTGAAGGGTGAGTGAGCCAGGTTAAATACAGGCACAATAGACGTAACATCTTAGCTCCCAAGGTTAGTGGCACATTGGTGATGTAAGCGATGGTTACATCTCTTACAGTGTCAATGTATATGGGTGTTTGGTGACACTGACCATCAGGTGGCCCATATGCTCGTCCTACCTATACTATAAAAAAAGTAATTTCAATAAAGGTTCTCACAACAACGACAAACTTTCGTTTTATATCAACATTGTCTAATTCAATATGCCTGAAGTGTTCCAAGTAGAACCTCGGTTACATTATTTAAGATCGATTGGTAGATTACGTCTCTAGTGGTTTATTTTCTTGGCTCATGTCCATAATCGGTGATGTCTGTATTACTTTAAGCTGAGGCAATGCTGGGAGTCGAGTAATAAATAACTCGAGTAAAGTGCGCACGTATGTATGTCTGTTGTGTGACATAACATGATATAATCTCTATATGAAATTGCTTTTTGAAATAAATCATAATACTATTTATTAAAGTCAATGTATAGTTGCCTTTATGATTCAGTATCTTTCCAAACATTACTTATATATTTCATTGTGGGTACAACGACGCGTTATTCGTTCAACATTAAGTCCAATCAATCTTTGAGGTTTTCACATATCGATTCTATTATACACGTGTGTGTGTTGAGTGAGTGTTTGAGTGTTCTTCATCTCAAATGACGAGAACAAATTGTAATGAAGATTTTGGACCAATTTCTTCCAGTGTGTAATATATATATATAAGATAATGGCTTTGGTCGATTAATGAGAATAAAAGCAATTTACGTTAGATAATATTTGTTATTTAATATTGAAGCATTACATTTACTTCTAAATAATTCTGTAATATTTTATTAAATGATACTTTTAGCTTGTTTAACATATTAGAAGCTGCATCAACTTCATTCAACCATTTATCAAAATATTTCTAATCTCAAATAATTCTAAAGATTGATTTTTTTCCAGGATGTTTTTTAACAAAGTAACAATACTGGTTGCCTTTTTATTTACAACAATGTTGCGTATAAGTACAATAATGTTGTCAATTTTATACTCGAGAAACTCTATCTTTACGATAAACTTTTAACATTCCACACTGTTTCCTGTTTGTAGCGATTCTAAGTACTAACTACTAAGAAAAGGTATTCGTGTTTATAATAAAATCCCGAAGATATTTTTAGTTTCTCACATTATTTAAAGTCTAAATAAAAATATATAAATATAAAATATGCAGAACATAAAATATAAAAGTGTGGAGTTCGATATTAGTTCATTAATGAGTGATATATACATTTAATTTAATTAATACATAACTTTTTTTTATTACGAATATGCAAAATAAATGTTGCTTTGCTAAAAAAAGCAACAAATTGCTGATCGTACGATCGTATTCATGGCTTCGTATATGATGCACAGTCATTACGTCTAAAACTACGATGTTATGTTCTTTGTACCTGTAGTTACATCACAAGCTTCAATTTCTCTCAATCTTTAAACCTACTAAAATCAAACTACATATAACACCTTTTTAATGGAAAGTCAAAACATAGTCCTTATTTCAAGTCAACGATAAAGTTTATCCAAATTAATGTGCAGACGCAAAGTAACTATCGACTGAGTCCAGGTGCCGAGGTCACTATTTCTGCTTCCAATTACTTAGTATTAGCTACGTAACCGCGACCACTGGGGAACTAGCAAATAAACAAGATCCTTTTCCAACGATACCACTTAAAGGCTGTGGTGAAAGAAAATGGGGTGAGGCCTCACTTGTAGCGATGTGGTAACAAAGTTATAATATAAACGTAAACTACGTGTAATACTTTGAAATTATTCAGCGAACTGTGACAAAATGCATCCTACTAATATTATAAACGTGAAAGTTTGTATGTGTGGATGGATGTTTGTTACTCTTTCACGCAAAAACTACTGAATGGATTTCAATTAAACTTTCCAATAATATAGCTTATACATCAGAATAACACATAGGCTACAATTTATAAAGATATTGTGAGAGCTGTCCAAAATATGACATTAAATGTCAAGTAACTAGGAAAAAACCTATTTTGTCATGCTGTGGAGTCAGAAGACGAACTTATTGAACAAGTTTTTCCGAATATGCAACAAAACATTGTTGACGAAAATTGGTTGTGAGAAAGAACCATACTAGCACCGAAAAATGAGACTGTTACGAAAATAAATAAATAAATCTTGGCCAAAATAAACACCGAAACTTCAGTGTACAATTCTATTGACACAGTTATGTCATCTGATGACACAACAAGTTATCCCGTAGAATTCTTTAACTCTTTAGAGTTGTCCGGAGTACCATCACACAAATTGGAATTAAAGGTAGGTGTACCTGTTTTGTTGATGCGTAACCTGGACGCGCCAAGATTATGCAACGGTACTCGGTTGCGAGTTAACGAACTAGGAAGGCACATTGTGAAGGCCACAATTTTAACTGGAGAAGCCAAGGGAGACAATGTTCTTATACCGCGCATCCCAATCATACCCAATAACTTGCCATTCAATTTTAAACGCCTGCAGTTCCCGTTAAAAGTCGCATTTTCAATGACGATCAACAAATCGCAGGGTCAAACCTTAAAGGTAGCAGGCATACATTTAGGCACGCCAGCTCACGGTCTTTTTCTCACGGTCAGCTCTATGTGGCTTGCTCACGTGTTTCCAAAGCAAAAAATCTGCATGTTTATGCTGAAGGAAAAAAATCGTTAAATATAGTTTATAAGAGCATACTGCAGTAGCTAGATAACTATAGGCCTATGATCAGGGTTCTGCAGTGCCTAATTACCGTATATTTATTATATTGCCAATTTTCTTATGTTAAAATATTGTCAAGCAGTTATATTTTTCAAATGCGACTCAAAAAATATTTATGTCATAATGTTAGTTCTTTTCTACGCCACGCTAATATAAGCTACTCCAAATACTAATCCTGCGTAGACGAAGTCGCGGGCACCAGCTAGTTTGATATAAGATAATAACATTTAAGAACACACAACAACAAAGAATTCAAAGATATTTACCCACCATATTTTGTAAGCGATATTTGATATTTCATCTTAATAGAAGAAGATGCATACACATAGTAGGGAGTAGGGCATTATAGATTTGTATTCACTTGCAATCAGAACAAGACAAAACCTTATTTATAGTCGAGTTAGCGTTGACGTCTCCAGTCTCTTTGAATATGTCTCATTTTACTTATAGTTATAAATATTAATAGCAAAATTTGTATGAGAGAGCGTGTGCGTGTGCTTAAGATATGGTGTATATTTTCATTAATGTTATCTATTGGAAAACGGGGTCACCGTTACTACACTTACCGTCTAGTGATTCATTTGTCAGCCTGTTTTTTTAACAAAAATTAAGAAAATATCGCAAATAGCTCGTTATCACTACGACCAATCCAAGAAGTTGCGGCGACAAGAGTAACCCTCTAGTAATTTACGGTTCCGTAGTTTGTTGCGCCTAAGGAAACACTTTATTACGGAAAATGTGCAAGTTCGCGGCAAAACTCTGTTTGTATTAAACAGCTTCGTTTCGTATATTATATACAAAACAGCTCTTCTGAAATATATTACGATGACGTTGAAATTATTACAACATCCAATTCATGTTAAAATCTCATAACATCCAATTAAATCGATAATTTTAAACTATTCTCTGTACGAACAAAATCTGAATTGATAGATGCCAATTATAATAATAAAGGTATTTAACATGGTCTGTGCGCCACTCGTAGCTCGGTGGAGCTGTCCTCAGGGGGCGAAGATCCTCGGAGGAATCTCGCCCCCCGCACTCCTCGCTAGTGCGTACAGCAGCGCAAGGCCATCCCGGCTGCCGTCCTCCTCAGAGCCGTCTGAAATAGGACACGCGAGGCCCTCGCCTCACGCATCCACGGCTCCAGGGTTACGCCCCTTCTTATAGCACCTAACTTAGTCTGCGTTGTTCAAAACTAAACAAGAATCATTTTCGTCATGCGTTATATTATCGACTACAAACGCTTTGCCTAATTCGCTAAACCTACATGCGCCGACATATACATGATATCTTTATTATTAGATATGTCTCCCTGATTGATTGCAGCCATTCTCAAGAAAGACCACCCGTTTGCACTGGGTATATAATAGAGTTACTCTCATCTTATGGGACGGCAAATCCGAATGACTGGTATGTTCAGGCACGACAAACGGTTTTCCGAGGCTGTAAAAAAACCAACTTCCAGAATGAAGCTGCTACTGAGAAAGTTTTTTGGTTCAACCAGGCATTGATTTTATAATAGGATCTATAACCTTATAAGCTATCTACAAAAGGTAACACTAGAGCACGACCTTCAACCGTGTGACTCTCAATATCTTACAAAAGTTTCAAGTTCACGGTGATAAGGTATGTTCTGTTTTTGTACAAAAAAAATCTTATTCATATAAATATAAATGTGAATTTGTGTATTTCAATGTTTGACACCAAAATTGCTGAACAGATTCTAATGAAGCTTGGTTCATATATCATTTTCACACGATCTATTTTGTTGATTCTTAAATATATTTTGATTCATGCATAAATAAGTGGATGAGAACAGTTAGTACTTAAATAAATGGTATAGTTTGTCTATGAGTTGGTGGATTTACACAAATATATGTATTTTGTTCGACTTTGAAACTTTTACATCACAATTTCGAGATAGATAAAGGCCATGTGTTTATATATTGTATATGACGTCACAGCGTCAAATAAGAGAAAACTAAAAGTTATTATATTTGAAAACGTTGGTAAAACTAGAACAGATATCAAAACTTTGTGTCTAAAAGCGATTTGTCGGTCTTAAAACCATCTGTATAGAAAACTCCGCAACATATTATGTATAATAGAATTTTATTGAGAGCAGAGATGTGACTTCAAAATAGGGCAAGCACCAGGAAATTTCATGTGCTTAATTTGTGGTTATGATTCATCTCGTGCTCAGCAGTGAAGGAATTATCGTAAGGAATACTGTACATTGTGTCGTGTGAAAAATTGCCACAACCTGTAGGGGTTTTTTTGTAAGAAAAATTAGCGCAGTAATCGCTTGTTAAATGAGATATGAGCATCAACATAGTATATCACTATGAGTCGGTTAGCGATATTTCACTGTAAGTAATGAAGTGTAGTAATGAAGAATTAGTTATCTATATCTAGAAAGGGTAAATAGGTGCGGTTAGAAAGATTACTGTCGTTATTGAATAATATATAATTATGAAAAATGAATAACATAATATTATTTTTGTTTTTATATGAATCAGTTGGTTCAAGATAGTACTACAAAAGAATGAAAGAATTACTAATATTTACCCTGAAATTGTGACGCTTGTTTTTAGGAGTGACGGATAATAACCAATGGTCATGTCCAAGTCAGGATTATGCCTGAGACATTCACATCGCCACGCCGTCTGTATACCCTTGAGCTGTTGATGGGTAAACGTAAATAAAATAAAATAAAAAAAATGTTCTAATGTACAAAACGGCGAAAGATACGTTGAAAATAAAATAAAATGGACGAATTGACTTTCATTTTTGCGCCTACCGTCATTTTTATTTTTATTTTTTTAGCTACTATTGACATTCGATTTCATATTAATTTATGCGTTTATATTTGCGTTCGGGAATTTAGTTAAAAACAATATATAATACATATGTGAACAGTGGGCGGTAATGGGTAAAGGTGAAATAATTAAAAAGAAAAATGATAATATTAAATTAAACTAGACATTCATTGATAACATAAGTAGATACATTTCGTTAATAAACAATTTTTATTTTTATCATTCGTTTTGGTAAGTTTATCACCAGGTCATAGAAAACAAATATTATATTACATAATGCTATAAAACTGAAACGGTTAGTACGTTTGTTCGTTGAATTATTTATAAATGTTTTTGTACGTTCTTTATTTAAACACTGATTTCTATCTTTCTGTCATTGTCACAGATTTGACATTTGACAGAAGATGACATTTCAATGTTAAACTAATCATAATAAATAAAAATAAATATCTATTATAGAATAACATAGTTTTCATTCATCATCATTAAACGATTCAAAATTTGAAACCGAATAATCTCATATCATGTGTCATCTATTTTATACGTTACATTGGCAGAATATTTTGCGCTCAAATAGCGTAGATACACGCCAGAAAAGAAAAAAAAAGAATCAAAAAAAAGAATAACAAAGAAATGATGATGAAATGATGAATGATTATTATGTTGATATTTAACAAAACGGCACTTGGGCGTAAAAAAATGTAAAAATAATTGCACTAATAGCGGGTTCACGCGCCAATCAACTGCTAAATCGAAAGTGCATTGAACCGTCTGAACAGATTTAAATCAAAGTTACGTTACAAAAACCGTTTCAATAAAAGCTTTCAACTTTTGTTGATTTCAGTCGAATAAATAATAAATTAATTATTTAAATATTTATGTCACATGATTGATTGATGTTTTTTATTACAGACGCGATTATAAAATGTGTACTGATGAATGTTTTATAATTTACCATTTTGGTTACCAATGTTTCAATTTAAATTAAATTAAACCGTTGAATTTCATATAAATTCAAATAAAAAAAAACATAATCCAGCAACAAATTTCAACTAAATTAAACCACGTTTACACGCGTGTAATTATTATTAATCATGAAATAAATCTCAGCTTGGTATAAATTTTATTAAAATATAAAATTTTATATTCAGCACATAATAAACAAATTCTATATGTTTAACAAACTTACAACTACAAATTATCATTGTTCTATTACTATAGTTATATATACATTATTATAGTTCTTTACATCCAATAATAGTTCTGACTATTGTCACTAGACGGCGCTGTTTTCATTTCATACATATCGTAGTTAACGTCAACGCTGTCGAATAAGTAAGAAAACTCACACCGGCACACTGATTGATCAATCGTTAGAAATATATACAATTTACTACCCAGTATTACAGCTTTTGTGTTCGCAATTCAGAAATGCTCCTTAAATAAATCAGCGCCATCTATTATAACACATATAAAACAGTTTTTAACATTTAAACAATTCGTCTACATTTAGTGATAGTTACAGAATTACTCTAGTCTAAATACACGATAACGATTTGTTATTAAATTAAGCAAACGTATAAATATCAGTGCATTTCGTTGTACGTATTGAAATAGATCGTGAACTTCGAAATGGCAAGAAAATTACATTACTTCGACCTAAACGGTCTCGCTGAGCCAATTAGGTACATCCTGCACTATGGAAAGCATAAGTTCGAAGATGTGAGATACCGATACAAGGACTGGCCAATCAAAAGCGTCAAAGATTGTGAGTACCTAATCTTATACATAAAAAAACTAGCGCTTAAACCGCGCTTTTATGAATGCTAAATACCAATTTTAATACCCCACTTCAAATGTAAATGATTTTCGTACAAACTTTCATCCTCTTTATCAATACGGTGGGGGTTGAATTTTCAAAGATATTTGCCTTAGTGCGAACCTACTGTGTAAAACCCTATGCAAGTTTCACAGTGCTAGCTCCATTACTTTGGGCTGTGCGATGATATGTCTGTGAGTCAGTCAGTTATTTTTTTATATATACAGATGGATGGATGGATTATATACTTCGATACTGTTTAACCAATCGGCATATATACCAACACATATTTTTATGTTGTTCATTGAGTAAAAATCGTTATTTACAATACCTTTCAGTCATTGATCACTTATTTATATACAGGCATTTACAATAATATACGTAACAAGGTACAATTTTACTGGTGGTAGGGCTTTGTGCTAGCTCGTCTGGGTAGGTACCATCCACTCATCAGATATTCTACCGCAAAACAGCAGTACTTGGTATTGTTGTGTTCCGGTTTGAAGAGTGAGTGAGCTAGTGTAGTTACAGGTACAAGAGACATAAAATCATTGGCGACGTAAGGGATTTTTAAAATTTCTTACAGTGCCAATGTCTAAGGGCGTTGGTGACCACTTACCATCAGGTGGCCCATATGCCCGGCTTCCTATTCTATAAAAATATATATTTTTTATACTACTATTTATAGATTCATTAATTCACTTGCTTATCAATGAGGTCCTCTGCAGTTATATTACATTACCTTATTATTAAAGGTCGCACAATGTTATGAGCATGTGCATTTTGAATTAAAGCGATAAGAATACATAACATTAAATTTTTTTTGGTATTTATTCTAAAATAGTTGTATAATTTGTTTTTCTTATATACAATTACAAATATTCTTAGAGATGCTTAGATTCTCTTTGTCTTGTTTGAAGTTTGAAGTAAATAATATATAATACTATTTCCTTTACTAAACATGCTTCGATAATAATTTATATATATTTTGTAATTATGACTTGACTGAAAATTAACATGTACGTAAAATAGTAGATTTCGAAGGACATACGTCAATGATGGTATTCCAGAAGTTCTACTTCGAGCCTATCATAATACTATCTCACTCACTCTTCAACTACTTCTTCACATAGTAAAATTGGAAATACATCTTACTCCTTTACCGTTGAACACTAGATCAAATTATGATCATGAGAAAAAAGACAAATCAAGTACATAAATACTTACTAGATCGAAATGTTCGGTTAAGCTTTACGTGTTATTACCACTCGTCTACAAATATTATTCTAAATTTGTAGTGCGATTATCATAATCATTACTTTCAATATTTTTTAACAGATCATTATATTATACGTGTCTTCTTTTTAGCGCTTCCATACGGTCAATTGCCTCTCTATGAAGAAGGTAGTCGTACCCTGAACCAATCACTTGCCATCGCTCGTTATCTTGCAAACACCAATAATCTCTTACCAAGCGATCCCTGGGAACAAGCTGTCTTGGATTCTGTTGTATTCAATATCTACGACTTCTGGCAGCGTAAGTAAAAACCTATGTATTGTTTTGGATTATCAACGAAGTGTACACAAAATATATACGATCGACGTGTATTCAAATACTTTATTAAATTTTATTTGATTTAGATGCAATCACTAAATGCATGAAAATATTAGAATATGTATCGAAAAATGTAGACTTAAATAAATGAAAAAGTAGAATCTACATTTCTAACGGGTAGCTTTATATTTCAATGAAATAATATCAACTTTTCTTGAACTCATATAACACAATATGTCCATGTAACGTAATGCGGTTTTTATATGAATTTAATTAGATATTGCACATAACTTTGTTACAGAATTTTTTTTTCGAATCTTGTGTTAATATTCATATTCGTAAAGTTAAAGTCAAATATTGGTATTAAATACAAAAGCGTTATAATACCTTATTTATTGTAAAAAATTCTAACACCGATTCGAAAAGAAACACGGATCTGAGAAGAACTGGCGAATGGAACTCGGCAGCACTTTTATTGAAGTATTTATAACCAAGTGAATATTCATATTTGCAGGTGTGGTAGCCTACATCAAGGAACAAGATGTCACTAAAAAACAAGCGTTAAAGAAAGAAATCCTAACTGAAACTATTGATTATTTCTTTTCAAGATTCGAAAATGATTTGAAGAACAGCAATGGTTTCTTCGGAGGAAAGGTAGAGTCTAAGTCTAATGTATGTATGTGATTGAAGAATCATGAAGTATTGCATATGTATTATGAGTAATTTTACTCTTTCTATCAAACAGCACAAGCCTTGGGTACAATAAACATAAAACGACAATTCCAACATTTAATAACCGTAATGGCATTATTGTATTTAATTAAAATAATTTTCTTAACAAACAAAAATAATCTAAAAGCCAATGTTAAGTAAAACGGACACATACATATATTGTAATCTCTATTTGCACGGCTTTACAGTTAAAATCTCGGAGCACATTTCATTAACATACAACGAGAACCGACAGCCGGTCAGCGACAAAATTGTTGGTCCGACCTATGTAAACTGGTTTTAATTAGCGTATAAATACATAAATATAATATACTTCTGTTTTTAATATCTTTATATCTCGGGAAAGATAAACGGAACTATATAAATAATTAATCCTAGATTAAATAAGAGAATGGTCGTTGGATGAAAACAAACTATTTATATACATCATCACTGATAACAAAGTTTGCATTCAATTCGTATATAATGTAACTTTGTCATATTTATCACAAGTATATATTATGGTAATCTATTGTAACGTATTCTATTGTGTGTTGACTTTGGAGTAACGAGTAATCGTAGTACGTAGTATTACAGGTTTCTTTCCTTGATCACTCAATGGAAGTAATCCTTCTAAAGCTAGTAAATATTCAATAAAAAAAATAGAAAAGATAAACCACTAAGAAAAGTAAATACTAAATGCGTTGTGTTAATTTGTTATCCTTTAAAAACATGCTATGAGATCAACTTTATTCAATCGTGTTCAATCCAATTCTTCTTGTTAAATTACTCAATGAATATGGGTTTGTTTTGTACAACTTGGAGAATATACCACAAAATTGAAATGTCGTTTTTCTTGTTGTGTGTGTTGTTGAAAACACAGTGACTTATCATTGTATGTGTTACATTGCATTAAGTCCTCGTATACTTCCATTTTAATTATGAATGAAAAACAAAATCAATATTTTTTTCTTTTACAGCTGAGCTGGGCTGACTTCATCTTCGTTGGCATCGTAGAATCAACAAATCTATTCCTAGGAGAGGAAATCGAACGCAAATACCCACACTCCGTAGCGCTCATTCAAAAGATTAGAAATTTACCCGGCGTCAAGGAGTACGTTGCAACTAGGAAACCTTACGTCTTGTAAATTATTAAAAGGTTGATTTAAATTTCGAATAAGATAATTAAAACCTTGGTCTAAATAGTGATGTAAGAGCCATAGGTTCGACCTTGAGTCCTTAGGCTATTGACATCCCCACGATTTAAAACTGAAACGGAAATAGAAATATTAGTAATTCCTCAAATACTCAAACATTGCTGCTTATTGTAAAAGAAATTGAATTGTGTAATTTATATTTGTTTTTAATAAAATAAAATAAAAACTGATTTTTTATTTTTTTCTTATTTATTTTAGTCTATTAGTAATAAACGAAAACATACCCATAATGATGTGATAAAAACAATACACGTATTATTTTTTCATTTTGTAACAATACTTTATCCAGACATTGTTACATGTTCATATTATGAAAAATAATACTCTACGTTATTTAGTTAACGGTAGATGATTTTATCCATAGAAACATATACATTCAATAATAATATTTGCAAGAAAAATATCTATAAAAGATATTCGGTACGCTGGTGAAAGATCCTTTTTGATATAAATATTAAATGTAGCGAGAGAGGTCGGCCTGACTTTGATTATTATTATTATTTTACTCTTCTATCATAGATCAAAGATTTTATGGAAGGTTACACTCTCGCCAAGATTCAAGACCTATTATGGTGTAATATGAGAAGAATTTAAATTTGATTAGCCTGTTGGCGTGGTTGGTAGATACTTGCCTTTCACGCCAAAGGTTGTGGGTTCGATGCCCACCCAGGACAGACATTTGTGTGCATGAACATGTCTGTTTGTCCTCTTTTTTCCATAGTAAAACTCTGCTTAGTTTGGGATCAGATGGCCGTGTGTTAATAATGTCCCAGGATATTATTATTATATTTCCAAAATGACCTGGGCAAATGAGATTACTACCAAATGACATACCAATTTTCTCTAAAATTTATATTCTGAACGATGCTTACTTTATATTCTATTGACTTTAATAAATATATCTTAAGAAAATTGCGTGTAAGAACATTAATCGATGAAACAAATATTAAAAAGAAGTAAAGTAACAACTTGTTAATATACAACTGCTGGGAAAGACCACTTATTTTAAAAAGAAGGTTTGGAGTGTCTTCCGTGAAGATGCCTCATACACGAAGGATATCAAAACACGAACGAGTGATCATCTAAGATTCGCGTGGATCACGCGTTAAATCTACCAGACAATGTTATTGGTACTCAGAAAAAAAATCTCACCATTTCGGCAATTTAATCAGCATTAATTTCGCCTCGTTTTTTGTGCAAAAATGTTAACTACCAACGAAGTACTGTGCCAACAATATCACGAGGTGTTAGACTCCAAAATTACTTTCCTCTTAATTACTTTACGAAACTTCTTACGTTTACTTAACAATTCGTCGAATCTTCAAGTTGTGTATTTATTTTACGAACAATAAGTTAAGCTAACTTTTATTGAACTTCTCCGACTTTATTTAATACGAGTTGCTGTGTCGTGATTTCCTTCGCTTTGATATGATGATAATACGGGTTTTATGATTTTAATTCAATTATATTCTTGGAGAAAGAGAGAACAGTATATTATGTCTCCAATATTATTTTCGAGAAATTTCTAAGAGCTTTAGGCGATGCGAGTTGTATGAGATTAGAGCGTTAATTGGAATTCATAGTTATTGAATAACTCAATAATATACTAAACGTTTATGATGAGAAATCAGTGGATTATGCTTTGATACATGTAGCTGAATATAGAGGAATATTAATAATGTATATAAAATAGATATTCATAGTATTATATAATATATACATATAATACATTATATCTTGACATGGAACAATTGCATCACTAAATAATCCTAACAATCGTTTTTATTCAAGATCTGAAATGTAACCCGATCCTATAAAAATATTGGGATTTTCTGTTCTTAAATTTTCATTAGTTGCTCGAAATGTGGAAGTTGAGTGTTAACAATACAATACAACGATGAAAAAAGGTTTCGGTGTAAAAAAAATACTAATGGTTATTATAAGAGTAGTTTAAATAAGTATGGATCGAAAAATAAAAATTCGATGTGACGTTGTAACACAGAAAACAAATGTTTTGCGGTCGCATAATGCATTTTAAGAATAGTTCAGTTTTCTTAGTACAGATAAATTAAGTATATATGTCACAAAATTTTCAGCTTTATTTTTCCAAAACTTCATAAACCTATTAAATTATTAAAAATTAAAGATGTCGGAATCGAAAAACACTAATTACGTAAACTAATAAGAAAATACTTATACATTTCGTGTACGTTTTGATGTTAGCACAGTAGCATGAAGCCCATGCTATGTATAATTATATTTAGTTGAAATAAAGTATATACACAAATAATACTCAAATCAATTTGTAGTAATATAATTGATTTAAAAAATAAAATTGTTCATCGTGTGGTTTAATCTTAGCTCTTAGTTCTCAACCTACAGTAAATTAAACCTCTCTTTGACTAAACAAAGGCATTTTTCTTTAGCTTTATGAAAACATAATTTCTTTGAGAGAAGACTTCTTTAATAAAGGTTTTTTTTACGTTAAGGAGCAGCTGCTTATTTATGTATAATGAAACTGTATCCTGTTTTTATATGAGAAAATTTCTTAAATTTCTTTGAAGATTGATCATTACTTTTTTTATCATTTACATCAATTAAATTATTTATAACGGTGATAAGATTTGATTAAATTGTTATTTTTTTAAATATTTATTAGAGGATGGCAAGTAACGTATTTTATTGTGCTTAGACAATACATATTACTAAAGTAAAAAAAAAGCCTATAAATGTTCCACTGCTAGGCTGAGACCAACAATACCCTTGAAAAGGGTTTTGTAGCTTTTTGTCCAAAGCATAATATTGGGAACACTTGTGGCAGAAATTTACACATGCAGATTTCTTTAGAATGTTTGCCTTCATTGTCGACCACGAGATGAATTATAACACAAATTATAGTATAAGTGTTTGCCTGGAATTGAACTTTCAAAATTAATACATAATTGACATGTTTTCCTTTTTAAAGAGATAAATAAAACGAAAACTGATCTATTTAAAGATAAAAACATATAATTGAACAATATTTCAAAAGATTAGTGTCCTTCGATAAACTGTGGTAGTTATTTTGAATTAAACAAAAATCATAATATTAATGTCACAGAAACGAACTACATACATATGATCGATTTAAATATAAAAATGTATTAATTTTTTAAAATCCAATACTTCGATTTAAACAACAAAAACAAAATGAAATTTAAATGACTAAAAAAGCTAGAAAATTTTACGAACAATTTTAAATAGCAACATTATTTTAAAACTCGCTCCGTCTGACTTTGTTAAACACGGCCTGGATTAAAGTTGGGAGGCTCTTGATTTACTTTATTCTGACTTTCAGCCACTGTTGTCCGAAACTTAATTTATATAACAATTATTATGTATATATATTAAATAACTTGCTCTATAATTTCGAAACAAAGGAATTATATATATATTATATTATTGTATTAATATTTCGCATCTTTTTTATATAGAAAATTGGTGTTGGAAGCAATATTACCCATTCCTTATATCACTAATGCTTCATCCAATCTTGGAAACTATCCCTCGTGTCTATAGTAACACTGACTCACTGGCCCTTTAAACCGGAACACAACAATACTGAGTATTGCTATTTGGCAGTAGAATATATATATATATATATATATATATATATATATATATATATATTATATCTTTCTATTAGATATCTAGATATTATTATATCTTTCATATACTTTATATCTAACGACAACCCAAAAAACGGTTGTTTTTATTAAATGTCACAGACTGTAAAGTTAGGCATATACCAGATCGTTCCGCCTTCACGGCTATATCATTGTACTGATTTTAATGAAATTTCGTATAAAGCTTGACGTTCAAGGATATAGGCTACTTTTGTTTATTTAATACCAGACCCCTTCCCACTAACACCCGGGTGAAACCGCGAGCGATAACTAGTGCTTTATATTCTATACAGCGCATTGTCAATAAGCAGAATATATATCTTGTTTTGCATTCGAAAAAAGAAAAACTATACAATTTTTACCTATTTTGTTTACGCTTTGTGTCCAAGTTGAATAAAGTTATTAAAGCAAAATGTTTTCCTTAGCATGATTCATCCGAGCCTTAACAAAGCCTTATTAATAAAGAAAGGGCGGTGTGGATCGCAATATTTTAGACCCACTCTGAATTATCAACAGGTGTAGCCATCTACCACAAAATACAGTAATTTAATTAGGTACGATTTTTATTTTAACATTTATTTTACCTATAATAGTTGTAATGATCTTATTATATAGGTAATAATTATAACGGGAGGTCATCCCGACCGATTTCAGCCACGACGGCCAATCTCAAAAGAGATTAGCCAACAGAAGTGTGTCCGCAAACACAGGTGCACTCTCTATTCCTTAACTCTCATAATTCGATAGGACGGCAATCCAACATGACCGGAAAGTGTTCAGGCGTAGGACCAACGGCTTTACGTTTTTTCTAAGGCACGGGAGTGTACACAGTTCCCACTTCCGGACTCCGGGCCGCTACTAAGAATTTTCTGACAGAAAAACTTTTTATTGGCCCGACCTGGAAATTGAACCCAGGACCTCCAGGTCTGCGGCTTTACATCAAGTCACTAGACCAGCGAGGCAGTATATAGGTACTGCATTTTCATATAGAAGCTGCTCAATCCCGATTCTTTTCTTATATTTATCTCACGATATAGGATTGTCTGTAAGAGATTGCTTAAAGCAATAAGACTGCCTTTGTACACTTCAATACACTCCAATAATTTATTTGTTTTTAATTTTTTTTTTATTTCATGTGCAATAAATATTTACTTTCTTTAAAAGAAAAACCTGTTCTAAATTTGAATTTTATTCTAAACATAATTTGTTTTAGATCAAATTTGAAATATATATTTATTAAAAAAAATATCTTTGTTTACAACTAAATTACTTTCCTTTGATAGAATATTTTTACAAATCAAGTTAAGATAAAAAAGAACATCATTGAACGACACTTAAGATTTTGTCTTTTTGCTTAAACAAATAATCTAATAATTTAATTTGTTAACTTTTTGAGCTATTACAATAATTATTTAATAAAGTCCGAGTCCTTAAGTTTCTTGAACTTATCCCGTTAATTCGAAAACTCCACCGTAGTTATTTGTAAAAAAATTCGAAGGTTCTTAATGTTCAAGTCTAGTGGACTAGTTGGAAAGTTTTGGAACAGTTTGCAGAGAGTTCATTAAGATCGTTGGTTTTTTGTTTGGAGTAATTGAAACGATGAAGCGATTTATAACGCGAAAGAATAATTTGGGTTTGGATTGTGACGTCATAATAGTGATATTATTTAAAAATAGAAATCTTAAATTAGATCATAATCGCGATTTAAATGTAGTTTATTTTATATAAATATATAATGTAATATAAGTCTATACGTCTCATTTTTTTTATTAATTGGCAAATCATTTCTTAAAATATAATAACAGTCAAATATTCTAATAATATTCATTATGTAAATTAGCCAAGAATACCCCGTGGTTAGGGCACAAGAATCTTAACTGAAGATTATGGGTTCAAACCCGTTGAAATTATACGTTTTTAACAATGTGTTGGTTAAAAATCTATGACAAATGTATTCACCAACTCTCATTTTAATAGCTTGGTGCTCCTCTAAGCTGTACTGTAGGAGTTTTACACCTTCTTCTTAAAAGTATGACCTAAGCAAAGCACTAGGACATTTACAGGCATTTACTTTACTGTACTAAATGATTTTCATGTGGAAAAAATAGGTTGAAAGTCATTGAAGAATATTAAAAAAATGTAAATGCCTTTAATTACAAATTGGTCTTTACATTATATGTAATAAAATAATATACCCTAGTATATTTGTGTATAAATTTATGCATGTCACTTCTAATTTGAGAAACTTAAGCGTTCGATTTCATTTAATAATATATTTCTTATGCCTTATACCATCTGGTCTTTCTTCTTTAGACAAGAAATGCTACACAGAAGAAATGCTTCACTTTCTATAAGTAGGAGAATGAAGTTTTGGCCACTCGGGACTCGTTAAGACTTGCTTGTAATTGGACTTAACTCAGCATTGTTTGATGTCAGTTTCATGAACTCGTTGGTATAAATTGTTAGTTCTTAATAACTAATAGAAACATAGATTTAATGTAAAAACATTATAACTTTATCTTGACTTGAAGCTGGACGCGCTTAAGTGAATGAGTAAATCCACATCAATTTATTTAACAAGGAACTAAGGATGGATAACGAGTGAACGAAATGGAATGAACGGTAAAGAAGAAAACTCAAATATTGAACGAAAATGTAATCGACTTCTATTCCATTTCGAGTCAACTATAATATTAGTTTGGTAAAACTTTTGAAGAGGTTTGATTACATTCAAAGATTTGATGAAATTGATTGCTTCGTTGGTCTAGAAGCTTCGGAAGGTCGCGGCTTTAAAACTCGGGTCACGCTTTTAATAAGTTATTGGGTTTAGCAGCCACGAAATTCTTAGCAGTAGCCCGGAATTTGGAAATTGTTAGCGCTTACACTCCCCTGCTTCGGAAAGCACGTCAGTGCCCGATCTTCATTACTTACCGGTCGTGTCGGATTTGTGTTACTATTGAATCATGAAAGCGAGGAATAGAATACATTTGTTGCCCAAACACAAAAAAATAAATAATTACATATTATACAATTATATATATAACAGAAAAACAAGAACATTTAATACACATACAATTTATTAAATTTAGATTAAATAGCCTTCTGAATTATCCGCTTCGAGAACTTTAAAACTTTACTAACTAACATTAAAAATAATCTTACGTTACGTTGTTTTCAATTTGTTTGCATACACACTCGCGAACTGTAATATTTCCCGTGCAGTAGGTTGGCTAGAGTTGATAATAAGCAGTGACCATGACCGTGATGAACGTGATGATGATGATATGACATTGATTGATAAATTTCGTTCGTTTTGATAATTGGAATTAAAATTGAAAATTTGTCATTAATTAAAATTCCAATTGATTATTTTTTCAAACTAATGAAGTTTTGTCTTTTAATAGTTTACGAGTGAAATCGATTACTTTCTGATTATAAAGGCGATGACAGTTCGCCTAGATTTCATTTAGTTTAATTTAAGGTAGTAAGATGTTTCTTCAAAATACATTTATCTTTTATTTAACGTTTTTAACAGTAGTTTTTGGTAGTGGTAAGTTTTTAATAAAATGTTTTCATTAATTATTTAATAAATCTTTAATGGACACAGCAACAAACGAGACAATGTGAACAAACTATATTTTTTGTTCTTGAATTTTTAAGTAATCGAATGAAATATATTTTTTTAATTGACTCCTCAGTTAGCCTGTTAATTTTTATTTCTTACTTTCTTGTTATTTATTGCAACTTTTATGGATAATAATTTGAGTGTAGTTTTAGATTTATATTGTTTTAAGCCCGTGAAAATCTATCACATAAGACTATAATATTGTCCTAACTCTTTTATTAATTTGGGATTATGCCAATAAGCTTTATAATGTTAATAAATGAAATAACTAATAAACATATTTCTAGCAGTTTTAGTGTCTATAGACTGTTATAACTTGTTAAAAAAAAACTTTACATGCTTCACACACAATTTTGAAAAACTTAAAAGATTCTCTTAAATTTTATAATTTCTTTCACTACCATTACTATTACTGTCTGAGATATACATCATTAAACAACCAGATCATCATCAAATATCTAGAAGGAATAATTATTAAAAAATGTATGTATGTATAAAACACAATTCGGTATTAGTTGAAGGATTGTTTACAATATATAACTACTGGCACAACTTTTAGAAAGCTACTATCAAAAGGCAATTAATTACTTTTTCCATTATCATTTCTTGAATAATGTATGTGTGTGTGTGTTTGTATGAATTTATTTTGGCTTATGTATATTAAGAATAAACGATTTTATCTCGTTTCTTTTAAAATTGATTTTTAGGCGATTAAGTGAAATTTTCTTCAAGGTTGTCAGTGTTCAAGGTTCAGATATTATTTTATTTTCAGTAGACGATGATTATTACTACACTTCCGCACTCCGTTCTAGTTCATTGACATGCAAAAATTTCGTCCAACAAATGTATTGTCAGATAAAATGCGGCATGGAGGCGGCCGTTTGTATTCATGAGAATTGCTATTGTCTTTCTCTTACACTTGCAGGAGCAAAGGACGTTGGTGAGAATTATTAAAATAATTGTCCTGTTTTTAATAGTTGCTTTAATGAGTTGTTATTTAAATAGACTTCATTTTAGTTATGAAATATTTTTAAGTTTAATTTCGTTATAATACTTGTTGGATGTTAATGGTTGGATGTTAATATCCCACTGTTGCTCAAAAGTCACCATTTTCCCCCCTTCCCTCCCTCTGTGGCACTCCGCTGGTAATACAAAGCAAAATCGCCATGCTGGGGATGGACGTTCGCTGCGACCTTGGCTGTGATAAAAATAGCTTCACGGAAACTCATAGCTCACGCCGCAACAACTGTGCCTGCTGTACAAAACACAGGTACGGTCTTTCGTTGAATATTGCTCGCACCTTTGGGATGGCTCCGCTAAGTACTTGAGGCCTTGGATCGGTTGCAGCGACGTGCGGTCCGCATTATTGGCGACGTAAAGGTCACTAACACCCTTGAGCCTTTACAATTGCGTCGAGAGACAGCAGCGCTGAGCGCTTTCTATCGACTGTATCACGGCGAGTGTTCCGAGGAATTATTCTCCCTAATTCATGCTTCCCCCTTCCTTCACAAGTCTGCGCGTGCTGGCTCTCGATGTCACCGACTAACTGTGATATCAATTCCATCGCGCACAAAGAAATTTGGCTACTCCTTTCTTTGTCGCACTTCCAAAAAATGGAATTCCTTACCAGCTCACGTGTTCCCCTCCTCTTTCGACCCGGGTTCCTTCAAACGAGGCGTGAAGAGGCATCTTGCGGGCCGGCAAGGCGAGGGCGGCTAGTGCAGAACCTTCTTCCTGACTGTACTGGCCGTCCTCGCGTTTGGCCTCTACTACCACTTAACATCAGGTGGAGTAAAGTCATTTGCCATCCCGGCAAATATAAAAAAAAAAGCTTACTTCACTACGCTCTTTCAATTCGATTTGGTGGATACAAGAAAGTCCTGTGCATATATGTCGTACTATATTTCTTCCTGATGATTTTCAAAACTGCTGAGCATGATAAAAAATATAAATATTTTGTTAAATAAAAAAAAAGTTCTACTAACAAAACAAAATAGTGATAATCGAATTTAAATAGATTTTGCGATTAATTTCATTTTGACAAACTCAATACGATACAAAGGCTTTATTAACACAAAAAAAGAATGCATCACAGAAAGAATTAAAAAAAAAAAAAAACATAATAAATTTTACGTATAAGTTGTTCGCACGCTATGCCCGATAAATGATCCTGGCTTAAAAAAAACATAAACATTTCTCTTTACAGAGGTTGCCTGGAAAAGATCACTGTAAGTGATAAGGCCGCCTTTGCATACTATATGTACTACTTGTTCTTTTATATATTTGTAAATTTTGTTTTATAAAGGATTAATAAATAAATGATTATCGGTTTAAATTACAAAGGCGATCTTATCTCTTATTGCCATGAGAACAATCTCTTCCAGGCAATCGTTGGATAAATGACATGAACTTGAACTATAAGGAGTACAATTATAATATGAAAAATTAAAATGAATATATATAACTAAATATATTTTTACATACACAGGCAAACATATACATTTCCCAATTGTTATGTATGCGGTACTTACCACCAGGTTCTCATTTGTCACAGTCAAAAGTAACCAAGCAACACAATTACTAAAAACTAAAACATAATATTATAAATAAACCTCTATAATATGACAGTTTTTTCAGCTCATCAACATCAAATAGATGAAATAAGACAAAACGAGAGGGAACATGAAATTGTGAATTTTATTGACAGCGATGAACTACGTAAATACTATTCTAATATACATTATTTCTATATTTTAGTTGGTAAAAAAATCCAAGTTCATTGACATTTTTCAGCTATCTTTTATTATATTTTTTGTTTTACGATAGTTTATTTTTACTTCTCAAACTATTATTTATTCGAGCAGGTATTCAATCATTTAAGTTAATAAGAACTTAAATTAAATGGTTAAAGATTCAATTAAATTCAAAACAACAACTAGTTTGCAATATACATTATTCTGAGAACCTACAAGAAACTAAACGAATACTGATCTCAATTAATAAAAAAAAATAACTGTACGATTTATGACCGCGTTGCAAGTTAGCAACCAGTAAGTAATTTTAACAGTGGAGGCAATAAGATCCTCTTATATTTTATTATGATTTATGCTAAATTGATTTTTCCTCATTGCAAATTGATAAATTGAAGCACTCGGATTTTTTAAATTGTCAACGGAACAAAGATTTTATATAGAATGATATTCTCAAATTTGTTAATTAATATATGCTTAAATATTTCAGATATGATACCAAACGCAAGTCCAGAAACAAGTGATTCATTTTACGCAAAACGTCCCACGGTACGGCATCATATTGCCCACTTTTGTCCTAATCTTGATGTAGCAAGGGAGTGTATCAAAAAATGTATGGTGGTAGGCAAGCCTGCCTTCTGCGGCAAGGATCACGTCTGTTACTGTGGTCATAGCTATTCGAACAATGATGACGATACGGCAGCTGATCCAAAAGAAACATACGCACAGTTCAAAGACCTATACACTAAGTATTTTGGAACAGATAGAGATACAATTGAAGTGGACACGTAATTGCTAAAATTTTATTAAAAGTAGTAAATGAATATCCGAATAATAATGAAGTTTTTTACTATTGCAATCCATTTAAAACACATCTTAACACTTTTTTAAAGTAACAACATTTTTTTTTCTTTATTTAAAAATAGAACCAACCTATTGTTGGTCAAGGTACCGTCCACTAATCAATTATTCTATCACAAAACATCAATATTTGTATGGCTGCGTTCCGATTTAAGTAGTAAGCGAGTGAGTGTAATTACAGGCACGAGGGAAATCGTCTTAGAATTCTTGGATCCCATAATTAATCCCAAACTGACTCAACGTGGAATGGTTAACACCACCTTTACCTATATATATTCAGGTTACAGTATAACCTGAATATATCATTATATTAAACTAGCGACCCGCCCCGGCTTCGCACGGGTGCAATGCTGATACTAAATACACTACAGAAAAACTGTGAACGTTGTATATAAAAACATAGCGGCCCGCTCCGGCTTCGCACGGGTATAAAATATATAGCCTATGTGATTAAAATCGATCCAGTAGTTTTGATTTATTCATTACTGCCCGTGGCCCGCACGCGTTAAATTTGGAGTAAAACAATCCCCCTTTCCCTATACCATGAAGATTTCCTGCTATCTTTGGAATATCTAAATTCATACACTACATTTTTACTTATTTACTTTTTACATTTTTAACTATTTATTTTATTTTTACAACTTATTACAGAATGTCTTTATAAAAAACGTTCACAGCTTTCTTGTCATTAGACAATACAAACATGTTTTCTCTGGAGGTCACTCTTGAAAGAGCGACATACAGTTGTCCATGTGAAAAACAGTCAACGCTCAAATCTAAGCCTGCAACGTTGAAGGTTTGACCCTGCGATTTATTAATGGTCATTGCAAAAGATGTCTTTACCGGAAACTGTAAACGTTTAAATTGGAAGGGTAAATCCGATGGTATCAGAGGGATTCGGGGAATCAATACATCTTCTCCGGTACCACATCCTGTGAGTATTGTGCACTCTATTATGAAAGTTTTCCATGATTTTACCAGCAAACGCGTGCCATTGCAAAGTTTAGGTGGATTCAGGTTTCTTAATAAAATAACAGGACAACCTACTTTCAACACCATTTTGTGAGGAGGGAGTCCAGACGGGTTCAAAGAATTTAGAAATTCTGTAGGAAAATGAACAGCTTCTTCCAAATCGAGAACAGTATCGACCGAGTAGTATATTTTCGTCGGCGCATCAATCTTTGAAAGAATCAAGTTATTTACTTTATCTACTTGTTCGTTAGTTGGTGACAGAATCGCTCTTTCTTTAAACCAAGATATTGTCTTATAACTTATGTTATCAATGTCAGGATAGACATTGTTGACTAACTCTTGGATGTTGTCTATCAAAACGCAAAGGTTTTCTAGGTCAATCCTTCCCTCACTTTGTGTTAACTCTCCATTGCCAACTTTTAGCAGCATCTCTGGAAATAGCCTGTTCTCACGTGAAGATGACGAAACCCTCATATTAGTTTTAAGCTCTAATTTATTGACATGTGGCCAAAGGTTGGATCTTTTTAGGCAAGCATTTATTTCGTCAGCACGTGTTCCTCGAGTCACAACTGGTAGGATTATTATCCGTGCAGTGACGGAGAAAGAATACATTTCACTGCCCCTTTCCCATGGGTGTCGTAAGAGGCGACTAAGGGATATCATCTGGTGGTAGGATGATAAACATCCGCCTGGCTTGTTACCACCGTACGCATGGTGAAAATCCCGTAAAGTGGCTTGCAGCCGCGTTTCGAGGTCAGCCAGCGTACAGCCAGTGCCCGAGCGAGCATTGCCGCGATGGGTGTTGGTCCAGTGGAGACGGCTGCTGAACCAATGCCGGGGGAAACTGTATTGCCCTGCCGGACAGGGAGACCCGAAGAAACGGCTATTCCGCTGGCCGCCCGTGGCATAGTACAGGGGCCCGAGTGTGCCTAACCAGCACGCGAGGCTGCCCCACCAGGCCACGCATAATCTCGGGGTGGACCGTCGTGCCGGTTGGTGACCGGAAGGTGGAATCCCAGCGGCCACTTCCGGGGGGGGTTCGGGGGCCCTTCCGTCCGGCGGGTCAGTGTAGTTTCCCTTTTGGCAACCACTTGGGGAAACACGCCTCCACACTTTGCCCATCCCTATCGTGGCATTACGTCGCTCGCTTCACGTCTCTTTACGAGGCGTGAAGAGGCATCTTGCGGGCCGGCAAGGCGAGGGCGGCTAGTGCAGAACCTTCTTCCCGACTGTACTGGCCGTCCTCGCGTTTGGACTCTACTACCACTTAACATCAGGTGGAGTAGAGTCATTTGCCCACCCGGCAAATATAAAAAAAAAAAAAAAAAAAAAAGGATTTGACGGAAATCTCCTGAGAACAGAATTGTTCATCCACCCATAGGTGAATTTTTGTTGCGCAAATCGCGCATTGTCCTATCCAGTGCTTCCACAGACGTCTTGTTTGACATGGTAGCTTCGTCCCAGACTATTAATGAGCAGTCACGCATCAATTTTCCTGTATTGCTCTGTTTAGAAATACTACAGACGCTGTTATTATCATCGGTGGCCATTTTCAGCGGGAGCTTGAATGTGGAGTGTGCGGTTCGGCCTCCTTCCAAAAGCGTAGCGGCAATGCCGGATGACGCAACAGCTAACGCAATTTTTCCGATAGATCTCACTTTTTTTAAAAGCAGATTGATTAAAAATGTTTTTCCTGTACCTTCTGGGGCATCAAGGAAAAACAATTTCCCTTCATTGTAATCAATTGTTGATAGTAATGCAGTGAATACTTTTTTCTGATCGATGTTTAATCGTGTCTCATCTTGAGCTATATTTTGTAAAAGTCTCGTTTGATCCTATGATGTTTCTCTTGTGTATTCGGCACTGTTAGTTAAATCTGAGTTAGTAGTATTAGCTGGCATCGGCAGCCCAAAATCCTTGATCGATTTACCCGAAAGTAATTGCACTACTTTGTTCAATTCCAATAATGCTTTCAAATTCCAATAAAATATGTTTTGATCATATTGTACATCATCTGAGTTTAACTCTCGCCGTCGCCGAATCAGAATATCACTGGCCATATTTTCTTGAAATTTATTCCATAGATTAACAGAATCAGTTACTCGACAAAACACTACTATGACGGCAAATAAATATCTTAATGATGTAGCTGAACTACAAACAGCTGCTTCCGATAATGTGTTTTCCCAGTGAGAATCGTCTTCCAAGAGCCCCATAGCTTTGCATGCTGTTTGATAAGTATTGTAAACAACAACTTGTACAGTTCTTAGGTGTGCAAAGGATGTCGGGCCTTTTACAATATGCAGTAACATTCTCAGATAAAAGCATTCGCTGTTGTTGGGATGAACCACGTAGACTCTGCCAAGAGCATCCGTTTTTTTTACTGCGGGGAAACCGCAGTACCTTGTTTTCGCTGTTGAAAAGTTTTAGAACTCTGGTTCCATGTATAGTAACCTGGAACTCTGTCATATGTCAGTATTTTCGCGAAATCATCTTGAGCACATAACTTGAAGAATGCTGTCAATGTTGTATCCCGCGGGTTATTAACAACTTCTTGTATATTGTTCTCTGAGAAATATACTCTTTGTCCATTTTCTAAATGAACTGCAAGGTGGACAATTGTGGGAGCCCGGTCGTGCACTTCGAATGATAAAATCCTCCATACAGCTTCAGAGCTGCAGATGTAACGTCCTGACTGATATTTTTCCACTTCATTTGGTGATTGTATGCTGAAAGTGGCTTGATCACTGCCTTTATTAATGTACGTAGTAACATATTGAATTGACTTTATTGAATTGCACAACTCTACGTTGATGTGGGCATCGAAAATTTTCAAAAGGAGCGGATTATAGGGAATCATCGGTTATCAATATCATGGTTTCGGACGGTAGCATTTTGCCCACCCTGTTCTGGCGATCGTCGACGATATTTGGGATATCCGTCATCGCTAGTACTTGTTTGAGTTTGGAACGACTTCGGAAATTTTTTGCTGCATTTAGAATCTCGCATACATGGAGAATTCGGGTTTAAAGTCCCGCAAGGGCCGTGTACCATATGTTTCTTTACGATTACGATTTACGATTTCGTACAGGATAGGATCTTCATCTTTATCCGGTAATTCAGCTGAAATAACCCTGTCAATTTGGTTTGGTCTAATTTTGTTCACTAACCACACCAACAGGTGTACATGTGGCAAGCCACGTTTCTGCCATTCTATATATGAGAAATATATGAGACTTGTTAATGAGGTGCAGGAGTTTCTGTACTTTTAAATGGAAGACTCTGTTAACTATATCGTATCTGTCTTGTGGAGTTAAATTGGTGTTAATATTTTCTTTGATTTCCGGCCAATTTGGTTTACATGTTGCAGTTATAAATAAATCAGGTTTGCCGTAATTTCTTACGTAAGTCATGGCGTCTTGCGATTTTTCGTGTAAATATCGAGGTCCACCTGTGAATGATGAAGGTAGTATAACCAACTGCTCAATGCCGTTACGGTGTTCATTCGCTTGTAAAGCATCCTGAAGATGAACGTAATTTTCAGCTCTCAATTTAGTTTGATTATTACGGATGTAGGCCAATCTCTCAGATTCAATTTTCGCATATTGATCTACCAAGTATTGGTTTGTTAACATTCCATATCTAAGCAAAGTATTGAAATTGTTACGTCTTGTCATTATACGGTAGCAATAGTAGTTCATACATGACACTGTTTTACGCAGAGGTGTACCACCGATTGGGTCAACTTGAGAAATATTAATGGCATAACCATTTTCTCCACGACATAGCATCAAAGGATATTGTAAGCTGTCATAAGATCTGAGTAACTCTGAAATTTTTTGCAAATTATCATCACGACTATGCAATACAATATCTCTTTTGTCAAATTGCTGTTCAGCTATCACCACTGCTACTTCACTCGTGGAAGGCGCATTGTATCGTCCTCTGTGTTCTCCAACAGGAACTTTATTTGCATGACATTAAAGTCAGGAGTATCTGCTGGAACACTCTCAAGCGCAGTTTTGAAAGACTGTATGTAGCAATTATGAGAATGTAACATATCTTGGAGAGATCTAATCAAATCTCTATCAATTGGCTGTGCAACACTTGTACACCGCGTAGATGCTTGTGTATCTGGATCTGCAATAAAATATATTTGCAGAAATTTGTGATCATCGAGTCGAAGTGGTAGCAAGCTCCCAGCTAAGTGGTACACTTGCCCTTGAATTTTAAATGTAGGCATGAACCCACGCTCAACGACTTGCTTACTTTTAAAAGAGGTCATTTGAAATGCGTTATTATAACGGCGTATATTGCGCATGAATTACTTGGATTTCTGATGATCACCCGTAAGAAGAGAGTGAAGTGGTTCAGGTGGAGGGAGAACTTCTTCTAATTTGACTTTTCCTTGTAAGCAACACATGCCTTTCAATTCGTCCTTGAATTTCAATGCCAAGCAATGTTCACACACTACTGACATAGTACCTATTGATACTATACGATCGTCCTTGTAAGAATCGAAGCTGACTGAGGCGAGCCTCACGCTCTACTGACGATTCTCTGTCCCTCTGAACCGTATGCCTATCTCGATCCCGGCTGTGGCGAATCTCACGCTCTACTGAAGATTCTCTCTCTCTCTCAGCTCTATATCTAT
Organism: Nymphalis urticae; assembly: GCA_905147175.2. NCBI lineage: Eukaryota > Metazoa > Arthropoda > Insecta > Lepidoptera > Nymphalidae > Nymphalis > Nymphalis urticae. Next base: position 3,517,639 of record LR989995.1, on the reverse strand, counting down.
CCCGAGCCTGACTGAGGTGAGCCTCACGTTCCGTTGACGATTCTTCATCTCTTGCTGAACGTACTGTTCTGCCATTCACTGTACTACGACCTATGTTCGAACGACGACGTCTTCCAGACATGACTTTATAATTTCTGTACAAAATTTACTCAGTTCTATATGTATGATTACCTATGCACAAATTGCCGTATTATTAGTATGTGCCGCAGTAAAAAATATCTAAATTCTTACCATTTAGAAACAAAAGATAATCAACAATCATCAACAACAAAAGATACCTATTCTATTAAGTACTTTTTCTGAACTTACATATCTCACCTTAAATCACGATTTTTGAAAATAATTTCCCCAATATTAAATTGATCTAACTGTAAATTTTAATCAAGATCTTAATAGAAAAATGCAATCCATAAGTTATGGTTTTATTTAATCTAATCTTATCTCACCTTATGTAGGTACTTATAATTACTATAAGTGCGATTTAAAAATTAACCTTAGAATAGAATAAAATTTATATTTTAAAACTACTATCATACAATTATTTATCGTAACTTACTTATAATTATTTTTTTTTGATGGATGAGTGAGCCAGTGTAACTACAATTGTTAATATTTGTTACAGTACCAATATCTAGAGGCGTGATAGTGATAGTGATCACTAATATATATATTTGGTGGCCCGATTACCAGTCTGCCTACCTATTTAAAAAAAAAACATATAAAAGAAAAACTAAATGTATTTCACGATTTAACTCATATGTACAGCAAAATTTCCTTAGATTTATCCAATTTTCAAGTCGCAGATGTGCGTAAGAGAAATGATGCGGGCGCGAATTTAATTTGTACAGCTTGATGAGTAATTTCAAGCTATCAGTATACGGTTTAAAGTTCTTGATGGATTTTTATTTTTACAGATAAAAAAGTTATAAGTATAAAAATATATTACTTATTACTTTAATGTAATTTTTTTATTTAATTTTTGACAGTTATTCTCTGAGAGCAGAAAAAACACCGAGCATGATTCTATATTTCTTGCCTGAGGTGTTTCTTTCCGAACCGGTGTCAGACTTTTGACATTCAATAAGCGAGTGTAATGACTCTATATTGAATAAAGATTTTATGTGATTTGTGTAAATAATTGTTTACGTTTGCTAACCGTCCTCTGAAGCCATGGGTTTAGTTAAAAGAAAATGGGTAAAAAAACTTACTAATTGAATTTTTCTGTCTACTAACTATTCCGATATACTACTTACGTCATTTAGATTCTTCCCGGCCGCCAAAGTGCGTGCATTCACAAGATGAAAGTTAGAGGTTTTTGAAGTATTAATTAAAAAAATATTTTAATAAAGTTAATTTGCATTTACATCGAGAAATACTAAATATTAGAAATAACAAATTTTATTGTTATTGTATTTTATTTAGTTACTTATTCGTCGTGTTCTTATTTCTGACTCCGTTTTTATCTCATATTTACATTTTTTAAATTATTTTGTTATAAAACAAATCTAGAAAGTTCTCTGTTTAACCAGTTTTAATTTAACTGAGTTTTACGAACCGTATTTTAATTCAATGAATTTGTATTAATGGAAGATTGAATATATATCAATCATTGAAGTCAATGTTTTCCTTCGACTTAAATAAATTCATAGTCGAGTGCAATTGGACGGGTATGTTTAATTTGTTATGGTTAGGGTTGACGATCTGATTCTTGAATAAAATAATATTTTAGTTAAAACGACTATAGTCGTTAAATGCCTCATTTTCCTAGTGGCTAACTCATGAGGCTATGCGATTCTGTAGGTTCAAATCTCGGATCGGGGAAGTCATATGTAATTGTGATTCCCTTTCAAGAAATTGGAATTTTGCAGCAGTATTACAATGCAGGTTAGTAGGTTAGGCATTTGATTGTTTCTTTAGTTCAATTACTGTGTAAGATAATTTTTAATTGATTGTGTTGCTGAATAACCGACAGTATTGCATGTTGTCTTCAGTGTTTGTTATTGGTAGATATATTTGACAAATATATTCAATTAAATATATGAAAATTTTGAATTTGAAGCAGCCCGGAGTCTGGAAGTTGGAAGCGTATACACGGAAAGCACGTAAAGTCGTTGGTCCTGCGCCCGAACTCTTTCGTGTCAGATTGCCGTCCCATCAGATTAGAAGAGTTATGGATTAGAGAGTGCCTCCCTGTACAAGAACCTGTGTATGCGTGCACATTTTTGCACTATAATATATCCAGTGCAGTTGGATAATCTCTCTTGAGATTGGCCGCCGTGGCCGAAATCGGTCTTGAGTACTCTAGTGTAACGAGTAGTACTATAGTGTAACGAGTGTTACAGTCCCGGTATCAGGATATACATAAGATGGTCCATTTGTATGACGGAATAGTATTCTCTATTGTCTTGCGTTTGTGCATTGTCTTGTATGTAGCAACTATAATCTATTAAAATGAAATATCAATGACAAGAAAATAAAATTCTATATATATCAATAGTCTAAATTTAAACTGCGAAACTTACGAAGCGAAGCTAGTTATATAAGAATATTATTTACTAATTACCTAAAATATTCTCTGAGACGCGCTGCTTCCTCTGGCTTAATATATTTTAGTAGTTTTTTTCTGATTTAGGCATTATTATAAGAAATGTACAATAGTGATTATACATTTTAACAAAGAATATTTTGGTGTATAAATTTGTAAGCAGCCCTGAGGCCTGACACTCCCTTCATATTACCATTAACAGTGTTTTCACATAGCTCTAGTGGTCTTTTGTTCTCGGATATAAATACAAATTCGTTCGAACATACCGAATAGTTCTTGTTCTCTTTGAATAAAGAACAATTTTGCTCGGCAAATGTTTTTAACATCTTTGCGTAAACACTCGAACCTAAAAGCTAGCCGATTTGATTAAGCAGTCCGCTTTCATTTTGGAAATTCGGTATATTTTTTTAATTTTGCTTTTTATACCTTAAGTATTAAGTCGCTGAATTATACATATTATATATAAATTCATTCTTAACAAATTTGAAAGCATTTAAATATTCAAACTTATTGAATAGATTTTACCTTTTTTTTTTGTTTTTAAGTTAGACAAATGGTACCTGAGTTTATTTCTTCTGAGTTTTTTCACAATCTTCATAATTATCGTAAAAATAGAAAAAGATTACCTGGGCTAGAAGTACATACTATTTTCAATACCATAATATTCCTTCATTTGCTTAATGTTTTACTTTAGAATCAATGGCATTGACGAGTGTTGAAATGTCTCCGATTATTCATTCTGGAATCTTAACATTTTTTGATAAAACTTATTGAAACATTTATACTTCACTTCACATTTATATGACTACTTCTTTGGTTTACATTGCTTGGTTGCCTCTCTTGATTGGTCGCCGTGGTTCAAATTGGTCAAGAGGACATAATCATCATCACCAAATGTGTGTATACTATAGTAATAATATTTTTTAAAATAAATTATAATAGTTCACAAATATGTTTAGACAAACAACACTATAAGTCTACTACGAAGGGATGATTATATCACCCTTTTAAGGGTCGACGCTAACCCTTATATTTCCGACTAGTAAGTTTTAGGCGCAACAACGAAGCGAATATTTTATACTTCTTACAACATTTTTTGCCGGTGAAATTATTAGATAGAGTTTATGTGTGTGAGTCTGTGTTCATGTTTCTGTGCGTGCGTGTTTGAATATATGTATGTAATGATGACGATATCTGTGTTTTATATATTATATAAGCTGTGTAACAGCTTCAGTGTTTACTAGTAACAGCGGAGAGGATAACGCTGATAATTGAAATTGGCGAGGGGAACCTTGAGTCCGAAATGCGCCACTCAGAGCACGGCCCTGCATATGAATGCGAATGCGTCATGCGGCCCAAATTCTTGTCGAAAGCGACCAAAATAAAAAGTATAACCTATTTAGTTCGTTTCAAATGTTTTTCGAATAGTACGTATTCAATATATAAATACGTCAAGAATATATATGAAGCCAAAGGATTAAGGATACTGCACGTGCAGCTGTGTGAAGTGTTCTCAATTAAATGATTGGACTCACGTTTTCTTATGTATCTGTCAAAGCATCTTATGTCAGTGTCAGTGTCACCGTTCTTTGCCATAAATAATATATATATATATAATAGGTCAGTGTGAGTATAATAAAATTAAATATTGTAAATATGTATTAGAGTGATTAGTGTTTTTTTCAATAATTGAAAATTAATTGATAAAAGTATTTTAGATGAGTTATAATAATATTTGCAGAACTTAACCGTAGGCGTGCTAGCTCAAAATGTCTCAGATTAACTGCACAGAAACACACTATTTCATGTGCATTGGTTGAGAATTGACTACGCATTCGTTGTTGTCTCTTCGATGAAAGCGCATTTACTTATGTTTAGCAGTGGTTAACTTGAGCTTGAAGCTGGAACGATCTTCTTGTCAGATTAGAGAGTTAATGACCTGGCGGCGCCTTATTTGTAGATAACATCAGAAATTAATCCTGTTTTTTTATTTAAACCTTATAAATTTATGTTAACACTAATATTGCATAAAGAGACAAAAAAATCTTAGATTACTTATAAATTTCATAACATAAACGCCTAATATTGTATTATATAGAATATATTAAGAAAGTCATCAATATAAATAGGAATGTGGGATTGAATAAAAAAAGTAAATCTGGTTTTGAAAATTCCTAGATCTATTCATTTCTTATATAGAAATTAATCTATTAATAATGAATAGTGTAACTAGTATAAACGATCAGGCTTTAAGCAAATACTTATTTGATTAAATCGAGAAAAAGAGAAATAGAGTTTTACTTAAACAATACGTCAACATACAGACATGCGCTTCAGTTTTATAACATTAATACATACGTGACTGACGGACCCCTAATTCACTTCATCCCCTCATGAGGGGTTGCAGCGTATTAGTATTTCAAACTCGATTGATGTTTCAATTTGGATGATTTATGTTTTTCAAAATGATTTCTTAAAGGAAACATGTTTTTTTCATATTTAATCCTAATGATTTCTTAAAATTACAATATGTAGTATTTTGACATAAAATATAGATATCATCTTATAAAAATAGTTAATAAGGTTTCTTTTTCACCTTTTGTATCACTTTCGAAGGCTGGTAGGAAATTCAGTTCAGATAACTTCTGATTATAATTAGGACAGTAAATAATTAGTGTAAAAATATATTTTCTTACAAACCAGAAGTGAAAATGACTTATTTAAAAAGAATACATAAATAAGTATTTGAGTTTATAATAAGAAGTACACAAATAACAAACAAAACAATCATTAATTACTTTTTAATTATTAATTCGAGTATATAATAATATTTTATTTTCGAAGCACCCAAACTTCGCGCCAAAAAAGTGATATTCTTCTTCTATGACGGGAGATGACGCACTTTTATTTCTTTTTTTAAATATATTCAGGCACAAGGAACTGATACATTCGGTCGAAGATTTTTAAGAATTTGTTATAAGCCTAAAAATAAAAACCACTGTGAATATTAGATTGTATTTAATAATCTGTGTAGCGTGAATGAATACTAACTAAAACGGGCAAGACACTCAAATCTTGCCGGTTTTTCTGGAATGTACATTATGAAACTATAGTTGTTTTTAATATAATTTGGTTTCGTAAAATTGATTTGACGCAATTTCACTTACCGGTAATATAGAAGTATTCATTAATAGCATAGCTAGACATTTCAAAATCACGTACAAAAATACTTACAGACGTAAAGATTTGATCTAATACCCCTCGTGTATCGTGCCAAAGGCGTTCTAACTACCAATTAAGCGATACCTTCCTCGGTGTGCAGTGGCAGAAAATATCTTGGATTTAAGTGTGTGTGTTGACTTTAAATTCTATATCGTACATGAATGTCACATTAAAAGAATATTTTTAATATTTACATTGATAATTTTTTTTTATAATTTCTGTATATTTATGTTGTAACTAAGATAGGATTAAGTTATACAAAAAAAAAATGTTAAGGAACGCTTTGATATTCCCCAATCTCAAATTGAGTGCAACAAACTGAAATATTTTCATCCAACTTAGTATCAATATTTGACGAAAATTGTAATATGTAGTCCGTCCAAACAGCAAAATGCAATACTCGATATTTCGTATTCTGAAGCATAGAATAACTCAAATTATACGATAATTATAATAATAATAATAATAATGTCCTCCAGACCGCTTTCGGCCACGGCGGCCAATCTCAAGAGAGATTAGCCAACTACGCAGAAGATATTATAGTGCACAAGTGTGTGCGCAAGCACAAGTGCACTCTCTATTCCTTAACTCTCATAATCCGATGGGACGGCAATCCGACACGAACGGAAAGAGTTCAGGCGCAGGACCTGCTTTCCGAGGCACGGGAGTGTACACACTTTCAACTTCCAGACTCCGGGCTGCTACTGAGAATTTTCTGACAGAAAAACCCAATAACGTTTTATTGGCCCGACCTGGGAATTGAAACCAGGACCTCCGAGTCTGCGGCCTTACATCAAGCCACTATACCAACAAGGCCGTCAACGAGAGTCAGAGGTACGATAATTAACCTATTATAATAATACACCAAAATAAACTTAGACTTTCTTTAAACCAATAATTTTAATTGCACTATTAAAATTTATTTATTTTTATTACTTCCTACGATATCACTTCAATTATTGCTAATTTATTTTGTCTGTGTTTTTTTTGTAAAGTTTATATCATATCAGACATTTATTATATAAAACTAAACTTAGAATATATTTTTGTGCATCTTCGATGTAAATTAAATTATTATGTTTGGCAAATAATTGATTTAACCAAAAATGGTAATTATTATATTAAAATATAGATACTTTTAAATATCGAATGACAAGATCGCATAATAACGTATGTCACGTCAATATTCTAATTAAAGCGGGTGAAACTATCCTATATTACATTATAATATATTATACAATTAAAGACACAAGGGACATAAAATCTTAGGTTCCAAGGTTGGTGGAGCATTGGCTATGTAAGCGATGGTTGACATTTTTTACAATGCCAATGTCTAAGGGCGTTGGTGACCACTTACCATCAGGTGACCCATATGTTCGTCTGCCTTCCCAGTGTATAAAAAAAAGATCTTCTATTATAACTTTTATGTAAATTGATTTAGTATCTTTTGTCAGCAAGAAAGAAAACCGTATTTATAATATAAATTAAGTAATAAGCAAATACATATCATATTATTATTTTGTCTCAACGAGTTACATACGAATGCACTTTCACGGTGCTTCAAGTTTAACTCGCTTTCATGTTCAGTTTGTTAAAGAAAATTCAAACTATTTTTACGATTCTGTCTCGTCTTGTTTCATCTTGTATTTTATATTTTACGTAAGTGGACGAGCTTTCAGGAGGCAAGTAATAATAAGCAACATAATCCTAACTAATATTATAAATGTGAAAGTTTGTTGATTTGTAAGCTTTATCGTCTTAATTAATCAACCGAATGAAATTTTGATCATATTACAAGTGGTTTATCAAATTGCACTTCCATTTACAGACAACCATGACTTTCGAAAGAAAAATTCTAAAAAAAAGTCTAACGGCCTTATAATCGTTGTCTAGTTAAACCTTCATTTGTCTCTTTCTGTTGTTTTTATTTCACATTCGAAAGAAGAAGACAAAACATTGCCTAACTAAACACCTTCTTAAGACATTTAAAAGTAAATCCGTAAATCATATTATAAATAATATATTTTGTTAAGATTCTTACCAAAATATAATAAATTTTTTTTTTATAATACTCTTGTATATTATAAAAAAAATGAATTTATACTACTAAACAAATCTTAAAATGATAAAACGCAACCGACCAACAAGATATTGATTGTATTAACGCGAACCGAACTCTCAAAGCTAGTAAATATATAAAAAACAAAGTAGAAAACTCACAAAGCATAATAATCATATCTAACATCTCTCTAATATCTCTAATCATATCTCTTAACTAAACGAATATTTTGTGATTGCAATAACTAATAATAATTAATAAAATTAAATCCAGTAAAAAAATACTAACTTCATATTGGGTTGTGATAACTCGCGTTGAAGTTTCCTCACTACATGCACTCACCCGATATGTCCTGCAAGTATGTTAATGCAGGCTTGTCTGGAAGAGATCACTCATTGAATGATAATACTGCCTCTTGCCTGAATTTTGTCTGCATCATATTACAGTCCGCGATTATGTTTATCATGACTATTCTTAAGCTTCGGTTTTTCTTTTTTACTTGTGATTATATATTTTTTCTTGTGTGTGCAATAAAGTGGTTTAATAATAATAAACTTCGACTACAATCATGTTACAGTTACCAAGAGATATTTAATCTATATCGTAAGAGCCTGTGAATGTCCCACTGCTGGGCTAAAAGCCTCCTCTCCTCTTTTTGAGGAGAAGTATTGGAGCTTATTCCACCACGCTGCTCCAATGCGGGTTGGTGGAATACACATGTGGCAGAATTTCAGTGAAATTAGACACATGCAGGTTTCCTCACGATGTTTTCCTTCACCGTAAAGCACGAGATGAATTATAATGACAAATTAAGCACATGGAAATTCAGTGGTGCTTGCCCGGGTTTGAACCCACGATCATCGGTTAAGATTCACGCGTTCTTACCACTGGGCCATCTCGGCAATCGAATCTAATCTATACAGAACCTAATACCTTATAAAATGTGAAGGTTATGATTGCAAATTTAACAATATGTCGTGGAGCCAAGAAGGTACAGTGGTTTGAATACGTGTTCTTAGCCATGGATTACGAGTTCCAGACCAGGACAACGTTTGTTTACTTATAATTTTATTTTGTGTTTATAATTTATCTCGCGCTTAAATAATAGGAGGCTGTAGTCCAAGATTTACATGGTGTTACTACTGGATTTATTGTTACATATTTTAGTGTCAGGCTAGGAAGCTAACAAAGTTTTTTTTACCACCTCGTTAGTTTTATAATACATGTGGACCAGAAAATGGGGAACTTAATGGTAGTGGTCACCACCGCCCATAGACATTGGCGATGTAAGAAATAATAACCATTCGTTACATTGCCAATGCGCCACCGACCTTGGGAACTGAGATGTTATGTCCCTTGTGCCTGTAGTTACACTGGGTCACTCACCCTTCAAACTGGAACGCAACAATACTTAGGATTGCTGTTTAGTGGCAGAATTTTTCGATGAGTGGGTGCTACCCACCCAAACGGGCCTGTACAAAGCCGCCAAGTACCACCAAGTAAATATCGTATCTGAAATGACTCCAAAACTTTATTTGTGCGGTTGAGTAGATTTACAATCGTGATAGTTTTCTTCAAATTTTTGTCCAAACGCATGAGATTAACGCGAAATTGTGACATGTACCTTTGCAATGCAATGCAATTATAATGTATTTTTTTCATTTAAAAAGGCTTTAGTAATTAACTAATAAAAAAAAGTAGCACAGTTATAATTATATTGAGAGAAAATGAGGTAGCCCATGGCATCCCACGAATGCAAATTAAAAGAAAAAAAATATTGCTGGTAAATTTCTTTGGTATACCATAACGATTATTAGAAATGTAAAAAATAATAATCTGATCTGATTTAAAGGAGTCAATTAGCAAAATAAAACCTAATATATTTCAATGATCTGAAGAAACTTAACCTTCTTTATATATCCATCCTACTTTTACTTGATACAATAAGTGTCTTGCTATCTCTCTTCAGCACAGGCACGCAATTGCCCAACTTGGACTGTTATCTCCTTCCTATGTATTTATAATGCTACGGACGGTATTGTGCTCTACCGTTTGGTAATTCCATAATTGCAGTGTGTAATTGGGGCATACTTATAATTATTATTATTACATGCTTAATTTAATTATTTGTATATTGTTTTTAGACTTTAAATGGAAAGGTTTTAAATTAAAAAAAAAAATTATTTTTAATCGATATACTTAATATGCTACATGAGCATACATTTATTTAAAAAAAAATAGTAAAATTAGTAGTTAATATTTTTACTTTTGGACGGTACTATTATAATTAAATTGAAAGATGTTTGAATTCGAAATTATCTTATTTGTGCATTAAAACAATTGATTTTAATAAAAAAAAATTAAAATATTAATAATGAAATAGAGCATACTCCATTCCACGCAGCCTCACTTCGATTGGCCGCGGATCCCCGCGTAGCTCGTAGCAACGTGAGGCTGTCGTACCGTAGACCGGCTACAGAGCGGACGTCTACGCCGGAGTCGATTCGGGGACCTTGACACGATTTAGCCCCGCCTGATACGTGTTAGCATTCGCGATTTATCAATCAGATTGAAATGATAATTATCAAGAAAATTATCAATAAGACACTAACTTAAATTATAGTGACTGTTCAGTGTTTTTTGGACGTTAATTACCACGTGGTTCAAGGTAAGTTTATACCAATATTTGTTTTTGTTCGTGTATAAGAAATCGATTTTACAAAATAAAGCATATTTAACATGAAATCTACAATTCATAATGCGTTATTATAATTTAAATAATTGAATAACTTTTATGGCCGAATTTTTTGTAATATAAAAGACGATTTTCTGTTTTTTTTTATAACTAAAACCTCAAAGATTTTATCTTGAACATTTTAATGAGTTAAAGCATGTCAAGATCGAACAATGTCTTACTCGGTTGTTAAGTGTTTATATTTAAAAAAAAAAAACTGGTTTTATTATTTTTATAGACCGTCTACAGAATTTTAAATCTAAATTAAATTAAAATGCAAACATATGTAAATTTAGTAGCCTTTCCGACCATCTTTTACAAGTAAGGTTTTCCTTTTAAGCTTTGTTTAAAAATTTAAACAAAGAATGAAATGTTAGGTCAAAAGCATCGAGGAAGCGATGAAATTTAAAAATTCATTCTAGGAATGTTTCTTGGGAAGAAAAAGGTCAACACAATATTTATTTTACATTGAAAGGTGAATTTCTTGGTTTATTTTCCAACAGTATCAGTATAAAATGATTCATTATCAAAATTTATATTGAACTTTTATAACGAAAACAAAATCCAATTAGTGTTTTTTTTCATAGATTTTACTTTTAAGATTTTTTCGCTTTACATATAAATAACTAGCTATTTACAATATCAAATTATATTTATACTGAATTTAGTAGTTAACTACTTATAAATAAGTGGAAAATAATAAAAAAATAATAGCAAAGAAAAAATAAATAGGATAGAATTAAGGTTACTTTCCTTTTGATTTTTATAAATTTGTAATGAGAATAACAGAAAATACATATTGTAATAATTAATGGATTAAAATTACCTTCAAATAATACAAAACCAAGCACAAATACCGACGTCTAGTTAAGATTACAGCGTCATTGTCAACGTCTCAACATATTATCATTGTTAATTTTAACATAAAACTTGTAATATAGGTACCATAAAAATAGTATGTATTACTAGTAGATAATAAAGGTCAACGGTGATGAGAAGAGTATGGAGACGAGCCATTCCCTATAATTGCAATGCGATGATGACTGAGGCATTTAATATTTTATTGTCTTCAGTACCATGTGTCTGTGAACGGGTAAATTGGAAAACAACGATTGTTGAAGGCAAATAGAAATTTGTATGCGTTAATTTTCGTTACACTTAATGTCTTTCTAAAATTCAATTCTTAAATTAAGTTATTTTTTATACATACGATACTTGTAGAATCCTTAAATAATTACACTTCGTTATTTTTAATTAAAGTACATAATAGGTGATCTTATGTTGCAAAGTTTTTTTTATAAAGCTGTACAGCCGAGATACTTATGCTCCAGAAATAGGGCCAAGGTTAATCATGTTTGCACGGAACTCGGTTTATGAGTAAGAATGCGATTGTTTTTTTGTTTAAAATACACAATCTTATTCATGTAACGCTTTCTACTGATTATTGGGGAATGACAACGACCTTGTGAATCTAGTGACTCGTAACTATCCCAGATTTTAATCATGGGTACATCAATACATTTTTTTTATTTTAGTGTATAAATTGTCTGTTGCAGCACCAAGCTAGCAAGTCAGTAGTGGTACAAACGGAAAGTGAGTAATGTCGTTGGTCTAACGCCTGACTTATCTTTGGTCGTGTCGGTTTCCCGTCTCATCGAGTTATTAGAGTGAGAGAATAGAAAGTGTATATGTGTGTGCGCTATAATATTTCTTGTACAACCAATAGCCGACTGCCCACGACGATACAGGCCTAGTTTTTAGTACGCGTGACTCTAACCGATAAAGGGATAAACCCACGCAAACACCACCAAATTATCATGTACTAAATTTTTGTTTTTTAATTCATCTCGTGGTCAGCGGTGAACAAAAATATCCCGAGGAAACCTGCATGTGTCTAATTTCACTGAAGTTCTGCCACATGTGTGTCCACCAACTCGCATTCGAGCAGTGTGGTTGAATAAGCTCCAAATCCTTCCCTTAAAGGGAGAGGAGGCTTCACAGGCTGTAACTGTTACATATGACTGGTCCTTGGGAAGTGCAGATATTAATTTATTATTAATTTGATGTAATTGCTATTAAATCTTAATTTTTTGAAAAAAATAAAATAATTCATTCAATTCATAATATTTTCTTACCTTAAATGTGCATTGTATTAAAAAATGTAATGCTAGAACAAAATATAAAATCACAGGTTTTTTTTGATTATTTTCTTAGTATAATTTGTGTTGATTTACTTAAGCCTGCATTTTTCGGATGAAATTGTGCTACACGTGTATTCAACAACCTGCATTGGTCTCCTGAGTTTATCAATAGGACAAATTATAAAGCCTACAAAAAATATTATAATTAATGAACATGCTAACAATTCTAAATTTTAAAAATGAATTTATTTGCCTTTAAATTTTCTAACAACGTGGTTTAAAGGAAGTCAATTCATTATTTCAATAGCGTGTATCCAAAATGTTTGCTTATTTTGTTACTGCAAATTGGATCGTCTTACGTAATAAGCACAAGTCGTGCGATCATTTTCCGAGAAAAACACAATGAAATATACGAGTCATATCTCGAAGGGATAGGAATTGTTTTTATACATTTCCAAGTTCTTATTCCATCCCAGCTGTCGGTTCTTGTAACGTATAAAGAGCTTCAATAAGGAAAAATATAACCTTACGCTTGTTTGCTTAATATCCTTCTATTTTTTTTTAATGTATAAATGTATCTTTATTTTATTATATATACAATATTATAAATCATGTTAACGCGGTGATTGATATACATATCAGAAATTATTTATACGTGTATATTATTATTGTGTAATATGAATATGGTTACTGGGCTTATGAAGTAAATAAAGAAATAAGCATCTTGTTGATCTTGTGGCAAAATATAGACACTACTGAATTTAATTTTTTGCATTTGTATTTATAATGTATCTCGAGCTCTTAGGTGATGGGAAATATCGTAAAGAAATTTACACGTGACAAATGAAATACTCCTATATCCACCAACCCATAATGAATAAGATGAGCTTCAAAATTTTTTCTTCTGAGAAGTAAGTTCCTCTGTCCAGCAGTGGGATATTTACGAGCAGCTACTACTACTACTACTACTACTCTCTCTACTACTCTCTTTATTTTCGGACTATCTGATATGCGATCATTTCTCTTGGCTCAAATTTAAATAGGGAATCTTGTTTTCATTAAATTAAACTAAAACGTATTTTTAATAAAAAGTAAACGTCAAATAAATTAAATAATAATTTCCCGATGTGGCTGGGTCAACGAAGTATTGTTTCCGAAAAAAATCTGCCGTAAGTTTGTACGAAGGTAAAACTTTAATTTTGGTTTCATTTGTTTAAACTAAAATAGATTTGGTTTTGATAATAAGTTTTATTTGTATGACTTTCTAGGGTATACACACAGAAAGTCTCTCTAGCAACTAACTTGTTGTATAATACTAATTTTAGCCAATTAATTGATAAACAAAGTCTTTAAAAGAATAATATTCCATTAATATGGCTTTTTATTACACAATGTCAATTTTATTGCATGTTAAGATTTATTTTAATAGTTTGAAAATTTAAATGTAACCAAACATAATTTACAATTTATATAAAATATTTTATATAACACCACAAAGGAACACACATGGAACAAATAAATACATATAAACGGCAGCTGCCGACAAAACGGCACTCAAAAAGAACAATAGCACTTAATTAATTTTCCTTAAGGGCAGCATAAAAGAGGATAAAAATAGACAATATACCGAACAAACACGAACGGAAAAGCGGATTTTAAACGCCACTAAATTATTTCCTTCAAGTGTCTTGGAAAAATGGCCTTTTCATCTTTGAATTTATGTCCCTTAGGAAGCAAATTCGTTTGACGCGTTTTTTATGTAAGTATAAACGTCAAGAATGCCAAAGAGGATATGATAGACATTGATAAGACGTGAAACCTTAAAGAAGCTTTTAGAGTTACGACCACACAAGCGGTATCAAGGGAGATAATTGTAACGTAGAGGGTTCAGAATTACTTGGTTGCATAGATATGGCCATATCTTAATGATACCTTACGCTGATATACTATACTATATGAGTATACTATTGAAACAAAACAAAGGAAATTTGGGAAGGGTTTGGTATACTAATGTTTCAATAATTGGAGTCGAATTACCACAAATACTTATAAAAGCCGAGATGGCCCAGTGGTAAGACCGCGTGAATCTTAACCGATGATCGTGGGTTCAAACCCGGGCAAGCACCACTGAATTTTCAAGTGCTTAATTTGTGATTATAATTCATCTCGTGCTTTACGGTGAAGGTAAACATCGTGAGGAAACCTGCATGTGTCTAATTTCACTGAAATTCTGCCACATGTGTATTCCACCGCATTGGAGCAGCGTGGTGGAATAAGCTCCAAACCTTGTCCTCAAAAAGAGGAGAGCAGGCCTTTAGCCCAGCAGTGGGACTTATATCCGATTTCTCGAAATAAATTTATTGTTAAGAATTCGGTGTTTGGTCTACGTTGATTCGCTACTCAAATATGTTTTTATATATCTTAAAATTTATTCCGACAGAAACAAGATTTCTTCACGATGTTTGCCGGGCCGATCGCGAGATGAATTGTAAACATGAATTTGCCACTTCAAAATTGAGTGGCACTTGCCCTAATTCAAAACCTCGACCTTTGGTTACTGTCACTTTATATGTATATATAGGAGACTGCATTTATTAGATATGAATTGCTTATTGGATAACTTATAAGGCCCGAAGGAAAAAATCTCGTGTCGGGTGTTGGCTCAAGTTTTCGACACAAAAATCAATAACAATTTATTGAATAGAGATTTCTGTATATAAAGCCTCTCTGTACTCAACCTCTGCATTAAAGCATCAAAACCACTATTGTGAATTCGATAAAGTTTTAATTAAAAAATATTTTAATATAATTATTAATATGATAATAAATGTTAAAGGCAATGTATAATATTCCTTTGTCTTTTACGACTATTTGATTATTATTTAATCGTCATATTAAAACACACATGGCGCGAAGTTATTTTAAAAAATGATCACTAAAATGTGTTACGTATAGGAAACAAATCGAAGTTTTCGATCTTGATAGCTTTCGCAGTGTAACAAATGGCTCAAGTTACGCCAAGATTGCGACAGGATTTCATTTTGAGCAACTTTAAACAGTGAAATGTTTGGATCGTTACTGGTAAAATAGTCCAGTTATCTTTAGTATCGAGAAAGAGAAGGTTTGGAG
Organism: Nymphalis urticae; assembly: GCA_905147175.2. Taxonomy (NCBI): domain Eukaryota; kingdom Metazoa; phylum Arthropoda; class Insecta; order Lepidoptera; family Nymphalidae; genus Nymphalis; species Nymphalis urticae. The sequence continues at coordinate 3,501,809 of LR989995.1, read as the reverse complement.
CTTATTACGTCACGTCACCGCAATGCTGCTTGGTAGATACAGAGGTAGTATTTTCTTTAAAATCGAAACTCATTGGTGCTTTTTTTGATTTCGCACCCACTATCTTCGATTAATATTCACATGTTGTAGTCACTGAGCCACGTCGGTTCTTCTTACTAGGTAATTGATCTATAGAAGCGTCAAACCGAAATGTTCTACTGCTTTGCATACCTTCTTAACAGTTTTAATCTTTGGAACTTAGCAATGGGTTAGTGTCTATAACGAAGTGAATGGATCAGAAAGGCCACAATGGAAATCCCAGAGTGCAAAAATGGCCTGCAAAAAATTAGGCGAGCCTGACAGCTTTAAGGAATGTAATATCCACTAGATATGTCCACTGACTGGTCCTAAGAAGAATTCTTTATTACCATATACTTGAGATTTTGAAAATTTTTTTTTAAATGCACTTGAAAAATAATTGTGCTTTTAACCAAGCGAGATGAATGTTTTTGTATTATTTGATACAAAATTTTATTTAAATCTCGATCCATACAATCCAAATAAATGTGTATTAAGTAACATGCCTTATTTATTATTATTCTTATAAGCACACTATTTGAATTTTTTATATTTTAATATTCGATGTTTTGAAAATACGAAGGGATATATATTTATATAAAAAAACGATGCTATTGAAAAATTTAAAAGTTACCTCTACTACTAGTATTCAATTTTATCCACTTAAGATCTTAATATTTTATTAATTGTATTTAATAATGTTCGTAGTTTTTAAAAATAGAATAGTTTAAAAATATATATTTTATAATACAACCGATTAACCTACAAAATAATTTTCCTGTACTTTCAATTTTCCCCAAATTGAAATTACTCTTCGCTGTTGAATCGAAAATCAAAATTTAACTTTATTTTATAACACAATATAAATATTATACATGAAATGTATTCGTCGAACAAAACATCGTTGACAGACCGCAATTTCGTATTAACTGTCCGAACTCGACATAAAATGTGTATTTTGACAGATTGTTATTTGAAGATTATATATATAGCTTTACATAACGAACAATTTGTAAACATAATATAACATAAGCCTATTTATATGTACTATGTTATATTATCACATTACAATACCAATGCGAATGTTTATGTATTCGGATGTTTTTTTTTAGTCCCCTAGTACTAAAATTAGCAAAGGCAGTAAGTATATTTTAGGTTTCACCCGCGTATAATTTAAAGAAATCACTAAGAGCAGACTCATAATATTTCAGTTTATACAATATTTTTAGCTTTATTTTCGTGGGATATTGGTGTTTATTGGTTTTCGCCGTGCCCGATTATAGAGAGGGCAACATACAATTAGCCATGAGAAAAATAGCATTCTCTTAAATCTATTCCAACATACTTTAATGTAAAGACATTCCCTGTGCTTTATTTATTACGATTGCAAACGATACCTTTACAGGAAATTGTATCCTTATAAAACTGAAAGGTAAATATGTGTTTTTAAAACATAAGTATAGGTACTTATTTTTCACAAATTATAGATAATAAGTTATCTACTAACAAACTAAGTACAAATTTAACAAAATATCAGAAAAATATACATGTGGCGACGAAACGAAATTGCTACTTAACCTATAAACTTTAACTTACAAAGTTACTTTCGAACAACCTACTCACATACCTGTTGAAATATGTCAATACTATTTAAGCCGAGATGGCCCAGTGGTAAGACCACGTGAATCTTAATCGATGATCGTGGGTTCAAACCCGGGCAAGCACCACTGAATTTTCATGTGCTTAATTTGTAATTATAATTCATCTCGTGCTTTACGGTGAAGGAAAACACCGTGAGGAAACCTGCATGTGTCTAATTTCACTGAAATTCTGCCACATGTGTATTCCACCAACCCGCATTGGAGCAGCGTGGTGGAATAAGCTCCAAAGCCTTCTCCTCAAAAAGAGGAGAGGAGGCCTTTAGCCCAGCAGTGGGACATTCACAGGCTGTTACGGTACGGTATTAAAGGTACTAAAACTGTCTATGATCTTATCTGGATATCTTTCATAAGAATTTATATCATGTTTATATAAATGACTTCGCAAATAATGCATTAAAAACCTTAAAAGATATGCTATCACGGACTTTTTTTAGAAATTTTCAAGAGGAATAATTCCGTCATACGTGATTGTTGTGTAACTTAACCGTTTACGCAGCGCACGCAACGGCAGCTCTCAAAAGGAATAAATTTTCCCCGTTTTTGCAACATTTTTCATTAGATTAGCGTATTCAACCTAACAAACTCTTCAGCTTATAATATAAGTATAGATAAATAAGGTTTTCAATGACTTAAAATTTTTTGTTTAATCTGAATATATTGAAATAAAAATAATAATATTTGTGCACTTGATTATTTACAGCATTATCAACGACGTGGATGACGGGGGCATCTGAGCTACAACATCGGAAGACATGTATAAAATAAATTTTGGTTCAACCCAATTAGGTCACTATAAAATATATAAAGTCAAACTATATGCATCATTGTAAGCCACTGTCCTAACAAAATATATTACAAATGAATGCAGACAGCGGTTTTCCAGGTCCCTATTTCCAAGGAGCACCGTGCGTCTCCGACATACGTGCGTTCGCTACAAATAACTCAATGCTATAGGCAATAGCGCGCCAATTGGCCTGCTTTATATATATGCTTGGGCGTTTAACTGACGATTGTCCAGCTCAAGCTGAACCCTATTTAATATGATTGATCATATAGATCTGAGCTAAACTTACATTGGGAAAATCTAACTAAATCTCTGAATCTGTTCACTTTTTACCTTGGTTATACTACTATATATAACATATATACAACATATACCATTATATATACAAATAAGATTTTATTTACTTTAAAATTAGTTAAAACATATTAAATCATTGCTAAGTTTACGATAAATTTAAGTAGCAATAAGCGATTTGCTGAATTAAGAAATTAACACAAACTATTAAATTTAAACAACACTCATTAATTAATATAAAAATATGTCTAAATTTTATATATTCTCTGATATCTCAAAATTTATTACTCGTCACGAACTCCCGTAATTTGGACCACATCTCGGATCGTGTCTCGCGAACAATGGTACTAGATAGCTAACAATTACTACGTTTCCGTATACGGACTCTAATCTGGTTCATCATTTGTACAGTATTATTCTCTCCCTGTAACATTACCGTCGAATTTGCTAGGATCAGACGTTTCACTTGCTTTTGTTTGTAGACAAAGTATGGAGCCCGAGAAATGGCAGCACCCTAATGAGTTTCCTGCCGCTCCTTTTCAAAGCGATGTTCTCAGATTCAGAGGGTATTAAGGGTATTATCCTCGTACTAAATGTATTAAGTAATGATGGATATGATCTTGAAGATGCTATTACGACAGAGTACTTAGATTTTAACGACATAGTTAAAAATATTGCAGAAATAATTTGAACTGACGTTCTATTGATAGTCATGTTAAGCACGAAGTAAAGATTAAAATTAAACTTAATAATATATATATATATACTTTTTTAATCGACATTAGCTTTCAATTTTTTTTCTTTGTGTTAAAATGTTAAATATGAACGAAACAAGGATAAGCTTATGATGGGTATTAAGCTGACAATGCGAAAGGCATATTTATAAAATATTAACGCCAAAGCAATTTATTCCGTTTGAATATTTAATTCCCCGAGCAAACAAAGAGTCCTATCAAAAGATTAGGAAAAGAAAAACGAGAAAGTATTTCAGTTTGCAACAATTATGAGAATCCATGACCTCATCAAAAAGGAAATGATTTTAAACAGTCGTTTATTTTTAAGTAGGCACATTTTACATTAACTTGTTTCAAATGATGAGCATTATAAGGACAATTTAAAGCAAAATTATTTATTACTTGTTCATTCTAAATTTAAATTAAACTTCTTATTTTTTATAAACTCATGTTTATTATGTTGATTTTTTAGAGAAAATAATTCAATCGAGCAAATATCGCGAACACTCTGCCTGGTCAGCTGCAAAAAGTGGAAGATAAGCAAGATAGTGATGAGAAAGACTCATCTGAGAAATAGTTATAAAAACTCAAAGCAACTTTCAGCGGCTTACAGAGATAAGAAGCGACCTGAAATGATACCTAGAGGGTCGTTAGTGGATACTACAATTAGTACGAAGTTACAGGTTAGGTTAGTGGGTCGCCTCGTGTCGACTTTGACTACTTTTGGATAATTTTACTTTCTCTTTACTTTTTGCCAGTTGTATTATGACAAAATGACACCAAAAAAGTTTTTAATAAAAAATTTTTGGTTGTAAGACTTTGTGCAACCCTGTCTGAGTAAATACCATCCTCTCATCACATATTCCCTGCCAGACAGCAAAACTCGCACAAGTGGTCACCACCGTCCATATACACTGACGCTGTAAGAAATATTAACCATTCCTTAGATTCCTAATGCTCCACCAATCATAGAAACTAAGAAGTTGCAATTCTTGTATGTGTAATTATACTTGTTTACTTACTCTTCCTTAAATACGATTGGTCTTCATTTTAAACAACCAAAAAAAACCATACGAACATCCATTCTTAGTCCTATTACATTATAATTTTATTAAAACAATAATATTTCAATGTTCTGTTAATTAATTTGGTCTCTATTATCAATATTTCAAGTACTAATAACAGGATTTGTTAACTCGAAAACGTTACTCTTGGTAAGTTAAGAGGCATCATGTTTTTGATACAGATTGATCAGCGTCAAGAGGTCTGAAGTATCTCTTGCACGATATTACAATTTAATTATTCTAATGCTTCGCATTTCAAGTACATAATTAGTACTGCTTTTGTTCATTCTCATTTTAAATAAAAAAACAGTATTCATATTATTATTGACAAGCTTCGATCAAGCTTGATCTTCGGAATCACTCCCAATATCAGTTTGCGGATTGGAGTCCCAATATCTTTGAAAACTGTCGAAAATGTAGTATTTGTGTGTTTCATAAACACTGGTCCAATCGAAATAACATATTTGGCTTTCATTTGAATTGTCATTTGTTTTTTTTCCCAAAGGAGGATTAGGCTTTAGCCCAGCAGTAGTGCTTTTCACAGCAATTACAAGCTGATACGATACTTTTTAATTTACAAAATATATTATATAGGTGGTAGTCAATAGTGCAGAAGGCGACCAATGAGCGTTCAGATTAGGTAATCTGACTTTGACAAGTGTTTTAGAAACTGGAGCTAGTAAGGTTGAAGTGAGGTGAAAACTTATTTCTTATAAAGTATGGAAAGTTTAAAAAAAATCGCAATCTCTTTAACTTTACTGAAGTTTTCATATCTAGCGTTAAATATGTAATAAGGTCACGTGAAATTGAAATTTTTGTTTAAGTACGAGTTTTTTTAAAAATGAGGAAAAAAACATCAAGCGGTATTCATAAGTCATAAAATATTAAAATCATATTCACGGTCATATCATGTAAAGTTATTCCTTTTGTGTAATACAATCCTCTGTCAGACTTCACTAATTAGATTCTTTATTTTATAATGCCGAGATGGCCCAGTGGTAAGACCGCGTGAATCTTAATCGATGATCGTGGGTTCAAACCCGGGCAAGCACCACTGAATTTTCATGTGCCTAATTTGTGATTATAATTCATCTCGTGCTTTACGGTGAAGGAAAACATCGTGAGGAAACCTGCATGTGTCTAATTTCACTGAAATTCTGCCACATGTGTATTCCACCAACCCGCATTGGAGCAGCGTGGTGGAATAAGCTCCAAAGCCTTCTCCTCAAAAAGAGGAGAGGAGGCCTTTAGCCCAGCAGTGGGACATTCACAGGCTGTTACATTACATTTTATAATGTATTTCACAAATCACTAGAAACCAGCTTAAGAAGAACTTTCTGTATAGGACTTTAAATTCATATTGTTTTGACTGCTTTATTGTTCTAGCGGCACCGATCGGGAGTCTCTAGCTTAAGCGATGATTCCACGAGAGTGCATCTGTGCACACACCTGAGGACTTTAATATCTGCTGTGCATTTCGAATTTTCCGTTGAAAGATGTCACTGTGACCGAAATGATCAGGTGGCATCTCGTTATCCTTAATATTATGTAAGATATTAGTGGGGCAACCTAAAATGTGGCCATGAAACATAACAGAAATACTTGTTGACGCATTAATCATACCATAAAACTATATTATTTATTAAATTTTAATTATACATTAAAATGTTTCATGAATGCTGTTTTTAAGCTACGAAGGCTTACTATAAGAAGACCCGTATCATCCACGATCAAATGCCTAATATAGACGTTAATTATCTAACCCTAAAATTACCATTTTTTTCATTTAAATAAATATTTATTAAGTAAAAAAGGTTCGGAGCCAACCAGAGCGTAACACGTGAACAGTCCCATCGGATTTAATTTAACGGTCAGGGGTCAGGTTATATCGGTCAGGTCATGCAAAATGACCCTTCCGCTTGCCTTGATTAACGCGCCCTTTGTATCATACATTTTAATAGATATTAATACTCGTGTTGGTTATTGTTATGGACTAATTGGTATGGAAAACCAAGTGGGGCTTAAAAGTCTTTGATGTATCTTCTTTGAAATTACATGGATCTGTGTCAGACGAAATCATTTGTGAGTAATTTAAGATATTACCAAGCCCTGGATATTACAGAAAATGATCTATGGAAGCGCGCTAACTTGAAAGTCTTCATATAACTTATTAAAACTATTTGTAATAAAACGTGTTTTGTCTCTGTCATTTCGACATTATAATTTGTTTGAAATAAAAAGGCAGAGAATATTTTATTAGTGATTTAATATGAGAATACTAGGGATAATAATAGTCACTGACCTTGTTTAGTAAATATAAACATTTGATAGTAAATATTAATTTTGAAGAAATACTTGTAATGCCAAATTTTCATGCTTACATACAGCACTGACCTTGACTAATTATTGGTATAAGTCGTAAATCCATTTGAAAAATCCTGTTTTCAGAATGATAAATAAAATATAGTATAAAAGAATATTTATCTTTAAGTCGTTTCCCCTTCATATTTCCTAGTAAAAAAAAATTGTAATTGAATGTAACTACTTCTCTAAAAAATAAGGTCTTTATTTTCAACTTCTTCTTATTTAAATGATTTAGAATTAAAAATGGTAAACCATCTTTAAGCTATTTGCATTTATTGTTACACGTCGTTTATTCTTAATGTTTGAAATGTAAATGGACTAGACAGGTTCAACGAACACTAGTGGACAATTTGTCTAAAGCCTCGAATTTGAAGGCCATACAAAAGATGTAGCGTTGACTTGTAGTATTATTTGTTTCTGGACGATGATGGTATTATCGAATGAATAGTTAGTTACATTAACCGTCTATCTCTTTCTGTCATCAGTAATCAACCATTTGAAAAGAGAAGTCAAGATAATGTGCAACCATCAATCACTATACAGTGTGTAGGTATACATATAGTAAGGTGGTAAGTTTTTTATTTTATCACTTTTGTTTTAGCTTCGATGTCTTTCGGTTCGGTCTCCAAAACAAGTTTTTTGTAAAGTCATTACGAAAATTTTCGGACCAAAAGTTTAATTCCGTTGCTTAAATTGAAGAGACTTCTTCGTTTGTTTTTGTTTTACTTGAAACTGTTTATTTATTTTAGCCTTTAACACTTTTTCTTGTTTTAGCAAGTTTGACCATAATTTTGTTAGTGTAATGTTAGCCTAATAATAATAAAAAAATATATTATTTGTCTGTCTCGTGTAGTGGATATAAGGCAAACGAGAACGGCTTCAAACTTGTACTGACATATTGTCAGTAACAAGTTATTCGGTTTTTCTATCTATAAATTCACAGTACTTGTAGTCCTGAGTCTGAAATTTATTGTATGTACATGCCTGAAAATAAAAAAAATAAACAATCGAGGTATGGTCCCATTGAATTATGAGAGTGCGGGAATAGAGAATGTGTCTGTATTTTGCACATATATTTGCGAACCATCAATTTATTTTTTAATCATTGAATTCGAGCCACAGACAACAAATTATGCATAGTTTAGATGCGAATACACTTACAACAATTATACCATTTAAAGGCACTTCGAACATGTATGTAAGACGAAGTAAATTCATAAAAAATCAGTTAAAATATGATTGTACAAATCCATCGTGCGGCTTGATGTTTTTTTCTTAATAATTGTTACACCACACCACAATTGTTTTATAAGAACGTGCCTTGCCTTGAATATGAAATAGATTCAACAATGCTGAACGCGCTAAAATATTTAATAAAAATAAAATTATATAAGTTTAATTATATTAGATCACTGCAGTTGTTCTCGAAATGGTAATAGCATACAAACAAAGGCGCTTTGTCAAAACAAAGGCTTCGTATGAAACAAATAATATTGATTATTGCATTATTTGAGGCCAATGTTGAATTGACGAAAGTTTTAAACAATCAAATTGGAATATAATTTGAACGCGATATTCTATCTGGCGGCGGTATGATATGGTAACAGCCTGTGAATGTCCCACTGCTGAGCTAAGGCCTCCTCTTACTTTTTGAGGAGAAGGTTTGGAGCTTATTCCATCACGCTGCTCCAATGTGGGTTGGTGTGTATTCACATGTAATGTAACATGTAACAACCCACGATCATCGGTTAAGATTCACGCGTTCTTACCATTGGGCCATCTCGGCCTTTTTTATATATTTGCTAAGTTTAAAATATAACTATTTCGTTTATATAGAGATGAATTCACGATTACTTTAACAATCACAATTAGATGTACTGATAAAAAATATATATGAATCAATTTCCGAAATTGCAATGAATGTGTCGCCATTTTGTTTTCACTTACTAAATGCCTGTTGGATAACCTAAATGAAATCTGGCTTTAAAACGTCGAAATTAAAAGGTGTTACTGTAATTTGTTATATTTAATCCGGCCATACAGTATTGCTAATTGAAATTGGATTTCCCGAAGGATTTATTTTTAATAAGACCCGTCCTTTTAATATAGATATTCCATTGGGAAAATTGATCGATCGAATTTATTTTTTTGACAAATTATAAATATTTAAATCATTCGATTTACATTTTGATAGGACACTATTTCTTAATATTAGGTCTGATTTTCCAAATTCAAATTTTGAAAAACCTCCATGTTGTGATGCCCCTAGAGTATAAGTAAAAGGTAAGTAAAGTAAAAGCATTGTTTAAATAGATCCAAGATCCAAAAATCAATAACTATTCGAAATTCAAATTTGCAAACGAGTCGAAATAAAATACATTTAAAGGTAATTTAAATAACAATGTGTTACCATAAAGATGTTATATGTACTCGTTCTGGTTCCGATCTTCTCGCTTCCCAGACATACTTGGCACGTGATTAGCGTTCACTACGATAAAAAAAAACTTTTTGAGTAGTTTGCTTGTGAGCATTTAAATGCGGTTACTCGGCTAGTGAAATAATAAACATTTTGAGACTGTTATTTACGAACGAAAAGTTGTCGTCGCCTGCTGTGGCCTACATATAAGCCAAACATTGTGAGACAGTGCACGCTAACACGGAATTTAAGCGTATGAGGATAGTTAAATAAATAGCTTTGGAAGAGATTGTTTCTATTACTTCTTATTATATTCTGAACATTGAAAATATATGCAATTTTTTTTCTTTTGTGTTTGTATCTTTTGCTTTTGTAAATGGAAATTTTTGTTGCTAGTATCAATGGCCTTGTAATGGTCTCGTTGGATATAATCATAGCAAAATATTAACGCTTAATAGGGTAATTAATGAATATTTGTTATTCCTCAGAAATAGGGCTTGCTAGTATTCTTTAAAAAAAGTGTTGTTGATTTAATCCTGTAAGGAGAACTCGTAGGAGAGCTCCGCCACGAGCAGAGTGCTACATGCACGGGAAGGGCAATATATTTATTATTAATTTATACAACTATATCTCTAAAACAAGCGTATTAATAAAAGTATTTTTTATTGTATGAATTAATTCATTTAAAAGATATTGGAAAAGAGTAAATGATAAATTAAACATAATATAACTTATTACAAGCACTAAAGATTTTAACAAATACGTTATTACGTTATATTGCTTTTAAGTAAATAAATATATGAAGTAAAAGACAGAAGTAGCAGAAGTAATACTATTTTAATTTCCATTAACATTATTAAGAATATCATTTCCCGCCACTTCAAAGCGGAGTCATCGAAAAGTAATTCATTTTTTTTCATTCAGTAATTCATTTCTCGTAAACGGAGCAATCAATCCGCGAGCGACGGAGTCTAAACAGGCGCAAAGATACGTCAATAGGGTACGAGGAATTTATCTTTTCTATCGGAAATTGGTGTATGAGCTCGTGACAAGTTGACGTTGACTTTTTCATTCGCTCTTAAAAGCTATGTCTGGGGGAACAGTACAAATACAAAACAAATTCCAAATCCCAATGAAAGAAACGTAAAAGTTTATAAATATTGTTTAACTAAAATAAATTATACAAATATAATAATGTTATTCTAATTAGATTGTAGGTTTAAGTAAGTTTTATATTTTTTCATGCTGTTTTTACATTTAGTACGATAAATTTAATTATATTATACTAAGTAAATGTATTGATGTATTATCAAATTTATTGTATCTAGTTTTGCAATAAAGTAAATAAATGAAAAAATCGTAACTATAGAATTGATAATGTTTGTACCATAATGTGTCAGTAACTTAGGTCTTGCTATAAGAATAACAAACATAAAAAAAAAATTAAGTATTTCTTATTGTAATGTTAATATTAAGTTTTTTTTCTGTCTGCTTATTACAATGGTGGTAAGGCTTTGCGCAAGCTCGTCTGGGTAGGTACCACCCACTCATCAGAAATCCTACCGCAAAATAGCAGTACTTGGTATTGTTGTGTTCCGGTTTGAAGGGTGAGTGAAACAGTGTAATTACAGGCACAAGGGACATAAAATCTTAGGTCCCAAGGTTGGTGGCACATTGGTGATCTAAGCGATGGCTAACATTTCTTACAGTGCCAATGTCTAAGGGCGTTTGGTGACCACTTACTATCAGGTGGCCCATATGCTCGTTCGCCTTCCTATTCTATAAAAAAAAACACTAATTCTTCTTTAGTCTATTCAGAACAGGATTCAGCTAAAGACAAAATTAAACCTTTTATCGAGCTAGTATATTATAAAGGATAATAATATGTATTTTTTTTTATAAAATAATCTATGTGAAGAAAAGTGCATAGCCAATTCGGCCCATTGACTATTCAATTGAAAAAGTGTTTTAATCGAATATCATGGCTTCGAATCCCGCTTAGTACTAATGAGTTTACAGATGCTTACAACAAGTCGTGACATTCAACCCGCAATAGAGTTTCTTCATAGCAAGCCTTCTGTATAGGAGAAGGCTTTTCCGTAATAGTTGGAGATTTCGGAAATTTTATAATAGATCAAAAGAGCCAAGATCTATCTAGTGACGAGGCACATGTCACTTAGTATGGAATACGATTGTGATAGACCGATAAATTCACAGTGAGCTCACGCAATTTATTTCCTTATTCGGCAGATCCCGGTCATATGCATTAGCATAACTAAGGGTTCGATACAAAAATTCTCATTCCCCAGGGTGAAGCTCAAGCGATAAGAAATAGCGTACAAATCCTTCTGCCTATCTGACTAATGTTATCACGATATTTTTGAGATATTTTAAATTGAAATTTAGAGTTTGATTTAGAGTAATGTTGTTAAATTAGAGTAATAAAATAGTTTGTATCATCAAAAAATTAAGGAAAATTCTTTCACTTTTTAGTGTGGGATTATTTTAATTTCAATGGTGAATAAAATTTTTTATCCATTAAACTTATTGTTACCTTTAGTCAACCGAATCCGTTACTTAACGTATGACATTTATAACGAATTATGTTTAGGATATATATTACTTTTACATTATCATACAGGTTTTAGTGTTATTTGTGAATCATTAGTGAATCCTTTCATTTATTTAATAATATATAAATACACAGTTATGGACTAAATTTTTCACATAATTTTTATTCAAATATTTATTTAACATATTAAAAATATTTTTAATTGCAAATTTCAATCAGTTAGTATCGTAACGTAAAGCTTAAGTTCAATATATTGGACGAGCCGGTTGGCGTGGTTGGTAGATACTGTGCCTTTCACGCCGAAGGTTGTGGGTTCGATTCCCACCCAGGACAGATATTTGTGTGCTTGAACTGTTTGTCCTGAGTCTGGGTGTAATTATCTATATAAGTATGTATTTACAAAAGAAAAGTAGTATATGTAGTATATCAGTTGTCTGGTTTCCATAACACAAGCTTTGTACAAGCTTAATTTGGGTTCAGATGACCGTGTGTGAAAAATGTCCCAGGATATTATATTATATTATTATATTATTGTATTTTAAATGTTTTATCGCAACAATAAATCTTAATAAAATAGTATTACTAAATCGTTAAATCGCTAGTTCTTATATCTTGACCCACATATTTTATGCCTTCTTCGACCCCCAGTCACGAATAGAAGATTTATAGAGGTCACAATCTATTCTTTACAGAACCAGGGCCACAGTGAGCTGATCGGTTGCGTATTTATTCACGACCACATCTAAATGGGTCACCCATTCACATCTACTCCTTTCTCAATAAATAATAATGTCTGCTTATTGATGCGATGTGCGTATCTCGTTGGAAACATTTGGGAGATTCTTTTCGGCTATTGCAATTAAGTCGACCGTATTTTGCCCTTATATTTTTTGTATGACAATCATTATATTTGTAAGGTCTGTGAATAGTAGTGTTTCGTAAATAAGCGTGACGAAAGTAATCGGTTTCTGTAGGATATATTTTTACTTGAATTATAGGAGTAACTGTTTTGCTATCATAATAATTATGACTTTCAACTACATTTGCGGCGATGGTAACTATAACTATGCTTCGACTCTCTCGTTAGTCAGCTTTTAAGTCTACAGAAACCGAAGTTCAGGGCACAAACCCCAAATCAAGCCAATTAAAATTGCATATTTTTCTGTCAAATAATTCAGCGCTTAAAGCCATTTTTACTGCGCCTAAATGCCTCCGGTCTCATCGGATTACGAGAGTTAGGGAACAAGACTGCACTTGAAATTGCATATGTACACTTGTGCACTATAATATCTCCAGCACAGTTGGCTAGTTCCGTTAAGAATGGCCACTGTCAGCGAAATCAGCCAGAACGACATCATCATCAATTAGCTACGAAGATTTATAAAAGTAATTAATTTCGACTTCGATTTTATAAGTCAAACTTTTTAATTGGATAACTTATTTTATATCGATAATATAGTTAACAAATTCTCATTATTATGCTTGTATCTGCTGTTATAAGTTTTTAGAAAATCCATTGGAACCATTAATATTCAATGCTGGCTATATTAGGTTTTCTTAATAGTAAATCTAAAATCGGGACGTATCAGGAAGCAGTGAAAATGTCAAAATCGTTGGAGCGTATATAGGAACTACCAACTATTATTTACTATTGATTTGGCCTTTGGGCACTTTCGATTTCCTGTTTGCTGACTTCAAAGAGATTCACACAAAGCTATTTACTGCAGACAACATGAAATTTATATGGGAGAGAGTTTATCATCAACAGCATTTTGTTTTATGCGACCAACGAATTGCTCCACTCGCTAGATATACTATACCCAAATAAATAATACAACCAACCAACCCAAATAATATTGTTGATACTTTTAAGCCAAAATCGTGGGCAGGTTAAAATCTGTTCAACTACCAGTGAATTTTCGTGTACTCAATTTGTGTTTATAATACTTGTGCCTGTAGTTACACTGGCTCACTCATCCTTCAAGCTGGAATATAATAACTATAACGTATTGCTGTTAAGCGGATCGAAATCGGACTTCCACAAATCCCTACCACCAAATAATCTCGAGGCAAAGCCTATTAAATTTTGCCACCTCTACCAAAATTTACTCCAATTTATAACTCATTAACATCCGCCCGCTGCTTTGCCCGCTTGTGAGGGGTTGAACGTGTTAGGTACCTAATGTCTTTACAGTAGTCAGGTTTTACTGTAGTCAAAGTCTGTACTTTTGTTTTAAATCCGTGAAAGCGTAACAATGAAACTCACTTTTGAATTCATAATACTTAATATTATATAAGGATGTCATTATCTGCAGTAAAAAACAACATTGTGAGTAAAATAAATCCTGTATCAGTTAAAAGAAAATTCGCCTTGTGAATTTTCTATATTAAAAGGAGGCCTATTTCATATATGATGATCATAATTTTAATGAAAAAAAATATTAAATATACTAATTATTATTCTTACCCCGCTACTATATGCTGAAGGCATGTTATTAATGTCTATGGATGTCAATGACAGCAAAGCCGCGGTTAAGTATTTCCTTTCATTTCTTTTGAAGTCAAACTAGTCAGGGAATCTCTGAGAGTAATGAAGGTGTTGAAGTAATGATTTCTTGAAGACTGAAAGTCTTTATAAAAGAACTGAAGAATATAAATTGCCAATTATTCAGTTATTTTCTTTTGTGTATTTCAAACGTATCACTCGATTACTAAATGTAAACCCTTCATATTACATTTATGAGTATTTTAACAATAGATCTTATTTTATTATTTTTTATTGTGTTTATTATTTCAATTCTATATAATTTATATTTTGTTTTGAAATGTCTTAAGAATAAAATGATTCCTTCGTTGACCTTTTAAAGATTTACAAATATTCATACAATATTATTTTTCAACCACAACATGACATTTCCATATAAATCGTTTTTGTAATGTTCGCGTGAAATGTGATTAAATACTAATATGTATATTATTATATTTATAAAAAAAGCCGAGATAGCCCAGTGGTAAGAACGCGTGAATCTTAACCGATGATCGTAGGTTCAAACCCGGGCAAGCACCACTGAATTTTCATGTGCTTAATTTGTGATTATAATTCATCTCGTGCTTTACGGTGAAGGAAAACATCGTGAGGAAACCTGCATGTGTCTAATTTCACTGAAATCCTGCCACATGTGTATTCCACCAACCCGAATTGGAGCAGAGTGGTGGAATAAGCTCCAAGCCTTCTCCTCAAAAAGAGGAGAGGAGTCCTTTAGCCCAGCAGTGGGACATTCACAGGCTGTTACGAATTACGAATATATTTATATTATATTTTATACAAATGTTGTGTCTTGTAAATAAATGAGTGTTTTTTTCATTGTGTCCTTGTACCCATGATTTTATAAGCACTGACGCCAAATATGAAAATCAGATTTATTAATGTCCCTTGAGAATTGAGATATTCTTTTTCTGGCATAAAAAGTATCTTATAATTATGTTTAGAACATAAAATATTCATGCTATTTTAATAATGTAGTAAAATATGCCTCCAATGTTTTTTCCAAATACAGAGAGTTTGGTTTGGCTTTGCTATGAGCTATTCGGTTTGGCTTGTGACCTAATTTGGCTTTGGTAATGATAAAATATCAGCGATAAAACTGTTCAGAACACATTCCACGTCCACGTTCGTACATAAAAATTTATTATATATGTATTGAAAAATACAGGCAATATAAACGACCTGAGTGCTATCAAAATTCACCAGCTTATACATAACTAATGTATTATTTGACTTTACAAAAGTTACAGTGCGCGGTTGACTCGAATACGAAACTCGAGAAACTTTCCAAGGTATTCCATTAAATGTTTGCATCGCTGTCGGAATAATTCATATTCCATTTAATCCTCCATGAATATGAGTATGTGGCAATAAACTAATCAAACAGAAGTATAATACCATCTGATGAGGGGTTTATTCTTGAGTGACAAATAAATATTAATATATAAATGTATTGTAATTTTTGTTCCATTCATGTAAAAACTACCTTTTAATAATTCATTTTCGCATTAGTTCTATTTTCGCAATGGTAAGTTAAACTAAATTAACTTTAATAGTCCGACTTCAAACTAAGCGTGGTTTGTTTCGCACATCGTAGAATTCTCTTCGAAACTTAGTGTTATTATTTTAGATTTTGAACGCGTAGCGTAAGCAAAGTCAACAATAACTAGTCAAAGTTGAGCAAAGTTAGCTTAACAAAGTTGACTTAAGTACCAGGCACAATTCACTACTAATTATTGTTCTCTTAAACTAGCCTCAAAACCTGAGCTATTTTTTAATGGACAATGTTTTAATAATAATAATAATTTTTATTTATAAATGTTTATTTTCAGTGTTATTTACGAAGCTTAAAATCTAGATGTCTGTATATTGACTATTATTGTCTTTATTTAGCATACATACACATACATAAGGGGTCCAAAACAACGAGTAGACACATGAAGCTGCCCCGAATGCTTAGCAAATGGGTTATCCATTTTCAACATAAATGTATTCAACACACTGATAGAACCTCCGCGCATCTTAACTATATTTTTAATTTTATATTTGATTAAAATTTTAAATCAAAATTTTGAATTGTGAGTGAATTTTAAACTTTATTGTATGAAACATTAAATAAGTACCATGATAAATTCCAATCTTGTAAATTTCTCTACTCTACAAACTAATAAAAAAGTAAGAAGTTATATTTTCTACAAGGCAGGAAGTTCTTAATGTGGCTCACTTGTTTACAGAGAATATAATATGATACATGCTTCAAGTAAAGACAAGATGCCCCAGAGGATCTGAAGTTGTATGTAGTCCATTAGTGTTTATAATTCTTCTATTTACTTATCTTGCTTGACCGTCAAGAGAAACATCGTAACAAACTTGCATGGGTTGTATGAAAATCTGCCATAACTCTTACAACCTGCAGTAGCGTGGCGGATAAGCTCTAAGATTATCAGATATTCTACCGTAAAACAGCAGTTTTCCGGTTTGAAGGATGAGTGAGCCAGTGTAATTACAGGCACAAGGGACATAAAATCTTAGGTCCCAAAGTTAGTGGCGCATTGGCGATGTAAGCGATGGTTAACATTTCTTACAGTGCCAATGTCTAAGAGCGTTTGGTGACCACTTACCATCAGGTGGCCCATATGCTCGTCCGCCTTCCTGTACTATAAAAAAAAAATATCTTAACAAGATCAGCTGGCATACTTAGCAGAGCAAATAGCTCCCCCATTTTACCACCAGATAGATAGAAACGCATTGTTAGTGTTAGCTGATGAGATTTTCTATTGATATTTAAATTTTTTCTAGACGTACTTTTTCTGTTTATTTTAATTGTGCTCAATAAATTTTAAAATGATTAATGTTGCCACTGTATATAATTTCGTATTTAAAATATATCAATATTTTTGCGTCTAAGTGTTCACAAAGTTGGAAAATTACTTAATCTTTTTATTATTTAAACAAAATTATACTTAAAATAGTTCACTAATTACACTAATAACTAAGTTCTTGTTCCAAAAATAATTAAACCTAAGTACATAATTATAATGTTCACCTTACCATTACGGAAGCGAAGGGACCTCTTTGCGGTTAACTATGACAGTAATAACAGTCTCGTTGGCTTTATTAGATGGACTTTATACACGGTGAATAATTTGCCTTTGTTAAGTTCTGTTAAAATTAATATTATGAATAAATGGGCAGATATTAATATATCTATGAAATAAAACAAGTCAGAAAGTCTTGAATGTGCTATAATAAAATTTTAGTGGTAGAGCTTTGTGAAAGCTTGTCTGGGTAGGTACCATCCAGTCATCAGATATTCTACCGCAAACAGCAGTACTTGGTATTGATGTGTTCTAGTTTGAAGGGTGAGTGAGACAGTGTAATTACAGGCATGAGGGAATTAATATCTTAATTCCCAAGGTTTGTGGCGCATGGGTGGTGTAAGCGATGGTTAACATTTCTTACTATGCCAATGTTTATGCGCGTTGGTGACCACTTACCATCAGGTGGCCCATATGCTCGTCCACCATCCTATTTTATAAAATTTACCATTTTTATGTCATATTACAATACTATTTTAAAATTAAACATCTTTATATGCGATGGGTATAATAAGGTGGATGTATGTAATGTTTATATATTTAGGGTATACGCAACAACCTGTCATAAATCCATTAAAATTCTACAAGTACCAGAAGTCCTGGTTTATTTCCTCTCAAAAACTGCTGCTAATATTCTTGCGTATTTTCCACACAATCAATCATATCTATTTAAATAACTCCTGCGACAGATTTTCAAAGAGAGGTTTGTCTTATTACGAGGATTGTTAGTTGAAGAGAGTAAGACCATAAAATTGTGGTCTGTATTAGAGATGTATAAAAATAAGAATCTGAGATAAGTCTAAATGTGAATCAAAATAAATAAGACAAACAGCAAGAGAATGATGTATGATGATAACAGTCTTCAATGTAAATAGTTCTTACAATCTAAATATGAATCAAAATAAATAAGACAAACAGCAAGATGTATGATGACAATAGTCTTCAATGAAAATAGTTCTTACAATAAACTGAATCATTAAGTTAATATAATGTTCTATATTGTGTCTCCATGTGAGACCACGCCTTGGCAAACGTAGCGTAGGACTCTCGGCCCTCCAGCTAGGTGGAGTGACGATATACGCACGGTGGCAGTTGGAGATTAAGAGCAGAGGATCGAGCTCAGTGGCGTTCCATTGGAGAAACCTATGTCCAGCAGTGGACGAGAAAAGGGTGATGATGATGATGATATTGTGTTCATACATACATACATCATCATCCTTTTCTCGTCCATGTCCATGTAAGATACATAATACCATGAGTCCATGTGTCATGAGTCCATGATATTATGTATCTTAATTTAATGTAATTTACACATATAGAAATAAGACTGTAAGCTGTATATACGTAATATATTTAGTGATAATAGTCAATAGTCTAAATTTAACGCGGGTGAAACTGCGAATCGCAGCTGTTCATATAAAAATATTATATACTAAAACATTCTCCGAAATGCGCTCCATCTTCTAATATAAGTCTTATGAATCTGCTTAGTATTTTTTTTCAGTTTTTACTACAAAAAAAACGTCGACTCATTTATTAGTATAGATTTAAATATACCTAAGTTTTGTATTCCCATTTTGTTACTACGTTTTAGGTTTATTCAAACAATACGTGTGTTTGAATTTTTAGCGAAGAAAATACAAAAATAAAACGGAATGTTATTTGCAGACAGGTAATCTTGTTCGCTTCAAGTCTGTTATGTTTACACACGTGCGGGTCTAGACTGTACTTGGAAATCTTTGATAGACTAACATGTTTTGTTATTATATTGGCTGTGCTATCTTTACTACGGGCACTTACTCAAGTACCATATTTAATATCAACTGATACACTAATATTTTAAAGAAATATACTTTGTTTATTTGAATTTCAAAAAAAGAACATAATTTTTTGTCAACGTTAATACGTTTTACGTCGAGTTTCGAGGTAGTTCTAGCAGAATAATCCCACAGTTTCGAAAGATCTTTTAAATAAGTGTTAATTTATTTTATCAATAAATGATAGAAAAATATTGGTCCGAATGTTTGCTGTGGCAAATGCAAGCGTGCATTTGTTTTTATATTTACAAACATTTATGCTTTACGAGTTTGTTTGCATTTTATGAAGCGTTTTAATAAATGTTTGTAGTAATTAAAATATCCAAAGGAAACTCTATGAAAATTACGAGTATATTTAACTTTGATAGAATATATTTACATGTTAGCTATTAAGTGATTACTGATGCCACAGTTAAATGTAAGGAATATTTAATATTTCTACAATGCTAGTCTGCCTAACTGATATAAATAAAAACAATATATATCAGATTATTTTACATAGATCAATATATTTGATTAACAAAACATGAAAGGTTTCAGGTGTTTTGTCAAAAACGTAATGTCATACACAGAAAATGCGAATAAAAATCGCATTCAATGAATATCCCCGAAAAGTATTTGTTTTATAAAAATAAATCTTTTATTTTTCATTGTGTAATACTTTGAACGCGAGTAGGTAGGAAAGAACAAACTATATATCTTTTTTTATATTATTATCGGAAAACTGTTGCATGCACATTCCGCGTATCAAAGTTTGCAGTACATTTTCTTTGTCCCTGTAAATAATTACAATATAAACTTTAACAAGCCACGCCGACAAGTGCCGTTATTATGGCTGCGTTCGATGTTACGTCACAGTAACAGCCTGTTAATATCAAACTGCTAGGCTAAGGCCTCCTTTCTTATTTGAGGAGAAGGCTTGGAGCTTATTCTACCACGCTGCACCAATACGGGTTGGTAGAATACACATGTGACAGAATTTCAATTAAATTAGACACATGCAAGTTTCCTCAAGATATTTTTCTTGACCGTCAAGCACGAGGTGAATTAAGAACACAATTAAGCACATGAAAATTCAGTGGTGCTTGCCCGGGCTTGAACCCACGACTAACCACTAGGCCATCTCGGCATGTGACGCGTCACGATAATATAACATTGATATAGCTATATCAACAGTAGCTGGCCAATTATCATTGCTTCACATGATAATTTGAGATAGCATGTTATATGGAGTGGTTTATATAGTAACGCGTACTTAAAGCCGCAAGTAATTTGTAAGACATCTGACGTCACGGCTACGTCATGAATTTGGTAAAACAGCACAGTTCCTCCAAATTGCTAAAACTGTTATAAAACAATACCTATTATTATTATACTTTAAATTAATACATGAAACATTTTTTAATTTTCAAGTATATTCATTTGTTTATAAATAATATTAGAAAACGTTTATAACCTATTACATGAATTGGTACCATACAATACCAAAAATGCATAAAATACCTACAATTTATTTTTGTATTTGCAACCCAAGTCTTTTTGCGGGCAACAATAAACATCCATACTTGTATGCATTTGGCAATGCAAAGCTGGCATCGACCGAGTTTAGCGAACTTCCGAGAAATATATAAATCATTCGAGAATAATATAGAACATTCTAGAATACGTAGTTGGGGCAATAGAACGGTACATTAAGCAGGGCGCAGACACGGTGGTGTAAGAAAATCTTTCGACTTTATGAGCTATGAGAATACTCGTTGCATTATTATGCATGTTTTGCTCGCTTTGATGGACTTTAGTCTTTGTTGAGAAGTATTGAAAGTGGAATAAAATGACATGAATCTATCAGAGTTTTATATAAATTAGTGAAAGGATTAGCCTTCTTGACCAAAATATAATTCGAAATTCAAATTAAACTAAGTGAGTTTTGTTTAGACAAATATTTCTGAATATAGATTACTAATTTAGTTTTATTTAATTGAATAAAAATAATTTTCCGCTTTTTGTCTGTAGAATATAAATCCTCCCAAATACACTTAATTTAATCTTAAAAAAATATGATGCGGTTAAAAACTCATAAGGAAACCTGCATGACTTGTCGATAAAATGTAACGTTTTAAAATGAATTTTTGACAATATATTGTGTCAAATTAATCAATTCATTTTATAGCAAGCATTAATTTCATTCAATCATTTTTTAATGAAAACATTAATTATAAGAACTTAACGACAAGTAAATAAAACATTGAATATTTAATTCATAAAAAGTAAATGTGCACTCCGCTTTACAATCACATTACAAACATCTTATTCAAGAGCACTAATGGAAACATGAAAGTTTGTGTTTGCGGAACAAGCCATACAAATTTAAGCATACTATAGAAATCGTCGGTTCATTTTGTGTAGACACTAAAGGCCTTACTTGTAACCGTGGCTTAGTTTAGTTAAACACGGATTTATCTCTTTCTATCATTATAGATTTGACATTCGAAAGAAGGAGACACAACATTGTTAAACTAATCAGTCGCTAAGCAACGCTTATAAGGCCGTAAGTAATATGAATGATTTGACAGTTAAACTTTTCAGTAAGTTAACCCCGTATTACCCACAAACGAGATTTCAAAATAACTTTTATGATTAACATAATATGAGTAATATATGCATTAGTATATACGCGACTGCTTTGTTGGACTAGTGGCTAGAGATATAAGGCTGCTGACCCAAGGTTCTGGGTTCAATTCCCAGATAGGACCAATAAAAAGTTATTGGGTTTTTCAGGCAGAAAATTCTCACAGCCCGGAATCTGGAAGTTAGAAGCGTGTACACTCCCGTGCCTGGGAAAGCTTCTGAAGCCTTAAATTATGAGAAGGAATAAAAAAGGATTATGAGAGGAATAAAGAGTGCACCTGTGCACATCACCACATAATTGCGCACTATATCTCCTGCGCAGTTTGCTAATCTCTCTTGTGATTGGCCGCCGAGGCCGAAATCGGTCTGGAAAATTATTAGTCAAATAGTAGCACAAAGTAGTGATTGACTTCAAATAATTTAAAAATGTTGCCATAACACGAAACTACATAGATTATGTAAAAAAATATAAACAAATATAATTTTTTTTTTCAATGAATCAATTATTTCATAGGGCTGATGTAAAAGACCCTAATTTTAAAAATAAATATATGCAACAATTATAAACGAATAGAGATACTATTTAATAAAATACTCTTAATACTATTAAAACGAAGTCATTAATTAAGATTACCTAACATAATAGATGAATGAATTTAATAATATAAATTACAAGAGCAAGTCATATCATAATTGTTTTTCTATTAATGTTTTAGAAAAATAAATACAATATAAAATATAATATTTATTTTATTAAGAATATTATTGCTTCTAATAAGCTTACCTGCCTCCTCTGCTCTTTGATTTAAATAATTAAGTACAATATCGCCATTATGATTCTGAATGGTAGCATTGATAGACTTTAATCGTTTAACAAATTATTAATTTATTCAGTTGAATTGATTTATTCTGTTAATCAAATAGTTACTCAATTACGTCATTATATATTTACCTTGTTGATATATTAAATTAGTTTATGATTATTCATCATATTTCAATTATTATTAATTAAACACTTAATATTTTGAATTTGGAATTATTATTTAATTGTTTCAATTAAGTACACATTTATGATGAATATATATGGCACTAAAGGTTATTGCGGTTAAAAAAATTATATATTTTTTTATAATACAGATATTTTCTTAGATATTGCTATTTTTTTCTTGTTTCGAGTTCAATGGAGTCGAGTTAGCTCAGAACACGTCTATCTATTTTTTTTAAAAAAAGAACCGTCTATCTTAACCAATGATTGTTTTTAAGCACATGTAAAAGCTTGTGTTTTTTATTAATGTGCTCGCCGGTGCTCTGATAATCTTTTCTGATAGTCTTTTGGATTGAATTAGTTACAACTCTTCACCTTAATGGTATAGTCGGATAGCGGGTGGAACGGGACGGCGACTGGGCGTGCACAGTTGTAATGTACCAGTTAATATCGAAGACGTTTCGCTCGACGGGCCACGTCCCGCTGTCTATGTGACTACTAATATTAATACACATAAAACCACCGACGACACACGGACGACGGACGACAAGGCGACGTCACCATCACGCTAACGTCGAATTGTCGTCCTGCCCTGTGTGTCTCATCAAAGCTTTAAATAAAAGGCATATTGTTTATACACGGGCTATAACTAAATAAATCAATTTGTGTTTTTGCACCAAATTCAAAATTGTATCAAAGTTTTCTCATTCCTCACATCTACTTTTGACATTTGCATACGAAAGTAGGATAAGCTCATCCTATAACATACGCCTGTTATCTACCTTTTACATATCTTACTAAATCTTTTGCGTCCTCCTTACACATCGGATATTTTGCATTTTCTGTCTCTCTCGCGAAATTTTCTTCAAGCTGTCAAAAGAAATTACAAGCGGACTCAAAGTTCTGCCGTGAAACTGGAGTGAGATATGTTAAGAAAGTAGCGCTGTTTGCGAAAATTTAAGACTCGCTTTAGTAACAGTGGTGCAGATCCAGATGCATTCGATTTGGCTCCGAGAGAGCATTATCTCTCTCTCTCTTTTAATTTGTTTTTCGTTTAAGACCAAATAATGTATCTCAATCGCTTAAAAGGTCTTCTTATAAGATAGGTCAGATAAGTCAACTCTGTAACTTTTAGTCGCATTTTATATACTTTGGTAGATAGTATACATCACTACTAGTTTTCGCTTGCGGCTTCGGCTGCGTATTTTGCAGGTGTTAGGTGTAAAAACGTAGCCTATGTGCTTTATTGGGGTTCAAGCGTATCAAATATAATCAAATTCTGTTCTGTGGTTTAGCTGTGAAAACAGACAGACTTATTTACTTTTGAATTTAAAATATTGTTATAAATTAATAAAAAAAACAAACAGATTCAACATAAATATTAAAAATTACTTGGAGCAGTAATAGCCTGTGAATGTTCCACAGCTGGGCCAAGTCCTCCTCTCCTCTTTTGAGGAGAAGACATTTCAGTCAAGTTATTTAATTTATTAGATTATGATGAGTAATGATTATTTTGTGTTTTTAGTAAAGCGTATATTAAATTCTGAACAAATTATTTGGTTTCGAAACGCAACTGCTAACGAGAGAAGTTGAAAACTAATGTTAATTATTAGCAAGGCTGTTTGTTAGTTGAACTTTAGACACATCATAAATGTTGCTATATTATGTAGATAACTTCGTCTTTCATTTATATGAAACGGTTTTATAACCTAAAATAGTTAATTTGGTGGTAGGGCTTTGTGAAAGCCCGTCTGGGTACGCGTGGTACCCACTTACATCCTCCATACTACCAAACTGGAATACTAAATATGTTGTATTTCGGTTTGAAGGGTGAGTAAGCCAGTGTAATAGTGGCGCATTTCCTTTGTAAGGGATGTTTAATATTTTTAACAGCGCCAATGTCTTAAGACGATAGTCTTTCTATCAGGTGGCCGATTTGCCAGTCCGTCTTCTAAGTTTCAATAAAAATAAAGAGTTTCTAGAAAAATCGATCAAACTATAAATTAATTTGAAATGATGCAATGTTTTTGTGTTTCAATTATTAAAAACAAATACACATAAATTCGCTTTTGACTTAGACATTCCTATTATGTACGTAACTGCTTTTTTAATTTTGTCTTTATGAAAAAAAAACAAGCACTGAAAATGATTTAGTGCTTAGAAATATTTAGAAAAATAAATTTGTTTATTTTATTATTTGTGTTTCAAATTATTATTACAACTTTAAATTACGGTAAATATATTTTAATAAACTTCTCATATATTCTCTATTCAACCAACGCCTTAGTAAAATAAACCATAAGCATATTTAATCATATGTCTTTTATCTTATGGATCGTAAGTCTGCTGAAGTGAGGGAGTAAATGTTTCGGAAGAAATCCCTACATGTATAGACCAACCCGAATTTTAGGGTAGGGCTCAGATAACGACTCAATTGCTTAGAAAACCGATAACTCTAGATAAGGAGAGACACACTGTCTTACCTTGTCTCACGAAGCAATATACCATTTATTTTTGTATAAGATAATTATAATTATAGCTATTCTATTTTCAATTTGGAATATGATAATTGAAAAAAATATTATTTTTTAATGGTCTGTCTGAACGGACTCAGCCAGATCTATATTCTTAATTATTATTTTCATGAAATTCAAAATGTGTATCTTCGTCAAAGACGAATATTCCAACGAATAAGACGACATTTTTTTAAATATATATTACAGACTAGATTCATCGTGGTTCAGTTATATTACTTTGAATCGTTCTAGTGATATTTCTTACCCGATTTGGTTCGAATTTCAAAAGTTTAAAAATTACAATTATCCACATATTGAGGTCACCAAGTTCGTTAACGTGTTTTCGTCAGAAGATTATAAATATTGGTTACTGTATGTTTGTGTATGTATGTAAGTATACAGCATGTACGTTTACATGCAACATGTTCAACGTAATCTGTATTGTTTCATCAATCTCAAGAAGCTACCCAGCAGGCAAACCAAACAGTACTGAGACAGACACAAATAAATCAGTAATTAATATTTTGACACAAGTATTTAACACACTGTACATACATCAATGTAAATAGGATTGAACAATACGTAATTCTAAAAGGGGAATCCCGTCTAGAATTGTTCATCAGTATACCCAACTCGCTTTGTGCCTTTCACTTGAACCATGCATTCACCGTGCCATTGTTTGGTACGGTACAAATCCCTGGTGCAGGCTTACAAGCGATGCATTGTTGCATTCCGGACGGAGCAATTGTACGAAGATCGTGAACCTCACGCTTCGATTATGATAAATGTGATCCTATTTTCGGTTTGATGCCTCTTATATTTGGATAATATATGCTATTATTATGTATATTAACATATACATACCATACCATACCATACCATACATACATGCTAGACTATTTATAGAATCTACTCTGTTATACCAGAAATGTTTAGTAGTAGTAACTAATCAAGATCTAAGGATTTAAGAAAATAAAATCGTACAACTTATCTTTTACGTTTTTTAACTAGTCTAAGCATAATTAACAAAGTAAATAGTAGTAGAGCCTCTACTGTTTTCTGACGAGACGCATGGCTGGTCAGCACCTTGTGTCGTGCAACTTGATAATTTGATGTATACATAGTCGTTTTGCGTAGTGCAGGATTGCAGCAACCCGTCTTTTCTAAAAAAATATAAATATACGGATAGAGAGGAAATAATTTTTTTTAACTTAATTTACTTTTAGTATTAAGTACTTGTATTTTTATGACCGTTACCCTTTAAGGGCCAGAGGGGTTCTCTGTAAATCTTTTCCTTCTAAAACATTTGCCTTAAAGGATTTTTACCCTTTGAGTTAAATAACCTTCATCTTCCAGTCATAAGGTTGAAAATCGGAAAGCCGATTTCATAATAGAAAGGTCTTACAAAAACATTTCGTAAATATTTGTAACCTTTTAGCGAGAATCATTTTTTCGATTTTCTGACGGTATAAAATATTATTTACAAGGTTTTTTTTTGTAATAAAGCTTCAACTTCAATTTGTATTTTAATTAAATACTTTATTGTATACATGGTAAACTCAGTAAGGCTTGCTCGAGTATTTACAATGCTTAAGTTATACAATATTTTCCGATCACTAGACCGTTTCTCCTAAAATAACAGTCTATTTTATCTACTTAGGTAAAAATCGATAAACGGTGTATCCTATCCACAAGTGTAAGTTAATGGATTGGCGCTTAAATCATCTCTAGGCTGCGTAATAAAGACGATAAAGAAACCATTCTAAAAATTACTCTCAAATTTACTGACTCCATTTATTACGCTTTCTAATAAATTGGTCCGTGATAAAGAAGAATAACAAGTTTATTAATCCTCTTCGTGAAATTAATTTCTCAATAACAATTTTAAATTTAGCCGACAGATTGATTTGAAATTGACAATTGACTTTTGATATTTAGATATTATTACAATTTAGCACGAAATTAAAAGTTTATGAAATATTTTAAGAATCAGATATCAGTAAGATTATTTTGCTTATGTGTACTTGAAAATATCTTTCACTATTTTGCTTAATACTCACTGATCGTTTATATTTATAACAGGTATATTGATTGATAAAAAAAGAGTTACTGCTTTTCTCTACTGCTTCAGCTACTGTGTTTCTCTGTGTTCTTACCGGTTCATCTCGCTAGAATCTATACTCCGAATCAGCAATAGTATGATATTCATGATGATCATTTACCATCAAGTTGACCACTTTCATGGCCGCCAACCTATTTTATATAATATCACTAAAACTACTATTTCCATTCGAATGAAATTTCTATTACTTTATAGTAGTCTTAGTAAAAAATTGATAAATTATATTGTTTGTTTTTATGCTGCATATTAATATACTGGTGGTACCCTACTGGTGATAGGGCTTTGTGCAAGCTCGTCTGAGTAGGTACCACCTACTCATCAGATATTCTACCGCAAAATAGCAGTAATTATTATTGTTGTGCTCCGGTTTGAAGGGTGAGTGAGCCAGTGTAATTACAGGCACAAGGGACATAAAATCTTAGGTCCCAAGGCTGGTGGTGCATTGGCGATGTAAGCGATGGTTAACATTTCTTACAGTGTCAATTTCTAAGGGCGTTTGGTGACCACTTACCATCAGGTGGCACATATGCTCGTCCGCCTTCCTATTCTATATAAAAAAAACATAATATATATGTGCCACAATTATTTTATTGTAACTTTTAATAGATAGTTACACTGAGATGATTTATAATAATTTCGTATCATAAATAGTGTAATATCATTTTATGTTAGCAGTTTTGGTCGTTGGTAAGACAAGACGAGAAAAAGTATTAAAAATATTTACCCAATACACGTAAACTATATGTTATATAAGATTTTAAGATCTCCATAATATGTACCGAAAATGTATGTCACAATAACTTAGATATTGTAAGCGCTTTTGTATAACGTCATAGCATAGTAGAAATATTAGCGTTTGGCTCAATATTCCTGGAAATCAACGAAAGCTCACTCCACAATTTTTTTATCATCTATATATGTTTTTATACAGAGTAAAATTCGTTATTAAACGATGTATATATGACCACTCAAACCACAACATATAACACATATAAGGTGAATGTGGATTTTAAGCAGTTTTACTGGTAGGTACCACCCACTCATCAGATAGTCTACCGCAAAACAGCAGTAATTGGTATTGTTGTGTTCCGGTTTGAAGGGCGAGTGAACCAGTGTAATTACAGGCATAAGGGACATAACATCTCAGTTCCCAAGGTTGGTGAAGCATCGGCTATGTAAGCGATGGTTAACATTTCTTACAGTGTCAATGTCTAAAGGCGTTTGGTGACCCATTACCATCAGGTGGCCCATATGCTCATCCGCCTTCCTATTCTATGTTATATATATATATGTTATATATATATATATATATATATATATCATATTATATAGTTTTTTTTTTTTTGCGGGTAGGAGTAAATCAATATAGTCAAGCTTTTGTTTGCTCTAATAAACTTTTATTTAAATAATTGTTTTAAGTGTATATTACTATACATTAAACATATGTAGCATCACACTAACCCTCAGCAAGTATTCTCCTGTATAACTTCACTATTTCATCACTATCACATCACAACAGCACATTATGGAAACCATTAAAGAGTCTTTGTCTGCCATGACAGAATTGTTCAACATTAAAATGAATGAGTTCCAGCAAGATCTACAAAAATCCTCCTCTTCCTCGCCTACTCCAACTTCGCTGGCTTCAGAATTCACGACCTTTAAGTCATTTGTTATTTCTGCACTTAACACATTGCAGCGACAAGTTGAGTTTCTTGCAAGAGAGATGGATCGTCAGGAAATGCGCAAAAGACGAAGAATGCTTCTTTTACATGGAGTACCAGAAGAGAAGTCAGAGGAAACAACATCCCGAGTCACTGGTCTCGTAGTTCAGCATCTACATCTGCCGAATTTCTCCAGTACAAATATAAAAAATTCCTACCGCTTAGGTCGCTTAAATGATAGCAAGCCTCGACCTATTGTAGTCAAGTTTTGTGACGTCGCGATGCGTGATAAAGTATGGTTCGCCAAAACAAAATTTAAAGGAACTGGAGTCACGCAATCGGAATTTTTGACAAAAAGTAGGCATGATGTCTTCCTTGAAGCAAGATCTCGTTTCGGTATCGCCAAATGCTGGACACGGGATGGCTTTATATTTGTCATAGCTCAAGATGGTACCCGGCATAAAGTCGAATGTTTGTCGGATCTCAATGCCATTCAATGCTCGTCGAATGTGAAGTCTCCCGTTCAGATGAAGACTACCGAGTCTAAAGGTGACAAGGTGACTATTCCACGCACTAAAAGGCTGATTAAAAAGTAATAGTTGGTTCTTAACCTTCTTGCGATATTTATCCTTATTGTTACTTTTTTCTGTAGTTTGCTTTGTTTCTAATAACTCTTTTATTTTGTATTTTTGTATAGTTGCTTTTTAACCTTCTTGCGATATTTATCCTTATTAATTGTTACTATTTTCTGTAGTTTGCTTTGTTTTTAATAACTCGTTTATTTTGTATGTTAAGTGTCTCATGTTATTGAACACATCTATTTGTCACTGTCAAATGTCAATGTGAATGTCAATGTCTGTTGCAGATTAAAAAATTATTTAGATTATTATAGGAAAAAAGAAAAAGAGAATGGAAGATAAAATTGATATTATTTTACACTATTTACTTTTATATTCCTTTTAGTTGCTTGTGTATTTATTATTATTTGTTTTTCTTTTTCTTTTTCTTTTTTTCTCTATTTCTGTTAGTTACATTTATTCTGTTGTTGACCTTAAGTGAAAATTTTACTTTTTTATTGTTTCTCTTGAGATACTAACTGGCGGGTTATGGACATGCTACAATAGTCTTATAGGTGCATATAATTTTTATTACTTATTTATTTGTTCATTTATTTTATATTATACTTATTATTATTATCTATTTATTATTAATATTTTTGTAATTATTTTATAATCATTATTATTAGTTTTTATTTTATTATTATTTTTGTATTTATTTATTTATTAGGACTTTTTCTATATTTATGGTATTTTATACTTATCACAATAATGGCAGCAATCAAGAGCGACAACGAATCCTTTCTTTCCTTATCATCCGATGACTCGAACACAGACACAGACAGTAGTTTTTACAGTATTCCTCCTTCTCTTTGTGATTCCCTTGACTCCCAATTTTCCGACGTTGTTAATAATTTTAACATTATACATATAAATGCGCAGAGTATTCCAGCACATTATCCGGACATGTTATCCTCTTTTCAAATTAAAAATTTACATGCAATTTTAGTCTCTGAATCCTGGCTTAAGCCGTGTTTGCCTTCGACAGCCTATTCCCTTCCTGGATTCCATCTGATCCGTAATGATCGTATGGCAAGAACTGGTGGGGGTGTCGCCATTTATCTGAGACCACATATACCCTTCACAATTGTAGGCTCCTCTAATTCGAATACAGTTGGAGAGCCAGAACACCTTTTTATTGAAGTTGTTCTCTCTCACTCAAAGTTACTCCTGGGTGTATACTATTGCCCGTCGCAGAATATTGATTACTTTCCATCTTTTGAGAACTTACTAGAGTCATTTACTCCTTTGTACACTCATACCGTGGTGATGGGTGACTTTAATACTTGCCTTCTCAAGAACGATACCCGATCATTACGCTTATGTTCTATCATCAATGGTGCTAACTTAAATGTTCTGCCACTTTCTGCAACTCATTCCTTTCCAAATTCCACTCCTTCTTTACTTGATCTGATATTTGTGTCATCGCTTGCTCATGTTGAAAAACATGGGCAATATGCTGCACTCGCTTTTTCATACCACGATCTCCTCTTCCTTTCTTATAAAATTAGACCTCCTAGAGCTAAACCTAGAATTCTCCTGCAACGCAATTTCGGAGGAATGTGTGTGGAGCAATTGCGAGAGGATGCTGCTAAAATAAACTGGCTAGAAGCTTTGAACGGTGTTACGGTTGATGAGCAGGTTAACATTTTTAACTCTCTTCTGACTCAACTGTACGACGTACATGCTCCTATTAGGCGTATACGTATAAAACACTTACCAGCACCCTGGATTACTCCTAAAATTAAAGAACTCCAGCTTAAGAAAAATTTGGCAAAAGCGAAATATAAGGCTAATCCATCTGATAAGAACAAATTAAATTATAAAAAATATCGGAATCGTTGCAACATGCTGTGTAGGGATACACATCAAAGGCACATTTTTAAATCTGTTGTTGAAGACGACAACACTTCCAGAGTCTGGAAATTTCTCAAGTCTCTCGGAGTTGGCAAGTCAGATATCGATACCTCCACTAGTACCCTGGATCTCAACCAACTTAACCATCATTTTGCATCTTCAGTTACCATAAATAATACAACTAAATCTAATACCTTAATTCAACTTTCTGCGTCATCAACTCCGACTTTTTTGCCCTTTACTTTTCGTGTTTTTACCGAATGTGATATTAAGAAGAATATCTTAGCTATAAATTCTGATGCCGTCGGTTCTGACTGCATTAGCCGTAAAATGATCCTGCCTATTATTGACTATTTAGTTCCAGCTATAACTTGCATATTCAATAATTCCATTAATTACTGTACCTTTCCCGACTCCTGGAAAGATGCTCAAATAATCCCTCTACCTAAAAAAAATAATCCTTCCTCTTATGGTGATTACCGTCCTATTTCCATCCTTCCATTTCTTTCTAAAGTTCTTGAGCGTCTTGTACATCAACAACTTAACCTCTTCCTGTCTTCCTACAACTTGCTAAATCCTTTTCAATCTGGTTTTAGATCTGGCCATAGTACGGCTACTGCATTAGTCAAGATTACCGACGACATCAGATTAGCTATGGATAACCAGGAAGTTACAATTTTATCATTGCTTGATTTTAGTAATGCTTTCAATACTGTAGATTTCGACATACTCCTGGCTATACTAAATTCTCTTAATATATCTCCATCGGTAATTAATTGGTTTCATAGTTATCTCAATGGCCGCCGTCAACGTATTCGAATCCAAGATTCTTACTCGGACTGGTTGGCGATAAATGCCGGTGTTCCCCAAGGCGGTGTCTTATCTCCTCTTCTATTCTCAATTTTCATCAGCTCTGTAACTCAACATATCTCTTCTTCCTACCACTTGTATGCCGACGATCTCCAAATTTATGCTCATTCCACAACTACTGACCTACCACTTGCTATTCAATTAATTAATTCTGACTTAGACAAAATTTTAAAGTGGAGTCTTTCTTTTGGTCTCAAGGTAAATCCTATTAAAAGCCAGGCTATTTTAATTGGCAGTTATAAATTACTACCCCGTGTAGA
This sequence comes from Nymphalis urticae, assembly GCA_905147175.2. Lineage (NCBI taxonomy): Eukaryota > Metazoa > Arthropoda > Insecta > Lepidoptera > Nymphalidae > Nymphalis > Nymphalis urticae. The sequence goes on along the minus strand of LR989995.1, from coordinate 3,468,884 downwards.
CTATTCCCGTTTGCCACCTGTTGTCTTTAATAATACTATAATTCCATTAAGCAGCAAAGTTAAAAATTTAGGAATATATATTGATCAAAATTTCTCATGGATGTCACAAATAAGCGAAGTGAGCAGGAAAATGTTTCACTCGATTGGGTCCATTCGTAGACTACGTAATTTTCTACCTATCCCTACCAAAATTGCGTTAGCTCAAGCCATCCTCTTGCCCATCCTTGATTACGCCGACACCTGCTATCTTGATCTAAGAGAGGAGCAATTAAATAAACTCGAGCGTATTCAAAATCTCTGTATTCGGTTTATATTTGGACTCCGCAAATTTGACCACATTTCTGAATTTCGCAAAAAACTCGAGTGGCTCCCAATCCGTCTTCGCAGGAATACTCATATTCTTTCTCTTCTCTACTGTATACTTTTTCATCCGAATTCTCCTCAGTATCTTAAACACCGTTTTGAATTCCTCAAGGACTCGCATGGTCGCACTCTACGATCTGAAGATAATTTAATCCTTAAAATTCCTTCTCACTCCTCTTCCTTCTATACCAATTCCTTCTCTGTCCAAGCAGTTCGACTATGGAATTCCTTACCACACCACTTGAGACAATCTCAAACAATTAATACGTTTAAAATCCGACTCAGGACGTATTATTTGTCATTGTAATTATCGGGGAGTGTTGTTTTGTTGTCTGCTGCGCTTTGTTGTGATTTACTATTATAATTTATCATATATTTATATATATATATATATATATATATATGTATGTTTACGTATATTCTATATATGTATATGTATGTTTATGTATATATTATTTGTTTAAATGTATATATATAATTATTTAAGAGATAAAGATAAAAATTGAGATGATCAGTACACCTCCTTACCGCTTTTATGTATTTCTTGTCCTTTAACAAAAGGTTGTCTGGAAGAGATCGCTCTTAGCGATAAGACCGCCTTTTGTTCAAAATAGTTTTCGTTTTTCTTTTATGTTTGTATTTGTATTGGTTATGTAACTATTTTGACACAATAAAGCATATTATTATTATTATTATTATTATTATCATATTCAATATATATACTCTGGGACTCTGATTCACTCATCACTTAAACTGGAATATAGCAATACTGACGTTTGACGCTATAAGTACTAATGGGTGGGGTCTTTCTGTATAGCCACCCAGGCGTACTCTCACAAAGCCTATCACGGGTAATAATTAATTACTGATATTGTTAATTTAACGTAAAAGCATTAAGAAGTTAAGTCACTTAATTATACAAAAAAGATTTATGTATAATTTAATTTACATTGAAATAAAAATATATTACCTTTTTGTATACCAATATTTAGTTCATGAATATTATTAAAAATACTCATGTACAAAACCCATTCCACAAACATTCCTTATTAAGTTAAAATGCCTTCCTTTTCCTTTATAATTAAATATTTATTATACAATAATATGTGTTGCTTATAAAGTTTGCTGAAAGTCTGTTTAGTATAACACTGATTTCGCTCTTTCTTTCATTATGCATTTGTCATTTGAAAGAAGAAGACAGCATGGTTTACGAAATCACCCGCCAAACAACGTTTATTAGTCACGTAAATCAGTGTTCATTAATTATTTCAGAATATCACGTGATCAATAGTAATGCGCTATATGGGTTCAAAAAACCTTGCACCTATTATTCTTGTATAAGACATAAAATTTCAACACCATTCAATGTTTAACCAGCTATTCTGGTCACGTATATACCAAAGCGCCAACTTTTGGCAATGTCCTCTAACTATTTGATGAAGCTTGGATGACTCTATTATGGCACGTCGAATACAAATTCTCAGCTTATTTATATGCTTTCGTGCCTTGAAATAAGGTTCTCATTTGGAATCACGGTAGTAATTTACCCAATTGATATTATGAACTTTATTGCCTTGTAATAGATGTCATAATCAATGATATCATGAAGATTCGGTTCAAGAGCATTTAATTAGTTCCAGGAATTTGTGTATTTGAAATATTTCAATCCGTTGTTCAAATTTATGGTAATACTATTTTCTTAAAATATTGTTTCTTATCTAAAGCAAAATTGTTTTTTAATAAACTTTTATAAAAAAGAATGGTCTCAAATTATCTTTTTATACATATATTTTACTCGATAATACGTAGATTTTAATTATTTTAGTGTTGTATTCAGTATGTTCTCATCTCAACTAAATTGGTACAAGACTTAATAAAGTTTTGAAGTTGGCTTTTTTGTGAAATCTTAATTTTTTCGATGAAAATTACATTTCGAACTTGGAATAATTTATTTTAGAGGTATATAAAGATTTCATAGAAGGAATATATTTATGCAAATATATTTTCTAAGTTTGAATATCGAACGTGTTCCGCTTTTTCAAACACACGTTCTATTCTGATGGAATCGAAATCCTGTAAGCCCACCTTCAAATCGAAATCAACTCCAAATCCCGTCTTTTCCCCGTGTTTTTTTGAACACGGAGCTTCGATAAAGAACAAAGTATACGAGTAGTGTAAATAATTTATTGATAGATTGTAATGCAAGGAAACAACTTAATATTTATTTGTTTTCACGTAATAACAGCCAACCATCATCAAGAATTTAAGGAGCAGATCTAAACTTGAGATAAGGGAAAGGCCATCGAGGTAAATAACATGATGCATGTTATTATGAAATGTAATCTTATTATTTGTAAAATAATAGAAAATAAGAAGTGAAAAATTACTAAATTGGTATTTTAATAAAAAGGTTTTATATGTTTTATAAAACTGTCTAGTTGGCACCTATATGCTTACGTTACGTTAAGATTGACGTGTTTTTTTTTATTTCAACCCTAAGGGTCTGATTGTGGGTTCAAATTTAGGCAATCAGCACAGAGCTTTCGTGTAATCTGTGTCTGTAATTAATCTCTTGTATGATAAAGAATGCAAATTCTGTCACATATGTATTCCACTAACCCGCATTGGAGCAGCGTGGTGGAATAAGCTCTAAAACCTTCTCCTCAAAAAGGGAGAGGTGGCCTTAGATGTTCACAGGCTGTTACTGTACTGTAATGTCATTACCATAAAGATTAACATCGTGAAGCTTGGACCTTGTGTCAGGTGAAATTCTGTGAGTGGTAATGTGGCTAAATAAGTTTCAAAACTATTCCACAAACGGATAGGAGGCCACAGCTACCGCGTTTTATTTTTTAGACTGAATGTTTTCAACTGCAGACTATCTGCAATGCCGGCAGAAAACCCATTATAACATAAAAAGATCAGATTCGAAAGAACAAAACCGTTTCGATTTCTTGCATGGATGCAAACAAGCCTGACTAACTATAGCCGTGTTCTCAATACCGGCTTTAAGCTTGTCAATACAGATTTGTTCGGCAACTGAAAAATTTAAATTCCCCGATATTGCTAAGGGAATATACTGGATTTTATTATAGCCTGGCTCATGAAATTGTATAATATACGCGGATCTTATTACGCGATTTTCAATGTTTATATCCGGGCTTTGCGAGTTAGGTTAGAATATAAATTGCGGCGGATAAAGGCGAGACGAATTTAAGTTGCCGTTTAATGAAATAACTTGGAATAAGTAAGAAAAACACACTGATGTTGTGGTGAATGAATCCATAATGTTTTATGTATAAAATATAAAACCATGAATTTTAAAATCAATATGACGTGACAAAAGTTCTGATTGCACACAATATCAATCGCAAAAATAAACATACTAAATTTTCAATTTTATTTTATCATTTTTAAAAATGGCAAGGTATTTTTTACCTAACAGTTCTTCATGGTTTGGCATTACTGATGAAAGTCGCATAGTACGTTTTCGACCTGCGGTGCCTAGTAATAAACGCAAGGGCGCAGAGCACCTTTAATCAGACTGTTTCGCTCCAGGGACGACTGCATAATTCATGACGTACGGTCGACCACAGTGACATATTATTACTACATTTTGAGCTTTCATAAAAGTGATATAAGAGCTACTATCCTGTATCAAGCTCTACGATCCTTCACTTACCCTTCATGGTAATGCCAGCCTATGAAATTAAAACGAAAATATTTATGACAAAAAAAAACACATAACAATTTTAATTTTCTTTCTTATTCCTTTGTTTTTGTCTAATCAATGTTTTGTATCAATTATTTGGTCTGGTAAAGAACCTCGAATACTCATTATTCATACAATTTTTGAATAAAATAATTATAAAAATGTAATGACAAAATAAAAAAGAATCATCTTTGTTTATATTAAAGAAAATGATTCATTTCCTATCTGTTATTATAATAAAATATCAATTGAATCCGAAAAAAATATCAAACAGTATTATGTCTAGATAGATTTTGAAATTACTTGGTGGACTATTAACAATATTATATGCGTAAGTAAACTAAATGCTATTAATGTTAGTGACGTGCGATCATGCACTGATAACGTCTGATTTTGGCTGTGCAGTAATTTATACCCAAATTACTATCCCAAAGTGCTTTGTGTATGAAAATGTTAATTATTCGTTGATGATACGCGTATTCGACTGAATCCGCTGTCTTATGTAGACAATACGTGCTGCATATAAATGAAAAATTTGAAGTGAATATTTATGAATTTTTTTGCATACTGTCTGGTATCTTTTCAACCTTGTGTTATGTGCAGACTCAATTATCCCTTTGTGACACCGTCTGAATTAAAAACGTTTTATATAATTTGAATAACATTCTTCTTGCAAAGTAACTCCTTTTTAGGAGAAGGTTTGGAGCTTATTCCAGCCTTAATGCAAGCTTGGTTTGCCCGGGTTCGAACCCGCAATCATCGAATAAGATTCACTTTCGAACCACTGGCTCATCTCTGCTCTCCTTATCATATAGTCCTAACTAATATTATAAATACGTAAGTAGGTTAGTTTGTTACGCTTTCAAGAACTAACCACGAAACATATTATCTGGGACATAAATAAAATTGAATCTATAGCTAAACTGTATTCCATGTCAATGACCTTTTCGAATTTAATTGGAAAAGAAATAACAAGATTAATTTATTTCAAACATTTTTTTTCAGCTAAAATAACTTTAGCTTGTTATAAGTCTAAATAATTCTGTTTTTGTTTCAGGTAAAGGCAATTTATGACGCTGCGTTTGTATACTTTAAATTAATATACTTTAAATTAAATCTGTTGGTAAGTGGTCAACAACACCCTTAGATATTGGCATTGTAAGAAATGTCAACCATCGCTTACATAGCCAATGCACCACCAACCTTGGCAAGTAAGATTTTATATCCCTTGTGCCAGTAATCACCCTGGATCACTCACCCTTCAAACCGGAACACAGCAATATCAAGTACTGCTGTTTTGCGGAAAAATATTTGATGAGTGGGTGGTACAAACCCAGACGAGCTTGTACAAAGCCCACCACTACCACCAGTAAAATAGAATATTCTTTTCAAGTTTTAATTTACATATTATATTTATATTATGCAAAAAGTATTTTTATTTAAAATGATAATCAACTTTATAACTTAATATTGAGAACAAGAAAAAATATCCAAAGTTTTATAATTGATTTTGACTGGTTTAACTTTTCAATGAACATCAGAACTGAAATAAAACATAGCTGTGTTCTTTTGGTTGTCTTATTACAATTGAACTTAAGAGTCTTATAAAACGCAATGTTCTCGGCAGATATGTAATTGCATTCTGTTCGACCGCGCAAACTGTTCTTCAATTCCAATATCGACCTACCATCAAGCTGTTAATCAATCCCCTCTCAACAATCCCACCGTTTGACATGTACTGACGTCAGTCTATCGTTTACATCAACCCTTTACTGATTATACATAGGTGTTAACTTGACGTATCGCAACGACAAACAAAGAAAATTATAACCAATTTAAAAATTCAACTGATCTTCGATATATTTAAATACATTAATTTAACATTTTTTTTAATAGAATGAATTAATTCAAGTTAAACGATAAAGATAACCACATAACCTAACCTAATGAATAATAGAATGCTCTAATTACAATATTTCAACAGACTATAATCTGTATTGATTTATTTTAAAGTGATGATCGTTTCAGTTTTCAGATAAAAAGATACTTTTTGATGATTCAATCGTTATTCTTATTTAAAATTAGGAAACAGTTGGAACTACTGCCTAATTACTAAGTATATAAATGATTGATAAACAGTCTATGGCAGAAAAATATTAGGAACTAAAAACAAGAAGAATTAAAAAGATCCTAATAAAAAAAGTCTTTGTCTCTTATTTATTGACTATTTATGCAAATATTTTAGGGCTTGTCATTAATCTTGTCGCTTAAAATGTAAGATCGTTGAAGACTTTTTCAAATAAATCTCTCCCGAAAGAATTATAGGCGATGTCGTCGGTTGGACTTTGGAATGTGAAATATTTCGTAAATACTGGAATGTTTAATGGCTCAACAGACTTTTGTTTTTACACGTAAAATATCATTGACCTTATTGATAAGTCTTATGTTATATATATTTTATATAATCATATGTGTATCTTTATACAAATGAGGTGCTATAAATCAAATTTTATATTTGTCTTCAATCGTGAAGTCTTTTACATAGAAATTCTTTATAAAAATCATAAAAGTTTCGTTTTCGTTTTCGATCATAATATTGAGATATTTTTTTAATTCCTTATTTTTTGAAATACCAAGTATAGTTTATATATAATTGCAACAAATCCAAGCATTAATGATAAATACAATTTATTCAGTCCATAGAAACTGAGTTGCGTTTGTTCGGATGTTATCGCGCGTTGTTTAAGATTTACGCGTTCTATTTCGGTTCGAACCCCGATTCGGGGCAATAAAAAGTTATAGGGTATTTATGTCTGCATTATATGCTTATCTGTAGCAGCAGAATCTGGAAGTTGGCAGTGTTTGAACTCCCGTACCTAAGAATCAATCCAATACGACGGTAAAGAGTTTGGCTCATATTTGATGATCGTATTGAATAGGCTCTTTTCATATGGTTATGAGGGTGATGGAATAGAGAGTTTCTCTGTCTGATAAACTATATTGTGCACTATAATATGTTCTACACAGTTAGTTACTCTTCTGAAAATGGTTACCATATTTGAAATAAAAAAGGAAGACTTAATTATGAACATGACTAAATCCAGGATTAAATTTGCTGACCAAAGTCAAAACATGAAAATTAATCATCAGGCTTAAAGGTATTCTATAAAAATGTGACTGTATTACTTTACCTGGATGTAACCAATTTAATACCCCAATATCGAAAACGACGAAAGGAATAAACTTTGATTTATGGCTTTTAATAAATTGCGTAACTTTGGCAAAAATAAATTCACTTTAGGATTTTGCAAGGAATGAAAAAAGGGCGTCTTATATCGTGACTTTATTGATTAAGTTGACTTTTTCCAACTCACATTATCTTTGATAAGGAAAATTTCTTTTCATGGAAATACAGCGAGGAATCGAGTAGATGATCCAATTAATTATTATGGATTATAATCATATCATGTATATAAAATGTATATGTAATTAGTGTTAACTATTAGGTACACATCATTGACCCAATTATTAGAATGAGACGACATGATGAGAGTTTTATATAATTTATACACTAATCATGCGGACCTTTTTTATTAAAATATATCGGATACCAAATATGCCACCAAAAGGAAAGATCATCATCGTTCATAGACATTGATACTGTAAGAAATATTATCCATCCATTAAGTCGCCGACCGTGGAAAGACATCATGCCACTGTGCCTGAAGTTACACTAACTCACTCACTCTTTAAACTGGAACTAAACTATTTGGGGTTGAATATGTGATGATTTTATAATAATATATAAAAAAACAAAAACATAAGTCAACAAACGTAATTATATACAACATACCTGCCCAAGTAGTTTGAGTGTATCAATAAAAATAAAAACTGCGTCTTTCAATTCCGTTTAATACATAATACAAATGTACAATAATTGTATATACGCTACACTTACCTCGTACAGATGACGTTCCATCCCTGGACATACATATTTATCGACGTCCGCAGCATCCTAGTACATTTTACGCTATTCGACGATATTTTTATTTTCAATATTGTATAAAATATTTTTTCCCGTTCAAATTTACGGCTATGTAAAAAAGGACATTTTTATTCAAGAAAAAAGTATAACATTGTTATATTTTAAAAATGAAATGCTTTAAATTTTTTATTGCTATATGTGTATAAAGCGACAATTTATAATTTAAACATTCATTTCAGTTTTAAAAAACTTTCCAGAAATATTTAATATTGATTGCTAAATATTTCAATTGTTTTCCTACTTGTGTCCTACTTTCCTACACGTGCAAGGAACATCAAGTAATTTTGTCAATTTCAAAATCCTATCCGTATCCCAATTAAAATAAAGATAACACTTTTGTAGAAGCATTCAGAAATAAGCTCCAAGCCTTCTCTTGGTGATGAAGTACGAAGACGAGACCTTTATAGTCTGAAATATATTGTAGTTTTCAATAATGGTCAAGTCGCTTATTCAATGTTCACATGTACGATTATCGTTCCCTATCCATGCGTAAGCTTTACCTTTAATTGAAGGGGTAACAGAGCGTGGGTAAAGCTTGAAAAGTTTCAAATTTCAACTGCGTCCCTCATATGCCCTTCTAAAAATGAGATCGGCCACCGATTTCATTTATATGCCTATTCTGTTTACAATTTTTTCGCATCGCATATGTAGCACTTTATTGTGAAGAATACGAAGCTCAACGGCATTACAGCGACTGATTTAAGAAATAAATACATGGTTCTTCGTGGAAATAGAATGTAGTCAACGCCAAAAAGTTGTTTTTTTTTATAAGTATTAAAAGTAAGGGGTTTTTAAAAAATATTTAGCGACAGACCCAGATTATTAGTAAATATAATTAATTATCCAGTTTTTGTTTAAGTATTCCATATCATTTCGAATATAAATCAGAATAATTTTAGAATAAGACATTTCGTGATTTTTCCTTTTGAGATTTTTTTATGCTTTGGTGTTTATTTTTTCATATAAAAACATAAAAGCATAAAAATTTCATTATAATGTATTTAGTGTGAATAAAATATTGAATTTTTAACTTTTACTGGATTTATTCATACAAAATCAAATATAACATTAGCAATTTTGCTTATACCTAAGTACCGTAACGGTAAAAAGCCTGTGAATGTCCCACTGCTGGGCTTAAGGCCTCCTCTCCCTTTTTGAGGAGAAGGTTTAGAGCTAATTCCACCACGCTGCTCGAATGTGGGTTGGTGGAATACACATGTGGCAGAATTTCAGTGAAATTAGACACATGCAGGTTTCCTCACGATGTTTTCCTTTATCGTAAAGCACGAGATGAATTATAATCACAAATTAAGCACATAAAAATTCAGTGGTGCTTACCCAGGTTTGAACCCACGATCATCTGTTAAGATTTACGCGTTATTACCACTAGGCCTTCTCAGCTAAGTAATTCTTTGTTACTAATATTTAAATGTATAAACCCATCTTATTTTTATGTAAAAGTTTTTTGTTTATTTCTATATTTGTAAATAAGTTCAAAAGTAGCTTGCTGAGTTATCATTAAAAGATTAATTGTCTTGTACAAAATTATTTTTAAATTATAAGTAAAATTTTGCTCTTTTGTTAAAACAAAAAATATTATTCGTATATGTTGATCGACTCCCTGAATATCCGATATAGATCAGGCAATTTTCGCGTTTAATTTATAAGCAAAGCATTTTGAAGCCCAGTATTATGCGAGCGAGATAATGAAGAATTTGCTTAAAGCGCTTTCAGCGTCAAAGGTACGTGACGTATAGTTTTTTATAAAGCGCTGGTATGCTTTAAAGTATAAAGCTACTTTAATCGCACATTTAATCAATAGCTTAACGATAATACTACGAATAATAAACATGATTAAAAGTGTATGTATGCTAAATTATGTTTTATTGCTGGACAAAAGCTTTTATTCTTATCATGTTAAAAATAAGGTTATATAATATAGTTCTTATAAGGCTTTAGATTTCGAGGTTTTGGATTCAAACCCAGGATCGGATCTATAATAATTATTGGATTTTGTTATCAAGAACTTTCATTAGCTTTTTTTAATTTAGAAGTGCTTAAAATGTAATGTTTTGAAAGATACCTGAATCCGTTGGTTTTCCAACTACCTCCAACTGAACACGTTTTATATACATTTCAATTAGGTTTGAAAATTGAACAAATTATAAAACCTGGAAATTAAACTAGATTACCCGTTACTTTCATTTATAAAAACACTTTTTCAAGTTTTTATAAGTTTCTGTGTGTAATATTTTGTTGCAATGTTGCACGTGTTTTACGTCTTCACATGATGCAGGTTAGGCAGTAGAAGATTATTATAAGCAAATGGTTCTTCTTCTTCTTCTTCTTCTTCCTAGCGTTTTCCCGGCCTAGTGCTGCCAGGGTCCGCTTTCCTACATCTTTGCCTCCACTTTGCCCGATCTAAAGCGTCGTCTTGAGTGAGATCGTGCTCTCTCAAATCGTCCCTCACAACATCGAGCCAGCGCTTCTTGGGCCTGCCGCGGGATCTGGGGCCTTCGACAACAAAGTCCAGGCATCGGTTCCCAACATAGTCTGGCGGTCTGCGGCTAATGTGGCCAAACCAACGGAGACGGCTTTCCTGCAACTTGTCCGCTACATCGCACACGCCAAGGCTACCGCGGATGTGCTCGTTACGAATACGATCTAGTCGCGTAACGCCACACATCCACCGCAGCATCTTCATTTCCACGACGTGAAGTCGCTGAACATGTCTCGCGAGAGCTGGCCACGTCTCGCTGCCGTACAATAAGACTGGTCGGATGATGCACTTGTACACAAGGCCCTTTAATTTCACCGGTATCCTGCGATCACAGATTACCCCGGTGACTTCCCGCCATTTGGCCCAAGCTGCGTTTATTCGAGCTCTGACGTCGTGGTCGATCGTACCAGACTCGTGCAGTACGGACCCGAGGTATTTAAACTTTTCCGTCTTGATAATGGATTCTCCGCCTATCTTTATGGGTTCGGGGTCCGTACTGCCACAGGCCATATACTCGGTCTTCGCAACATTTAGCATCAGACCACCCCTCGCTAGCACACTCTTCCACTGGTTCACCTTTTGCTCCAATACCTGCTTGTCCTCATCTACCAGTGCAATGTCATCAGCATACATCATGAGCCAGGGAGACGGTTCATGGGCTTTCGCTGTGACAACGTCAAGCACTACACTGAACAGAAAAGGACTCAGGGCCGAGCCTTGGTGGACACCAACTGTGATCGGGAAAGGGTGTGTGTCGCCAACGGCGGTCCTCACTATTGATTCCGAATGATAGTACATGTCTCGGATAATGTCAATATAGATTTGTGGCACATTCTTCATCTTCAAAGCCCACCAGATTATTTGGCGTGGGACGCAGTCAAATGCCTTCTGCAGGTCTAGAAACGCCATGTACAGCGGCTTCTTCTTTTCTCTGTGGGCCTCGGTTAGTATTCTTAGGGCGAAGATGGGGTCTATGGTTCCACAGCCTGGGCGAAACCCATACTGACATTCCGAGACGGTACATTCTTGCCGAAGCCTTGAGTCGATTACGCGTTCGAAGAGTTTCATGGTGTGGCACATAACCTTAATACCGCGGTAGCTTTCGCAGTCCTGTACACTACCTTTGCCTTTATATACTGGAGTAATGATACTCAATCTCCAAGAGTTGGGCATCTTCCGGCTAGTAAGTATTCGGTTAAAAAGGTCAGTAAGTAGGTTCACACCATGAGAACCCATCGCTTTCCACGCTTCAATCGGCAAGTCGTCAGGGCCTACGGCTTTTCGGTTCTTCATTGTACGAAGACATTTGAGTACCTCGTCAGGTGTTACCGGTGCAACAAGTCCGAGATTAGGAGGCAGTTCTGGAGGAGACACATTAGCGTGTTGTGTGTTAAGCAACACGTTAACGTAGCCGCGCCACCTCTCCTTCACCTTAATTGCATCGCAAACCAAAGTGCCATTAGAGTCTTTGACACAAAGACATTTTGTTATGTCTTGTGTCGCTTTCTCCCGAGCCTTTGCCAAACGGAAGATAGTCTTTTGGCCCTCATTTGTCTCGAGCGTGTCATACAGAGGTGACAGCGTCTGGTAACGGGCTTTGGCAACTGCTCGTTTGGTGGCACATTTAGCTGCTTTATACGCGTCCCGGTCTTCAGGAGATTTGGTCTCTTGCCACTTCTTAAACTGTGTCTTTTTCTCTCGAACTGCCTCCTGTACTGAGTCGTTCCACCACCACGTCTCCTTGTCGATGACGCGGCCTCCCTTCGAAGTGCCAAGCACCTGTTTTCCAATGGTGTTCACTGTTGACTGGATCCTAGACCATTGACTATCGACTGATTCCTCTGTGTCTGTGCTTAACTTGGAGCTAGCTACGACTTTACAGAATTCATGCTGTTTTGGTCCATTCAACAGCCACCATTTAGTTTTAGGTCTGCTTCGTTCAGGCACTTTTTTACTTGGTACTACCAGCATGTCCATGACAAGGATGCGGTGTTGTGTTGTGAGGCATTCCCCGGAAATTACTTTACAGTTAGTCACTCTACCAATTTGGTTTCTTCTTATGAGCAAGTAGTCGATCTGGGTGGAGTGCGGCCCACTTTTATAGGTGATGAGGTGCTCGGGTTTCTTTTGGAAGAAAGTGTTAACAATGGCAAGGTCTGATAATAAGCAGGTGCTGAGAATTGACTCCCCCTCTGCATTCTCACGACCATAGCCGAAGCCGCCATGTACACGTCCATATTCACGTGACTCCTCACCAACATGGCCGTTCAAATCTCCACCAATCACGATGCTCTCGGTGTTCGGAATGCAGCGGAGCATGTCTTCCAAGTCATTCCAGAAGGCTTCTTTCGCCGATTCAGAGCAACCGACCTGTGGAGTGTAGGCGCTGATAAGATGAGTAATTACTCCTTCTATCAGTAGCTTCACCCGGAGAAGTCGGTCGCTCAGTCTATCGACTTCTAGAATACCGTTCTGAAGTTCCTCAGATAGTACTACGGCCACACCGTTCTTCCCTGAGGGGGAGCCGGAGTAGATCAACTTGTAACCCAGTCCAATATCACGGGACTTGTTGCCCTTCCAACGAGTTTCTTGCAAGAATGCAACGTGAACCCTGCGCTTCGTCAGTACGTCAGCCAGTTCAAGGGAGCGACCTGTGAGAGAGCCGATGTTCCAGGTGGCAAAGCGGAGCTTCTTTCTAGGTACTTGCTTCTTTAGCCGTGCCCGTACTTGACACGGTAGCCCTTTCCCACTTGTCACAGGTTTAGGGCGATGTGCCTGCGCGTCGTTTTGCGGCGACGCCCTAGCCATTGTACCTAAAATTCTATTCTTTTCCTTTTCCATGGTAAATGGCGGGTACTGGTTTTATAAGGAGCGACTGCCGTCTGACCGATGCTAAATGTCCCCATCGCCCTAGACATTGGCGCTGTAAGACAATCTTACAAGATATATATCATCTTGTTCCTGTAGACACTGGCTTTCAAATAAACAAATTCTCAATAGCGCAATGGGTTACGTGCCGCGTAGTAATGTGAAAGTTTCTAGATCGATTCTAGTCCCTTTGACAATTTGAGAGCTAACCCAAGCATTACGTTTAGTAAGTCGAAAAATAAATAAATAATATAACATAATACATAGCATTCTACAATAATCTAGAAAAATGTTTTATATGTTTATTTGTAATTAATTTTTTGTTTCCATTTAATTAATTTAAATTTTATTATTCAATATTAATTTTCAATATATTCAATATTCATTTTATCTATTTTTTAATGTAGTTGCAAAATGTACATCTAATTAAATTTGAAATTTATTTAGTTTAGAATTTTTTTTTGAACAGATTTAAAGATCATATATCTAAAGGTAAATATGAATAGGAATTAATAAGCCGCAATAAAACCTATAAACACATTTATATTTATCTTTAATATTAACAAACAGCTCACAAAAAGTTCCTTTTCCAAATATTTTGAATATATTTAGGTATTTCATGTCAGCAGAATTAAAATAATCTAGACGTTAGTCGTCATATTAAAAACTTTATATCATTTATTTCGGTAAAAAGAAAGAATATTGTCGCTCGCTTTCATTTATATACTGAGTAAAAATTTGGTCTCTATTACTTAATTGAATTTAGAGGGAATAATGTGACACATAATTTTGTTATCTTAAAGCTAATAAGTAATATTTTTCTTGATTGCACTAAGCTTATTAATTAATTAATGAATATAGTTATTGATAAGTAATTTATTTACAACCAACAACAATCACACGAGCAAATAAAAAGTCACAGACTTACATCACGCCATCAGGGTCTATAAAGTCGCACACTTACACCATCATCAAGATCTACCAATAAAAATTAACAAAAAAAAATGATATAATCGAATTATGTCTCATAAGAATCTGCTTAGTCATTCGTAAATAATTTTAAAAACAAACACCCACACAAACAAATTAAGTAATTATCGGTTGCTTGCTTGTAGAAAGAATATTCTAGAAATATTCTTTCTACAAGCAAAGTAACAAACGCTTGGTTTTGTTATGTATATATAATAATTATATAACATGATACAGTTTATAATAAGTGTGGGAACACGCGTGCAAATGACGTCGTTAAAGTGTCATTAACTTTTAAGTATTTTATACACTATACAATATTATACTTGAGATTATTTGTAACATGTTTTTAATAAAATACACACTTGTCTTATTCTTTTTAAAAGAAGCTTGCGAGCTTAAGCCGAGATGGCTTAGTGGTAAAAACGCGTGAATCTTAACCGATGATCGTGATTTCAAGTGGTACTTGCCCGGTAAGTACCACTGAATTTTTATGTGCATACTTTGTGATTATAATTCATCTCGTGCTTTACTGTGAAGGAAAACATCGTGAGGAAACCTGCATGTGTCTAATTTCACTGAAACTCTGCCACATGTGTATTCCACCAACCCACATTGGAGCAGCGTGGTGGAATAAGCTCCAAACCTTCTCCTCAAAAAGAGGAGAGGAGGCCTTTAGCCCAGCAGTGGGACATTCACAGGCTGTTACGGTTACGGTACGGTTGCGAGCATTTCTGTATCAATGATTTGCTCATGCTTCATTCGAAAGCTACCAAAGTTTAGATCAATACGAATCGATGTGGTTCAATTAAATAAAGTCTTACGTCACGTTACGTTTTAATTTTTTATCGTATTCACTTCGTGTGCGCACCACATATAAATCGTCAGAGGTGACCATGACGTCATAAAAAACCGTCATGCCGTTTGCCGTCACGGCAAAGGAGTCAGTTACGGTTTTTGAGTCGGTCGCCGAATTTACCCCTAAGGCGAGTCAGTAGAAGTTCACATTAAAAATGTTGTACTTTTTATTTTAAAAAACGACAATTCATCAAAGTCAATATAATACAAATGTTACATAACTTGAAACTAATAATTACAGTTGGCTGTACGGCGCACTGTTTTAACGAGGCTCTAACTTTGACACGTGTCGTGAGTTTTACTACGAGTTAGGATATGTATGTATCAATTGTGAACAAAAATATGTTAAAAACTTACATTAGATATACCTTAAAAACTTATACATCATCCAATTTAATATTGTAATTTTAAAACTTTTACGTAACAGATATAAGTTTAAACTCATTTTTTATTTATTTTACATGGAAATTATAATATATTAACGTAAATAATTATTAAGAATATCATTTAATATGTTTACGTTCAATTATTGTGGTACATACGATTTAAAATTTCGAAAAATATGAGAGTAATTAAAAACATAAAATTGAACGAAAATGTTCATTAATTTCTTGTGTATGATTTTTCCCTTAGACACATAATATACGAGTGCCAATATCCTTTTAAAAACATAGTGCTAGAAACCTTAAAATGTGTTTTGATTTCTTTTATAAATGGAAAGTAATAAAATTTTTAGAACAAACAGTAAAATCGTGTTAAAAGTTGTGGATGCTTTTAACGCGATCATACTGTTAGTGCAATGCTATAAGCTTTTAGAATCAACAAGCAATACGTGGTGTCAGAAAACTAATCCACTGGCAAAATCCCAAAAGCAGGAAAAATTTAATCAGACACATGCAGGTTTCCACACAATATTTTTTTCTTCACTGTCGATAAATGTAAAATATAATAATAATTAGTAATTTTGCATGTTAACCAAGACGCAGACCTGTAAACGTGCCAAGTTAGGATAAGCTTTTATAAATAAATTGATAATTAATAATAATTTTTGACAAAATGTTAAATTTCCTCTCGAAATTTGAAGAAATTATCGTAATAAATCCGTTACATTTTATATTAAATACGCAAGATTAAAATAATCCTTTACGTCTGCGATCAAAATGTTCGTATAATTTATGTTTTAATGGTAGGATTAAATTTTAAGCAGGTGCTATCTCGAAAATCCCAGAAGGATTTATAAGGAGGCACTTCAAGGAAAGATGCTTTGATTAAGTACCATAGACAATGCTATTTATATTATTATCCACTTCACTAATTTTAACGTTTTAACTCTCTTTTAATTGGTTCAAATGTACTCTACTATTTCAGGTAGGTACTTCGGGGAGGGGATCGCCCACTCTTTATTCAACCGCCAAACACTAATACTTTGTATTTCTGTATTCTGGGTTTGAATGAGACTCAATTGACATAACATTTTAGATGTAAGGGATGATAAGTATGTCTTACAGTGTCAATGTCTATGGGTGATGGTGACCACTTACCATCAGGTGGCCAATTTGCCCGTCCACCTAACTGATGTATAAAATAAAACTTCTGCACATTATTATTCCGACTATCCGACTACGTATTTACTTATTAAAAATACTTTTAAAACAATATTAAAGTTTTAAGCGAAAGGTCGCAGAAACACTGCTCCAGTACATTTTTATTATAAATACTTGAAATTCCAATAATTTCACATCGTTCTCGCGTTTCATTGGTCAGCAGTTTCGAAGGGCCAATAAATATGACAGCGGGAAATTGGATGAAATCTGCTTACTCCGCACCATACCAGTTCCAGCCAGTTATTACTGGTTAATATATATGATTTAGAGCATATCAATTCACGTTTTATTCCTTTTTGGTGCAATTTTCGTGTTCAATCGTTTTCGCTGTATTGGATAGATAGTTTAGAAATATTTGGTCTTTGAAAGGCAGACTATGTAAAATTTTTATTATATCTTGTTTGTATTTAGTTTTTATCACATATTATTTATAACATAATATGCACGTCAATGTAAAAATTTAATACGACATGGAAGTTGTCCAACCATACCGTTAAAGTAAATTTTTTCCACGCACGTTTTTCTGCCAACATCATTCTCATAAATGTTTTCAAAACCTTGCATAGATAACATTCACCTTTAATAAAAATACGCTCTTTTAATCTTATTAATATTATAAACGCGAGTGTTCTTGAGGTTAGATCTTTGTTGAGCTTGAGCATATTAAGATGTCTTAAGGTTGTCTGAAAGAGATCGCTGTCTTACTGATAAGGCCGTCTCCTACACATTTTCTTTGACTGTATTCTATATTTAAATTTCATTAGTATAGCTTTGTACAAGCTTGCCTGGGTAGGTACCAACAACTGATCATGTACTACCGCCAAGCAGTCATATTTAGTATTGCTTTGCTTCGATTTGTAGGGTGAGTTTGAGCCAAGGTTACTACAAGCACAAGGGACATACGATCTTAGATCCCAAGGTTGCTAGCGCATTGGTAATGCAAGGAATGGTTAATTTTTTTACCGTTACAATGTCTAAGGGGTGGTGGTGACCATCAAGTAGCCCATTTGCCATATTTGCTATAAAAAATATGCTAAACTTATATGATTACAAATTTAATCGTTTAATACGTGTGTGAATATTCTTTATAGATAAACAAGATCGCTCGCTTTAACCCGATACGCCTTAAGAAGGGATTTTCTTTACTTTGTCTAAAAATCCTTTCAGAGCATATTCTACGTCAGCGTTTTGTAACTTGATAAATTTATTTTAAGTCTACCTTCACTTGTAGTTTTAGTAGTATTATATATCAGAGCTATGGAAGGATTTTAGTTATTCTAATAGTATAAATAAGGTTAGTAAAACGTGAGTCGAGATGGTGGATCAATCAGTGGTTAGAACGCGTGAATCTTAATCGATGACTAGGGGTTCAAAGCTACGCAAGCTCCGGTGATATTTCATTTGCTTAATTTGTGTTTAGAATTCATCTCGGTTGTGGAAAACGTCGTGCATGTCTATTTATTTATTTATTTAATTTTATAGAAAGATACACAATGTACAATGTTTTTACATGTCTATCCCATAAAATAACAAATCCAAATAATGACACTTTTCACACTATACATCGCAATTATAGGCTAACTCATCATGCAATTTCACATTTTCAGCTTCGTTCACTCCAACGTAACATTTTTAAAGATATCACGTAAACAACACGTATACAAATAAATTAAGGAATAATAAAGAATATATATACAACATATATACACATATACATGTATATAAAAACGAAAAATAAAAATAAAAATTTAATCTGACATATTATGATAAAAAATTTATACACAAAAACGCAAAAAAAAGAAAAAAATAATAACTATATATATGTATAGTATGAAAATCAGCAACAAGTATATCTATCCCGGCTATAATTGGAGCAGCGTGGTGAAATAAGCTTTAAGCCTCCTCTTCATAAGTAAATAATTATGTATGTAATACTTTTTTCGTAAATTTAAAGAAAAATCATAATTGTTGTTTATCTATTTTCGCATCTGGTAACTTTATGTTCATGCGATATTCATCTTATATTAAACCCTGTCTCATCAACACGCTGACGTGTGAAAGACTTCGTCTCCGCATTTTCCTATCTCTTTGAAGTGCTATCCCACGATAATTGCCTATAGCTCGCGGCGAACGCCTGGCTAAGTTCCACACTTTGTCGTTTAATGTAGCGATCTTTATGCGTTTACGCTATTATGCTCATAAGGTGAGTTTTTTTTAAATGTTTTATTTTTACTGTTATATGCAAACTGTTATATGCAACTTTACAGGTGGTAGGGGTTTGTGCAAGCTTATTTATATTTCGGTTAAAAATAGTAGTAACAGCATGTAAACGTCCCACAACTGGGCTAAGGCTTCTATTGAGCAGAAGTGTCGTACACATGTGGCAAATGTGCTTCCGACACATTCAAGTTTCCTTACGATGTTTTCGTTCACCGATAAAGCACCATATTTTTGTATAAATAAGGTTCATTTTTAAATGCTACGCTGTTTCACTGGACTGATGAAAATACAGTTATTGATATTGTACTATTCAGTTCGAAGTTCTTTATGAAGAGAATTACTGGAATTTGTAATATCATTAAACGGAGCTACAGTAAGCTTAGCATCTCTATGGCTAGCAGGCTTTAACCAAATCCTTTCTAAGTCTATAATCCACGTTGAGACTAATAACTGGTTTCTCTACAGAGCTCATCAGCGTCTGATCTGTGTTTCCAAATAGCATAACCTACATAGCAAACATTTCAATGTAATCATTCACATTATGAATGAATTAATCAGTCAATTAATATCAATAGTATCTTTATGATATATTTAAAATTAAAAATGTACAAACCAATAGGTTCTGGGTTATCCAGTATAAAGCAGTTATAACCAGTAAAAACGTGTTCTGGTTTGGATTTTAACTGTAACTTACAAAATATATTGCATGGACGTGTATTCACAAACGGTTTTTCAATTAGCGTATTCTAAATACAAATATTTATCACAAATATAATTTAATCCGATACCTTATTGCGTTAATAATAATAATTAATCAATTACATAGTTTTCATCAACTTTAATTGAACAGTTCTTTTTTCAAATAATTATAACAGATACTCTGTAAAAATAATAGACATTTCCACAAAAACAATGCTTTAACAATTTTCAGCTAACATAGCTCCTAGTTTCGTGGATCTGTTTGCGTATCGTCCGCTTGCCATCGAACAACAAACAATTGATGCTTAACGAACCCCAATTAGTACCGAGGTAGGGACTGTCAGCAAAACAAAAATATTAACCGTTTACAAAAAACTTACATTTATGTTAATAACGTTTGTTTGATAACAATTCAATTGAAATATTTATTAAGCAACTATTATTTGGGAGGTATAAGGGTACCTATTTGGTATCCCTGACAACGTGTCTTGAAATATAATGTTGATTAAGTTGTTAAGGCGTGATAACGTAACAAACAAACACACAAAAATTGAATATGAAATCACCGAAAAGAAATAGCAAGAACGCAACCAGTGACAGTTACATTATTTTAATAAGAAAAAAATTACTTATTTAATTTATCCCTTTTTCATTTAATACTTCCGAGTTCTTATTATAATCTTCTTATATCCCCTTATACTCTTACACATATAAAACACTATACACACAACTACATAGTGTTGTGTGTTTAATATAACACACATGTAAGTGTAACGCTTACTCATGTACGTAATAAAGCTCTATACATAAACGCAAATATTGCTCTATTCGTGAACCGTGCAAACACGGGCACTATTGATATTGACCGCAATAAATTAACCGACTCCATATGTCACTTATGTCAGATACCTAACGTTCACGTACAACGAATAAAAATGTTTACAACACCTGTAAATTGTAGAATAATGTATTATTTCGTTAATAATAATCTATACTTATATGAATGCGATAGTAACTCTGTCTGTCTGTTACGCTTTCACGGTTAAACCTGAACTGAATCGGATGAAATTTTGTATGAAGTATGCTTAAACCCTGAGAAAGGACAGTCTTTTTACATTTAAACATAATATTTATAAAAACAAACCCGCGTTTATAAAGAATATTATAAGATTTGTAAAGTGTAATCTTTATAACTTTTATACATACTACATTGTGATGTACACATCAGCATATTGCATCAGCTGATGGGTAAGGAGTCAAAAGAATGAAAACGCTTCACGATATCTCAAAAAATGTAACGATAACACCATATTTACTGGTGATAGGGCTTTGTGTAAGTTCGTCTGGGTAGGTACCACCCACTCATCAGATATTCTACCGCAAAACAGCAGTACTTGGTATTGTTGTGTTCCGGTGAGAAGGGTGAGCCTGTCTAATTACAGGCATAAGGGACATAAAATTTTAGGTCCCAAGGTTGGTGACGCATTGGCTAAGTAAGCGATGGTTGACATTTCTTACAATGCCAATGTCTAAGGGCGTTGGTGACCACTTACCATCAGGTGGCCCATATGCTCGTCCGCCTTCCTATTCTAGAAAAAATATATATACAACAAATGACTTACACTCTGTATGTCAAGTTCCTTACGGTCTTGTCTCCCACGAGCGATTGTTAATCTTAAGTAAAGGACTAAATGACGACGTCTCTATGGCCTCTTGTTTTTAAAACGTCTGTACTCAAACTGCGGCCCGCGGCCGCATGCGGCTTGTCGGGCCTTTGTGGTTGGCCCACTAGATGTTACTTTATTTTCAAAGGTTTTTATCAACACCAAAATAATTCGAATTAAACAACTTGTGGTCACGGACACTGCAATGTGTTTGAAATGTCATGAAATGACAAAGAAAAATTCAATTTGTAACAACATGAGAAATCATTGCTTAAATATTTTTCGTTTGCGGCTCGCGACACCATGAAAGAAAAGTTTGAGTATCGCTGGTCTAGTTTATTTAAGCACGCTGCTTAAATGTGGTTTTGCGAAAACACATGCGATCCATCCTTTCATCCATCAAATACTCCTCACCATATTTTCCTTGACATGGATTATAAACTCCAAATTTTCTTTCGTTTCTTTGTAGTGGAACGCAAATATACATAAGTATTGCTTTTTAGCGATATAATACCTGGTGAGTGAGTCGTATCTGCTCGCACAGGCTTAAAGTAGCTTATTCCACCACGCTGCTTCCTCACTTGTTGCTGGATCAAATGGCACGACACAAGCAGTTACTCTAACTTTGTTTTTCTTCACAAATGAATTAAAAACAGATATGCATATAAAACCACGTGATGAATGGCTGAGATGCATAAATTCTAACATCAAGAATGTTAGGAGCATCTCGGCGTAAATGTACAAAATATAAAAGTTCATGCAAAAAAATTATGCGAATTATTTAAATCGGGCATTTAATTCTGACAACTCGTCATATTAAAATTTTAATTACGTTAAACCCTTCAATTTTAAATTATACAATTATCAAAATCAATAATATTATATGTAATATTTAAATATAATAATATACTGGGACATTATACACACACGGCCATATGATCCCAAACTAAGCAGAGCTTGTACTATGGAAACCAGACAACTTATGTACTATATATACTACTTTTCTTTTGTAAATACATACTTATATAGATAATTACGCAGACTCAAAACAAACAGACATGTTCATGCACACAAATGTCTGTTCTGGGTGGGGATTGATCCCACAACCTTCGGCGTGAAGAGCAAGTATACCACCACAACCGCCCGTCCGGCCCGTAAATAGATTCAACATATCATATCTACCCAATATAATGTCGAAACAAATAGGTTAGAAATTGAATTAAATTACGCCCGAAACTAAATGGAGTTATTGCGTACATAGGAAGTTATAAGGATATCCTGTATCATATTGTGTCAGCAGCGAAATGGTAATTAGTGAATAACAGCAGTCCCTTCATTATATTGTATTATTATATTCTATCTCCGTTTGTGTTCATTTCAACCTTTGTAGCATCGTTTGTTTCGTTTAATGTAAAGGAATATGATAATATATCTATACTAATTATGTTATAAATGCGAAATTAACCTTGTCTGTTACGCGTTAAGGGCGAAACCAATGAACCGATTTTGTTAAAATAAATAAAAGAGCAAAGAAGAGCTTAAAGGGCACCTGCAAGCCCTCGGGTGTTGTAGTCGGGTGTGGTGCCCAACTTCACTTCACGATCAGATGATCCTCCAGCTTGTTTGCCCCCCCCCCCCTTAATTTTTTTAAAAAATAAATAAAAAAAAGTTGGGTAATTTTGTTTGGCTGTAGAATATGTGGTATGTGGGTGGAACCTACCCTGGTGGTCAAGCCTGTCTGCTTGAACAAAGCCATACAAGCAAGTAAATGTATTCTAATACACTGTAATGAGATATATTAATAATTTAAAACAGGCTCACTATAGTCATTATTTTTATATCCTTAGCAGAGTATAATTATTGCAACTATTATTGTATAATTAAATCAAATTTCATTATATATATTCGATGAAACATTAGCATTGGCTATTAATAATGTAATTTTATGTGCTATGAGATAATATAAGCAGTGGGACATTAATAGGTTGTTACTTATATTATATAACATTGTATGCGAATTACATTTGGCTAAAACAAAAAACCGTTCTAAAATTAGAATAAAATTGAAATACCTTTGCTGAATATGATAAATTAATATTAAAGAACAAAATGTAATTTTACGTTTTGAGTGAAATTATAATTAAGCATATAGTATGATAATATTTTATAATGGAAATTCTTTAAAGGATAACTACTCTATACAATTTCAATGTATACGATTTATATTTAATATTGAGAGCACAATAAAGCTTTTTTCTCACATCACCTATTTCATCCGTCTCCCACTCATCGATTATTCTACAGCCACATACTAATATCTGTAATACTTTGTCCCGGCTTATAGCGTGGATAAGGTATGTATAGCCAAATCAGCTTATAGAGATAACGAACTTTTTGCATTTGGAGTAGTGTAGCGTCAGAAGATAAAAAATAAAAAATACTTTTTTAGAGATATACTTATATTGAAAGGTATATTTCATTCTCATCGTGGCTTTCATCCGATATGTAATTTATGTTAATGATAATTCGTTCTGATATTGGATCTGATACCAAGTCTACATGAATAAATTTATTTTCTTGTTCAATAGCATGTGAACAAACATTTTTCCTCAGCTACTATTATTTATATTAATTGTGACATTTTGTTTGAGTCGAGATGGCTCAGTGTTAAGAACGCGTGAATCTTAACAGATGCTCGTGGGTTCTTTTTTTTTTTTTTATAGAAAAGGAAGGTGGACGAGCATATGGGCCACCTGATGGTAAGTGGTCACCAACGCTCTTAGACATTGGCATTGTAAGAAATGTTGCCAATCGCTTAAATCGCCAATGCGCCACCAACCTTGGGAACTACGATCTTATGTCCCTTGTGCCGGTAATTACACTGGCTCACTCATCCTTCAAACCGGAACACAACAATACCAAGTACTGCTGTTTTGCGGCAGAATGTCTGATGAGTGGGTGGTACCTACCCAGACGAGCTTGCACAAAGCTCTACCACCAGTACAGAATGTCTGATGAGTGGGTGGTACCTACCCAGACGAGCTTGCACAAAGCTCTACCACCAGTAATTCAAACCCGTTCAAAAGTTAATTCAAAACAGTTCAAACCCGGGCAAGCACCACTGAATTTTCATGTGATTAATTTGTGATTATAATTCATCTAGTGCTTTACGGTGAAGGTAAACATCGTGAAGAAACTTGAATGTGTCTAATTTCACTGAAATTGGAGCCGCACAAGCCGCATTGGAGCAGCGTGGTGGAATAAGCTCCAAAACCTTCTCCTCAAAAAGGGAGAGGAGGCCTTTAGCCCAGCAGTGGGACATTCACAGGCTGTTACTACGTTTGTGACGTGAGTTTTCATTTTTCCCAATATATTATATTATGAATTATTTAGTAAAAATATAACAATAAACGAAATTATCCATCTAACGCTACTTAGTAGCTAGCGCAAACTAATTTATTCCGAATTTAATCACTGTGTGTATAACACTACTACAAACGCAAAACGTCTCCAAGCTGATTTACCTCTCGTGTAATTACCGGCACTAGTACTAAAAATATCTTAGATCCCACGATCAGAGCTGAATCACGGTGTAAAAAAAATATATTCCTAATAGTGCAAATGTACAAAAACAGACCAACACGTGTATCTTAATATATTTTTTATTTATCTAAAAACTACTGATTTTTCAGTTGCTTAACTTGTTTGTATAATCTGTGGTCGGTGGTAAAGGAAATAATCGTGAGGATACCTACTATTTTGGATGAAATTCTACTACATGAATACCCACCAATCTGAATTGGAGCAGCATGATAGAATAAGCTTCAAAACATTCCCATAAAGATTTTTGTCTAGAAAGGATGTGCCCACATACCATCAGGAGAATGTAATGATCCATTTACTCGTCCACCTTTATGTATAAAAAAAACACGATTCCAAAAATTTTAGTACACAATCTACTCTCTTAATATGTATTAAACACACTCATTACTTCCATCTCGAACATCATTTTGTGACGTCAAATTTTGATTACAGTTGTAAAACAGTTTCAATATCTCCATAAAAATGAATCTGATCGTAATGACACACTCGTAAATGACAGCGGTACGATAGCGAGTTAGCTTATGTGTTTTCATGGACCTATAAACAATATATCTATAAATCATTTTATCTATTGTATAATAAATATCATAATATGAAATGTTTTATAAAATTATGAAACGAGATAGCCTAGTGACTAAAGTAAATGAATTTAACCAAAAAAGTGGGTTCAAACCCAAGCACTCACCGCGAGGTTTTCAAGTGCTTAATTTGTGTTTATTAATCGTTTCATGCTTCACAGCAAATATAAATACCGTGCAGGCAACTTCATAATATTTCGGATGACAACACTTGTGTACCCAAAAACTTCTTTACAAAAGGGGAAGACACCGTTACTTTTTACAAACCTGACTCAGTCTTGGCAGATGGTAACATGAAATTATTTTTTAATAACTATGTATATTGAAATCCATTAAAATCACGATCGAACCAACGCGTCTCGTTGGTCTATCGTATTTAGTAAATAAATAAATTGAATCTTTTCTGAAACGGATCTTTAATGGTTCTCCTCGAAAGTATGTCACATATATGACCGAAGATCAATCACCCGAGTTGACGAAACCGAACAAGAGCCATTGAGTTTTTGTGCTAAATTAATGTACAATCAATTTCGCACTCGGGGATGAAAAAGAAAATCACAAGGGTAAGAACCATCTTAGCTATATCTCTGCCAAATCGCATTTTAGCAACGAATCTTGAGTTTTTAAACGAAATGATTTTAAAAAGGGAGTGATTACACAACATTTGGGCATTTAAGCTTTTTACTTAAATAATATTATGTGTTATTGATCGACTGTGCGCATTTTTAACGGAGTTTGTGTACAAATACGGGTGTAAATAAGAAACAACTGAAAAACGAACATTAAGAGGCACGCGAGCGTCAACTTTCAGCTCAAAAAATGGCTATTATATTTATTCTATATATTATATTATATCCGGGATTTGAATATGAAACTGCATGATCTATTACCATTACAACTGTATAAAAAAAACCTTCTTTCTGTATATCTATTAATAAATTCCACACTTACACAGTTAAATAAAAGCTTGTTAAATTAATAATACATTTATATATAAGGCTTACCTGCATTTGTTCTATCTAAATAATTAATTAATCCGTCGCGTATATGGACATTATAATTGATATAGAATTTACATGTTAATAAAACAAATTCCTTTATATCTTTCTGCATGTGTGTATGTCACTGTACTCACTTGTTCACTATAATGTGTCACCTCATATCCTATTAATTATAACTAAATAATTCTTTACACCTAACTATAAATAATTCTTTACACCGTTGGTTGTCTGGAGATCGCTATGTAACGATAAGATCGCCAAAGTTGTATGCAACTCATAATTAGGTTGTATCCATGTTATGTAATTTTATAATCTTTGTGGTGTACAATAAAGTATAAAATGAAGTGTCTTGTCCAGTGGTGGTTAGGCTACCTTGAAAATAGGCATCGTCGAAATCAATTAAGATTCGAATAAAACATATTCGTCATCATAATTTAGTGACTTAATATCAGATGCCCAATTTGTTCGTTTACGTTTTTCTATAAATAATACGAATATTCATAATGCATGTACACATCTTGACGACTTATAGTACTAAGAATTTATGACTTGCAAAGTGATTTAGAGAATGGACTGCGTGCAAGAGCTAAAAGGGTACTTTGGTTATATTACGATACTTTAAATGAAATCAACTTTACGGAATGATCTATTATGAAAATATGATATTTCAGAAGAAAATACAAAGTAATGTCATCAAAAATGTTACTCATATATTAAAAAATAATATTGTTTTTCCCGGTTCAGAAAAACTTATATAGTTTCAAATGGATTAAATATATACTTAGTATGTATGTTTATTATTATAGTATGTTTATTTTATGAGATGTAGCATATTAAGGCAACATAGTCGAAGAACGATTCCGTTGTTCCGAGCGCTTCGCTATAAAACGTTTAAACAATAAGAGATATAGCAGAACTTTGTGTTTTTTTTTTGTTAATTCTCATTTTTTTCTAATATTAGACGTATGTATTGACAGTTTTATCCTTAGATCACTCAAATTATATTTATTTTCGTGAAAAAAAATCAATAATATTTAACAATAATATCACAGTTGGTATACAAACAAATAAATACACAAAGTAACTTTGTATTGCTTTGTTTTGGCTTGTAAAACCATTGAACTAGATAATTAAAGGCAAAAGTAATACAGCATCTTCCTCCCGATGCTAACATTAGCTAACATGATTTCAAAACAAATTCTTCTAAATCCTTTTAAAAGGAATTTTTGATAAAAAAAAAATACTAATCGATTTGTATATGGCGGAGTTCTGAGGTAAACAAACGTATTAAAGCTGATTTAAGAACTTCCTTCATTTTTTTTTAAGTCGTTCAATAAAGCAAAGCCAATATAATATTACATATAAAATTTTATTTTAATGTATTCCATATAAACCTGATATTCAAGCAATAAATCTGAATCCTCAATTTCATTTGTTTGTTAGTTTTCGATAAGATATGAGCAGCGAATTTATTAGTCATATGTAACAAAGGTGGCTCGATTCAAAATGGTTATTTAAAATAAAATATATAGCCTATTATATATTTTATTTTATATTAAATAACCATTTAATAATATAAAAATGAATAGCCTGCCATAATTTACTTCTTAGTAATGTTTTATTAATACAGGAACTAAGAAAGATATTTATATCCATGCTAATATTATAAAGAGATTAGATAAGATTTGATTTTTTGTATGTTTATTTGTAAACGGATAAACTCAAGAACTACTGAACCGATTTAAGAAATTCTTTCACCTATAGAAAGCTTCATTGTCAAAATAAGTATATGTCGTCTTAGCTTCAATAATATGTCATATGAATATAATTATAATTAAACATACTACTCATTTTTATTTAAGTCGATTTTTTTAATATTATTATTAAATATAAATTTGAAAAACTGAAGAAAAAAGTTACAAAAATAATAAGACCAAATTCTAGTGATATTCTTTGAATATTTCAAACAAACATGTACATCATCGTTAATAATATAACTATATAACAGTAATGATACTATTAATATGTTGAACAAACAGAATTTTCGATCAAACTACCGAAATTTCTCCATAAACCGGTTTCACGTAAGGCAAAGCATCGAAGTCTAAGTCAATTTGCTGAACAAACACCATTTGTCTTCGAAGACAGCGCCGTAATGCAGCGTTACCGGACTTGAGAACTTCGATGTGGTACCACTGAAATAAATTTATCCTACGGATTGGTTGATTTATTTATATACCACGAGTAGTTCCTTAGTTTCTGCCGCGGTTTCTGCTCGCCTACATTTGTGAGGGGAGATGTAAGGTTACCCCCTTTTCCGTACCCCTGAGAACGTGTTTGTAAAATTTCATGTGTATCGGCTGAGTGGTTAAGACTTGAAAGTTTAATAAGCAAACAATTTCGAAAAGTAAGGAATTAAGGATTCAGGAAATAGTGAATTATACAAAGTAAACGAAGTTTTTCCTTAATTTCAATATTTTTATTAAAAATATACGAGTCACACTTGATTATTGATTATAATAACTGTTTATTATTAATATTCTGCGATCGTATCAAAAGAAATAAAATGTTGACAACGGACTTATGGTGATATACTATTTTAGATTATGAATGTGTGGTACCTACCCAGGCGGGCTCGCATAAAGGCCTACTCTCCTACCACGAATTCCATTAACATTATCCTATATTTGTCATTGACTGCCTCGTTGGTCTAGTAGTTTGATGTAATGCCGCAGACCCGGAGGTCCTGGGTTCAATTCCCAGGTCGGGCCAATAAACAGTTATTGGGTTTTTCTGTCAGAAAATTCTCAGTAACAACCCGGAGTCTGAAAGTTGGAAGTGTGTACACTCCCGTGCCTCGGGAAGCACGTAAAGCCATTGGTCCTGCGCCTGAACTCTTTCCGGTCGTGTCGGATTGCCGTCCCATCGGATTATGAGAGTTAGGGAACAGAGACTGCACCTGTGTTTGCGCACACACTTGTGCAGTATAATATCTCCTGCGTAGTTGGCTAATCTCTCTTGAGATTGGCCGCCGTGGCCGAAATCGGTCTGGAGGACATTATTATATTTGTCATAAATTGGACTGTAACCAATTATCCTATTTATTGATTTATTTTAGTATGTGTAGGAGAATATGGTAAAAACCAAAAAACGTGGTACTTCAGTATAGGAAGATTTTTGAGAACTGTAATTGATTCAGATGGATTTATATCAACCTACCTACCTGATAATCCAAGATGACCCAGTGGTTAGAATACCTGAATCGTATTTACGATCATAGGTTTACACCCGGGCAAGCACTATCAAATTTTCTTGTGCTTAATTTAAATAGTGGCATAAAGTAGCGGGATATTTACAGGCAGTATTTCAAGCTCTCAACCTTCTGACAAAAAGCTTCTCAGCTGTTTTACAGCCTACTTATAATCTATTACATAAGTCAAAATATTGGCTTTTATTGGCTTGGCATAAATATATTTTAATGCACAAAAAATCAACGCTTAACTTAATGAAAACAATCACTTTATTGTGAAATAGGTTAAAAGTTCGAAAGTTAAAACTAGTTGTGCACTAGGGGTTGAGCTATGGGATCTTTTAGTTGACCTAAAATTTTCTTGAACCGTGTATATAGCCTTTATAGTACGTAGTTGAATCGTAACGGCTCCATTCAAACCTTTGCGTTAAAAGATACTTTACTTCATACACTGTATCAATGTGTAACTCAGTAAAAACGTATTTCTAACAAGCTCTAAATCTAAAAATCAAGAAATCCCACTGCTGGGACTAAGGCCTTTTCTCTTTTCTTTAAGGATAAGTTTTGGAGCTTTTTCCAATGCGGGTTGGTGGAATACATATGTGGCAGAATTTCATTGAAATTAAACACATGCAGGTTTCCTCACGACGTTTTCTTTCACCGTTAAGCACAAGATGAATTATAAAGACAAATTAAGCACATGCGAATTCAGTGGTGCTTGCTCGGGTTTGAACCTCGTGGGTTAAGTTTCACGCCTTTTTACCGCTAGGCCATCTCAGTTGTTCCTCTCAAGACAAAGGAAAAATTTACATGTAAGTTAATTAATCAGTATAAAATCGTTTTCAAATTACACATTCGCTTGTGAGAGACTGGTATCCATTATAGTTTAACTGTTTTACTGATCACCAGGGAGCCAATTCTACTATCAAATTGTCACTTTATCGCAATCGAATCGAAGCGTATTTGTTACCGATTATTCGTTTTCCTATTCTTTAATTTAATTATCGACTGTTGGTATAAAAGTTATCAATTAAGTTTTTGTTTTAACATAATGGTATATATTAATATAATATAGGTTCGGTCCCAATCCAAATAAAGATAGAATAAATATAGTCGGATTGGACCCCAGGCTGGGAGCCTGGTAACAAACCATAAGATAATAAATAGAATTAAAATATGGTAACATTGACAAAGGTAAACCATCCCTGGCTAAGTTGCACGTCTTCCTTTCAATTATAATTATATTACTAATAGAATACAAAATATTACTAGTTTAATTCAATATTTTAAATCTGTGCATCATTAATTTAATCATCTGAGGAATCTAATATAATCTTCAGTCGAGGACGCATTTACGAGGAACCATTCGCG
Organism: Nymphalis urticae; assembly: GCA_905147175.2. Classification (NCBI taxonomy): domain Eukaryota; kingdom Metazoa; phylum Arthropoda; class Insecta; order Lepidoptera; family Nymphalidae; genus Nymphalis; species Nymphalis urticae. The sequence goes on along the minus strand of LR989995.1, from coordinate 3,437,579 downwards.
TTAAAAAAATAGTGATGTTATAAAATTATCGATGTCTCATTTAACAAATATATTTTAAGAAATACAAATTCTTAATTTAAGCTCGAAATGGTTTTGTTGATGTATTGAACGATTCATTATTTAAACCTTAAGTATTTCTTCTTCTATCTAAAAAAAAAAACAAGAATTAATTATTATTATAATCAGAAGGAATAGTCGTTTTTGTTTTGTTATTATTTATAAAAAAAAATATTTAAGCTTGTTTACTATCGATTTTAATATATATAATAATATTGTGTCTGTTATTTAAATTAACATACAATATAAGATAAATACTGTATTAATAAATCGAACAACGTATTTAACGTGGCACTATGAATATGATAAATAATTAGACTAAGTGAAGTTGTTGAACGGTAATCAATATTATTATCGACATATTGACCTCACTAGGCCCATAACTTTGAAGGCGGAACGTTCTAACATGATTAACTCAGTGTATATTACGCACTATTCTCTTGACACTGCAGACTACAGCGAGAAATTTGCATCGAAATAGTTTAATTTGAATCAGCATGTACAATATCTACGAAATAAATTAACCTGTAATACATATTTATTAAAATCCTTAATAATATTATAAATTCGAAAATATATTTGTTTGTTACGCTTTCAATCATAACTACTCAACTGTTACGTGTATTAAGTCTCTAACACTTGAGTAACCGCCCCGCCTTAGGAAGCCACGGACACAAAAATTGTACTTTCATTTGTTTAAAGATAAAAGCGCTTAAGATGTGTGTATTTGTAATGCTGTACGATGATTATTCCATCAAAAGCAGTCTGATTTGTAACTTTTGTTTTCGTTTTTAAAAGTAAAATCTTACATTACTATTTTTTTTAATTAATATGGCATACAAATGACCCGTCCAGTTTTGCACGAATGAATAGACATGATACAATATACAGATGATATTGATTTACATTTACAACGAATGGACACAAAGTACTACATTACAATATTATTATTGAAAAAAATTAAACAGAATTAATTAAGAAGTTAAAAAAACATTGACATACGCACAAACACGAATAAAGATAATATAGATATATCTTCCGTTTTCAATACTAAAGGTATTTCATTTCTGTTGATATTATTTTTACACATCATCTATTTTTTTACATAATTAAAACAAAAAATTAACATCGTTTTTCATTAAAACTGTCCAATTATTCGAATTTCGAACATTCAACACCATTTTGCGTCAGGTCATCGCATGGGCGTAATAAACGACCCCAGCGGTATTATTTACGCTCTACATAATTATATTATCGTGTCGTTTCATGCGCCGTAAACACTGATCTCGGTATTTTATGTTGCATAATCCTTCATTACTTTTTATACTTATTATAATTCCAATTGTATTTACAACAGTATTCATAATTGATAGTATATTCCTAAAAGGTTTTTTTGATGACGAATAATTATATTATTCAATAGTTTTTGTCGATATTTGTCACGACGCATCACTAGAAGGGGAAGTTGGGGCGATTGCGTCACTAACGCGATTAGCCTTGTATTTGTGTACGCAGAGCTCCCGTGCGTTGGATGCGACACTGGTTTTATTTGAATTATATCCCGTTGATTAGCTTTACCCGCCTTAGTTCTATGGATCCTTTATACAGTTTTGCTTGGGGGACGTGGAGTTTTAATTTGATTTCAGATTTAATTACATTTTACAATAATCTATTACATACAAACTTTCATCTCTGATTTATCCCGCTTAGGGGATGAACTTGATAAATATACTGGTAATATGTTTTTATTTATGAACACGAGCTGCAAAACTAATTTTAATTTTACTACCTTCAAAAATAATGGATACAAAAGATTCAACTTCCGTCCCTTACATGAATTTATAATATGCCATTATTTTTTCTATCAAACATATATATATATATATATATATATATATATATATATATATATATATATATATATATATATATATATATTACTATTTTGCGTTTTCTATCTACGTGACAACGCTACGCAAATAAAAAGAAACAACATTCTCAGCGTAAAGTAATTTTATTCGATTAGACAAATGGATTCGTTATGGAGATTTTAGTGGATATATTAAATTGTGCTGAGTCTCGCAGAAAACACTTAAGTTAATCATTTTTTGTAAGAATAAATGAATTCAATTATAAATGAAATATATTCTTACTCGACTTCAAAAAAAGTATTTGTAACCTCGTAACTACTTTAATTATAAAGCATTTTTTTAAAGTATATGTCAAAACTTTGTTCTCATAATGAAGAATTGGGGGAACTCCTCAAATATTATTGGCACACACACGCACACATATAACGATTTTAGTATTTGAAACAAATCAAGCATTTGCGTTCAAAAACTCTCATTTGGTGAAGACGATTTACTGATGGAGAAGACCACAGATGGTCACCGAAGTTGGATTTTTTTACAGTTTTATTAATTGTTTATATATTAGATAATTATAAAAATATTTCTTCTTGTTCCATAATTAAATTTTATTTCATCAAGGAAAATGTTTTATATATAACAATAGACGCGAAGTTACACAATTCAGGTAACATCGCGAATTGAAATTTGTGTTGTAGGTACTTTAGTTGATCAACGTATTTAAATTTTGCAAAAAAAAGCTCGAAAATTTCACAATGTTGAGCTTGATAAAAAGATTACGTGCCCCACGCTCTAATCACTATGCTACTAAATAAACCATAAAAAAATTTCTCAATCGTACGTGTATAACAAAAATTCATCCATATTTACACAATCAAAGAATTAATGAACAATATGATATTACATTCTGGTACATTGATTCACAACAAAACTATAAATCCAATAATCATTCGGTAGTGAAATATACAGCCGTATAGTGGTTTATCTCATAACGTATACGTCGGACGTTAAATCACAATGACGACAGAAGTATAACACCCATATTGCAGACTCATAACAATAACATTGCGTTATCACAGAACACTCTGGCTGCGTATATGGCTCTGTGATGACGTCATTAAAACGAAACTGTAGCAGAATTATATTATACCTAAATTGTGTAAGCACGAGAAACATAAAAACCGAGATCCTATTGAGCAGTAAATTGATAATTTCAGGAATGGCTTTTCCTTCGTAGGAACTAATGTTAATGAGCAAAAATAAGTCAGTCAATTAGTAAATTAGCTCTTCGTAGAAAGTTATTTGTAGGAATTTATATAAATAATTGTAATAAAATATCATTCATTTTGTTCGGGACTTGTGCAACTTACTTTTCTTGGATGCATCAGATATTCAATACAAGTATTGTTGCGTTCCGTTTAAACGGTGAGGCTAGTGTAACTAAAGGCCCGAAGAACATAACATCTGAGTTTCCAAGGTTGGTGGCGCATTGGCGATGAAAGGAACGATTAATATTTCTTACATCATCAATGTCTATGGGCGTTGGTGACCTAGGTCAGTACATCGGATGACCCATTTGCCCGCCTGTTTATCTATAACATACATATAATATATATGTATGTATATATAGAGATAAACTATTTTTTTAAATCAAAGAATACTTTTCATATTAATAGTCTTATATACTGTCTCTTAATAACTAAATATAAATTTAATGGCAATAATTTGTAGACAAATGCTGGTTATAATGTTATTTTAGCATTGTTAGTGCTATTATACATATTATATCTTGTGCGCCCTAGTAAATACTCCGTTTTCATTTCTTGGAAATAAAGTATTTATGTCCCCATATACTCTATTTATTAACTTATATATATATATATATATATATATATATATATATATATATATATATAGTAAGGATAACAAGAATTAAAGTAACTCATTATCATGTAATTAATACATCTTAAAACCATATTAGCATTTGTCAATCACAATTGAAAGTTTGCAAATTAACCAAAGTTTGAAACATTAAAATATGCAAAAAGCGTCCGTGTTTCAAACGACCTCACTCAGATATTTATACCCTCGCGTTTGACAGAGCCTACTCGGGTCGCTCATTTTTAACCAGAATTAATGGATGGTTCTAGCATAGAAATGTTTCATTTAAATTGTTCCATTATGAAACTTCATGGTTAAGTAATTTCATTGTGTTCATTGTGTGTTTATTGTTAAATAATTTTAATGTATATTTAATTCAAGCTGGTTTAATATAGGTACAATAAAAATAATATTTTATGACGTATAATATGATCAGCTCACACTAACAGAGTAATAATATAGAGATCGTCTATATATTGATTGATTGCATTTGGAATTACTTCAAGGCTCTCAAATATACACGAGTTAAGAGGACTCTTGCAAGCACTTTGAAATCTTAATTTAAAAGGATTAAAATAAAGTGTATGTAAGTGTGTGTAAAGCTACCAAGTCAGAATGTAGACTACCAAGAAGAACTGGCGAAGAACTGTGTAAAAAAACAGTGTCATTATTCACACACGGCCATCTGATCTCAAACTAAGCAGAGCTTGTACTATGGAAACCAGACAACTGATATACTACATATACTACTTTTCTTTTGTAAATACATACTTATATAGATAATTACACCCAGAATCAGGACAAACAAACATGTTCATGCACACAAATGTCTGTCCTGGGTGGGTATCCAACCCACAACCGGCCTGAAAGGCAAATATCTACCAACCACGCCAACCGGCCCGTCATCAAAATGTAATTGTCTGTATATGTTAGTATAAAGCTTAATTCACCACGCTACTCCAGTGCGGGTTGGTGGATTCACGTGGAATATTTTCATCCGCCACATACAGGTTTCCTTAAGATATTTTCCTTCACCTGAACATTAATTCCTGATGATGTTCGAAAGATGATACAGCTTTGTTTAACTAATCAACCGATATAATTTTGTATAATTAAGATCAATACATTCTAAGATGCGATTAGCGATTAAATTTCTATTTTAATTTTTATTCATTTTTATTATTTCTATTAAAATGGATAAAAATAAAAATAAATGTTAAAACTTTCGTTTATTTTCTGACCCTAGAAGTACATCATTTTCATCGAATAAAGTGATAATTGACTGAACACTGGAAAATGCTGGAATTATGATGAGCTTAAAGTACCATTATACGTCTAATAGTATCATTAATGGGTAATGAATTGTAAAGAAAAGTAAACTCAATGTCGCGTTAAATCCAAGCCTGGAGCTAATCACGCATCAACCCATGCGGGTCAGAGGTCGCTCATACTTAAACGGATAATCCGTTTCGTAGACAACCTTATATCCATCCAATCTAAATTGACCCACCATTTCCCCTTGCTTCGAAAAATTGAAGGCCAATCCACGAACTTCAGCCAGTTTTACGGGCTCAAAGTTAAATGGAAGAGCTTTATCAGGTCGTAAATTTGCGGATATCTAGCCAACGTCAAGCCGTCTAAGGCCCTTACAAAAATTTCATAGATAAATATCGTATATTTTAGGTCAGTAGTAAACTGTTTGTTATTTTTTATGTGACGTTTCGGGATTTAGTGAAATTAATAGCTTGTCTGGCCTGCCCCTTTAAGGTCATCCTTTGTCGAACTTTTGTTTTTATTACGTTCAATTTTGGCTTGTTGTAAGACTTATATCTAAAACTATATTTAGTTCGAATAACTTAGTATCTAATTTTATATAGTGATTAAAATGTATAAAAACAAACTCGTATTTTTTTTTTTTTTTTTTTAAATGTATAGGCTAGCGCTTGACTGTATCACACCTGATGGAAAGTGAGATACAGTCTAAGATGGAGCGCGCTTGCCTAGAAGGTGCCTATTCACTCGCAACTTGAAGGTACCCATATTGTAGGTGGTGGGGAAAACGGAGGTCGGGAGGGTATTCCAGACCTTGGCGGTGCGTATCAGAAACGAGGAAGCGAAACGTTTCGTACGTGTCTTAAATACGTCAACGTCAACCACGTACGGGTGCAGATCCTTTCGATGCCTCGCAGTTCTTTGGTAAAAAGGTGACGGGGGAACCAAATCAAAAAGTTCCTGAGCACACTCGCCGAAATATATCTTGTAGAATACCGACAGACAGGCAACCTTACGACGATGTTCTAAGGTCTGGAGTTTTGTAACCAGTGTCTGGTCGCCAATGAGTCTTCTAGCACGACGATCCACTGAATCCAAAGTATCAAGCTGGTACTTAGCAGAGCCGTCCCATAAATGGCTGCAGTACTCCATGCACGATCTGACTTGGGCTTGATAAAGAGTCAGAAGCTGTTCTGGTGTGAAGTACTGTTTGACCTTATTGAGGATGCTAAGTTTTTTACCAGCAGTTTTAGCTTTGGATTCAATGTATTGTCCAAAGTTGAGTTTGGATGTTAATGTAACTCCTAGAAGCTCAATACTGTCGGTGATGGGTACAGATACATTCCGGAAAGTCGGAGTCAGGTGGAATGGACTCCTCTTGGCAGTAAACAAACACGCTTGAGTCTTGGCAGGATTAAATTTGACTTTGTTATCATCGCCCCAATTCGAAACCTCTTCCAATCTCAAATTGATGCGTTCTACCAAGGCCTCCCTGTGCTCTCGAGTTTCTGTTGTACTAGCTCGGGGACCGGATATGTATCTCTCCGTGACAGTGCTGTCGTCTGCGTACCCAAAGATACCGGGTTTCAGCAGATTTTCTGGTCACTTGAAATATTTGTATTAATAAAATCGTGTAATGTATTGAAATAATATTTGTATATATTTAGCACACAGAAGTGAAAACTGATTTTATAAAAAACTCGAATTGACTTTTTCAAAAATAGAACACCAAATTATATAAATTGATGTAAATTGGTTACACCAATTTAACTTACTCAATTACTCTTAAAAACCCATTTATTTGGATCTAACAGATTGTTATTTGAAAGCCCAAAATGCCACATGAAATCATGATCAGTAATTTCATATTTCACTAGTGGTACAGCTTTGTGCAAGCTCGTCTGGGAAGGTACCACACATCAAATATTTTACTGCAAAACAGCAGTACTTTGTATTGTTGTGTTCCGTTGGTGACCATTTACCATCAGGTGGCCCATATGCTCATCCACTCGTCTTATTCTATAAAAAAATACTTTCAAACTTTTATAACATAATATAAATAAAGTAGTTTTTATTCAATGTAGTAACAACAATATCTTATTGATTGTCAAACTAAAAACTACCACAGGCTTATTAATTGAGATAAATTAACCAAAGAAATTCACCTTCAATTTGTATTGTTCAATATAGGTTACAAATTTCAATATTAGATTATTAAAAGAATTAGTCAGGAAATCTATTCAGTCCAATATGTGCTGACATACTAATTCACTATTTGCATAATCACCTTTTGCACATAGCAGGAAATACAATTTCAAAATCAATTGTAAAACAAATCTGACTATTATAATTATTTGTCCAAAAATCCGAAGCCTATTGTGAAATAAGGGAACATAAATTTAACAACAATAATTATTGCCTCCGTTTGCAGTATTTTATCATTGAATAAGATTTATAGTCGAAGATAAATTGTGCTTTTCACGAGATTGCGATTAAAGATAAATTAGATTAAGTAGTCTTTAATAAAATTCTTTTCGCTTCTGTTTCAATTTATCGACTTTATAATATTATACTGTGTTTCTATAAAGTTTTTAAAAATGGAATTGTTCTAAAATTGAACTTTATACTAATACTCATATAATATGCTCTAGCAGTTTCACATTTTAGTTCGAAATTTAAAATTGTTAAGGAAATTCGACATATAACACTAACAAAAGGTTCTTAATAATATAATCACTTTCGCTGCTATAGGCTGTGGAAAGCGATATCACTGGAAAGGGGGAAATCGGTTACAAATTACATCATTATTTTTAAATATAAAACCTCCCCCGGTTCAAATCTACGTGTACCACAAACGTTTGATGAACAAAAAATTGACAATATATATCGTCAAAAAATAAAACTTTTTCGCGAATAAAAAATAAATCCTTAAACTAGCACTCACAGCTTAATTTAAACTGAACTAGGTCACAAATGTTCGCACGCTTTGACAGCTGTGAACGCCAACTTTAATACAGACGCAAAAACAAGTATAACATATAACTCTTGCAGTTGGGGACTTGTGGCAATATGTCCTTACCATTACCAAAAGTCATATACCATAATAATAAAATTATGTATATTTAAAATTATTTTTTTAATTCATTGCTGTAAGTAATTTTTATCTAAGGATTTTTATTCTTAAATTATGAACTTCATTTATTTTAACTTTTCTTTAAAAAAACCCACGTTTTTGTTAATTGTTGCAAATTTTATTGAATAACAAAGGAACTTTTAAGTAAGATATATCCTAGATATAAAAATTCGTAAATATTGAAATTAATACATATTTATAATTATTTATTTTAATACTTCATTAGACAAAAGTCAATCACGCAAAATTATATACATATACGTACTGAATAAACATTCGAAAAGGTAATATAAATATATATTTCGCTTGTATAATAAGATTCCCCAGATATTTTCAAACTTTGCATATTATCATATTTAAATCTGATGTTATATAAGGCTTATATAATATATCTTCTTATGGATGGTATTTCTTGATTTGTATATAGGACATGAATTAATTCAATTGTATACACTTGACTATGTATTTCTTTTGAGAAAAGTATTGACTGTTCATTTTCTCGCTGGTTCTTTTCCATTGAATCTAGATTTCGAAAGAAGAAAAGTGTTCATACGAATAAGAGCCTTCTTGAATAAAGAATAGAATTTATTTCAATTTGACTAGAGTAAGTTATTAAGTGTAACAGACTTCTATCTAATTGACCAATACATTATATGATTTATAATATATTTTATCCATAAAAACAAAATAACTTCAATATAATTTATATGTTATCTTTAAACTATCTATCCAAGATAATATAACAAAACGAATTCAATGAATCGAAATACAGAAAGGAATTGAACACGCGGTCATTACTTACCATTACTGAACAAGTGCGGTTGACGTCGTTAGCGCCGACCACTTTTGTAATTTGCCAACTAAAAGGGTCCACAATTTATGTTCCACCTGTCTTTACCAGTTGAGGGCCGACCCTATTTGAGTCCATATGGGACTGCCCTAACTGTTAACACCTTTGTCAGTTTATGTAAGGGTGCTTTACTAAAGGGTCCAGCTTTTGTACAGTGGTTTTCCTTTCGCATTAGAGAAATTGAAGGGAATTTTATATTTTCTCTTATATAATTCGCTTCGTTGGTCTAATGATAGGGATATGGGCTGTGCTCTGCGTACGCTTTGACCGCTGCTGTTGATTAGATTTTTTTATGTGTCTAGACGGTTGTGTATGATACAAGTATGTATGTTTTTCAATAGGTGTTGTTTTTGCTTTTTGCTTTTTTGCTTATACAATATTGTCTGTTCTTTATTTAATAATTTTAATATAATATTATTGTATTAAAATTTTCTAATAACTTAAGTGAATGAAATATTTCAATTGTTAACAAAATCTGTCCGTCATTATCCCACTGCTGGAACAAGGAAAAGCTTTGAAGTTTATTCCACTATGTTGCTCTAAACCATATGGCATGGTGGGTATACACCTGTCACACTTTCAACCGACACCAGCGGGTGCTTACCTGGATTCGCACCCGCAATCTTCGGTTAAAATTCACGTGTTAGTGCCACTGGGTTCTTTGGTTTTTTTTTCACGTATCTAAAAACCAATTTGCTAGACGTTATATGTATATCCACCTATATCCACCAATAGGTTGACGATGAATTGAACATAACGCAATTATCTATATTCTTGTTATGTAATACATTAATGGCCCAATAATTGATACCGACCTCTTGAACTCTTTCCTAGTATATTATTTCCAGTTGAAGAAAAAAACTGAAAAAAAACAACATAATTATTAAATATATATATAACATGAATACATTGCTTACAGGATGGCTAGTATACTTAAAAAATGAATAAAACATTAATGTATTTCCAAAAACGGTCTAATGAAAAACATTAAACAAGAGCTTTCGTCCCAGCACTTAAAATACCATTTGAAAAAAGGTTCATTCAAATATTTCAACATTATATTCTACAAATACTAAATTAAATTTTGCTATTTGTTTTACAATCTAAACAAGGGTTTGTTTATATTCAAAAACAATGGGAGCGATACTTTCTACTCATCGCTGGTGAAAGCCTGCCGCGATATCGTTGTCCTCTACGGAGGACTCTTTTGGTTTTCAACCAATCTTTTAGCCCAAAGGTACGACATGCACAGATATGTCCAGTCTAGTAACATTCTCAAGCTTTCCTAGTTACATCATTGATTCCAGTTTTCAAGCGGTTTCAAGATCGGTCTGGCTGAACTGATCCTTGGCAAATTGCAAAGATGATCTGTCAAAAAATATGTCCGTAAATTGAAATCTCATTAGAAACAACAAATATATATGACAGTGGCATAGATAGACGCCATCATTATGACTTTATTTCTTCCGTCATTATTTTTACTCTATAATAATACCTTTTATGAAACGCCATTTCCATTTCACACTTTTGTTCTATGATCCGATACTCTATCTGTATTCCGATAGAATGAACTAACAATTCAAATTAGACAAGGACACAATAGACTCGTTCAGAAGCAAACGCTAACGTACTCCATTGTTCAATAGTTGCAAACTGGGTTCCCAATAAAGGTGAGAATTATCTCCATCTGTATTCAAGGTGAATTTAATAGAGCTTAGTACGTACCGGAAAAGTTATGGTTAATCTATACATAAGATGTTAATGGTATATTAATTGTAAGCACAAGGAATATATCATTAATCTTTTATAGATGGCTGCTTATTGGTAACTTTCTCGGCTTCACACAGCCAATATTTATGAGCAAATATTACTTTTTGTAGGACTAATGTGGATGTGTGATTCTGTATGTTTTAATAAAATGTATGTACCCATGTACAATTAAAGTTGAATTTTATTAATACATAAATAATGATATTTTTAAGTCGGTGGTAGGGCTTTGTGCCTTCTGGGTAGGTACTGACCACTGATCACTTATCCTATCGATAAGCAGCAGTCATTGTTGAGTTCCAATTTAAAGGGTGAGTAAGCCTGTGTAATAACATGCATGTAGTTTCTTGGTTCCCAATGTTGGAAATGTAAGTAATGCTTAATCTCTACGGGTGGTCGAGAACATTTATCATTAGTATTTATTACTACTATAGTACTATGGATTACTTTGACTGAGTCTGTATTTCCTGATTGGTACAACATTGGTGTCATCAAATCTAGAGGAAACCGGTTTCTTCTCTCAAGCGTGCTACATCCTAGACAGTGTCGATGCTTAACATCAGGCAAGTCAATGGTCAAACGATGGTCTATATGTTGTAAATATATATATATTAGCAGTTTTAATTTAAAAAAAAAAACGTTTCACAAAGTCGATTCTGGCCGCTGCGGATATTTTCAATGGAAACGAGCCACATGCGCATATATTATACATGTAACGCAAACGTGTCGAAACCTTTGTAAAGTATATTTTCTTTTTCATGACACAATTATTTATTTACAAATATTTATAAGATTAATATTCTTAACAGGTTTCATTTCAACTTCTCCCTCAATTTCAAATGGATCTCACGTTTCAAGCCTAATTTAATTTTAATTTAGTTTAAGACACCTTTAAATTAAGACTCGGAATAAATAAACAAATAAATGGCTTAATATATTTAAGATAACTTAACCGAATGACCGATTTCATAAAGTCGAATTGATAATTAAAATTTTCTTTATTTCATTAATCCTCTACAAGTAATTTTAAAATTACAAAAATTATGCTATCACATTAGAGGTATTCTGTAAGAACAAACTTGATATTTTTATTTATTTATAATAGAAATGTCATGGGCCACCAACCTTGGTAACTAAGATGTTTTATTCCTTGTGCCTTTATTTGCACTGGCTCAGTCACCATACCAACCAGAACAAAACAATACTAAGTATTGCTGTGTGGCGTTAGAATATGTGATGAGTGGATGATACCTACCCGGACAGACTTGCACAAAGCCCTACCTTCCCACCACCACAAAATGAGATTATGAGAAAATTATATGCAATATTAACTATAATAATAATATTTATAATACTGAAATGTTTTGTATATTGTACGTTTAAAATACGACGTTAGTTCTTACGCAATATAACTGCTGTTCGAAATATGGATGCCACCGAGCTTGATTAAAAGTCATCAAGACATTCAGCAATTACTATTGTTCTGACTTGCAATTTAAACATAATATATATTTTAATTAATCAAACACCTACTACTACCTAAACTACCCTTCAAACTCCTCTCCATTTACATACTTTATTACATTCACCGTGCTGTCCGTTCCTTTGGTATAACTTACATATTTACATTTTCTATTTTATTTATTTCAAACCTTATTTTCTATTTTATCTCATTGATAGCATTCAAGCACGTCAATAGCTAAATCAATTGAGAAACGGAAGCAAAAAGGTACTGGTTTATTTGTGTTTGCCTATTTACATAAATATAATATAGCTTCCGTAACAGCCTATGAATGTCCTACTGCAGGGCTAAAGGCCTCCTCTCCCTTTTTGAGGAGAAGGTTTGGAGCTTATTCCACCACGCTGCTCCAATGCGGGTTGGTGGAATACACATGTGGTAGAATTTCAGTGAAATTAGACACATGAAGGTTTCCTCTCGATGTTTTCCTTCACCGTAAAGCACGAGATGAATTATAATCACAAATTAAGCACATGAAAATTCAGTGGTGCTTGTCCGGGTTTGAACCCACGATCATCGGTTAAGATTCACGCGTTCTTACCACTGGGCCATCTTGGCTTATTTATATATAATATAGCTTGCGATTCATAAAACATTTCATATAAAAACAAAAACTCTCAACTGTTTTATTAAAATATAATTGGATAAGAGATTAAAAATAGACCTTAATAAACAAAATGGATCTATTAAGGCCGCAGAAACGCTTGACAAATGCGACAGTTGAAGTGAACACAGATAAATGAGGCATCTAGAAGTATCGCCAACGTAATTAACACAGTTCTCTCGCTCTACTCTGTTATACGTCATCATAATTAACGCGCTGACAGAAAACTGTTGTGTAGGTAGATTAGTAAAAGTAGTAATATTTATTAATATATTAAATAAATAGAAATAGTTTTTCACCAAAACTACTAGAACTGATAAAAAAATACATATTTGAATTATTTAGTAATAATTTAATAACTAAGCTACGAATATTAGTGTCAAAAGAGTAACTTTTGAGATTCTTGCTGGTTATTCTCGGTATAATCTACATTCCAATTCAGTAGCAAATTTTAATTTTATTTAACATTGTAAAATTACGACTCAGTAAAGTATTATTTGTTTTCGCTTTTGTTTAACAATGAGTAAATCCACATTACGAAGAGCAATTTATTTATTGATATATTGTTGACAACTTTAAAAGTAATAATCAAAATCTTTATAATATGATTTCACTAAACTAGACAATGTATATCACAGTCAGGATAATTAAAAACGGTCACATTGATATCAACGAAAAGGATCACGTTTCGTTCACGATTTTTTATTATCAGATACATTTCTCAACTCTCAACACACAGGTCACGTACTGTATTTCGCTGAAAAACAATATGGGGTCAGCAAATTGCAAGAGTGTCATCACTGGGAATTAGTTGTTTTGTCTGTCCAAGTTTTATTACTGGTTCTTGTATTAAATAATAATGTTTAGAATTTACTTTTATATTATTTTCTTCATACTAATCTTTAGTCTTGAAGCGTTTCATTTATAATTAGTTTGTATAAAATAAAAGGTTTTATTAAAATTAATTCTTTCATCTTTCATTTTTTCCTTAAAACAAGAACTAAAGATGCATATATGTTTTTGAAATAACATTTACACAGATTCACGTTGAACAAAGAACGAACAAAGATAAGAAATAAAGCTAGAAGAAAAAAGATTATCAGCAAATTAATACTTTTCAAAGAAAACATATCACACCGTCAGCAGGTCACCACATATATCAAAGTTATAAACCAGTTTTATGTATCGTAAATACTGCTTCAGCTGATTTTAAGTGCTTCCAAGTTTCATGGCTCGGGAAACGTTGCTCATGTTTTATTAACAAGTAAATTTCTATAATCTTTGAAGTTTCCTCTCGAGTAATACCTCTTAAACTATCCAGACTCGAACTTTAAAAACGATAATCATGCCGTAAACCTGGAGAACTGAAGTTGTTTCGAAAATCTTCGTCTCAAATTTATCATACAGTAAGATGCAAAAGATTAAAAATACGCTTTGGTAAGAAGTAAAAATGTAATTTTAAATTCGATAGATTAGAATGACGTTGTCGTTCATAAGCTCATGTTTCCGGTTTAGGTATAAACACTATATATTTGGGTATTCAATGAGATACTACAAGAATTAAAACGTTTATTATAGCAATAATTAAAACTAATACAAAATTTTTGTAAGATGACGAAAAAAGGTTTCATTAAAATGAGTTTTTTTTAATGCGATTTGTGATGTTATAAATACCCTGTTCATATTATCTATCTATCTCTTTTTCACCTCTAAAATAAATATTTGTATCCATAAATAACAACAGAATACCAGTTCAAATTTTACCCAACACCAATGAATTTTATATTTGTTGCAGGCTAAAACTGAAAAAATATTATGGTTTGAGAAAATGTGCTGATCACCACAAGATGGCTGTTATCGTCGTACTGTTGGCGCTTCATTTAGCCGTCGCAGCTGCGGGGAATTGTACTACGTAAGTCTTTTCTGAAATATTATTTATGTTAATAAACAGATAATAATTATTATTTGATGTTTCCTTCATGGCGTTCATCTTCTGCACTGCTATGAAATTTGACAATTGTCACATCATATCTAAAAAACAATATAGGTACGTCAGTCTTGTTGGTCTCGTGGCTGAAGACCAGTAAAGTAAGGCCGTAGACTTCTAGTTCCTGGGTATAAAACGGGTACTAACGGGGGGTCATACTGATAAAAGTTATTGGGTTTCGCAATCGAAAAATTGTCGGTAGCAGTCTGGAAAATGGAAAAGTGTTCATTCTTATGCCTGGAAAAACACATAAAGCCGTTGCTCCTATACCTGAACTCCATCCCATTGGATTTTGAGAATGAGGGAATAGAGAACGCACTTGTGTTTGCACACACATTTGTGCATTATAATATGTGAGCTAGTCTCTGAGAATTCAGTCAAGACATATAATCATTATCTACAGTAATTTCCTAAAGCTTTTTAGTATTTCTAGAAAATTAATGATCTATGTGTGAATTGTAATAAAAATATACACTGGAAATCAAGAGGTAGGCTAAACAAATATTTCTCGCCTGTCAACACACGGCTTTACCAAAAATATTATCTTCATATGTGTAATTTATAGACGTTAATATTGTTTTTGGCGAGCTGTGAAAATAATGTTTCCGTTATAGAAAAGTGCTTAGTTATCCGAAATAACCAGTAATAATAATAAAAGCCATTATTCCTGACCAAATTACGGCACAGTTTTAACTTATTAAAAAATAAATAAAGTTTAATTAATAAATTTAATTCGAATAGGTAAGTTATAATATATATATATATATATATATATATATATATATATATATATATATATATATATATATATATATATATATATATAATTAAATTAAATTATATATATAACTTATTATTATTAGCTGCTATTTATTATATTAATTATTTCTTTACTCGTAACATTTTTTATTATAGATAGCAGACCGGCTATGGGCCACCTGATGGTATATGGTCGCCCATAGACATTGGTACTCTACGAAGTATTAACGATCCCATACGTCGCTGATCGCATCAACCTTGAGAACTAAGATATTATGTCGTTACACTGGCGCAATTAGCCTTCAAACCGGACGCTAACAATATCCCAGTATTGCTGTTTGGCGGTAGAATATGGGATGTGTGGTCTTTATTTAGACGGGTTTGTTTGGGACAAATTCAAGTGTGAAATATGATAACGAAATATATAATTGTAAAAAAAAAGGTATCATATGTATAAAAAAACTTTGAAACAGATTAGCAAATCAAGTGTAATTGCATTGAAATATGCATTATATTATATATTTGAGTTAATTAAGAATACGAAAAGTTTTGGAATAACTAAATTATTCACAGCTGTGTTTTAAATTAAATCTTGTTACAAACATTTTAGATAGTATATCGTAAACTGTAATCACAAGATGAAAAAACCCGCCTTGTCACTAACACGTTTCTAAATAAACAACCTATACTGAACCCTCGGAAGGGTTGCTAACAATAGAAAAAAGTTATAGGGGCACTTTAGAGACCTTTGAAGCACTCTCAAAGCAGTCGTCAAGTCACTTCAATTAAATAGATGATTTTCTAAAATAAATCGACTTCTTTTCATCATTCAATCAGAATTTCCACGATAATTATTTATTTATATTTTCATTATTATTTTTACTTCCCCGAAAATACAATATAAAGGCCCTTAAGTGAAACTTATTATTATTAAGTTCATAGAAGTTGATACTGTTAACAATGGTAGCTTTTATTTTATTTTACTGAGATAGGTGCAAATATGTCATTAAAAGTTATACTGGCACTTAAAGAAGTATAAGTATTTCTAACACAATCGATGCAACTTCTTAAAAGGAGACGACCCTTTGGTCCAGCTGTGGGATATTTATAAGCTTTACTTTTATTTTACTTTACTTTAAATATAATATGACCTCAGTGATTGCAATAATACTCGCTTAAGTATAGATCTTCATGTTACGTAAATAGGGAAACCCATAAAAGTAATCTATGTAAATAAATATAGTAAAATCTATTTCAAATCAAATTAAAATTAATTTATTTTTTATTAAAATTAATTTTATAAATTAGAAGCTTATCAATTTATTCTTTGTACGCTCAAATAGATCATAATAAAATCCTTTAGAAATCATATTAATAAATGTTTTCACAATAATTGTCACGTGAACTTTTTCGAGCGATATATTAATTTGTGAAAATAAATTATTTTATGAGTAAAAAAAATTTTTTTTTAAATCTATAATTTTTTTTATTTCTCTATTTTAATTAAAATGGCGTATTTCATAACAGCTAGTCCAGTTGTCAAAATTCCACCATATTTGGAAATTTGTGGTAAACCTGTTATGAATTTGCATAATTCGGACATTATTTTTTCTACTCCGACTTTTGTTTTATTGTTTTTGAAGTTATTGACGAGCTATAGTTTGATCAAATATATAATTTGATTATATGCGTATTATTGGATATTTTCAATTTTTCTAACAGATATATATAAGATAACTCTAAAGCTTGCCACTAGCTCCAAAAACAACAACAAAAAAGTCGATTGACAAAGAAATAGGTACTGAACTATTTTGTCTTCACTTATTTATGTAGACATAGACATTGGCGCTGAAAGAAATATTAACCATTCCTCACGTCGTGAATGTGCCACAAACCTTGGGAATTAAGATCTTATGTCCCTTGTGTCTGTAGTTATACTGGCTACTTATCCTTCAAACCTCAAAATCAAAACCAGAGACAGGTTCAAACCACAACAATAATAAGTTTTGCTGGTTGGTAATAAAATATCTATAAATAATAATAGCTGAAATAATTCCTACAAAAGACCGCATAATCCTTATTAAATTCGACGTACGAAAATGTCATAGTTCGGTGTGTCAATCATTATATCATGAAAAAGGTTGTATAGCAAAAATGTCAAGTCTGTCATAATGACTGAAATAGATACGTCGAACGCCAGGAGCCTGAGATCATTAGCAGTGTCCGTCACAAGCGTAATGCTGACAACAAGATATGGAGATAATACAGATACTTGTTACGCTAACGTAACGGTTTCATTTTAACAGTGTGACAAAATTTTTTTGTTACATTTCGTGTTTGAAGTAGGTTAAATTGTATACGAACTTTTCTGTAAATATAATCAAATAAATAAAAAATAAAATTATATGATACGAAGAGAAAAAAATAATCATGACTTTTGTTTCATTACGAAAATAATGCTGGTTACGGTGTGCATACTTTTGTGTGTAACTTATATTAAATATCACTTTTTCCCTTTTTATTTTGCCAATTAGATATTGACTATTTTACCAATCTAATTAAAAATATTGAAAATAAAATAAAAGTACTAATAAAAGTACTAAGATCTGTTTACTTGATTAATTAAGCTGTCCAAAATTACATAACATTTTAAACTAAATATGTTTTTAATGCTAATAATACAAACATTTTTTTAATCATTAATCTATACTTATATTATAGATGCAAGTAACTCAGTATGTAACGCCTTCAAAGCTGAAGCACTGAATCGATTTTGACATAATTTTGTATGAAGCCAACTTTAAATCCAAGGAAGAACATAAGCTACCTAACACTTGATACCTCCTTACACGCGGACGACGCTACTTGTGAACACTAGTTAAATATATAGCATAATTCTAATATTATACAAGTTATTAGTACAAAGTATATTTTATATAAGTATATAAATTAAGTCTTTATGATTTTAAATGTAATTTAACAGACTGAAAGACTAATGAGGATCGTCTTAAGTATTTAAGTTAATAAACGTTAATCGTGATCTAATCTCGCTACTTAATTAGCTAAATATCATTGACATTTGTCGACTATTACCAATTTAACCTAATAATTTCTTCGATATCTAAATTTGCTCGAATGTTGTTCATTTTCCAGTAACAAATTACTATTTCGAAACAATTATAGACTAATTTTAACAATGAGCCCACTCATTCATTTATTTAAAATTAAAATAGATTTTCAGAAACCAGCGTATTTAAATTAAATAAAGCGAAATTCGGGTTTTCTTTTGTTTTATATTATGAATTAATTAATTTTATTTTTATCATTTTACTAGTTAGCCGTATGGGTAGAATAAGGATTTAAATAAATCGATTATCGAACTAAAAGATAACAATACTAAGAAAACATATAGCCTTTTTTTGCGCCAGGGCCAGTATTCCAAAATATTACGCAGCAGAACTTGTACATTTCATAATGAATGCACAGCTTGTTACACAACATCGCACGAAAGGTTTCAAACAGTTTTGAATTCAATCAATCAATTGCGCAATACATTAACCACTATCAGCACATTAACAACCTTCTGAACTAAAATATATTGCTGTATAATACGCCAATTTGTTACTATATATATATATACCGCCTACAGACATTGGCACCTTGAGAAATATTACCCATTCCTTAAGCTTGGGAACTAAGATGCTATGTCACTCGTGCCCATGATTAACTCGCTCCTCCAACCGTAACACAAGTATACTTATTGCTATTTAGCGGTTTAATATGTGATCAGTTGGTGGTACCCAGACGGGCTCGTACAAAGCCTTATCATCAAGTTAAATAATTCAACACAAATTTTGTCTACGAAAATCAAAATAAATCATCGCTATCTACTCGCAATAATGAATATATGTCAACGTTCGATGTTTGTTATCAGCTTATTTTTAACACTACGGCATAGGAAAACGGCTTTCTTATTTTTATATTTATTTCATCTCGAGGCTTCACTACGGGCTCTTGAATATGATTTATGGAATATGTACGATCAAAAACAATTTCATCAGCTTTATAATGTCAGTATAGATTATTTATTATTAACTCTTATAATCTTGTATAAGCTAGGCACGTACACAATTGTCTTACCTTCTTATTAAAAAATCATATCCATGATCCATACATAAAACAACTCTTAGAATCCAGTTGAGTCACAACAAGGATCCAAGTTAAGACGTCGTTAAGCGAATGACTTTTCAGAATAAAATTAGTCCTCTGAAGACCCCATTGTTTGCAAGTCGTTTTACAACACCCCGTGGCCTTTGAAAAATGATTATCGCTTAAGTTTCGCAGCGATCATAAAATTTTAGGGCACCCTACACAACCTAATGAAACCATTTTGAGTAGAATTGTAGCCGATGTCACTGGTAAAAATAACATCGTAGCGCTTTAGAAAAATAAGTCCGTTATAATGTACATTATGATGAATATTATATTCAATCCCTCAGTGTTAGAGCTAAGTCGTGGTCCGTTAAGCGTTCCTGATAAATAAACTCGCGCTCGTCGTCACAAGCTATTTGCGGTGCCCGGCTGTCGATTGCTGGTGAGCGAGTCACCTTTGATACGCGCGTTGACTTTGCTCAATGGTGTCCTGGCCTGGAATCTAGGCCTTAACCAATTTAACTCGTCACCTGCTTTTTTTCACAAAACGGCATTGGAATACATACAAACTGTAATAATTAAATAAGTAAGTGCATTAATTAAGTAAGTAAACGCTTTAGGTTCAACCTGTCATGATTATTTATATTTTGTAAATAAATAAACATTCTGATAAACAAATCACAAAGCGATTTAGCAGTTAGCAATATTGATTATTTTATACTAAGACTAGATCTCATCCCTGTTTCGTACGGGTATATCTAAGTCGTTCTTAGGGAGTATCTACGTCGAAAAGAGTAACAATGCTCAAGTCAACTTGACCTTTAGTTAATTAGTAGTATGTCGCTTATAAATTATAAGCGAATTAAAGTTATTTTAGAACAATTACACCAACTTTTCGTTTGATACCTCTAGAAGTAATATACATGAAATTAAATTAGTTTAGAATTTATAGTTGTATTCCTTATAAATAGTTAAAATAATATGTAAAACTTTAAAAAGGCGAATTCGAAATTCGAAACAGACAAAAAATTTCATTCATGCGAAAGTAATGGTATTTTAAACGAAGATCTCGCGATGTTGTTTGCTAAAACAGCTGTATTTTCACTCACACTTGACATATTTTTGCATTCGTTTGCCGGTGTTAACCCAGCGTTTTTCATAGAAGAACGTTTCATATTAAAAGCGCGGTTTCTCTTTTAGAAGGTCAAGAGAAACTGAATTTGAGCCGTTTAAAAGTAAACTTCCCTCAATTGATGCTTACGTCAAAAGTATTTTGTTGACGAAATCAGAGCAAGGTCACATGGCACGCTCTGAAGTTCATGCACAGTCTCCCAATTAAAACTTACTTCACTATTCATGGATAAAACTCTTATGTTATTTAAAATTACACTGAGTTCGTTAAAGTAAAAATGTCTTTTCAAAGGGGAATTTTGAATTTTAATAAGATTCATTGATCCAATATAAATAAATAAAAAATCTCTGACAGTCGTCTTATTCGTTAATATTTTAAGTGAACGATAAACATTTTTATATATTACCTTAGTACATAATTATTTGTATTAATCCTCACCTTTCTTCATTCTCAAATAACCTTATTTACTACTTTGAAGTAAATTGTATTTGTTTAATATATATTTGGTATCTAATGGGAATTTGGTAAATAGAATACAATTATGTAGAGTATTTCCTCGTGATGTTTATATTTACGACATGAATTAGGAACACCGATTAGGTTGTATAACTACAGATACAAGGGAAATAACATATCAGTTCCCAAGATAGGTGACGACGGTGACGAGAGGTTTCAATTCCTAGTTTCTTTTCGATTCAATATTATTCAAGAAATAATCAGATATTTTAACGCTAAAGAGCAATACTTAGTATTGTTGCGTTCCGGTTTTAAGGTTGAGTGACCCAGTGTTAGCGGCACAAGATATGACTATGGGTGATGGTGACCACTTACCATCAGATGCCCTAGCTGCTCGTACACCTGCCTATAACATAAAAAAATACATGAAAAATCAGTGACGCTTGCTTGTATTCGAATCTCCAATCTTTGCTTAAAATTTAATTGTTCCATCCTCAGGTAATCTTGATTTATTACATTACATTGTCCCAATAAGCAAGTCTTATATATTTTTATTTATTTTAACGAAATTATTCTAAAATGTTTTGAATATAGAATAGTTTTAAACCAAAAATTAAAAAAAGGGAAAACTCTGTACAATTTACGAGGGAAAAATTTCATCAAAAATGAGGCTTCCCATTAAAGTGTGTCCCAGTAAACGTTAACTCTTCCAAGCTACTAGAATGTATAGAATTATTTTATCTTTTAAAAACTTTAAATTGGAAGTTCCCTTTTTTATTTAAAAGTTAAAACGCAAATAAAAAACACGCAGCAGCGTGTCAGTTTAAAATTCTACTTCCAGTTCATTCGAACGAATAAAGTTAACAAACTATGCTCACTGGCAATTCAGCTCGATGATATTGACAAGACTAGGATAGGATGTAAAAATAAATGAATACGCATAAATAATAGAAAATTAATAAATAAATAATTATATACAAGCTTATGGAATGATGATGATGATGATATCCTGTGGTTTTTTTTATAGTATTTCGGCCATGGTAGTCAATCTCAAAGGAGATCAACTGCGCAAGGAATATTATGATGCACAAGTCTGCTAACACAAGTGCACTCTCTCTATACCCTCACTCACATAATCCGATTGGATGGCAAACTAACACGACTGTAAAGAGTCTAGGCGTAGGACCAACGGCTTTACGTGCCTTCCGAGGTACTTGAGTGTACACACTGTCAACTTCGAGATTCCGTACGTACAAAATGGGTGAAAAACCTTCGCGAGCCTAAGCAGTACAACTCAACAAAGTTGTATCATAATTGGATGATTAGCTTAGGAACGCAATGAGGACAAACGTATACACATTCATATATTGATATATATAGAAGAAGATTAGAGTTTATGCGTATGAATAGAATATACGTTATAGAATTTCATCTCAAATTCTGTACGTACTGTAACGTAGGCGGATAAAAGCCCCAGTGCAGCGTTGCATTGATTGGTACAGATGTCGCCTGAGTATAGAAATGTTAGATGACCTTTATTTCATCCTTGTTATATAAAATATAATAATAATGAAAATGTAATAAAAATGAAAATTTTTACGCAAAAATATATAATATTTGGTTTTCCTATTATATAAATATAATCTATTTGATATATTGACCCCAGTGTCCTCCCACCTATTGAACCACACCGCCTTGCCTTATGATAGCTACGGCACTGCGTAATTTAGCATCAACTCAAGATTTCGGTACACATGTTTAAGTGACCGCTCGCATGATTTCGCTCTTTCTATCATCATTGATTTGACATTCAAAAGAAGAAGACACAGAATTATTTAAATTATCACCTGCTTAACAAAGTTTATAAGTTTATAAGTAAATATAGATGTTCACGATTTAAATCGCCTTTACAAAATCTATATCACACACGTCATGCTCTCAATATGAAGCTTTGTCCCGATTTTGCGTAGGTACGTCGAATACCGATAGTGCGATTTCCTGGACTAAATTCAAGTTAAATGCACGAAATGCCGAATGGAAAAATATGTGTCGATTTGCAGTTCACAAGTCTTCGTATGGAAAAGTAAAATCATTTTTATTTTTCGTATTATATTCTAAGGAGATATAAAATCAAATCTATTTATTTATTTTTTTATACAATCTAGACTCGGAACTGAGATGTTTGATGTTCAATGACAATGAATTCCAACCAACTACGTAGGAAATATTATATAATGCAAGTGTGTATGCAAACATAGCTACACTAACTATTACCTTATTCTCATAATCCGATGGATCGAATCGATCGAAATAAACCGACGCCACCGAAAGCAGAACAGATGCAGGGAGTGCATACACTTCCAATTTACGCCCGACCCGGGTTTGAACCCTGGACACCGGATTCTACCTTATTAAACTAGCCAGTCAATAACACGTAAACCACACGTGGATCGTTACCGAAGCTCGCTTCTTCGAATCCGGGATTAATTGTGATAATACCGCTTGTGCTTCAGCGTTGAAGTAAAACATCGTATGAGTCGGATTAAATTCTGAGCAGTGGAGTATTGGAAACTATATGGAAGCAGTTATAGAAGCCCTAAGCCGTTTTTTAATAGTAAACAAAGACTTTTCTCTGAATTATTTAATATTTTCAAACTAATACATTATATGGATAGTCGGAACAATACCAATCTACATTATTCATTTGTTAATAAATCTAAATTGAAATTGAAAGACTTAAGAATATTTTTTTGTCATTACAGGCAAAAGGGACATAAAATCTTAGGGCCCAAGGATGGTGGCGCATTGGCAATGTGAGCGATGGTTGACATTTCTTACAGTGCCAATGTCTAAGGGCGTTTGGTGACCACTTACCATTAGGTGGCCCATATGCTCGTCCGCCTTCCTGTTCTATAAAAAAAAAAGTCCTGTAACCTGATAGCAGCGCCACCACTTACTAAGTCTCTAAGTTATCCCAAAACACTGAAACACAAAAATGACATAAAAAACGGTTGATTTCTTTTGAAAAATTAGGTAATGTATAAAGATAAAGAATATATTTTTATTTTATGATTAATTGATAAAATTTAATTTTCTTGTTATTATATCCATGTATTTCATAAACTATATTCTTATATTACACTAGAAACTATTTAAATTATTTGAAATATCATTCCAGTTATTGTACATATTTATTTTTAATCTAGATGTTCTGATAATCGCATCGCATTTTACATTTATTTTACAGTCCGCAATATATTTTGAGAGACATTATATTTGTGAAAACTTGTCTATGTTTTTCGTACTCTGTTGTGAAATGTACATATATGTTTGTCTTTTGTGCCACAGTTATTATGCTAACCAATTGAAATGCTATTTTATATTACGGGATTAAAATAATTCTATATATTGATAATGTGTTGATGTTATTGTTTGTATACGGCTTACCCTGTAAGCTGCCGCCATACCGAATATCACTACATATCTACCAGCGGTTTCATAGTACAATATACAGATAGATATTAAAAATTTATTTACAACTACTAAGTAAATCGACTTTGTAAATATTCCTTAAGGGATTTTTCCAGATGCTTAATTTAAGTTATGATGTTTTTAAGTAATCACAAAATCATTATCCTATTTGTTTTGTTACTATACATATATTTTAAGAAATATTAACCGATCTATTGATTTATCAAACTTTAACTTTTAATATTATATTAAATTCATTGTTTTCCTTGTTAAACAAGGAATTTAATATAATATTAAAAGTTAATTTAGTTGGTTCAGTCAAAGTTAATATATAATTTATTCAAGTAGGACAAGTACTATTGAGTTATCATTTTATCATTTTAATTTTAATCAACCAGCATTGTAAGAACGACGGTGTTTATGTATAGACTTCATATCTGAAGTAAAGCGGCTCCTTCAAAGGCGGTTTAATTAATAATTTCGTATTCCATATTTTATTTTTATTTATTCTCATTAACTGTTATTAACTAGATCTCAACACGCTATCTCCAATGCTCATAAAAATAATTCTATCAGTTTCCCACCGTAAAGAGTATCTATCAATGTTCTTGTTGCCAGATTAAAAATATAGATAATTATTGAGATAATAATAATTCGTATCACGTCTAATATTACAATCTAAATTACTTATTACAATCTGACTTAGTAACAATATTTCGGACCTTCTACTGAGTAGAACCGACAAGAAATGAGTTTTCGGCGTGACCTACATAGATAGTTACTCTTTTTAACTATCAAAAATAATTTACATATAATAATCATATCGTAACAGCCTATGAATAATAAATAATAGTTTACCTCTTAATTCGTCATAATTTGCTTTACATTTATTTTATTTTTGAGATATTTTTAATACATTTATGTTTTTATATAAGACGAATATATTGTATTATATATCACAAATATATAAATGAAGTAAAAAATAGAATAGAAAAAACGTTCTATAACAAGGATAAATTATTACTTAACACAAAACTCAGAAAAAAAATAAGATATTCATTGTATTTAATCCTTAATTCTATCATGGGTGATAATGTGACAATTAATAAAGTAACCTAAAGAAAGAATTTATCTACACGTACCGGAAAAGAGACATGACGTCAAAGCGAAGTCAATAGAAGCTACTAAACATCCGGGTCACTTGGCTCAGAGGTGGGGACTATACATGAATAATTTATTAAGACGTAATGAGCCGCAGGCAAGTATTCAGCCACTGAACAGTTTCTATGGACTGCCTGAGGGGTTTCTTAAGGAAAGATTCTTCGGATAAAGCCGGGCCGTGACGTCGGATAAATAATTATAACATTCTAAAAGATTGTCCGTCACCATAACCTAAAAGTTTTTGTGACGTTCATCCATGTTACGTAACACGGTCGGTTGATAGGCAAAAATGTTTTTGTTTTTTTTTTTTTTATAATTGTAAAACTATTTTCATAATGTTATTATTTGAAAGTTTAAATATAATGTATTTATGAAATTCCGAATTTTACTAATTTTAATATATATAAAATAAATAAGAAGATAAACTTTAGGAAAATAAACTTTCCTGGATTCCAATCCATCGGTTTTGAAATTGATTTTTATAGGTTCAAAATCGTCCAATATAAATTTTCATCAAATTAATCTCAGCCACAAGAAAAATTAATTCATAAAATCATTAAAAGTCTAACTTTCTTAACTACTTTATAAAACAAACTACAGTCATCAATAAGGAACCCTTGATAGCGATTAATATGCCGACAATAATACGTAACTAATTGAAGTAATCAAAGTTTCTGAACGGAAATGAATATTTAGTTTGAATTTATCGGTTCGGAAACATCAAATTAATCGGTTCAGTAACAAGGATTGAGGGATATTTAAAGTAATAATGGTACGAAATCCAATCCTTATTACCATTAGCGTACTCTTATATTTGCGGTATCGTAGAGGCTGGTTACGGAGCACGAACTGATGACGTCACGTGGTCTCTACGTGCTTATGGTAAGAATAGTGTGGCTAAAACGTATATTTTATGTGTAGATGTTTGTGTAGTATAGATGCGATATTGGATAGTAACAATTGGATTATGTCTAAATATTTATCGAAGTATATTTTTCCGATTAAACTGTCTTTATTTTTAAAGGTCCTTTACAAATATTTAATCGATTTAGTAAGACTTCTACGTTTGTGTCTCATGTGTATTTATTAAAAACTTTAACTGAAGTTTTAGCTTCATTACTTGACATTGCAAGTTTATATAAATATGTATAATGAAACAAACAATTTATGAATGATAAATATCCTTAAATTGTACAGCCATTTAATTGATTAATTAGTATTAGTAAATGAGGTGGTAATCTTTAATGAGTGATTTTGTCACAAAATGTAAAAAAGCATCACTAAATGTTATATACCAAGGCCCCTCGTCGCATCTGTTTGACCGCGATTAGCTCAGAAACTGACGAACTCATACGGACTAATAGTGAAGTGTGTAGGAGTATAGAATAATGTATTGAAATGAGTGAGGTAGGTATATATAATTCATGAAGATTTTCTAACAATAAGGTTGTTAAACAAGACTTTTTACCTGTCTTCATTTATGAATGGTTGTCTTAAATTGTTATTTTTTTAAATCATCTATTGGCTTTTTTATTTTATAACTAGAATTACTAATATAAAGTATATCGAATATAATTTAAAATCATATCTAAAGATTGTATGAGTTTCTATAAAAAAACCCTCATACGGTACAAAAACTGCTTACAAAGTAGAACCATTGTACAAAGAGTTTCGCTCTACAAGCACTTTAAAACATAGGTTAAGCGGCAGGCTACGATACGCTCGAAGCTCGATAAGGAGCAGAATTCAAATTTTGTTTTCTTAAAATTTAATATGATTTTTCAAATTTAGAATCTATGTTTCTATATCTTTAGTAGTTTAACATATCTGAAATTAGATCTCGATGCAAAACAAAAGAATGCAAAGCAAAGGTCTTCAAATATACAGCTTATAGAAACAACATTTAACGGATTTATAAATAAACTAGTTATAAAAACACAATAATATTAAAATTAATCAATATTAAAATATAAATTGTTAATAATCAGAACGCAGTAGGCAGTGTTTTACTTCGACAATACATGAATTATTTATTTCGAACTCAGTTTTCTTTTATATAATTTAAAGTCATATCTAACTGATCGGACGGATCATATATCATCAGCATATAACATAGCGTGATGCTATATAGGCTATAACCTTTCTCAATAAATTAGCTATGTTTTATAGTATTTTTACAATTATCTATCAATCCCAAGATTAACGCAAGCAAACAAACAAACCCTTTATAATATTTATAAGTATAAGAAATGGATAATCGATTAAGTTGCTCTGGGGTTAATAAGGTCTCAAAAATATTCATCTATCCCGTTCTTATCCGCGTAACCCAGCGCTCGAGTGTGTATTGAACCACACAACTCCTCGAATATTGAACGACAAAATTAAGTCATGTCACGATACACTTTTCTGGCTCTCCGCTGTCGTAAGTACGTATGAAGTACGTAACGTCGGTGAAAATAGGTCATTTTCCTCAGGCGATATCGGATATTTTCGATGACCAAGCTAATCCGATTCATACTCGTATAAGGCGTTTGAGTGAGAGTCATATTCAGAAATTTGGTGGATTTGTCGCTTTAATTATTGCAGTCACAAGTTACCAATTTAATAAATTACCTTTCATCTGATATATATTCCTCCGATTTGCGATTGTACTAAAAATAAATTTTATAAATAATAATTAATAAATATTTAGTTCATATAGAAATCAATTAATTAAAAAATAAATGTAATTCAGACACTGAATAATGCAGTATCTATATATTTATATATTTATTTATTTGTATTTTATGGAAGCAAATCGTACAGTCATAGTAAATTTCGTAAATATCATTACCAATAAAAGTATCCAATGATTGTACACATAAAAAAGTATCGCCTGTACTTTGTTGTTGTTTAGATTGAACGGATAAAATTAATTATATAAGCACACGGCATACAACTATAAGTTATTAATAGAGATTTAGGACCTTTCAAATTTTCTTTTTATTCGCAGACGCATTAGGAATATTTTTGCATGATTAAAATGATAAATTTGAAGAAATAAATATATTACGTCTTTGAGAACGGGAAAACGTGTCATGCTAAATACGTCCTAGTATACTATTTATAACTTAAGTGCCGGATAGGATCCGCTCGCTAGCTTATTTATAAAAGAAAGGTTTCAATTCCTTGATTCTTTTCGATTTAATGTTATTCAAGAAATAATCAGATATTCTACCGCTAAAGAGCTTTGTATTGTTGCGTTCCAGTTTTAAGGGTGAGTAACCCAGTGTTATTGGCGTATTGGCGATGTAAAAAATGGTTGATATTTCTTACATCACCAAGGTCTATGTGCGGTGGAGACCACTTGAAATCAGGAAGCACATTTGTCCACCTATCTATAACATAAAATGAAAAATCTTAGAAGTTATTTTATTTCGTATCTCGTGATGAAATCTTCTTTGCATAATTCGTCTTCATTTTTGTAACTTCGTAAATAAAAGTTTTTTTTCAGGAAGCTTAAGAAAAGTTGTGATCGATCATTGAAAATCTTTGACGTTTCCGTTAGTGTAACCTTTGTTTTATGTTACGGAAACTTTAAATAGAATGTTGTAAATAGTTTCAATACACCAGGGATGCTGCCAATAGATTCCAGAACAAGAAGTCGTGTGTTGCGTATAGTCGATGACATATTTACTGAATAACAAAAATTAAATAGTTCTGTTTGTGTATAATAAAGTTTTTGGTATTTGATACTTTTATAAATAAGTAAAATCGTGGTTAAATGTACACCAATTGAACCTGTGAAAAGTGTCTTTTGTATTTAATGTAAATACTTTATTTAAAATTTACTTATTTGTACAAGTTGAAAATGGATTAGATGTTTTATTTTTGAATAAAATAAAATAAATAAACCTGATAGTTATCTTATTAGTATATTCTTTTTTTTTCGGCCATCTGATCCCAAACTAAGCAGAGCTTGTACTACGGAAACCAGACAACTTATGTACTACATATACTACTTTTCTTTTGTAAATATATACTTATTTAGATAACTACAGTCTGGAACTCAGGACAAACAGGCATGTTCATGCACATAAATGTCTGTCCTTGGTGGTAATCGCACCCACGACCTACGGCGTGATAGGCAAGTATCTACCAACCAAGCCAACCGGCCCGTCAAATTAATTTTAACCTTTTAATGTAAGAGCAGTGTTTCCTAGCACAAGCAAATCTGCTTAAACTGGAGCTCCAACCTAGCTTATATATATATATATATATATATATATATAGACTAAGTTACAAAATAGTCCTTTCTTTATAAATTACAGATTATTGATGTGATATAATATAAAATGTTTACGCATAGTTGTGTGTCTATGTGTCCTGCAGAACTACATTGATAAGCGCCGAGGTCAAAATAAAAAAAAAAGTAAAACGTAAGATAGAATAGGGTCATCTTTAGAACCCCGTGGAGTGCCGGGTTTAGAATAGCACTCCCCCATCTCTTCCCGTGGGTGTCGTAAGAGGCGACTAAGGGACTTCGTGTCACACGGGCCGCTTCTGGTACCTCTCTGATCAACAGAGTAGACTATGTGAGCGGTCCGGGCAACCAGGAGAGTGAACCACTTCGAGCGCCTAGCCCCTCGAATCGAGAAGGTAGCGGGTGCCATGCACAGACTGCTGCCTAATCTCGGGGGACCGAGGGAGGAAGTTCGCCGTCTTTATGCCGGTGTCGTGCGATCGATGGCACTCTACGGGGCACCCGTTTGGTCTCACAGGCTATCGGGCGTCCGCCGCTGCAGGACTAAGATCCAAAGTTCGCAGCGGAGAGTGGCCATCCGCATAGTGCGGGGATATCGCACGATATCCTACGAGGCGGCAACCATCCTAGCGCGCTTTCCACCCTTGGATATTCTGGCGGATATGGATGCAAGGGTCTATCACAAGACCCGCATCCTCCGTCAGAACAGTGGTACCGCGCCCCCTCCGAGTACGCTCGAGGCGTTGAAGCGGCGGGAACACTGGAGGGCTCTTGCGACGTGGCGCGACCGTCTTTGCGAAGAACGGTTCGCGCGCAAACGTGTCGTTGGAGCGATCCTGCCAGCCTTCGAAGCCTGGATGAGACGAAAGCGACGAGTCACCTTCCGACTTACGCAGGTAATGACCGGTCACGGTTTTTTTGGAGAATACCTGTGTAAGATCGGACGCGAATCGTCGGCGATGTGCCACCACTGCGGTGCGGACCGGGACACCGCTCAGCATACGCTGGAGGTATGCCCCGCGTGGAATGCGGAGAGGGAGATTCTGGTCCGCGAAATCGGACAAGACCTCTCCCTGCGAGCAGTCGTGTCGGCGATGCTCCGCAGGGA
This sequence comes from Nymphalis urticae, assembly GCA_905147175.2. Classification (NCBI taxonomy): domain Eukaryota; kingdom Metazoa; phylum Arthropoda; class Insecta; order Lepidoptera; family Nymphalidae; genus Nymphalis; species Nymphalis urticae. The sequence continues at coordinate 3,406,159 of LR989995.1, read as the reverse complement.
ATCGGCGTGGAGGGCCGTAGCCTCCTTCTGTGAGACCGTCATGGTCCAGAAGGAGACGGTGGAGCGGGAACGGGAAAGGGCCGATCCTGCTCAGCGGAGACGACGTCGGCGTCGTCTCGGCCCTCCCACAGCCCCGACGCCCGGGGCTTAAAAGATAGGGCGTGACCCTGGGGCCGAGGATGCGTGAGGTGGGGGCCTCGCGTGTCTTATTTCAGACGGCCCTGAGGAGGACGGCAGCCGGGGTGGCCTCGCGCTGCCGTACGCACTAGCGAGGAGTGCGGGGGGGGGGCGAGATAACCTTCGCCCCCTGAGGAGAGCTCCGCCGAGCATCGGGCGGTGCACAGTACGGGAGAGGCCGCGGATGCGTTATATCAACACGATCCCGTAGCCTCTCCGATCCGTGCCGAGGACGGCCATCGCAGTGGTTTTAGTGGGTAAGAATCCCACATAACCGAGTTCTCCCCAATGAGAGCTGGGTACCTTTCTGAAGGTTTCCACTGCGTTAAAAAAAAAAAAAAGGGTCATCTTTAGAAATGTCACTAACGAAAGCTAAAGTTTGTCTAACTTTACTGTTAAATTGTAAAAACTTTATAGAACAAAGAGGAACAATTCTAATCCTTTTTTATAACGCCATTAGACCTTTACGAATTACAAATGTGGGTACTTATTTTGAGCTGGGATTAAGTCGGATTTAGCGTCGACGGAATCTTTACCTCAAATATTATATATTTTAAAATGACACGTAACTTCAAAAGGCGAAAATCAATTAACCGTGATAATCCAATGCTTCAATCGTGGATACAAAAAAAATCCTCAAATTTATCTGTGCTTCATTTGTTTTTGCCTGTAATTTAATAACAATTTTGAATGAAAATATAATTCTGTAAAAATAAATTGATTAACTATCTAGTTCTAGGATTAAATTAATATGAACCATCAAGATGAATCTAAAGTAAGCCATGTTTGAAAACAACGTATTTCTAACGTTGTATTAGCAGTGCATTACTAATTCGCCACTATTCTTGTGTAATACGATGTTATATCCGTGTTAGTAGTATTGCTGGTTGGCGGTACAATATGTCATATGTGGAACGTATACCCTACTACTAAGTAAATATATACAGATTAAATAAAATATTGCTAAATACAAAAACAAGAAGATTTCCGCTTAATTGATAAATAAGATATACAATAAGGGCTATATCTGTAACTTCAAGCTTCGCAAATCCAAAGCGTTTCGCGTTTTTGCAACCACTTCACTAATGGATATACTTAAGCTCTTGGGGAGCCCAATGTTGCATGATTGTGGTTAGTGACGAATTAATTGAGACAGTATACTTGATACTTAGTATGTACTATCGTGAAACATGTCGTATGAATAAGTCCAGCACCTTTACGTTTTCATAATAAAAGTCAATACAATTAACAATGTCTATGCTCTTAATTTCAACTCTAGTGAATACTAGTGCACTCGATATCAAACAAATGGGGATATTTATTCTGAGGAAAATAAAATATTTTAAATTTTGTTTGATTGCTTGTATAAACAATACTCTAGTCCACTCTTATTTATCTGCCTAAATTTTCTTTTTGTGTTTGCGGGAAGTAATCTCAAATTAATTTGAGTGGGTGGTACCTATCTACATGAGCTTGCACAAAGCCCTACCACCAGTAAAAGTTGTTTGTATTTCATTTTGTAGACCGCATCAATGTGTTAGAAATCATTTCGTCTGGGTATCAGTCATCTGGGTTGGTATCGTCGTCATCAAATCGTCTGGGTAAGTACCACCCACTCATCAGATATTCTTGATTGATTCCCGCAAAACAGCAGTACTTGGTATTGTTGTGTTCCGGTTTGAAGCGTGAGTGAGTCAGTGTAATTACAGGCACTAGGGACATAACATCTTTGTCCCCAAGGTTGGAGTTACTTTGGCGATGTAAGCGATGGTTAACATTTCTTACAATGTCTATGGGTGTTGGTGACCACCTACCATCAGGTGACCCATATGCTCATCCGCCTAGCTATACTATAAAAAAAAAAAACTAAATCAGGGCTGGCAAAGCCTTAGGGTTTAATTAACATACATTTAGAACACTACCGATTCTCTTAATTATATCCCGTTCTCAACGAATCTTAATTGATTCTCTGTGATTATTTATTCAACGAATGGAAACGCATTTGTTTCGAGAAAATGGATTCATCTGGGAGCTGTAAAATACTTTATTTTGCGAATGTACCGAAGTGGTTTGGAATGAATGTGGCTATTCTATCAATCACATCGATTAATCCCGCAATAAACCGGAATTCTTTCCAATCTAGTTCAATGCGCTAGTGTGAATTGTTCAAGGTATTCTTACAGCTTCCGATAGCTCACTGAAGTTCTATTTATTCGACTAGTGTGATGTAGGCTATGCTTTTTCTTTTTTTATTGTGTGGATTATCCATTGGTGCATTTTGGGGATAAGACCCTCACGCTGTGACGACACACGACATGATGCTCTCTTGTGGAAACGTGGCACATATAACATTATTTATTAATAATCATTTATAAAACTAAACAACAATAATTACACTACATACTTACGTATGTATAAATCGTTCCGTATAAATGTGTCATCATAATGTTCTCCTTCACCGCAGACTGAGATGAATTATAAACACTAATTAAGCACTTGAAAATGGTGCTTGCCTTAGTTTTAACTAGAAGTACTTCGTATTTTGTTATTATATAGGGTCAAATTTTCAATACAACTTAACAAGACAGTGGGTTTGATTCCAACAGAAGTATTGTGCCCTGTAGCTTATTAATGACGTCACTAAAACAAAGCTATTATTTTTATCAATGACAAAAATATATACCACTATGTGTATGTATTTTTTCTTATCCTTTATTTCTAATTATAAAACTGTGTTAAGTGTGCAAATTAAAAAATAATACAATCCATAGTCACATTTTTCTCTTCATACTGTCATACCTTTTTCCCTTCGTTGAAATTAAAGATTTAAAAAATTAAATCAGCTTAAGATATATTTTATTTAAGTACAAATACTTTTGAATCATTTTACATGATTAACTTAAATTTAAAATTATTACGCTTTCTATATGTGGATTCGCCTGAAACATATTTCTAACAATCACAGTATTTTCTCTTTACCATCAATTAAATTACATAGTTATGGTAATCAAAATTTAAACATTTTTATTATCTACTTTATTATTCGTACTTTTTTAACGTTAAATTTTAACATGTTTTAGTTTATAGAGCTAAATATACGTAGATAAATAATAGTAATAAAAGTGTCAGTTAAAATAATTTAAACATATTAATACATAATAAAACATATTCATTGAATTAGCTAGATGATTAAAATTAAACATTTATTTATTCAACGTAAGCTGCTTAAGTCTTTCAGAAGCCTTTAGGTATTATCTCGAGTAAGGAAATATATAAAAACTTATAAAGATAAGCACGTGTTTAGATGAAGATAAAATTCTACCATATGTATAAATCCCCTACGAATGTGTTCAACTTGCAACCCTCATCAAATGGAGACATTATGGAGCTATTTGTCTTGTGAATGATCTTTTAGGATTCCACAGCTAAACAGAATAAACCTTATATATTTTATAATTATTGTGTTTATATTTAACACAGTGGATACATGTAATACAAATGAGTTCATTTTCTGAAAGTGGTATATTGATCTACAATCCTTACACTATTACAGTGAAATTTTTATATAAAATAATAAGTAAATGTTTGTTCTTTTAATGTGACGTATTCACTGGCCCGGTTCCGTACGGGTTGAATTAGGTGATGTATAAGACGTTTATATCGTAATATTATACATATAACTCTATTGGTTTACGTGGCGCACGCCAGTAAAGCACCCAGTCATATTTCAGCCAATTTACACAATAACCTCCAGACCGATTTCGGCCAAGGTAGCCAATCTCAAGAGAGATTAACTACGCAGGAGATATTATAGTGCACAAGTGTGTGCGCAAACACAGGTGCACTCTCTATTCCCTAACTCTCATAATCCGATGGGACGATAATTAGTTCAGGCGCAGGACCAACGGCTTTACGTGTTTTCCGAGACACGGGATTGTACACACTTGGAACTTCCAAACTCCGGGTTCATCATCATCATCAACAGCCAATCATTTTGTCCACTGCTGAACATAGGCATCTCCCAAGGTGCGCCAAAGCTCCCTGTCCTCCGCCTTCCGCATCCAGTCGGTGCCCGCCACCTTCTTAAGGTCATCGGTCCACCTGGCTGGAGGGTGCCCCACGCTGCGTTTGCCGATCCGCGGTCTCCACTCTAAGACTCGTCTGCTCCAACGGCCATCGGTCCTACGACATACGTGACCAGCCCACTGCCACTTCAGCCTACTAATTTTGCAAGCTATGTCGGTGACTCCGGTTCTTTTCCGGATAATCTCATTTCTGATCTTATCCTTCAAAGATACTCCGAGCATAGCTCGCTCCATAGCACGCTGAGCGACTTTGAATTTGTGGACTAGTCCCGCAGTTAGTGTCCACGTTTCGGCACCGTATGTATGCAGGTAAGACGCATTGATTGAAGACTTTCGTCTTCAAACATTGCGGTATGGACGACGTGAGGACTTGACGAAGGTTGCCAAATGCTGCCCATCCCAAGCGAATTCTTCGATCGGCTTCCTTCTCGAAGTTGTTCCTACCGACTTGTATAACCTGTCCTAGGTAGGTATATTCCCTAACAACTTCGAGAGGTTTCCCTTCGACGTATATCGGTCCCGGCACAACATGCCTATTGAACATGACCTTGGTCTTGTCCAAGTTCATACCGAGACCGACACGCCGGGAAGATTCACTAAGGCTACGCAGCATTTTGGTTAGTTGTTCCAGCGACTCTGCTATGATGACGATATCATCGGCAAATCGAAGGTGTGAGATGTACTCGCCGTGTACATTGACTCCACATCCAGTCCAATCCAGCGTCTTGAACACGTCTTCCAACGCGTTGGTGAACAGTTTCGGAGATATTACATCCCCCTGTCTCACCCCACTGCGCAGTTGGATCGCCTTCGTCTTACAGTCCTGGATGTGGACAGTCATTGTACCGGCGTTGTATAGACATCTCAGTACCTCGATGTATCTCCAGTCGATATGACATCTCTGCAATAAGTCGAGCACTGCCCAGGTTTCGATGGAGTCGAAGGCTTTCTCGTAGTCCACAAATGCCATACACAGCGGCTGATTGTACTCTTCGGTCTTCTGCACAATCTGCCGAACAGTATGAATGTGGTCCACGGTGCTGTAGCCTGATCGAAAGCCGGCTTGCTCTGGGGGCTGGAACTCGTCAAGTCGTCTAGCGAGACGGTTCGTGACGACTCTTGAGAACAGCTTATACACGTGACTCAGGAGAGAGATTGGTCTGTAGTTTTTCAAGAGGGTTTTATCACCTTTCTTGAAAAACAGTACCACCTCACTCCCACTCCACGTTTCCGGGGTCTTGCCATTTTGGATGACGGAATTAAAGAGGCTTGCTAGCTCTTTCAGGACCGGAGTCCCGCCTGCCTTAAGCAGTTTTGTTGTGATTCCGTCATCTCCCGGAGCTTTGTTGTTTTTAAGCTGTTCTAGAGCCGCCCTAATCTCGCCTTGGTCAACGACCGGGAGCTCCTCGGAGTAATGGCGCGTAAGAGGGGCGCGCTGGTCATCGAGACTGATTCCCACAGGTTTATCCGATCTTGAAGAGAACAACTGCCCATAAAACCTCTCTACTTCTCCGACAATCTCAGGCCTAGAGGTAACGACCCCACCATTTTCAGTTTTAAGTTTTTTCAGACGCGGCCTCCCAAACTTCCGAGCGAACACTTTCGATCCCCGATTTTGCTCAATCGCAGCCTTGATGGCACGGGTATTGGAGCATCGGAGATCGCGTCGCGTCAGCGTTTTTATTTTTCGGTTTAATCTTATCTGACAAAAACGATGGTAGTTCTCGTCGTTTCCTCATGAGCTCGAGTGTCTCAGCAGAGAGTTTTGGTGCGTTGTCTCTTTTCTGTGGCGGAAAACACTTGCGGGATGTGTTTTGCAGTATTTTGACCAGTGTGTCGGTTTTCTCATCAGTACTCCGGGTTGCTACTGAGAATTTTCTGACAAAAAACCCAATAACTTTTTATTGGCCCGACCTGGGAATTGAACCCAGGACCTCCGGGTCTGCGACCTTACATCGAGCCATTAGACCAACGAGGCAGTTAATTTACACAATACACCCTCACACCTTTCTCATAAATCACTCTTACCATTGGTGAATACCATGAAAATCTTTTCGTAATTTCAGGCAGACAGACGTAACGGGCACTTTGTTTTTTAATATATAGTAATAGTACTCCACGATATTATAATAAAAACGACCCTGCAAATTTATTTGGTTTTCCCTTTTAATTTTTATATCAAAGTTATAATTTTTTCGTTTTGGCGTTTTATAAGATTTTGTCAACCTAATTATTTCAGAACTGTATAATATTTAATAATTAAAAATATAAGATATGTTGTTTTACTAGCAAAGTTAGTCAAAAAACATTTAAACTTGGAAAAGATAATAAAGAAAGAAATGATTAATTGAAAGAAAGTATTAACTGACATATGAAATTGATTTAAAATAAACTTAACAAATCGCGTAAATGATATACTGTGACGTGTCAAATTTGATGCCCTTGTGCCCTTATCAAATGGATATATGTCAAGTATTCTAAAAACCAGTTGGAAGACCTTGGTACGGCGGTGTCTATACTGGGTCTGCTTTTTTTTCTTTCACAAACAATTTTAGCAATAAAATGTGTCGATTTTAAGCTGGTCAGAATTAAAAAACCGTGGTCAGTGTTACATTATTTATTGTGCGACATATTAAAACAAAATTATACTACCATCTCACATTATTCAATTCTTATTTGATAAAATTTAAACTTAATATTTTAACGAACTTAAGTAAAAGATATTCCCTGTCCTGTATCCGTTGGTTGTTAGTCCAAAATTTCTAACTTCCTACCATGAAAGTTATCATGTCCCATAATGACAGTTAATGGCCAGATGTAATTTTATTAGAGGTTATATCCAACCGAGCGATACAGATAATCAATGAAGTGCAACACAATGAAATGACGGATGGGCGTTATTCCTAAATTGAAATTATTTTAAAAGCACTTCAAAACCATCACAAGCGATAACCGTTTTGAAATGTTTACTATACAGAGTGGACAACAAATTGAAATGTACTACGTGACGTGACTTCACAATTAATGTTAATTAAATAAACTAAATATTTTTCTTTTTAATTACACTAATTAAATTATTGATTTTAAAATAAATAATACTAGTGGAGCTATTCTCTAAGAACTCTTGAAATTTAACATTTACTACAATAATTATAATTAAAATTTGAAATTGTGTTCTGACATTTCACGAGTGAAACACGAAATGATTTTTAAAGAATGGCACAATAACTTGAAAAACAAATCATATTAGCAAAAAGATCGCGAGACACAATTTTTTTTACTTCATTTATTCAACTTCCCAATTATAACTGAAGAAGAAACGAATCTTCAAAAATAACATAACAAAGTTCAGTTCTATCAATCCGGTTAGTTTTTATCGCAGTGATACAGTTTTAAAAAATCGCTTAGGAACTCGTATGTTTAAACGAAGGAACACGAGAGTATGTCAAACAAAATTCCGTATTCCGTACACATGAAGGAAATACAATAATTTGAACGTGTCCATACGATTTGTCGCATTGCAGCTGTCTGAAGTGGATTTTTCAATATTCGTGTGTTTGATATTTCGTGTTAGTCATTTTGTTGGCAGTGTGTTACTAGTAACAAATGTGCTCTTATTTATTTCAATGTTTGCTAGCTTTTTTCTTAGATTTCGTTTATGATTGAACGTTTGTGTATTTCTTGAACAAAATATTTTACCGGTCGGAAATATTTTTTTATTTGTATGTATTGTTATAATATTTGATAGGTTTCTGTTAAACATTTCATTTGTATTTTTGCGTTATATATGTTAAAGAATGATGAGAAATTCAAACTTATTAGCTCTCAACAGTTTCAAAGGCTGTTATAATGCATATAGGCGCTCACTGTCCCATAAAGTAATAAAGAATATAAAATATAATTTAGTCATTAGTTCGTATCATATGAAATAACTTGAAAAAGAATATTAATTGCTATAATTTACACTGTCGCTTAAAAATAATACTATCATTTTAAATAGACAATGTTTGCGATATAGATGATTGGAACCGCTCCATCTCGAAGGTTGTAAGAGATGATGGAAATCATTGGTTAGGCGCATTCATCAATTAAACATGAATAAAAGTATCAATCCTCCAGTAAAATTATTTTAAGGAAGACAGAACCTTAAAACGGTTGAAGCCTTTTTTTTCTTCACTTAATATATTTACTCCAAGCCAAAATTTTTATTATATTTAAGACTTTTATTAAATATGGGAAAGCAAATTATCAAATAAGCCTGCAATAACATCGGCAACCCAAGAAATATTAATCCTTATTTATAATTACATTGTACTCTGAACCCAGCTCACTCACTATTTAAAGAGAAAACGAAAGCACAAATAAATGTTTTTCGGTGACAAAATATTGTTGAATAGACCTACCCAGACGGTCTATCACAAAGCTTGACCACCAATATATTTACTTAGGTTATAAACAGTGAATAAATAAATAATTTTGTTCGCAGAGGCTTCTCAGTGGTAGCACCGGAAGTTGCTGTCCCAGGGAAAACAACAGCTATCCTTGTCACACTTCATGGCAGAGCTGAAGATGGCAAATTGGATCCGTTGAACGTAACAGTGAGGCTGGAAACTCAAGATGATAATAATGACGTAAAGTTGTTGACCACTGCCAGTCAGATGATTACAGGTAAGAAATTATTTGACAATTTATATTTCTGTGTTTATTTTGGCAAAATATGAAAATTTATATTATTACATTATAAGGCTGAGTCTTTTAATCTTCTTGAGAAGAACTTGCCTCTTTTTATTATTAAATTAAATATTAGTCAAATAATTTTGGCAATCATATAACTACTGTTCAACTGATTTAAATTCAAATTTTAGCGAAAAATTGAGTTCTTTTCTTGTAAATTAATATAGGGTAAAATGCAACACCACGTTTAATTTAACTGACTTAGTAAGTAAATATAACTTTCTCTATAATATAAGCTAAATTGATATTACAGTCTTTTTATTTCACTGGTAGTATTGACATCTCTCTCCTCTGGGTAGGTACCACCTACTCATCAGATATTTTACCACAAAACAGCAGTACCTGGTATTGTTGCGTTCTGGTTTGAAGGGTGAGGGAGCCAGTGTAATTACAGGCACAAGGGACATAACATCTTAGTTCCCAAGGTTGGTGGCGCATTAGCGATGTAAGCGATGGTTAACATTTCTTAAAATGCCAATGTCTATGGGCGATGGCGACCACTTACCATCAGGTGGCCCATATGCTCGTCCCGTTTCCTATTCCATAAAAAAAAACTGACTTACGGTGATACTCTGTTTTGATGCCTTTCCTTTATAATAATACTAGTTTCCGGGTACAGTTTCACATAAAAGATACCTAAGCCTATGTCCTTTTGTGTATTCCTGGCAACGTGTATGCAAAATTTCATAATGATTGGTTATAAGACGTGAAAACGTAACATACCAACTGACTTTGGCATTTATGATATTAGTAAGGATTTTGTGAGATATTTCTAGTAAAGGAGGTATTTAAAGATATTTTTAAGTATAATAATTCAAATATCTAACTGCCTTAATAACTTCAAAGGCATTAAGAATTTAACTTAGTAAATATCGATAGAAATAAATTAATTTTATGTTAGTAATTAATTAAGAAAAAATTCAATTTACAAATTATTTTTTTTGATATTCATCTTGTCAGAGCAATCTTAATATATTTAATTTATTTTAAAATTATCTTTCGATACCGGGAATGATCTTGATAGGTGATATATTGGTTATAGTATGAAGATCAAAAATTTGACTAATAATTAATATATATTTCGTAACATTTTTAGTTAAATATATGCAGATTATTGTGTAAGTTTCAATATCACGTACGTACTTAATAGTATTCTATAAGAGTTCACCTACTTCGAAACTTGGTCGGTAAATAAAACTGTTTGAACCAAATATCTGAAAACTCTAACGAAATTATTTTGCATGAGTTATAAAGTTCACAAGAAGCGCGCTCCGTAAAAGTGTTTCCAACGGTATTGTGAATTATCGACGTGGAAGTTTCTAGACGGAACCGGGATATATATACGGTTGTTTGAATGTTTATTTGTTTGTTTTTAGTACCACACGACCGTAGTTTGGACAATTATTAATTAATTTGCAATATAGCCATATATTTAATAATTATTTTCTTAGAAGATTTTTTTTAATTTTATTAAATTGGTAAAAGATAATACAGTAGATATAATAATGTTTGGATTCAATACATGACAAATTGAAATATCCTGTCCGCGATCGTTTTTTACGTACATTTTTCTGACAATATCTAAGCGTGTCAAAAGAATTAATCATGACTTGTTTTTTTAGGGTGGCTACCGTCCAAATGCTAATACTAAATTCCCTAAATAGCTATAGCTATATCTTGACTTCTTGAAACTTGTAACACCATAATTAAGTAACTAATCAAGTGATCCTTTTCAATTGAAAACAGCAATACAAGTGGTTGGTAGTTAGTCTCCTCGTATGATTCCAGCTGTCAAACTGGTCCAATTAATTATCAAATCATTCAGATTAATCCAAGTTAATCCTAAGACGTGTCAGGTATAGTAAATAGACGGGCCCTAAAATACACGTTTAGTGTACATATTACTTCAGTGGTTATTATTATAAATTAATTAGCCCCACTATTTCTATCGTCGTTTTTGAACTCAAATTTCTAAAAATCTTTCTCTCAAGTCAATGCCTTCAGAAGTTTATATATTATGTAATCTACAAATAATAAAATGCAAAGAAACCGGAAAAATGAACTTAAATGGAAAAAGTTCCAATGGCATGTGTCAAAACTATTTTATGTCACTGGATATACCCAGTGTGGTAATGGAAATATTCAGAATATCAATTTACGACGTCTAAGGGAATCATAAAGGCATTCCGTTGTCTAGAAAACTTTAGCCATTTCAGTATTCATGGAGGAAGACGTTAGAAGTTTATTTGGGTTCCGTTAATGCTTCGTAGTTTTAAAATCCTTTGTAGTCGGCGTCCTCGCATGTTCTTCAATTTCTAAAGTAAAACCATCTCCGTAAAGTGAGATAAAAACTTAACTGCTTCATTTTTCTATTTTCCGAGATTTATGGTTGGTTCCTGGAAAATTAATTGATTACGTCCAACTGACCGATTTCGGCCAGAGTGGCCATTTTCAGTGAAAAAAAGATACATTAGTGCACAAGTGTGTTCGCAAACTTGTGTGTACCTGTAATGTGATGGAACGACCATCGGACACGACGAGAGAGTTCAGGCGCAGGGCAAAAATTGGCTTAACGTGCTTAATTTACATAATTACGCTGTTGATGGCGACACTAAATTATCTAATTTACCAATATGTGCTGTATTGTAAATAACAAATGAATGCTACCAATTTAATTAATATCAATAACTTACGCTATTTATCTAGAACCTCGGTAAGCTTAATTGGCGTTGTGATTGCGCCCAATCTATGATAATGAGAACCATAGTCTATCCAAACAAGTAAAAATGTATTCGATAAAGAGAATATTAAAGATAAATAAAAAATAATGTTTTTTATTTATATATTGTACTATAAGTATTAAATAAATAAATAAATAACGTAACAACAATAATTTAATTTAAGTTTTGCGTCGCATTCCTATTAAGTGCTTTTGTTTTATTATTTTGCAGACGTAAAATAAGAAAGTACTGTGACTCGTTCTAAGTTATCGCCCTCGACTTACCTTTTAACTCGATTCCCATTTCTTCCAACACACAGTTGATACATGGCACGATCTTGCTTAAGACCATTAATCAAAGTCGAGATACTATCATAATGTCCTGTCTCCTACTGCAAAGTGCAAGCTGGTTTCTTTCGTAAGTTCTATAAATTTAGTGGGACTTAATTTAAAATCATTTATTTACTAGAATTATTTTTATATTTCAGTAAAATCAAATTAAATCTAAATATGCTTTATTTGAGTAAGAAGCCAAGCATTTTTGAATCACATTTTTAAAATTTCGAATCGCTTCGATATTTAAATTTCACCGAAAGGAATTGGCAAGAAAATCAGTAGTTATTATAAAATAAAATAAATTAAAAAGCTATGTCAATAAAATACAACTGAATTATTTATCCTGTTTGAAAACTAACGAATGTTAACTCCACTCTTTTATGAGATTAATTTTTAAGCACGTGGTTTTCTTAACTACGAATAAATAACGAATAAATACAACAACAAGGGATAATTAACAATATCCCAGTCAGCCTTATTTAACCTTTGATTAATAATTCCTATAGATATATAAATACACCTAGATATCGATACATGATGCTTATCGATTTTATATTTTACATTTCATTAATATAATTTACGTGTATTATTAATATATAATGTCAAATTAATTAAAGACGCGTGATACTTTTAAGTAATACTATTAGAAATACCATTAAAATTATGATGGTATTAGTCGAATAGAATACGAAAATATGTCTCATGGATTGATTTGATGTGTTGATATCAAATGTAACTAAACACATAAGCAATTATAGGTGACAAGCTATTGGGTAACATGTTAATACACAAATGGTATTAACCGTTTGTGGTTAGCATCGTTAGAGTGACAATATTGATTAAAGGATAGAATTCTTGTTTAGCCGAGCGTTTCGAATCAATGTTAATAGCTCAAAGCGATGCTGTATCGCAAATATTTTGTCTTAACGATTCATCGAGGACTGATTGCAGGTTAATTGAACCAGTACTAATTAGACGCTTCTGAAGTTGAACTATTAATTAATAATAAACTTTTATAATAAATTCTAGTAAGAGTAGAAATATTAACATTTTTAATTTTTTTACATTAAAAAAGTTTGTACTGCTTGCTATTTAAACAATTTATTATTTATATATATAATCATAATATTATTAATACTTAATATTTAGTGGTAATTTTCAATTTGACTATCAATTAGTAATACTTCTTTATTTAATGAAAGATTTTGATTATGATAAACAAAAACCAATAGGAAGATCGGATGTAATCGCTACAAATATCAAATTCAAATCCCCATGGCAGGGTGCTAATGATCACAGTAATTGCTAATTCCATCGAAGAAATCGGATTTGCTTTGCAGCGAATCTAACGAACCGTGCACTGGTTGTCAGCTGCGTCTTCCATCAGATGGAACGGAAAAATTAGATCTTGATAAAGGAAAATCTCCTTGTTAGAACACGTTCATTGGACACGAACGAATAAATATGGATTCTGTTTACATCGTTAGCGGATTGGATGATATTTTTTTATTAGAATAGGGGATAATACGTACTACTGAGTATCGTGATAGAATATATATTCCGATATCCGGTATCTATGTATATACTTATATTATTAAGATAAAATATTTGATTTTTTCAAATGTTTGTTTGTAATGGATAATCTCAAAATCTTCTAACGTTTTTAAAATTTCTTTCACTTGTAGAAAGCAACATTATCAGCAAGTAACATAGGCTATATAAAAAAAAAAAAATTAGATGCCCTAAAAAAATACAGTAAGCTAATGAAAAAAAAAGTATATTTTTTTTTTATAAAAGTAGTTATTATAACTGGCTGGTCTAGAGCCTGGCTTTGGCTAAAAATCATGAGGAAGTTTAACTCCCGCGTCAGGCAATTAAAGTTCTTGGGTATCTTTCTCTCTATCGAGAAATTCTCCGTTATAGCCCGGAGTTATTAAATGGTCAGTGTTACATACAATCGTTTAAATTTATAGTACCTTGTATTGATTTTTTTATATATATTTATATTTTTTAAATAATTTTTTTTCAACATTGTCCAAGTTTCAAGTGATTGTATTCTGGAAACATTTTAAATATATTATAATATAATAAAATAAACCTATGTTCCATATTCCAGTTTTCAAGACACAGTACCACAGGCTGTGCGTTTATTTATGAAGTCGTTTGTCAATCAGGACGAATGATTTCATAAATATAGAAATGCATCACCAAATCGAATAAATATTAAAAAATAACCGTACTGTTCCGACGCATTTCGTCAATTTACATGATGTTTTTATTGAATATGTTTTGGAGTGGAGTTATAACTTGAACAAAGCACTTACCCGGCTAACATAAAACAAAACAGAATGCAAAAACTTTGAATAGCTCGAAAATAATTTTATCTCAACACAAAAGAATCGCTAATAATAAAACGCATGTTCCATACAGCGTATGTTTTTATATAGTACTTTTAATAATTTCTTTATTATTTTAGTCGGAACATGAAAACTTCTCTCTCAGTCCAATGGTTCCAAGCGTTCTGTGAAAATTCCTTTGAATGAACTCTAGTTGTTTGTGAGTCCGAACAAAGCCAATCTTCTCGGATTCCAATGCAAAAGGTTCCCCGAACAAAATATTATATGGTATATCGTTGCTTTGTGCTCATGGAAATTTCATGTCGCCCGTCTCCGTACGAAGAATAATAAGCAGCCAATTTGAAATTTGGTGCCTTTTAAAAGATTTCCAAAGGAGTATTCTCTCTTTTTAAACACGGGTTCCGACCTCGTTTATTCTCGCTGGCCAACCGCTTGTGACTGAAGCTAGAGTATAACAAAGGATTCTTTGTATTATGAAAATAGTTTTGCTCAGATTTTATATATTTACAAATTCTTTAAGACTTTTGTTTTTTTTATTGGTCTCTGGTCTTATCTGCGATACATTGGTATTTTAAGATAAATTTATAAATGGCTAGCTATTTCTTCTGACTATATTTGATAATCAACGTCATTCTGTATTATAAGAATATGTACGCATGTTTGATGTATGTACATTATCTATATATTTACGCGAGTGTTTATTTAGCATATTTTTTTAAAAAACCAATTTATATCTTTGCACTTAATATATTATATTTAGTTAAGACTTGAAACACGTTATTACTATTTTTACTTCAAGCTGTTTTATCAATCCATTAGACCGAGGCAGGAATGTATAGATTCATAATTAATATATATATTATAGAATTCACATATTCTTAATCGTGTTAAAATACAGTATATTTTAACTTAATAACTTAGTAGTAGTAAGTTTAGGAACAGCCTGTGAATATCCCACTGCTGGGCTAAAGGCCTCCTCTCCCTTTTTGAGGAGAAGGTTTGGAGCTTATTCCACCACGCTGCTCCAATGCGGGTTGGTGGAATACACATGTGCCAGAATTTCTGTGAAATTAGACACATGCAGGTTTCCTTACGATGTTTTCCTTCACCGTAAAGCACGAGATGAATTATAATGACAAATTAAGCATAAGAAAATTCAGTGGTGCTTGCCCGGGTTTGAACCCACGATCATCGGTTAGGATTCATGCGTTCTTACCACTGGACCATCTTGGCTCTTAAAATATACTCGCGACAAGGAAATAGAATAAGGAGATTCAGCGTCAGCAACTTGTGCTAGAAAATAAATATAAAATCATTTATTAATTTGACGATGAATATATGAAAATTAAATGCAACCAAAGAAACGCAAAATGTCTTTTGTTATATGCAATTTTTCTGATAGCAATAGAAACCCCAATAAAAAGCTTTCGTATACAAATTCGTGTCTTATTTATACCGAGTGTATTCAAAAACGCAATCTTCAAATGGAAACATGTGGTGAGCGTCTGCATCCAAGTGCATGAAATTGTGTTCCAACAGTGCTATTACTGTGAATCGATGTGAATATTTCAAAATTGCCACCAATTGCTCTTCCGATATTGATATTGTGTAGTTCCTTTATTTACATTTCTACTAAGCTATTTTTTTCTAGAAATTTAATGCATTCATATAATTTAATCAACGTTTAAATAAATTTATATTAAAAATAAAAACAATTCTATACTATTGACCGTTGAGTTTCTTTGTCTGCAAATCCTGGATGTTAGCTATGCTTACCATAAAATTGCCTTATCAATTCTGAAACAAAGTGTGCAATTCAAACTCCGTTAAATAAGTGGAAGTTGTTCTAATTTAGGTTGCAAGATTTGACAGGTTTGTTAAAAAACTAATAAACATTTGAAGCATCATTTCTGATCACTCCGCTAAGATCTGGAACACCCTCCTGACCTCCGTTTTCCCCACCACCTACAATATGGGTACCTTCAAATCTAGAGTGAATAGGCATCTTCTAGGCAAGCGCGCTCCATCTGTATCATCACTTTCCATCAGGTCTGATAAAAGTCAAGCGCTAGCTTATATATAAAAAAAGCTAAATGAAACCTTGAAAAAACCTTCTTTAATATTAAGATTAATAGCCACGAACACAAGTGAAATGCTTATTTCGCGATAATTACGACTTAGTTTGCGTGAAAATCAATTTTATTACGGTATAATAAAAAATAATTTTTCTGTACCTGTTAGCTTCTAAAATAGCAAGAAAATCCGCGAATTCCGTAGTCGGAGATTAACGTTTAGGTTAGACTGACAAATATTAAGAAAATGCATTTTTTTGTTCTGTTACATTTTTTTATCGCCCACTCTCGATTTTTTTATGATAAATTAGTCAGACACACTGTTTTGACTGCTTCATACATGTATAGATAATCTGTTTTGTATTTTAAATACTGAAGAATTCCCGTAATCCTATATATCCTTAGGTATATTATTTTATCTATTTGTATTTATGCATAAAATATATACAAACGAAATGTGTGTGCGCACGTGTGATAATCTTTCTTTAGATTGGATTCTTAGACGAACATGTAGATAGAATATTAACGTTATTTTTTAAATAAATCGTATGCACATAAACATTATTGATAGTCGTACTACAAATTATAGATAAAGATAATATTTTGATCAAAACTAGAAATAGAAATAAAAAAGACATGGGGTACGTAACACATGTGTTCTATCCCACAAGAAGGCGAAGCCGTGCGCGAAAAACTAGTTTCAAATAAGCAATTCATTAAGCGAGCACTTACGTTAGAGTTATCACACTCAAAGTTGGTGTAAAGAAATTCATTGGCGTTAAATAGTCCGCACTCTATTATGGAAATAGAAATTTGAAATGTAATCAAAAAGTACCTGGAAAGTGTACATTCAACGCATTAATTTCCTCATTATTATGGAACAACAACAAGAAAATTCAATTCAATTAGTAAAACTTTTAATTGAATCTACCTTAAGCATTGACGGTTACTTTTCTAATTATTCCGCGAGCGGATTCGGAACTCTGTCAAAAACATGCGGCGTAGACAAATTGCTTTCAAGTATTATTAAATAGTGATATAAGATCTTAAATATTCGACGAAAAAAATACAGCATACTATTGCTATTACTGTAAATTTATTAAATATTGTAAAAATAATTTTAAAAATTTTCTTTAAGGAATTTACTAATCTTACTATTTATAGCTCCAATTAAGCCTTATTGGCCTTTGCCTATGCGCAATATTATAAAGCTATCGCTGAATGATTTGATAAAATGTTAAAAAACAGAAACATGGTTTTCTGGTTCTTTAAAGAACACTATATATTTATCATCATCATCATTATCAACAGCCAATCATTGTACACTGCTGAACATAGACCTCTCCCAAGGAGCGCCAAATAGATTATATATTTTATTTAGATGTAATTTAATATTTTTTTAAGTATAAATAACGCGCCTTTTTAAAGATCATCTCGCAGAAGATGCTCGGGAGACAGCTCTTATAATTATAGAGCCAACCATCCCGATAAAATTTATTTTATAAAAATTGAAATGATATTGTTTAACAAAGTTTATTACTCTTTGTAACGAACCTTTAGAACTTGATACAGTATGCCGTTATGATAATTAAGTTTGGTGATTTTAATTTTTTTTTACATTTTTTTTATTAGTAAAAAAAGACTCATCAAAATTTGCTTTTAAAAATACTTATTTGAAACATAATGCCTTTGAATAATTAATACTTATATAGGAAATAAAAAGAAGAAATTATTTGTGTTTTTTAATTTTAAAATTCGAAATGATTTTTTTTTGTTTTCCTACAACTGATAAAAATACATTTTATCTCTAAATACATTTTAGTAGAATCTTTTTTTTATTTCAGTTAATTATTCTTTTACAATTTTTATGGCAGAATAATAAACTATGGCTGGGCAATATCTGCAAAATCTATGCATTAATTAATATATAATCGAAGTCCATTGATGAGTTCACGATAAGTTCAATAAATCTCGAGAAATAAGCACTATATTTTAAAAAAAATAGTGCTTTAAGCTGTAACCTAATTAATGCAATTCCTACCAAATCAAAGTTAATGTACAAAAGGCAGATCTTAAAAAATAACTTAATCACACACAATACAAAATACAATTTAAATACCATACAAAATGGATTTTTTTGTTATCTCAGATTATTTTAAGATTATATAAGACAAATGTTTTGATACTTATATTTGTATAATATATAAAGAAATGCAAGAAAAAATAAAAAATAAAACTTTTCGGGATTTTATTATTGCACAAAAAAACTAATATTATTACAACCGGAATTGAATTGGTTCTACGTAAAGGAAGGACATACGTTTTTTTTAATACTTTGTGTTTTATGTTAGGGGCATATTGAACATGTATTATATATATTTCCATACCCAATGTACACGCGTAAGTCTCGAGCGTAGCTAGTTAATACAATCCTTTGAAATATCCGATACGGTGTTCTCGTTAGGTTTTTTTACGAAGTAAAAAGTTTAAACCATATTAACCAGCGGTCGATACCAATTTTTTTAGCTTTCATTTTTGTGGATTTATTCTACAAACGAGGATTTTACGTAAATACTGAAAACGTTTCCATCAACGAATGAAGGTTATTCATATTCTTTTGATTAAAGTAAAAGTAAATTCAAAATTCTGAAAAATGTTCGGCCGCTGAGAAGGAGCTTTCTTTTTTAGAGGGTCGGAAGTCATTCCACCACGCTGCTCAAATGCGGATTGGTGGATGGATGGCACATAAGGCAAAATTTCATTCAACACATGCAGTTTTTCTTAACTGTGAGCACGACATGAATTTTAAACACAAATAAAGCACGCGAAAACCTGCTTGTGCTTGCCGAGTTTAAACCTGCAATCTTCGGTTATGATTCATGTGTTCCAGCCTATGTGTCATGCCTGCCTGTTCTCATTGCCTGCCCATCTAGATTCTAGGTGCTTGCTGTCCGTATCGTAATTGCACAGTTCTGTTCAAAATATCCTACTACCTAAATAGCTTTTTTATGATCAGGATTTATAATAACGACTGCTCCGTCAAAATCGCACAACGAGGCAAAAGTTTTCCTCTATTTTCAAAGAAAAGGAACGTTTATTGCAACTCTACTAGTTGGTGAAATATATTACGTGAGCCGAAATTCCTTTCAACATCCGCTGGTTTCTTTAAGATTTTTCTCTTCACCACCGAGACCCAGAAAAGTAAGGAAGTAAGCAAAAAATAGCTCATCATAGACTATAGTTCCTGAATGTTACGTATTGCAGAAAGTAAATTAATAGTAATAGTATTAAATATGTTTATTACACACAGGAAAAAGTCAAAATACAATATAAAAAGCATATCTTAGCGTGTTTTTGAGAAATGTTTAGTATACAGTGTACACACATCTAAAGCATAATAATAATTAGTTTTAGATTAATAATTTATATGAATATATATAATTTGTGTATATATATTAAAGAGTGAGTACCGTGAGTTACCGTACCGTGAGTTAAGAGATTGTGAGAGGATATACGTCGTTGATTAGGTTTTACCGATAAATTTACTGCCCGAAGCCTCAGACCACCTGTGCCCTGTGTTTGCGTAGAAAAATATCACAGGTCTGCTCAGCACAAATAGCGAAATGAGTCCCGAACTGATAAATTAGGCAGCAGAGAGATTGCATCGAGTTTTTCGCACATCAATCATGTAAAAAATCGTTAAAAATAATTATAAAAAAATATATTGAAAATATAAGCCGAAGGTTCCTTTCGTGTTGTATTATTCAATATTCTGATGTCAATATATTTTTTAATGAAACATAGCTTTGGATTAATTAGGAAAAAAGAGAGAAATTCACTTATTCACGTCTATTATAAAAGTTGCAAATTACCATTATTTTTTTATAATAATTACCGAAAAATAATGTAACCCATTTATGTAATATATTCACCCCTTTAAGGGTGAACGTTACATGGTACAAAGGTATTGATCAATTTTCTCTTGTGTACTATTTTTATCTATAATACAGGTATAATAGACTTTGAATTAATATATTAATTTAGTTTGAATTTTGACTTGTCATGAGTTCTTGTTTTTGTTAGGATTAGTAAAGATTTAATATTAATATTTCAGTTCCACTCGTTCAAAATGCCCAAGATAAAGATGGCATATGCATATATTATAAGTAAGCAGTGATATTTACTGGTGGTAGGGCTTTGTGCAAGCTCGTCTGGGTAGGTACCACCCACTCATGAGATATTATACCGCAAATCAACAGCAGCAGTACGTGGTAAATTGTTATGTTCCGGTTTGAGGGTGAGTTAACCAATATAATTGCAGGCACAAGGGACATAGCATCTTAGTAGCCCAAGGTTGATGGTGCATTGGCGATGTAAGGGATGGTTAACATTTCTTACAAGGCCAATGTTTATGGGCGTTGGTAAGCACTTACCATCACGTGGCCCATACGCTCGTCCGCCTAACTATAATATCAGGTCCTTATATATGAAATTGGCGTTGTGTACGGAAGGAATATAAAGTCATTTTTTTTATAAAATATATTTAATTAGTCAAAGTATGCACCGTTGCAATCTATGCACTTTTGCCATCTCATAGGTAGTTCATTGATCTCTTTACTAAAAAAACCATGGGGGCGAGAATCAATAAACTCTTTGAAGGCGGTTTGGACTGCTGCATCGGAGTTGAATTTTTTTCCTTGTAAGAAGTTGTCCAATTTCCGGACATAATAGTAATCTGTTAGAGCAAGATCTGGGGAGTACGGTGGATGTTGCAGACATTCTAATTGTAGCTCATCTAACTTGATGGTTGTTTGTTGTGCAGTGTGTGGTTTTGCGTTGTCGTGAAGCAGCAGTGGCCTAGAGCGATTGACCAATCTCGGTTGTTTAGCAGCTGGTTCTTCCTTCATGGTTTGCAGTTGCTGA
Organism: Nymphalis urticae; assembly: GCA_905147175.2. Classification (NCBI taxonomy): domain Eukaryota; kingdom Metazoa; phylum Arthropoda; class Insecta; order Lepidoptera; family Nymphalidae; genus Nymphalis; species Nymphalis urticae. The sequence continues at coordinate 3,384,756 of LR989995.1, read as the reverse complement.
CAAAAGATATATGCCGTAATCGTTTGGCCAGATTTTAGCTAGCTGTAGTGAACGACATCGGCGCTAGTCCACCACAAGTAACTTTTTATGAGTCAATTTTTGATTAGGGTAGGATTTGGCTGGGTCGAAAGGGTTCAGCTATTGCGACGAGTGCTTCTGATTATCGTACAGTATCCACTTTTCATCACAAGTAATGATTCGATTTAAAATTCCTTCATTATTCCGATTTGCTCAAGTGGATTAATACAGTTTCATCACTTACCCCGAAGCCTGAAGCTATCTCTGAAGTGCTTTGTGACGGATTCGCTTCCACAATAGCCTTTAATTCTTCATTTTCCACTTTGGTCTCCGGCCGTCGACGGGGTTGGTTCTGAAGATTGAAATTTCCAGAATGAAAAAGTTGAAACCAAAAACGTATCGTGCTTTCTTTTGCGACACTAGCACCGTACACATCATTAATCCTTCGAGCTGTTTCTGCAGTTTCTATACCGATATTTCATGTTTTCCATTGTGCGTTAATAAGCGACGCCAAAGAAAAAAATAACGAGAAAAAATACAAATAATTGACTGTTTTCAAAACTCAAATGTACCAGCTAAATGAATTTATAAAATTGAATTTGGAATTCTAGACCAAAGAGGAGATATTTCAGATCAAAGTGGTCAGTACGACAAAATGCTAATTTCATATGTAAGGAATGTAATGTAATGTAAAAAATAAATAAACAAAATATTTTTTATGAGAATCGTGCAAAAATTTTAGGCATAGTTTACAGCATTCATGCGAGAATTCATACTATGCTTAAAACAAAAAATAGGTTTTTGGACAACGGTTCATTGCTTTGCAAAATTTTACCAAAAACAACTTTTTCATCACACAGCTATTGAATTATATATCAAACCAAGTTATAAATGAATGGTGTTAAACCGATTCCAAATAATTATAATAATAATGAGTAGTAATTAAATTTTTTTTAAAGTTAAGAATGATAATGTTTTATAAACAGACGAAAAACATTTATAATTAAAATTTTCGGAAGTATAATTTGCTAATAATATTGAATATCTAATATAAGTTCCATATAAAATTTATTATGTAGAGATTGTATAAATATATTATATTTCAAACAGTTTCGAGAGAGTGTAACTTTAAAAAGTTTTGCGTCGCGATATCAATCGGTTGCATTCAAGTTTGTGCACCCCCGTGGGCACGTTCTTTTGAATCTTGTGAAACTATTTGCTACTTATTTTGATTTAAGTATTTTGAAGTTGTATTTCTTAGACATCCTTCGGGTTTCAAATGTTTAGTTAGCTTTTTAGAACTAGCTGTTGAATGTAGTGTTAATAATGTACTTCATTGATGGAGATGCAAGTCAATAAATAACCTATGGGAGCTCCATGGTTTGACAAGTGAGATCTTATATTACCCAATCAAGCTATTTAACATCTGAATAGCAAACTATAAATCAATTAACATTATAAACAATAAACTCTCTTCTTTTACTTTATGGATGTATGTGTCACAGGAATAGTTAAGCTTAAGACAATTAAAATTAAAAAAAAAGTACAAATCACGAATTTAATATTAATTAAAAATTAGTCGAAGACAGATTAAGTAATTTACTATATAGATTAAAAAGAAATTCGTTAATTACACATTGATAAGCCTTTCAGAAACAATGGGTAAATATGATTTTTAAAAAAACGAAGAAATTTCAAGCAAATTGCTTATATCGAAACGCCGTTAAAATTATAAAGCTCTGACTTATGTATTTCATTAAAGACCCTTCAAAATGTAATCTGTCGAAACCAATGTTCTCGAGAAAAGCTACACTTGATCCCTTCGGATGGCGACGGTTCGCCAGGAAAATTTAATTCCCCTGACGAAACTTTAATTGAATCTCCTCCAATCGATTGATACTTTTCTAATTATTTAACGAAGATTTGTACACGTGAAAGCAAATTACTATCGTGTTTATTAAATAGAACAAAGTTGTAAGCATTCACCAGTTAAATGGGAACTAAAATATTCCGAACGCTAGAATTGATTTAATTTAAGCGAATCGGGTAGTCTATACAATTAAATTTAAATACGAATAGATTTTCTTTAAATACTTAACGATATAAAACTTTGCGACAGAAAGTGCATAAGGAAAACTAGTTTCGTGGATTAATTTGCATAGAACATTTAAGTTTCGAAATTGAAAATCGTAATAATATTTATCTCCTGTAAGCGTCTGTGCTCCTGGTATCGGCATTTTTTAAATATTAATTATTAAAGATTATATAATTAAGGGCGAAATAATTATAAAAATATTATGGAACTTGAAGCACCTTATTTAATATATATTCTTCTTACAAGATTTATTTATTAATATGTCTAATTTATGCAAATGTCACTCACTATCATCAGTAAAAAAATCAGTTAAAAACTTTAAAAAAAGAAGTGAATTTCTAACAATAAAAAATATACATCATATGTTTGTTTTAAATTAAAAATTGAAATATATATTTTCCAGTTTTTTTATATATAATTTAGCACGTGGATAGTTATCAATTTGAATAATATCTTGAACATCGCAAAAAAAATTCGCAATAATTTAAAACATCGCAAGCCACAATTAAACAATTCAATCGTGCACTTAAAGAAACTTCATGTCGAGCTAAAATAGTTCAACATTTTCAAATATGCTTTAACGACTTTCTTTAAATGAGCGAAATATTACCAGAAGCATTCATTTAAGATTTAATATCGAAATTACATTACCAACCGTATTTTAAATATAAATGAAAAAAATCTTTAAATGATGCTATTCTACGCGGTCGGCTAATGAAGCAGTTTGGGCGACTAATTTGCTAAATTGTGTGCACGGCGAATATTATACCTGAACTAAGCATTCGGATATGAGAGAGCTTATGCATAATACAAACGAGTTTTAAAGCTGGAAAACGAGCACTTACATTTAATATGAACTGAAATACCAATAATACTGAACAATATAATACAAAAATACGACTTTTTGCCTTTGCTTTACGCCAAATGACAAAAAAATCAACGTATAATTGAAAATAGCTTGACGTAGTTGAACATAGAATTTTTAAATTTAGAACCCATATTATGATATTATAAAAAAAGTTGTTAAAAATAATATTACAATATTTTTATTGTAGAAGTAATCATCATTGTATTTCGTATCCGTTCAAGCTTCAGTGATTATAACAAAGATGCCAGCAGGGAAATTGGTTCACCTGGAACGTGCAAGCAATTGTCGTCTTTATAGCCTCAATTTTGTGCAGTGCTAATAACACTGTCAGAGGAAGGTAGTTACAGTTCACAATGGGAAATGGTGTGATTTAATTACAAGCATGAGTCAGGATTCACGATAATTGTTGAGAAATATTATCGAGTTTTAAACCGTGGTACTAATTCTAGCTTTTGTTTGATAATAAGCTAGTCTGTCTGTTTCTTTCTGACAATTTATAAAAGTAATTTCAGAGAGACTATTTAATTATTTTAGATGTGTAAAAATATTTGCGCTCGGTACACGGTCGGAGCTAACTTCGAGCGTCAGAAGAGTAAGCGTAAGATGACGAGCGTCGGATGACGTCAACGTAAGATTTTAACACACACATTCATTTTTTTTGAATAAAAACGCACATAGGTTTCTATCACTTACACTGTAACAGAAGTTATATAGTTAATCTGCAAGTAAACGATTACAGCATGAAAAATGTGCGTTATTTGTTTTACTACTAATTAAAATCAGTCTCAATTGACGTATAGAGTAACACGTACGGATATATTATTTTTATATAAATTTTGAAGGTATGGCTTTGTGAAAAACCAATCGTTACCACCAGTAGGTACCACCCACTCATCACTTAATCTACCACTAAAAAACTGCAGCACTCTGCACTACTAAGTGTTGTATTTCAAACACAGCTTTGTAATTTAATAAACAAAGATGTTTCTATAATATTATGTAAATAATGCTTTTTATTGTTTCTGTAACTTCGTATGAAATTTCATGTTGCCATCATTTGACTTATCTTACTTATTAATATGGAACGAATTCTGTGTATTCGGGTATGAATTTTAAATTGGATTCTGAAAGAAAAAGTAAAATAAGTCATACATATATATACGAAGGAGTTCTTATATTGAATGACAATTTTATGTAATCCTATTAAAGCTTGAAATGAAAAAATCACGTTTTATATTACAAAAAAAAATAATCAAAATATTCTTTAGAAAATATAAATATTTATTATACACACATTATTGCTGTGTTTTCAAGGGTTGGGTCATTGCCCAATGACGTATTTATAAAGGAACAAAGTACATAGGTTCTTAGTTTGCATGGTTAGCGGAATGGTTAAAATTTGTAATACTACCAATGTCTATTGGCAATAACGATCAATCCTTTTATCCGTTTGAAAAGAGAACATTGAAAAACTTTTCCTAAAATTTAATTTTTTTTTAATAATAACTAGTTAATGTTTTAAATAATAACATAACAGCAACTTTTTTTTAACTTCGTAATTTGAAAGTTTTTTTTTTAAATTTAGTAATATACTTTTAAGTACTTGTTTCAGTGACTGTTGTATTTTATTTCTTCTATTTGTGATAAAAATACAAAAATAGAAGAGAAAACATTTCCAATATGAAATAACATTCTCCCAATCGCCTTTCCATTCTTAGATATAATCATTCTTACCTTTTAATAGTGTCTGGTTCATTTGAGTGGTTGGCGAACGTTGGAGAAATTTCTCCGACATCTTTTCCATTTGGAGGTGCTCCAAGATCTTTTATTGTCGGTATCGAAGTGTCTCGAACTTTACTTGGTCTTTAATGGAGTACCACTTCTATTCTATTTAAATATTATTACGTTTAACTTCGTTTTAACAGAAAGAAATAACAATTGTTAGAATACGCTGAATTTGACTTGTATTCGATTAAGTGGAAATGGTGAACATTTCTACCCTTTAAAAGATATACTTTTTTTATGTTAAAGATAGGTGGATAGGCAAATTAATAAAAGAAATAAATGTTCTTACATTGGCGATGTTAGAAATTTTAACTGTTCCTTACATCGCCAATGCGCCATCAATCTTGGGAACTAAGATGTTATGTCCCTTGTGCATGTAGTAACACAGGCTCACTCACCTTTCAAACCGGAACGCAACAATACTATGTATTGTCGTTTAGCGGTAGAATATACGAGTTATAATAGACTTATACGCATAATGTATTTATAGCTTATCATGTGTATTCCTTGTTGGAGATCCTATTCAAATTAAACTAAAATATCTGATGTGTGGGTCGTACCTATACAGATGAGCTTTTATAAATCCCTAACACCTAATGACCTATATATATAAGAACATAAATTTCGTATATAGTAAAATTTCTTATGTAACTACTTCAAAAATACTAGCTTTTCTGCACGGTTTCGCCCTCGTTAATCATTAATGGTTCCCCCACGTAGGTTATAACGTAATTTTATTATAGTCTAGATTTTATTTCCAAATGTTATGGACTATATAGCGCAAAAATATCGAATCAATCTGGCATATCCCGAGATTAGCGCGTTAAAAAAAAAGAATCCACAGCCGTGTAAAATTTGTATAGATTTAAGTTTTCGAAACATAAAATAATTGTTTTGTTTCAGGTTATGGAATTATTCCGTTGAAGATACCGTCATCACCGGCTACTCACTGCACTCTTCACACCACAGTCGGCTGCGTCGGGAATGATGAGTGCACTGCTAAAAGTCACAGTGTCATTCGATTGCTGGGACCAGTTCGGGACGTTATAGTTCGACCTGCCCGACATCATTACCGTCCGGGCGAAACAAGTAAGTTTATTCATCATGAAAAATAAATAGACTTCGTTAAGTAGAAACACCGTAGTTAATTCTATAAAATGCAAGTGCTATTTTATTACTTGTAAAAGCTTAATAAAATTGGCTTCAATAAATCTATGGATAATTTGATAAATTATTCTCACAGATCATTGGTCTTTCGAAAATTTTCTTTTCAACATTTATGTAATGCGGCGGATATTTTGAAAGATAATTTCTTTTTAGAGGTGAATATTTTTCTCATCCTCGAATAATGGATTTTTTTGTTGTTGAGTAAATTATTTTAGAAGCAACTGATTGAATGAGCATCTATTATGTTCGGTCGAAAGCAGCGGACGGTATTGGGCGTAATTAATTAGATTTTCGATTACCCTGTCACCGTCGTGATTGGCGGCTTTTTTACGTTAACAAATTTTATTTGAGACAAGTATTTAACGTCAAGGCTTTCTGTAGGGCTTTCTATATAAAATTTTGTAATTAATTTAATTTTAGTCTGAATTTTAGACGCCGAGATGGCCCAGTGGTTAGAACGCGTGAATCTTAATCAATGATCGTAGGTTCAAACCCGGGCAAGCACCACTGAATTTTCATGTGCTTAATTTGTGATTATAATTCATCTCGTGCTTAGCGATGAAGGAAAACATCGTGCATGTGTCTAATTTCACAGAAATCTGCCACATCTGAGCATCATGGTATAATAAGCTCCAAAACCTTCTCCTCAAAAAGGGAATGAGGCCTTTAGCTCAGCAGTGGGACATTCACAGACTGTTACGGTTACGGTTAAAGTCTCTATAACTTTAAAACAGGCATCTCATATTAAATGTTAAAATAAGAATTCTAGATAAATCTTTCTCATTTTTTTAAATAAATAAATATATAAAAACAATGAAGTCATTGTTAGTTTACTTACCAGTTTTTGAATCTATCGTTATATGTACATAAAAAATTCCAATTTCAAAAGATTCTTTTTCGAATCTAATGGAAGTTAGTTAGTTACACGAACAACATGTATCGAGCTACAAATGTCAACCTTGTGAACTGTTGCCAACTTTCCCTTATTGTCCAAGTTAGAACGTAACACGGCTTACAGTAATTAATTACGGAGCAAGGCCCATATATTACGCTGGAAACTGCTTTAGCCGGATAAATTGTCTTTCAACTGTTTCACGGGGATTTGTGGCCTCATTTTTATTGATGGCTCAACTTAGATAGTCGATGAACGGCTGAACGGCGTCGTTACGCATTAAATTTTATTCCTGGTAGAATTTGTCATTGAAAATGTATTTCAATTTAAAAACAATGTTTAATGTTCTATCGTTGTTTAATCAAAAGTATTACTTTTAAATATAAATTATCACTAAAAGTCTGTACTATTTAAACTGTATTATTTAATTTGCTAAAATTTTAACTTTTTTAATATTATACATTACGCAGATTAAACAAAACACAGCTTTCCATTCATACACTCCATTTAAAAACGATAAACACGTTTTCATTCGCGTTATATATTTGCTTTTTATATTTCAAAAATATTCACGATAAAGCTATGAGAGAAACGTTATATAATCCTCCATATATTTCATAATGTTTGTGCCTTTTGTAAGCAGCTTATCGGTTATTTATTACATTTATAATTCATGATATATTAATTTATGTTTTATCATCTGTATCTGAAATGGTATGGATTTTGCAATGAGTTTTTGTAAAGAGGGTTTATATGTTATCATCTTTAATTGTGAAAATTTTAATCTTGTACTGTAATAAATATAAATTATATTTATTCGAGTTATTTGTGTAAAAAAAAAACATTTTTGACATAAAATGTTTAATCAATGACAATGCAGATTTATTATTACAAAAAAAAAATTCTATTTAAGATACCATTTCCTTATTTTACTACAATAAATAATATAATTTAATCATCATTTTAATTAATAATGTTAATAAAGAAGAATGTTTATAAATCATACATATATATCGTAATGCCTGTTTGTCGTCAAATAACGAACTAAAAATTAAAAAAAAATATATAGCCAGTGGCACGCGTGATGATGTAAGGATTATATACCCACACATGCAAAACTGTTTTTATGGTGAAATAAACGAAACTTACACTCATATATAAGCAAAACCCTGAACACATTATAATGCATTTTGGGCGATTATAAAAAAAGGTTTCCGGTAGTATCTTAAACAATTTATTTATGTTTATAAAAGAGACAGATATATTAATTCTTATGTAAAGATAGCCATTGAAAATATCACAGCTCAAGTAAAAACACATACATATATTAAACAAGCATATGAAGAAAATAAAATTGATTCATTTGTTTCAGTTACATTCTGGATTCTTGCTTTGGACCACGATCTTCGCTTGGTGAGACACGAAATCGCGTATGTCGCTCTTAGTGATCCTGCTGGGACTAAAGTTGCCATATGGGATCAACTGTCTATGGATGAAGGTAAGCTAAATTCATATAAAAAACTCGAGCTCAATAAGGGCTTACGGGTTGTAAAAATATAAAATACTGACTGACTGACAGCAACATGAAGGGGCTGGGGCTAGCAACATGAAAGTTGCTTACGGGTTCCTTTTATACAGTAGGATAACACTAAGAAAGAATTTGAAAATTCAACCCATGAGGTGATAAAGGGTATGAGAATCTTTAGTTTTATAAGAAAGAGCGATGGTTTGGCGAGAAATTTGGTTTTAGAAATTCTCAATTATGAAGCGAGTGGAGCGGTGAGTAAGGCGCTTCTTTAATATGTCCTTAATAACAGGTATCACTGGGTTTTTAAATAATAGTGTAGTGTAGCGTTCATGCGTACATATATTTCACTTAAATCAGTATTAGTAATGAATGAACCATAAAACAAATTAATATTTAATAAGGATGTATTTCCGAAAGTGTTCAAACACGTAATAATCAAAATACATTACGAAACATGACTCAGTGGATAACTTTATAATACACCTAAGAGGTAGAATGTTTACCGTCTAAAAGCTTTTCTATGTCACATCAGTAGGGATCAGCTTTGACAGATTCAATTTCCGATTATAAATAATCCTAGCATCAAGGAAAAGGTGAGAGGATTCATTGATATTCAAATAGGTTAAATGTAATAAAAAAATATGATTGACATTTAGATATTAAAAGAGTCGGGATGGCCCAGATGATACAGATAGCGGGTTCAAATCCAGGCAAGCCCATTGAATTTATATGTGCTTAATTTGGGTTTATAATTCTAGTGCTCAGCGGTGAAGGAAATAATCGTGAGGAAGCCTGCATGTGTCGGATGAAAATCTTTGACTATATATAAGTGGAATAAGCTCCAAACCTTTTCCTTATAAAAGGAAAGGCCTTAGCCCAGCTGTGGGACATTTACAGGCTGTTACTTAGTAGTAAAGAAATTATTTTAATTTAGAATTGAAAGAATCTTCATATTTGATATAAAATATATAGACCATTAAAATAAAAGAAAAAAAAACATCTTATAAATATTACATCTATTTTAATTAAAATGAAAATTTTATAATTGAATGTAGTATTCTTAAGAACAGTCATTAATTGAAAATATATATAATATAACTTCACTAGTAATAAACGACTAATGTTAGCAGTGATATATTAGTAAGTATTCATGTAAAAAGGACATATAAAACCAGCGGGGTTAGTTTTAAATGAGATAAAATCAAACTAATTGAAGAGTTAAGCAGTAAAAATTAAATTTCCATACTTAATATCGGTCGATGTGTTTTTACCACTCGAAATATCACGGGCTGGCTTTATAAAAGTTATTTAATAACGTAAGTGAAGCCGGTGTATTTAATGATGGTAATGTAAACAGTTGTTACTCATTTATTTAGTACTTAATTTAATATCATCGCCAATTATGTGAATCATTAAAAAAACGTTAACAATATAATTTTCATGTAACACTTAGTAAGAAAATTAATAAAACGCTTTTATTAAAAATAAATCGTACAACGTCCTACGTACGCGTTCATACTTATGTACTATCATTTATTCTGTGACTGCGACTATTTTTTTTGAGTAGGACACCGTTGGCCACCAAAATATGTCGGGACGGGATAATTAATTCTTTTGGGTATTATTTACACTATCTATTTACTTATGGCATGGTGTTTATAGCGTATTCTCCTAGAATGAGAAAGAAGTAATTACGTTCACCTGTACTGTTATTTCAATTTAAAAAAGTAAAGTAAGCTAAAGTATAATCAAAGGATAGCGACTTAAACTGAAACTCCATTAACTTTGGCGAGCCGCAAATGAGCTAGACAAGTTTAGGAACTATCAAAGCAAATTGTTCCCTGTCATGCTTGAAGATACCTTTGTAACTTCAAATTGCTTCGAGACTGTTAAAGCAAATCAACTTGCAGGATTTGACAAATAGGAATGTTCTGCTCATTTTCGTTCTGGACGTATTTCTTGGACAATGGAATTAGATAATTTGGTTTAATTTATTGTAAAGACGTATAAATTTCTCATAGAAAGTGACCATATTCGTAATAATAATATATGAATATTTGATTCTGTGATTGTTATACTCTCACTTCACAACCGGAAACGGCAATATAGTATTAATGCTTGGTAGTAAATGCGAGAATGGTATCCAACCAGACGAGCCTGCACAAAGCTCGACCATATGATGGATATTTTGTTTCAATCAATTCTAAGCCTAGCTGAAAAAAAATTACCAATTACTTAAATAATCATTGCAACCATTCCATTGTTGCAAAATTATAATGTATAAATTGTGTTATCGGACTCGGACCCTTTTTAATACTATTCCTCTTATTGAACACCCCACTTGGATGGAACATCTTCATGAAATTAATATAAACATTAAAACCGAGATGACCCAGTGACTAGAACACGTGAGACTAGCGTGGAATTAGCTCAAAAACTCCTCCTCAAAAACAGAGTAAGCAGTTTTTACAAATAACACACCTGTTCTCTATATTTGTAGAAAAATAAAACTGTTTCAATCGCCTTATACTACACAAACATCTCATGCTTTACAAACTTTGCAGTCTTAGTTACTATATACCTTTTCAACTTTTGGTCCCATTCAGTTATTTTATATACTACAAACTTGTATATCTTCAGTGACTCCGAAAAGCCTCTCTAATTGCAAAGTAACTTCGCCATTGTTGCTCTTCCTGACTCCGAAGTTACGACCAATAAACGAAGTACTTCATTTTGTTTCGACGCTCGAAGCAAGAAGTTATTGCACGCTTTCATATTTGCTAATCCAATATTGGATTCGGATATTTTTGACGCCTTCGAGTATTATATTTATTGCTAAATATGATACGAATATTTTCAAGTAATGTACGAATAAATAAATAAGTTTATAATTATAATATTGGGTATCCTTGATGAGTATGAATGAGTAATATTAAGTAGTGAAAAAAATTTGAAGGCTTCAAATGTCCCACTGTTCGCTAATATTCATTTTGAGGAAAAGCCTCCTATATTCCATCACCGCTGAGAACGATTTTATTTATTTAAAAAAAAATCATATAACCCTTGGTTACCCTATTGAACCCTTGGATAAATTTAAACATGCAATATACGATTAAAATGAATGGTTGCGACTATTGTATTAGTAGCCAGAATATATGTGGATTTTAACGAAATATATCAAAAATATTGACTGATTTTTTAAAGGGATTCGTGTTGTTTTTTAATGTAAGCCTATTTTATTTATTTCGGTAGGAGTACGTAGAAAATTTATTTCCACTTGTCCTGACTGACTTTAAGCAATCTTAAGTTTAACTATCGGTAAATAGAATAAATACAGATTAAAAATACATCAAATAATATTAAAGTATAATAGAATTAAAGTGAGGTCCTTAAGCGCAATAATATCGTTGTCTGTTTCGAAGAAAGTCTCTCAAACTATGTATTATTTGCCTTTAAACTCGCAACGAAATGATTTTATAAATCGAACATTTTATTAACTACGTAAAATCTTGTATAACTTTAAAAAGTGAAACTTCATTTGATTTCCTACCGATACAGTGTTAAATTCTTAGCCATTAGAGCAACGGGTGGGCGTTTCTATAAAAGCATTTTCTTGTCATTTGCAACGTAACCCTTGTCAAATTTTGATAGATTGGGCTTGCCTTACGCGTCCCCTCTGACTTATCTTTGACGTATTATTGAAATTTTTCCTATTGATTGATTTGATTATTACGAAATAAAAACACAATATTGCTTTGAGATTTATTTTTGTAATGAAACTTCTTTGGTCTCATGAGATAAAAAAAAGTTGGACGTTAGAGTACAGGATTCTATATGTTTCGCTTTTGACGCAAATATTTATTTAAAATATGAAAATAATTAACGCTATAATTAAACTTTAATGAAGTCATATAAAACTGTAATATCTTTGAATCTTACCATTATAATATATATTTTAAAATGTAATGGATATTAATAACATGGTAATAACAAGGTATAGTGACTGTTAAATTATTATTTTATACGTAACATTCATTCTCAATTTAAATTAAATCAATTAAGTGTTCACTGCTCGAAGTACATTTCACTATTCAAATTATGACTTTTAACAGACTCATGATTCCCTCGAAATACAAGAAATCTTAATAGAAAATTAACTAAAAGATTATAATCCCTAAACTCAATAATAAGTACCAAGAAATTGAGTAATATGATGATGCTTCAATGCCACTAAATTTTCCAACGAATTCTCGAAATTTATCCAAATATTTTCAAGATTCCAAATAAAATATAGTCTGGTTCTCATAATCGTTATAAGGGTTATAGACTTACGAAAAAGGCGTTACAGTTTTACAGTTTCGCTACACAAGAATTATTTTACGTAAGGGATCAAGCTACACACCTGACAACGGTACCCTTGGCGTGTTAACATGCTAGTTGAAAACTTTTTTGATACTCGTGTATTGTTTCATTTTTATTTGATTTATCGTTATTGCCTCCCTCGTTGGTCTAGTGGCTTGATGTAAAGCCGCAGACCTAGAGGTCCTGGGTTCAATACTCTGGTCGAGCCAATAAAAAATTATTGGGTTTTTCTGTCAGAAAATTCTCAATAGCAGCCCGGAGTCTGGAAGTTGGAAGCGTGTACACTCCCGTGCCTCGGAAAGTATGTAAAGCCGTTGGTCCTGCGCCTGAACTCTTTCCGGTCGGGTCGCATTGCCGTCCCATCGGATTATGAGAGTTAGGGAATACAGAGTGCACCTGTGTTTGCGCGTACACTTGTGCACTATAATATCTCCTGCGTAGGTGGCTAATCTTTCTTGAGATTGGCCACCGGAGCCGAAATAGGTCTGGAGGACTTTGTTATTATTATTGACATCACCATAATTGTTTATTTAAACACTGATTTCTCTTTTTCTGTTATTATTTTAAGACGGCTCGTTGGCGTGGTTGGTAGATACTTGCCTTTCACACCGAAGGTTGTGGGTTCGAGTCCCACTCGGGACAGACATTTGTGTGCATAAACATGTCTGTTTGTCCTGAGTCTGGGTGTAATTATCTATATATAAGTATGTTTTTACAAAATAAAAGTAGTATATGTAGTATATCAGTTGTCATAGTACAGTCTGCTTAGTTTGGGATCAGATGACCATGTGTGAAAATCCCAGGATATTATTATTATTATTATTCATATGATATTTGAAAGAAGAAGACTATATTAACTTAAAATAAATTTATGTCACGTCACTTTTCTTCAATATATTTTTTTAAGAGAGATTTGGAGTATACCTTATGTTTATATATAATATAAAAGCAAATTACAAGTCATAAAGCACATCAACTTTTATATTAAACTTAAACAAAAACGATTGTAAGGCTTTGACACCTTAATCTTTGCCTTCTTTCCATCAACCCATTCAAAGTTTTATTATATTATTCATATTATTATTATTATTCAGCCTTTTGCCGTCTACTGCTGGACGAAAGCCTCCCCCATAGAACGCCAACCATCCCGATCTTGGGCAGTCCGCATCCATCCCGTGCCCGCCACCTTCTTCAAATCGTCGGTCCATCTTGTCACAGGGCGCCCTACACTACGTTTGCCTAAGCGCGGTCTCCACTCTAACACGTGTCGGCTCCATCGGCCATCAATGCGTCTGGAGACATGACCAGCCCACTTCCACTTCAGCGAGCTAATTCTCCGCGCGATGTCGGTGACTTTAGTTCTCTGGCGAATGTCCTCATTTCGGATTCTATCGCCCAGAGAAACCCCAAGCATCGCGCGTTCCATCGCTCGCTGAGCGACCTTAAATTTGTGGACCATAACAAGACAAATAAAATATTTCACATTGTCATAATGGACTTAGACACATGTGTCGTGCTGACAACGCACTTATACAATTTGTTTACTTTCCAAGGTTGAAGCCATGACCGCTAGGGCTAGTATGTACATACATTTGACGTGACCTCTAAATAAGGTTATATTCTGTTATTTATATGATAACATAACATAAGATTAGATTTGTTTTGACTAAAATTGCTAAACCTATTTAAAAACCTTTCGAATAGAGAACATCAGAATTTAAACGTGAAACATTTATTGGCGCGTCTTATGAGATAATTCATATGAGCCGGTATACCGCGATGGCACACGTAATGACGTTCTCGACTTTCTTGAGTGTGCGTGCCGCGTATGCATATTCTTGTTTCGTTTTTAAATATTATTGTTATAATAAATAATATATGTATCTCGTTATTTTATTAAACTCTGTTTAAATTAAATTATATTTTATTTTTAATTATAAATTCTTTCAATATCCATTAATTTCGATATTTCTTCATCTGCTTAGCGTCCCGGGATACGCACATTTTTTTTGGGTTCAATAGTTACATTAATTCTCTATTCGTCTTAGCTCCACTGTCACCATAATCGAATGAATAAGATGGCTCTGCCGATTACGAAAGCTATAGTGATAATAGTTGTAAAGTATTTATTATAAAATATATTTATTAATTAGTAAAAAATACACAAGAAATATTAACATTGAGGGCATAAAATAGCTATTGTACAAATCAATAATACAAAAAGTGAAGCAGCCGTTCCATCACCAGTGGAGGCAATACATATAAATCTATTAGAAAAGGCAACCTACCTACCACATTGTTTTTGTACTCGCTAGATACATAGATTCTAGCGATAACAATCGACAAGATGATATTACGAAGAAATATCATATAAATTTGTTATAATTATATCCTATATGATAATAATAAATACTTATTACAAGTCTATTATACGTATGCTTTGTCTATACTAATTGGATCCTTTACAAAGCTGAAGATTGATTATTTTTCTTCATTATCAGTTTTATTTATATTTCATATTATTATTAAGCCCAATATCCTATATCTGTTGATTACAACTTAACAGTTAAATTCTTAAAAACGTGTAACAAAAAATACACAGTAAATGTATGATTTAGTTGTATAGTATTTTGTTACTAACTGTACTACTGTTCCACGCAATTTTATCCTCCGTTGAAATTGCAAAACATGCTAGTTTCAGATTGTAACACGATATACGACATTGACTGTAATAACTGTAACATTTAGAGGACAGACTGATCAAAAAAGCATATCCCCGTCAGTCGGTGTTCAACATTACATGTGTGAGATACGATGTGTCGATTAGTCGATTCGATAGTCGATATCGATAGTCGATAGTCGGTCGATTAGTCTATCGATAATTATATATAGATATAGTTATTTAAATAAAAGGTATAAAATTGAGAATTTTATCATTATGTCAAATAGATACATACGTTTTGTTTATCATATATGGAAACATTTTGGTATAAGAGGTTATTTATTTGAAGTATTAACTTACAATACTTTACTTGGTGTAGTGCTTTGTAAGCCCGTCTGGATACGTACTACCCACTTATCAGATGTTATACCGCCAAACAGCAATACTTAATATTATTGAGTTTTGGTTTGAAGGATGACTGAGCCAGCGTAAGTACTCCCTGGACTAAAGTAACATCTTAGTTCTCATTGGTTATTGTTTCTTGTATCGCCAATGTCTATGGGCGGTGGTGCCCACTTACCATTAGGTGATTTAGTTGTCCGCTTACCTATTTAATGGAAAAAAAGCGGTACAACAATAAGTAAGAATGAATGACTTGATTGATATCGATAACAAATTAATTGTATCTAAAAAACGATTTCAGCAAAATTACACAATATACATATACATTATATAACTGAATTTTTCAAGTTTTTTGGCGTGGGAGGCTAAATCCGAAACTATGAGGAATCGCGTATACATCTGTCCTAAGGAATATTAACTGTGTCATTAAAATTAAAACACCTACTCTTTGTAAATTGCTTAGTAGATCGAAGATCACTATTGATAATCTGTCAATTTGCCAACCAACTACCCAAAGAAGCAGTAACCTTATACGTCAAACAATCCGTCAAACCAGATGACCCAGTGGTAAGAACGTGTGAATCTTAACCCATGACCGTGGGTTCAAACCCGGGCAAGCACCACTGAATTGTCATGTCACTGGATTTATGATTATAATTCATCTCGTGTTTGACGGTGAAGGAAAACATCGTGAGGGAACCTACATGTGTCTAATTTCATTGAAAATCTACCACATGTGTATTTCACCAACCAGCATTGGATCAGCGTGGTGGAATAAGCTCCAAACCTTCTCCTTAAAAAGAAAGAGGAGGCCTTAGCCCAGCAGTGGGACATTCATAGGCTGTTACTGTTACTGTATCCATCATTTGTAATAAAATACATTACTTTTGTTCCTATACATTAATCCTCTTTTAAACCGTTTCACTATTTCCTTCGCTTTAATTACATTTTTGAGAAGTAAATTAACTGGTTATGATTTTTTTGAATACATTTAGAGATATACCAAATCCAGTCATTGGTGTATCTAGTCATTGATAAAAGTAACGAGGCAATGAATATCAGAATAAAAACAGTTTTGCTTAACAAAATCCAAGTTGCGGTAGCTTAGTCATTTCCTTTTGTTTTAATACATTAATAATGAAAACGCGTCGTGTCTCGCTGTCACCGGAGCTTGACTTTTGATTAATTACATTCGTCAACCCTTGGAAGTCATGTGTCATATCCTGAAGCAAAAACATCGTGAGTAAGGGCTTGAAGCGTCGTGTTATTGGGTCGAGTGTCGGAAAAATGTCCACAAGTTTATGAAAAAAATATTTTGAAACCAAAGTTTTGTCTATTGGAGAAAAAATTTCAACGATTTTGATAAGCCATTCCGAATCCTTACTAGTATTATAAACAGGAATAGTAATTGGTGGATAAATTTATCCTTTTTTAAGGAAGAAACGGATCGAAATGATCTTTGATACATCTACCTCTAATTATGGCTAATGTTTGATATAGGCTACTTTTGACTTTACTAATGAATTTTTATCGCATAAAAAAAAACGGTTTCTGTAGGCTAGATAAGTATTTCTGAATTATTACTTTATGCTTTAAAGGCTAACCGAGCGAAGCTCTGTCGCCCACCTACTATTTATTAATTTGCCCTTTTCATCTTTTCAATGTGTAGATTTTAGATTTTTTTTAACTCAACGCTCTGATACTGCCTCCGCATCCCGATTAGATGTATATTTAGGAAATTGATTGATCATTTATAATAATTTTATTAAAATGCCTCTTACGTCTTAAAAAACGATAGTATATTTGATATTATTATTCTTTTGTGTTTAATTTATTCCTGTTTTCTTTTTGTTCTCATGTTTCTAGTGATTATGGGAGTAAATTCTTAAAATATTAATATTATAGCTTATGTGATATATATTATACAAGATTCAATTTATCGTAGGATGTAATGTTTAGTATAATACATAAAATGAATACATAGAAAACGGTATTGACATTTTTATTTTGAGATCCTTGCAACTCTCTTCGAGAATTTATTCTCATTGAGTTTCAGAGATGTTCAACAAAAAAAATATATATGCCTATTTCATAAATGTAAATAATATATGAAATAAAATAAATCCATAACAATATAATAATATTATATTTGACTCTCAAAATATAAATTATAAGTAAGAATGTAGTATTTTTAGAGGTAATGTATATGCTTACGAGATAAATGTTCTATTTTTTATCCCATTTCTAAAATACACAGTAACTTTCTTCGAAATCCGATAACCGTAAGAGCACTTCGTTTTAATATTTCGCATAAATTATGCCACCAATTTATATTAATATATACATATATGTATGTTCTCTAATATGTATTTGTTTAAGTTAGAATTCCATTGGAACTATGCGTTTTAGGGTGACACTAAAGCATTTTAGGGGTTAATCAACGTGAAACCGATCTATACCCTATTCTAATCACAAAAGGGGGTAAAGATAATCAAACCTTACATTTACATATTATCTCTGCTCGTCTATATTGTGCATGAAAATAGTTACTGCTTAATATACATTTATTTATAATACATCACTATTCCACTTAATTACATTTTTTTTATACTTCTAAAGATCCGATACTTTATTGACAATAAAAAATGCCATTATTTGCGAATTCATAATGAATACCATAAATTCGTACAAGTAACGTTCATTACTGTTTTCCTTTGCTCAGTTTGAGATAAACTTTGAATAAGTTTTATCTGAATGATTTAAGCCGAGATGGCCCAGTGGTAAGAACGCGTGAATCTTAACCGATGATCGCGGGTTCAAACTCGGGCAAGCACCACTGAATTTTCATGTGCTTAATTTGGGATAATAATACATCTCGTGCTTTTCGGTTAAGGAAAACACCGTGAGGAAACCTACATGTGTCTAATTTCATTGAAATTCTGCCACATGTGTATTCCACCAACCCGCACTGGAGTAGCGTGTTGGAATAAGCTTCTCTTCAAAAAGGGGAGAGGAGGCCTTTAGCCCAGCAGTGGGACATTCACAGGTTGTTACGGTACCATAAATTCATGATCTCGACCAATTATATCGCGTTAATTCAATGCCAAAGTTATTTATTTGTCTGTACTCCTCTTGTGATTGAATTAGGCTACACATACAAAAAAAATATTCAGGTCGACTTACGTGTAACAGAGATAGTTATAAAATATTTGAATACACCCTCCTAGTAGAAGTCGTGTCTGTTTATTTGATAATATATTACACTAGTAAATTTATACTTTTAATTCGAAATATAAAATTTAATTTTTGAATGTCATATATTCTTGTGGAAAACAAAACAATACTAGAACTCAATCGGAAAATCTTTTTTGTGTTTCTGAGAATCAACGAAACACCTCTTGACAAACCTACTCAGTTTAGTCAAAGAAGTTTATTATATAAAGGAAATTCAACAGTATTCGTATACAATCCGTCGTTCCGTAAATATCCTCAGATTTCAGATCGTTTGCTAACAATGGACTTCAGTCTTATTTATTGTATCTTGAATATATGTGACTATAGAAACAATCTGTGCATGTCCCACTGCTGGGTTAAGGGCTCCTCTACTTTTTTTTCTGTGGAGAATGTTTGGACCTTATTCCACCACGCTGCTCCTGCTGCTGCTGCGGGTTGGTGGAATCACAAGTGGCAGAATTTCAGCGACATTAGACACGTGCAAGTTTCCTCATAATGTTTTCCTTCACTGTCAAATACAATGAAGCACATAAAAATGCAGTGGTGCTTGATTTTTAAGATTATTGTAACAGAAATATATTTTTTATAAGAAAAATAGTAATGCCTATATAGGAAATTCTTACGGCGCCAGTCTGGGAGCAAAAATTATTAAGCTTCATAAATTTATTAAAGCGAGATAAATTTACCCAATATTTTAATTATTAAGTAACAATTATAGGCGTTACTTATTTGTTTTACTTTTTGTCAACAGGTGTACGCAAACTTAGCGCGATTTTGGCAGCTGGAGGACGTTCTGGAACATGGCGGATCGAGGCACGCTGTGGTGGAAGCTCTGCACGCGTGGAGCTCACTGTCGGTTCCGGGTTAGGCAGTGCAACTCCAGCTACCCCAGCTGCTGAACAACACTACGTGGAACTGAAATTCGCGGACAGCATGCGTCGTAGATACAAGCCTGGATTACCATTTGTTGGTAGAGTAAGTATTTTTAGAGAATTGTACATTTAAAAATGAAATTTTATTTTTATAATATTGAAGATATCTCCAATTCTTTTGTTTTTGAAGAATAAGAAGGCGGACGAGCATATTGGCCACCAGATGGTAAGTGGTCATCAAACGCCCTTAGACAGTAGCCCTGTAAGATCGCCAATGCGCCACCAACCTTGGGACCTGATTTTATGTCCCTTGTGCCTGTTATTACACTGGTTCACTTACCCTTCAAACCGGAACACAACAATACCAAGTACTGCTGTTTAACGGTAGAATATCTGATGAGTGGTTAGTACCTACCCAGACGAGCTGGCACACAGCTCTACCACCAGTACTAAATGTTTTTATGCATACTAGTCGTCAGGGTACAGAAAAGGACATACTTTTACCTAACTTTACATAAGATCTGCCCTCCTCTCACGCACCTCATACTCAATTGTAGATTTCATAAAATAAAATCTACAAGTATTTACATATTATGTTATCTTTGCACTCATATATAGAATAGCTGTTTAGAAAATCCGGAGAAGTAAAGTTTTAAGTACTTAGAAGAAGCCAATAAAAAACGTTCTGACTAAATTTCGAACATAGCTGCCTTTTTTTTAGTAGTCAAATGCCTAGAAGATATTTGTATATAGTATACACAGTACAGATATATTCTCTATTTACTTACTGTAATAGCTTTAAGGTATGACGATCACACAAGGCCGGAAGCAGTTCAGCCACAGCTTTCACGGCATTGCGTGGTTCATACGAGTTTAATCATTAACTAACTCTGGCCACCTGATGGTAAGTCATCACCAATTCCCATAGACATTGCCACTTTTAAAAATAATCACCATCCCTTACATTGCCAATGCACTCCAACTTTTGGACTAAGATCTTATATACCTTGTGCCTATAGTTACACTGTCTCAGTCACTCTTAAAATCATAAAACAACAATACTAAGTATTGTTGTTTGGTAGTAGGATATGTGATAAGTGTTTGGTACCATTTTTTTTCCTCATATTTACTAATGCCAATCATGCGCCACTAGATCAACAGATGATACAGATGCGCGATAATTAAGAAACCCCTTCGTTATACATATTCTGTTTTCCACGCATATTATTTACGCAAAGTCAGAAGTTCACGACAGCTCGCATTATCTAAAATTTAACGATTACCTTAACAGCTAAAGTTTACCTTGCGAGCTAATAGCCTAAAGCAAGAAGCGAAATCATAACAGTAACTAAAACAATTAATATTAGTCAGTTTTCATGTAATATAAGTGGACGAGTTTGAACATTTAGTTTCTGTTGTTTAATTTTAGTTGATGTCGTTTCTGTTTTCCAAATTTAAATTAAGAATTAAATATAAGGCTTTGAATAGAATAGAATAGTATGTTTTTGACTATAATATAATCAGCAACTATTATAACTGTAAATATAATACGCATAGATACATTTTTGGGCGTACCTACCTATGCAGTCATCTTATGCAGTGCTTGCACATCTCGCCGTAGGTTTCATGATTTTTGATATGTTACATGTATTGGCACGCCTTGTAGATTGGCAGACCGACTCGTATGCGATAACTAAGAAAGGTATGAAGCTCTAATTCCCACTCATCGCCGCCTCTCTCTACTCCCTTGTGTTTGTGTAACGTACATACTGTGTACTTCTTTGCTATATAATATATGATTTTAATAATCTTTATAAATTATTTTGATAACCAACAACTTCGATATTTCGATATTTCTCATCTGCGATGCGTCCAATGACGGGCTATTTTTTTTCAAAATTACCTATATCAGGAAAAAAATAATCAATGTAAAAAATTAACTCAACTATTTATCGTAACAGTTGCATCACCCGAATATAGAAGTAACATCCTATAAATCTCATGGTGTTGGACTAATGCCTTCCACTCCATTTGAGGAGAAGACTTGGAGCTTAATCCACAACGCTGCTGTATTGAACTTTGGTGGATACACATGTGGTTGGTTTTCTTCCGACACATAGATGCTTCCTACTGATATTTTCCTTCGTAGCCAAGGATTATTAACAAAAATTAAACAAATGAAAATTCAGTGCCTGCCTGGATTTAAACCCGTAATGATCGGTTGACATTTACGTGGATTGGAATTG
The DNA here is from genome assembly GCA_905147175.2 of Nymphalis urticae. NCBI lineage: Eukaryota > Metazoa > Arthropoda > Insecta > Lepidoptera > Nymphalidae > Nymphalis > Nymphalis urticae. Next base: position 3,362,625 of record LR989995.1, on the reverse strand, counting down.
AAACCAATGTACAATCGGCTCTTATAAATATTTCAATAAACGTAGTCAAACCTGCGTTTATATGAGCACAAATAAGAATCAATGATTTTTCACCTTTAAGGTGTAAGTCACCCTTAAGGCACAATTATAAAACTTAACTATTTCAATACAACAGCCATGTTAATAATAATTGTTTAATTGATTGTTAATCGAATTTTAGGCTTTTAAGTTTGTTCATTAAATTTAATCTAATTTATTTGCTTAAAGTGCTTGTTGATTTTTAAATTATAAAGTCGTAGTGACTGAAAGCGTTTGGTAAAATAATTGGATTCGCAATATTTATTCAGTTAGGACGTGTTGACTTTGGCTTCGCTCGTATTACACGTTAAGCCAATGCTCCTCGAGGTATCGTATCAACTATCTAAAATATATTATATCTATACCGAGGTTGAAAATAGTGAATGTGAACATAATCACTGATCATTCTACTGTCCAATTTCTTGCATATTGTAAAGATACCAAATTATGATATTTATGATATGATGACGTAACGATTTCAGGTCGATCTCCAAAACTTGAATTAGAATCTAACGGTTTTACTTATAAACGTTGCTTAGCGGCTGTTTTGTTGAACACAGATTTTGCTCTTTCTGTCATTACTGATTTGACATTCGATAGAAGAAGACACAGCATTGTTTAACTAGTCCCCCGCCAAACAACGTATATAAGAAAGGCTGTAAGAGTTCGACTGTTATCATTCTACTATTAGGATACATTTGTTCGAAAATTATATTTTAGAAATAAATAGAATAAACGTATAAAATTTTAAGAAATTTTTGTTGTGTATTAAATTTTCATGCAAAATTTCAGCTCAATCATTTGAATGAAATTGGCTTATAATTCCATTTGACCCACAATAATAAAGTATACGCATACTCTAGTTCAAACTATATATAATATACCCTGCAGTAAAGGTAAATAAAATGGCTCCCATTATTCTAATACGTACAGGTCGCCAATAGTACATCGGAATGAAAGTGTAAAAAATATTCAAAAAAACATGGGTGTTTCAAAATTTGAATTCGAATTTCGTATTTTTTTCTCAAAGCAATTGTTATAATGGGCTTTACATGGAAAACACAGTATTACATAACATCCTTTCACACTCATATTTCTTTTCTATGACCCAAAATGAGAGCAGTTTTCTCTCTTACGGCATATGGGATACCTTATATGGCTGACAAAGTGCTCATAAGAATTACACTGTAGCGTTACAAATAATTTAAGGAAAAATATCGTGTGAATAAAGCGTATATTCAAATAACGAACGACAATAAATAAGAAATATTACCATTTTCTTATGAAAAATCACAACAATTATTCCCCAGTTTCTAAATCGCCAGTCAAAGTCATATTAACGAATTTTACTTAAATCTTAATGGTCATTGGTCGATAGCAGCTGATGACGTAATAAACGACCAATAAGCGATCGTTTGGTTCGACATGATATTGAGAAGTTAAATAAGTATTATGTCAAATGTTGCTGTATTCGAAAATTAAATTAATTAAGTATTTGTGCAAAACATAACACAGATCACAACTGCTTAACAGCAATGCTTAGTATTATTGCGTTCCAGTGCGTGAGCCATTGTAACTACCACAAGGGTAATAACATCTTAGCTCACGATGTTGGTGGCGCATTGGCAATGTAAGGAATGGTTATTATTTCTTACAATGTTTATGAGCGGTGCTGAATACTTACTATCAGGTGGCCCATTTCCTGTCTATTTGCGTTTAATATAAAGAAAACTGTTCACACTAAACTATTTTAGACAACGGATCTGAATCTGATAGTAACTTTCATTATAATTACGTGATGAAATTACGTGACAACCCTTAAATATCCCATAAGCCAGGGAGGGTCTCTGAAGGAGAAATTTGGAATTCATTTCCCCACACCGCTTCAAATTTGGTCTTTGAATACTCATGTGGCAGAATTATAATAGATACGTACAGTTTTTCTTCTTTCACCGCAAAGCACAAATTGAGAACACTAATATTAAGTGATTCTTCTCAGTATTTGATCCTGCGAACTTCCGTTAAAATCCAAGCATATACTAAGCCATTTCAGTACTCGACGCTATAATTCTTATAACTTACTAGCTGGTGCCCGCGAAATCGTCTACGCAGGATTAGTATTTGGAGTAGCTTATATTAGCGTGGCGTAGAAAAGAACTAACATTATGACATAAATATTTTTTGAGTCGCATTTGAAAAATATAACTGCTTGACAATATTTTTACATAAGAAAATTGGCAATATAATAAATATACGGTAATTAGGCACTGCAGAACCCTGATCATAGGCCTATAGTTATCTAGCTACTGCAGTATGCTCTTATAAACTATATTTAACGATTTTTTTCCTTCAGCATAAACATGCAGATTTTTTGCTTTGGAAACAAGTGAGCAAGCCACATAGAGCTGACCGTGAGAAAAACATGGCGTGCCTAAATGTATGCCTGCTACCTTTAAGGTTTGACCCTGCAATTTGTTGATCGTCATTGAAAATGCGACTTTTAACGGGAACTGCAGGCGTTTAAAATTGAATGGCAAGTTATTGGGTAAGATTGGGATGCGCGGTATAAGAACATTGTCTCCCTTGGCTTCTCCAGTTAAAATTGTGGCCTTCACAATGTGCCTTCCTAGTTCGGTAACTCGCAACCGAGTACCGTTGCATAATCTTGGCGCGTCCAGGTTACGCATCAACAAAACAACAACATATATATCATATATATTAAATATTATATATAATATATATGTTGACCATATATATATGATAGATATATGGTCAACATATATATCGTACCAGTACTTGACATTTAATGTCATATTTTGGACAGCTCACATAATATCTTTATAAATTGTAGCCTATGTGTTATTCTGATGTATAAGCTATATTATTGGAAAGTTTAATTGAAATCCATTCAGTAGTTTTTGCGTGAAAGAGTAACAAACATCCATCCACACATACAAACTTTCACGTTTATAATATTAGTAGGATTATGCTGGTTTAAAAATCTTTCTAACATATTCAAGGTTTTAATAATGAATGTATATAATTTTTAACCAAAGCAATTCTCACTTATATCAAACAGGAATATTTACGACTTCGTATACAAAACATAATAATGCATTAACCCCGACATTCGTATAATAACCTCATTTTAAGAAACCTTCTTTATTTATTCAAATTATATTTCGAGCTACACAAAGAAGAAAAAAAACATAAAACAACAATTCCCTTACACATAGATTTGTATTCTTCGGCGTGTCCCTTTCATTCTCGTGTCTTGGCAACGATACAATATAATAAATTACTAAGACTGTCTAACGAAGAGGCCCTATATCATGATATTATTTGTTGCATCACTCTGTTTTGAATTAGTGTAACTATCGGCATGTTTTTGTGCTCCCATGATTGATTGCCTCATTACTGTGAGTAATCCTCATCTTGTACTCGGTTATAATTCTCGTATATTTGCCTGTTATGTTTTGATGTTTATGCCTTGTTCTCTGTTATGTTCTTGGAAATAATTCATTTGGTAATGTTTGAGTAAATCGTGAATGGTAAAGATTTAGCGAAAAACATTATCGTATTTGTTAAAATGAAAAACTGTTAAGTAGAAATATATTTTTACTTTATATTTATTTATGTAGGATATTCTTTCATAAATTCTGAAATACATAGCCGTAGTTATTGCGTATAAATAAATAATAAATTATAACGAATTGTACAAAACATTGGTGTATGTGGTAGGGTAGCTAGGTACTAGGACTTTGTAGAAGCCCGGGCAGGTACCATCCACTTATCATATATGTTACCGCTAAACTGCAATATTGAGTATTGTTGCGTGGCGATTTGGGTGAGCCAGTGTAACTACAGGACCAAAGGACATAACATCTTAGTTTCCAAGATATGAGGAATGTTTAATCACTTACCATCAGGTAGCCCAACCACCTGACTATAACATAAAAAAATGTCTAGAGTATTATGGGACGTCACAGGGACGGTGTCAGGAATGGCTTTCATTTCTTATCGTGCCAATCTATATATGGTGACTGCTTATCATATAGCAATTTCATCTTTTGTCTTCACGTTTAACTTCAAATTGCACTGAACAATTTATAAATAAGAAGAATACGTTTAAATGGTTTGAGCAAATATGAAAACCATTATTAAACAATTTACACAAACAGTTCAGCGATTTGGTGAAATGATCAAACGAATAACGCTTCAAACTTCTTGATAATGTTTAATTACATCTACTCGTATTTCATATCGAGACTGTCGGCAGGTTTTGGATCGAAGCCAGGTCGGGTCGACTAAATGACTTAATTAAGCCTAAGTCGGCGACGCAATGTCGTTTTAGTAATAGCGATGGATTATTTGATAAAATGGAAACGTACATCGTGCTTGGAATTTCATAAATATGTACAAATCAATGAAGTTGAAATATTCGTTTCTACAATTTATACATACATAGGCTTGTAAATAAACATACAACCGTAACCGTAACAGCCTGTGAATGTCCCACTGCTGGGCTGCTGGGCTACCTTTTTTTTGAGGAGAAGGTTAGAAGTTTATTCCACCACGTTGCTCCAGTGCGGGTTGGTGGAATACACACGTGGCAGAATTTTAGTGAAATTAGACACATGCAGGTTTCCTTACGATATTTTCCTTCACCGAAAAGCACGAAATGAATTATTATCCCAAATTAAGCACATGAAAATTCAGTGGCTTGCCCGGGTTTGAACCTACGATCGTCGGTTAAGATTCACGCGTTCTTACCACTGGGCCATCACGGCTTCATACAAACTCTAGCGGAAATATAAATAAATAAAAATCGAGTTTCACCAAAATCTTACATAACAACGAAGTGTACATATATTATTATAAGTGCCATGCACAATCAATAGAGCGGCGGCGGAGAGAGGGTATGACGTCATAAGAGAGCGTTAAGCCGTTTGACGTCACGGCATACGAGTCAGCCTCTCTCTCAAAGCAAAGAAAATAGATGTTTCACATAAATAATTATGATAGAATATGTATGGCACACCACAGTTTTATAAAAAAATACTCGCAAAGCCCTTTTTTATGGAATTACTAATAATTCCTATTTACCCCTCCAATTAAGCGTACAGTGTGGGGTGTGGCGGCATTGCACTACACGTAATAATATGTTCGTTAAAATCTTTAACAGGTTGAAGCAATGAGTACTGAGAAGAAGGTCCGAGTCCGAGTAAAGCTGTATGATGATAAAACGGATATCTACAGCCAAGATATCGACATGTCCACTGGTGAAGGCGGCTTCATCGTACCAACTGTGATGGCTGACGCTCCATACGTGAACTTACAAGTATGTTGATTATTTAAGAATTATATATTTTTAATTTATTTAGAACATTTAATTTATTTAGAACTTTTAATTTATTTAGAACATGCTAGAACATGTCAAATTGGACATCTGAAAATGATTGGTTATATAAACCATCATTTACACCGTCAAAGTGATATGGTGCCTATACATATCATCATCATCATCTCAGCCGAAAGACGTCCACTACTGGACAAAGGCCTCTCCAAAGGATTTCCATTTTGGCCGATCATGCGCTGGCCGCATCCAACGGCTTAACGTGACTCTTTTTATGAAACAAAACCTAAAAAGATACGACTACAGAATATAACTACTACTATAATTTTGCAAGTATTCGTAAAAAAAAAGAATGAACATGTGCCTGAGGATCGCAGCCCATTTTGCCACACTGGTCCTACTATTACTGGACGGGAGGGAGGACTTCTATCCTCCTATTACTGGAGGGATATTGTACTCGATATCTTTTTTGGCTTTAAATTAATTTTATTAAGTTTAGGTTTGATCCAATTTAAACTTCTTTTTTTTTAAGTTAAAAATAAATGCTTTAATATGTACAGATATTATTATAAAATACAAAATTAAAATAAAAAGAACAAAATACACATACAAATTTAAAGAAAGAACACGCCGTCTAAAAGATTGTCCTGTGGCATTGTACCCAAGACGCTGGCACTATTGCCTCTCTACACCGCTAGACTCAGCTTTTGGGCTGTGTCGATGGGTCGATGGGACGTGTTCTTGTGTGAGATGCAACTTGCTTAGATACGCTGGCAGTATCTCATATCAAGAATACGTCTCGTAAAGCCAGTGCAGCCGCTGAAGCTGCTCAAATACTCAAGCACCGCAAATATTCACTTTTATCCAACGAATATGAATTTGCGGGGCTGGGTTTTGAGACATTCGGTCCATGGTCGTCCGATACAAAAAGAATCACAAAAGGCATTTCTAAGAAACTGGTCCACACTTATGGTGACCCAAGAGCTGGCGCTTATACAATTTAAACTAGAAGAAAAGAATGTTTTGTTTGTACAGTACGACAGAGTCATACCTACCTAAATTTAATATAAATTCTATATATTTTTTTTTACTGAACCTTAAAATAGGCATGAAAAACTTTTTTTTTATATTGTTGTAAAAATAAAGAAAAAATATTAGTAATTATTAAATAAAGATAAATTATATTAATGTAAAAAGTAAGAATATACATAAAATAAAAATAAAACAAAACACACCAAATACACAAAGTACAAACCTAGCGCTGACGTCACAGAACCGTTCCAAATCAACAAAGATGTATCACATTTCGCTACCAAGCTTGTATTCTCTTGAATCCCCTTTCATCTAAACCCGAAAAGTAATCAAAGTAATAAAATAAATTCCAGACTAGAAATTCAGTGTAATTTTAAAGTTTGGAATCGAATTGCGTCTATCGACCGCAATGTCACCAACAACTGTTTAATTCGGATCAGAGTTATCCCGATCACTCCACGTCCGAATTGGTCGTTCGCGCCTCCGACCTAATTTAGTTTAATCGCCTCATTAATGGGGCTTGGTGGGACTTGTGAAACTTCTATACCCCAGGATAGTAATCATAGTACCGACATGGAATACAAATGACGATATTTTCGGCCTTTACTCCGTTTACGTTAATCCTAACTAAAGCTGGGACGGTTAGCGCAGCGTTGATTTGGATTATATTTTGCGGTATATTGAAATTTTGATTGCGTTGTTTATTTTCATAACTAATTGATGACTAAATAAATAACAAATATTGTGCGTTAATAATAAATAATGATTCGTTATTCAAACCTCTTATATATAGTATTTTTTTCAAAAATCAATTAGTTCGATATTTAAAATTGTTTGTGTTCTATTTTATTTATTTTCTTTGCAGAATTTTGGTGTTGGTAACAATACAATTCAAATATAAAAAATGGCTTAAAATTAATTTATTTTGTTGATAATGTTTTTAAAAATGAGCACAATAGAATTGAAATAAATATGAAATAGAAAATTTTATTATGTGACAATTTGATCTGACGTCACTATTAATTACTGATTTTAAAACAATAATATTACTTTATTTCTATGCAATTCATCACTAAGAGAGAATAAATATTTACAAACACACACACATAATACACTTACATATCAAAATATATTTTCTTGAAGTTGAAATTTACAAGCACTTTTGCATAATTCATGAAGTCATTTACAAGAATAAATTAAACATAAAGCTACGGAATCGCAGATTTGAGATTCAGACTCAATATTATATTCGTACTTCATTGTTTATATACATTATAATAATTAATTTATATCTATTGTATAAAAATGAATTCGTTTGTAAACATGTTCATATATATCACAATCAAGCTCTTTATAATGAAGTCAATACTTATATAAAGATATTATTATTATTAAATAAAATATATATTTGCTCCTCATATAATACTCACACATACATCAAATCAAATAATCATTACAACAGTGCGAGTAAATGTGAGCGATTTGTAAATGATAAAATTTTAGTAATTCCTGCATTGAAAAGAATGGTATAATGTATAAGCGTAATAAATTCTTACAGACGAATTTTGTCTTTCATCCTCCTTAGCTATACAAAATACTAATGGCTCTTGAGGAATAAACAAGTAGACCGACAGTGAGATTTTGCATTTTATAATATTCATAAGGATAAAGACTGCAAAAATACTTAAGAGACTTAACATAAAGAAAATGATTTTATCTTTATCCTAAAACGCCTCAGGCGAAAAGTAACTAAATATGCAAATAGAAAATCATCGAAAAATTTACATCGAAACTTTTTAAATATGGCCTAGTGACGTGGTAACGAAATGCTATCTACAAAAGCAAAGGAATTCTAAATTTAAATTATTAATAAACATTCCTTATTCAATAAAAATCTTGAATATCGACATCGAAGCATCGATTAATACTCTAAATAGATCTCAATACGACTTTAAGGAGGGAATTACTTCCAAGTTTTAAATAAAAATGCATTATAAGCAATTTTAAAATCCATCTTCGTAACGTCACTGGAGGAAAGCAATTACTGAGTCGGGAGTGGTTATGACATAGTCATCATGCAAATACATCGCTGCCTGAACGGGATTGGCAATCCGGCTAAAGTGCTTTTAGACCTGATAACTATCTTATGAATTATTTCAATGAACGTGACATGACGAGACACACTGTTTGAAAGCACAATAAACATGTGATATACGGAGTTTTTGATTTTATACTTTGTAATGATTTGTGACTAACTAGCATAGCCTATATATCCTATTTGTCACGCCCATCAGTTTGGGCTTTGGGCCACCTGATCACAAATGATTAACCCTCATAGAAATTAACCATTCCTTGAGTACCATTACTTGGGAACTTCCAAAAAGTTATCTCCATTGTGCCTTTAGTTACGCCGACTTACATATCCTTTAAACGAGAACACAACAATACTAACGATAAGTATTTCTATATGGCTATAGAATATGGTAGTACCTATTCAGACGGGCTTACACAAAGCCTTACCACCAAGTAAAATATGAAAGGTTGATGAAAAAATACATATATATGTCAACTTACATGGTGATCGTTCTAACTGCGTCGAAGTCTGTTAATCTCAAATACAAATTGATGATGTTATATCATCATTTTTTATATATTACATAAGATGTAGAAGAGATGAAACCACCACGCTACTCTAAAGCTTAGTTAGATAAAGTTTCCTTCACCTTCAATGGATACTTCGTTTTACCCCGTAATATTGGGCTATTATTCAAATATACTAACTGATGGGTCATGGGAGGAAATTTAAACCTTATCATCAGCAAATATCGCATTATCACAATAAAAATCGTTAGAAGTATTTAAATATCTCATACATGATACATGACGTGAGGTTCAATATTATGTTTCGAAGTTAGCTATATTTATCAACTGTATGAGAATTTGTAGTCGCTTTGTGTTCATCTCAATTAGCATGGTTATTAGAAGTCGATCATAATAGTAAAGACGAGATTGGTTTCAATTACAGCGTTAATCTAGAGGACGGGTAACCAAGTTTCCCGGTTATTCGACGCCATTATGGCCTTACAACGGGTTTCCTTATCAGTAAAGTTCACACGTAAACATATAAAGATCAATATAAGGATGAACTACCTACATTGCATTATATATCTTATTATTGAAGGATAAGATATAGTTTACAAAAAAAAATAGTTTAGTATTAGTCTTAGTCAGTATTTTGAAAGTATATTCTTAGACGTTTTATACTAAAGCATACTGTTTAATGTTATCCAATTTGAAATTATGAAATTAAAATACTTATAATTTTATATAATTTGACTACATACTTTACTTGTTTGTTATGTTAGTGTTACAACAAAACTCATACCGAATATCATCAACTCATATATATTTTTATTCATTACATTTATCATAATTTTGAAATCATTAGTATTTTTCAAGTACGGTTCTTTGAACGATTTATAAATCTGAAATCGCTGAAGTTATTTTTGTAATTACTGATTCAAGTCTTTGCCAAGTTTCAGGCTGTAATTATTGACGTCGGGAATTGTAAGAGCTATTTACATTAATATTTATCAACTTCTATCCATCTCACGTATTCATTCAATTTATCCTTTATCTCTATCTAATCTCTAATATATCCTTATTATGTACAAGAGATACATAATTCATTACCGCTGTTCTTAATTTAAAAATGATATTTTTTTATTGGTGGTATTGGTGGTGGTGGCATTGTGTAAGCTCGTCTGGGTAGCTACCAACCACTCATCAGATATTCTATCGCAAAACAGCAGTAATTGGTATTGTTGTGTCCCGGTTTGAGTGAGCCAGTGTAATTACAGGGGACGTAACATCTTAGTTCCCAAGGTTGGTGGCGCATTGGTGATGTAAGCAATGGTTAACATTTCTTACAATGCCAACGTCTAAGGGCGTTAGTGACCACTTTCCATTTGCTCGTCCGCCTATCTATACTATAAAAAATGTAGTTTAAAAATTCTATAACGCAATTGTTATAGAACTTTCAAACTACATTTTTTTATGAATATTTATATGAAATCTAAGAAGGAGTATGCAAATTCTCTTAGTGCTATATAAATCTACTCGCTCCTTCTTATCTGAAAGATAATTTCCATTATTTATCGATATCGGTGATCGACTGTGATCGATCAGCCATGTTAAGCTCGCACTACCTGTAAGTTCTTCTCCTACCTTACTCTAGATCATGTAATTTGACAGGTATTAATCTATGGAATGACTTTCCATTTGGTATTCGCAATTCATCTTATTAATCATCTTTTGAAGTGAAAGTTGCAAATCATGGATGTCCTTTTAGAACATATTATGTGATTATTATTAATATATTTTATTTATTTGTTAGTAATTCGATTTATTCTCCTCTCAGTACTTCCAAGGGTTGGCTGGAAGAGATATCTACTCGAGATAAGTCCACCTTTGTGCACTTTTATTTGTTTATTCCTTGTACGATCGTTTGTGTGCAATAAATAAAATTGCAACAGCAACAATTGGGTATTTATGTATAAACATAAATACGTGGGCATACCCAGATGTACCGACGTACCTACCTAGACTTACGACAGACCCCTTGACCACTTAGTCATAGATAATCAATTTACTTCTTTGCCAACAAAACCAAAACAAAAACCTTGTACATTAATAAATTGTTACTAAAAAAATGGTTCTCCATTTTCCCTATAACTTCGTTTATATATTGTTACAATTACTCTCGTTGTTCATCCTGGTTCTTTTGTGAGTGTTTCTGAAAATACTCTTAGTATTTTATCGGCGTACATTTTTTTCAACGGGAACTTCCGGACCAAGCTCCATCGACCAGATAAATTATGCCAAGCCAGAGTCAAATAATCCCGCGCTCCATTAAATTCGTAGAAAGAGCACGCTTTTAAAAAAATTAGTATACTAATCTTGGTCTTAAGTAAAAGAGGATTAAGCTTTGGGATTTCTTAATAATTATGTTCTTGAATGATAATAATCAGATATATTTTTAGTGCTATTTTTACTGATTAGTAAATCTAGTTTTTGCCCACAACTAAACCACGTGTGAGGAGGCAAGGTTTTCCCTAACCAAAACTTAGAAAATAGTAAATTTGATCAATTTTTAAATATATAATAGGACGTCAGATAGGCATATGGATTCTAAGGAAACCATGCCATGGCTGGCAGCGTAAATAAATACGTCGGAAACTTAGAAGTTATATCCTTTTTGCCTTTAATTACACTGGCTCACTCAACCGTAAATCCGGACCATGGTAATACAAACTTATTTGTATTGGTAGAATAATCGCTGAGTATATCTACATAGACACAATAGTCGTGACGTAGATAGATTTAGTATAAATTAAATTGTTGATTTAGATATATTTTATTGGTTACTTAAATAACAAAATTAAATATAGTAGTCCTTAAGACTAATTTTATTCGTCGATCATCTAAAATCTCAAGTTAATGTTACAAAATTTTGGCAACGAAAATGTAAACACTCACTTGTAAAGTAAATCCATTATCGGATGGTCTTCGAACTTTTGAGAACGATCAAATAAGATGGTTACTATTAATATAACTTTCGATCGTCAACTCCGATAGCCGTTGGAGTCAAATTTTATTGATCGATTTTAAAACTCCATCAGCCTAATAGCCTTTTTGGTTCTCGAATATCGATCTAGGTTTGCGAACTTTTTCCTCTTATTTCTGAGAAGGTTACTTTAGTTAAAAGCACGATGAAATATTATCATTATCTTCCTTGCTATTGGTTGTTTTATTGTAGTTAGATTTAAAATATAAATTTTCAATGGAAGATTTCAGGCTTAACATTTTTTAATTTATATTATTAATTATTGTATCAATGTGGATCATATTTATTACAAAAAATTTGCTTGCTAGCTTTCCTCTTTATTTAAAAGTATTTGAAGAGTTTGTCGTCAAAATTTAACAAAACACACTTTTGATAAATTCAGACTAAACGTTACAGTACAAACAAAAGTTATTACATTTCAAATTCGTCACTTCCAATCCGAAATATTATTGGAAAATAACAAACTATGGTTTAGTTTTATCGTGACTAAGCCATGGAATCCAATTTGACGCTCGTCGGAAAACCGACCCGTGTCTCAAAGAGTTAGCTAAGCTGAAATTTAGTTGGAAATCAATTCATTTGGTGGATTTGCAGACTGCGGTCTAACCACGGGATCATTAATTGAAGTTGAAGATTCACTTTGGACGAACTAAGTTGTTTGTCTAATCAGTTAAATGGCTTGCATAAACATGAATTCGTTTTATAATTAAATATGAAAATTTAAATTAATTCATGTAATTGTAACAGCCTGTGTAAGTCCCACTGCTGGGCTATAGGCCTCCTCTCCTCTTTTTGAGGAGAAGGTTTGGAGCTTATTCCACCACGCTGCTCCAATGCGGGTTGGTGGAATTCACATGTGGCAGAATTTCAGAATTTAATTCATGTATATTTTGAAATTTATTCTAGTATTTTCTATTAAAATTATACTACGTTAAAAATAAATTATATCCACATACTTATTGTGAAAGTTTATTTATTTTATATTTCAATTTATTATTATTAAAAATCATATATACGATTTTATGACATTGTCAGGATGACATGTGATTATTTATTCATATAATTTCATTATAAAACATTGCATGACTTATCTTTCGAAATGGCATTTTATTTTTATAAAACCTTAAATAATCAACTAAAACAGTGAATTATTTGAACTTATATAAAAATTTAAAAAAATAATATAAACGAAAATGATATTTATTTACAATTGTAAGTTTAAAACTATTAATCAAAAAAATATTTTTTTTTACATACAATAGTATGGATATTCAAAAATACTTTTTAATCTAAGTGGAAAATAATACTATATTTTTATTCCGTTCAATGAAGATAGGTACAGAATTAGCAAAAGATGTTGTTGCGGTATTTGAAAACCATATACAGTACATAATATTATTATGTTTACATAAAATATATATGACATTACAAGATTATGAGTCAGAATTTCAATCAACAATTGGATGTTGGAATATTGAATTAAGAACCACGTGTTATATCCACGGAGCTATTAGTAAAAATTATAATCTAACAATATTCGAACTGATTATTTCATTCGATTTCGAATCTAATAGAAACACACTCAATAGATAACTTGAGTTGTGCGTTGGGATTAATACAATTACTTTCAAAGTGAAACTTTGTATTAAACATGATTTGAATTGTAATTAGGATCGACATACATACACGAGCTTGTGCTGGAAATCTATTTCAAGTAGGCAATGTATATGGAGGTAATTGTTAGACGATCCTTTGGGATAGTTTTCATTTACTGGAATAAAAAAAACTATGTTCGCACATGTTAAAGATCACCGCGCTAATTATCCAACTCGGAGCTGTGGTTCAGTACTTTGCTTATTTTATTTATCTTAGGCTTTAAGTTGTGACAACGGGATTCTGCGCCCTTATTTTACCGTTTTCACGTAGAAATTGTTTGAATGGTTAACATTTTTGAATTTATTGTGATGTCACCAAAATAAATAATAACACTTATATTTGTACGCTTAGAATAGTATCACAATGAAAATCACAAGAAATACTTTTTTTATATGGTTTCTAAAATGGTTGTTTGAATTAAATTTTGGCTTTTAGCTTTCTCTGAATCTGACAATTGCGAAACTTCTCGCCTCTTAATACGTATTAAGTACCATCCTCAATACAAAAGGAACATCAATGGAAGTTCTTTGAACATCTTACCTTTGATATAAAGAAGACCATCGGCCCTGATTCCAGAAATTGTTCTGCGGAATTTAGCGCACGAGTTATCTTATATACTAAATTGACAGGCAAACTTATCTTATATACTAAATCTGACAAAATCGCAAATTCATAGAAGCAAAAAGCTAAACCCATTCTATTTAGACAATTATCAACAAACTATTTGCAATCACCTCATTGCAGTCACCTTTTCATGTAATTATGTTAATATGCTGTATAATAATAATGCTGACCTTGGATATAAAGTAGAATATTAAACAGGGGTGAGTGTTAGTAAGCCAAATTAGAGTAATAAAACAACTTTGAATTGATTACAAAACACCAAACACTACTATAATTAAATTAATTTGTTTTGTACCCTCTATGACATTATCCGAGACATATACCATAATTCGGAATCAATAGTAAGGACCGCCGTTGGCGACACGCACCCTTTCCCGATCACAGTTGGTGTCCACCAAGGCTCGGCCCTGAGTCCTTTTCTGTTCAGTGTAGTGCTTGACGTTGTCACAGCGAAAGCCCATGAGCCGTCTCCCTGGCTCATGATGTATGCTGATGACATTGCACTGGTAGATGAGGACAAGCAGATATTGGAGCAAAAGGTGAACCAGTGGAAGGGTGTGCTAGCGAGGGGTGGTCTGATGCTAAATGTTGCGAAGACCGAGTATATGGCCTGTGGCAGTACGGACCCCGAACCCATAAAGATAGGCGGAGAATCCGTTATCAAGACGGAAAAATTTAAATACCTCGGGTCCGTACTGCACGAGTCTGGTACGATCGACCACGACGTCAGAGCTCGAATAAACGCAGCTTGGGCCAAATGGCGGGAAGTCACCGGGGTAATCTGTGATCGCAGGATACCGGTGAAATTAAAGGGCCTTGTGTACAAGTGCATCATCCGACCGGTCTTATTGTACGGCAGCGAGACGTGGCCAGCTCTCGCGAGACATGTTCAGCAACTTCACGTCGCGGAAATGAAGATGCTGCGGTGGATGTGTGGCGTTACGCGACTAGATCGTATTCGTAACGAGCACATCCGTGGTAGCCTTGGCGTTTGCGATGTAGCGGATAAGTTGCAGGAAAGCCGTCTCCGTTGGTTTGGTCACATTAGCCGCAGACCGCCAGACTACGTTGGGAACCGATGCCTGGACTTTGTTGTCGAAGGCCCTAGATCCCGCGGCAGGCCCAAGAAGCGCTGGCTCGATGTTGTGAGGGACGATATGAGAGAGCACGATCTCACTAAAGACGACGCTTTCGATCGGGCAAAGATGTAGGAAAGCGGACCCTGGCATTTCTAGGCCGGGAAAACGCTAGGAAGAAGAAGTTTTGTACCCTCTATGAAGAAATTACCTTAATAATAGTAAAAACCACAATAAAGCCCAATCCACGTAGAATAAGCTACATAAAAACGGAGACACGCTAAGGGATTTTATTTTAAGCTGCTTAAAGATGAGCATACATTAAAGGTGGACGAAAACTTGTCCACTTTTTGTCCCCTTTTTTGCCCATAGTTAGTAATAAATATAAACTCACGTCTTGGTCACTGTAATGATACTGGTTCGTTCGAAAATAACTGGTACGTGAATCACACAAACTGTTACTGCATTGCAACTGCACAAGTAGTAACTATACTGTTACCTAGTACCTTTATCCAGCAGTGGTCGGCGATAAGCTGATATATATAAACTAGTACTGTTAATAATATATAGCCCCGTTTTAATATAGTATTGTATGGATTGCTCGATACTAATCACGTCCAGCGCATGAGATGTTCGCAAGATAACCACAAGCAAGTTTGCTAAGTCAGGCTTTGCCAGACTAATTTCATTAATCTACGCTGATTGGATTTAGCTAGCTGAACGTTAAAATTACATTTCAAGCTCCCAATACGTTTTATAATACCTTAAATCGAGAATTACTAAATTAATTATTCAATTAATAACATAATTTAAAAATGATTGGAAAGAATATTTTCTTTTGACAGAATCTTATCTGTATATACTATGTTTGGTATTTTTAATAAATTATTCGGAGTTGGCTTGAAAGCTTGAAGTACTTAGGTTTCCATATTAATATGTTAGGAATACATTTGCTTAACTATTAAAAAAACAAATGAAATTGCTAGGCGCATTGTTTGTTGATGCCCATAATAATGAACGTACCAAAGCTTTGTCTGATTAATCTACCTGTAATACAAAGATACACGTTAAATTTACATTAGTAATTAAGATAAAATTTTTAATTTCAATAATAATTTTAATACAAAATGTAGGTCATTTTTTATAATATTATGTTATACCTTTAAAAATATATTTTTTTGTAAGCAAATAATTTTGTGACACTTAATTTAATAAAAAACAGAGTATAACAAAACTGAAAAAACCCAGACACAAGTGCCTGTGGACAGAGAATTGTAATTAAAATATATACATACTTGCGTAAGATATGAAAAAATAAAATATATTAATTTAATGAAAAAAACACATTAGGCAATATTATGCAATATGCACTAAATTGAGGAGCTTAAGTCTCAACAAGTTTACGGATAGACCGAATATCCTGCAAGCGTTTGCGGAGAGTTTAACTGCTTATGCAATAATTAATTCCAGACTCTACCTTAAATAATTTGCAATTCGCTAATGACCCCCCTTAAACTGATTTATTGCTGAAATTATAGCTTATTAATTCAATTTCGCGGGTTTATGGCTAATTTTTTAAGACATTTTATAAACTACCGCCATTTACGTCAAGAACCGAAAATTGTATTAATGTACTCGTATACCCTCTGATTATGTATAAAATTAGTGTTTTTACAATGTTAAATTTTAAACAACATAGCTGTATGTATGTAGTTACGATTCAAAAGGTTTGCCAAAGATTAAAATTTTATTATCCTTTGTTATGTTAACAAAATTAATAAAGAAAATGAATTTCAGTTCCGCAATACCACCTCTCTTGGCTCAGGACCAACAAACTGCAACATTTCGTTTCGCCGCCATGTTTTTAAATTTTAACATTTTTCGAGCCAAGAATTCATTCGCTTTTTTTGTAATCAAATTCTCAAAGAAATCGCTGGCTGATTGTAAGTTTCATAAGAATAAAAAACGAACAATAAAGATTTAAAAATAGAATCATGAAAAGTACCGATAAGTGAAGACTTATCATATGACGTCACAGAATTTTTAATCCATAATTTTACGCGTGTACAAGTTCAATAACCGGCTCAGTTATAAAACTGGTATTATGCTATTTCTGTAGAATAATGTGCAGATTTTACTCGTAAAACTACAATAGTTGTGTTTTATTGCTAGCGTATATAAAGTTTTCAACTTTACGTACGTCTGGAGCTTTAACATGGCAAGTTCGGTTCATAGTTGGCAAGCATACGAATATGTGTTTTCGAAAGGCGTAACTTTTCCTTGCATAATATTTAATGTTGTATATTCAAATCATAATTATCGATTTTCTTATATGGGATAGAGTCCATTACAAATGAGTAAGCGGGGCATTAAAATTAAATCAATATTTTCAACCAATTCAATGTATAAAATGTGCATAAAGTTTTAATAATTAACAAACCTTTGTGTTGAAGATACAAGATTAAATAATTAAAATAAATATAAATTATTTGAACAATGTAAACAATAGATATATGAACAATAGATGTAACATAGATCAATTCATTTATTAAAACAGTTATACTTTGTAGTTAATTAAATGAAAATGGATCCTAGTAATTATAATAATATGGCCTACTTAAAATAATTTATATAACCTCTATTTAACTTAAAAATGTATCACATACCAATGTACTTACACAAAGAACATGCCTTTTGAAATAAAATAAAAACGTAACAATATTTTTTCTAAGTAATATCATAGAAAAAACATTATATTGTTTATACAGCTTACTTTATATTTGATACCCAATTGTAGAACTTCAATTCAAGTTCTTAGTGACGAAAACTTAATCTATTTTTTTACAAGTATCAAATAAAAGTCCTCAACAAACAGGTTTTCATTAAATAACGACCAAGCAATCAATCTCTCACTGACTTGAACCCGTCCTGTGCTGATTAACTATCATTACATGGCGGCTAATCTCAACAAAGAGAAGCCAACTGTGCAGGATATTATACATATACTCGTATATCACAATTATATACTATATATTTATACAACAAATTGTTTGTGCGCGAACAAAGTTCTATTCTCTATTTAGGCTTTACGTACTTTCCGTTCAAGCTGCTAATGAGAATTTTCCGAGGAAATCCACTAAAAATTGTATTGACCTAATACGGGCCTTGAACTCAGAACCTCTGTAGCTTTAAAGATATAGCTATCTAATATACTAACGAGATTATCACATAGTATAGTATAGTATTATATACACTGACAAGTCTGAAAAACGCATTTTAAGTGCAGACTTACAGCACGATCCAATATGTATATTTTAATAAACAATATTATAAAAATAATCCGAGCGAAACTGTTCTCAACATTATGATGGAAAACAAACGTTATTGTATTAGAAACATTTTAATGCATAAGTGTATACACTGCATATACTGAAGCTTTGAATAACCAGTGTTGTATATACCCTTTGTGTAAATTGTACACAGGAATATTTCGAGCTTACGTTGAAAACATGTTGCACAGTGGCTTAAATATTGTTGCATAATTCCGATAGTTTACTGGCTGTTATACCATTGGGTAAAATATTATAAGAAAGACAATTTTTAACATTTGAAAACAATTTATTCACATTTGATTATTTAAGAAGTGTAGATTAACCGCTCAATAATAAACAGCTAAGAATACTATTACATTCAAAGTTTAACACAATTAAATTCTTCATTAACGAAGCTAAAGAAATACTTAAGTAAAACTCCAAATTTATCTCATTAGGCTGATGACACTCTGAAAACTTTCACAGAGCTTGCTGTGTTTTTAAAAACTGCACCCCTAGGAGTAAGGTTTAAAGATAACCAGATTAAGAGTGGACTTAGGCATAAGTCTGTTAATGATGCTATAAGAAGACCTCTCCCATGAAGGAAGGATCAGTTAATATGATAATTAAGTTAATAATGTCATTAAAAATATTTCGTTTTAAGCAAGATTTAAATTTTTTGTTGTAAATAATGAATATACTCTTTTGATTTAAGAATAAATGTACTACTGAGGTTCTAGTAGATTCTTATCAGTGATATTTTATTTATATTTCGAATTCGTTGATTAAAACGTTTACTATTCTATCCATACGTTGCAGGCAGTAATGTAGCTGACTTGAACAAATTATATTTAAATTTTGAATAGTTTTATTTTTTGTTGCTTATTGTTTAGTAAACTATCATGGGTAATTTTTAATACAAAATTTTGTGTCAGTAACATTTTTTTGATGATGGAAAATGTTGTCCTACGTTCCTATATTCCAATCTCTTGCATGTCTTTGGCGAATTATAAGCTATTATTCTGCTTAAGAAAATGTGAAGCTTAATTCCTACGCTGCTATTTGTCTTCGATATTTCTGTATGCAGATGTCGTACTTATCGCTGGATAAATTGCGATCATAAATGTAGTACTAGATCATAGAAGTCCTATTCTAAATTTAAATTCACGACGTACTCTATCTAGACTTTTAAATCAGCTGATTATTAATGTAACTAATATATCATTTTCTGACTCCAACGTATAACATCGTAACTATTAACAGTTTCACCTAAATGGCAGTGTTTGTATGTATCTAACGGTTTTGGACAGGACATATTATGGTACATAAGTGTGTGCAAACACAAGTGCTTTCTGAGGCACGAGCGTGTAAATGCTCCTGAACAAGGCCAACGAGGCATTCACACACACGACAGTACCGGCAATTAGATGAATATATTTCGGTTGCAATGTCTAATGAGCTTCTTTACCTATATGTGACCTTGAATATCCAAGTATTTTAGAGAGATATATAATGTAAGAAAAAGCGATGTACCCACATTTTTATGATTATGAGACCAGTTTGTCGTTATAATTGTCATATGCAATGGCAATATAATTAGAGATTTATAATTGTGAAAGAAAAACCGTGTTATTATTGCATTTAAATATGTGGTTACTGTGTAAAGTGATTTTAAATAAATTTTGAGATATTTGATGTTTCAAATTATTATCGGCGCTCTCAAGAAATTATTCACAATAAGCGTATATAACGTATTTTATTATTTTTTTTCAACAATTTAAAAACTTCGTGTTAGAAAACATCTTTATAAAAAAACCGGTCCCGTGCTATATTTATCATATTATTTATGTTGCCTAACTTTATTATATATTTAACAGCTCAAAGCGTTGTTTTAGTGTATATTGTTCAGTTAATTACATAAGTTTTTGTTAATTTAGTGCTTCAATTTCGATTCTTCTGCTCTGAATACCACAGATACCATATCTATGGTATTCAGAGCTTACACTATCGTGTTTATTTCCTATTTGAATATTTTTATAATGATCCAATCCTGAATATTTTTGTAACTATCCAATACTGGCACACAATTTGATTATAATAAATTATTAATTTTACAAATAAATTGATCACCGTTAAGTTTAGGTTAATGCATGACATATTCTGCTGTATATTGGTGTATTTCATGCACTACATGAAATCCTCATATCACCAGATATACACCGATAATAAACGCCCAAACCTTTATTTTTTGCATTATTGAATATTTTATGAAATTTTATACCGTAATTTTTTTTTACGATAAAGCGGACTTTGTTAAGAAATATTTTTAATCAACGATTCCCGCGACAATATATAGTTCAGTTAAAAAATACAATTTTGTAGCTTTTCGGCTTTTGCGTGTAATTGAAATACCTGCAGCGAAACAAAGTGAGACAAAATTTACTTTCGTTTATAAAAATAGTATTAGAAAAAATATATAAAATGATAATGCTTTGGTAGATCATTCATTACACTGATCAAATCAACTTCCAAGCGAAACCGATTCTATTCCAGATACGGGATTTTAGAACGTAAAGGAACAATAGAAAATCAATGAGGTGAAAATTATTCCCCCATGCATAATAGCCGAGGGTCTCGACGCAAAGAAAAAAAACAAGCTCGTTTTATCCACGAACAAAATAACTTAGTTGATAAGACTTCGGCTAATGAGTTAAGAATTTTCGCTAACTTCGTGAAATGTTTAATGTATTGAAATGCCTAATAACATTTTTTGCTGAAGTACTTTTAAAAATATATTTTTGTAAAAACATAACAGTATGACAAATGATTGGCTATCAAGCAGTGAATTGTGCTATCTTGGGTTCGAATCTCGAGTTGGATCAGTTGTTAGTCTATTTTCTGTCGATAAATTCTAAGCATTAGAATGGCGGTAAAAAATTGGCAACGTTACACTCCCGTGACTAGAAAATACAGCCCTGTGCCTGATTTCTTTCTTGTCTGGTATGAATAACTTCAAAATTTATTGTAGTTATTTTGTCAGCAATTAAACTTAAGTTATTTAAACATCTAATGAACTACGTGAACGTATGTTTTAGTTCTAGGCAAAGATTCTCTCATTCGCTATTTATCTCACAACGCCCCTCATTCGTGTGCAAATATATGTACATAATATAAGTTTGGCTTCGAGATTTGAATTTATGCCTCGGACATTCTAAATTAAAAAAATCAGTAACTACAATTATATATTCACTTAAGTTCTTAGTTATATATTTTATTATTAGCATGCTTATATTCAATCGGATTGTTCCAAGTCATCTGATAAAATGTTAGTATTAAATACATACAAACTTCGGGCTTTATATTATAGTTCAACTGACCACAATACAATTTCGTGCTCCCCTACCCAAAACAGATTTCTTTTGAAGTAGACTTCCAGTAAATTTGGCACGAAACCCGTTTGCTCCTATTTGCTTTGAAGAAAGATGAGCAACGCTTTTTCATATTCTGTCTCGGCTTCCTATTTTCAGCTGAAAAAAGTTATTGACCTAAAAAGGTTGAGGAAATTTCCATCTGATTTTGTAAAGCGATTTCTCATTTTTTTTTCGTTACTGTTAAATTATTTATTTCCTACTTAGATAATGAAATGAGAGGAACCGAGATAGCCCAATGGAAATAATACAAGATCGCGTATTCAAATCCGAATACCACCTTATTATCATGAATTTGTGTTTTTAATTCAATATCTCGTGTCAGGATAAAATGAAAACATCGTGAAGAAACCTGTATGTCTTAGATGTAAGTCTCTCCCATTGAAATATTGAGTAAACTTTCTTAAGTGTGGAAGAGACCTTTTTCCAGCGATGGGCATTTAAGAATATTTCCGTACTACTATAAAATGTTTCCAGGTATATCAAGTAAATTTTTAGACTTGATGATAATGGGGAGGCCTGTAAATATAAATATTGGTATGATAGCAATTCATCCTTAAGATGAAGATGGAAATGGGTTTCTATATTATGCAAGGGATATATTATGGTCTACTCTAAGCTATAAAATACAACACAGCTAAATAAAAAAATGAACCTCGGGCATGAAAAAGGATTCGATATTCCGACAAAAATTCTCGGCCTTGAACATATATACAAGTTAAGTATTGTTACATAATATTAATATTTGATAAAAAGCTTCTCTATAAATAAAACACAAAAAAAAGTAAAATGACACAACTACAAATTTAATTCAAAATATTTTAAAATTAATTGTATTTTAACAACATATATATTTATTAGAAACTAGTAGTTCGTCAATCAGGTTCTTGCCAGATATCAAAATATATTTTATATATATAAGTAGCTCCCGGGCTATTTTTTTATACTGAAACTTGGTAAAAATAATCTTTTGAATATGATAATAAAAACCCACTGAGTTTATCAGCAGCGTTTTTCTATTTTTGGTGATATTAATTAGACAGTCAATAAATAAACGTAATGCTTCTATGTTGAATAAACGATTTTAATATGAATTGTCATAATATTATTTATAATAATTGCTCTTATGTACATGTTTCATTTATTCTCTTTATTCTATATAAAGTCATAAGAAGCAAAAACAATTTTACCCATATATAATATAATAATAAACATTGTAAGCCAATATTTATAATATAACCCATTTTTGAATAAAATCTCTTGAAATCAATATCATATTATAAAGGAATGAAATAAAGCTGTCTTCAATAAAGAATACTTAGGAAAAATATATTTTCATACTGTAATTGGTCCTCTCGTTCAAGAGCCAATAAAAGCAGAAATAAAACATAATAAAACTCCGTATCAGTGGAAAGCACGCGACTTGAGGATAACCTTTAGATTTACTAGACTCCGAAATGTTTCAATACGAATGAGTGATAATATATTTCAATAATTGTTTTAATAAAACAACAGCATTGGTTAAGTTTGGACTATTTAAACGCCTCCCTGGTCTGGTGGCTGGATATCTGATATCATCAGCTGGGTCGGGCTACCAAAAGTTATTACGTTTTTCAGCCGAAAAATATCAATAGCAGCCCGGAGTTTAGTATTTGGAAGTGTGTATACTCTCGTGCCTCGTAAAGCACGTAAATCGGTTGCACCTACGCCTGAACTCTTTCCGGTCGTGTCGGATTGCCATACCATCGCATTATAAGAGTGAGGGACCGTAATAGAAAATAATCTAACACAATACAAAGTTTAAATTTGAAATTTATAAAGAACAGGCTACATTTCTAATGGCTTGTAATGATGGACTCGTCAGTGTTACTAGTCCAATTATTAACTTCCAATATTATTTGAATTTACAGTGTCGTTCGTTAATTAAAAAAATCGTTTCATTTTCACAGGCGGAGTTGGTGGCTGTTGAAGGCAAAGAAATAGAAACACACTACGTGCTGGCTCGTGAGCGAATTCGTCGTTGGAACTCGACGTCCAAGTGTTATCTTCTCGTCGAGAACTTGCCAACACCATTACAGGTATATAAATATAATTTATTATATTTGGGGTTAATTAGTATGTGGTCAATTTCAGCCATCGTCCATGGCACTGTAAAAATATAAATATAAGGTGTTATGTCTCTTGTACACTGGCTCGCTCACTATTCGAAACGGGATACAGCTGCAATACCCAGCATTGCTGTTTTGCATTAAAACAACTTGTATAAAAAGGGTTACTCTCTTTCTCCCTTCCCTTCCTCGTATTACTAAATATTTACACACAACTTTGTCATAGGCTGGTGGCATTGCAAGTGCAAGTGTGTGGTCGTCTTGTGGATGTCGACAAAGGTTGCTGGCAGCTGTCACTAGCGGTGGCCGTGCCGTCCACTGGGCAGCTGTTCCTGCACCCAATCCAAGTGACAACAATGATTTATGCCGCTTCAATTATACGTAAGTAAACTTCTGTTCAGCAAATGGGTTCGAACTATGTATATTACGTATTTTCCAAGGCATGGAGTTATAAAACTGCTAGTTACCTAACTTTGGGCTGCTAACGAGAATTTCAGAACAGGTAAACCCAATACATTTTTGAAGTGAAAAGTTCTTTACGCGAACTTTGCGCTCTTCCTGAGCAGTAGACAGTGAGTGTATCGGTGACACTAATTGGGTGTACTCGTCTATTTGAGTTCAAGTGCGTTCAAACGCGGTAGCACGGTGACGGTTTTCGGGTCAATGACGCTGACAGTGACGTTTACTGTCCAAACAAGGATTGTATCATCACAAGAATAATTTTATTTACTTAACTCAGAACAAATCCCGAGTCGGATATCTCGGGTTAAGACCTCCTCAATTTATTTGAGGAGAAGGCTTGGAGCTTATTTCACCACGCTGCTCCATTGCGGGTAGGTAGAATACACATGAAGCAGAATTGCAGTGAAATTAGACTAATACAGGTTTCCTCACGATGTTTTCCTTTACGAGAAAAATTATAAACACAAAAATTCAGTGCTTGTCCGGGTTTGAACTTACGATCATCGGTTAAGATTCACGCGTTTTAACCACAAGACCATCTCAGGTTATAATAAATTTTATCTCGTAAACAACCTCATAATTAGTTAATAGACTAACGAGGCAATTGAATGGTATGTCTCTATATTAGCTTATTCATAGCTTCGGTCGATATATTTGAATAAGCATTATTTGACGTTGTTATCTTTTGGCACACGCGTATATGTTGCTTACTTACGCAATTCACTAGTAGACATTATCAGCAATGGCTGGGCTGTAAACGGAGTTACTATTCCTGTACCCCGGACTGCCAACTTTGATAAGAAAAATAGCTTTTGTTAAGGCTTGACATCTTACATTCATAGAAGTGCATTTATTTATTTAAATAATTATTTAATATTTAAATTTAAAAAGTAAACCTTTTTTATTTTTGTTAAAGGATAATCTAGAAAATATATTTCCTTAACAAGATTGTCAAAGAAATATACTCTTGTATTGGGAAGAATATAACACTGCTTTGTCTTGCTTTCATTAGTAATTTATCGGTTGAGTCTTAAAATTATGTACAAATAATTCGAACAGTATATATTTATTCAATTATTCATTTGATTGTGAATTCGAATTTTAAAATTTAAAACAAAATTTTATTTTTAATTTAATAAAATATTCGATTTCATTAAGTGCCAAGGTAGCGAAAGAGATCCGACAGCCAATCAACGAAGAAAAAATAGGTCCATTATGCTTCATCAGGCGTCTATAAACAAAGAATGAATAGCATCTCGTAAAATTTTATTTTTATGAGGTTCGATAATTAGTCCCTGAAATTGCATTTTAAGAGCAATGGTCGCATAAAAAGACTATAAATAAACTGACATAATTAAGAGCCGGTACTTTACTAAAAAATTCTAGGTTATTCTGGCGAAGACCACACTATTTGAGATAAACATTATGTATAAAAATTTACTTAATTGAAGTTGGTGGACGAGCATATGGGCCACCTGATGGTAAGTGGTCACCTACGTTCTTAGACATTGGCATTGTAAGAAATGTTGCCCATCGCTTAAATCGCCAATGCGCCACCAACCTTGGGAACTACGATTTTATGTCCCTTGTGCCTATAATTACACTGGCTCACTCACCCTTCAACCCGGAACACAACAATACCAAGTATTGTTATTTTGCGGCAGAATGTCTGATGAGTGGGTGGTACCTACCCACAATATTAGCTATAGATCCTTCAGATCAGATAATTCCTATAGAATCTTTAATATTAAATGACAAATATAAAAGAAAAATTATTTTCGTCACAGTTGGATCAATGACATAGGAACAATGTAAAGAAACAATATATCTAATATAAAAAAGTGTCATAGCTAAGAATAAAAACACACGATACAAATAGTTATAAAAATATATAATAAATATATAATGTAACGTTAAGTAAGGCCTACTTATAAGCGCCACGGTAGCATGCGAAAGCGATCCCGTGGTGCTCCTCGTTAAGACGGAAAGGGTACCGCTGGTTTTTTAGTGGGTATTCCGATGTTCGGGGCGCACTCGGCGCCTTGGACACCGGCGAGCCCCACATACCTCCCCACTGTTCCCATGGGAGAAACGCGAAAGGCGTTTTTCCAGCGTTAAAAAAAGGCCTACTTAAAACGTTCTTTAACGAGTGATTCGTTAAGCAATTCTGTGTCTCCTTTCGAATAACAAACTAATAACTACCTCCACCACCAATCAAATTTATAAATGAGGCCGATTTTCAGCAACCGTTCGTTCCATTAAAGTTACAATAACGACAATATTAAGTGCAACAGTTGTGCGGTAAAATTGATGCACAGGATATTATCCACGATTATTAAATAAACGTTGGGATTTGTGAATTCCTGCTATATGGTTTGCATGGTAGGAATCGATAAAAAACTTTTTTGAATATAGAACGAAGCTGTGATTGATAAATATATTTACAAGCTTTATTTTAGGTTCGTTAGTATTGCACTTATTGAACTCTTCAAACGCTAACGTGGAGTTCCTTTTAATTACATTTTCATATTACCTTTATAAATAAAACACTATATTGAATGATATAAATATAATATTAAGTTAAATATAACTTATATTTCACTGGTAGGGCTTTGTGAAAGCTCGTCTGGGTACCACACACTCATCAGACATTCTACCGCAAAACAGCAGTGTTTGGTATTTTTGTGTTCCGGTTTGAATGGTGAGCCAGTGTAATTACAGGCACAAGGGACATAACATCTTAGTTCCCAAGGTTGGTGGCGCATTGGCGATGTAAGCAATGGTTAACATTTATTACAATGCCAATGTCTATGGGCCGAGATGGCCCAGGGGTAAGAACGCGTGAATCTTAACCGATAATCGTGGGTTCAAACCGGGCGAGCACCACTGAATTTTCATGTGCTTAATTTGTGATTATAATTCATCTCGTGCTTTACGGCGAAGGAAAACATCGTGAGGAAACCTGCATGTGTCTTATGACACTGAAATTCTGCCACATGTGTATTCCACCAACCCGCATTTAGAGCAGCGTGGTGGAATAAGCTCCAAACCTTCTCCTCAAAAAGAGTACAGGAGGCCTTTAGTCCAGCAATGGACCATTCACTATCAGGTGGACACTTACCATCAGGTGGGCCATATGCTCGTCCTACCTATTCTATAAAAAAAAGATAAATTTAAAATTACCAAAGTGCTTCTTGTCGTTTCTTTATATAACTGTATGTTGTTACTAGTTTAGTATTCTTTATAAATCAAGAACAGATAAAATAAACATTTGAAGTTTAATTAGTTTATAATAATGATTTGACCGTATTCGTCAAATTATACAAAGGAATCCATCCCACGACAGCTTTTTGAGTTACACACACATATAGACAAACGACATCGATATCGGCATCTGTACAGCTGGAGCTGTTTACGTTTATTTTAATACAAAAGTTAAAGCATGTTATTTGCGCTGGATATAATCTACCGACATAAAGAGTACTATAGATTAGATTGATTGATATCCAAGTTCATACTTATAGTAATTTGTGGTATTAGCTGTGGTATTGTCCTAGCTGAATGTGCGTACCGCAAACCCGTGTTTCCGGACCAATGACACGCTTTAATAGGATTAATTGAGTGTGAAATGCTAATTTATTTATTAATTTAAAATTACACTCCAATTCATCTTTAAAAAATAAAAATATAAACGATTTAGACGAGTTATTTATAATAGATATCTCACCAAACAGGGGCCAAATTTGGACATCAGAAAACTTATAACACGATATTGATAGTATTTATTGTATCATTTAGATTAAGAGATATTTGTAAATAAACAGTACATAACTGAATTTAGAATTGATAAATTATTCAAATTTGCATAGCTTTTTCATACAAACTTTTGTCTCCTTTATAATTTTTTTTTAACGCTGGTAACATAACGCGTTATCCCACGGGAACAGATGGGAGGGTATGTGGCTCGCCAGTGTTCAAGGCGCCGAGTGCGCCCCGACAATTGGAATACCCACTAAAAAACCAGCGGTACCATTTCCGTTTCAACGAGGATCGCCACGGAGTCGCTTGCGCATATTACCGTAATCCTCTTTATAAACTACCTCAGGGGTTAAATTCCCTCCTTCATTTTGTGATTTGATATATCAATCAGTTACGTTGGTTTTGGTTTGTTTTTTTCTTTTATTATATTATTCATATACTCTAACTGTTCTCATGTCATAATTATTATCTTCCTTTTATATATAAATGCACTTACGTGTTCCCTTACAAAACTTCTTTCACCAAAGGTTGTTTATGAGAGATCGCTATAAGTGATAAGGCCTTTGCGCAACATTGGTTGTTTGATTGTTTCCTATTACTATTATATTATTTTTATGTTGTGCAATAAATAAAAAATAAATTATCTCTACTAATATTATAAATGTAAAGCTTTCACGGCAAATCAACTGAACCGATTTCTATGAAGTTTGGTATGACGCAACCTTGAACCCAAAGAAAGGACATCGGCTACCCCAAACTCGCGAAACCGTGGACAAAAATTAATAAATCATATAACATAAATAAAAACCCTTACAAATATTAATTGTTGTAAAGTAGCTCTGACGTCATAAATTCATATTGGGCCAGTAAAAGTAATAAAACGAAAATATATTGTCCAATACGTCCGCGTCAGAACGGAAACAAGATTATGTGGATGATGTATGCGCCTCACGGGTCGTAGCCCGTACGATTGCACTCATTGTGTTCATATTGATGATTTATACATCGTTAGCGGACATCCATATAAAAGTACATAACTGGTTGGTGGTATATATATATGGATTCACTTGTTTGTCGAACTTTGGTATTCAATACGTGGCTATTCTTACTGATATTTTTAATGCGAAAGGGAGTATGTTAGTTGTACGCTTTCACGTCTTAGCTTCTCAATCAACCATCATGAAATTTTGCAAACACGCTGTCAGAAGTAGAGAAAATGATATAAGTTACTAAACATTTCCTCACCTCTCACATGCGAGTGAAGCCGCGGGCGTAAACTAGTATTACATAAAAATGATAACACGTTGATCATGTATACCTTGAACATTGATTTCTTTCAAGTAAACACGAATGAATTAGACTAATTTATATAAGAAAATGTATGTTCACATATTTTTAAGAAGCCATGCGCAAGTGAGAGGCGAATAAACGTGACGCAATTTTTAATTCCATTCTTTACTTGCACGAGGAGTGCGGTGGTCAATGCAATCGGATGAACGATATGTCTCAACTCAAAAATAATGTTCGTATCGGTTGACGTGGAATGAATTAATCGCCTATATAACCCATCCCGCTCCTTAGTCCAGCAATGAGAAATATACAGTCTGTTGTTTTTTAATTTATTTACAAATAACATATTAACCATCAATGTATAATAATATTATAAAGCGAAAGTAACCGTGTCTGTCTGTTACGCCGTTACCGTTAAACCTCTGAACCGATTTTAATGAAACTCTATAAGAAGCTAGAACCCCGAGGAGGGACAAAGGTAACGTTTTTATACCTAACACCAGCTTCATCTAACCTTTATCCTAACACGCGGGCAAAGACGTACGAAAATACTAGTACACTATATCGTAACATGAACCGCACTTAAGATAAATACAGCACCATCTTTACACGCGGACGAAGTCGTACGCAAATACTAGTACAATATATAGTAACATAAACCGCACTTAAAATAAATACGCTGTACTTATTTTAATGCAATATATTACAAATTATAAACAGATATTTATTAACATACTGTTTAATTTCAATGAAAATATCAAAAACAAAATTTATAGCTTTAATGTTTCAAGTTGAACAAAATTGGTTATTACTTTTTCGTATCTCAAAGAAACGCTTCCATACATTTAATCCAAAATTTCGTATCGAATAATTGTGTTCATCTTGTTATTATCTTGAATTATTCACTACGTGTTACGAGCGAAGCTGATGTCTTATTAGTAATTCTATTGAGATTCTTTATGTTATTCTTAAGAACTTCTTTTGATTGCTTAGGACTTTAACGTAGTATTCCATGTACATAAAATATTAAACTTTCGACTATTTTTTCAAGCGTTGAGAGAAAATGGAATTGCTTTGATCATGTCATGTCTGTTAAATTATTCTTCATTTCAATTTTCAAATTCAATTAATTTCTTCGAACAATATTCTGATAAAACTAAGTTCAATCCGAAAGAACACAACAAAGAGAGCAATTTTAGTCACGTGTATGTGTGTCTATTCCAAATTTTGTCCAATTCCGTGTAGCCGTTTTTGCGTGATCGTGTTACAAGATCCAAATTTTAATATTAGTAAGATGAATAGTTATGAAGAGGGTCGCGAACACGTAAAATTATACCTTAGTATTTATTAAATATTTAAACAAATTACAATTCTCTGAGGTATTAAATTTAATATCATAATTGTATGAGACAAAGTATTGCTTTGCTTTTAAGACTTTTTGACTTTGTAAATAATTTCTCGAGGCTTATCTGGTAAATTATGATATTCGGTAAAAACACTGAAATATTTATTTAATGTATAGAAGGGAGGACTTACTGTAAAATAATTATTATAATAATAATAGCAATAATATCCTGGGACATTATTTACACACGGCTATCTGATCCTAATACTAAGCAGAGCTTGTACTACGGAAACCAGACAACTGATATACTACATATACTACTTTTCTTTTTGTAAATACATACTTATATAGATAATTACACCCAGGCACACAAATATCTATCCTGGGTGGGAATCGAACCCACAACCTTCGGCGTAAAAGGCAAGTATCTACCAATCACGCCAACCGACTCGTCAATTATATTTCGATATTGTGTAAAGAATATAGTCACTCGTTATTGGAGGTGATAAATAGTATACGTATATTTTACCGTTAACTTAATATAATTATCAAAACAATCAGTTAAAAATGATTACGTTTGCGTCGAAGGTGATTTGACAAAATCGATTTCCAAACTAAAGATTGCTCCCACGCATAGAACTTTTATTTTTTATAGAACAGGAAGGCGGACCAGCATATGGGCCACCTGATGGTAAGTGGTCACCAAACACCCTTAGACATTGACACAGTAAGAAATGTTATCCATCGCTTACATCGCCAATGCGCCACCAACCTTGGGACCTAAGATGTTATGTCCTTTGTGCCTGTAATTACACTGGCTCACTCATCCTTCAAACCAGAACACAACAATACTAAGTACTGCTGTTTTGCGGTAGAATATCTGATGAGTGAGCGGTGCCTACCCAGACGAGCTTGCACAAAGCTCTACCACCAGTAAGTCTTTATATATCTTTTAATTGTTGTCAGTATATATTTATAGTAACAATTAGATAAACATATTGATTTATGAGTCAAACTCAAAAATATTTAAATACCCAATCTAATCCACATTCGATTTACAAAACATTAAAACCACGTTGTATTTTTAAGAATGAAGCCATATCCGATCTTTTATATACGGGATTATTTCATCAATAGCTCTTATTTCAATAGTAATAAAGACCATAATAGCCAAAAATGATACAGCATTCACAAAGCTTCCGAATTAACCTGAATCGAATTTACTGCGCGGTAATTATTCTTTGGGTCGCTCAATTTTCAATTCCCCAGCTTCCGCGTATAATTAAATGGACCGAATTTTTATCGAAGCTCTTATTAAGAGTAGCTATTTAATGACCTCGCCTTTTTTATTGACTCCACCAACTTATAAAGCTTCATCCAACTTATATTGTTGTATACTTCCGCCCAGCCTCGCCTACGTGTGGGGGGGAGGGTCTAGATGAAAAGCATTCCGTAATTATTTCTGTATCTATCTCTGTAAAATTTGTACAATCAACTATCTAGACTCAATCGTTTTGGCTGTTGATAGTCAGTCAAATAAAAGATTTGATATTACTATATTAATATTAACTTGAAATTAATTTCTGTTTAGATCACCAGATGGCAGATCTCTTTAGCTATTATATATATCTATTGTCTCAGACTCAATATTCTATTCAAAATACAAACAGTATGCGAACATCGTTAATAGAAAACAGTCACAATACAGGCATTATTCAATGATCTATCGACCTTTAAACTTTGCCCATTACGTCTGAAGCATGCCTATATATGTCTCTTTAACTTAAATTACTTTTGAAGTTTAAATGAATAGTTTCTTAATCGCGACATAAATGGAATTTAGTAAATGTCTTTTGCGTTTGTTGTTTTTTTTACATTTAATTATTATTTGTAATTTGAGATAGAAAGCTTAGCTTAACATTTTTTTAAAATAATTTTATTGTGGTAATAATAAATAGAAAATATAGTTAATCATAATAATGAAAAGTTACACAAGGCACGAATAACACGTCTATGAATAAAAATATGACTCCTGTATTTCTTATCGATGGCCAATTACACATTAAAGTTTTCTACTGTGCATGACCTAAAGATAAGCAATAGAAAAAAACGAAAGTGCTTCAACAATCTCATTAACCATTTTGAGATTTTTTTTTTCTTAGACTTCATTGTAATACATGATAATAATATCTTAATAAAACTTTACTGGGAATGAAATACTGTATAAAATTAATTATTTAAAGCCTTTACCGTCAGCCGCTTAAAAAAAAACATAAGGCCTTTTGAATTATCTTTTTAAAAATTTTATTTAAATGTAGTTACTTAAGAAAGAAATTTTACCGCAAAACAGCGGAACTTAGTATTGTTGTATTCCGGTTTGAACGGTGAGTGAGCCAGTATACATAAGTAACACAACACAAAAGCCCTTAATTAATTATCTTTATTACAGTTTTTTTCTTGTACTGATAATACAATATTTATTATGTAATACGGAATATATTTCTTATTTTTTGTTGCCAATAATCTTTCCGAGACGGACAAAAAGATGAAATGGCCCCGAGGGTAACGTACCCCCACATCTCATGAATTATGCTTTTCTTTCTAGGGATATATTTTGTTTGAAAGATTCGAGACATAGAATTTTCCGTAGTGTAAAGCGTAAACGTTTCAAATACAATGTAGCTCCTGTTTGGATAATTCAATTATAAAAGCTGAGAAAGTCCAATAGTTAGAAAACATAAATCTTAACCAAATACTGCAGGTTCATTTCCCGGTAAGCACCACGCAGTTTTCATATGCTTTATCAGTCTGTTCGGTAGATCCGAGATGTATAGTTTTCAGCAGTTTAATAGTTTTAGTTTGAAATAAATCGATGTTATATGATGCTTTGTGCAAGCCAGTCTGGGTAAGTACCACCCGCTCATCACATATTCTACCGCCATGCAGCAATACTTAGAATTGTTCTGTTCCGGTTGGAAGAGTGATTAAACAGTGTACAACACAAGATATAGCTTCTTACCAAGGTTGGTAGTGCATTGGCGATCTAAGGAATAGTTTACATTTCTCGCCAATGTCTATGGGCCAATATATACATATTTATAGGTGACATATACTAACAGGTGGCCCGATTGCCAGTCTGCCTTTAACATATGTATATGTAAATGTATATATTAAAAAAGTTTTTAGCTCCAAGAAACAAAACTCTACAAAGTATATTGTTAGCAAGGTATTTGAACTTCTTTGCTTAAAAGAGATCATTATTCTTTTTCAAGTTTTAAGTGAACTCTTTGACAATTTCACGACGATTGGCTTCATGATGTGTGAAACATGGCCATTAAACCCAATTATTCTACTAATTAGGTCTTTGTTTAGTATCACTATGAATACTACTTATTTTTACAAATCAGTATCAAAACGAAATAAGCTGAAATGACTGACCAAAAGGGCAAAAAATTATATAGAAAAAAAACAGAAGTAACAATTTTAATGATTCCATGAAGATACTTACGTTCCACTAAAAGCCGTAAATATAATTTACAAATTATAAACAACGTAGAAGCAATTGCCACGTAACAGCGTGTAAATTTCATACAACTGAACATTTATTTATTTAATTAATATGGTACACAAAACAGGTTGGCACAATAAATAAGTAAGATATATAATTATTCATCAGGTAAGAGCTATGTGACAACGCTCAACATTTTACACGTAGTTACTACACTACTTTTTACTAGTATACTTACAGTGATCTAATAGAAATAACTTAACTTATATAAAACATAACAATAGCAAACAGCAACATAGAACATACCAATTGTCAAGAAAAATATTCGAAGATTGAACTAAGTACCTACAAAAAACTAAGACAAACCAACACACAAATTAAAGAATAAAGGAGTTTAAAGATATTTAGAGTTTATGCCACTACGTTGCATCAGTGCAGGGTGGTGGACACCAACGTAGCGTCTATAAGCTTATTTATAATCAACGCTGAATTTGAATCTGCTATCATCAGTTAAAATTCCCGTATCCTAACCACTGAGCCACCTCGGCTTAAAACCACACAGATTCACTAAAACATATATAATAGTGAATTATTAACTACTCGTTATAATTAATTATTCGTTCGTATCTAAAGTATCGCCTTGCAACACATTGTTGTTGCACAAACAGCACAATGTCCCGTCGCGTTTCGAAACAATTTGTATCCTGTCAGCAAACGATACCCTTGAGGTCGAATTACATTGATTCATTAGTACGTACCATTTAAAGTGACACAGTTGATTAAATTTGTATGCGTTGAAATTTAATCTGTTTGCTTTATTACCCAACTTGTAATCTACAAGTTTCCGAACGCGGTTTCGTCCATGTGTGAGGAATGGGAAGGTTAGGTAATTTATATGTCTTTTATATCCCGAACATGTATTGCAAAATTTCATGATGATCGGTAAGTTGTTAAGACGTGATAGCATAATAATTAAATAAACTCACATTCTTATTTGAAATATACATAAAGCTCATGTTTTTTCCCAATATCACATCTCCTCAGAAGCCCGTGTCTTAATATGGATGGTTTACGCATTTCAAATTAAATAAACATTTACTTAAAATAATACAACTATAATTTAACGTTTCAATTATTTTATTCAAAATGCGGCTATGACAAGGTAATATATATATGTTGGTACTATATAAAAAACTGACAATGTGTGTTGAGCCGTATCGGCAAAGTGATAATCGATCAAGACTATTTCCAGGTCAATTAGTTTATCGAGCTCTAGTCGACGCTCGACAATACGCGTGCATTCGCTTCATGAAAAATAAAATGATAGCTCTGTATTATTTTTCATTTCACATGGTTTTATTACGTGAGAAAGAAATGGTTACAGAATTTTTAAAATTGAATTAATTAAGTAAAAATAAAAATTACGATCAAAAAGCCAGTGCAAATGTTAGATTTATCAAATAAAATTTAATTTTAAATATATTTTTGGAACATAATTAAAATGAATGAGTTCAACTTGCAAAAAAATAACAAGGTCCCACGTTGGGCGCCATTCCCTTACAAGATGATGTGACAGAGATAATCTGTCACAAAAGAATAATATGAGACAGCGTGACAATAATGTGAGAAAAAGATATATCATTACAATAAACTCACAACAAGAGATGAAAACGTTACACAAGCTGACGTACCATCGCTTTGTATGATGATTTGAACAAGACAATATTTTCGTCGTTATGACCGAATATCGTTTTAGTTCATTGATTTGTGTAAATATGATCGTGCAAAACTTCGTTAAGATAAGGATGAGCAGATTATTTTTGTGTACATAAAAAAGTCTTACCTGATAAGTAGGTAACCTATTTCTCAAAACATCTCTGTACAGCCTGGTACTGACTTGATATGCACTTTTAACCTAATTTTATCTCTTGTCATAGAACGTACGCTAACTAACTTACCTAGTACGTACATTCAACAGGGTTGTGTCTCTTGAAAGATTTTTAGCACAAAATAATCGTATGTATTTTTGTACATTCATAAATAAACTATTGTTTTTAAATAAATACGTCATATATATTTATAGATTTATATTAAAAAATAACGTGCTTTCTAAGATTTAATACATATTCTTGTAATATAAAGAATAGCTATCCTTCATTATCATATGAAATAGACTCGTATTATGAAATGTTCAAAAGAAATTTTGAGCTACTGCACCCCAACAATCTTTCAATTTCGTGAATTGGAAGATTGTTGGGATCAAGCCGTTCAAGGTACCGCCCATTTTAACACACAGTAAATATAATCATATGCAGTTTGTGATATATCTAATCACAACATGTCATTTTGAAAACGTACTGATATACATTTTTATTTGTCATTGGGGGAAATGCTATAGGTAAAAAATACTTATTAGAAATAATGAGGACGATAATTAAATTAAATGTTTTACATATAAATTCAGATATAAAATAATAATAATATAATAATCAGCTAGGTGAGATAGTTCTAATACGTTTGCGTTTCTGAACGAGATGAAGAGTAAAATTAATACCACGCGAGCAAACCCACGAATAAAAGCTCGTTCATCTACATATTGTTCAGGACGTAACCTAGTATATTACACAACACAAAACAAAACATAAAAAAAATATTTAAACGTACTTTTATAAAAGTTACTCCATACGCAACGATATCGCGCTACTTTAAATTTTATAGCGAAGGCTTTAGAATTCCACGCCGCCGCTTTAAATATACGTTACATTGTCAGAGCTTGCGATACTGTAACAAACATCGCATTGTTGGGGACCGGTCGAACGTCACTGACTGTTACAGCGTTATCCATTTTTCCTCGGGCGCCATGACAGCCGATACGGCCTCGTCACTCGCTTGTTATGTCATAACCGCTTTGTTTTGTGTTAGAAAATTTAGAATAATATTTCATAACGTAACCTTTCAGAATTTTATTTTTTATTGATACCTCGATAATAACGCTTTTCCTGTTTTAATTTCCGGAGTAATAAATAATATAATTAAGATGAGGAAAAAAAAACAACTAATACACTCAACTCATCAAAGAAACTAAGTGTGAGAAGAAAATTATAGTACGTTTATTAATAATGTTTACTTACCACGAACTAATCAAAGATTTTTTTAATAAATAAATCTGAGTAGGTCTTGGTCATTACATTATATTTTATGGTATTATATTTTTGTGTATAATTATTAAATGTAATGTTGTTATTAAAAATAAATTGCCTTTTCAGAAACTAAAATTGATTCATATATATATAACCCTACAATTTTAAAGAGTATATATTAACACACAAGGAAAAAGGAGGAATCGAGTGAATTTGGTCCTAATAAAATATACGTCCATTTGACCTCAGGTTTCCCGTGACAGCTGACATGGCGCCGGTCAGTTCACTGCTCGTCTACTATGTCACAGAGGCGGGTGAGCCTGTGAGTGACGTCGCTAGCTTTCACGTCCGACTCTTGCATAAGGAGGTGAGTCTTATGTCCTTAATGATAAGGTACAATATTGTATATTAAAATAACCTGATTTATATTCAGTGAATTTACCTAATGGTCTTTGACTGGTATACGATACAGTTGTATTTAATGGTTTTGTCGCTGCATATTTCTATATAATGCTTTCCATGTAATACGTCACGTAAAAAAAAGTTTTTTAAAGCAATAGGCAGTAAATATTCCGTAGAGAATTCACCACGAGCCTACAATGGTTTGGTAAATACACAAATGGCAGAATTTCACATGACACGAGCAGGTTTTTTTCGCGATGTTTTATATAACTATTAATGCATTTTTACTTTTAACTTTACCAATTAATCAACTTAAGTCGTTTGTTATGAAAGCTTAATAAATAAGGCATATTAACACAAGATTATATAGGTGATAAAAAGCGTGGAATTTGTAACTGTTGACTTTCTAGTAGGATTTGAAAAAGGTATATTTGATTAGTAATATACCCAAATAAAGCGCAAAAAAAATCAGCCCTTGATACCGCACTTGGACTTGCCATGTCGTTCATCACTTACGATTCACAAGTGTCTGTTATTTAGAATTTCATTTAAATGTATGTTCGTGTATTGAAAAAAAAAATTAAAACTTCGTTACATCGAATGCATTGTACATTGTAGTATTTTTAATCTCTCATTCTTATTAATTGGTTTAGAAGAAGTTAATTGAATTTCTCTGCCTCGTACGGATGTACTTGAGCTACGTACGCAGTCTTATTATCTGCTCACTCGACCTATTTGTTCTATGCAACCCAGATCGCTGTCGATAACATACCCCATCAATACTTAATTAAAGTATTGATGTATTCAATCATTACGAATAGTAACTATAATGTAGGCAAAATTATTTGTGAAAAGTGACAATCACGATTGTGTCATAAAATCGGAGAAAATAAAAAGGATTTATTATATTATCATCTTTACTGCTAAATGAAATAAAGTCATAAATTGCCTGTACATATATTCCTCGTATTAAACAGGGTTGGATTAAAATATGAAGAAAACAAATAGCGACATTCTCTCCCTCCGATTGTGGAATTAAAATGTTGCGGTTTTTGCTGCGGAATGTATTTTTGTGTGAAATTGTTTGGAAAATTTGGCACAAGAGAAATTTTGTTTGCTGTGTAGTTTAGAAATATGCGTATAAATATGAAGACATTTATATTATTCGTTGTATATTTGACCTGACGTATTACAATAACAATTAGATTTTTTTTAAATTTTTTTTTGTTTTGTTTTTAAACGAAATCGTTATTTATAATATTACTCTCGAATTTGAGCTCCTTTCGTTTGTTTTAATGAGCTTCATGCATTAAACTTATAGAAGCGTAATTTATTATAATAATAATTTATAAATAAAATTAAAAAAAAAAACAAATCAATCATGCGATAACGCGTTTCGAGTTATATTATTATTTATTCTCAAGATATGCACACACACATATATCCTTCAAGTAACTACTCGTAAGGA
This sequence comes from Nymphalis urticae, assembly GCA_905147175.2. Taxonomy (NCBI): domain Eukaryota; kingdom Metazoa; phylum Arthropoda; class Insecta; order Lepidoptera; family Nymphalidae; genus Nymphalis; species Nymphalis urticae. The sequence continues at coordinate 3,322,977 of LR989995.1, read as the reverse complement.
CAATGATAATAATCTTTCAATCGGTTAAATTGATATTAAATAAGACAGAGAATTCAATTGTAGCTCTCACCAGTAACAAATCGTGCCTCATTAAGCTGCCTGTTCATTGAATCCGGCGATAGTTGCTAGCTAATTGTTTGATTGTCTAGAAACAAGAATTAATGTCAATTTGCTTGAGTATCCATGAAACAAAGACCGTTGATAATGGCTTATCGTAACGTAATCTTGGGACATTAAAATTTAGGAACCAAACCACTGTTGAGGACATCAAAAAGACATGAAAAACAGAACTTCCTTATCAATCAGTCAAGCAATTAAGAACTCGAATAAACTTTGAATAATAAAGGTCTAATCTCATATCTAAGTATCTAATAAAATATATTAATGAAGCTAATAGGAAACACAGGACATTTCATATTTTAAGTCCCAGTCAAATATATTTTCAAATAAAAAATTGTATTAATAAATAACTCATTGAAATTATAAGACGTTTATACTGATTGGAAATGGGCATCATTACAAAGACTATATTTTTTACCCGTTATCTTTTACACTTGAAACTAAAAGATGTAATTACTTAAGCGATTACGTAAAATTTATCAGACGAAACGGCCTTTCCGAATACGCCCGCTAGAAGTGCTATTAGTACTAATTAAAGGGGACATTCCAATTAATTTTCATCCCGAACATTTTATTAACATTGTCTGTTTAGTACTGGGATTTGTGTTTTAGTGGAATTTAAAATGTTGATTTCGGAAGAACGGTTTTTTTTTATTAAAAACCTGGAACTTGGAATGTTTGTTTTTTTGGAAAATCACACATTCAAGAACCACTTCCACTTATCCTATAAAATTGAATTTTTAGATGTTGGTCAGTTTCGATAACAATGTATTTTCCTGCAAAGCGTGACCTGGTTCTATAACTAGGATTGACTCCAGTCCAGTTCCAAAAAGAACTCCTCAACGGTTGACAGTATAGACATGAAATTTAGTATAAATGCTTAATTATGATTGTCCGCTCTAAGTTTCACCATGACATGACTGCTGCACTCAGGCATCCGAGTAGTAAATTAACAACAACAGTAACAATAGTAATTAACAGGCAAGCAACAATACAACAATATTGCCTTAAATGAACACACTTAGAAACAAGATTAAAAAAATATATTCAAAACAAGATTTTTAAAAAGATAAAATAACAAGTAAATAAATCTCATCATTATATATTATAGAAAAGTATTGAAATTGTAATGAGAAAATAAATAGAACCTACAAATTTCATGCAAAAAGTTTTTATTATTTAATAACCGTTAAAATCCGATATTTAACGATGACAACTAGAATTAAAGAATAGATTTACGTAAAATACTACGAAATTTCTAAATGTCAACACTACACTAATTAGGCAATGTAAGCGTTGATCCAATTACACGGTAAATGAATTTATATAAAGACTACTAAGGATTTCTCCTTAGTTTAAATTCAGAGTATCTTCGAAAAAAAAAATTAGCTATTTTTAAATTAGCTAGCTCGATTCATAAAGCTAGCCATCAAATTTGATTTCTTTTAGTTTAACGGCGGTCATTTATAAATAATATCTATTTCCTATGTCTATTTTTTAAATATAGTCAAGCTTTAATTGCTTCACGTATATACTTAATTTTGTTAGGTCAGGTTGCTGAATTATTTTAATGATGGAAAATTAAACATTATATGATAGTATTACCTTTAAAGTAATTGGTCTTTTTTATTGAAAATAAGTAAGTCGATTGGCAAACGGGTTTTCAGGTAAGTGATAATCAACGCTAATATACATTAGCATGGTTGGATATATTAGGCTCCCTCCCTCGACTATCGTCAACCTCCTCTGCCTGCGGTGCATCCTTCAGTACAACGAAAGAGACCCTTACGACCGAAATCGCGGTCACCAACCCACCTGTCAAGCGATATATACATATATATAAATTTATATACAAATATTAATTTGCATCTCATAAATGAATTTACTAATCCTAAACCTATATTCAGGTAGTGGTAGCGGTAGAAGAACGACGCTGGTGGTATCCGAGAGCAGCTCTACAGTTACGAGTGTTAGCTCCTACTGATTCCTTGATGTGCTTAATCGGCGCCCGAGCACCTCCGGACTCACGTTTCGACGTCCATCAAACGTAAGTAATAGCTTTTTTTAATTCGTTAAAAGGGGTCACTTTAAATAGTAGCCATTGTGTTAATCCCAAAAAGTCTCTAAGGCTGGAATTTGAGTTTGTATAAGTTGAAATAACCATGAAAAAAAATATAATATTATAAATTAATTTAATCGATTTTCACGTCAATGATCGAAACGGATGCTTTACGGATGCGGAGCGGATGAAACTGCGAATTGCCTCTAATTATATGATATTATATAATAAAACCTTATCCGAAACGCAGTGTATCTTCTAGCATTAGTTTTATGTAAATTGGCTTAGTATTTTTTTCATTTAGTCATTAAAAACTCCTCATTTAAGATTATAGACTAATATCAAGTTTGTGTGTGTTATTTATTTGAGTACTATTTCAATAGATGTAGTACCGCTTTCATGAATTACTGTTTAGCCTGGTAGTGTATTAGCATTAAGTATTTTGTACCAAGTACAATTATATTATACCAAGTACCAAATGTTCTTTTTTTTTTCTTTTTTTTTTAAATTAATAAACGTATTGACTTTATATAAAAGTTGCTATTCTTATCAAATTGGCGATGAGAAAATCACAGGCTTGAAGTAGGTTCTTCCTTATTTCGAGCATAGTTAGGGAAAAAAAATAAAAATATAATTCCTTGAAAGATGAAGCACTGCAAGTATTCTTAAAAAGCTGTGTAATTCCAATTGACCTACCTTCTTCACTACGCCTACGTATTCAAATATTTTTCATTGAAAATCTACCAATTAATTATGATCAAGTTTTATCCAGTTGAATCCAGTTTGAACATATTTACTTTCTCAATTAAATATATCATAACTACGCCTAGTCAGGACGTCTAATATCTGGTAATCTGCAAACGTGTTATTGTTCTGTTTAAAAAAAAGTTTGTTTTTTTTTCAAGATCGAAAATATAATTACTTTTATAGCCTCATTTTTATTATTATAAAATAGCAAACGGTTATCATTTTGTAAGTGACACAAATCGCGAGTAACGGGACTTTAATACACTTTAGTAAATATATTTTCGGCGATGAAGTATTTTTTTCATGACGTCTATTTAATTCCCCGTATGATAAAAATATTTTCGTCGTAAATATAATCAAGACAATTTCTTAAGCACCAATCCCATTAGACGCAATTTTGTTTATTAATTATTTTTTTCCTTATAAATGAAAAAGGTAATAATTGTTATTATACTACAGTTAAAGCATTTTCAGAACATCGTAGTGGACTTTGTGCACATAAAAACATTTACCTAACTTTCTCCTTTTAACTACCTTTTAACTTTTCAGTAACTGGTACTGTAGTAAGTACGGTACGGTAAGTACTGGTATCGTACATGTTCGTCAGCTTATAGGTTTTACCAAGTTTTAGACGCATATATAATATATGGAAAATCCTTGAGCAAAACGATGTGATAGAATAATAAATAATACTCTTTAATAAAACCTTTCCCAAGTGGCTCATTTATGGTCTATTTATTATCATATAATATAGATTTAATTTGTAATATAGATAGCTAAGCGAACCTATTGACAGTTCTTTTAACAAAGAAATATATTATTTGCATTAGTACTTATAATTAAATCTTAGTGCAAATAACTCATGCATTCTTAACAAAAAATCACAATATGTTGGGAAATAATGTGCTTATTATATAATCACCAAAAGCATTCCTATAGACTTGGAAATACGGGCATGTACTAAAAAAAAACATAAATCTAATAAAAAATGGTGGCAGGGCTTTGTGCAAGCTCGTCTGGGTAGGTACCACCCACTCATCAGATATTCTACCGCAAACAGCAACAGCAGTACTTGGTATTGTTGTGTTCCGGTTTGAAGGATGAGTGAGCCAGTGTAATTACAGGCACAAGGGACATAAATCTTAGGTCCCAAGGTTGGTGGCGCATTGGCGATATAAGCGACGGTTAACATTTCTTACAGTGCCAATGTCTAAGGGCGTTTGGTAACCACTTACCATCAGTTGGCCCATATGCTCGTCCGCCTTCCTATTCTATAAAAAAAAAACCTTTATAGGCGCTACCAAAATTAAAGTGTGGCTAGTTAACGGAACAGTAATATATATATTTTAATTAAAAATGGCTTTTAATCTAAGATCAGAGTAGTTTATTTATTTAACAAAAAAATTTGTATTCACCACAACCATTTGTGATAATAAAAAAAGATCTTAATAAGACCATTTTTTATTTAAAATTATGTCGCACGTGTTATAATTTATTATTAACTATAAAAAACGCACCAAAAAGATAAAACAGTATCTTTTATGCGTTGAAAGCTTCCAATTTCCTATTTTATGAGGAAGTTTTGATTTAACTTCCAACATACTTACTCATAACCATGTAGTGGGTACGTGTGTGTACGTGCACATTTATAGTTTTTGCCTTCAATTGTGAACGAAAATTTGTATAAACCTTGCCGTAACAGCCTCTAAATGCTGGGCTAAAGGCCTCCTCTCCAATTTGAGGAGAAGGTTTGGAGCTTATTCCACCACGCTGTTCCAATGCGGGTTGGTGGAATACACATGTGGCAGAATTTCAGTGAAATTAGATTACATGCAGGTTTCCTCACGATGTTTTCCTTCACCGTAATGCACGAGATGAATTATAATCACAAATTAAGCACATGAAAATTCAGTGGTGCTTGCCCGGGTTTGAACCCACGATCATCGGTTAAGATTCACGCGTTCTTACCACTGGGCCATCTCGGCTTTTTTAAACCTTGAATGTTTAACTACTCTAAGGTTTACTGTGTCTCTAATTACTAAGATAAATTGAAGAGCTTAGTACTCTTAGTAACTTATATCCCTCTTCAAGCTTATTAGGAACAACCAGAAACCGTTAACATTAAGTGTGTGCAACAATAGTCCAAAGCGTTAGGAATCGAACCCAAGCTTTTCAAATTCTTAATTAACGCACCACTCTTCTATTAAGGCTTTTATATAATCAACTAGCTACAATTTTCGACGGGATCCAACGAAAATTCATGAGTACAATAATATTCATTTACGTTGAGAGCAAAATTCGACTACACCAATGGATTAATTAACTACGAGGCTTAACGAAGTCGTTTTTCTTAAATTAAATTATTATTTTAATAAAATTTATGTAAAGTAGCCCGTATATGTCCCACTGCTGGGTTGAGCCTCCTCCAGTCAATCTCGCAATGACCGGACGGATTTTGATGATATTTGCTATAGAGATTGCTTATATCCCCGATCTTACATATATATATCTTACTCGACCCTCTCACACGTGTACTGAAACTAAAATATATAAAACTAATACAATTTCAAATTACTATATACATAATATTATATAATCAAAGTGTATATTAATTATGTTAGTATTTAACAATAATAGCAAGTAAAGACGAGCTTAATATAATATATTTGACATCACGTTAGTATCGATTCTCAGTTAATCATTCGGAAATCCTTCACAAAGAGCCGATCATTTATCAACTAGTGCGAAAATAACACGTCAAAGGGTGGTAGATTGATATTTTTTTTAGTTGATAGATTGATCTTTATGTATAATAAATGTACAAGGTAGCCGCATGTTCATCAAATATATCCAATATTAAAGAGTAATATGGCAACTTATAATTAAGTTGTATGTAAAAATTTAAAAGCAATGAAAAGTGCCTATATATCTCGTTAATGGTCTAAGAATCGTTATCCACTATGCTACTTCATTGTGGATACGCACACATTTGGCAGATTTTCATTCGGCCCACGCAAGTTTTGTTATGTTTTCCCTTACCAAGAAAGACGAGATTTATCATAAGCACAAATAAAGCACGAGAAAATTCTGCGTTTGAACTCATAATTTTAAAATACTTTGGCTTTTAAAAAATGTTTTTTTTTTTATATTCGTATGTCTAGATACTTTTTAAATGTTTTGTTCTTGCACAAAATTATATAAATGTTCCATGTTTTGTCAAATTTATAAAGTAACCTTAAAATCCTTAGAGAGCGATGTCGGTTATTGTTGTTAGTTGTCCTTTTAACTTACAAAATATTTTATCAAACTTAAGCAAGTTTATTAAAAATACGATACAACTGGGTAATCAATTTTGACATGGTTAAATAGTTAATGATTGATTTATTGATTTCTATTTACAGGCTGCCCTGCGGCAGTGAGTTCGATTAATTTATAATGTCGATATAAGCACATGCTTATGGAATTATAAATGCATTATCAAAAATAATTTACACTAACTAACAAAATGCATGATGTATGCAAATTCCTATATATTTATATATTTCATTTTTATTTCAATAATCTCTCAATTAATCTCCTTTTACCCTCTTGAATTTTATTTTTTAAAACTCGTCACAGTGTGATGTATGTAGCGTTACTAACAATTGGGTAAACATGTTGTATTGACTTTCAATAAAAAAATTACCTACTCAGAATGTTTAGCCATATAGCCATGAAGAGATTTTTGTTACTATAGAAATTTTGCTGAATTTTTAATCTATGATCTGTTTTTATCTAACAATTTTTTCAATTTTCCATTAGTTCCAACGATCATGAAGAGCAGCCTGGTCCAGAATTTGTGTCAGCGGGGGTATCGCTATTCGTTGGCGGTGGAGCTTGTGGTGGTGGCGTCCTCTACCGACAGAAAACTACACCTGCACCGCAAGCACCAGCTCACCTTGTTCCTCCAGCTACCCATGATAGATTGTGGATGTGGAAATGTTTCAACTATACGTAAGTATGATCTTTAAATTTTTGGTAAAATAGAAATATTTCACTGGATAAATTTGAAGTGATGTTTAAAAATGCTTACATATAGGATATGCTTATAAATCCATAATCGGCTCATCTGCTGGATGTAACTTATACGTTTTCCTAAATGACAAACTGCCCTGTCCATTGGACAGGAATGTTTTCATTGAACCAAATGAAAAAGCTATGTGACGTTTTGACAAAATTATGGTCTATCGGGATGGAGCAGAATCCAGTAATCCTCTGTATATACATTGAAAGATAGCATTTTTTCAAGTTTATGTGTCATAGAACTCTTTGGAGTAGCTCATCAGTCAAATTAAATATACAAACAAATCTTACTTAAATATATTAAGTAAAACGAGGATGATGAGTAAAACATTCTAAATGAGAATAAAAACAGAAAACCATAATAAAGTAATAATGTATTGTGGCGTATATTGCAAAAATTATTATCATAAACCTACCGAGCATCCCGTCCTACGATTTTTTTTCTTAAATTAAGATCCTCTTTAAAATAAATAAATGAAACCTGAACTGTAACATTGAGATGATTAATATAATTACCGACTTTTAATTAAAAGTAACATAATATCCGTTATTAATCTTAAAACAATGGCATCAGCGGCGATTTAACTCGACAAAAACATTTTCATATCAAGTTCATTATTTCGACCATGTCAGTTAAATCCGTCAAATTGGTTCCCTGATATTGTTTTTCGATAAAATCATTTCATTGTGCAGTTTAATTATCATATAGTACTGGATTGGCGTGTAACATGCTTGTACCAAATTATCGTAATATCGTGTTTAACAATATCCACAATGGCGTGTATGTTGATCGTGTTTTCTATAAAATAGGGTAATATATTTTGAATAATTTGTTCATAATATGTTTTACTAAAACAATATGATTCGTAATATAAATAATTATTGTTTATAAAACATGAAGTTCTTGTTTTAATAAATAATAATTGTGTATTATTTTCGAAAAAATAGTATGTACATATCGAAACGTTACTAGCTTCACATTCGCGTAACATAATGTAGCGATTCAAAACTGATTATAAAGGCCTTTTATTTTCATAAAAAACGCATTTAACGTTTTGTTCCACGTGAATTGGGGGTTATGTGGGATTCGCTGGTGCTTAGAGCGTCTAGCTTGCGCCGAAATACCAATATTAAAATAAAAAGACGAACGTCTTATCGGGGGGCGTCACGGGATCCCTTGCGCATAACAAAACGTGCTTATATAAGTCTACTTTAATAATGAATATTTCGATTATATATCGTGATGTGATTCGATTATATGATCCATAATAATCGTATCTTTTTTGAGTATTTATTAACTTTATGAACCAGAAACATTAACAAGAATAAATAATCTTCAGTTACCATCTTCGCAATCAATACACCAAAAAAAAAACACTGATTTGGAAAATAGAATACTTGTGATATAGCTTATCATACTATTTAATTTTAAGCCTGTGTATAAACAATAATTTCAAGTCATATTATTGATACTATCAACAATAATTTGACTAATTATGATTATAAAAATGTTTTTCAATGTAAGATGTTAAGTGAAATACATTTCTTCATTTCTTCAGGAACCAATTATCAACTGATGGAGTAACAATCGCAGCGCCATCAGAAGCTGGTCGATGGTCGCTTTGGGCGCTGTCGCTATCGAACCGTGGTCTTCGCTTCTCAGCTCCGAGAACTATTAATGTCTTCCGGCCGATTCAGCTTGACTTCTCACTCCCCTCGGCGCTAAAGGTCGGCGAGACGGTGGAAGTCGACGTGAAAATTACCAACAACATCAATAATTGCATGGATGTAAGTAGAATAAATAAATATATAAAATTCTTTTAATATCCTTCAATCAATACTATTAATATTATAACGACAAATATTGATTGAAGAAACTTCGTTCTAAAAACACATTAAATACTAATATCAACGTCAAGTCTGCTTCGGTTTCCATTGTAGATTTTCACAATTATAAAATTTTTTGGCATTTTAGTTTTTCACTCGAAAATTTTATTAGTTATATATTATTTTATAAGCCGTGGACAATACTCCTTACTATGGATATCAAACATATTTAAACTTACATTTATTTATGATATCAATCACATTTAAAATAATGAAACTGATATATAATTACATTTATTATGTATAAATACACATAATATTAATTTTTAATGAGATTCATTTGTTCTTGCTTTGGCGTTTTTTAATTAGTATGTAAAAAATATTATTAAATGTAATAACTATAAAATTAAACTACTAATTTATATTCCTAGCTTATATTCCTAAGCGTAATGTGTGCAACAGAGTTGAAAATAGCCTGAGAGTGAGATGGCATGATGTCAGCTGTCAATCTTTTCTTTATTGACATTTATTGTATATTTTCTATCATATTTTGTTAACGATAACACGAAGTAAATATAATAAAACTGAAATATCAATTTGCTTACATTTAAAATATAATATGAGCCTGTAAGGACAATAATGTTGTGGAACAAATTGTATTTATTTAGGACGCTCCCTAACAAACGCTATATCATATTATTTGCGTTACGTGGAATTGTATCTATACAAATTAATTTGTTGTTCGTTACTGCGTCGAAGAAATTGTTTGTAGGAATTTGAACTTTAATTAGTTAGATTTAGGTTGGTTTACCGTTGCAACTGTTGCAAGAATACCTATTATTATTTTGGTATTGCTGCACCATGTTTCGGCGGTATATTTGCAAAGGTAAATTGGGTTAGAGATATTATACTAACTAATTAGTATGTGAAGGTGTCGACTAATTCAGTACACGATTTTATGAAGGTAGAACGAGAAAATTAAATTAGAACATAAATAATATTGTTAAGGAAGTGAAATTTGCTTATTTATATCATTGTAATTTCAACTGTATTATAATGTGTATAGAATTTATTTTAGACCAATAAAAAAACGTGACCAGAATTATTAACATGAGTTAATCTTTTTCGACATGTTTATCTAGATCGATTTTACAAAATGACTATGTCATGTGCAATGACATAGTCATTTTTCATTTTAAGACGAAATTTCTTCAATTCTGTCTGAATTTATATTTACTAACAAAATTTATCATTAAACTTGGTTTAAACAAAATAGACACAGCTGCTCACATAAGCATACAAAATGTTAAAAAATATGAATAATTGTCTGTTTATTTAATTTTTACCGCGCAATATGCATATTTGTGTCTCAAGCTTATATTGGGAATCGGTGTTATTGATCTCAAAATTTACATCTGCGTAGTCACTCTTTTGAAAAATTTTTGAACTGACGTTGAGAACAGAACTGTAACAGCCTTTGAAAAGGTTTGGAGCTTATTTCACCACGCTACTCCAATGCGGGTTGGTTGAATACACATGTGGCAGAATTTCAGTGAATTTAGACACATGCAGGTTTTCTCATGATGTTTTTCTTTACCGTATAGCACGAGATGACTTATTAATATTAAAGTTGATAACCTAAGTCTCTTAATTTTAGATTTGAAGTTTTTTACGTGAGAAAAAAGTTTCAAGTTATTAAGTAATAAATAATATTACACTTGATAAGCCCATTACTGAACATGGAATTTATCTGCACAAATCGTAGTATGAAAATCGTGTCGTATTATATAAGATGTGCATAGCGGAGCACGTGCGTTAGCAATTTGTTTGCGATCGGCGTCGCTCATCGAATCCAAATTGGGGATCCTGATATATCCACAGACATTTAGCGAAGGGGAACATGCCGATAGACAGTTTCTCCTTATTGATCAATGCATTCAAATAAAGCTTTGGAAATGTTTTATTAATATCAACTGTTTCGTCGTTGTCGCAGTCATTAGTTACTTTTTATAGTCTCGAACATTCTACTGATATATTTTCATACATATATTCTATACGGTGAACACATCTTTATATTTATATTCTGTACGTATGCATGTCAATGAACTCCTAAGCGGCTGGACCGATTTTGATAATATTTTTGTATGAGTGGGTTGATGGTTTATATTGGACTCGGTAGGCGGTGGTAGGTCACTGTCATCGGGATCTAGGATTTTAAATAAAAATATGCTTACTTCACCCCTGCGAAGTTGGAACTAGCAGATATATCATAAATATATTTTATTGTAAATTATGTATCACATTCCACAAACATGCTAACTACATTTTAATATGTAAATATATTTGCTGTCGGGTTGTTTATTATGGGGCTTCGATGTATTCTTTAGGGTATTCCAAAAAGCGTAAAACAAATTCGATGGTCCTTTTCAAAGGCACTGAATAAATTTACTTTTACTGAAAAACGAGGATTCGTCAAAATTAAATTGTACATTTAGACTTGATTATAAATTAAATAATTATTAACAGATACAAAATGTTTCATTATATCTTTGAGTTTGAGTTATATCTTTGAGTTAAATACTTCGTATCGTATTATTAAATACAAAGACCTGATAATCCATTGCAGATGACAAAACGTACACAGACACGATAAAAGTTTTAATTTTACGAAACACGAGCAAGTTGTAATCAAGCGGACTTGCCAACTAGTTTGCATTGTCCTAGTTCGAATGGATCTCCTGGGTACAGAATTTCAACAGCTTTACTGAATACGTCTGCTAACGTCTGCTTTAAAGTTTGTTCAGGTATTTCTGTTGACGTAAAATTTAGATATGGATAATGAACAAAATAAAATGTATTACGTATATTGGATTTCAGAATTTATATTGTATTTAATAATTACGGAGTTAAAATTGGAACATGTGATATTTGGAAATGATTTATTTATATTATATTTCCGACTGTACTAGCCGTCGTCGCGTTTGGACTCTACTACCACTTAGAATCATGTAGAGTCATTGGCTCTCCCAAAAATATAAATTGTTATTGTTTATAGTAATAAACATTATTTGTTTTTAGAAAATGATGTTTTTAGTTTGATTTGTGATTGTTTTTCAAATAATTAAATTACAGTTCTGGGTTGTGTATGCCAGCTTGTTAACTTTGGTAAAGGTCTTTCATACCTTAATATAATTTATATGTCTCTTTCAATTACATTAGAAAAAATCCTTTAAGAGTAATATCACAGTTAATGTTTGTTGCACGTCACGCTCATTAAAAAACGAGCATTTTACCACGAACCCCTAAACCATAAATTATTCAAGATCTCGATACCGACCAATGTTATCTCGACAATTCTTTGTCAAAGTCGTATTAACTCCTGTGATTAGAATAGGCTATGAATATTATACGTAGTAAGCCTATTGTCGCGAAAGTTCAAAAGTCATATTTCGAAAGTTTTCTTATATTATGTATGGAAATTGAAAATGATCAAGAATCTTTTTAATGCAAAAACTAATGTATTATAATACTAAATTTTAGTTCAAAGTTAATTTGCATTGTAATTCATTGAATCATGTAGTCACTTCAGCTTTAATTCAGTTGGTAGTTTTGACATTTACGATGCCCACGGGATATTCCCGGGAATAATCAGCAGAGTTAAGGGATCGACTTGTTATTATACTCAGACATGCCATCTGGATCTGAAGATTGTTAAAGTTTCGAATCTGTCAAATCAAATCAGTGAACTTTTGTTCTGTGTAACACAACAAAATTATTTATCTGATTATGTTTACTATTTATCACAAGCTATTGAGTGTTTTTAGTTTGACGATGATGGAGATTGAAGCGTAGATGGCCCAGTGATTAGAACGCGTGACTCTTAACCGATGATTATGGGTTTAAACCTGGTCAAGCACCACTGAATTTTCATGTGCTTAATTTGTGTTTGTGGTCATAATTCATATCGTGCTTATCGGTTAAGGAAAACTTCGTGAAGAAACCTGCATGTATCTAATTTCACTAAAATTCTGCCATATGTGTATTACACCTCCAATGCGCTGCTCCAATGCGGGTTGCATTGGAGCAGCGTGGTGGAATAAGCTCCAAACCTTCTCCTCAAAAATAAAGAGGAGGCCTTAGCCCAGTAGTAGGATATTTATAGGCTGTTACTGTTTTTATAATGGAGATGTTCTATAATATATAATATATTTTGCTATATATATTATATAGTACCGTCATAATTACTATCAATATCATAATATCAGGTAATGATTTTTTTTTAATATTTCAATTTTACTTAACAAAGGTGACGGCGTTACTAGCGCTTAGCGCTGGCGCAGCGTTCGCAAGCACCGGAGCGCTGTATGTAACGGAACGACTAAGGCTCGGACCTCGTGGAGGAACTCAATTAGTTGTACGTGTTGCTGTCAATACGCCAGGGAGAAAAAATATTACTGGTTAGTATGCTGTTTTATATATTTTAATTGGAGTGTATATTTGGTTCAAACTGATTGCCTTTTGTACACATATACATAGCGTGAAAAAAATCACACACACACGCACACAAAGAAAAGACTTAATACTAATTTAAATTATACTTTTATAAATGCGAACTTATCCAAAATAGGGAATCTTCCAGCCAACCTTAGAGTACTAGGTGGGATTTTTTTTGTAACATATTATTTTGTGTCAGTTATCATCCTCGTTGTTGTCGATTAATCTTAGTGGGATTCTGGATTTCTAGGCTGATCTGGATGATATTTGGCCGGCTTGTCCATGATGGGGTCGTCTCTTTTATTATCCATTCTAAGGCTGTAGACCGGAATATTCTAGGTAGTCGCAGTGATTGCAACCATTACATAAAATAAGCTATCGTGCAATTGTAGCATTTTCATCGTATTAAGCGGGTTTAATTGTCTTTAGATTTTACCATTAATTAAAGAACTTATTGCCTCAGTGGTGAAAGGATTGCTGGTTTATATTTCGCCTAGAGAATCTTTGTTTTCTATAATATTTTATAATAAACAAAATAACGTATACTTTAATATTAATGAGTTTTTTTAGTGCATTCCCATTAGTAATTTAATCCTTAAAGAATACTTAAACGCAAAGACAAAGAAAGAAATATATTTGTGACCGTCATCCAAGTGATCTTTCAAACAAAATATTCTAAAGAATTCAACAAGGCCAATCCTTTGTTTGTTTGTACATTATACAACAAAAACTTTATGTCTTAAGTACGCTCTTTTCAGAATGTTCTAGAAGTACCAAAGTGACAGACTTAAATTACAGCTTAATTGGTGTGTTAAATTACGTTTGTTTTGTCTTTGTGTTGCTTTTTCGCGGGTATCTAATGAGACTGTTTATAAAATACTTTTGATTAAGTTTCAATACTTGTGATAGCGCCGGGCCTGGCGTAAAGTGAGAGAAGCGATCTCTTGGCACTTTGTAGCAAGATGTGCGAAAATGGTTACAAAGACGTTGTTTGATTTTCATAAATTGTTGCGTTCCAGTTTAAAGGATGAGCCAGTGTAACAAGGGACATAATATCTTCGTTCCTAAGGTTGGTGTTGGCATTGACAATGAAAGGATTGGGTAATATTTCTTACATCATCAATGTATATGGGTGGTGACGACCACATAACATCAGGTGGCCTATTTACCCGTTATCCTATTTTCTTTTCACAATTGTCTTTAATTACCTTATTAAGACATGACGAATATAGGCTTAATCTGAGAATATTTTTATTTAAAACTAGGTAATACAATTTTTTGTTGAGTTTTATTTTATTTAAGAAAAAATAAAAAAATAACAGCTCGCTTATATCAGCTAGACTAAGCATATCATTTAGCATTATACACGGGTATTAACTTTGTTTTTCTTTATGACGGAAGAAATCTGAATAATCTAATGTAACAAGTACAATATTCATATCATTTTAGATTACATTTTGTCTGAGATTTGATTGCGTAAGAACCAGTTTTTGCTAATAATAATAATAATAATCATTTATTTGCAAGAAACATAGTTATACAGATGTTATGATTTCTTTATAAGTATCGAATACATTTCGCCCACGATAGGCACGTAAATATATTTATTTATAAGTAATTAATATTAAATACAGATCACACCAATTGTACATTAAAATAATTATATTAATACATGTATTAATTAATCATATGGAATATATTTAGAATATTGTATTAACGAATAAATTCATGCTTTTGTCTCTGGACGCAACCGTTAGCCGCCATCTTTGAATCATCAAATTCAATTATTGTTCATTCATTCAATACATTCTTATATTTTAAATATTCATTTATACAGAAAATGTTTTTATCTATTAACCATTTTTTAAGTTTAGACCTTAGTAACCTTAATGTTAACTCCCTTAAGCTAATAGAGTATATATATATATTGTTTTCTTCTTTACATGACAAATTACTGCAAATACTAAAACTTGCAGATGATGACTTGAAATATTTAAATCTAAATTTATGTTTAGCTATTTTTTGCCATATGATGATACTTTCTCAGCTTTGCTTTTATTTATATAAATAAAATACATTATAAATAAAAAAAACATTATATGAATAACAATATTTACTTTCACCTACATCTGATATTTTAATGCAAAACAGCAATACCTATAGTTGGAGGTGACCACTTATCATTAAGTGGTACATGGAAAGGCGTGGCACCTATTCATTAAAACATACAACTAATAATACATACTTTGTTCATTACATCCATACAAATATATTAATGAAATATAATATATCGTGAAAATATATCATCTTGATAACATAAATGAACTTAGAATACATAGGACTTGTTTGCTCTAATCTAAAAGGTTGAAGGTTAGGTAAATAATATTTCCACGAAAATACAAAGCAAAGACCGAACAAAATCTCGTTACAGAACAACAGTGCTCCAAAGGATTTCAATCTTTATTGTATAAACTTCTTGTAACTTATGTGAAGCAATTTTCTCATATATTTGTGTTAGTAGAATACCAACCAAGATCGAGTTTACCTTGTCAACATCTCGACCTCCACTCGCTCGCTTTCTCAGAAAAGAGCATAAACAGGCTGTGCTAGAAAGTACGCGTATTTTGATAAACATTATTACAAATAAAACTTTATTTAAATAAATAGATGCTTATTAGAAGAAAATATATAATAATTATATCCTGGGACATTATCATACATGGCTATCTAAACCCAAACTAAGTAGAGCTTGTACTATGGAAACTATGGCAAATGATATACTACATATACCAATTTTTCTTTTGTAATTACATACTTATATAGATAATTACACCCAGATTCAGGACAAACAGATATGTTCATGCATGCACAAATGTCTGTCCTGGGTGGGAATCGAACCCACAACCTTCGGCGTGAAAGGCAAGTATCTACCAATCACACCAACCGGCCGTCAATATAATACTATATATCCTTATATGTCCTTATATGTTTGTACCTTTGACAACGTGTATACCAAATTTAACAATGTTTGGTTAAGATGTCAAAGCATAACAAACAAATCATCGAGTATCACAAACTTAATTTCAAAATATATTAACCACGGGATGAACACGTAGAAAAATATAACACTCCAAAACTTTGCGTCTTGGATACAAACTTTAAACTGATATAATTATCTAACTTAAAAGATAAAAATATAACGTATCTATATATAAAAGAGATATAAAGCTGCATGTCTATATATATATATATATCAGATATATATATATATATATATATATATATATATATATATACCTGGACATTTTCGCACCTCTTATATAACATAAATGAACTTAGAATACATAGGACTGTTTGTTCTAATCTAAAAGGTTGAAGGTTAGGTAAATAATATTTCCACGAAAATACAAAGCAAAGACCGAACAAAATCTCGTTACAGAACAACAGTGCTCCAAAGGATTTCAATCTTTATTGTATAAACTTCTTGTAACTTATGTGAAGCAATTTTCTCATATATTTGTGTTAGTAGAATACCAACCAAGATCGAGTTTACCTTGTCAACATCTCGACCTCCACTCGCTCGCTTTCTCAGAAAAGAGCATAAACAGGCTGTGCTAGAAAGTACGCGTATTTTGATAAACATTATTACAAATAAAACTTTATTTAAATAAATAGATGCTTATTAGAAGAAAATATATAATAATTATATCCTGGGACATTATTCATACATGGCTATCTAATCCCAAACTAAGCAGAGCTTGTACTATGGAAACTATGGAAAATGATATACTACATATACCAATTTTTCTTTTGTAAATACATACTTATATAGATAATTACACCCAGACTCAGGACAAACAGACATGTTCATGCATGCACAAATGTCTGTCTTAGGTAGGAATCGAACCCACAACCTTCGGCGTGAAAGGCAAGTATCTACCAACCACACCAACCGGCCGTCAATATAATACTATATATCCTTATATGTTTGTACCTTTGACAACGTGTATACCAAATTTAACAATGATCGGTTAAGATGTCAAAGTATAACAAACAAATCATCGAGTATCACAAACTTAATTTCAAAAGATATTAACCACGGGATGAACACGTAGAAAAATAAAACACTCCAAAACTTTGCGTCTTGGATACAAACTTTAAACTGATATAATTATCTAACTTAAAAGAGAAAAATATAACGTATGTATATATAAAAGAGATTTAAAGTCTATATATATCAGAGAATAGTTACTCATTGTGGGCATTTGCCCGGGTGAGAAATAAGTATTTACTTCAACCAACAGATATGTAATATTCACACATTTTATACAATACATAGTACAGTTCCTAGGCTTGTATTCTTTTTAATGCGAATGATAAGGACTCCCAAATACAGAATGCAGCCCTATTTTGTTTCATTATTTTATATTCTAATAAAACGGAATTTAGAAACAACTTGATAACTACTAACTTCTACTACTGGTGGTATGCAAAACAGCAGTATTTAGTATTGTTGTGGGTGGGTATAAAGGTGAGTCCCTTCAAACCGGAACACATTTGCTCGTCCAAAAGGTAAGTGGTCACTCCCATAGATATTGACATAGTAAGCAATGTTAACCATTGCTAACATCACCACCAACCTTGAGAACAGATGTTATGTCCCATGATCCTGTAATTACACTGGCTACCCTTCAAACCGGAACACAACAATACCAAGTACTGCTGTTTTGCGGTACAATATCTGATGAGTGGGTAGTACCTACCGAGCTTGCATAAAGCCCTACCACCAGTTATAAATCGAAGGTTTTCTCATTAATTAGGATAGGAGATATTTACTAACAGTATTATAACCATTACATTTTATGTCAAAGTTACAAATAACACTAGTATAAGCTACAAACAACAAACGAAATAAGCCATCTCTAATCCCAACAAAATGAGTTTACACTAACTTAATTATCCCAACACAACTCACATTCAATAATTAATTTAATAGTATAATCTAATACATAGTTGCTAATGTAATATCTGAATTATGTAACCGAAGCATCCGTATTAACATTTATATCATATATGTCAGCACAATCACGTTTAATGACGTCATTGCGTGTATTATGCAAATGAGAGGAGCAATCGTAATGTGCTTTATCGAAAATACACCGATCGATATTCATCAATTTATGTGTAATCCTAAGTACGTTATAAATGTGAATGGGAATGTTTGTTACGCTTTCACGTCTTAAATAGTCATCTGATCATCCTTTAATTTTATATACACGTTGTCAGAAGGATATAGAAAAGGATATAGTCTCTAAAACCCCCCCCCCCCCCTCTTCTACAGACACGCAGGCGAAGCCACACAGCAGGCGAAACTAGTTTATTATACAACTGATTTTTTATATGTATCTAGTAATGTAATATTTGTATTTAATGTGCGAAAAATCGAATTACTCAGTTTTTTATCGGTTCTTCTTTGCTAAAACTACTTTAGGAATCTGTGGTTTCTTAACATGAATGGACAATCAATGTAACCTCGTTACATTGATGACCGATTCACTGCAAAACTGTATATTATCGTAAAAGAAAAATATACCATATATTTACCACTTTGTAACATACGTCAATTGAATAAAATTTAAAACATCCAAATAGCTTAGTCACTTTCGAGTAATCGGTGAACGCTCATAACAAATCGGTTAAAAATACTGAAATGGGTGCGAGTTGGTCTGCCCACTCTAACGACTACTATCATCTACTCTTCGAATGGATTTATTACGTTAAAAAAAGATGAATTAGCTTAAAAAAAACCTTACTCAGTGTATTATTATTAAATTGATTTGGAGTCAATATTATTCCAAAGACACATGCAGTCTAGTAAACATTTCGAGAACTTCGAAAAAAACATAAAATGATCTCAATAAGATTGGTCGATAACTCTTATAAAACTGAGACCTATTATCACAATTACCCAAAGGTTCATATTTATATTTTTTAGAAAACAAAAGTTATTTAAACAAGGACATAGATAAATCTTTTCGGAGCAACTATTGGTTCACAAACAACACTGTTACATGGCGATAAACTGAAATTCCATTACGTTGGTAACTCCATCTTGTTGCGGTATTCTTAATGTCTGGCTTGTGGTTCAATTTATAGGCGGAAAGACTAACTGAACACTATATAGTAAGTCCTTCTAGCCATTTTAAAATTTGTAAATAATGAAAAAGAAAAAAACTTTCTGATTTTTCCTTTATTACTGCGGTTATGTTTAGATATTAAATATAGAATCTACAGTTTTTTTATTATTTGTAGACGGATTAACACCTGATGGAAATATTAAGCACTCGCAAATGCGCCACCAAGCTTGGGAACATTCATGTCCCTTGTGCTCGTGATTACTGACTCGCTCATTATTCAAACCGGGATACAACAATACTACGTAGTGCTGTTTACCAGTAGTATAAATGATGAGTGGGTGTTACCACCAACTATAAATGATAGTTTTTAACTAATTATTTTTTCATCCAGAGGGTGGGAATTGAGATTCAAGGGGAATATGCTTATCGCATTATTCTACACGGTCATAATTTGTGCAGTAGCTATTAATTATATATTTTGCCTTAACATGAAAAGAGGTATTAACCCTTTTTTTTATAGAATAGGAAGGCGGACGAGTATATGGGCCACCTGATGGTAAGTGGTCACCAACGCCCTTAGACATTGGCACTGCAAGAAATGTTAACCATGGCATACATCGCCAATGTACCACCAACGTTGGGAACTAAGATTTTATGTCCCTTGTGCCTGTTTTTTTACACTGGCTAACTCACCCTTAAACCGGAACACAACAATACCAAGTACTGCTGTTTTGCGGTAGGATATCTGATGAGTGACCACAAAGCCCTTTAAGTCTAGTAAGACAGTTTATATTACTGGTGGTGATATATAAAACAAAAAATGTAAGCGACAAGTGGTTTCAAAGTACTCCTTGAAACCGCTTTTCGCTTATATTTTTTTCACCCAAAGCACTCAAGAATAAAGCCATATAAAAAAGGTACTATGTAAGAATATTACATTGAATAATCGCTAATTTTGCATAGTATGATGATAAAAAATTAATTAACTTATTTTGTATTCATATTTTTTCTTATACTTGGCGCATGCGTGTGGAAAGAAAATCTATCAGACGTATAAAAATATGTATTGAACCGTTGTGATGTTGTAAGCTTTTGTGAGAAGATATAGACCAGCAGTAGTTCATTTGTACATGAAAGTTCATGTTATTTGTAACGAAACTGGTTCGTGTCACATGATATCGTCATAAATTTAACGTTTCGGCTCTTGACGATCGGCACTTGGCGCTCGTTACACTGAAACATTGATCCTGTTTTCATAAAGATTAATGTTTGTACCATACATACATATACATATAACAAAGCGATAGTAACTTTGTTAGGTAAATTAGTGAAATAATCACTCAAAACATTAGACTCCCCAACAAACAGTTATCACAATGCTGTGTTCTTCTTGTCAGTATTTACATTGAATACACGACCACATTAATTACATCGCTTCTAATATTCTTTATTTCCTTTACGCTCTGTTTAACTTAACGATATCGTTTTTTTAACTACAAGATAACCTGTTTAATCTTAATCAACTTTGTAATATTTTTTTACATTAATGATTTAATAAATATATCTGTTACAGTGGAAGTAACTGGGTATAGCGCCGACAACTGCTCTGTATCTTACACCTCTTTCAACAATGAGACATTAGTTGGCTCAGTTATCCGATCTGCAAGTGTTTTGGTACTTCCTGAAGGTTTACATAGAAGTGATACGCAGAGCGCGTACTTTTGCGCTAACGGTTAGTATTCGTATTCCATTTAGATTTGTTCTGGAACTTTAAAATTAATTTAGTTCCAATTTTAAAATTACATCAACATACCTCCAAAAATTGTGAAAATTATGCATACAATATGTTGATGAATAAATTATGAATTTTGTCAAGAATGTTTTTACAAGAACACGATTTGTATTATTATTATATCAACAAGTTTTTTAATTAATTTGTATGTTGAGTATTATATTATGCAGCAGAAGTATATAATATAATTATTAATAATGATTGATTTATTCTTTCAGAACATTTAGCTGTTTCCTCTCGTGGTTCATGGGAATGGCAATGGGTGGCTGCCCCACGTAATCGGGCAGGATTAGTATTAGAACTAAAAGCTCAAGGTGCCGCTCACGTTGCGCTTTCATCAATTCGAGAACCATCAGATGACATGTACAGGGTTGTCTTTGAAAGAACTCGTGTCTGGATTGCTAAAGGAAAACATGGTATTACTTATCATTTAGCAGCTTTATAGAAATAAACTAATATTCTATTGTGTCGTTAACTGTTTTGTGTGTCAAATAAATAAATAAATAAAAAACTTAAATGAGTTGATGAATTCAATTCGAAATAATTTATTTGACGCTTAATTGTTACTGCATACTTATTTTTTTTTAGGTTATGACGTTCATTTAGCAAGTGCAGAACAAACGGAAAGTGACGAGGAATGTGCTGGGGCTGATTCCTGGTGCGCTTGGTGGGTGTGGTGGGAAGGAGGTAGATTGTCAGTGGGAAGAGGAGCTGCTCCATCTGAGAGAAGACTATTGGTGTGGCCATTGACTTCTGATATGAGGATAAAATATGTTGGTTTCAGTGCTTTGTGGGGTGATAAAGCTGATTTTAGGTAATTAATCATTATTAAATGTTCGTGCAATCATTTTATTTAAACATAAATACGTGTAAATACGTGTAAATAAAATATTTAATAAACTATTAGTTACATTAGTAGATCTTCTTAAAAATTTAATGAAAGAAAGTGAGTCAAACTATAACATTACCTTAATAAAAAAAAATTATATATTTTGTGAAATAATAAAATTATATATTTTTTTATTTCAGAATATGGAACTTCAACGAAGAGGCTGGTTTCTCCCAAGTGCTTGAGCTAGGTCTACCACATGGCGTAGTTCCCGGATCAGCTAGTGGAACATTACTCGTGTCTGGTGGTCTACATTTACCATTATACAGTCTTCAGACAGATGTTTCTGACCAATGGGCAGATGTTTGGAGAGATTCGCAATTGTCTGCTGCTTCTGCCAGCCTAGCGCCATTATTAGCGTTAGAACATATCCCACATCTAGTTGACGAGGCTGAAAGAGAGAGGATTTTGAAGAAATTACCAGAACAGGTAATTAACACTACCTAAACTAAACTGAGCCAAACTACAGTTTTGATTATATGAAGCCCATTTTTTATAAGAATGCTTATATGTTAAACCAATCCTACACACTTTCATTAGACTGTGTAGTGATATATAATTCAAATTATTTGAACTGATAAAAATTTTAGGTTATATTTAATTTTTATTAATATATTGTAATCATTGTTTCAGGTTCAAATACTTCTATCTTTTCGGAAAAGCGACAATTCTTTCAGCGACCATCCAGCAATAAGCAGTCACTTATCAACTATTAAAATATTAGAAATTCTTAATAAAATACAATCTTACTATCCAATTGATCCCGAACTCTTAAAATCTATTAAAGACTGGATTCAGTCAAGGCAAAATCCAGATGGATCGTTCACACCTTTGGCAGCTGATAAAGAAGTCGATTACTATCCAGTTGAAATAAAGAATGTTAATAGTACTGATAAAGAAGTCGATGTAAATGAGTACTATTACTATGACAAAGATGGAAATATGACGGAAGATGAAATAGAATGGGAACGAACAGTGGAGGTTACAGCTGAAACCTTGGTATCATTATTAGAAGTTGGTGTTGAAGATCAAGTAAGTTCTTCTTTATAATAGATATTATTTGTCATATTGATTTTATTCTGTAATCAGTGTGAATTTGGATAAAATTGAGTTCATTTTGTATATTTTTTTAAGTAAATAGTTATTTTTATATAGTAGTACATAGTTTTTAATTTAATGTTTTTTAAAAAACCATTCATTACAAATTATTTTCATTTCCTTACAGTTGGATGCGGATATAGCTAAAAAGGCTCAGGAATATTTGGAGAAAAATCTATATAATTTAACTTCACCAGCCGCGTTAGCTGCTACAGTATTGGCTCTTGTTTTAGCGAGGTAAATATGTTTTCATATCATATTAGTTTTATACACACATTAGAATCTAATTATATTTACTAATTACCATAATCTAGTCTTATAATCAGCTTGAAATCCACATTTATTACTTATTTTTGCTACATATATAAGTTATTATTTAGAAAGATCTAAAATGTCTATAAAAACTCATTTATCGTCTTCACATTGTCCTAACTTTTATGTTCAACTATTACAGGAGCCCAATTGTTCCCGAAGCCTTAGTAATCTTACGAAATGCGTCAACTACCGAAGAGGGAGAGTTTGGGTGGCCAGCTCCAAGAAAAGATGCTGCTGATTGGCTACTTGAAGAAACCTCACGGAACATCAAGACTACGTCATATGGTGAGAAATTAATATAATAAAAATATTTTAGCGCAAATTTTGCCCGCGACAAAATTGAAAATGAACAAATTGTTTGCCCAAATTCTCAAATTTTCCATGCAAGAAGTATAGACAATAATTGTTTAATCGGGTAAAATTAGTTACTACTAATATTTATGTAAATAAGTTGTTTAATTTATAATATAAATAATGTTATAAAAAAGAATTAATTTTTATAACAATTCATTATAACTTAACAACGTCAAGAAACGTGTGTCTTTAAATACCGTCGCAAAACCTTTTTTTTAGGAAATGCAACCGGCAGTAAAACCCTTATTTTTATTAATAAACGAAAAAACGTATAATGTGTTGAGTTATGGGTATTATGTGTTCTTAAATAATGTTTTTGAAAATATTTTCCTAATGTTTTATGTCTTCTTGAATATAAAAGAATAGGGCAAAAATTAAAGGATTATTTCTTAACAATATTACAGAAGCGGTAACAATGGAACAATACGTAGCTGGAGTTAGAGTTCTTCTAGCAGCTTGCGCTCGAGGGGCTCTCGCTGAAGGAGAAGCAGCTGCGAGATTCTTATACTATAGAGCTTCAACACTTCAACGTCATCCTAGCCTTGCATATACTGCTACAAAAGCTGCTGCACAATATGCTGCCTTAGCTCATGACAGGTGAATTACTGTATAAGTAACCGAATTAAAATACTGTAAAACTGTAATTACTTCAAATAATAATATTATAGATATTATAACGATATATATAATTAAATATATAAATAAAAAAACCATTATATAAAAAAAATTACTGTAATTGCATGCAGTACTGCATTACTGGGCAAGAAAATCGTTGCCCAGTTAAAACAACTTATTCAGTATGAATATATCTCTGTGAGACTTCATCTGCCACAAAGAGCAAAATAAACCAATGAATGTAATAATTTAGAAATAATTCCAATGTTAAATTATCATAGCAGGATCAGGTGGCAATCAGTAAATCTTAATCGCGTATTGAGATACACCGGGGCAGCACAATAGTCCCTTAGTAGCATAGCAGTTTAAAATAACATGTATATTAATGTTTTAGACATCGCGCACTCACCGTATCACTTGCAACAGCTGGCATGGAATTAACTGATACATTGGAACTGCGAGCCAAAACTCCACCTCGTCCTTTACAGCTACCTGGACTACCCACAAAAGTCTTCGTATATGCCACTGGAGCTGGATGTGCTACAGTGCAGGTGAAATAACAGAAACACATTTTTATTAATCGCTGAATAATAAAACAAGAAAGTGTTAGTACATTTTGGGTTATGAGAAAATATTTGGTAAAAATGTCAAAACAGCTTGTCTATAGTCAAAATAAAATATTTATTTACCTAATTTATATAAGGATGTTTATTAGGCAGTTTTAAAAAAATCGACACACAAATAAACACGAATTATGCTTCGATTACAGTTAGCCAAAGCTTGTAAAAAATAATATTTACATGAAACTTAAAATAAATTAATATTACTCGGTTAATATTTAAATTTATGAGATAAATTTAAAGACAATTTAAAGATTATCTATATTTTACTGGAAAATATTTAAACAAACCAATTAATTGCGCTTTGAATTTTAAAAACTACACCAATCGGATTTACAACCACACTAACTATGGCCTCCATACTTATACGACATTCTTATGCAGTCTGTTAGTAAAATCTCTGCTATCGATATTTAATGATGAATAAATTTAAAAATAGTGCAAATGTAATTTATTCTTCATAAAATAGTATATGATCTTAGTAAATAAGTACATAAATTTAAACATTTAACTAGTTAATATTTTGGGACTGTATGTCGAACCAAATTTTTGCGTTAATGGTTCAACCACTAAATCTTTTTGGGAACGTTATGTTTTCATCTCTTCAATTAATTTCAACATATGACAACAATTAACATCACAAATGAATTTATTACTGCGTTTGGATTATTCTGCTGTATCCAATTGCTGAATGTGCGTCATGTAAAATCTTCATACTACTACAATAATCATATAACATTTGCAGGCGCAAATCTTATCTGGTTCACACCATTCTAAAGTAAAAGCTCAGTAATCTGACCTTTTAATAAAACTAATTCATTTAATCATTCAGTAACTTGACAATGCATGTTAATTAAATTTGATACCTTCTTATTGAGCACAAAATTATAAGAAAGTTACATTCCATATATTATTCTATTAGACTAAATTATACGCAGTAAAAAAAATATACATTAAACACTTTTATTTAGAAGTATCCAACAAGCTGCAGCTGTAGACAAACAGCATGTCAATCATTGTCTGATTGGTCAATGTATTTGACATCACCAAAATACGCATGATAATATTGAGCAATCAATATCGTTTGCTGATAAATAAAAAAACTTATTATTTCAATTTTATGGATATTTTTTGTACTATTCATGCTGCTTAGGCATTATTACTAACATTCTCATTTGACCCATAACGCTTTTTCTAATAGTTAATTGTCATTAATATTTTATATAAGAATGAAAACAAGTGAAACTTCCAGGAATTTTCCAATTAAAAAAAAATATGTAATTTTCAGGGCACCATAACTTATTCAACTTACACGCCGAAACCAGAAAATGCACTTTTAAACATCCAATCTGCTATTATTGAAGAAATACGCCCTGAAAGAAGTAGCCTTGAAGATTTACAAGGAAATTTACCCACATTAATTATTAAAACATGCTTCAAGTGAGTATTGATATCCTATTTCTGATGTCGAAAAAAAACACTTTAGAAACAGTAGTTTTCAAATTAATACTTACAATCTATTTAACCTTAGTTATAGAAGCTAGTACCAAACATCCGGTTTACAAGCACTTTTACTTTTGAACCGAACGGAATTAAAGAAATAGCAATAATATGTTCTATATTTGAAAAATCCCAAATTTAAAAACTGAATTTAATAATTTATCAGCGTGTATTAAGCGACTTTATATTTTATTTAAGATGGAAAGGAAAAGAACGATCAGGAATCCTTCGTCTTGAAACGTCACTCTTCTCTGGTTATGAATTGCACTCGGTCAATCCAGTCGTATTAGATGGCGCCACATTCGCTGATCTGCATTATGGTTCAAGAGGCGAATCTGTATGGTTCGTTTTTGCTAATGTAAGTATTGATTTAATATTTCTTGAACAATATTTTTAAAATATTTGTCACAAGTCAAAACAATTGTAATATTTATTTAGTAGTTATTATAGTATACACACATTAAGGAAGCAGTATTCGTTAGAAATTTTACCAGATGAAGACTTTCTACATGTCCATCATAAAAAATATACCAATCCCGTAATAGCTTCTATGTAATATCATGAACTGTAAGTTTTTTTTTTACAGATTAGTTCGACATGTCCAGTTTGTGCAACATATGAGGCAAGATCTAAATTCGTCATCACTAGCCTCCGTCCAGCTTTTGCCAAAATATATCCTTCTAGCAGACCTGACTTAGCCGTTGAAACATTCTTCCATGCGAAACCAGGAAGTCCATTACTTCGAGGAATTACTGATGATGATTTCATAACATGGTTTGATAAAACTCAAATCGCTAGCCTTAAAGCTAGCGCAAATATCGACAACATATGTGAATGTGGGCGTATTTGTAGCAGAGATTATGAATTCAGAAAAGATTATGAAAAAATACACGACATTAAGGCTGAAACAACCAGTACTACTACTGACATTACTTCTACAGAATCGCATACATCTGTTTCTGGAAACACTGTGACGTCAACGGAGCAAACATCAACTGTAGGTAAAGGAGAGTACTCAACTAATCTTCCTGTTTCTGTTGAATTTAGGGATGGTCTGATAAATGATTCTACGAATGTATCAATTGTTAATACTACGATTGCAACAACAACTGCTAAGGATGAGCTAAGTACTAAAATATCAGATGACCCGATTATCATACCAACAGTAACATACGTTAATGATACTGAAAATCAGAAAACTGATAACAATATTCAACCTAACATTCCAAAAATGAATGGAGAACTTATTATACAAAAATTACCAATATCCAAAAGTTATGGAAAGAAACCCGATTTATATAAGAAACCATTGCCAAGGCGTAAAGGTACTCTTAAAGCTACTTATGGTGATAAACATGACAAATTTTTCATCAAAACAAAACTAATTGAAGCCATTTCAATAAATAATAACACAAATATTTCATTACAACAAAATAAAACTCACGATACCGATATTTTGGTAAGTGAGGAAAATGAAATTACAACCCAAAAACCAGAGACATTAGTAAAAGAAGAGCAAAATTTAACAAACACCAGCTCAAGCATTACCACGACAAGCCAGGAACAGATACAAATAAAAGAAAAACCATTGTCAACTGGTAATAATAATCACCAGGGAACTACATCAATTCCTCACACAATAACGGCTATAACAAAGACAAATATTAAAACGATGCATTATAGAACAAAGAAACCGAAACCTAAAACCCAAATAAAAAAACCAATCATACATTCAAATCAAACGGACGAAAGACAAATTGATGATAATAAAACAGTCAAACCTGAATTAATTGTGAATAAAACTAAAATAAAAGTCATCACTGATAAATATATTGCAAAGCCATTGAAATCTATCAATAAAGAAATTCACAAAATACCATCAGCTCCTGTTTCTGTAACATCTAAATCCCTAAACAAACCCGTAAAGATTGATATTGCACCTGAAAATAAAGGTGGTTTTGAGATATTAGACAAAAACAATCTTTGGGAATTACTAAAAGAAGGTACCGATCATAACAGCTCAAAAATTGATGATAAAATTCAAGTACATAATAGATTAAACGACGTGTCAAATTTAACACAGAATAATAATAATCGTTCTTTATAAGCTCTGTTGTTATATAATATTTAAGGCACAAAGACATCAGCATATTTTTATAATATTCACTCCCATATTAAAAGAAATTGGTGAAACTAATAAAATTCAGGTCAAATTCCTAGAGCACATTCATTGTTGATTCTTAGATCGGTAAAGTTGCACTAATTATTTATAATTGTTTAGAATAATGTGTGCTGTAAATAAAGGAGTGAATGCGTAATTGGATGAGGATAATACGAAAGTTATGCGCTGTGACTATTAAGATATGTCTGTCGGTAATATTCTTATGCTCAAAGCCTGAAATATATGAAATAGTAACTAAGATTTCGATCTCTAAAGACAAAAGTAAGCTTCCAAATTTTTTAATTAATACAATAACAAGTATAAACTTTTATGCCTTAAAATATAAACAAAGTTTTAAAACGATATCCCATGTAAAGCTAATAAAAAAAGCATAACTTAGAATGTGCTAGAGTTGCTGACTAAGTAAGTTGTTTAAATTAATTTTATCTTTAAACGTATTGTTATTAAGGATTTAGTTATAAACAATGTCTACATTATTCTATTTAATAAGAATTTTTGACTGTATAAGTTCAATGGTTGTAAAGATATATAATTTTTAGTATAGCATAATCTTTAAACTAAGGTAAATTTTGTATATAGTTTCCTAGTTGCCAAGCCCGATTAAATATGATAGAATTTTCTAGCTCTACGTCTTCTTAGATCATATTCGTATTTACCCTCTAGTGATTGTATAACATAGATTTTAGCATAATTATGCGATGCCCCAGAATTTCCATCCGTCTAATCTATTCTTCTGTATCTATTGTATGTAACGTAGTTTCTTAAACCGGCGCTAGACATTCGTCGACGTTCAACTAAAGCAGTGTATTCACGATATTTTGCGAATGCACTTGCACATTTTATAGTATTCGTCGAATGTTTGGTAGCAAATATTCGTAAGATGTCATCGATAGAATATTCAGAGAATGTTTGCACTGTTTGGGCGCCGGTCTTACTGTAGCTGTTGTTAGATGCTTATTTTGTATTTGTTAGATTAGAATATTATCTTTTCCTAGTATATACTATCTACCTTAACCTCTAGAATCTACTCTATTGCGTCTTTATAGTGTTACCTTTCTAGTACTCGGGTTCTTCAAATTCTTATTCATTTTCCTTTCATATTAGGCTTATAATTTACATCTTTAGATTTCTTATGTTATACTTATATACTTTATATTACATATGCATGTTATTTTGTTTCTTTACTAATTAAAAACCAACGTAATTAAGAACTACAAATCAAATTACAGTTTAAATGAATTTACTTAAATTCTACTTATATTTGACAAATTAAAAAAAAAAGGTTTTGATAATAGTTATGGCTTGTATTTTTTCACATAGTATTAAGAAATAGAATTAAAAGTTAATGTTAAGTGTGATTAATTATAAGTTCGTATAAATGTACGGTTGTATGAATATAGGTGCTTGTGCGGAGGATACTCGTCAATTTCTTGTGTAAAAAAAAATATGTTTGATGCATTACTATATCGATATAGTATTTTAATTAAACTCTGTGCTTACTTGTAAGCTAGTCACCTATTTAATAATACCTCGATGTACTGACACAGATTAATTAGAATGGATAAAAGATAACACATTAAAATAGTGTTTTATTTCTTACATGTTATGAATGAAACTATTGGCAATTTCTGTATTATTGGTTAAAATTGTTGTGGAGGACTAAAGCTGATTAGAAAAAAGCGTGCCACCAAATTATTTGGAAAATTCTTACATTTCAAATATTTGGCAATTTTGTAAAGGTCCTTTGCAAAGATAAAACAAAAGACAAATAGAAAAAACTTCCCTTGTACAATCAGTTCTGACTCAAAGGATTTTTCGTTCCATTGATCAAGAGCTCCACACGCAATTCATACACCAAAAACTTTTTCGTACGCGTTATATCAACAGAGAGGTCTTCACTCTTTAAAGGTCTATTTGTAGTTCTCGATATAGCTATTATATGTGTATTATTTATTTACTTAACTTTTTTTTGCACATATCTAATACGAAGCGAAGTTGCGTTTTATTATTGGTATAAAACAAAAATCGCGATTCACTCAATTTTATTTTTGTACATGCATTCACTTATATTTATTTTTCTGTTTTTAATTTTGTCACAATAAAAAATTGTATATTTTTGTTTCACTGATTATTTCATAAAATACTCATGTAATTGAACAGTGATAAATAATTATAAAAGAAGATTTAAGAGAGACTACGTAATGTCAGGAATGAAAAAAAAAACAACATATTAAAATTACGTTTTATCAATTGCATGTATTTATAACATTATAATGATTAATTTGAAATGGTACAATTGATGTTATTGACTAATACTATCTACGGTAACTATATGATTAGAAATACTAAGTACAAGTAGCTACAAATAATAAACGGCCTAATTCATTGAAATAAAAGCTGAACTGAAGTGATTAACAATTGGATCAAAGATTACATGACAAATTTAAATAATATTAGTAGCTATTGTAAAACCATTAAGTGTTGCGTTTATGATAGTACATTGTTAAGTTTATAGGTGGACTCGATGACGTTGCGCCCCTCATCTCCTGGCATAGGCCAGCCAAGCGGGTATATCCGGCTTCTGGAATAAATTAATATTATTATTATTAAATGTGATCAAATCGCTCTCAAAGAACATAGATTAATCATTTTCAAATTTTACTTCGGCTTACGAGCTATTGAAATGTCCCAGGTTCGATCCCGAATCTACTATCCTATACGCATAATTGGAGAAGTAAAGAGCATTATAGCTTTAAGTAAAATATGTATTAACTTTCATCTTTAATTAGATATATATGCCACGGATTTTATTAAGTCGCAAATATATTTTTTACATTAGTGATTTTTAAGGAATATCTTTAAAATCTCCTGCTTTGTTTATTTGTCTATAAATTAATGTTCAATAAATGCAATTATATAATAATCAAAGCATAGTATTTCAAAGCACCGAGATGTAACAGCTGGATACAAATCGAACATCGTGGGTTCAAATCCAGACGTAAGTTTACACTAGTTGCTTACGAATGAAATGAAATAATGAACTACTAATGTAGATTACATTAGTTAGATGATTTTTTTTTTCTATTTGTCGGGAGGGCAAATGACTACTCCATCTTATGGTAAGTGGTAGTAGAGTCCAAACGCGACAACGGCCAGTACAGTCGGGAAGAATGTTCTGCACTAGCTGCCAAACCTTGCCAGCCTGCAAGATGCCTCTTCACGCCTCGTTTGAAGGAACCCGGGTTGTAAAAGGAGGAGGAGATTTTCATGTGTGTCATCATATTCCATGACCATCACTAGAGTATGGTAAAAGAAAATCTCTTCCTAAATTAAATATTTACGGATACGGATGTCGGGACTGTTATAATTCATCGTTATGACACTATATTTACATACGTATACTCAGGGATATTATATATACGATAGATTTTAATA
The DNA here is from genome assembly GCA_905147175.2 of Nymphalis urticae. Classification (NCBI taxonomy): domain Eukaryota; kingdom Metazoa; phylum Arthropoda; class Insecta; order Lepidoptera; family Nymphalidae; genus Nymphalis; species Nymphalis urticae. Next base: position 3,290,731 of record LR989995.1, on the reverse strand, counting down.
CGTTATCGAGTATCGAATTTACCAATATACAAGTAATTCTATTAAAGGTTGAACCGATAATGTTGAATTTTACCGAAATATAATACACAATATTATATTAATTATTTTATATCGCATTAAGCGTAATTAAGGCTTGATTGAATTTCAAAATATTATATATTTAATGTTCATTATATTAATTAAATAACACTTCGTTATGCGGAATGTAATTTGTATTCAATTTGTTTCTTATTATTCATAGAAAACTTATTTCATGCGTACGTTATATTGTAAATTATTTATTGATTTACTTATAAATATTATTAGTTGATGTTTTGTTAGACAATGATTTGTCCTTTTTTTTCGATTTTCAAATCAATAATGACAGGCAGAGCGAATCTTTAAGCAACCGCCAAGCAAAGTTTTATTTTTATTAATAAATAAAAACACAATGCACCATAAGTCAATCTGTAGGCACTCGGCAAAGACCATGAAATCATGGTCATGATAATAATTAAATTAAAAGTAACAGCCTGTGTATGTCCCACTGCTGGGCTAAGGCCTCCTCTCCTTTTATGAGGAAAAGGTAAATTTTAGTAAATTATTATGTAACATACTGTTTTTGTTTGTATATATAGTGGTAACTTGGTGGTAGGGTTTTTTGCAAGACAGTCTGGATTGGTTTCTCCTATATTCTACCAATAATACAGTAACAGCAATACTTAGTATCGTTGTGTTCTGGTTTAAAAGATTCGTGACCCAGTGTAACTACAGGCACAAGGGACATAACATCTTAGTTCATAAGATTGGTGGTACATTGGTTATGTAAGGGATGGTTAATATTTCTTGCAATTCCCCACTTGCAAGTCTATATACCTATTTCATAAAAGAAAGAAATAAATTATTACCGTTCACTCGAAACCTAGTTATTTGGTTCATAATTTAATTAAACTTCCAACATAACGGAGTAGGTATTACTTACGTCATACGTAAAACTAATTCAATTTCAAAAGGAAGCAGCTATTGATTCATATATTATGATATACTGCGTACACAAACACGTGTTTAACCATCCATCGCTTATATGCAACGTTTCTAGAAAGTTATTACGCTAATAACAAAGAAAACTTGACTATAAAGTAATAAATATCTGAAGTAAATCCCATTGCACATAAACGGCAGGCGGACGTAATATCAGAGGGATATTCAATGAGCTCATATTGTGGTCGTAAGCTATTTTAAAATCCCTTTCAAATGCAAGTAAACGCGTATACTGTAGATGTATTCATAAATATTGAATGATTTTAATATGAATGCTTAATATTATTGAAATAACATTAAATTTCATTTCAATCGAGGTTACGGTGTCTTTTTGAGAGATAAAACCGTGTCTAAGAATAAAATCTATCATCATATTCGATACTTATGGAGTGAGAGAAAAAGATGCACTTTAGCATTTATTATATCGTTAGTGGGTAGAAGCATTCTAATATTTTACGTTTAGGTTGTCGACAAAATCGAATTAAAAATTATTTTACAATATATGTACTTTAAAGCCAGTAAAGTGATTTACTGTAACCGTAACAGCCTGCGAATGTCCCACTGCTGGGCTAAAGGTAGGGGCTAAGGTTTGGAGCTTATTCCACCACGCTGCTCTAATGCGGGTTGGTGGAATACAGATGTGGCAGAATTAGGCAGTGAAATTAGGCACATGTAGGTTTCCTTACGATGTTTTCGTGAAGTGATTATTTTAATTTAAAAATGGCACCTCCCATGGGCATTGGCTTTATAAGAAATCTTAAGTAACTATCTCTAACATCAATGCACAAACGACCTTGAGAACTAAGACGTTGCATCCCTTGTGTTTATCATCCGAATGGCTCACTCATCCTTCAAAACCGAATACAACAGTACTATTGCAGTTTGGCGGTAGAATATTCGGTGAGTACGTGATACCCACTCAGGCAGGCATGTATTCATTTTTAATATTTTACTTGATGGTAGCGTTCTCAACAATTATAATTGTTCAAAAAAATAAAAAATACCTTTAAAAACAAAATTCTTATGGTAAACTCACTTTTTCTGATAACTAGGGTTTTCATAGTATAATGTAATATAATTTATTAATTAATATGATTTTAACTAAAAGGAAATAATTAAACAAAAATAATGGTCTCACGGTTTTAGAGGAAAATAATAAATAAAGTGCTTTTTTATAATAAAATTAACAACATTACGGTGATATTTTTAGGTTACTCTATGTAAAATGTATTTGTTAGGGCCCGTCAGTTTTATAGCGAAGTGTACTTTGCGAAATGAAAATTACTCTGATCCGGAAAATATAATATCCTTAATTTTTAAAGTAATCGAGTTGACTTACAAAAATATATATATATATTTATTTAAAAAAAGTATATAATTGTTATTTTCATAGATTGTAATAGGAAATAATTTCACTGAAATTCTGCCATATGTGTATTCCACCAACCCGCACTGGAGCAGCGTGGTGGAATAAGCTCCATACCGTTTCCTCAAAAAAGGACATTCACAGTCTGTTACTATACTATAATAGGAAATAGGTAGGCAAATGATATTAACCATTTTGTATATCGTCAATGCATCTCCAGCTTTGGTAACGAAGATGTTATGTCTCTTGTGACTACTTTCACTGGCTTCACTTGGAAATACATAAAATGTTGCTGTATGGCGGTATTTTGCCTTTCGCTGAGTTTCGCCGGTTCTTCTCAGGTCTGAGGTGTTTATTTCCGAACAGGTGGTAGATTTATGACAACCAATAAGCAAGTGTAACGCTTCTATATTGAATAAAGATTTTTAAATTTGACTGACTTTGACAAATGATATATAGCTTAATTCCTCTTTTATAGTAACGTCTAACAATGTAGATCGGAATAAATTTATGTAAATGTTTAAATTCAAACTAAACTATATACTCACTTCTAGATCCTTAGCCCAGTTGGAGAAAGCGTCAGAGCGTTTGCCAAACCTGTCGAAAAAAAACCATGGTAATATTGAACACGTATTTTAATTTTTATAATTAAACCATCTGATTATTTGATTTTTTCTTACCATAATAATAGAAATATATTCTAAGATCAACTTTACCAGTCCATCTTTACAATCGCGGAATAATTAACAATACTCATAGATGGCATAATCGTATAACACGATTTAAATGAGCCTAATAAATATTCAATAAAAAAAATACTAAAAACCTACAATCAAGGAAGTAATTAACACATATACACACATATACAAACTAAGAAACCCCTAAAAATGCAACAGAGCAATATAATATCATCTATACTGGAGTCATATTATTTATCTAGCTAATAATCTTAATACAAGTATTAAAAATGAAATCATAAACAGACTGACATCATGTTTAAGTTAGAATAATGTATATATTATTTAAATTGAAACCTTTAGTGTAGAATAAAATTAAGTTAACCGAAATTGAATTTATTAATTGAATTGTTGCAAGCCGCACTTGCAAGTAACATTTCAAACGAATCTCTTAGTTGTTGTGATACAATGTATATTTAATTGAAAACGTTATTTCTATTGTATTACAAGTATAGCAAATATACTGTCTTGTTTAAAGGACCTAAAAATTGATAGAAAAAAAACAAAACAACATTTTTGAATGGCATAATAACAAACGTGATTGAAACGAATTTGATTAAAATTTTAGAACGGAAATTTAATTATAATCTGTACTACTAAAAGCCGAGTCACCTGCTTACTATAATCACCACAGTTAATATAATTAAATATAAGCATTTTATAGGGCGTAAAATGTTACTGAATTCTTTACTATTCAAGATTTAAATAACGTCTTTGAAAACATTTCAATAGTTGAAACCCCTACCTTTGATCAAGGTTAATACCGCCATAGCAGGAAGTACGAGAAATAAAACATCTATACCATTTTAATCGTCGTGGTGTGGAGGAAATAGGGAAGGGTCGGGAAACATCGATATCGTACCTTGGTCGGGTGTGGTAGGAGTAAATGCGGTCTAGTTTCTGCAGCTGGAGGAGCCGCACGGCACGATCTAACAAGTCCGGATCGACGCGATCTCCATCCGCAACGTCACGGCGGTCAATCCTGCCAATATATCGATATCGATATGACATGTAATCACAACACTAGCGTCGACCAAGATACGGCACCGATTTAAAAATCGGAGTCTTACAATTTGATTGAAGCGTACTGTTACTGTCGAAATTTAATTTAGGAATATCTTGATTTAAATCATTGTTGTATAAAAGTGTTTTTGGGAGTATTGATAATATCTAATACTTTGGATTATCTGAAAACGTTGCATTCTGTAAATAAAAACTGAAGCTGAAAGAAAACATGATATGCAAAATGGTTCGCGAATTCGTCACGGACTCTTAACTTTTTTGTAATAACGTTTAACACAGGTTCGTTACAATCTAATCAGAATATTATTAAGTAAAGTATACATTAATCACGATATGTTTATCGATAAGCCAATATCGATACATTGCTAATTAATGTGACACTTCACTGACTCATTTAGTGACGCAAGCATAACTTTATGAGGAATTTTTGATGACTTTATCGAAAATTAAATATTTTTATTTTTCTAAAACGTTGTAAGCATTTCGTGAGTTTGAAATATATTATATTTAAAAATGGAATAAGAAATTAAACATTCTGTTAATGTTTTTTTTTAAACAGTAGCAAGTTATCAGATAGTTCGAGAAGAAGTTTCAATGGAGCTTCTATTGCATAACTTCACTTAAGCTTCAAACTTAATAAAATATGTTAATAATTCCTAAATGAATGCATGTTTCCCTTAACGTTGGACTTTTGTATAACACAAAACGTAATAACTGTTTTGTTTTTTTTTTCAAACGGAATATTGTTGGGACTTACATACTACTCTTTTACAAACATGCCACAATCGGGTCATACGAAAAATATTATAGACTTTTTTGTTGATATTCTTATATATAATATTACCATATATAACCATATAGATATTACACTATTGAAATTCTCAATTATATGATGGGGAATGAAAAAATGTATTTCCATACAGAAATTTAATTACATTAAAGTAAGAATTTAAAACCTATTATAGGCCACGTATAATATATGTCACAGACGCAAATGACTAAAGAAAGAAATAAATGTCTAGAATAAAATGTATTTAAAAGTTGGGCTTCTCTATTTCTCTATAATGATTGCAATAGAACCTCTAAAGAATTAAATAGATGATTCTTCTATGAACAGTAGTAGAAACATGGTAGTTGGAGTTCGAACGAGTTCCTCCCTCGTCTCCGAGATATTAGAATTCAAGTTTTAAAAGAAAAACTTTGATTATATTGTGTTCGTGTAATACGTGGGGAAAAACAATAGGTGATAGTTACGAAGTTTTTAATTAACAGACGAATTATATACCACGACTTCGCAAACCAAAATCATTTACATTTTTTTGAAATAGTTTCTGATTTGTTATCCGAGCTATAGAATTAAAAAAAAACTAGTATTCGTACTTTTTTAAACCTCGGATTATAATACAATTCTGTCAAAAATACTGACAATAAACAAATCTTGAGAATATTAAAACTTCTTAACTTTTTTCGATGACATCAGTTGAATTGTCAGACATAATATTATTTAACTAAAACACAGAGCTGTACCTCATGTTTGATATATCCGAGTGCTCTCCAACATTTCTATTACAATTTTCCCAGAGGACACGCGGCTGATGTTCAACTCATGAACAGTAATTTTCTCCTGTCATCTGGCCTATCTCGTCCTCTGTAATGTCACGCTTCGTCCAGTGGAATTACGAATGTATTTTACATCGCATTAGCATTCTACAGTAATTCATCAAAGTATGTAGGTCTACTCTTGTATTACGTAGATAATAGAGTTGGAAATATTTTAGACTGCAAAATGCATATTCTAGTTAAATTGGCGGATAAGAATTTACGGTAGTATTATTTATTAATAATTTGGGAATAAAATGATCAACCGGCTCTTTCGAATAAAATAAAACTGTACAACGAAAAACAAACTTTTCATGTGTAATTTTTCGTGGAACTTTTCATATGGAATCGTTTCCATATTGAATAGAGATTCTGACAAGGACTTGACGAATCTCCAAGTAGGACGTCTTTATACAGTAGGTAATCAAAACGACAGTGAAATGTTCGTAATGATTTTTGAGTGATTAGGAATTATATAACAATCAATAAAGCACCATCTTTAATATCAAAATAATTAATAATGTAAACGACTCAGATATTAACACAGACCAAACTCTCTGAAATATTAAATATTAATTTTGATTTAATGATAACAAGTGTATTCAATACTAACGTTACTGAAATGCGATAATATTTTTTTATAACAGATAGGCAGGCAAGGCATGTATGTCTAATGGTAAGTGGTCACCAATGTCCATACACATTGGCTGTGGTCACAATGTCACCAATCTAAATAAAAAATTGCAGTATAGGAAATATTAATTATCACTTAAATCGACAATGCGACTGTAGTGTACTGTAATGCGGTAGGGCTTTGTGCAAGCCCGAGTTTATTGCCAAATAAAGCGGTTGATACCAGTATATCTTACCAGTATTTCTTTACTTAATTTAATTATATATGCCATCAATATACCATATATATAGTGATGGTAGGGCTTAGTGCAAGGTCGTCTGGGTAGGTTAGTAACGCATTGACGATGTAAGCGATGGTTAAAATTTCTTACAATGCCAATGACTATGGGCGTTGGTGACCACTTACCATCAGGCCCATATGCTCGACATTTTACGACCTATTCTATAGAAAAAAAATCCTAAGTCTGCATTTAAGTCGTACAGTTCTAGATCAAACGTTGGAAGAAATAACTGTATCGCTGAAATAATCCAACCATGTATGGTAGACTATAGACGCCCGTATCACGAAGTAAATCTCAAAGTAAAAGGAATATACCTCTTTGGTTAACCCGCATCAAAACGTTATCGTATCAACGAACGTAATAACATGGATCGAGAACACGCTTGACACATTAAAATAAATTATATTTAATTATAAGTCTTATCTATATTATATATGATGAGCCGGTTGGCGTGATTGGTAAATACTTGCCTTTCACGCCAAAGGTTGTGGGTTCGATTCCCACCCAGGATAGACATTTGTGTGCATGAACATGTATGTTTATTTGAGTCTGGGTGTAATGAGTAATCTGGTGTGTAATTATCTATATTATGTATGTATGTATTATCAAAAGAAAAGTAGTATATGTAGTATATCAGTTGTATGGTTTCCATAGTACAAGCTCTGCTTAGTTTGGGATCAGATGGCCGTGTGTGAATAATGTCCCAAGATATTAATTATTTATTTATTTTCTTCTAAAATAATTGTTCAAAATATTTTATAGTAGCTTTAAAAAAACGACGTCATTCAGCAAATTTTAAAAGAAACGGTAGTGGTACAGTTAATCCGTTTGCACGGCGTAAATGTTGTTTAACAAACCCGGATATGACCAGCCTTTGAGTACAATGGTTTGAAAATTGCATCATAATTACACAGATCTTACAATTTTTGCCTTTACCCTTTAGAATATTAAGCTTATTTTTCTTTATAGTAAAATCAAATGTTTTTTTAGGTTCGGGCGTAAATTCATTTTTGTGGAAGAAATAAGTTACCTTAATACTAAGTAAAAATATAGAAACATAATACAAATATTATTAGTTACATATATTATTAGTTAAATGTACCAATTTTTTTTATTTTGTGTAAAATTGTGCAAAATTTCAGCTTAATCTGTTAGATGAAAATAGATAAAATTTGGTTGCCATTTTGACCCACAAGGAAGAAGCCAAATAAGTGCTTAATTAATTAGTATTAGTAAAAAGTATGAAAGAATACTTCCTGAAATATAATATTAAGAATAAGGTAGAAATCCTTTTTTAAAATTAAATTATATATAATATAAAAAACTTTGTTGATTGTTAAGCGTTTTCAAGATTCCATAATTTTATTTATATACATTTTTTATTGTTATTTTTGGAATTGTCTTCCCTTTCAAGATTTTAAAGTCACAAAAATACTAATTTAACTCTTTAGACTATCAATTGAATATTATTATCAAGATTTTAATTCAAATAAAGAATATAATAACTATTTAACGTTCACTACGAGATGTATATAAGAAATAATATAAGTAATATTTACAAGCCGTTAAACTTTTATTATTGTATCATAACTCGCAAGGTTAAACTTTTGAAAATATGAAAATCATTCCATCGCAATTTATTATTAAAGCTTAAATGTATTTAACTTCAAGATTGTGAAAATAACATATATTTAAGTGGTTGTAAATGAAACGTAAAGAGAAATGAAATTCGTAACTTAGAAATGAAGTCCCGAATGTGCAAATAAAAGAAAATTAAAAAAAAATAAGGTAAGTCAAATAAGCTCTTAAATTATTCACTTCATCCCCTAATTACTTTTCTCCTACGCCTCTAAAGTACACTTTAAGTTAAGATTACAAACTTTCCTCAGATCCCTCGACCGGGATTATTATATAGCAAATGCAAGGAATTTTAATTTTTTCTACATTCATAATAACTTCAAATTAATATTTTTTACGATGTTTGATTTCATGATATAAATAATTCTATTGTATTTTTTACAAAAATTAGACGCAAAGCGCCCGCCGTGGTGTCCTGGAACCGTGCGTTCTTACGCTGTCATTTCAGTTTCTACGATCAAATACATTGTACAGTCAGCTTCATATGTAATGTAACAAACAAGAGTATTAAAGATAGAATATTAAAAATATTTTTGATAGTATTTTCCATATTTTTTAATACTTTGGATGCTTAGGAGCCACTGGTGCTTCGATTGTTACTATTTTAATGCCAGATTGAATAAACTCATAAATTTGACGACGTTCGCGCTTCGATATAATTGGCCAAAATGTATTGTTTAAATAAGAATTAGATGAGTTGTATAAATATTATTAATCATGTTTCAATGTTTGATAATTTTATTTGTATCTTAATATATGACACCTGTATATATAATTGCACTAGTTCATATATTAAGCCTAATAATAACATAAATAATTACTAAGACAAAATTATTGAGTTTTCATTGTCGAGTCGAATTCGAAGGTCTCTTACGTCCAAATTAATCGGTTCTCAATTAGTAAAAGACAATGTATAAGAGATCGATCATTTAAAACTAGTTTGCATTGGATTAATTGTAACCATTGTTATTTCATTATCCATTATTTCTATTATCATTGTTAATGGCTTCCACGATGAATTTTGGATGTCTATGAATATAAAATCACTACTATACCGACGCAAACTTATTATATTTTCATTAAGTATATATATATATATATTAAACATCACAAAAATATTAAAGTATGGAATCATCTTATATGACTTACATAAATATCAAATTTAAGGTGCTATTATTGAACATATACATTGGATTTTTAAATAGATCATATTCGAGATTTCTTAATTATGTTATAAATATGTTATAAAACTTGATACGTATCCGCTAAGTTAATGAAAATATAAGTTTCTTATAAGTAAAATCTAGAATATAAAATCAGGAACTTAATGTCTTTTCCGAAGAAAAAGTCGAATGGAGATGGTAAATTTTATTAGAAATCTTTTAACTTTTCGAATGACGAATATTTTAATAATAATACTTATTAATAATATTGATATCCTACTAACCGATTTCGACTACGTCCTATACTCAACGTAGACTAACCGACAGCGCAAGAGATATTCACAATATAATTATATACAAACACAGGTCATAATTCATCGCTCACACAGTCCGATAGGACGGCAATTTGATACGACCGGAAGAGATGGTATATAACGGAAGCGTCACTGCCAACGACCTAACTCGAGCCTATTACTAAGGATTTATTAATATTATTAATAATAGTAATATATGTCTTTACTTTTTCAAGCAACAGGGCCCATACTTTTGGTACATGATAAACATAACATTAAATAGTATACATTAATAATTAGAATCACAATCTCACTCACGATAAATAATAATAAATAAAATATATAAGAATTAAAAATGAGCTAATTATATGACATAAAAAAGAGAAAATCATACATATGTTGATATAAAATAAAATAGGAAATTAAAATATTAAATTATTGATAAAAAGTCAAAACTAACATCAATTGGCCTGACCTGCGAATTGAACACGTAACCTCATGATCTACAACATCCTAGTTACTAGATCAATAAGGCATTTGCGTTTAATCAGTTTATCATCATCATCATCGAGATAGCACGATAAGCATAATTATATTAAATGTTATTTTTTTAAGCATAATTTGCATATGTGATCTTAAAAGTAATAGAAATTCTCTAGAGTTCCTTGAACTGCTTCAAAACTGAACAAGAACACTCGATTGTTGGCTGAAGTCCAAAAGTCGTTATATGCTGATCTCCCCTCTGATGAAAAACCGCGATAATATTTGGCATATTAAGCAATTCCTATTTAGGTACTTTATCAAAAACACTATAATACACTTAGCACTTAAATACTAAAGCTTGAATACTTGGTGATAGCTATCGTGTAGGGTATTGCATAGAATTAAACATGAAAAGGAAATGTAACAATGCCCTTATCATCTACTTGATACTAAAGGGGTTATGTGGATGAGGCTTTATTATTTTTAATTACGTCACAAAAAACTTAACCTTTTACTACTTTTTGATTCACATATTTATATAATATAGGAAAGAAATATATTATTTTAAAATACTTATTTAAAAAATACTAATATTAATTTTAAATGTGTCGATACTATAATACTAATTTTAAATTACGATTGTCATTTCACAATCAAAAAAAATCCGACAAAAGTACCCTTAATACCTCGTACTTACCTGTAGTTATTATTAAAAGGACGAAAAAACAACAAAATAAATAGAAATTACGTAATTAAATGTAAATATAAAACGTCTACATGCCTAGTATGCGTTTTATATCAGTTTTCTGTGAGCTATTCCTCTTACTCGATGCGATCCATTAAATTTCTTGTAAAGGTTATGAGATTCGAATTAATCTACTGGATATATTTAAATGCATTCTGAGGTCATTTATTCCAATAATAATTAGTGTAACATCCCATGCCTTATATTTTCTTGAAACATTGAGCCCTATTTGCTCATTTAAGGTATATTTAGTATCCAAACATACCTTGGTCTAGCAGCCTGAGTGTAAAGACGGTCCAGCTCCTGCAGCATGCGCAGAGCATCAGCCATATCATGAGGGCCGTCCTCGCGAGCTTCGGCCAAGCAGACCATGGCCAGCACCACGGCAATGGCGAAGACAATCTTCTTGTTGAGCATGATGTCTGATAAAGAACAAAACACATTTAAATTATACCAAGAACTTTTTTTCTTCTATTCTACTAATATTGAATAGGCATTTTTTTTATTTACATGTCAATAAATCTATAGTCTTGGTTTTCATCTCAAATTATAATAATATTGTTATGAAATGGACACAATTGTAATTCAGGGTTGACAATTCTAATCAATGAATTTTACGGTAACATGAGCAAGGGCGGCCGAAGCTAGGGAATTATGCTGATACATTCGTTGTGCCCATATTATAATACATATCAAAGGAACCGGGTATAATGTTATAAGGTCGCGACATAATTAAGATATTTTTAATGCTTCGATACGTAATTTCGAAAGAAAACATTTTAAAACCCGTGACAGGCCATAGTATAAGGTTTTTCGGTCAATTAGAATTCTGAATGATTAGTCATTGTCATCTCTCTTTCTACGATCTTAGCCGATAATCGTGGGTTCAAACCCGGGCAAGCTCCATTGAATTTTTATGTGCTTAATTTGTTATTATAAATCATCTCTTGCTTGTCGGTGAAGGAAAACATCGTGAGGAAACCTGCATGTGTCGAATTTCACTGAAATTCTGCCACATGTGTATTCCACCAACCCGCATTGGAGCAGCGTGGTGGAATAAGCTCCAAACCTTCTACTCAAAAAGGGAGAGGAGGCCTTAGCCCAACAGTGGGACATTAACAGGCTGTTACTGTCTACAAGTACATTGATGTTTTTTTAATTGTATGTAAATGAAATATGAACAAACTTTTGAACGTATTAGATCTACTTTCATATTAGTTAAATTGCTAAAGTTTCCATTCCTCTATGTTAGTAAATCTCTCAATGTTAAAACGTGGGAGGAACTAATAACGAAACTTATTTAATTTATTAAGCGTATATGCATATCCGTAAGAACTACGGTGGGTATTAACCGAAGATAGGGCCTTGTGTGAGCCCATCTGGGTAGGTACCACTCGCTTATTAGATGTTCTACTGCTACACAGCAATACTTAGTATTGTTAAGGTAATTGTTAATATTACTTATATAACCAATATCTATGGGTAATGACCGCTTACCATCAGGTGATCCATTTGTTCGCCTGCCTGTAATATAAAAAAGGTCACACACACACAGGTTTTTATGTGCTTTAAATGTGTATTGTTCTATGTTAGCTTAAGATTTAAATATTTAATTTGAAGTGTATCTTTCATTTTATTTAATAGTGTTGCAAGTAACTGTAGTGATGTATCAAAATGCATCAGTTTGTGTATTTTCGAATACTTTATTTTTGTGAATATTCCGATGGTGTTTCAAATAAATATATACCGTAATTTGATGGTTATGAAAAAAAAACAATATATAATACACGAATCTACCACGTGTATATCTACTAATTTGCTCTGGAGCATTAAAATAACCTCCAAACCTTTTTCTTAAGAAAATAAGAGAACTTTTCTCAGCAGTCGCTTAAGAGTCCCAACTTCACTTTTTAAGGACAAATTTGAGATAAATTGCCTCACGCTTGGGACTCGAAGTTAGTTCTGTTCGACTTTCAGCCGTGACAGCTTTTATTGTATCACTTAATAATACGAAACTGAAATTGACCAATCACAAGTCAAAAATATTATAAATGTAAAATTCCAACCAATCAAATCAGACATTCTGCCACAAAACAGCAGTACTTGGTACTGTTGTGTTCCGGTTTGAAGGGTGAGTGAGCCAGTGTAATTACAGGCACAAGGGACATAAGATCGTAGTTCTCAAGGCTGGTGGCGCATTGGCGATTTAAGCGATGGGCAACATTTCTTACAATGCCAATGTCTAAGGGCGTTGGTGACCACTTACCATCAGGTGGCCCATATGCTCGTCCACCTTCCTTTTCTATAAAAAAAAAAATCAATCCATTACGAATCTCCAGATTTCTTTACAATGACTTCAGAACTTAGAGACACCAAAAAAATCAGACACGGATCATTAAAACCTTTCATAAAACTTATAAGTTAAAGTTAAGCTTTGAAAAGTAATCGATATCATTAAGATTATATTTCAAAAATTAATCTATAGTCAGTTTGTCAAAAACCCTTATTGTATAATGTCCAAGCTGAAGTTTCGTTTGACTTTGGATTACACCGTATGAAACGACAAACTTTTTCATATTAATAAAAGTTATTTTTTAAACCGCAAGTAAATGGGTAGCGATTACTGCGACGAAGGACTTGTAACGTTATTGAATTTCGATATACAAACAAATATTTATTTTATATATAAACTAGAAGAGCCCATCAGATGTTGTCCTAACGAACCAGACATTATATTAAAACTGAATTTATAATACTGTCTTGTCTGACTGCTTTAAGTTGACTAGCTTCCGCCCGCTGGTCAAGAGGGAGGTGTTAGGTAGAACCCACTCATCAGATATTCTACCGCTAAACAGCAATACTTAGTATTGTATTGTAGTACAGGCACAAGGGACATAACATCTTCGGTTCATCATCCCACGGTTGGTGGCGCATAGCGATGTAAGGAATAGTTAATATTTCTTACAACGCCAATGTTTATGGGCGGTGGTTACCACTTAATATCAGGTGGCCCATTTGCCCGACCTATAACATAAAAAAACCCTCTATTAACCCAATGTGTTATGTCCATTTTCTATACCCTGGCCGCAAATTTTCATGATGATCAGTTGCATATTTAAGACGTAAAAACACACTTCAATTTATAATATTTTTAAGAATACCTAATAACAAGTACTAGATAAAATCAAAGTTGTAACACAATTATCTCATTTAACGACATATAAAACCTCGATGCGATGGAATATACGCTTGTCTGACTTGCATCTGTAAAAGACTTTAATCTTCAAAGCAGTGTTTCCTTCTGCTAATTAATTGACGCTACACTTAAGTGATGTAACGATTATTCTAACTTGTATTAGATTATATTCGACTTAAGTATGTAAATATTTTCAAACATTATTAATAACGATAATTATTTTTCATATTTTATGAGATAGATTTTGTTTATAACATTTTACATAGATTAATAAAATTTAACTTTTCGTCTTAGAAAATTTTAAGTACTGCTCTTAAAGTCATTGTGCCAAATATACTTTGTGTAAGCTAATATTTAGCATATATTGTGTCATTTGCATTTGTTTTTAAACATAAAAATGACAGCCGTATTCGTAAATGATTAAAAGTCGTTTTTAAAGTTAGTACAGCTAGGCTTTAAAAGAGGTAGACTACCAAATGATCCAGAAATGGTCTCACTATTAGAAATATTATGTCTCTTAAATCGACATACACTATTCATCTTAGGAAATAAGATGTTGCGTCATTTTGCCTCTAGTTATACTGACTTATTTAATACTAAGTGTGACTGTTTGACAGTAGAAAAAGTGATAAGTGGGTGGTACCTACCCAGATGAATTTAAACAAAGTTCTACCACCAAGTAAGTTTCAGTTAAGATTTGAGTGAAATACCATCCCTGGTTACCTCACTAATCCCACGTTAACCGTCTGATCTAAAATGTAACTAATTAACTTATACCTATTTGAACGAATGTTTATTTAAAGAGTTCTCTTTCAACTCGTATATTTATTTAATAAATCCACTAATTCATATGCTTCGTCGGTTTTCGTTTGAAAATGTTTAACAGTACTTAATTTTATATTAACCAGTTCAATAAATAGCTAATACATTTTTTTTTTCTGGATTTACGCGAAATCTTTTTTCAAAACCATTGTAGAAAAAAAACTAACTTTTTATCTATTTTGTTAGTCATTCATTATTTATCAAAAGTAAATGAAGATAAAGTGGTTGAAGGTATTATGTCGCATTTTTAAACTTTTCGAATTTGTTACGTCTATGAACATTTTAAGTAAGTATACACAGAACGGTACCTTCAGCTCTCACGTTTTAAAACTTCAAGTGCTATCAGCGTAATGGATAAATGGCCATTGCATGAATATGTAATCAACTTAAAAACGTAAAACTGACAATTACTTTAAATCGCCTTTTTGTTACGTGACGTTTCCTTTTCTTCAAATAACATCTTAGTTTTTATAATATATCATTAACTCTTTGCAATTTGGACAACCTTTAAATACGAAAGAGATCGTATACGAAATAGTTCGAAAAAAAATTATATGAAGCAGGCTTTACGCAGTATGTATCGGCGAATATGTCGTTCAGATGTATACTTATTGTATAGTAAAATAGTATTTGTCTACATATCGTTATGTGTATATAAGCTTACACATTAAATACGCATCCAACCCCGTGCGAATAAAGGGCATTATGTTATAAGCCGCCAAAAACAAATCTCAAGATTGTAAATTACGGCTTTCGTAATCTATACAAATAACTACAATTTTTATATTGAATATTTAAGTAACTAAAATTTACAACTTTTTAATAAAACAAAAAAATAAAAATTATAAATATATAGCAAAAACACGCCGACTAAAAGATTTCCTGTGCCATTTTTTGTTTTGAACACTTTTTTAAATACGATTCGCGCAGTTTTATGATAACATTTTTATAAAAACAAACTCAATAGTTATAGTCTGTAAGATTAGAATAATAATAGAATTATTAAAAATAATTAAAATCTTTAAAGTTAAAAATATAATAAAGAATATATTAAAATCTCTATTAAACTGAAAATATTAAAAACCAAATTTTGTAATGTTCACGCTTCACCATATTCAACATTTTTAAATCGTAAATTATTTAATCATATACATAGATTCGTTTTGGAAAACATAATTTAAAATTTTAATATGAGTAAACAAAACTCAAGGTATGTAAGCTCAAAAGAAACTTTATAAGCTAAACTTCACATTTGAGACGTGAGTCGTGAGAGTCTCCTCTTCACTTTCAAAGAAAGATTTCAAACTTATGAAACATTAAATCGATACTAATAATAAAACGGTTAAAGACTGCCTCGTTGGCCTAGTAAGTAAGGCTACATGTAAGGCCGGTACTGGGAGGTCCTGGATTCAAATCCCAGGTCGGGTCATTAAAAAGTTATTGGAATCTGTTGAAAATTTTCAGTAGCAGCCCAGAGTCTGGAAGCTGGGAGTATGTACACTCCCGTGCCTCGGAAAGCACGTAAACGCACATTGGTCCTACGCCTTAACTCGTTTCAGTTCTTTCAGATTGTTTGCGCACACTCTATTGTCACTATAATAATATGTCCTGCGCAGTTGGCTAATCTAAGTAGCTGAAATCTTTCGGTCTGAAGGACATTATTATTAACGGCTAAAGCTCTGAACCGATTTTAATGAAATTGTTGTGAAGCAACCTTGAACATCAAGAAAGGACGTAGGCTTTTTATGTATTACATTTTTATACCTAAGACCTAAGACCCTACCCCCCCCCCCAAAACTGTCATAATTTTCTCATATTTTACATAAGGCATCTCACAATGTATTTCATTGCGTGAATATATAATCTATGTAAATGATCAAATGAAGTTATCCTTTAGTATGCAAAATACCTGCAAAGTTAAATTGACCGCGGATATTGATCTAATGTCACTTATAACACAAAGCTTTGGGGAAAGCCATCAATTAAATGCAAGTGCCTAGTTAGGTGCTAGATTGGTTTGTTTTTTTTTTACAATGCTAATATCTACGGGCAAAAGTGAAATGGTCGATCTCGCTTTTTTTTTATGTAAATTTTTGTCTTTTAATGAAAGAATAATAATGTTCGTATTGTATTGACTAATCCTTGGATTAATTAATTTTACTGGTAATCAAAATATGATTTTTATGAAAATATATTGGAAAGATTTTAAAAATGGAATGAATGAGTTGTACTAATTAATTACAATATATATACAGTCTGTCTGAAGGTGATAAAATTAAAACTAAACGTATTTTTATATGGTTTACATCAATGGACGGAGTGATTCACGATAGAATAGGTAAGGTAGGGTCAACTGATGGTAAGGGGTCACCAACGCCCATAGACATTGGCATTGTAAGAAATGTAAACCATCGCTTACATCGCCAAGTGACACCAACCTTGGGAACTAAGATGTTATGTCCGTTGTGTCTGCAATTACAATGGCTCACTCACCCTTCAAACCGGAACACAACAATACCAAGTACTGCTGTTTTGTGGTAGAATATCTGATGAGTGGGTAGTACCTACCCAGACGAGCTTGCACAAAGCCCTACCACCAGGAAGGCTTATGTGTCTAATTCATTAAAGTTTTCAGTAAATTGTTTAAACTATATTGACGTTTGTTGAAGATGACTGTAAAAATAATTCCGAATAATACTAGCATGCGCCGCGTAAACCAATAGAGTTATATTATACAATAATATAAACGGTTTTATGTTCACCCTTATTACATCCGTGTGAAGAAGCTGAGAATGGAAGCTGAGATGGCCCAGTGGTAAGACCGCGTGAATCTTAACCGATGATCGTGGGTTCAAACGCGGGCAAGCACCACTGAATTTTCATGTGCTTAATTTGTGATTATAATTCATCTCGTGCTTTACGGTGAAGGAAAACATCGTGAGGAAACATGCATGTGTCTAATTTCACTGAAATTTGGCCACATGTGTATTCCACCAAACCGCATTGGAGCAGCGTGGTGGAATAAGCTCCAAACCTTCTTCTCAAAAAGAGGAGAGGAGGCCTTTAGCCCAGCAGTGGGACATTCACGGGCTGTTACGGAAGAAGGGATATCTAGCTGATGAATAAAGAAATACCTTACGAATGAAGGTATATTTAGAAGCTATATATCATGAAATCGAATTATCAGTAATCGCAACTCATGTGTATATGATTACACTAACAACTGCAACTCGAATATTAATAAAATCCTTTTTCAATGTTGTTTAAAAGTATCACATAAAAAAATCCATTCCTTTAAGTATTCTAGTTTAAACAAGTTTCTTAATATTGTATGAAATGAACGTTATTTTTCGAATTTTTGGTCCTTTGAAGTCACGGTCGCAATAACTATCTATTAAGCAACCTATATAAAAATAATAAAAAACTCCAATGACATATCAATATGAGATGAAAATTGTAAATCCCGTTGTCTCCCGAGGGTGCGTATCAATTTGGACATACGGATTGGGATATTTTTGTATTATTTATTCTTATGAAAATATAATATCATCCATTCTGACCCGTGGAGACATGGGGTTAGGTGAGCTGGTGATCGCGAACATTATCAATTTCAATTCATATATTCATATTTGTTTACATTTTATGTTGATTTATTTGACGTAAATTCGTTTATTTTTATTATATACAGGGTATACTTTGTTCGCTTTATCATAAAAAAGCTGTCAAACTGTCAATATAAATAAATTCTAGAATAGTGTAAATAGGAGCATTTGTTTTCATTTACAAATATTGGTGTCGTCTGGACTGAAGTGATTGGATTGAAACTGTATTCCAATTTCAAAATGCGTTTTTATTATAATTTATGACAGAGCCGTTGTTAAAATTTTAGATATTCACAAATCATGAATTCCTATGTTATCTAGAGCTCATCGTTATATATTATGGCACTTTGACGTGAACAACCGTTCATTTCAAGTATCAAGACCTATCCTACGTGTCTGGTCACTTATGTGTTTATTATAGTTTTTCATGTTATAAAAATGAATAAAAAATAAATGAAATCTCACGAATAAAGAGATTTTCATTTATTTGTCGCAATAATTATTGAAATAATCACAATAAAAATTAAGGACGAGAATTTGTTTCTGTTTATAATTATTGCCACTTGATATATTGCGTCTTATTCTCGTGTTCTCGCATTGTACAAATTGTAAGTCGCCAAATTCAAATCTACCGTCATCGGAGAAAAGTAATACCGACGCTCAGCGCTCCTTACTAAAATACTATATCGGAAGTCCATAAATAAAACACAAACGCCACGCTTATAAAAGCGTTTCTGTAACCAATACGTCAGTCAAGTTTTACTACCCTCAGATAATATTTACATACGGTGGTAGGGCTTTCTGCAAGTCCGTCTGTACCACCTACTCATCAGGTATTCTACCGCTAAATAGCAATAATTAGTATTGTTGTGTTACAGATTGAAAGGTGAATAACTCCCTTTAATTTGGTTAACTCAAAGGTACCTTAGAGTGCTTGCTATACTAAAATGCGTTTGTAAAATTGCTAAATCTTTAAAGATTAATCCGAACAAAGAGACAGTAAAAAAATTTAAAAAAAAGTTGTTTTGATATCACAGAAAAACACGTCAATTTTTTTTGTGTGGATTCTACATAATAAAGTTTTGAAAGAAAATTCAAATGTTTTCCATACATGTATTAATGGTTTAATTATACTCCAAGGGATTTACGCCCCGCCTTTTGTTATACATTCGAACTCCGATCGTTTCATAAACACGATTCGTAACATTCATTGTTTGCCGATATTTATTTTTAATATTCAAACAAAATCTTTACGATTAGCTCGTACCAATTTTATTTATGATTAAATTAATGAGTGTTGAATAAAAATTGTTTGTTTTCATGGAAAAATAATATTGTTAGTAAGCCTTCTTATTTTGTTGGCATTACTTGTGAATAAAAATAATATAAAAAATGATAAAAATTGATATAACGCATCCTTAAAAAAAAATAAAGTTAAGAACTTTAACGGAATATTAAGAAGTTGAGAAATGTATCAAAAAACACTCAATTTTTACAATAAACTTAATGAAATTAGACTAAGATCATCGCTGATTTACGCAGAACACTTCACCAAAGTTTGGTGATAATCGGATGAATGGTTTAGGAAATCATAAGGGACAAACATTATTTTCTATCTATTAAAAACACATATTAGTGTTACACTACAGCCTTTTCCAATCAAAGAAGGAGAAAAGACTAATAAACAACTTAGTACATCAGTATTGACATGATACCATTGATATTGAATTATCTGCGGTATAATTATGGAATCGAGCAAAAAATTTCGATTTTAATATCGGCGAAGTTATCGAAACTTTGGAAATTAAATTGAAGTGGATATCACTACTAAGTTAAATATGATTGTTTTATTAATAAGATCCTCCAGACCGTTTTCGGGCATGACGGCCAATTTCAAGAGAGCCAACTGCGTAGGGCATATTATAGTACACAAGTGTGTGTGCAAACACAGATGCACTTTCTATTGCCTAGTTTCATAATCTGATGGGATGGCAGTCCGATACGACCGGAAAGCAACAGGACCAACGGCTTTACATGCTTTCCAAGACACGGGAGTGAACACACTTCCGACTTCTAGACTCCGGGCTGCTACTGAGAATTTTCTGAAAGAAAAACCCAATAACATTTCATTGGCCCAACCTGGGAATTGAACCCAGGACCTCCGGGTCAGCGGCCTTATATCTAGCCACTAGACCAACGAGGCAATAAATATATATTCATATGCACTGTTTGTGTTAAATGATATAATAGGTGGTGTATTTAATACAAATTAAAAAAATGCATACATTCAAGGACTTATCTAATAAAATCTTAAAGCATTTATTGAATTCGTCATGTAATATATTCTAGATTACAAGGAATGAATAAGTCATCAGTTATTTGACTTCAAACTATTAGGTCACAATCTTTTATCCTTTTAATACAAAAAAGGAGTTACTTTTGATACTTACTGAAGCAATAAGACCTTAATACTGGTTCGTTAAACCCATCGTATGTACGGTTAGTGGAGGCAGGAAATGACATAAGGTAAGATGTTCATCATTTCTATAAGTACACATCGCAATTATGTAAAACTAGTTTTCGATCGCGGTTTCGCTCGTATTTTAGGAGGTTTATGTTCTTCCTTAGGGTTCGAGCTTGTTTCATATCACTTCACCACGATTAGTTCATTGATTTATCTATGAAAGCGTAACAAACAGACAAGAGTAACTTTTGCATTTATAATTTTAGTATATATTGAATAATGCTTATTGAAAATTGACATAATAAATCTATATGAAATCTTTTGTTCTGACTGGTTATCATACAGTTTATCGAAATTTTCTAGACTCAGTAGTCACGGATGTGCCGATAGAAAACTGTAATTTATAACAGGGTTATTATAACGTTAACATTCGCTAAAAAATTAATGGAAGTTTCAACTTTGAGGGTGGGAAATGAGTGGTTGTTTGAGTGCTACCCGTGCGAAGTCGGTACGGGCAGCTAGTATTATACTCGTGATTTAAATATACTAGTATTTGCCTGCGGCTTTGCTCGCATGGGGGGGGGGGCAACTGTCACGTTTAAAAAAAACACTTCAGAATCGAAATCGATTCAGTGCTTTAGTATAAGAGTAACAAACAGAGAGAGTTACTTTTGCAATTATAGTATTAGTATATACATATATCTAAAGTATTTGTTATATTGCGATTTTATGTCTAAAATAAATCAAAAAACTTTATTAATATGAACATCTTGAACTGATTTAAAGTCGAATGGCTTATTAATAAAAATAAATTATTTATTGTCATACATTATTTATTATTGTAACTGTTAGTCTTGACTAAGGATGTACGAATTAGATTACATGATAATCACAGCTCTATTACCTCCTATTCTACGAAACCATTTACTCAGACTTGTAAAAGTATCCTTGAGACTTGTAGTGTCACATTGCTAATAGAGTTCCGGTTACTGCGAAATCTTCGAGTAATGTTACTCTGCAAAGATGTTCTGTAAAAGACTTTGAGTAATAATCTCTTCTATTCTTTCGATAATACATACCATTATCAAATTGTTAAAGACCGTTCATGGATTTGTCTCAAGTATATGTATTTTATTTTTCAAATTCCGAATAATTTTTATATAACTATTAAATATTTTATATAACTTGACTATATCAATAAGTAAAATAAATAAATCGATTTAATAAAATTTTAACATGACTGACTGATATAAAAGGCAGAGTGTGTCGTCAGTAAACCCTCACCGGTTTAGGTTTCTGAGAGGATGAAATTTTGAGGAATTATTGTAATTCCTTTTGTATCGTAGCATTTTTCAAAATTCATCTCCTAATTCAATTCAATATGGAACGAAAGCTTGTATTTAAATTCATTTAATTTGTTTTAGAAACTTACTTTTTTATTTAATATTCATACTGTAACGATTTGTTATAAGCGTGCAAATGTAAATTAAGAACTATTAGTTAATCTGTTATAAACTGCATGTTATGTCTCTGTTATGAAGGTTAACCTGGCTTGTCTTTAAAACAAAAGTTTGTATACTTCATATATTATTAAAACTTAAAATGAACTAAGAAAAAAAACACAAAAAAAGTAATTTTCAACTATATTATCTGTCTATATACGAAAGAATCTCTGGATAATACCCTTTTCTACTTAATACGCTCGAAAAAAAGAGGTCGCATATTATGACATTTTATACCCTAGATATCGAAATTGTTTTCATGAGAAAAAACTATAACCAACAACACGCAATTTTCATTACACGAAATTAACTAGCATATCGCGTCCCACTGATGGGAATCCTTTTCTTTTAAGAATACGTTTGGGGGTTATTACACAACGGACGAATTTCATCCGACAAATGAAATTTAATTAGTGTCTTTATTTTTATTTAAACTAAAGATGAAAATGCAGTGGTGTATTTTGACCCGCGATACCGTCTAATTCGCTGTGTTAATTCGGCTCTACTGAGAATACATACATAATTATTATTAATTATTTATTTTCGTTATTGATCACATATCACTTTCTTATATCGATGGAGTCCTAATTCAAGTTTCGAATGCGTTCACGTAATAATACCTTTCTAGAGATTAATATCAAGAAAGTATGCGCTTATTATAATAAAGGACTATATTCTAAATGATAAAACATATTAGTTCACTTCTAACACCGATAACTTATCTTGATATTAATCTCTGTTTGTGTAATATCAGTTTCGGTCTGATCTAATATGATTTAGATATTAATGCGACTTTGATTAAAATATATTCGTAGTTATCTTATCTAATATCGACGTTTTTTTAAATTGTCAAGTTTATCTCGATTCGATTATACCGATTTGCATATATATTTTTACTAGTTATTATAAAATTCGAAAATTCTATTTTTGAAAAAGTTTTTTTTTTTTTAATTATCTGTTATGAAAGCGGTTTTATGCCAAGGAGTTATTTTCGAGTAGAGTACAGGAGTGAAAGCGCTTTGCTTTTGACGTTATTTTTATAATAAATTACTTTAACGTATTTTCTTTTACGTCGATCATAATATAATACTTTTATAGAATAGCTTTCATTTGAAGTATTATTTTATAATATGATAATGAAGAGCGCTATATGCAGTTTTATATACTAGTATATTAGAAATATATGCTATAATAAATATATTTGTTAATTGAATATAATTTATCATTATAATAAAATATCATATATTGTTTGGAACTGACAATATTCTGTAACATTTTTATTATATGATTTAGTTTCAAAATAAGAACATATGTAATGTTTTTCAGGAAACTTCCAGAAACATTATAAAAACATCAAAATAATGGAAATCTGATCTTTTTTCTTTTCATATATAACTTTTTTCTTTATTGGCAAATACATGCCTACTCTTTTTCTTGCTGATTAGGATTTCGAGAGAAAAAAATCCTCGTTATACTCGTAAATATTACTTTAGAAACAATTTACAAAGCAAATATTTATTTCTGTGAATTTTTCCTATTTTTTTTCAAAATAGTAATAATAATAATTTAATTTAATTTAGTTTATTTTTAATGATTTAAAAACATATAAATTGCATTTATTAATTGCTTACTCAGTTTAATCAAATATTAAAATACATTTATATAAGCATTTTAAAATATTATTTATATAATATTTGTACATCAGTTTATTCTTTGACTTTTAACAAATAACTTCCCTCGTCCGTATTAATAATGATTATTTGAAGAACTCGCTACAAAGTTCTTAATTTCAACTTTGTTTACTTTATAAGGCTTTCGTTTTAAGAAACAACTCGTTTTGTCAAATCAGTAATTTTTGCCTATGACCAAAAAGGCCTTTAATTTAAAAACTTCAAACTTTTTTAATTTATGAGTAATCTTTATTTTGAATCGAAAATGCTTCATTGTAAATAATTTTTTTAACAAATTTGATTAAAGTGAAATTATGAAAATCCCATGAGTATATTACAATTGTTATAGAAATCCCAGTTTTTAGAATATATTTTTTAGAATACGATATGAAAATTTAATACTATAAAAAATTATAATCAAGGTATTGTATCCATTATGATCCCTAAGGAAAAGTTACTTGCAAATGTCATTTGGCCTACGCTTAACATTAAAATGTAGCGCGAATGAAGAAATTAATTTCCTTTGATACCACAACTGGATAGGACATTAGTTTATATGTTGCTACTGACTATTGTTTCATTAGGATATTTTATTAATTTATTTATAAAAACTGGCAACATTTTCCTTCTTTATTTAAATTACTTAAACTCTTTCATACTTAAATATATAAATAAAAAGTTTTAATTCGAGATTTGATTTAGTTAATTCGTAAAAAATATACTTGAATCAATTAACTGGTTAGTTAGGTAATAATTATAAACTTTGAAACCCAAACGATCGAGTGTCGAACGTTATATATTTATTGATGAAATAATTCATTTATATAATTTACTTTAATTTAATATATTCGTTATATTTCGCATTTTAAATATAGAACTATTGTGCTGATTATTTATGTGATTTTTATTCATCTAAATAAATAAATATAAATCAGTCAATATTTTTTTAAATATAATGTTAATATTTTTTTATGCGTTAGCAAATTAAAATTTGCAATCTTTATTTTCATGATTCGTCTAATTTATTCTGTTTTTTTTTAAATCTTTTTATAACCTCGAAAGAAATACCAAATTTGAAAATATTTGTATTTTTAATTTTAAAACTTACAAAAACTATTAAATATTTTGTGAAAAAAAAAAATGTCCAAGACTATTTGTATTTTAGATTTTGATTACCGCTTTCATCTAAAAAAAATTGCCGATTTAAAAATATTTCAAAATTATACAAAACCCGAAGATAAATTCAAATAAAAAGTCCTAATAAAATATTTGAAATTAAGAATGGTTCTTAATTTTTTCTAAATTTAAAACTTACCTCGTAACGTTCGATCGGGAGCGAATTTGAAAGTTAGGAGCGCGTAGTGCAACAAGTTCTGGTACGACCGCGACGCTCGCATTTATAGCAAGCTAGGGCGGGCTTAGGGCGGAGCTACGCAGGCGTAGCCATAATCAAGTACCGTTAATAACTTCTGTGGCTAAATGTGCTTCTGGTTTGATTTTAATAGGTTAAAAAAAGTAATACGTCTTTACGAATGTTACTTAATTGTAGATTTAGTTACAAACGCCTACACGGGCGCAAATTTTTTTTTAAGGGCAAAGGCTTACAAAAAAATATTTTTGACATAATTGCTTTTTGTACGTCGAGTGACGAGTACAGTTAGAGTTTTGAGTGTGTGTATTTTTTTTAATTGTAAAATAAAAAAGATTACGTTCGCAGAGCAAATCGCATAATAGACGTAATAACGTATAAATACTCTAAATTACTGTCTAAAATAAAATAAAAAATTGACTACTAATAATTATGCACGTACATCGTATTGTCACACACGTAAAACTTACATAAAAAACAGAATCAATCTTTGGGATACGAAAAGAAATTGTTGCATTCTAAATTTAAATTTAAAAGAATCCGGTCTATCGTTGTCAATAGCCAAATGAAAAGCATTTAACATTATAATGAAGATTTAAAAAAAAAACCTAGCCATTCCTATACAAGTTCACCCATTTATTGGTACAATACTATATATATTACATTTTTTATTTATTTCTGGTAAAGTTAAAGTCACCATTAAATCAATCAAGCCCAATTATTCCCAAGAAATCCAAGGTTACTAAGATAATTCATCAAACATTCATAAGTGCATTTGGGGTGGTAAATACTTTATATAATTGTGGTACAAAATGTTTAATGGAATCCTTCCTTTTCCTGAAACTATGTTCTTACCAATGAACAGCTTTTGTTAATCTTAATCGTCCTTGAAGTGATTGTGATAAAAATGTTTTTTTTTTTTAATTTAATAAAGGAAACGTTAAAAAAAAACATTCGTATGATTTTAATAACAGAAATAAATTTAATAAATCTTTAAAAATAACATATTAACCAAACAAGTGACGAAATGCACAGCATATAAAGTTTTGTTAAAATATAAATACTAATCTCTTTAGTGAAACAAATTCACCGCGGCCAAAGGCTATCCGAAAATTTATTTAAAAAGTCGAATGAACAAACATACTGAGAAACTGCCAGAAGGGATTCCAATTGGGCACAGGGCTACTGTATTAAATATTGACATTTATACTTAATTTATTATTAACGATTATTATTAATGGGACCTATTACTTTTATGAAAATGTTTGATATTTTTCACCCATAAAATGGACATACTGACATCGTCGACTCGGAAATTTTGATGTTAAAAGTTTTTATCGATTATAATAATATTATAATTATGGTATTCGTATAATTGATCTTCGATTACACTTCCATCAAAATATCTCTATTCATCAAACATCCGATTGGTAACGGTTTAATATTGTCGATAACGATTAGAAATCCTAATCAAATATTATATCAGACTCAAATAGTTTTCAGCTTGTTATACGTATAATTGAAGCTTACGTCAGGCTTACGTAGGTTACGTTTCAGGCAATTTAACATATATTGTAATTTATATTTTTGTGTTTACTGTACTGTAAATATTGTCACTATTGATTGTTATGAATTAAACATTAGTACAAGGAACAAACACAAATTAATTACTCGACTGCGTGGAGTCAGTAACTCTTTTGTGGGGTAATGTATACGGTTCTACATCAGGATCCCAGAAAGCGTTCAAAATGCCTCAGTCACTAAAGGTGATTATACAATTAATAAATTTATGGATAATAGCATACCTTGGGAATGAGACGATCATCGCATGGTTATTTCTCTTTTTTTTGTTTACGAAACATGATATATATAAAAAAAATAGTGAGTTTCTTTTACCGATTCATCTCAGGGCTGGGTGTTTCTTTTCGGAACCGGTGGTAGTTTCTTGTTTGACTATCAATAAGCAAGTGTAATCCTTCAATGTTGAATAAATCATTTTGATTTTGATTTGCTTTTGTAATTACTAGTTGTTGTATTGATATAAATGGCAGATAGTCTTCAGAGAATTTAAAGTCAGTTTCGTTAATCTGGAATATAATTAACATCATATAAAGCGAAGCAGTGTCTATGTACTTAGTCTCTTTCTATATATCTAATACTTATCTGCGTTAGTATATACTGATCTTTCAGTTCCGAACTGGAATATTTTATAAGTTTTTTTTTCTTTATTCAATATGTAAACATAGTTTTTAGTAACAATTATTAATTTGAAGGTTCTCAAAGTTCGAGTTATTTCTGAATTGAATATGAACGCTCTGCTTCGCGCATCACTTTGGTGACTTCGGTGTAGTTATAACAATTTATTTGTAAATAATATATAATTACTTTAGTTTATAGTCCATGATGTTGTGGTAGTGTGTGGCACAAATCATTCAAATGAATTTCGAAAAAGTTTAAATAATTAAGCTGAAAATTTGCAAGCACTTTTGGTGTGAAAAAGGCTGGACACCTATTACTCTTTGCCGAATTATGTAAATAGTCGATTACGTTTTAATTACGATGCGTTATATTTTACTATTTTATTTTGTGAACATATTGAAGAGCCTAACTTTAGACCGGCCAAGTAAGATTGCGCGAATTATACGCTAGCGTCACTATGTGTACACAATTTAGTTGTTTTAAGAATTAAAACTTCCTATCCTGCAATATTACAGACTTTGTTCGAGCGTTACTCAGAGATAAATATCAAAATATATCTATTATAACACTTACATATGTGTGAGATTAAAAAATAAAATGAGTAACGAGCAATAGCTTTGAAAAGTAAAGTCATTCTATAAAAAGATTTCAGAAAGTTATGAAGTATACAAATGCGATAAATAAGAATTGGGATTTCCATTAAACGCACAATGCACTTGAGGCTTTGTTTCCTTCTTTAAAAAATACGTCACGAACGCGTTCGCTTTAAAACTTTTAGTACAAGTTATAAAAGGCATGACGAAACGTTTTCTATACATATTATAAAACTGTATCAGCAGTGCTATTCTGTAAGGTCACTTAATTACTCACTCGTGAAATGTTGATAACCGACATTTGGTGATATACTATTTTGATGCGTGTGTTCTTGAAATATTCTTATTATTATGTTCAATATCGCATATCACGTATTGTATGAGGGGCTCACCGGTGTCAAAGGCGAAGAGTGCACCCCGAACATCGGAATACCCACAAAAAAACCAGCGGTACCCTTACAGTCCTAGCGAGGAGCGCCACGGGATCGCTTGCGCATGCTACCGTGACGCTCTGATTGAATAAAAGGTCCTAGATCGAGTCAAAAAAATCTTAGAAAATCTCTATAGCAGCCCGAAAGCATGTACATATGGAGATTCTACGCCTGAACTCTCTCCGGTCATGTCGAACTACGTCCTATCGGCTTATGAGAGTGAGAAAATATCGGCTTATGAGTATGAGAATACGTTTGAGCAAAAAAATCGAGCACTATAAATAATATCTCATGCTATCCTTATTGAGAATGATCATCAAAATCTGTCAGGAGGAGAATCTGTCGGAAGGTCAATTGCGGAATCCTGTTGAAAATTTGACTTTTTTCTATCAGTGGGACATACGAAATATTATTAACTAATCCAATAAATTATAATTAGATTACAATTTACGTCACATTTATTCAGACATATAAATTTTCCGAATCAACAATTTTAGTTAAAATTTGACACATAAGTCATGCTTTGATACCCACTTTGAAAATATGCCGGAGTGGGACACTCTTGGGATTGACCTAAAAAGCAATTATAGTTTGTCGACATTTCAAACTGAAAAGTAATTTTGTTGAGTTGATATTTTTAATTTATGTTTTGCAAATTCTGCTAATATATATGATTTTCTAATTTACACTTGTATCCCGAAGGAATTACTAAATGATAGGGAGACGATCAAAAGTATTTCTACCGTGCTGAGTACTGAGGTCATTACATTAAATTATATATTTTAGTAGTAGGTCACACTACCCACTAGCAAGCAGTTTTAATTATTATGGCTATGGTGTTCAACTCTCCAACTACATTTACCAATTGTACTGTCATGGAAAATATCTGCTTCTACCACATCAAACTTAAATGAAGTTTCTTTAACTAACTATCCATTTCTATCCCTTTCACTTTGTAACTTTATATCCCTTTCAGACTATACAGATTATATTCGGTCTTCTTACATCATGCCCATTCACTGAACGAATTGACATTATTTTAGTTCACAATTCCAAATTCAAAATTTTTGGAACGTAAAAATCAAAGGTGAGGAATGCAAGCAAGCAAAACGAACTCGATAAAGGAATATAATATCACGTTGAAAAAGAATACAATCAGTGTAAAACCTTACGTTTAATCAGTTAAGAGGAACAATCCCCTTCACTAATGTTCATGGTAGCGCCGAAAAAGATAAGTATTATTGTACCATTTTATTTTAACTCTCTCTGTAAAGAGCGTTACCATGGAAACCATTCGGAAATCCCAAATAATATTATAAATGCGAGAATGAGTTAGTTTATTTGTTTGTTTGCTTTCACGTCTTAACTATGCAACATATTATTATGAAAATTCGCATACTACGCTTACAATATTGTAAGAAGCATGCAAAACGTCATAGTATATATGACATTATTTAAATATGA
Source organism: Nymphalis urticae (assembly GCA_905147175.2). Taxonomy (NCBI): domain Eukaryota; kingdom Metazoa; phylum Arthropoda; class Insecta; order Lepidoptera; family Nymphalidae; genus Nymphalis; species Nymphalis urticae. The sequence goes on along the minus strand of LR989995.1, from coordinate 3,260,438 downwards.
TTATTTAAATAAATAACTTATAAACACATATGTAACGTTCCGAAATGGAAAGACACAGTTTCATGTACGTTTAGTCTCAATATAAATGAAACATACATATATCTGTTGATATATATGTATATTTCTCGTTATATATGTAATGTTTTAAAATTATCAGTTAAATCCACTGTGAATCTAAGGTGCGCTCGTGTAAGATATATAAAAATAGGAATCGTCCCAAGAGCACTTTCTGTCACTCCACATGCCCGTCACGTTATGTCTAGCTGAGAAATCTTAAATTGTTTTTATTTCTTTACTAAACATATGTATAATAAATAAACCCTCATCTTTTTCTAAGTAGCAATAACCTTTAAGTATTATTCTCTTTACAAGAAAATTATCTTTGCATCAAAATAGAACAGGGGTCCGTAACAGCCGGTGAATGTCCCACTACTGGACTAAAGGCCTCATCTCCCTTTTTGAGGAGAAGGTTTGGAGCTTATTCCACTACGCTGCTCCAATGCGGGTTGGTGGAATACACATGTAGCAGAATTTCGGTGAAATTAGACACATGCAGGTTTCCTCATGATGTTTTCCTACACCGTAAAGCACGAGATGAATTATAATAACAAATTAAGCACATGAAAATTCAGCGATATTCGCGAACCCGCGATCATCGGTTAAGATTCACGCGTTCTGACCACTGGGCCATCTCGATTCGAACAGGGGTCAATCCTACTAATTTATAAAGGTTACGATACGTTCCCGATTCAATTCCGATCCAACTTCGACTAAACGCAAACTGATCATTGCGTTAGTAGAACAGGAAAACGCTTAAATTGTTTGATTCGATTGCGAAAGTGTAAATTTTTTAGTAGAACTGGGCCCCTGGGTATCTGAAAGGTTTTTAACAAAAATAATACCTACATTGATCCTCTCTCAGACATAGATTACATCTGTTAGCTGTGTATAAATAATCGTTTCTATACTATTAAATATTTTATATCATAATTTGTAATGAACAATAACGTATTATTCTATATTTAAAAATTCAAAAAGTCAGAAGAATTGTTTATGTCATATTAAATTATTAAGCTTAGCTTTTATGTGACAAGTTATGTTTTGTATGTTATAGTTAGACGGGCAGGTACCTGATGGTAAGTGGCCACTAACGCCCAAAGACATTGGCTATGTAAGAAGGATTAACCATTCTTTACATCGCCAATGCGCCACCAACTTTGGGAACGAAGATGTTATGTCCCTTGTGACTGTAGTTATACTGGCTCATTCATCCATACCGAAACGCAACAATACTAAATATTACTGTTTAGCGATAGAATATAATTTTCTATAGTGTAATCATTATTTTAATTCAGTTCATAATAAGTAACCGTGTAGTCAGTAAAAAAATTTAATACTAAAATTAAAAAATTTAAAATTTAAAAATTTATTTATTTATTAAAATTTAATTTTCCTGCTTACATTCTCGAATATTTATTAATAAGCTTTTAAGATCTTTCAACTCCAAGAACCGACCGAAAGATCTAGTAAATTATATCATTAGTTAATCGTTTTATTCCTTTTCCTAAAAGATACAAATATGACAGTACCGTTGTCGATCGAAAAAACTCACTAAACTTACTTACTAAAACTTTTTGGACGAGTGATTGTATACTTTTTGCGTTAATGTCAAACAACTATCTCGTGGTTGAACGTCATCGACGGATCGCCCTTAATTTTAAATACTTTCCAATTATAATATAAGATGTAATTATCTAATGTCCCTATATTAATACGACGGTTAATATTACAAGACAAGGACCATTACAGTCATACGTATGCGTCATAATTTATCATACTATCGAGTGCCTGAAACAAAAACAAATTTCCTGTTATTATTTCACAAGGAAAGCTAATCCCTGAATAAATATTACCTACACAGAATATATCGAATTACCGCAGATTGAAATAACTCGCAAATATCACAGGAAATAACTATTTAATCGAGAACCGATAGTTACGCATCGATACTTGCCACCCACTCGATCTACTCATTTTAATTAATCAGCTTCGCAATACGTGTTGTTTAACTGCGATTCGCGGTAATTGAAGAACACGTTTACAAATGTTGCAGGAATTATGAATAAATAGTTTTTAAGGAAATGTTATATGATTTTATTTAAAATTGTGTTGTTTTTTTAATATTGTTTAATTTAATACTGCGATTTAATGAATTTTCTTGTGGTAAAATTAGAGATATAGTCCCTAGTTCTATGTGTAAATTATTGGTAAATAAATGACATTTGGCATCCATATAAATACAAATAATTTTATTAAATTATTAAACTGATAATAATAAATACCGGAGTCATAAAAATTCTTTTGCTGTTGAGCTGGTTTGCCGTCTTCAAATTGTTGATGGGCTAAGTGCATTAAAACAAAACATTCCCCTAGTCGACAAACACAGAACTAAACTATACTCATTCGGAACTACACTAATTATAAATTCAAATACACTACATCACATTATATAAAAACAGACTTATGTCGATAATACTAATTTAATAAAGCTCATGCTGCATGAAGATTTATCAGGAATAGAATCTGAACATGATAAAGCAACAGAGAGTATGTTTAATAAACATTAAACTGTTATTCTGTCGACTTGTTTCTGCTTCAATAATTATGCAACTCGAACTAAACAAACGTTCCGTATCATGTAAAATGTCGCTGCGTTAGAAACTGTCTATATTAATTAAAATTATTGCATTTACATAATTCCCTTTGAGGTTGCGGATTGCGAATCTATAAATAAATATTAAATGATAATATATTTTATACCGAACAGGTAACATCATTATATTTAACTAACTAACATCTGCTTCGCTGGGCGTACAATATAACTGAAAATCTTATAATTCCATTTTACAGGATATACTTCTAGACGTGACTTCTATAAATAGGATCTTCTTTTTATAGTATAATACCTCTTCTTCTACCCTTATCCCACTACATCCCACTACAACATGTTTTTTCCTTTCACTTCTCTCTGTCACTCGTCATCTCAGCACTTACCCCTTTCATACACATATCCTTTCTTACGCAATCCATCCACATTCTCTTCGGCCTCCCCCGTCCCCTATATCCATCAACATTCATACTCATCACCCTTTTGGTAACATGCTATTCATCCCTCCTCATCACATGCTCATACCACACTTATCTATAACTCTTCAACTTTTCAACTATTGGTTATTTATTTATTTTATATTTGCCGGGAGGGCAAATGACTCTACTCCACCTGGTGTTAAGTGGTAGTAGAGTCCAAACGCGAGGACGGCCAGTACAGTCGGGAAGGAGGTTCTTCACTAGCCGCCCTCACCTTGCCGGCCTGCAAAATGCCTCTTCACGCCTCGTTTGAAGGGGTCCCGGGTCGTAAGAGGAGGGGAATACGTGAGCTGGTAAGGAATTACATTTCTTGGAAGAGCGACAAAGAAAGGAGTTGCCAAATTTCTTTGTGCGCGATGGAATTGATGTCACAGTTAGTCGGTGACATCGAGAGCCAGCACGCGTAGACTTGTGAAGAAAGGGGGAAGCAGGAATTAGGGAAAATAATTCCTCGGAACACTCGCCGTGATACAGTCGATAGAAAGCGCTCAGCGCAGCTATCTCTCGACGCAATTGTAAAGGCTCGAGGGTGTTAGTGACCATTACGTCGCCAATAATGCGGACCGCACGTCGCTGCAACCGGTCCAAGGCCTCAAGTAGGTACTTAGCGGAGCCATCCCAAAGGTGCGAGCAATATTCAACGCAAGACCGTACCTGTGTTTTGTACAGCAGGCACAGTTGTTGTGGCGTGAAAAAACGCCGCACCTTGTTCAGAACTCCGAGTTTCCGTGAAGCTGTTTTTATCACAGCCTCGATGTAATCCCTTGGACTAAGGTCGCAGCGAACGTCCATCCCCAGCATGGCGATTTTGCTTTGTATCACCAGCGGAGTGCCACAGAGGGAGGGAAGAGGGGAAAATGGTGACTTTTTTTCTGTGAGAGCGCATACCTGTGTTTTCTTGGCATTAAACTCAACAAGATTATCTGAGCCCCATTTGGCGATAAGCTCTAACGTCCTATTGAGTTCAATGACAAGATCCTCCCACCTCTCCTGAATTTCCGCTCGCCCAGCCACTGCGCGTCCGTGGTATCCACCATGCACTGTACTATCGTCTGCATAGCAATGAATGTTCCCGAGAGTGAGCATATCATTGATATGCAAAAGAAACAGAGTGGGAGATAGCACAGATCCCTGGGGGACCCCAGCATTCACTACATAGAATTGTGAAGCGCAACCATCAACTAAAACACGAAGGCTGCGCTTGTGTAGGAAGCTGGCAATCCAGGTGCAAAGCTGAGCAGGCAGACCATATGCCGGCAGCTTGGAGAGAAGACTTCTGTGCCAGACCCTGTCGAAAGCCTTGGAGATATCGAGGCTGACAACCAACGATTCCCCATGCTTGTCGATAGCTTCACCCCAGAGGTGTGTTACGTACGCTAGAAGATCACCTGTAGACCGTTTTGGTCGAAATCCGTACTGATGGTGCTTCACTAAGACTTCTTCTGATATACTCGTTTCTTATCTTGTCCATTCTAGCTACACCGCACACTATAATATAACTATATTTCACTGTAATACCTATTGTCTTAAATTACCCGTATACACGTATATCTTTAACGCTGCTAAGTTTTTATGATTAGTTTACCCTCACAGAATAATAAAATGCCATAAGCAACTTTTAAATTGAAATAACAATTAAGTACACAGGAATGTGTACTGTTTTAAGATCTAAGACCTTTCATTCTAGTTTGAAGGGTCAATTGAAAAATTATGCCAAATAAAAGTATGTTTTTACTGGAATCGTTTATTTTTGCACGATAACTAAAAATATGCTTTACATTTTTTATAGTAAAATCTTTCTGTATAAATAAAATATATAAGCCTCATTACAATAGAACAAGAGAAACTATTCGTATGAATAATTAAGCTATTTATTTGATTACCTAGGTCTTTAATCTGAATTACCCAGTTTCAGATACGCAACTAATAGGCTGATTCCGTGCTTTAAAAACCACGTAAAGCAGTTGGTCCTTCTCCTGAACTCTTTCTGGTCGTGTCTGAATGCCGTCCCATCGTATTAAGAGACAGGGAATGGAGATACAATGTCCAGCGTATGCTATATTTCCTACGTAGTTGGCTTATCTCTCTTAAGATTGGCCGCCGAGGCCAAAACTGATCAGGAGTACATCATTGATCAACAAGCTGATTATTGTCTATATTCCTATATCTTGGAATTTATTTTTATACATTTTTTTTCAGATACCAAATTCGTCTCAGTAATCAGTTTTCATCCTGTCCTATAAGGGACCAATGTCCCTTTGTCCAGATTCTTTTTTTTTTATATTTCCCGGAAGGGCAACATGACTCTACTCCACCTGATGGTAAGTGGTAGTAGAGTCCAAACGCAAAGACGGCCAGTCAGAAAGAAGGTTCTGCACTAGCCGCATTCGCCTTGCCGGCCCGCAAGATGCCTCTTCACGCCTCGTTTGGAGGAACCCGGGTTGTACCATTGTCCACCTCCAACATTCTTAAAGTCATCTCACCATCTCTTGACATGCTCCTTCATTAAAAAATTACATACAGGTTTATGTAATTTATTTTCCTTTACCGCCAAACGCAGGATAATTAACGAAAGCAATTGCGAACTGTAGTGATGCCTGTCTATCTTTATAATATCTTCATTAAAGATCTATATTTTTTATCTGCTGGGTTTCGTCATCATAAACAATATAATGTATTTAATTATATAACTATAATAGCAGTAGACAAAATATCACAACAAAAACAATATTACATTTACAAATCAACTTGGTAATGGGAGTCTTAGCATGCACAGGATGTATGGATGGATATGATGATCAAGATAAAAGCTAAGCCAAAAGTTGATATTAAAAAAAATGTAATATGATAATCGATATTTCTGTTATCTTTAAAAAACGAACACCAATAAACCGTATTAGGTATGTTTTAAAAGCACTTAACATTTCATTGCTGTTTGCTTAAGTAATGTAACACCGATTATAAATGAGTGCAATTTATAAAACGCGAACAACTTATTTATTACTATTTAATCCTTTTAATGGACTTAATATCAAGTGGTTAGCTTGGTAATGCCAAGTGTGGAAGGAAGTCCTGTTTCTGTAATTTATGAGCTATGGAAGCTAAACTAATCGAGAAGTTTTTACAAACTATTATAAGTACGAAATATTTTTTTTATTACGTACAAACATATATATTTTAAATCGTACAACTTTTTGGAAATCTCATACAAAATTGAATTTCATGGTTCAAATTTAATATAAAATAAATAATTAAAAGTAATATTCTCAAGCATTTTAATGGTAAACGTGTTTTTAGAAATAGATGAATCACGTCGTTATTTTTTAAAGCAAATGGAAACAAAACATCAAGTAATCTGATCAGCAGATCGAGAACTATAAACAAATAAATAAATGTTCAATTAGACAGCAAATAATAACAATGCTTCACTAGGATTAATACTGTCTTGAGTCTTCGGATTCAAAATTTAACTAAAACACGAGGCAATAACTTGATTCAATTATCATGACTTTTAATTTTTGATTACATTCAATCAAGGTGATATGATTCGGTAATTTTGATTACTGTAATCAGTAATCAAGATTACAATTCTTTTGCTTTCTAATTTCTGATTACAGATCGATACTGATAAAAATAATAATAAGTACTTGACTAATTTACGTATTACCATATAACATACCATGGAAGTTTAAACAGAATATCATAGGATTATATTTTTTTTTTTTGATAAGGTATTTAACAAAGTTCAAATATATTAAGCAGGTAAATACATAACCCTATGATTTTTTAAATCACAATAATTTTAAAAAATATATTGAGTTAAATAAAGCGTATATACAACAGTCCTTTAGTATATGATAATAAAACATGAATAGCTTTTAATATTTACAATATTAATCATATTGTTATAAGTGTATTTCATACCAAACTTTTTATGTTTTTCAGCTCCATCTGTTGTGTAATTTATCAATTAAGAACGCGTAAAATAAATCAATCTTAAAACTAGATGGAACAGCTTTATATACAAAATATAAATTTAATTTTTAATAATACCAAGTTTATATGATTAATAATTATTTTTAAAAACAATTTAAATAATTATTTGGATTATTATACTCAATAACTTTTTAATTAATACAAGAAATGAAACGCCAGTGAACTTGACAAGTACGATCTTTGTCACTGACGTATATTTGAAATTACAAAAGTCGACCACAAAATTAACGAATTCGAAAATTAAAAAATCTAATAACACTTTGTTGTACTTTTTATTACAATGGACAGTATAATACAATCTTTACTAGAAAGTAATCCAAAATATAATGTTGAAAAACAAGAAAGCTCCAGTTATGTTGAAATGTATACAAAGGAAAAATCTGATATAATAATCGTATATGCAAAGGTCTTTATTTTTTCCATGTTTCTGTATATATTTTTTTTTTTTTAAATCGTATTAAACATAATATGTTTTAGACAAAAACTGCGAGTACGACATCTTACACGGGAAATAATAAAAATAACGAAGCAGGTAAGTGAAACGAATATTATGTATTTTTTCCTTTAAATTGTTGTATCTTTTTTAATTTCGAGATATTCATAAATTATTTCCAAAGAAAATTTTAACGAAACCTTGTAACAGATTTCATAACACTCATAATTAATATCATAAATTAAAAATTAAGAAAAAGAAAGTGGTATTTTAAATAGATACTATTCTCTTGGTCATTTTGAACATTGTTAAATAATTTTTATACATTACTTAATTATTTTTACAGAGGAATTAGAATTAACAGGATCACCGCTTAAACTGGATTTGAGTTTGCATACTATACTGGATGATACTCTAATAACTGATGAGCCACAGCTTTGGAAAAAAGAAGAAATATTTCATGCCCCCATAGATGTTGATACAGCAAGGTAAAATTACCAAATATCTTAAATTTACATAAATTACCATTTATATAAAACTAACAAAATGTAGAACAATATAAATAGAGAAATTTATTCAGTGTTTTAATCAGTATAGAAACTCATTCAAATGAATACAACCTATATTTATTTTTATTTCAATAAATATACTTTCTAAAATCACAGTCGTGATAGGGATATATTGTTAATATTTCTGTGCAAAATTATGTGTCATATTGAAGTTTTCTCTTATGATTTTAAATACCAAGAAATAATATTAAATATTGTTTTTATTCTAGGCAAATAGCAAATCAATACAACAAAAGTCTTAGCGTCATATCAAAAGAAAATGCATTACCTATGTGGTTGTTATGTTATCCTAGTGAAGGCAACCCCCTACTAATTACTGTCCAGTCTAATGAGGAATGCTTTGCTAGGGGCATAGTTACTTACGAGGGGTCCATGGCATTGGAGGATATTGATATTGACAAATATGTTGAAGATTATGTTGCTTATGAAAAAATTAATGAGGACGAGGTAATTTTTTTTAGGTTTAATTTAATTCATTGTATGAAATAAAATTATTTAATTTATACTAGAGTATGTACATGATTTGGTCAAATGCGTGTACATGCACACATGTACGTGGGACATTCACAGGCTGTTACGGAACCGAATTTAAATGTTTCCCTATAGCAGAAAAAAGATTATATTTTACAAATGTAGTTACATCTTTTCTGGTGGTACATACTACCCACTCATCAGATATTCTACCGCAAAACTTACGTACTTGGTATTGCTGTGTTCCGGTTTGACGGGTGAATGAGCCAGTGTAATTACAGGCACAAGGGACAAAACATCTTAGTCCCAAAGGTTTGCATTGGCGATGTAAGCGATGGTTAACATTTCTTACAATGCAAATGTCTATGGGCGTTGGTAACCACATACCATCAGGTGGCCCATATGCTCATCCGTCAATTTATTTTTAAAAAAAACTGCGAAAACAAACACTTTAGTTATATAATTACTTTCTGAATATGTTATCTTAATTCACACATATTCATTTTGGTTTGATAATTTTTCAGGTAAGCTTATCTGTGGATTGTAAATATACAATATCTGGAATATCTTATGAATCACTGACAATGGAAGAGCAACTGAATGCCCCACATGGTGGTATAACCGAGTTATACTGTGAATGGACTTCAAGAACTCTCATCACACCATTTATAAGCTGTAAAGTTCATTTCGTAAGTTAATTTTGCTTGCAATATATGTGTTAATTAAGTGATCACAGTCACTTCAGGATTAGATTTATTATCATATGTTATATCAATTAACGGGTCGGTTAGTATGGTTGGGTGATACTTGCCTTTCACGCCGTAGGTTTCGGGTTCGATTCCCACCCAGGACAGACATTTGTGTGCATGAACATGTCTGTTTGTCCTGAGTCTGGGTGTAATTATCTATATAAGTATGTATTTACAAAAGAAAAGTAGTATATGTAGTATATCAGTTGTTTGGTTTCCATAGTACAAGACCAAATGTGTGTGAATAATGTCCCAGGATATTATTATTATTAATGTTTACTGAGATACTCATACTTAATTTTCCCTTTATATATGCCCTTTGATGATATATCAAACAGTTAAAAATTCTGCATTCATTAATATGGGGTTAAAACCACTTACCATAATTTAGTAAATTTCTCTCTCATTACAAATTAAATTATTAAAAAAGCCGAGATGGCCCAGTGGTAAGACCGCGTGAATCTTAACCGATGATCGTGGGTTCAAACCCGGGCAAGCACCACTGAATTTTCATGTGCTTAATTTGTGATTATAATTCATCTCGTGCTTTACGGTGAAGGAAAACATCATGAGGAAACCTGCATGTGTCTAATTTCACTGAAATTCTGCCACATGTGTATTCCACCAACCCGCATTGGAGCAGCGTGGTGGAATAAGCTCCAAACCTTCTCCTCAAAAGAGGAGAGGAGGCCTTTAGCCCAGCAGTGGGACATTCACAGGCTGTTACGGTATTACAAATTAAATATTCAATATTATATTCTTCTTTATTTATTACTGTCTACTATAACAATGTATTTTGTAATATGAATATATATTATTTGTGTATCTATCCATCTCCGGGAAAATAGAAAATATACATTGGTATCGGCACAAAGTGAAGATGGTGTGTGTGCTTAGTGAGCTTATATATAAAATATAATATGTATTATTTAATTGGTAATACCGATATTACGACTTGAGTTAAAGCATGGTTAAAGGGTGAACATTACAATTACTACAATTTAACTAACATAGTATTAAAACCTGATGAATTTATAATTTATTGCTTACTTAAATCACTTGAAACATTTCAGGAACAAGAAGTGACTGTGGGACATTTAGCGAGTCCTTGCAATGCTATATGGAAATCGGTGTCTTCGCTTCATAATATCAATCAATTGCTTGTGGATATGACAGCAGCTGGATTTAACTCTGTTAATTTAGAAACAGCTATTATAAGGTATTTTCATTTTGTTTATTAAATTATTGTCACATATCATTTGAATACATATTTGAATAAACTAAAATGATTAAAATCATGTCATGATAATAAAAAATAAAATAAAAATAAAAATTACCATTTTATGCATTTAAGTTCAGGATGGTGGCAGGATAAAACTACAAGTGTAATATATTATTTATTATAATTAGTTACATAATTACATTAAACAAACACCATGATATCAGCCTACAAATATAATATACTTTATAGTACATACTATATTAAAAATGCAAAAGAAATTCTGCACCAATTGTGATGAAATTTGGTATGAACAACAAATAAAATTAAACCCCAAGGATAGGAATAATTATAGGCGTTTTAAACCTAAGCCATGATGGCCCAGTGGTAACAACGCGTGAATCTTAATCGATGATCGTGGGTTCAATGATGGATGAGGATGTTGGGTGGGGCAAGCACACTTAATTTGTGTTATAATTCATCTCGTGCTTGACGGTGAAGGAAAACCTGCATGTGTCTAATTTCACTGAATTTCTGTCACATGTGTATTCTACTAACCCGCATTGGAGCAATGTGGTGGAGTAAATTCCAAAACCTTCGCCTTAAAAAAGGAGAGGAGGCCTTAGCCCAGCAGTGGGATATTCACAGGCCATTACTGTTATTGTTACTGTTATAAACCTATTACCTGAAGCGTAAATGGGTGGTTTTCACCCATGTACCCACATGTAAATTAAACCATTATAAGTTACTAGTTTATAATGTAATATTAATATATTAAAACAGTACATTTAAAAGAAATAAAATTATTTTTATCTCATTCTAGGAACATTATACCTGGAATGAAGCGATTGAACAACTCCAAGCGCATCAATAATCTTCTAAACGAAACGGAAATGTACACATACACCGCAGAATGTCCCACAGGTGGCTGTATCTGTGTCACAGAAGATACTACGACTTTGAGACAATGTATGACCGCGATGTGTTCTCACGGTTCAAGCAATGACTTTACATATAAACTTTGGGATATATTAAGAGGTACGTTGTAAATGTTATATAATTCTGTAATATTTATTTATCAAGTTATTTACTTATTGACTCATTATGTAAATTGTTTAAAACAGATTGCAAATCTCCGAGACGATGATATAGATTATTTTATTTTACAGATTGTGAAACTGCTGAAGAATTAATAACGTTATTGATTCAAGTCCTTAAATTTATATCGTCTGGGAAAATTAGACCATTTGTAAGTTATATATATATTCTCATTGTGTATTTATCTAAAGACAATACCTAAATTATTTTAATAGTGGATTATGTCAGTACTTTATGTGTGGTTTCAACTGTGCATATCTTGCTTTATAATAAGTGTTTCAAACTAGCTCTTAGACCAACTGCTTTGTTGGTAGCTTATAAGACCGCTCTTCCGAAGTTCAGGATTCAAACTCCCGAGTGGGGAATTAATAAAAAATTATTTCGGTTTTTCTTTTCAAATATTCTCAGTAGCAGCCCGGTTTCTGGGAAATGCAGTGTTTAATTTTACGTTCTTTGCGAGGCGTTTGGTTCTACGCCTGAATTCTTCAAGTAGTTTGAATTAGTTTTGCCTTCCTATTCGTAAGAGTGAATGAATATAGATTGCCGGCCAAATGGGCCACCTGATGTTAAATGGTCACCACCATCTATAGACATTGGCGATGTAAGAAATATTAACCATTCCTTACATCGCCACTGCGCCACCAACCATGAGAACGAAGATGTTATGTTATTTGGGCCTGTAGTTACACTGGCTTGCTCATTTTGCACTTTTTTATAAAAGTTGTTAAGCGAGTGATTAGCTAAACAATGCTATGTCTTCTTCTTTCGGATGGCATATCAATAATGACAGAAAGAGATAAAATAGTATTCAACTCACAACGTTGTCTGAACTTGTTACCAGATCGACGTCAACAACAAGACGTATCTATCAAAACTAGTCCTCAAACTATCTAGAGGTCACTCGCAGACTTCGAAAGTACTGAAAAACCTAAGATCGAGTCCACCCCAAGCATTGTCGCTTGTTGCACAAGTCGGGATAGAGAAGTGTATGTGGGAATATACCAGGATTATGTCGCTTCTAGAACATTCGTTTTTCATTGCTGGCGTTTGGAATACCGATGCCAGGTGAGTGCAGTATTTAAAGTATATCTGAAAAGTCAATATTAACTATTCTATAGTCTATTCCTGTATATTCGACTGCCTCGCAGGCCGCAGACCCGGAGGTCCTGGGTTCAAATCCCGGGTCGGGCCAATAAAAGTTATTGGCTTTTTCCGTCGAAAATTTTCAATAGCAGCCCGGAGTCTGGAAGTTGAAAGTGTGTACACTCCCGTGCCTTGGAAAGCAAGTGAAGCCGTTGGTCCTGCGCCTGAACTCTTTCCGGTCGTGTCGGATTGCCGTCCCATCGGATTATGAGAGTTAGGGAATGAGAGTGCATCTGTGTTTGCGCACACACTTGTGCACTATAATATCTGCGGCGTAGTTGGCTAATTTTTCTTGAGATTGGCCGCCGTGGCCGAAATCGGTCTGAAGGACAATTTTTATAGTTATCTATATCTTCAGGCTAATTAAATTAAATTTAAAATAGTTCATGATTATCATAGTATCTTTATAGATATTATGTTAATCGTGAATTATCTTTAGTGCATAATATAACAGTTTTTAACAAATTGCATGGAATATATAAATCTAAGGTTTTTTTTTTTATTTTCAGTCATAACTACTTCGATTGAAATAGGATAGGGTGCTACAGGAACTTTTATATCAGGATTATTTTTTGATTTCTTAATGTTTTTCATCCATATAACTTTCCTATGTTTCAAGGTCACACGAATCCATCGAACAAATAAACCAAACGATCCAAGACATGACAATGGGTGGCGATTTCACATTGAATCCATTCGAAAGTATCACCACGACCGACCATTCCATACGTATTGATACGGAATCATTTTGTGTTGATGACGCTAATGAATTAACCGTTGACGATTTCGCCTCTCTCAAGAAACATGGCTTGGTAAACGAGAAGAAAGATGCCAATGAGGTAAGTTAAAAAGAGATAGCTATAAATTATTCGCTAACTATCGTACCTTACGACGACGACGTTCGAAGTATCTAAGATCTTTCGGAATTGAATGAAATTTTAAATATCATATAAAGTCTATAATCATATAAGTCATAAAATGTGATTATAATGATTAATGGTTCTGACTGGACACTGGCTATGGGGCTAGTCTAAAATTTAGAATATGTGATTCATTGGAATTTTAACCGTTGACCGTTTCAACTAAGACAAGAACTACTGAATTTTCTTGTTTTTATTTTGTGTTTTTAATTATTCTTGTGCTCGGTGGTCAAGACAAACTTCGTGAGGACACCTGCATGACTTGCAACTGCATGCAACTTAACTGAAATTCTTTCACATGTGTATCCACCATGCGGTATTGGAGTGACGTGGTGGTATAACTTATCTCCTCAAAGGGAAAGAAGACTTAAGCCTGGCAGTGGAATATTTACAGGCTATTTATTGCTTTGGTTAGCGTTTGATATTCATCAATGTACTAAATAAGCGGTAATAGACTTTTTGTGCATTCTGAGTGGGTACAATCCCTGTACCAGTTTAGCATTGTGTTGCTAAACAGCAATACAGAATAATAATGTGTTCAAGTTTTAATGATGAGTGAGCACAATGGACATCTTCAATATCAATTAATCAAGATGACCGCATTCTACAGTCCATTTGGTCATCCTTTTCCTAAAATGAATGACATTTGAAAATATAACTGTGCCTTGTATTCAAATATCAATATATTATATAATAAATTCTATCAATATAATTAACAGGTGCCATTAATATCAGATGAGATAGACATCAGCCCGTGGAAGAATCTTCTTATGAAGTTCGCTCAGATTCATGTCTGCTTAGAACATTTGTACCGTGCTGAAAATTGTTTAAGAGCTGACTTCGGTAAGATTTTATAAATTATAATTATTTTATTAAACTATATTTAATTTCATAAGGAAATTACTAAGGTGTATAAGAAAATAAAAAATAATAATTAAGGACTTTATGTACAACCGTATAGAGGTCTGGTGTAGGCCAAAGGCTTTTAGGCTCTTTCAGAGACAATAGAATGTATCATCTACATTCGAATTAAAGGCCATTACTAAACAAATCTTGAGGAGTGATGAGAAAAACCCAACATTTCATTGGCCTGATCCAGGATTTAAACCAAAAACCTGCTAATGGGAATCTATTTCTCTTTTATTACCGATAAAACTGTGTGTTATCTTCAGCTTATCCACTCCTTAAGGTGAAACTGATTTAGGCCAAGGGATAAACTTGCCCTAAACAAATTCCAGCTTGAGCTACAACATACTTCATCATCAATCATGAATATAAAACTTATAATATTTTCTTCCAGCCCAACTGAAGCCGATGGCATCGAAGCTACTAGAATATTATGTATCTGAAAAGTCTCCCATCAAAACCGTTGGACAGTTGCTCAGCGATCCCGTTCAGAAGATTTGTATTCCGATAGCTAATAGTGTTGTTCAAGATCACTTGAAGTGAGTCCATATTCTATTACCTTTATAATTTACTAGGTAGGGCTTTGTGCTATACCATGGGTGGGTCAACACCATCATATTTTACCGCCAAGTATTTATTTATTTTGAACAATTTATACATATCATAAACAATATATACGATGGTAACTACAATAGTATAATACTGTGTCATAGCTACTAACGCCCTCCAATTCGACAGCACATTTATTTATTATTTGTTAAATGCAAACATAGAATAAAGTCTTTCGCTCTCTTTAATTGATCGAAGTATATTGATCTTATCTTATATCTTGGATCGGCTGCAGCGACGTGCGGTCCGCATTATTGGCGACGTAAAGGTCACTAACACCCTCGAGCCTTTACAATTGCGTCGAGAGATAGCAGCGCTGAGCGCTTTCTATCGACTGTATCACGGCGAGTGTTCCGAGGAATTATTCTCCCCAATTCCTGCTTCCCCCTTCCTTCACAAGTCTACGCGTGCTGGCTCTCGATGTCACCGACTAACTGTGGCATCAATTCCATCGCGCACAAAGAAATTTGGCAACTCCTTTCTTTGTCGCACTTCCAAAAAATGGAATTCCTTACCAGCTCACTTATTCCCCTCCTCTTACGACCCGGATTCCTTCAAACGAGGCGTGAAGAGGCATCTTGCGGGCCGGCAAGGCGAGGGCGGCTAGTGCAGAACCTTCTTCCCGACTGCACTGGCCGTCCTCGCGTTTGGACTCTACTACCACTTAACATCAGGAGGAGTAGAGTCATTTGCCCTCCCGGCAAATATAAAAAAAAAAATCTTAGCAACACCTCCCCATGCTGTGATGCAGTATATTAGTAGTAATATTTACTTTTGTTCTGGTTTGAAGGATGTGTCAGCCAGTGTAAAGCGCAAGGAACGTAACATCTGAGCGCCCAAAGTTAGTTAGGTAGCTAATTGATGATATAGGGGGTGGTTAATACTTCTTACAATGCTGATATCCGTACCAGCCACTGCTGGGCTAAAGGACTCCTCTCCTCTTTTTGAGGAGAAGGTTTGGAGCTTATTCCACCACGTTGCTCCAATGCGGGTTGGTGGAATACACATGTGGCTGAACTTCAGTGAAATTAGACACATGCAGGTTTCCTCACGATGTTTTCTTCACCGTAAAGCACGAGATGAATTATAATCACAAATTAAGCACATGAAAATTCAGTGGTGCTTGCCGGGGTTTGAACCCACGATCATCGGTTAAGATTCACGCGGTCTTACCACTGGGCCATCTGGGCTGGACAATGCTGATATCAGTTCAGTGGTTTAGTCGTGAAAGTGTAACAGACAAAGTTACTGTCGCATTTTTAATATTAATATAGATTATGATGGTTATGTTTACTAATCGATTTCGGTCACGGTGGCCATTATCAATCGATATATTATCTAGTTTTTATTTTTTTATTTATAGCTTGTAACAGCCTGTGAAAGTCCCACTGCTGGGCTATAGGCCTCCTCTCCTCTTTTTGAGGAGAAGGTTTTGGAGCTTATTCCACCATGCTGCTCCAATGCGGGTTGGTGGAATTCACATGTGGCAGAATTTCAGTGAAATTAGACACATGCAGGTTTCCTCACGATGTTTTCCTTCACCGTAAAGCACGAGATGAATTATAATCACAAATTAAGCACATGAAAATTCAGTGGTGCTTGCCCGGGTTTGAACCAACGATCATCGGTTAAGATTCACGCGTTCTTACCACTGGGCCATCTCGGCTTCTTTCTTTATAGCCTTTATTTTTTAATCTGCATTCTACTGCTTTTGCATATCACAAAAATAGACCACAAGTTTCCATGTATTTGATCATAAACTAAGTAGATTTCTAAAACTGTTTTAATATCTTAACCGTTTTCCTTTTTTTTTAAGGAAGTCACTAACATTGCCATTAACCTCTCAATTACATTTAAAGGCTGGTATGTGTCAGTAATATAAATAATTGTTATGTAAATAAACTTAAACAATTGTGTATTATTGAACTATTTGTATAACTATAGTACTTATTCCTATGGATTAATTAACGGTTTTTTGTTACAGAAAATCAGCACTATGGTATAGAATGGAGTTGAAAAAAAAACAAGATTCATCAGATAATTCCACAAGAAACTCCAAAGTCACTTACGTTTTCTCTCAGCTGCCCGTGTTTCCTCCGCAAGTTTGGCAAATTTTAGGTAAACAATAATTATACATGCGCTTTCCATTATCCATAATTAAAGACATTTAAACTTTAAAACGTCGTTAGGAAACCTGCATGTGAACGTTGAAGCTGCGTGGTGGTATAGACTTTCCAGATCCAGCTTTGGGATATTTGTCAATTTAATTTTCTAATCAAATCTTAACTTTGATATTTTAATATACTGGTGGTAGGGCTTTTTGCGAGCTCGTCTGAGAAGAGACAATTCACTCATCAGATATTCTACCGCAAAACAGCAGTACTTGGTATTGTTGTGTTCCGGTTTGAAGGGTGAGTGAGCCAGTGTAATTACAGGCTCAAGGGACATAACATCTTGGTTCCGAAGATTGGTGGCGCATTGGCGATGTAGGTGATGGTTAAAATTTCTTACAATGCCGATGTCCACTTTGATGACTTTGATGACCACTTACCATCAGGTGGCCCATAAGCTCGTCCGCCTACCTATACTATAAAAAAAAAACTACTAAGTTTTTTAATATTCTTTTTACTTAAATTTTTATAACTTCTAGATTTTTTCATTGTATTATATTGTATTTATATTACATTAAAAACACTTAGGTATACCTTTTTTAATATTTATTTCAGAGCCCCCAGCAGAAGAAATAGCAGAAATAACAACGATTGAAGAATTAAAATATAATTGTACCAAATACATTAATATAAATAATAAGTTGTCAAGAAAATTTGAATTTATATCATAAAGATTTACAAAATATTTTATATATTTTTTGATAATTATGAGTTAAATGAAGCGATAATGTGATATTGTTTTTCGTATTTATTTTTAAACTTTTACATTTCAAATAAAGTGATTTTAATATTTTAATTTTATGTTAATACCCCTCCCAATATCTAACCAGTATTATATTTTCATACAAACGGATGGAATGCGAATCATATCTAATCGCCTCGAGTACGGTATTATACACTCGGTATACAACGGTCACGATTGCGTCGCTGTGACGAACGAACTATATGATGGTGTATATATTTTTATTAAACACTGTTAGGAATATGTCAAAACTATAAAAAGTACTAAAAATTTTGTATAATCTCATCTTGATATCTTTCTTAAGATGTGCAAGGTCTATGTTATTTATCAGAGCGCCACGGTACTATGCGAAAGTGATCCCGTGGCGCTCCTCGTTAAGACGGAAAGGGTACGGGGAGGTTTTAGTGAGTAGGACGGTAGCCTTCTGCCCCGTGAGTCCCGCATAACCGTCCCGGTCGTGGACCGGGCGGTAGGCGTAAATGCCTTTCCTCTTGGATAACAAAAAAAAAAAAGGTCTATGTCAGTTAACTCGATGACATTTAATACATAAATAGTTGTAATATACAAACAGTTCCTATTTCATTTACAACTAATTTCTTTTTTTGAAATAAATATAATATTTACAATCGCACAATAGGAAACTCAACGCAGCCCTATCGCGTGTTTACGTACTGGCTGTAGGTAATTATTTCAAGGACAGGACCGAGTCACAATTATGGATAGAGATAACATCACCGTGCCAGTAGCCTGAGGATAATTCGCTATTCTCCGGCTAAACAATTTGTATGGATGAAATATTATCTGATGAATCAAAACTAATAAAGTGGATAAATCGAGGGAAGTTGCCAAGTGAATCGTGCACTTTCATCGGCGGACAATGGAATAACAAAACAAGTAACCAAAGTTAATCATTAGCGGCGCGACAGCGGCAGGTAGACGGGCCGGTGAGCCAGTGTAACTACAAACATTCAGTGACGCATTGATTATGTTAGGGATGGTTAATATTTCTTACAATGTCTATGAACAGTGGTGACCACTAACCATCAGGTGGCGCACTTGCCACGTAAAACAAAACCTATCATGGAACAGCAGTCATAACCCCACTTGTATAACGGTAACCCAAACGGATCAATGTGTTTTGCGTAAATCGGATGAATAATCTTCTTCTTCGAGTGCCACTCCGACTAGCGAAGGTTGGCAGTCAGCTTAGAATATTCCTTCTTATTCTTCGCGAGGCGAAAGAGATCGGCAGCACTCGCAATTCCCGTCCATTCTCGTATGTTGCACAGCCAAGACTTTTTTCTGCGCCCAACAGCTCTCCTTCCGGCAACTTTTCCCATCATAATGAGTTGCAAAATTTCATATCTTTCATGCCTAAGCACGTGTCCGAGATATGCAATTTTTCTCTTCTTGACAGTCTCCAAAAGTTGCCGGTTTTGGTTGACGCGTCGCAGAACTTCCACGTTCGAGACCTTTTGAGTCCAACTTATGGCCAACATACGTCTATCACATCTCGAAAGCTTCTATACGTTTTTTGAGGTCTTCTTTAATTGTCCACGCCTCGCATCCGTAAAGAAGTATAGGCCAGATGTAACAATGTAGGAGTCGTATGCGCACAGGGATCTTAAGTCTGCGATTGTAGAGTACTTTTTTTAACGTGCAGAAGGCACTTCGAGCTATTTCAATGCGAGTCTTTACCTCCTGTTCACAGCTCCAAGTGTCATTAAGCCATGTCCCTAGATATTTGTACTTGCGCACTCAATTTTTTGGCCTGCTACAATGATAGCAATTTCATCGAAGCTGTGTTTAGACAATAGCATGATCTTCGTTTTTGATATGTTCATCCTCAGACCAGCGTTTTCACTGCACTCATTAACACGGCTCATAATTAATTGCACCTCTTCAGGAGATGATGCTATTAGGACTGTATCGTCAGCGTATCTGATGTTGTTAATATACCGGCCATTTATTTTGACTCCACATTCTAGGTCTTCAATTGCTTCTGTTATTATTTTTTCCAAATACAAATTAAATAGCGTGGGTGATAATATACAGCCCTGTCGGAACAATAATATGTACCATGTTACATGTACCATGTTTCGTGTATATTACTAACTACTCACACACAATTATTTGTATATAATAAAATTCAACTAACAATGCTTAAATGTTTCCTTAATCATGACACCAGTTTTACGATCCGATTCACCTAAAAACGAACACTGATTGACTTACATAAAACTTCAAAGCTTATTGTATTTATACAACGTTCAAGAAAAACCATCGCTTCAATAAACACGCGTACGGCACACTTTGATCTCCGAGGTTAATAAACAGAAATGATTCACTTCGTCTGCCATTTGATAATTTACGTGTAGCGCGTAACGTGAATATTTGCGTTGCGTTTGTGTTTCCACTATCAAAATTTGACATTTGTTGTGGGTCTTTAGCGCTGACTCCAGATCAGAAGGTTGCGTGTTCAAATCACGTCGGGGTCACCACTTTAGCGCGTAGGCTATTTTGAGATACTGAGGCATATAATATTCATAGACGGATCCAGGTATGAGGCTAGCCAATACTCAAAGACCAAGGGAATAATATATTTTTATTTACGACACGTCACAATTGTTTGAGTACCCTGTACTGACTGACTGATTAATGTACTATTATAATCTAATAATAAATTGTTATGATTTCGTCATGCCAATTATGGAGTACAACTAAAAAGGCGATGTGCTGACGGCACAGGTCCATATTTATTTATTGTCTAACTGCGCAAGGCGACTGCACCCGCTTTTTTATTTGTTTCACACATAATTATACAGGATCCCCTGATCGATTTCGGTCACGGCGACTTTTTACAAGGTAGTCTAACCAGGACTGCGCAGGATTATAGTGCACAAATATGGGTGTACTGTCTTATAATCCGATAAGACTGCAAATTTGACACGGACCGAAAATTTCGAAGAATAGTGTGTATTTTTTATAGTATAGGTAGGCGGACGAGCATATAGGCCACCTGATGGTAAGTGATCACCAACGCCCATAGACATTGGCATTGTAAGAAATGTTAACATTGGGAACTAAGATGCTATGTCCCTTGTGCCTGTAATTGTACTGGCTCACTCAACCTTCAAACCGGAACACAACAATACCAAGTATTGCTGATTTGCAGTAGAATTTCTAATGAATGGGTGGTACCTATCCAGACGAGCTTGCACAAAGCCCTACCACCAGTAAAATGTATACACATTTCTAGACCAATGAGTAGGTACTTGCCTAACGTTGATTAGATTGGTTGACGTTTATTGTCCCCGGGCCAGCAAAATATGCTTTATAAAGTTTTACAGATGTGAAAATATAAATAACACCGTACTATCAAAAGTCAAATAAATGAGTACTATTTTAAAACATTCACAATTGTCCAGTAAGTTTCGTCGATTTGGTTTAGTTTAAGCTTTATTCGGGCCGTCAAAGTTCTAAATCCTACCCTGGGGGTAATAGCCAATCGTAATTGCGATAAGAGTATACACATATATTATATATATTGTTAATTTTACAATTAACACTTAAAATTTGTAATAAACATATTGATAAAACATTGTATATTTTTTTTCGAATTTGATACTAAAAATACATTAAGTTAAAAACTTATATTTTTATTATTTTGTAAACGCTTATTATTTCGCTTGCATATAGTTTTGATAGCACATGTATCCCTAAAATAATCTACTCAGTTCTTGATAGTTTCGGAAATCGGAATTGGTTTGTTATGGCTTTCAGGCTTATAAGCGTTGCTTAGCGACTGTTTAATTAAACACTGATCTCTCTCCTTCTGTCATTATTGATTTGACATTCGAAAGAAGAAGACACATTTTTTAACTGATTACCATCTAAACAACGTTTTACAGGCACAAGGGACATAACATCTTAGTTCCCAAGGTCGGTGGCGCATTGGTGATGTAAGCGATGGTTAACATTTCTTACAATGCCAATGTCTATGGGCGTTCGTGACCACTTAACATCAGGTGGCCCAAATGCTCGTCCGCCTTCCTATTCTATAAACAAAATGTTTAATTAAATCAAATCCATGAAACATAAACGTGAGATGATTATCCAAATGTAAGTAAGTTGTGTTTCAAGACTTTTTGTTTGCAATATTAGTATTTAGTAAACATAATAGTTAACTGAATAGTATCATCTATTCATTCTGTTTGCATTGCATTCTGTACAAATTTGGAATCAATTCATTATATACTTACCAGAAAACATGGAATAACTATATAAATTATTCTTGTAATATTTAGTTTTATAAAAAATAAAAGCCAATCTTGACAAATAACAGATGTACACGATTTAATCGAAAAACAATTTCACTACGCATTGTTTCACGTAGTATAAACTTATAAAACGTCAGAATTAAACCGATTAAAATACCGTAGGGCATCGTAAAGGTGCACTAGTCAACAGCTCGTATGTTGCGCTTGCGCATCGGGCCATGTGCTTCGTGTTAGTTAATGTTCCTTGTTATCAAATGTTTTGAATTCTCTTTATTCCTCTCCTAGGTGACTTTTTGTATCTTTCACTAAGCTCAGCATGAGATGGATAATATACTAATTCTTGGTTGTATGGGCTTTATGCAAGTCCATTTGGGCAGGTACCACCCACTCATCAAACATTTTAACGCTTAGTAGAAATACTTGGTGTGGTTTTTATCCTGTTTGAAGGATGAGTGAGCCAGAGTAACTACAAGCACAAGGTATATAACATGACATAAAATACCTTAGTTCCCAAGGTTGGTGGCGCATTGGTGATGTAAGGGATGGTTAATATTTCTTACAGCACCGATGTCTATGGTTGATGATCAGATTGCTCGTTAGTGTGTCCACCTACTTATTTTTTTTAATAAAATAAATAAATAAACACATATAAGCATTTAAAAACTCAGTGATACGTAAAACGTACCATTCAGAGACATCTCTACACAGTTTATTGTTAACAAGTAGAGTATTGAATATAATCATTTAGATTGTTTTCCAAATATAGTTTTTGACTGTTTATTTTTTATTACGATATCTGTTTCGCAAAGTATAAAGTTTATAATCGACTTCAAACGTCAATTCGGTAAACATTAGGTATAGTAATATTTCTGTTGCTTTGTTTACGAAGGATCATAAAATCAGTTATTTTCAGTATACCGCGAAACACGTGTTATATCGACAAATTGCATTATAAATATTATACATGTAACCTGCCCTCTTAATCTCAATACCGGGCCATGTTGTATGATGGATTCGCTGTTGTAGTTTATTATAATAGACGGACAGCAGAAAAAAAATGTGAAAAAGAAATTATTTTTTTGCAAATTGATGATCATAATTTTTTTATTCGTCACCATCCAATCGCAATCCACTTCTGAACATAGACCTTTATCGAGGTGTGTCAAAGCGTCCAAGTTTTTTTTAGCCTGTTTACAAAAAGTTGGCGAATCTTCACTAACATCACTCAAGTTCTTAGTCTATTGGTCCTGTGACTGATCTCTTTCTAGTTGTGTCGCCATTACATATTATACTTTAAGTGAGGTAATGTAAAGTGTTTTAATTTTGCATACATTTGTAGCAAATCTCCTTTAAAAACTGGTTCGTCACATTATCATAGCTAGAAGACGGTAACAATACTATGCAAATAGGTATTTATAATTGTACATCAATAAACATAGGCATGAAAAACATATAAGAAATATGTACAAGATTCAGATTCATTCTGATTCATACCTTATCGCTAAAGACAGCTATCTCTTCCAGGCAACCATAAGATAGAGGAAAGAATGAATCTAACACAATATAAAAAAAGAATATCCATTATGAAAATATGAATGAATAAAATTATCTCCAGATAATGAATAGAATGACCAATTTCACTTATCCGTGGTGTACTATTTCCGGATATTTACTATTGATATTACGAATAAACAGTTAACAGTTTAGTTTGACGTATTATTATAACATACCTCGTATTTATTCAGTGGGAGGTCTTTGTACAGGCCCGTCTTGGTGGTTTCAATTTAATCTATCATACTTAGTATAGCTCTGTCTCGGTTACAAAGCTAAGTTAGACAGAGACAGTCATAAAAACTATGTATTAGATGATTGGCAAAACGTTAACCGCATTAGAGGTGTTTTATTATTATAACTTCTTGCAGTGACAGTGTATATCGGAAATTTTACATCATGTGATCTGTTTGCTGGCTTGCCTTCCTAAAAATAACATTATGTTTATGGAATCCATGACTCACTTGATTTATGGTCACAACAATGCACGGATATTGATTTGTACTAAATATTTATCTTACACCTTCCAAACACATTTAGTATTTTAAGGATACGTTCATTATATTTGTCACTAGCTTAGAGTAATTAATTGTTTGCTTTTGAACTTCATTACACAGATAAAAAACGAAATTACTGAAAATGCCAAACTGGTCTTATGTCCTCACACGGATCTCTTAAAATCTTTACCATAGAAAGATCATTTAATAAAAAACATTGTAATGAATTTATATTTAATTAATATATTTCAATTTTATCAAATTTTGAATACTAAAACGTTTAATTTTAGGTGCAAATCAAAATGAACACAAACAATAGTACTGAAATTACAATTGTTTGAAGTAAACGGTATTTCTACTGACGGTATCCGCGTTTACTCCGCGTGTTTACTCGCGGGGCCACGTGCACTAATTAGCCCCTTATTACTCAATCTTATGGGGCTATTCGTGGCCTGTTTGGATTAACATTTTTGGTGGTTGGGTGAGGATTCTTTAAGATGATAATAGAATTAGTCATTTTATTAATTATGTTTACGTTACGTTCCTACGAAAAAGTCTTTTTTACCTTTTAAATGAAATAACTATGTTAACAATATACAATCATATATCCTTCTTCAATGTCCTTAACGCTTAAATATGTTATAGAAAATGAATTTAATTTTAATTTTAAGACAATAATATGAACGTGTGAAAAAATAATTTTATTTTGTAATTTTGGTTGTATATATGTTATAATTTAAAAACATAGCACGGGATAAAATCATCACTTAATCCGTACGAAGTCGAAACGGTTAGCTAAATTTATTTTTAATACATTTTTATCGACAATAATTACCATCATCTTAAGTCAAACGAACGAACAAACAAAGTTTCGCATGTTTTTTTTTCTTTATTTTACTCCTATCGTTTTTAATAGTTATTATATCTTATCTTATAGATAGAAAATGCGTACTTTAAATTGCTTATAGTTTCCATATATTATACAATTAACGTTATAATTTTTATAACGCATATTTAAAACGACTATTTACTAGTAAGTCATTAATTTACCGATACTATAATCGTATAAAGAAGACCTCAAGAAACGTATAGGCACTTTCGAGATGTAGGCATATAGACGTAAGTCGGACTCAAAAGGTCTCAAACCTCGAAGTTCTGCGACGTGTCAACCAGAAACAGCAACTTTTGGAGACTACCAAGAAAAGAAAAGTTACATATCTCGGACACGTGTTTAGGCATGAAAGATACGAATTTTTGCAACTCATTATGATGAAAAAGGTTGCCGGTAGGAGAGCCACAGAAAAGTCTTGGCTGTGCAACTGTGTATTCAAAGCTGACTGCCAACCTTCGCTAGACGGAGAGGCACTCGAAGAAGATAGTCATATACCTACTTCATATTATATTTATTAGTCATTACCTTGCGGTTGATTTGCGTTAGAGTAATTTACCTACAATTGATAATAAATTAATTATTATTTATAAAAAAATATATATTATTACGGTATATTTAAGAGGGTAAAACCCTATACGTAATAACAAATACTCACCTATAAACTAAACTGCATTAATTTCATAGAAAAAATAAAATCATATTTTAAAAGGTTATCATCACTGATATGGCAATAATAATTAAATATTAGGAAAAAAATGTTAATACGGTTCATCTTTTTATGTATAAAAGAATAACTACCTGACTGATATATCAGCGCACATCTCAAGCTAGTGGACAGCTAACACGATAAAAATGTCCACACAAGTTTCATTTACACAGTAGGTTAGCACTAAGATTTTGACAATTAAATCCCTGTATCGATAAAGGGGGTAAATGTAAGTTTGGAATTAAGCAATTCTGAATGATGACGTGAGCGAAGCCACGGGTAAAAGTTATATGGTAAATTGTTTTTATACCTGTGGTATAATCTGGAAACATTTACTCGATTTTGTGCAGTTACAAGTATTTTACGCCAACAGAGTACTATTGCTATATTCCGGTTTAAATACCGAGTAAAACACAGTAAGTACAAGCAAAAACGGACATAATAGTATTACCATTATTTACTTGTAGGTAACATTGTTTTAAGTCTTTGGACGTATGTTATCTTCCTTAATATACTCATACTGGATGAAATGAGTGATTTGAAGGGTCATTTATTAAACGGTAGTTCTACTACCAAATGGTGCCATTTAAAATGATTGGTCGGTAAATAAGTCTAATCACGGGCGCATCTCAAAATGGCTGCTAATTATTTTCACTAAAAATAGTACAGTATTAGTGTAGTAACTTATTTATCCAAGTTTTCTGTATCAATAAAAAAACTAACATAATCGACGTTTAAATATTTCCTTGCTTTAATTCATATTGTTTCATTGTTAAAACTTATTTATAGATAAACTGTGTTATTGCTGACAATAAGAATTAAATAATTTACCGTAAGGCTGAATTTGACACATTAACCGAAACACGGAGACACTTGACAATTATATAAAGTGCTTCTTACTTATTTATTTAGCTTTGATTATATATATTACTTTCTCATATCTCTCTTATATTATAAAAGTTGTATTTTCTTTTTTTCTTTATCATAATGACTGTTAACATTATGTATCATAAATAAAGTTATATTTTAGTCTATTGTATATATAGTATTATACTTGACATAAAACAAAAAAAGTAATGTATAAGCCATATTTATATCTTGGAGATATATCTAGTATATAATATAAAGACAGATAAATAAGAGGTAGACACATAGTTGTAGTAGATTTTACATGTCAAATCTTAAACACAATTAGTTACCATTAAATCATTTATTATGTGACCAATCGTTTTTCAATTATAACATCAATTTCAAGGGCTATTTTTAATAGAAACAAACATCTGTCAATCGTTGATCAATGTCATTAATGCGCTCGTAATATCACGAACATTTTGTGCATCGAGCATCTGAAACCGTGCGTCATTATTTCATATTCGAATGACGTGACAAGTCGATGGAACGTGCTGACCGCTGTAAGTATTCTAGGAATTGCATTTGTTTACACGTAGGTTTATAGACGGACGGGGAAATGTGCCATCTGATGGTAAATGGTCACGACCATCAACAGACATCGGCGCTGGAAGAAATATAATCATCGCCGTCTATATCGCGAATTAACCGAATATCGTGAGTTCAAGTCCATATGTGATCACTGAGTTTTTATGTGCTTATATTATGTGTTTGATTAATTCTTTATTTTTATAAAATAAGTAGGTGGATAGGCAAATGGACCACCTGATAGTAAGTGGTCATCACTCCTAAACATTGGCGCTGTAAGAAATAATTATTAACCTTTCTTACATCGCCAATGCGTCACCAACATTTGAAATTAAGATGTTTAGTCCCTTATGCCTGTACTTACATTGACTCACTCACTTTTCAAACCGGAACACAACAATACTAAGTACGGTTTGGCGGTGGAATATCTGATGAGTGGGTGGTACTGACCCGGGCTGCACAAAGCCCTACTACTATATTCATTTATTACATTTCTAATATTACACATCACTTAAAATATAATATGGCATTATGTACTAGACTAAAAAGATCAATAATATTAATAAAACCAGTCACAGTAAAGCCGCTTACGAAGGGTCACCCATTGCGTCAGCGGTCACCTCTAGCGTGATCTAATTACGTCTAGAGTGGATAATAACCGGACAATGAGGAAAGGATGTCTAATCCGTCTAACTCAAAGATTATCTTTTAGGTACATTCGACAACTGAATTTGTCGCTATAACCTGAAACATAATATAGTAAAAAAAAGTAAACGCCTGTGAATGTCCCACAGCTGGACTAAGATCTCCTCTCCCTTCGAGGAAAAGGAATGGAGCTTATTCCACTACGCTGCTCCATGCTGTGTTGGTAGAATACACATGTTGCAAAATTTCAATGAAATTAGACACAAGCAGGTTTCCTCGAAATATTTTTCTTCACCGCCGAGCATAAGAATTATAAACACAAATTAAACACATGAAAATTCAAGGGTGCTTGTTCGGACTTGAACCCGCGATCATCGGTTAAGATTCACGCATTCTATATACTGAGTAATCTTAGCTCTAACAAAATATGCATGTAAATTAAATATTACTGGCATTTTTTATAGTTATGTTTTTTATATACAATTAGGACGCCATTAAAGTATTTATTGTTCACAGAAATATTACGTTTCAACGAAATCTGTTACCGTAATTTCTAGTGTTAAACTTTTTTACACAAAAGTAAAATCACAATTTTCGAACATTTTGCGTATATTTTTTACCTCGCTGAATGTTAGTTAAAGGTGACACGCCACTGTCAGTGTCTATAACATTATGATGACATTTTCGGAATCGATACAAGACAAATTAAGATTTCATTATCTAGGCCATATGCCCATTACCTTTTTGACCATATCAGTACTTCTTATTGTACTGGTTTATAGATGTGACCATTTTATCATTTACAACCATGCAGATTTGTTTTAGATATCCAAAAGAAAATAGAAACAAAAAGTTTTTTAATTTTATTCAAATTTCGAAGCTATTCTTGGAGCAACCTTAAAATAAATAATTAAATTTTATTAGAATATTATTAATACCAATATGCCTAACATAACGATGGAGTAAGTAAACGAAATAAGCTACCAGCTAATAAAAAAGTTTGTGCCTCATCATTTTTGTTTACGCTGTCATGTTTAATATTAAACTCTATCATATGACCTCGCGTCCTTGACCCGCACAAACTGGGTGTTCCACAAAAACTTGGTGTAGAATTACTTTACATCCCCTAAATTGGCCATGTCGATGAAGCCATAGTTGTATTTGTGTTAATAACGGCTTACGGATGTATGAATTACTTGGGTATAAAACGAAATTTAGTATCCTAAGCCACATTGCAGACAGCGGACTTACTGTTTTTTATGTTATCCTATAGAAGAGAAAAAAGCGAGTGAGCGAAAAAAAATATGTCAGAAATTGTATATATCATGAAATCGACTATTTCGAAACGTTATAATTTTAAATTTCCATTAATATTTTGACGCAATTATATGAAATAAATTTATTAATGCGATTACCTATAGTATGTGTCTAGTATTGTGTCTCCATAGCTTAATATATAAGTTTTCTGATAGCTATGTATTAAATTGTAAGTATCGAAATATATTTATTGACAGATATAGAATAGAATATTTAAAAAAACAAGGTGTAAGACGAATAAAAATTATACCAAAAAATTAAATACGCATTTTGCATTAAAATAAAGTCATTAACAAAAATGGTTATCATTTATTAATTTTCTTTCTTCTAACTTTGGAGGATTGTACAAAATCAAATTATTCTGAAATAATCTTTACAAAACAAACAAATGCCAAGCAAAAAGTTATTTTTTTCTTAAGACATTAGGAAGAACTACAGTACGAAGTAAAGGGAGTCGTAGAGTAAATAATTTAAGAAAATTCCTATCTGGATAAGTTTTTTCTTGGCTAGGGCTCCATATTCGTGTAATATAATAAAAATAAGAAATTTATTACTGCGATTAATAATAATGTCCTCCAGACCGATTTCGGCAACGGCAGCCAATCTCAAGAGAGATTAGCCAACTGTGCTGGAGATATTACAGTGCACAAGTGTGTGTGCAAACACAGATGCACTCTCTATTCCCTAACTCGGGACGGCAATCCGACCCGACCGTAAAGAATTCAGGCGCAGGACCAACGGCTTTTCGTGCTTTGCGAGGCATGGGAGTATACACACTTCCAACTTCCAGACTCCGGGCTGCTACTGAGAATTTGCTGACAGAAAATCCCAATAAATTTTTATTGGCCCGACCTGGGAATAGAACCCAGGACCTCCGAGTGTGCGGCCTTACATATAGCCACTAGACCAACGAGACAGTCACTGCGATTTCTAAAGCAACATTTCTGATAACTATTATCAGAAATGTTAGACATTAAGCTTTGGAGACAAAATACTAGAGACATACTATAGTTAATCGGACATCGATCGGAACAGAATATTTAATAAATAAAAATTGATGGATATCATATTACATACATATGTAAATATATATACTAATTTTTGATCATGGCTTCACCTCGCTCCACGAGGAGGGGGCGCAGATGTTAGGAGTAAAAACGTACTTCCATTCCCTGGTGTTCAAGCTTGATCCATACCAAATTCTAAATTTCATCAAATTCGGTTTAGAGGTTTAGCCGTGAAAGCGTAACAGACAGAGAGAGAGTCGCTTTTCGCATTTATTACATTAGTATGATCTAAATATAAATATTTTAATGATAAATCGTTTAATAACTTACTAAAATTCCCTAGGTACTTGGTCTATTTGAAAATCAACAAACTAGTTTTCATTCCGACGTAAGTCAGTTGTCTCGATCTCTAGAGATATAAACGCCTAACTTTCGAAGTTAGCAGACAATGTGTTCAATATTTACGAGTACCTACTAAATAATATCACAATATTATGTACGTAACAAACATTTATTTCTATATATAAATGTATTAGGTAACTTTAGTTTGAGATGAATAACTGTCGCTTCCTCCTAATCTCCTGAGAATACGTCTGGGGGAAAGGTAAAGTGAGCAAATTACCTGGTGATAGGATTTTGTGCAAACCCGTGTTGGTAGGTACCACCCACTCATCACATATAGGGTAAGTGAGTCAGTGTGACTTTAGTCACAGTAGCAAAGACACATAACATCTTAGTTCCCAAGATTAATGGCGCATCGACGATGCAAAAGTAGGCTTAAATTTCTTGCAGTGCCAATACAATTTTTGCGTTGAATCGCAATTTCGATCCCATTGGCAAAAAATGCACCAGCCCTCCTGTCATTAATAAATGCAATAAGACGAGGTGCGATACTTTTAATCATGCTTTTTGCTGTATAACGAGTGTTTCAACAACAAGAAATACTGTTTTTTTACATATAATAGAAAGTTCAATACCCTTTTAATCTTCTTTAACGAGTACCCTTTAAATTGTGTAATGGAGTTGTTCCGGATACTTATAAGAAACACTTCTACGGATTCTCCGTCCGCTTTCGTTGTATTTAATTACATTTCACTCGAACATAACTTCTTAGTAATTATAAACTACGTTATCCTTTTAAATGTCATAAAGTGTATCATGTCACTGACGAGCCGTTTGGCATGGTTGGTAGATACTTGCCTTTCACGCTGAAGGTTGTGGGTTCGATTCCCACACAGGACAGCATGTGTGTTTATTGGGTGTGATTATCTATATAAGTATGTATTTACAAAAGAAAAGTAGTATATGTAGTTTATCAGTTGTCTCCATTGGTTTCCATAGTACAAGCTCTGCTTAATTTGGCATCAGATGGCCGTGTGTGAATAATGTCCCAGGATATTATTATTATTATTATTATATTATTATTATGCTCATTTCTAAATGTTATTACAGTTAGCCAAATACATTTTAATATGGTAATGAAAATTTTACAAAGAATGATGATATTAACGAATCTGTGTTTGTTAAATGACAAATTACTCGGTTCATTTGGGATCAAAGGAAATAATAAATTAATATGAAATGGAATAAGGAACATTTCTCGTATAAAACGTAAATATAAAGTTATTCTCGTATTATTTATTTCATCGTTTTCTCTAAATAATTTTGTAACAGAAATATCATATGAATCTCGGATTTCTTCGTTCATATTTTGTAAATCTGTCTAACACGAATGTTTAATCCGAGATTTTTCTGAATAAGAAATGTAGGCAACAGTCGAAATGGTTTCAGTTCGAGCTTTCAAACGACCCAACTTTTATATTCCAAGTTTTCTGAGTCACCATTTAAAATGTTTTTCTAACATTCAACAGTACATTGAAGTTCTTTTTATATATTTTATGATTTTGTCTCGTGAAATTAGAATTTTCCGTCAAAACAAGAAAAAATGTGAGAGAATTTATTGTTGTTTGATTATTTTGTATATGAAATAGATATTTTAAGTAGAGAAGAAATTGTAGTAGATACATTTGTTTATATTTATAATAAACAATGTCTCAATACGTGGAAAATAAATACGGTAATAAAGTACATGTACATGTTCACATATGGTTTATTACCGTATTTATTTTTCGTTGGTTTTTTTATTTTACAAGTAAGTTCAGTAACAAGGATTAGTACTAAGGATCCTACATCCTTAGTTCTAATTGTCAAATTCGAACTGTGAAACGAATAAACGATAATCTATACCAATGCCAACCTTTATTTCTTTTTTCCCGTTCATAATATTATTTTTCTTTTAGGATTTGTTCTTGAAGTATTAAGTTTTCTAGGAATTGAAAAGTTTCCTACTTAGCTTTTCCTAACTTCGGTATACCTGACTGGTATACTTTTTACTGGTGTTAGGGCTTTGTGCAAGCTCGTCTGGGTAGGTACCACCCACTCATCAGATATTCTACCGCAAAGCAGCAATACTTGGTATTGTTGTGTTCCGGTTTGAAGGGTGAGTGAGCCAGTGTAATTACAGACATAACATCTTAGGCGCATTGGCGATGTAAGAGATGGTTAACATTTCTTACAATGCTTATGTCTATGGGCGTTAGTTACCACTTACCATCAGGTGGCCCATATGCTTGTCCGCTTACCTATACTGTAAAAAAAACCTTTATCATCCCAAGAAATAAGTCATCGTTTATCGGAGTTTTATTTCTATTCATCAAGTAGCTTTCACGTATTTTTAATTCTTAATTTCTTTTTTTAGGGTATTTTTATAGATAACCGACGCCTGAACCTATATCGCTCATATTAGATTTAATTATTATTAGTTCTTTAGCTTTATTTTATAGCTAAGCTGATGATGGTGAGTTCAAAACCCGTTGTTGAATTCATCTCGTGGTTATTAGTAAAAATATTCTGTATGGTATGGGTAGTCAAAAATGCACTTATTTCGGTGTTTTAACTTTTAACAATAGATTTAAAAATAACTAACGTAAAAAAGGCAACAATTGATTTGAAAAGGCTTATATTAAAATGGAAAAAATTCAGGGAAATTATACGACAGACTAGTTTTTATATAAAGGTAAAATTATCGTGATATACATGATGTCTGATTGTTCGGAAAGTCAAAAGAAAATGTTGCATTTAAAAAAAAATCTGTTCTTATTTAACATGTGAAAATTAATTTCACACAATACTCTAGTTGAAACGAGTTCACGTTTTTCCTTTTTTACACAATACAATATTAAAAAGTTAATCAGGAAATTTTAACTATACATCGTATTGCATTCGGATACCAATTTAATTATATTCATTTACAAATAAGACTTGGTACATTCAAGGTAATATGAATACAATGTTACGGTACATGGGCAAAGTGGTCTTAATGGTAAAGAAGTAATCTAATCAACTATTTGCTCATCATGATCAATAAAATTGAAGCAAAATTTGCTGAAACAGATAGCAATTTACCAAAAAATTATACGTTTCGTTCGTTCGACATAGATGTATTTAATTTAAGAGCTTTAACATTTACTTGTAACCAATTATGTATTGGTCCCTTTAACTTTTTAAGAGAGTTTATCAGTAGGGTAAAGGTGACCAAAATATCAAAAAAAAATTGTTAAATATTATTTAGGAGCCGAGATGGCCCAGTGGTAAGACCGCGTGAATCTTAACCGATGATCGTGGGTTCAAACCCGGGCAAGCACCACTGAATTTTCATGTGCTTAATTTGTGATTATAATTCATCTCGTGCTTTACGGTGAAGGAAAACATCGTGAGGAAACCTGCATGTGTCTAATTTCACTGAAATTCTGCCACATGTGTATTCCACCAACCCGCATTGGAGCAGCGTGGTGGAATAAGCTCCAAACCTTCTCCTCAAAAGAGGAGAGGAGGCCTTTAGCCCAGCAGTGGGACATTCACAGGCTGTTACGGATTACGGATATTTATACAAACAAGATGATGTATATGAAAAAAAAAAAACTATTTTGTAATTGATGCCATGAATATTTATATACTCGCAATGCTGCAATTGAGCTGCTCTTCATTATTCAATCTATAAATCTATTAGCTAATCCAGATTAAGCATGTTAATTTTGTCCAAGGCTCTAAGCAAATAGGATAAACACATTGTAACCCATATTGCAACAGCAAAATAATTTTGTCAGTGCATAGTTAGATTTACAATGTCTGTCTGTCGCTAGAAATAAAATAAAATCAAATCAAAATATTTTTTTTCAAATAGACTTAGTATTTATACTTATGAATATTAAGAACCATCAATAAACTTAGAAGTAAAATGAAACGTGTCGTGTGTTAGCTGATTTTTAGGGCTTAGTTCTTTTTTTTTTATAGAAAAGGAAGGTGGACGAGCGTATGGGCCACCTGATGGTAAGTGGTCACCAACGCCCTTAGACATTGGCATTGTAAGAAATGTTGCCCATCGCTTAAATCGCCAATGCGCCACCAGCCTTGGGAACTACGATCTTATGTCCCTTGTGCCTGTAATTACACTGGCTCACTCACCCTTCAAACCGGAACACAACAGTACCAAGTACTGCTGTTTTGCGGCAGAATGTCTGATGAGTGGGTGTTACCTACCCAGACGAGCTTGTACAAAGCTCTACCACCAGTATCGATGTATAATTTCTGTGTTTTTTAAAATTGCTACCCGAAAATAAAATCACATTGAAGTCGGCCGTAACTGTAACTTACGAACTATCAGTTATGTAACCCACCTTCTCCTCTACCTTCTATTTGTATTGTTTATATTCGTATTTTCTTTTAACATGACCTTGGATTTTTTCTTGAGATATTTCAAAATACGTAGGTCTGAGCAGATTTTATCGTAGGTACAAACAGCAACAATGATTGTGAGAACTATGCAATTGTGCTGTCTTGAATTGACAATTGGAGACATTGTTTTATTTACTAATTTGTTTTTATTATTGTTATTGTGCTGGACGGTAAAAGATAATATGGCCTGTAAAACTGGAAAAAATTTACTGTCAGATAAAACTCTACCACATGTTTATTCAAAAGCCGAGCTGAGCAAGCACCACTCGTACATTTATAATGCATGTTCTGCTCTACAATGAAGGAAACCACTGTGAGTGAACTTATGTTTCGGACAACAATTTTTTTTATTTAGGAGGGGGCAATCTTGCATGAAACTCACCTGCAACACAAATGCAACACTCGAGAGCTTACAGGGTTGTTGTCGGCCTTTAAGTAGACATAATTTATATATGACGAATTTTAAAGGATTTAAATGTTTTAAAGGAAATATGTAAAATATCAAGGAATCCGTGTGCGATACAAGCAAAAGTACGGTCCAGAGTCAACTCAATTTTAAATATTACGGCTATATGTGGCACATTTTCTTTTTTTCTTAAAACGTAGGCATTAAGTCGCGTCACAATCTACAGAATGAGGTCGGAGAGACGCCGGTGAACGTATTTAACTTGTTACTTAATTAAGGTTTTTCAACGTTCGCTATTAATTCGTAAAGGCTTTAGAATTTTAAGTTTCCTTTTACGAATATATTTAGTAGCATATAATGTTTTTTTACTTTTCATTTTATTTTCTTCAGGTTCTTTATATTTTTTAAATTCAAAATTACATCTTAAAATTAAACAACTATTTTACTGCTAGTTTATATATTACTTTACTCCAACAAAATAACTGAAACTTTGCTATAAGGCTGTTTTACAATTAAGGATAGTAAGCGTTTAGCAAAATTTCGTTTACACATTATGAATTTTGATAATTAAGAAAAGCTTGTTAATGTTCCACTGCTGGGATAGACCTTTTGTCTTTTTGATGAGGAGTTTAGAAGAATATTTCAGCAATACGGGTTTCCCTGGAATGATGAGCCGTCGAGTCCAAGATGTTGGTCTCAGTAGAGCTTGCCTAATTTTGAACA
Organism: Nymphalis urticae; assembly: GCA_905147175.2. NCBI lineage: Eukaryota > Metazoa > Arthropoda > Insecta > Lepidoptera > Nymphalidae > Nymphalis > Nymphalis urticae. The sequence goes on along the minus strand of LR989995.1, from coordinate 3,224,010 downwards.
TGCTGTCTTCGGTTAAGATTTACGTGTTCTAAACACTGGATTACCTCGATTCTTGATGTTATTTGTAATTCTACGAAACTTGTTCTAGATTTGTTTCCATTTGATCCCTTCGATAATTTAAACACTTTCTTTGTTCTTTCTCAGTTTAAAAAATGAGAATTACTATAAGCAGATGGAGCATAACATCTCAGTTCTCAAGGTTTGTGGTGTATTGGCGATGTAAGGAGTTGGTTATATTTCTTATCGTGCCAATGTTTATGGGTCATTAGATGGTCCAAGAGACAGAATGCAGACCTATTTAAAAAAATTAACCAGTTTTTCTGAATAATATTTTATAAACTAATAATAATAACAGTTTGACCTTTGTCAAGTCATAATTGGAAAATAGGTTAGAATATTATATAAACATTGACGATAGTTTTGTTGGCCAAAAGTTTTTTTTAACCTAATTGCTGAATGGGGACACCAGCCACGACAATAGAGGTCGTTCTTATTATGACCATATTTCTTGTTTTAGACAGGACTGTCCTATTTCTAGATTATGTCTTATACTTACTTACTTTATAAGCTACCTATCTAAATGATAATTGACCACTTGATGACCGTAAATATAATAGAAGTCTTCTAATTAAACTTTAGTCAGTTTAATTGAAGATTAGCAATAATTATATCTGTAATAGGAAAAACTAATATAACTCTTCGGACGGCTTCAAACCCGAAACTTTCTAGTTTTAAAATTAATTTTATTTTCCCTCAAGTTCAATAACTGAAGACGTGACTTTTTACTTCAAATACTTTCTGGAAGTTTCCACTTGCGAAATAATCGCCTGGTTAATATAGTGATATCGAATGAGCCAGCTTTAACGATCAATGGTTTAAGTGCAGAATTAAGAATATATTGGAGGTGTCACCTAGAATTAAATCTTGGAAGAGTTCTATTATAATATTTAATCTGCAAACAAGTGAAAATATTAATTTAGGCCTTTCTATGATTAAATCTAGGTAACTTATCAATTGATCTATTCTTTAATCCTCGATAATTCCGAATATTAAATTGTTATTATAACAAAACAATATTTGGTTCAGTGTATTAAGGAAACTATGCACAGTCATTTTTAAAATAAATAAATAATTTCAAATGTTCGAAATTCAAAAAGAATTGATCTATTTGGATCTTTTTTTTTTGTTTGTACATTTTGTATTAATCATACAAAAATTATGATGACTATACATACGTTTACATAAACAGGAATATTTCTGTATACGTGTTGTCTTCTTTTCAAAACTATGCAAACGATTGAGTTCAAACTTTGTACAGCTGTTGTTGATGCTTCTATTTAAGGGTTTCCACAACAACGTTGCAATTCCATTATTAAGTCACGTAGTTAAGAAAACATACTAATTTGGTGGTAGGGCTTTGTGCAAGCCTGTCTGGGTAGTAACCTCCCACTCATTACTATTGTAGTGTTCCGCTTTTAAGGGTGAGTGAGCCAGTGTAATTACATGCACAAGGGACAGCACATATTAGTTTCCTTGGTTCGTGGCGCATTGGTGATATAATTAATGGTTAATATTTCTTACAGTCCAAATATCACGAAGTAGCTATTTGCCAGTCTGCCTATCTATTCGAAATAGAAAAAGGTTTAAGCAAGTTTCTTGGTCAAATTAAACTAATAATTGAATCCCATTTCCAGAACTCTTTATGTTCTAAGTGTTATAGTATTGTTTATTCCGTACACGTGGCTTCAATGTTTGGGCACAATCACTGGTTTGATTTACTATTACTGTTAGCTTTCTGGTCTATATTTGCATAATTTGCCTTGAATTGATGAAATGTACTATAAATTTAAACTTATTTGCAATCCATATCTCAAAAAACGTACGATGTAAATTACTGTCTGACCGAAATGGCTATTTCAAAGATCCTGGGTTCAAAGTTTAGAGTCTATAATTCGCCATATACATTATATGCCTCATAAAGCACGTAAAGTCCTGCGGCTGATCTCTTTCCTCGTATGTCGAATATGCCGTCTCATTGAATTATGAGAAGGAATAGAGAGCTCACTTTTGTGCACGTACTTGTGCACAATAATATGTCTTGCGCAGTTGGCAGCAGCCAGTCTCCCTTGAAAATAGCTGCAGTGATTGAAGGTCAGGAGGACGTAGAATTCATATTAAACATAGGAATATTCAGCTCTTATGCTCTTCTTCTAACATACGATATTTCGCACTAAATAAATATTTATACAACATCTAAATTACCATCATAAGTATCGTGTTTTCCGTTATAGTTCTCTCGGCATTCGCCGGGAAATCCTCGATTAGCAATTTATCTTTTACTATATTAAGTAACGATGTCATAATATGTAACATATCAATGTACATAATATGTTATATATATTTGGAAATTCGAAAAAATGTTAAAAGCTATTAACTTAGGAAGATTGTATGTGTATTTTTTAATAATAATGTTTTATTAATTTTATATAGAAAAAACAGTCGGTCTAGTGCTTAAAAGACGTGAATTCTCACAGAAAATTAAGGCCGTGTCGTGTCATCTCGTGATCAACGATGATAAGAACATCGTGAGTAAACCTGTATCTATCGGATTTAATTATAAGATCTAAAAAACAATCTCCTCGAATCTCCATGGCCCAACAGAGGGACATGCTAACATGAAATCTGTTATACATTCTAAGAACTTTTGTTTCATTACAAATATAATATTCGACATGATCTACTACTGTAGTTGTTTAGTTAAATAGAATAAAATGTTGTGATTAAATTGATAAAATTAAGTAAGAAACGTACTAATTATATTTTTCAATTCTATGACGAACCTTTTTTGCTTTTATATAATTATAGATAGTTAGTATATGTAGGTCAAACCTTACAACAAAATTTTAAGGTTATTCCACTTAGCGGACTGAACTTAATTTTCCACACACTTTACGCGCAGGTGACTAAACGATTAGTAATACTAAATCTTACTCAAATTAATAGATGCATTAAATTTTGATAATGATTTTGCTTCATTAATTTTCATTTTTTTTACTTATTTATTTGTGAACTGTTTTTGCGCTAGTTATACGCAAAATTATTTACCAACGCTGGTCAACTGTAAAAAATATGAGAGAAAAATTATGGATTACAATCTTCTAATTTAATATCATGCGTTCATTACTACGCAATTCAAATTCGTATAAAAAACTCACATTTATTCTGCTAAATACTTTCAACATTATATAGTACTCGTATATATATATTAAGTACTATTAAAAATAAATAAAACCCGATTATATAGGCTTAAATCTTTACCGCAAGGACTGCAATAGTTAATCTCATTCGACGATATGCGTCAGAATGCTTATTTTAACACATATTAAGTCAATTATTCTATCTGCGCATATAACTTATATATTACAGTACATATGTGGCTTCAAATAACTCGATTTGCAGGCGTTCCACTGAACATAACCTTGTAAGGTTTCCCAGGAGCGAAGACGTGGAATTCATCCATGTATTATGTTTGAATTGTGAGACACATTTGTTATTATAGTTTTGATATTTACTACTGATACTAGAAATATAAAAATAAATATTTGTAACATAGCGCTATCGGATTTTTTTTTATTTACAGTAACTCATTTTAAATTTTTTATTTTTAAAAAAAGTTCGTTTTTTTGTTTGATAAAAAATATATTTTGCGTTAGATAGCCCATTTATTGGGTAAGACTATAGACTATATAACATCTAGCTACGAAATATTTACTTTTGTTTTACGATTTTGTTTCATATTTTTAGACTAGCATCTAGGCCAACTGATGGTAAACCACCTTCCCCAATAAATCACTTTTTCCAACGACAATGCAACGTCAATTACGCTAGTTTTCTTGTGCTCGCAATTACAGTTCATTCACCATTCCATTTTTCCATCAGAAACTTTTGCTACTACGAGCAATGTTTTTTTAAAGTACTTTTCCTATTTACCCCTCCAATTACGCGTGGCTTGGGTTAATAGTAAGGACAAGTAAACACTATTGATGGTTAAACTTGAACTTTAAACTTAAATGCTATTGATTTTATATTACAATACTGGTTTTGTCCAGATTGACGTCACAAATTTATCTACAAGAATGAAGTAAAGCCGACGACTGGTTTGAAATTATTTTTGTTAAGTGTTAATATACTTCGACTAACTTTTAATACTTCTAGTATATAAATTCGGAAACCGTGAAACATGATCATAGTTTACCTTTAAAGTTTAGTTTGCTGGCTACTAAGCTTAGGAACAGTTCCTGAAATAATATGGTTGTTTGTATATAGTACCTTCCCTGACTGTAATACATGTATAACGATTATACATAAAATATTTTCTAGGGATATTTGCTTATTGAAAAGTGATCTTTAAATGTATTAGAATAAGGTATTTAGATATATTAGCATTCCAAAAAGGAGCAAACTGGAAACCGGTCATGAAATTTCAAAAAGTGACATGCGATATTGACCACAATAATTATAAAATTTCAAGAACACACGTATCAAAATAGTATAACACCATAAGTCGGTTGTCAACATTCACGGGTAATGAAGTGAGTTCTTACGGAATAGTACCGCTGTTTGCGATATTGTTTGTCGTTTATGATTACTGCTCTGCTTCTCACGGTCGTATCGCGAAGAAATTTACAGGTGATCCCGATAGCAGGAAGAGTACAGGCTATTTATCTTTACATCCTTACCAACAAAATTGACCTTGAATTAAAATTACATTTTTGTTCAAAATCTAAGATAATCTGTCGTGTTTATTAATAATGCCTGAATAAATGGCGGCTTAGATGTCAGAGTAATTGTTATTAGAGCTTCGTAAGTAATGTAAGCAGTTATGTGGTAGTATTGTATTATAAGTAAAGATATATTAATCAAGAACTGTTCGCAGTAAATAATATAGCAGAGGTATAAGAACGTTGCATGGAGTATGTTAATCTAACTTTTGTTTTTATTTAGTTTATTACCATTCTCAGTAAGCGTATCTAATAAAATGAAATCAAGATTTTTAATATTATTAGTTCCTAAGATTTACACGTTTAAATATCTACTAACCAAGTTACCATATTTTATAATATAAATATATATGAGTTACAAATAAGATGTAAGTATATTATAATAGTGAGGCGCTTCGTAAATTGTGACTACCGGGAATTGGGGGCCGTGCATTTCTGTTGTCGCTCATTTGGGGGGTTTGTTGCCTTAGTCACCACGCTTGGCAGGCGGGTTGGTGACCGCAGTAGCTGGAAATCTTTCGCTGATAGCGCTGCTGCCCGCTATCAGGATTTACATTTTCGGATTCCAGCATTTGTGTGGTTATACCGCCACGATATCGGTCGCCAGAGCCTCGTTCGTTGATCAGCAGGATGCACCACGGTGTACCGTAGACCACATACTCACACTTAGGCAAATGATACAGAAGACCGAGGAATATAATCAGCCTCTATGCCTAGCGTTTGTGGACTACGAAAAAGCCTTCGATACCATCGAGACCTGGGCTGTTCTGGAATCGATGCAGAGATGCCTAATAGACTTTCGGTATGTCCAGGTGTTAAAGTGTTTGTACGAAGCCGCAACCATGACCATCCAAGTACAAGATCAGAGCACAAGACCAATCCAATTGCATCGCGGGGTAAGACAGGGGGATGTAATCTCCCCGAAACTTTTTACCAATGCATTGGAGGACGTCTTCAAGATGCTCGATTGGAACGGACGCGGCATTAATATAAATGGCCTACACATTACACATCTGCGATTTGCTGACGACATTGTCATCATGGCGGAAACTCTGCAAGATTTGGAAGAGATGCTAAACAGCCTAAGCGATTCTTCAAGACAGGTGGGTCTGCGGATGAACTTAGAAAAAACCAAAATTATGATCAACCAACATATATCCCCGAGACCGGTTGTCGTAAATGGCTCTCCACTAGAGGTTGTGCAGGAATACATCTACCTGGGCCAAACTATACAACTTGGCCGGCACAATTTTGAGAAGGAGGTCAAAAGAAGAATACGTTTGGGCTGGGCAGCATTCGGGAGGTTGCGTCATATTTTTGAATCGTCGATCCCACAGTCACTTAAGACCAGGGTATATAATCAGTGCGTCCTGCCTGTTATGACTTACGGCGCCGAAACGTGGACACTCACTGTAGGACTGGTCCACAAGTTCAAGGTCGCTCAGCGAGCTATGGAACGTGCGATGCTTGGGGTTTCTCTGGCAGATAGAATCCGAAATGAGGACATTCGCCAGAGAACTAAAGTCACCGACATCGCGCGTAGAATTAGCACGGTGAAGTGGAAGTGGGCTGGTCATGTCTCCAGACGCATCGATGGCCGATGGAGCCGACACATGTTGGAGTGGATACCACGCTTAGGCAAACGTAGTGTAGGACGCCCTGCGGCAAGATGAACCGACGATTTGAAAAAGGTGGCAGGTACGGGATGGATGCGGGCTGCCCAAAATCGGGATGGTTGGCGTTCTATGGGGGAGGCTTTCGTCCAGCAGTGGACGGCGGTAAGCTGATATTATTTCGTAAATTGAACTGAACCATATAATAGCTACAGAGTTCGGGTGTTTTTGTGCACGTTCTTATATTAAAATCCACTAGTCCGATTTGAATAAAATGATTTGCGTTATATAGGCCATTTATTGAGAAACGTTATTGGCTATATAACATCCCGCTACTACCCATTTTTATTTTAACTTTAGACGTTCAGGAAATAAACTATGATCGTATTCAATACAACTTTTAAACTTAAACTATAACTTGGAGACGAACGCGTTTTATAAACAATACTGGGCCTTGCTTACTTTGTAATAACTAATCGTATTTGTCACGGATTTTTATTGTTATGACGGGCCGGTCGGCGTGGTTGGTAGATTGCCTTTCACGCCGAAGGTTGTGGGTTCGAATCCCACCAAGGACAGACATTTGTGTGCATGAACATGTCTGTTTGTCCTAATATGGGTGTAATTATCTATATAAGTATGTATTTACAAAAGAAAATTAGTATATGTAGTATATCAGTTGTCTGGTTTCCATAGAACAAGCTCTGCTTAGTTTGGAATTACATAATGGTCATTTATTTATGTGTAATAATTTCATACGGCCAGTTTCATACTGTAGCTATACTAATATATCATGTGTATTTAGCTTGCTCTCATGTCTATGTGTTTAAGCATATATGAGCTCTCTAATCTCTGGTTCTCATAACCCGATATTAGACGTCAACCGATACAACTCTAGAAAGATTATCGGCAATCGACATGACGAGCAACCCGACTGCTACTGAGAGTTTCTGTGCAGAATAATTATATAACATTTAAATTGTTAAAGCTTTTAGTCTTTTTAATGGATGGTAACAGCCTATAAATGTCCCACTGCTGGGCCTTTTTTGAGGAGAATATTTGGAACTTATTTCATCACGCTGCTCCAATGCGGGTTGGGGAATACACATATGACAGAATTTCCGTGAAATTAGTCACATGCAGATTTCCTCACGATATTTTACTTTACCCCTCCCCTAATCACGAGATGATATTATAAACACAAATTAATCACACGAAAATTCAGTTGTGCTTGCCCGGGTTAGAACCCACGATCATCGGTTAAGATTCACGCTTTCCAACCACTGGAATGGGCTATCTATTAAGAAGCTGCTCCAATGCGGGTTGGAAGGAAATAGTCAAAATTGTACAAGTTTTGACTTACACACACACTAACATACATAGGTAAATTAAATTAAATTTTGTTTGTTAGAATTGAATCCAATTAGTTTGTGTTAAAGTTTAGTCAAACAGAAAGCTGACTTCGCTGCTGAAATTTAACGTTTTCCAATATCGGAAATCTGTCAGTTGTATTTAAAGCATCTAGCTTAATTAAATAATTAAATTAAACATCAAACAATTGTCCAACAGAGAAAACAAAATAAATTATACTCAGGCTAATTTTTAAACGAATGATATAATCAATTATAAAGAATTGTCCCAATAAATTTGGAACTGCTCAATTAAATATTATTTATATAATTAATAAAGTCGACTAGATGCGACCCACGGCCTTGGCACACCTTGGGAAAGGTATGTCCAGCTGTCCAGCAGTAGATAACAATGGGCTGATGATGACGATGATAAAAATTTAAAATAAAAACATATTGATAATTTTTGAAACAACAGAGTGGTTGCTGGTACTGCTGCAATACTCAATATTTACAGATGAAATATATATATATTTTTATAGAACAGGATGACGGACGAGCATATGGGCCACCTGATGGTAAGTGGTCACCAAACGCCCTTGGACATTGGTACTGTAAGAAATGTTAACCATCGCTTACATCGCCAATGCGCCACCAATCTTTTTAACTAAGATTTTATGTCCCTTGTGCCTGTAATTACACTGGCTCACTCACCCTTCAAACCGGAACACAACAATACCAAGTACTGCTGTTTTGCGGTAGAATATCTGACGAGTGGGTGGTACCTATCCAGACGAGCTTGCACGAAGCTCTACCAACAGTAAAAAGATATTCACTATTAAAGTATCGGATCACGTCGTATGCTTACTTAGTATTTTAATAGCATTTGTTAATTTTAATGCAGGATAAAAAAAATCATTCAATTAACTTGCCTATGTAATTCAGTCTTCGCATAGAATTTACATTTCCAATCGGTGTTTATCACGCTCGGCAGCGAGAGGTCTCCGCCAAGTAATGGTATTGGGACGCGGCACACTTGTATGAACCTGCTTCAAGTATGTTTTTATTTTTTTTATTTTGCATCAATTACGTAAATGAGTTTTTTAAAGATGTGCACAAAACATAATAGATAATTAAGCTAAATAACTAACTATTCGAACGCGATACTGGGCTTTAGATTTATTAAAATATATTCATTTAAATAATGTATGAATGTTATTCTATTCAAGTAAATGTAATCAAACGCTATTTTCTTAAATTCGCCGCTGACAGCTACAGAGAGCTGGTAGTTTTGATTAAATTAAACTTTTGCTAAGACTTCCATTGTTTGCATTGTAAATTTTCTTTATCATGGAAATTGGAATGTTGCTTAGACTTGGAAAACTGTCATTTCTTACGAAAATGAGCAAGAGGAAAGTTATGCTGATAATTTTTTGATGCATAATAATGTAAGCTATTATCTCAATTTGAAAGTCTAGTCGAGTCTTTAATAAAACATTATTATTATTATTTCGAACTCATTGACATAACATAAAATAATACCTACATTAATTAGCTCGATGTTACAAGCAAATAAGATGAAATGTTTGTTGTTGATTTAAAAATATAAGTTCTTGGAACGAAATGTTAAGGCAAACGATATTGTTTTATAATTTACTCGCATTTACTTAGTTATACATGAATTAATTTTATGTAAAGATATCACCTATTGTAGTCTAGCAATGGAGTGTCGAAATGTGTTGATGACATCACTGATGATGATAAATATTAGTAAAGTAAATTATGTGACAGCCTGTGAACTTCCCACTAAAGCTTCCTCTCCTTTTTAATAACATTTAGAGCTTACTTCACCATGCTGCTCCAATGCAGGTCAGTTTTTTTTATTTTTTATTTATAGAATAGGAAGGCGGACGAGCATGTGGGCCACCTGATGGTAAGTGGTCACCGACGCTAATAGACATTGGTATTGTAAGAAATGTTAACCATCGCTTACATCGCCAATGCACCACCAATCTTGGGAACTAATATCTTATGTCCCTTGTGCCTGTAATTACACTGGCTCACTCACCCTTCAAACCGGAACACAACAATACCAAGTACTGCTGTTTTGCGGTAGAATATCTGATGAGTTGGTGGTACCTACTCAGACGAGCTTGCACAAAGCTCTACCACCAGTAAAACGTTTGTCGGTGAATGCGCCATATGCAGGTTTCCTTACAGAATTTTACTTCACCGCCGAACACAGATGAATTATGAATACAAATTAAGCACATAATAAAGCTTATATCAAAATCTAAATATTTTTTATTCTAATAGAGAAAACCGGCAAGAAACTCTGTAGTTACTCTTTTTTTAATTAAAAACATTATAAGCATAAAAACTACGATAACTAATTATTTAATCGCTAAAGTGTTTTTTATACTATGGCTAATCAATAGCAGGCTAATGCATGCTATAATTTGGTTAAACAAACTTAAACTAATACGCAAAAAGAATTCTTCAATCGGAATAAACTATTTATTGTAATTTCAAATGAAGTCCGTCCCGACTCCGCATATACTCGTATATTACACACATATATGTTGCACTACATTATTATAATATATTACATATGTGTATTAAACGTTAATTTCGTTGTATCAAAAAGAAAATTCAAACACAATTTTACCAGATAAGTTAAATTTAAAACTATACAACGGAGAAAAGGCTAGAAACTTTTTACACCAATCATATGTTATTGAATTAATATATTCAGTTCCAAAATCAACGATTTGTAATAAAATAATGATCTTATTTATTATTATTTTTTTCTATTTTATATACTTAATTGTTATGTATTATGTAGATACCAGTAATCATTATAATGTAATCAATATCGTTTCCAAGTGCCAAGCCTGTTTCGGTAAACAAACTAAGATATTTCCGCTGCCCTGAAGAAAATGGCGTTTACAGATGCATTTTTAAAATGTCACTGTTTAAAATGTGTAAAATGATTTATACCATGAACAAGTAAAAAGCGAACATGCAATATTTAAGTACACTTTAATATTAGTATTAAAAAATAAACTACATATCAAACGTATTGGATTTGTATTAATTTTAAGAGAACCTAAAAAATAAACAAACAAACTTGGTCATCTTTATATCAGTGTTGGAGATAAAAAACTTAGATTATTATTTTTCTAAGCACAATAACAATAGATGTTTGCCTATTTTAGTATTCGAGGGAAAAAAAGTCGTTGAAATATAATGTCCGAGCAAAGGAAACGATAAACAGCCATATTTTTATACCCTCGCTTGACTATCCGCAATGCTTCAGTATATTTCATGTATTATAATTGAAACGTTTCACAAATATTCAAGCGCTTTGCTTCACTTTGCTTTGAGAGACAAGCTTGTGATTTAAAAAAAAAAACATTCAATGCGATATATTTGATAAAAGTGAAACTGAAAATTTAACCTATTTATTTTTTTAGAACATATTTAAATTTTTGTTTATAATTTCAATTTAATTTTACATTTTTTTTTAATTCAAGTCTGTTATCTGTATTTCAATTTAAAAAAAGATTTTATGTATAATAAGTTAGTAAAAATAAATAAAAAATATCTCACAACAAACATAAACCATTCATCAAAGAATCAGTAAACAAAATGTTGACTTAGTGCTTTCTACGCCGTAAGGCCCGAACTCCGATGACATTCCGCATCGCGTTTTCCAGCTATGAAACACAGTGTCTCATTTCGAACTTGAGTGCAATAATTGCGATCCAACGCTACGAGACGGTAACACAGTGAATTGCGAGGCTGTCGAGTGGGGAGGGAGGGTGTCGCCAGGCTCCAGGGCCGTAGCTTACATAACGCTGAGAAAAGCGGATGTACAACCCCGGCGGTTTGTTGTCTCTTTCGCACTTTGTTAGGGCGCATATCGTATGGATGGGAATTTTCCAATATTTTTCATATTTAAATACGTATAAATAAAAAGCGTACTCGTAAGAGCTTACTTGAATAAAGTTTATTTTGATTTCATTTTATAGTAATTGTGCTTAAACATTACGTAGATGACAAAATTATTAATATCTTCAACTTCATATAACCTATATACACATACACATATGCATAAAATATATGTTCTCATAATATTATATTGAAGTAATAAACAAACAATTAATAGAAAACTTCTTAAATCTAATCTTTTAACTAAAACTAAGAACGTGAATCGATTCTGTGACATTTATAATTTTCCATGGTCATAACATAACTATTAAGTCGTAAGTTACATACTAAAGTTTAAAATAACTCCATCAGCTCCACGTTCGTTATAGTCTCGCAAATTGCATAAGTCACTATCTGACACATGTCGAGTCGCAATTACGTCAATTAACGAACGATCGAACGGTAGGTGGAAAAGCAGTCTCAGTATGCACGCGGGCTTACCTCGCCCCGCACATGCCGACCGCGCTGACATTTACGTAGTGAGCCTCGTGCCGTCGCCTAGACGCACGTCTGAGCACAGCTTTATATACTATTCGAAAATCGAATGCTCTTTAATTTTTTTTTGTGACGCAGTTAAGGTGTATATCAAAGAAGTTTTTATATTCGAATCAGTGCAGTAGTTTTTGATTTTTTTTTTATTATTTAAAAAGTGAATGTTTCAAGGGCCGTTTTCCCGGGATTGCTATAGCAACGAATGACGTCAAGTTCAGGGGCGGTTGGTGCATTTTGGTTCAATAATCACCCTTCGAGCTGCTTTGTTTCCCGGTCCTCGGTTTTGTTTACGTTTTGGATCTGAGGTATGTACATTTAGAGTAATCATTTATAATTTTAGATAATTATTTTTTAAATACCAAGTAAACAATTATAATCACAATTATTCATTACCGTCAAATATATAAAAGACCATGAAAAACAATGGATAATAGACATTTAAAAAATTTGGAAACGACGAAAAGACATTTTATACCCCACGGTATATTTTTAGACCCTCAAAAATATACGTGGGGAAATCAAAGAGGTTGTATAGCATCGGCGACTGCATTATTGATACCAAAATCGGTTCCATTAGTGCACTGCATACGCAAATATTCTCTATGACAATAGAACACAATTTTAATGCGACGTGTAGCTTTTGCAACACTATAAATTAAGAAATTAACTGCCTTCAGGTTTTGCTTGTTAGGAATTATGTATTATCTGCTTATATTTGTGTATTTTATTAAGGAATAGTAGTAGAACGTGGGATATTGTTATTGTTTTTTTTTATATCGGAACGCATTTATTTTTAAATTCTTCTATAAGAATCAGATGCCACATTTTCAATCACTAGTCTAAAGAATTAATGTAACATTTTCACAGATTTCGTATAGAAAATTTGTCAAAGCTTCAATATTGTCGGTGTAATAAAATTTAACTGACGGTCGAAAAACCGTCCCTATCGTAATTAATACAATATTCTTGCTGTTTATTTTATAACATAGAAGTATTCATATATTTTATAACATAGAAGTATACATTTAAATTTTATAATCTAATATCTCGTTGAAGATAAAAATGCCGAGTAGAGAACACAATATGAAAAATGCCTAAAAGTAGAATTAAAAAAAATTGAAAGGAAAAATTATATTTAATTGGAATACTAATTTTGTCATAAGTAAGTAGTCAGTGTTAATAATTAATTTAAAAAAAAAATGATGGAAAACTAATTGATGTGATAATTAACGTTTTTAATAATAGGAAATATAATTTAAAACTATGTAAAAGCAAATATTTTTATCATATTTGTTTACAAAAATAAATACATTCACAAATAACTACTAATGCTTCAGGATAGAACTGTACAAAAGTGGACTTATCCCAAGAAGGGAAGAGATGGTGAGAATGTCTTAGTAATAATAATCACTTCACTTCCCACTGCTGGGCAAAAGTCCAAAAGGTTGCAACTAATAGCAACGTTCTGCACTAATGACAGTTAACTTACTCTTTATTAAATCGCTATACATTGCTTGATTATATAATAGAACTAACTAATCGTCCCGGTTTTGCGCGGGTCGATGAAAAGAAAAAGGTATTTTGGATAGGTTTTACGTAAAATCGGGGAAAGTAATTATGACAAATTTTAAGTCAATCGGGCTGATATTTTAGGTATTTCGCTTATATATATAGATATTAAAACATATATATACTTGTATGTTTTAGGTAAGCTTAAGTTATCATTGCAAAGTGAACAATGGTAATTTAACACTCAGAAAACACGTTTAGAAAACTAACAAACACAGAAATAAAACCAGTTAGAAGAACAAGGACATTAAATACAATGAACTATCCTAGAATTACATCCCATACTATATATATTTCAATCTAAACACTAAAGTACTTCTTCTAGATAGAAAAACCAGCCTCTCTTGGAATTCACAATGTTACGAAAATACTTCAAAATCGACCATTATAACGTTTATATAATGACGAGCTTGACGAGCCGGTTGGCGTGGTTGGTAGGTACTTGCCTTTCACGCCAAAAGTTGTGGGTTCGATTCCACACAGGATAGACATTTGTGTGCATGAACATGTCTGTTAGTCCTGAGTCTAGGTGTAATTATCTATATAAATATTTATTTACAAAATAAAAGTAGTATATATAGTATATCTGTTGTCTGGTTTCCATAGTACAAGCTCTGCTTAATTTGGGATCAGATGGCCGTGTGTGAATAATATCCCAGGATATTATTATTATTATAATGCCTATTTCAATTATACTCTAGAAATATTTGAATTATTGAAATTTTAATTTATTTATAAAGATAGACGAAGATAAGCTAATGGGCCACCAAATTGTAAGTAGTCACCCATAGACATTTGTGTTGTAAGAAATATTCATTCCGTATATCGCCCATACGTCACCAAGTTTGGGAACTATGAAGTTATGAACCTTGCACCTATAAATACGTTTAGATATAAATAATAAAAACTGACTAGCAAAGAGAGAGCCCCAAAAATCCAAAGAAATATAAAGAGGTTTCATATGATATACAAAACATACTGAAGTCTGTACATCCTCTTAGTTAAAATGTTACGTATATAACCGAGTTGTCAGATAACATCCAATATCATAAATTAGATATATCCTGCGTAAAGCAAGGATACCTTAAAAAATGTTTTCTGAGTTAAATTTGTTTTTCTTTATTTATATCGTTGTTATATTTAATAAGAATCATAAGTTGAAAAACTGAAAGCAAAATATATTCATTTGGTATCGAACTTGATAGATTCGTCATTTTCTTATTATTAATAACATCCACAGGTTGAATTTAATATGATATTGACATCCCATAGCCTATCCGTGAAAATGTATAAATCAACCGATAAATAGTTTAAGAGGTACACGAGAACATATTGACAAACGAACATGTACTGTTAAAATCATAACCTTCGTTTTTGCTTCAACGCTGGGCGTAAATATACGAATTCAAATTCGATTCTAACTGTTATTGACGTACCGACGGCCAGCACAAGCCTTGCCTGTAATGAAAGGGGAAATAGAACGTTAGCAATGCTTTAAAAATGAACATTTTTATTACTTACTTTAAATATATATCTTTTTTTTCAAATAAGTTTGGTTCTAGATTTAATTAATAAATTGCTCAATACCATTAGGTAAGCTATGCTTCATCTGTTTTGCTCTCAATAAAAAAACGACGTATCAACCATGTTTTGAAACGCGACTAAAATTTTTTAACATTTTATGCTTTTACGAAATTTTGTCTATTTTTTATATGTTTAAGTCAAACTCCTTTGTTTGTTTGAAATATACGTAAAACTATGTTTTTTATCATCTTGTTATATCTTATATCGATGATTCATATAGCTGATTTAATTATCGGTTTTATTTAACGTATTCGTACGAAATAACTTTATAAATAAACAATATAGTCATATCAGGTTTACATACCTAATATGCTATAAAGTTTGGACATTTTTACATAGTAACAGGAATCTGACAAAGAATTATAAAATTCCTAAAATATACTTATTAATAACTATTTCCTGCCTGCGGCTTGGCTTACGTCGGAAGAAGGAACTGTTGGACAAAGGAGCTGTTGGGAACTTGATGGGAGTTCTGTACTCCTGATAACCCTGATATATTGTGGAATATAATTCAATATTAATTTAGGTGAAATTTAATTGTTTTTACAACAATTTAAAGTTGTGATAAGAAGAAATATGCAACTTAATAAATACTGAAAAAAAAAATAGGAATATTATCTTAATTTAAGACTTATTTTTAATATAAAATGTAAAAGTCATATGGCATAAATATTGGTTATGTACTATATTATTATTGCGAAAGGAAAACGCGGGCGGAGACTCGTATATTATATACTACAAAGATATAAGTGTATCGCTTATAAACAGATTTTTATTGTGAACATTTTCATATCTGCAACACTTAAAGACCAAAAGAATTCCCATACATTTCGTAACATTATTAGCACCGATACTTAGTCTCTACTTGGCTTACTTATTTTGCTAAACGAAAATGAACTTTAATGTAACAGAAATAAGATGTTTTGGGTCGTACTTACGCATTAGAGATTTGGTCGAGGCCTCATTGCGTAACGAAATGTTGACATCGCAATCACCGATGGTGCGTGTATGGTGGGAGTGGTATTACTATATGTTTTCGTTTCGAACTCGTTTTAGAGAAGTTATAGAGCTATAAAAAGATAGATGAAAGCATAAGCAAAGTATTATTTTGTGATTTGTTTTTTTTGTGAAAATAAATAAAAAGAGCAAATTATTTATAATAAAAAACATATTTAATCAACAAAAATATAAATGGCCTAAGAAAATAATGAATTTTTAATATATTTTTTTTTTACCTTTTTGGTTGACAAAGGCTTAAAAACAATTGGTATGATAATACTGTTAAGTTTCAAGGGTTAAATATCGATAGTAATATTTTCGAACAATAATATTTCATTTCAAAATCAAAACCAAAAACGTACATTCGATTTTTACTCGCTCGATTTTACGCTTTCTTTTAATTGTATTTTCTTAAAATCGTAACAATGTATTACGAAAAAAAAATATATAAATCTAATTATAATATTATTAAATAATAATTGAAATATTAATGAATCAAAACAAAGTTATGTTTTAGATAATACATCGTAAACTATTCTCATACTGTTAATTGATAAAAGCAACAATAAAACCCGCTACTTAATGAGCATCTAATTATTAAGAACCATCATTAAAAACATGTATAAAAGTAAATTATTAATTAATACCAAAAATTACATCATTATTCAGCCCACCGTAATTCATTTCTGGGACAAACGCCTCTCCCAAGTTGCACCGATGCTCTCGTTTTCGTCTGCCGCGTACATTTGGGTCCCGACACCTTTTGGCCATAACAAACCTAACCCCATATTTAAAAAGAACAATATTTAAGCTACTTCATATGTGTTCATGAAAATATTAACAAAAGTTACAGCCTAGATGAACGCAAACATCTAAAACGTATATTATAAGAGCGAGAGTGAGTTTGTTTGATTATTTGTTACGTATTAACGGCTAAAACGCTCAACCGATTATCATGAAATTTTACATACAAGTTCTCAGAGATACAGAAAAGGATATAGTGTACTTAGGTACAATAGGTAGGTAGGAAGGTATTAGTACCTTCCTCCCACTTTACGCGCGAGCGAAGCCACGGGCAGAAACTTGTTTATTATAATAATCGAACATTAATTGTCAGAATTCTATCAACAGCTTGAAAATAAATATATAAAAGGATATATAAGACATATGTCATTGGAAAGTTCCCGAGCATTAAACGGTTGAACTTCGCCAATAAATTATACAAGTTTATAATCTAAAAAAAGAACTAGAAGGATTATGACATTACCTTCAAAAGAATGAAAAATGCGCGTATTATTCTAATGGACTTCATACCATTTGTCGTGTCTCTTGTAATCATTTGTGACTCACGAATGCACTGCGAATATACTAGGTACAATATCGAAAAGTCCTTTGAACATTCATTTGTAAAAGGTAAACCTTTTTACTTTGTTGCTTTGGATATGCGTAGTTGACAAAATATTTGAATGGAAAAGAAATCCAAGCGTTAACCAAACATTATACAATAGTAAACGTAGTGACCATAATTTCGAAGTTGACCTAAAACGTGTCGTGCGTAGTACAGTCCGCAAGAAAAATATAACCATATATATTACTATATGTTTTGTCTTTTTTATTTATAAATTAGGCGGATGGGCAAGTGGTCTACCTGATAGTACGTTTCCAATGCACATAAACATTGGCAATTTACCAAATATTAAAAATTCCTTACATAGCCAATGCGTCATCGACCTTGGGAACTAAGATATATTCCTCTAGTTACACTATTGCTGTTTGGCGTTACAATATGTTTTATGCTATCATTATATATTATATCTAACAACATAAATGAATATTTAAGCTAAGTTGTAATTTAAATAAATTAATAAACTGTTCATTTGATTAGGGAACGAAAATTTTTAATGTTATTCTGTAATTTGTAAAAGCTTGTCAAATTTTTATTTCTTTGACTTGACTTTTTATATAGGGAAAGATTCTCACTATTATTAGTGGTATCTGAATATATAGTAGAGAAAAGAAATGAATTTATATTAATAATAACAAAGCGGAATTGATTACTTAATACAAACCATGTTTGTTCGAAGCTAACTGTACGCTTATGAATGGTAAACGCATCGCATAAAAAACCCGTTTGTAAGTTGCAATAGTTGCTATGAATAATCGTAGGTACTCCATTATGAACATGTTTTCCTAGTAATTTATAATGGAAGGTCACTATAAATGTGCTTCTAGATATTTGTGTATTACTAGAAAAAAAAACAAGAATTATTATCAAAGTGATTAGCCTACTTTATAAGTTATAATATTATATTTACCAAGAAAAATAATATCGATTATTTTAATGTTAATTTTATTATCATTCTGTCATCTATAACATATTATTTTATATTATAATTATATAAACGTAAGTATTATGTATATTTTGATTATTTGTATATCACCTTTACGATCGCGTGGAATTTGTTGTCTCATTAGATTATGAGAGCGAGGTAATAGAGAGCGCACCTGTGTTTTTGCCTTGGGTTGTTCTGTCAGAAAATTCTCAGTAGCAACCTGTATGGAAGTTGGAAGTGTGTGAACTCCCGTGCCTCGAAAAGCACGTAAAGCCGTTGGTCCTGCGTCTGAACTCTTTCGTCGCATCGGATTATGAGAGTTAGGGAATAGAGAGTGCACCTGTGTTATTGCACAAACTGTGCACTGTAATATGTCCCACACAGTTGGCTAGTCTCTCAGTCAGGAGGATACATTAGTCTTATTAATTATATACATTCTTTAAATTTTTCATGTTACTTTCTTCTTGATCTGTTTAAAAATAGAATACAGGCCTATTTTGAACTTGCGCAAGGCCTCTGTGAGTATACCATTTGTCTACTATATCTACCCAAGCATCTTGCACTAAGTCCTACCTCAAAGTAGAAGTATCTATATTTTTTTAGAAGAATAATATTTAACATATTAAAATTAAGTACTGATTAGAATATTCATGATATATTATAAAATTGTATTATATCTAGAAGACTATCTTATTGACTCTTAAATGCTCCATGATTCTATTAACAAATTAATTAATCGCTATTATTTAAATACAAAGTCATGTTATACTAGATATGTCACGTAATAAATGACGCATGGAAACCTAATGTCCGTGTGATTCATTAAACGCCATATCAATATAAGAAGTCAAATACGTTAAGGTAGCCCTTAATTTATACAACACTACTTATAACAGTTGTTTTGCCGGTGATTTGTTAAACATTGCTGTCTTCTTCTTTCGAACGTCAAATCGATAATGTCAGAAAGAGAGGAATCGGTGCTTAACTAAACATTCGCTATGCAACCTTTATAAGTGAGGCCTTTATAAATAATTCTAGTATAATAAAAAAATATTTTTCTCTCATTACAATTCAATAAATATAATTTAAAATAAAGTTTTTTATTTAATAAGTAAACCGAGGACTTGATTTAAAATTCGGTTGCAAAATTTGACCCAGAGGTGTAGACATAGTGAGAAGAGTAGTTAAAATTTTTATGGTATTTTTACGGTATACGCGTAAATAACTTAAGAAATTATCATGTTTAATTTAGGATCATTGCTTTACTGAAATTTTAAGCATTTACGAAAGCCTTCTGAACAAATGTCTTCTGAGATACTGACACCGAATCCTAAATTTTCCGCTCTCTATTCAAGTCTACGACAAACTTTAGCTATATAAAAGGTGAGGCTTTAGATACGGAACCAACATTTCAAAGTTTCTACCGAGTAGTTTTGTATATTGACGTTTAGGTATGATGTTACTTTAAGCTTATAATAAAAAAAGTAATAATAGACAGAAGAGAACAATTTATTAAATAGAATAATTTTGAAAAGCAGAACGTATTGTATTCTAATGTTGATGCATACTATTATTACATAAGTATGTTCCTATATCTATTACTGGTGGCAGGGCTTTGTACTGTACCACCAAGTTATTTCACTACAAAACATCAATCATCAAGTGATAGCATTAATTTTGTAAATGAGAATGTTTGTGTTTTGAAGAAATTATTGTTTAAGTTTAAAGTACAATGGATTAACTCAACGGATGAGTAACAGTATATTTTTTTAACCATCAATGTCTCATATCACTTTCTGACGTTTGACGACCATTTTCTGCAGTGGGTTTCGAGTTACAGTTACAGAATAGCCTATACTGACCATAGATTGTTTCGCTAATGTCACGTAGGGAGGTAATAGGTATATGAAATCAAAAGCATAAGTGACAGATGTTCTTACCAATTAAACTGAAGACTTTCGCTAAGTTCAACACCTGCTCTGCGCCCACGCACGCACTTATTGGATGCAATTAAGGATGGCGCCTTAAGTGTCGTGATGATTAATAAAGTGGCCACGGAAATGACTGCTAAAAATTAGGAAGTGTGACAAATGAAAGACGATTAGTCATTACTTAATCATGTAAATGACGAAATGTATTTGATATTATTATTGATCAGTATCTATTATTAACAATAAACTACATCTAGTTCGAATTTAAATTATTTATTTCGATCTTATTAGATCGTCACTCTCTTACGTATATTATCAAACTAAAAAAAATAGAATTTGTCCAAACGTACTTTTTGATGATTGGGTAACTACCCAATTCTATCGCCAAACAGCAATACTTAGTATTATCATATTCCGTTACTCATAATCACTTACCCTTAGTGAGGTAGTGTAACTACTATTGGTTAAAAATTATACTTCTTACTGTGGTCATGTCTATCCACATACTATCAGGTGGCCCACTTACCCGTCCGCCTCCCTATTTTATTTAAAAACACTTGACATGTGGTAAGATGGTATCCAATAGTATTGACTACATCTTTGGTCTAGTGCCAAGTTTAATAGACCCAGAAGTCCTGGGATCAAATTCGTCCTCCGACTACGATCATGTCGGATTATCGTCCAATTGAATTAAGAGGGAATAGAATGCAACTGTGTTTACGCACACATTTGTGCAATATAATAGCGCTGTTGGCTAGTCTCTTGACTACCGAATTCGGTCAATAGGACATCACCCAATACAATGTAAGCGAAGTTGCTGACCCATCTTCTAGGAAAATCAATGATAAAGAAACTAAATTTGAGCGTTCCCACTGTCTTATTCTTTAATAATTATTATTTTATTTATTAGGTTTTCCTACAATATCTTACGCTTATTCATTTTTAGATTTAGTAAATACAAACTTATTATTTAAGTGTAGAAATCAATAAAAAGTCAACACCACAAATACAGCATACATTTGAAAAAGGAAAACAAAAAAAAAATGTATATGTTTATGTATCTAAAAAGTTATACGGTTAACTATTTATAATTCGGGAACATACATACTTTCTGGAGTTATGAATGGAATTTGCGTGAATGTAAACAAAAGAACACACACACACAAGGTTCAGGACTTTACACAGTCTTGGAAGTTGGGAATTTGCAACAAGAATCTACGCAAAGGTGGGCAAAGAGATGATGTCAGAGATCGAGGATACTGCTTATTATAGGCTGCTACTTATTATTATTAAATTTTAAAGAATAAATTATTTATCAAATTATACGCACTGGTGGTAGAGCTTTGTGCAAGCTCGTCTGGGTAGGTACCACCCACTCATCAGACATTCTGCCGCAAAACAGCAGTACTTGGTATTGTTGTGTTCCGGTTTGAAGGGTGAGTTAGCCAGTGTAATTACAGGCACAAGGGACATAAGATCGTAGTTCCCAAGGTTGGTGGCGCATTGGCGATTTAAGCGATGGGTAACATTTCTTACAATGCCAATGTCTAAGGGCGTTGGTGACCACTTACCATCAGGTGGCCCATATGCTCGTCCACCTTCCTTTTCTATAAAAAAATAAAAATAAAAAAAATACGCAATATTAAGAACATTATGAATATTTTTTTTACCACGTCATCGTTATTATCTATAATTATTATATGTTTGTCACGTATAATGCTGACGCTATAGTAAACAAAGTAAGTCTTTGTATTTTAAGATTAACATCCAAAATAACTGACTTCCGTGCTAATTTAACTAAGGCATGGACTTTTCTATTAATAAATACTATATCGATAATGTGTTCGTTGAAGTCCGGACGTAAATATATAAATTCACCTAACAAACTTTGTTACGCTTATGTATAAAATATACAATAAGAACTTGTGAGATTAATAATAATGTCCTCCAGACCGATTTCGGCCACGGGACATATTATAGTGCACAAGTGTGTGCGCAAACACTGATGCACTCTCTATTCCCTAACTCTCATAATTCGATGGGACGGTAATCCAACACGACCGGAAAGAGTTCAGGTGCAGTACCAACGGCTTTACGTGCTTTCCAAGGCATGGGACACACTTCCAGACTCCGGGCTGTTACTGAAAATTTTCGACAGAAAAACCCAATAACTTTTTATTGGCCCGACTTGGGATTTGAAACCAGGACCTTCGGATCTACGACCTTACATCTAGCCACTAGACCAATGAGGCAGTCGTGAGAACACAGCGGGAATCAACACACATGAAATCAATAATTCAAAAGGATTAGATTCAGTGATTTTTTACAACAAAAAAAACTACTTTAGAAGAAGTATAATAAATTACTCCTAAAAACTCGATAAAACTACTATAATAGTCTTTAAAATAAGGATAATAAACTCTGGTTCCTTTGATTAAAACAATTGTTAACCAGACAATTGTTTATTCATCTGGCAACCCTACCGCTGTCATTGAATAATACCATTTAGCCTCGTTAACCCCGGGATAACTAGTACATATTTTATTAGAATTGTTGAATCAGTTAATAATTATATTAACGCTTTGAAATATTAGTTCTATCGTGAATAAATAATGTTATTAATTTTCTTGACACAAATTGTGTTTTATTACTGAAAATATTTCATAAAGCGATTTAATCCAACTGCTGACCGTCCGACCGAATATCTCCTTTGGGAACTCCATCCTATATGACATTGACATGATGATATTTCTCTTTTCTATAACTACTAGCTACTGAAAAGTAAAATATCTTTGGTTAAATATAACCTGAACTTAGCGAAAATTATAAATATTAATAAGAAGTCGTGTTTTTCTAATTAGCAGTTAATAAGAAAATAAATCTAATTCTAAAGCCGAGATGGTACTGAGAAACCGTAGATCTCAACCGTGCATCATGGGCGAAAGCTGGCACATGGATATTCTATAATTTAAAAAAATTAAATAAAAATAAATCAATGTATATTGATAATAATAGCCTTTATTTCTGAAACTACAAATATATACAGTTTAGTATATAGTTGATTTATGGATTTATGAAAAAAAAAATCTCTTGAATAAGAATAGCTGTGATTTCTCTAGTTCTCTCTAGTAAAATTTTTGATTTCCCCTTTTCGTTTGCCAATTGTTGGGAATACATATTATATATTGTCAGAAAATTTTATCGTATTATGTTAAGATAAAGCTTTATTTGCCGCATTGCTTCACTACAGACATGAATATACACATGTAGATATACATAATATATTCCATCACATGTAGTTTTCCTTACGGTGTTTCATCAACGCCATACAAGAGATGAATTTTAAAACTTGGCATTTAAAACATCTACGCTTTTTGGATGAATTCGAATGGGCATAGCCCTTAGAACAATTATAAATGAACACAAAAAATTACATTTAAAGCGTAAAGTAAAAGTTAACTCTTTATGAGTAATTTAATTACAGAATATTCTTAAAACGCAAATTTTTAAAGTATTTACGATATTTTTTATAAAATAACTCGTCAGACAGAAATCAATGTGATTACAGGCACTAGGGACATAACATCTTAGTACGCAAGGTTGGTGGCGCATTGGCGATGTAAACGATAGTTAACATTTTTTACAATGCCAATGTCTATGGGTGTTGGTGACCACTTACCATCAGGTGCCCCATATCCTCGCCTACCTATACTATATAAAAAACAGATTTGTCTTCTACTTTATTCCACGAAATGTTAAATTAAACTGAATACACTTAAATCAATAAATGGTTGACAGTTCTTAAAAGAGTTCTCATTATAGCGTCTCGAATATAAATCGAACCTCAAAGTGATACTGACATTGCGAATCCAAAAGAATATGCACTCCAAAAGTTTACAAAGAGACACATCTCTGAACATTCTAGATAAAAAAATCAGTTAAAATATCCAAGTGAAGTCAGAAACATTTTAAAACCACGATATCCTCAATTGCACGTTTTACTGAAAGCGAGCAGCGATCCACAAAGGACGCTGCATTCTGCCTTAATACATACGAATACTGAACTTAAAACTAGTTCTGTATGCTTGATGGTTCCATTAGTGCATTATTTTGAAGATAAAAACTTTACACTGATGTTTTAAGGAGAGGGAGAATAAAATAAAAATATCACTTTGATTAGAATAGCGTTTTTGCAATCATGAATTGTGTTGTTATTTTTGACCAGCCTTTTAATACAATTATTTGTAAAAACAATTAAAAATATGCAATATACTTATGTCAATGTAATACATTATTTGTATAATAATTAAATAAACCCTTTGTTCGTTAAGAAACAAAAACATATTTACATAACAGCAATATAATAAAATAAAAACTTAGATAAAAATTAAAGGTAAATATATAAAATTGAATACTAGTTATATAATAATATAGTTCTTTACAAATATTAGCTTAAAAAGCTAAAGATAAAAGCCATTACAAATCTGTATTCCGCAAATGACATTCCAATTTAGGCTGCTGTCAACGTGCGACACTTGGGGTTGCTCGCTTTAAAAATAAAATAAAAATTGTAATTCGATTAAATGAATTTTAAAATAGCAAAAAAAACGAATTATAAATAACACAATGAAATAACATTTCACATCAAATTATAATCATATTATTTTCTTATATAAGGTGAATGATGAGAGAGACGGCCTGGATTTACACACCAAATCAGGTTTTCTCAAGATGGTTACTTACCCCTTACAAGTTGAATTATAAATACAAATTAAGAACATGAAAACTCAGTAGCGCTTGAGTATTTAAACCTACGATCCTTTTTTAAGATCCATATTCTTATTATCTATATTTGAATTTCCTTATTTATACATTTTTCTGTGTCTTCTTCTCTCTAATGACATAACAATAATGACGGAAAGAGATAAATCACTGTTTAACTAAACGGCGGCTTAGCTATATTTATAAGTAAGGCAGTAATATTTCAGTCCATCCGTTCAGAAACAAAAGATAACGTTAAATATTTGTCAAATATAATTGAAAGTTCGCACGTTTCTTGTTCTAAATATTGCCTAACCCTTGTCAAGCGGTTGTCACGGCCGGCTGTTCGTCATTGTAGAAAATGATACGGTTAAGTGAATTTAATGTTAACAATACGGCTATTTGTAACATTTTAGAAGGATACAATTTTTTTTTACCATTTTTTTTTGTTTAAGTTTCAATTATTAATATATTATTTGTTTAATCGATACAGAATTCTTATCATTCAAATTTACTTCTTATGCAAGAGTCGATTTTATATTACTTAATATTTGGAAGACATCAAATGATTTGAAACGACTTATAAAAATCAGCAAATTAACACTAGACTTACTTATCGTGTCTTTTTTTCATTGTAACGTTACGAGATAACCTTTACATCTATGTATCGTTTTTGTTGCCTTCTCACGCTATATAAATAGATTTCGAAATAATAGGACGAAATGTTTCATTATCTGAGAAAATTATCTGTGGTTAAGTTATAAGCTTTTCGGGCATAAAACTCCGAGCAAACTTCTGACGCATCACGGCATGAAACGTACGACTAGTGTGAATTTAACTTTAGTATCATTTACCTTCAGTATCAAATTGATTGTTTTTATGCAAAAAATATGTGGAGAAAGCTAGTCGACACATCGGTGAAAGCATTTCAGGACAAGCACGACCTTCAGTAATGAAGTATACGAAGAAGAAGAAGAAGAACTGTAGTATAACGGGTACCAATAGCAGTGATATAATACCTTAAAACCTAAAATCAGTATAATATTTGTGAAACACATTTTTCGAGTTTGGTGATGAAATTTAGTCACATTTGTATCAATCATTAGTGTGGCGTGATGGAATATACTCTAAACCTTTTCTTCAACCGGAGAGGAGGCCAGTGACGAACATTAGATTTTAGACATAGCAAGCAGACCTTATTCGATGAGCCAAGATATAATAATGACCTCTGTTAGGCCCCGAGATATAAAGAGAAACATATACATTTTCAAAGCAAGGCAAATTCAAAGGGGTACTTTGTAATTGAATCCAATAATCCATTCTCGTAAATATGTTTAAATCAAATCTCCGAGCAAATTTCAGATCCATTCAAACTATGAAGTTGATTTTATATACTCGTACTTATTTTAACAAATAATTACAGTCCCTTTGATGTGAGTCGTACTTGAACATTTCGTTTAACGCATATTTTATTTTATTCATCCTCTACACCGCAATTTTAGCTCCAGAATTCGCCATAGAATTTCACTATTGTGTATTTTATTTAGAACCCGCATACCATTGCTGAGATGGCCCAGTGGTAAGACCGCGTGACCTTTAACCGATGATCGTGGGTTCAAACCCGGGCAAGCACCACTGAATTTTCATGTGCTTAATTTTTGATTATAATTCATCTCGTGATTGACGGTGAAGGAAAACGTTTGAGAAAACCTGCATGTATCTAATTTCAATGAAATTCTGCCACATGTGTATTTCACCAACCCGTATATTGGAGCAGTGTGGTGGAATAAGCTCCAAACCTTCTCCTCAAAAAGGGAGACGAGGCCTTAGCCAAGCAGTGGGACATTCACAGGCTGTATTGTAATTCAGCTTAATCCTTTGCCTCACCTCAAACATGTTTGCATGATTATAACTTTGTAGATATATATGTTAACAGTTATTAATATTTATATTAATTAAATATTATATTATTTTTACATGAGTATCTATTTACTGAGCCACGCGTGACAATAATAATAAATACAATCACAATAACTTAAAAATTATGTAATTAGGTTTTGTCGTCATCAGTCATTAGCAAATCGTAATCTACTAATTTGCTTCTTTAAAAGTGCGCCAAAGCTTCCGATTAAATATATTCCGCGTGCAGTGGGATCCCGCCATCACCTTATCATATAATTGACCCGGGTTTTTTGGGCACAGTGTTTTCAGTACGGTCCGTTAGTCTAATCGCAGAATTCCTTACAACTAATTTCCTAGTCTTCTCCAAATTTCAGGTCCATACGTTTTTATTATGTATACAACTATATATATTTAAATTATATTACCGCTTATATACTTTAGAAACATCATAATTATGTCAAAGCTAGATCTTTAATAATCTTTAACAGTACAGATTATTCCAAAACAGCACATTGATCAACATTATTTTACTGATTTACATAAGAGTATTTTGACAAACCGACTTTAATGTTAATTTCCTCTTAAGTGTTCTCAGTCTTTTGTTGCATCATTGTTCTTATCAAAAACATGAAAATTTTCATCACGCTTTTACAATACCATTGTATCTCAGAAGCGAACAAAACATCGCATCTTGTACCCAAGTAAAAGTAATAAAACAACACTAAAGGGAAATTCAACCTTATATCTATAGACATAAAGATGTTGCGCACGATGTTCTGTCCGCAAGCTGATTCGGTCGACCTTAGTTATTCTTACGTAATCTAACAAACAAGCTCAGCTTCATAGTACAATTCATGGCCATATTTTTACTAAATTCATGGGAATTGTTAGAAAAAGCTTCAGGGAAGTTGTTTTATTTATTTATAGGTCTATTAATCATCAGATATATCCGAAATATTATGTGTTCCAGTATAATTACCTAACATCTTGAATCCTGTGATGATCAGTAGCGCATTTCTATAAGCAATTGCAATCATGTTCTTTCGGATGATCCATTTGTGAAGGTTGTTAAATGGATATAGATGATGACTTATTACACGAATAAACATCATAATTAAATTTGATTAATTTTCAATGTTGATCAGCTAAGTTAAATTTAGTCTCAGCATTGTTATACGTTGTTACTTTATTAAAAGCAGCAAACTAAGCTTGGAAAATCTCAAAATCAAGCTTACTGAGTCCATTCGAGTGACGAAATTATCTAATAGACTGGGTTAACCTTTACCTTTTGGCCTTTCATAACTTTTACGACCCCATAAATTGACCTTAATTTTGCTTACTGCGTTCGAAACGAATCAACTTTATTAACATATAGAATAAAATTTTGATAAGCCGCGCATTGACGATCACATTTTAACGATATTTTTAGTTCTTTTTTCGTCACATTAGTTGTAAATAATCCTTGAGTTTTGACAAACAAAAATAAATCTCGCAGAGATTTTACCTTAAGGGCTCTAATTTTTTTTTCTTTAAAAATGTCGATATGCATAGGGAATAAGATACTGCTATTCTTATTCCAATATATTGAGGATAAATTTAATGTCCCACTGTTGGGCTAAGGGCTCCTTTCTTTTGAGAAGGCTAGCATGAAAGTTTCCTCAATATGTTTTCTTTCCCAGCCGAACACGAGATGAATTACAAACGCATATTATGCACATGAAAATTCAATGGTGCTTGAACCTTCGGTTAAGTTTCACATATAATATTCGAAGATAGACATTACGAAGAGGTACTTTATATTAACCTTTTTAAGCTCCACCTTCTAAAATACTTACGTCGCCTGTCGCCGTATATCTCTACCAATACACTCTGTGTTCCCAGATTGAAACTCAATTACCATCTGCGTATAGGATGGATTTTCTATTTAGGACTTTGCTGTGTCCCATCTCAAACCAAATCTGCGAAATCTATTTTCGTTGATAGGACTTTGTTGTAGTGACGTTGAAATGTGATCCAATCATTGAATATAAATCCACCTGCCTTTGTTTTGAAATTTTATTTCGTATTTTATATAAATACGAAAAAATGATGTCTCGAATCATAAGAAAATATAAGAATATTAAAATTGATGAACTCGATCACACCTATCGGGATTTATTATTTTATTTTCTTTCTATAAACAGTTACAATTTGACCACAGCATGGTTCTCAGTTATCGGTTAAAAAAAACAAATATATTGTAACACTAACTGCCATTGCTTAAGTACTTTGATCGTTACATGACTAACAACCACACAAATAATTATTACTCATTATACTTATATATATAGGTCGATTGCCTCGTTGATTCAGTGACAAGATATAAGGCCACACATCCCGACGGCCTCGACTTGAACCCCTGATCCGACCGATAGATTGAGATTTTCTGTCAAATGAGTTTAACTCCCGTGCCTCAGAAAGCATGTAAAGCTGTTGGTCCTGTGCCTGAACTCTTTCCGGTCGTCTTGAATTTGCCGTCCCATTGGATTATGAGAGTGTACCTGTGCGTACACACTTATGCACTATAATATTCTGCTCAGTGGACTAGTCTCCCTTCAGAGTGGCCACCAGACCGAAATCGGTCAGGAGAACATCATCATCACATATACAGGTATAATTACAGCAAGAATATAGTAAAATGTATAAGGAAACACGTAAAAATAAAGCTTTATAACTCTCAATAAATAGAAAAAGCCAACAACATATACCATAGTTTTCAATATTGTCTTAAAGAAATTGCAAATGGTGTTACGATTAGTGTTGTTTTGAAAAAGAATTAATAATTAAACTCTTGTCAGCAATTGCATTTCATATGTAATAAATAATATATGTACAAGAAGTAGAAAATACACAATAAAAATAATAAGAGCCAAAATTGTATAACTGTTCAAGAAACGCTTCGGTGATGCAGAATATTCGCTAATTGTGCTTCAATAAATCATATCTATCGTCCTCGTTAACTCGTTTAAGGGAGGAGTCCCTTCGGAGGTTCTTTCATTTATTACTTCAAGCGATTATCGCCCGTATTGTACAGATTTAATGATTATTTTATCAGCAATTTGTCGTCTTAATTTAAGTCAAGTCATCTCTAATTATTATTGCTGTTTAGGTATTTGTTTTTGATGGTAAAATTATAATTGATTAACGAAAAAGTTTTTATTATTAATATATTTTGAATTCCGAACTCTAGGTCCGATAAACACTTTGCGGGCTTGCTGTCACATTCACAACTCTAATTATGTTCAAATTGTTTGCGATATCGATTTCAACACTACTGACACGTGCAGAATATATTAATAAACCTCCCCCCCCATCGATAACTGATTCACCCTATCCCTAACTCTTACCTATAATGCAATGGAACATAAATCCCATGAGACCGAAGATATAACAGAAACAGGACTAAAGGCTTTACAATCTTGATGAAATGTATATACTGCCAATTTCTAAGCTAAGAGCTGATTTTGAGAATTTAGAACCAAAAAAGTTTACTTGGGATGTACCAAAACCCAGAACAACTGGACTTACAGCCTTATAATTACTTTATTTACGAAATATTTATAGTATTAGGTAGGTAGATGGGCAAGTGGGCCATCTGATGGTAAGTGATCACCAGCGATCATAGACATTGTTATGAAAATAATTATTCACGATCCCTTACATCGCCAATGGGCTACCATCTTTGTAAAGATGACCCTTGTTCCTATAAGATTTCTCACCCTTCACACCAAAATACTAAGCTATATTGTATTGCTGTTAGCCGGTGGAATATATTATAATACCTACCCAGACGGGCTTACCCAAAGCCCTACAACCAAGTAAATAGCGACAATATTACGTAATAAAACCATTACTTCTGAATATATCTCTAGTATTAAGATAGACGCCGATGTTTGTTTCGTACCAAGGTCTGACAACATTCAATTACATGATCGCTTGTGTATATAACTATATATAAACTGTTGGCATTTTATATAATTTATACATTCCTTGTTTGTAATTTCAAGTATATATTTCACGATATAATTATCGTTAGCTTATAACGAGAACTTTAATGACAAAATAAATACGAGTATTTACATTATATATATTCACACTAATATTATAAATCTGACCGTCTTGTTGGTCTAGTGGATATGAACGCAGCTCCCGAGGTTCTGAATTCACACCCCAGGTCGGGTAAATAAGAAGTTATTGGGTTTTTCTTTCGAAGAAACTCAGTAGCAGCGCAGTGTGGAAGTTGGAAGTGTGGACACATAAAGGTTTGCTTTGTGTGCTGCTTTCCGAGGCACGGGACGGACTCGCATATATAGTTTTAATCAACAATATATAATGTAATACGAGTAGGTATATATTTAAATGTAAATATAAATCGTTGCATATAACGTTGACGTATATAATATCGTCAAATTGAATTGAGAATAACATTAAGTGAAAATAAAAACCTTTTACACATGCGTTTGCGTTAGTAATTAAATATCAACTCCACACGTTTTTCCCTAAGGATTCGCTCCAGAGTCGAACAAATATATACCGTTGTATATATTTCGTAATAAAATCATTGCACGGACGGACTTACGAAGTGTCTGGAGCAACTCTTTGAATTGAGTGTAAAGTTTTCTTGGTTCTCAACTTATTCAAACTATTTACTTGTCGCGATAAATTGAAAACTGTTTAACAATTTCCTTAGCGATAAGTCTTTGTGCAGTGTGCAGTGTCGTTGTCCCTTCTGGGTTGGTACCACCCAGACATCAGATATTCTACCGTTAAATAGCAAAATTAGTTTGTATTCTGGTTTTAAGGCCGAATGAAATAGTTTTACTACAGGCGCAAGGGACATATCATCTTACGAGCAGTTCCCAATGTAACGCATTGGTAATGTAGTGAACGATTAATATTTATTTATCTATTAGGAAGCCAACGTTATATATTATATATATTCTATAATTGGTATATATATAAATATATACCAATTATAGAATAATTTTACATTCAAAAAATTATAACATATTGCGATGAAGAACACCCACCCATGGCCATATTTTCGTCCGCCTATTTATTTCATAAATAAAACACACACTACGAATCAGTTCAAAGCTAGTTCATTTTACATTTGGATTTTTTATAAAGAAGTTTAACCTATAAATTATGATTAAAGGAGTTTCCTTTTTTATGATAATATTTTTTACCTAACAAAACTTTTCGTGTTATTCCACTTCGTTATTTACGAATTGAAGTTCATGAACGAATACATATTTAAGGCATGTACATTTTATTTCTTTGTAGAAATGTATAATTACATTTATTTCTCTATAATTATATTGCATAATATATTTATTTTTGCATTTATAACATATAAGTGTGTGTACACAGCGGTGGATCCGAGCCAATGAAGTTTTCGCGGAGCTCGAAATAAGCATCGCATCCCTCGGCTTAAACACCGCAATATTTCTTTTCTTTACAGCTATTTTTATGTAAGAAGAATAATCCTTTAAATTAGAACAACAATTCGTAAACTTGAATATTACAACATTATGCACTTGCTGAGTATTTCTTTTAATTTATTTATTTATAAATTACTGTACATTTTCACTCTGACGTTCAACGATTTTTTTATAATTCCGTAGTCATTTTAATTTTCAATAATTCGACTGTATAATGGCTTATACTTGATGATATCATGAAAGTCCATTCGATTCTTATCCCATTATCGCTGAGCATTTGTCTTATACAACACGTTAAACGTACATGTTTTTTTTTTCTTTATTTCGCTGAAAAAACTCATTTACGCGTTTCCCCCACATTAAGAAGGGGGTATGTGGGACTCGCCAGTTCTGGAACTCCAGTGTACCGAAATACCCACTAATAAACCAGCAGTACCCTCATCGTCCTTTCGGGTGGCGACACGGGATCGCTTGTGCATACTACCATGACAAAACGTACAACGGTCACTAGAAGGTAGAAATAAAAATATTATTAATAATTGTGAAATGATATTGTGTGTTATATAAATGACTTGCGGTTAAGTGCGGTTAAGTTAAACTACAATGCGGTTAAGTGTATATACGTAGCAGATTTTCGCCCAGCTCAAGCAGCTTTCCTAACGAAGTTTTCCTTCACCGCCAAACGCGATATAAACTAAAATTCAGAGGTTCTTGCCCGAGTTTTTCTGCATTCCCGCATTCTTCTGTTAAGACTTGCATATTCTAACCACTGGGCCACACTTATTCTAATTCTAATCTTTGTTCATGACAAATTTATTACATTTTAATAGAAGAAACACTAAACTTTAGAATATAATTAGCCCTAGCGGTGAACAGACAAGAATTGGCTATTTTTATCTTAATGAAGTAACCGCTCGGGTTTGTGATTAAGCTAATGAGTCGTTGACGCGTGAAAAAATAAATTATAAAACAAAATTTCACAGTATAAAATATTTTTTTTATTTTAACAAACGTAGCCGTAAACTTATATATTTGGACCATGTTGAATGACAGTCACAGTCATATTATATCATAGTATTCATAGTAGTATCATTTATTAGACACAGACTGTTAAAAGAACATATTTTACTGGTGGTAGGGCTTTGTGCATGCCAGTGTAATTACAGGCACAAGGGACATAAGATCTTAGTTCCCAAGGTTGGTGGCGCATCGGCGATGTAAGCGATGGTTAACATTTCTTACAATGCCAATGTCTGTGGGCGTTGGTGACCATTAACCATCAGGTGGCCTCCGCCAACCTATATGTTATGAGGTTATATATGTGATGAGGTAATTTTAATAGTTATTACCTTTTAGATGTTATTTGTTTTTAGCTATAACAAGAAATTAAAAAAAAGTAGAAAGAATAATAGGGTACGGGCGGCTATATCGTTATTATACATACCATAATACTTATACAAATATAATTTGCTAAAATATCATCATCATCATCATCATCAACAGCCAATCATTTTGTCCACTGCTGAACATAGGCCTCTCCCAAGGCCTAAAATAAGTTGCAGTCAAATCAGTTTGGAGACGTTTTTCGTGTTCGTTGTAGTGCACCGTCAGAAAATAAATAAATACTTATTTATTTTTTAATTATGAGTTAATTCAACCTCGGACATTTCGTGGTGGTCCACATTTTTGTTTTCATCCTATAAATCACGTATCTTACTGATAATTCGTTCTGATTTTGTATCTAAAACAATTGAAATTACTTTCACTTCAATAGAATAAATAGATAACCAAACATTTCTTCATTTCTCTACAATTATGTCATTAAATTTTTCCTCTGCTATGTAATTTTTGTGACGTAAATTTGTACGGTATCCCATACATCTTATTATGAACTAATTAGTAGACAAAAATTCGAGTCACGTGGTAGCTAGCGCAAACTTGTTAATTTGGTTTTATAACTCTGTGCATTACACTAGTACAAACGCAAAAACGTCTCCAAGCTGATTTATCTTTAAAATGCATGCTTATCCCTTTATTGAATTTCTTAAAGTAGACCAGAAAAATAATTTATTATGTTGACTGAGGAAATAAAAGAGGAACGTACAGTCACATATCCGATGTATAATATATCCAATTAATAGACGATTCCATATTAATGACAACCTTGGTGAATAAATCTTATAGCGGAAGCCTTTTAAATGAAGTCATAACGTTAATCCCATTACTATAACCCCTAGATACATTAATAGCTGACCCCTATGACGTTCGATTCTGCACGGAGGCATGACCTAACACGCTAACCAAATAGCTTGCCAATAGTCCAGCGCGTTTCATGTCTGTACACAATGTGTTTCACCCATATCATTTTATTTATTATTTTATTCATTGATCTTCAATACACAATCGGCATATTCACAAAATATCGTGTAAAAGTTCTTATACAATGTTACACCACTAGAGGTTACATTAAACATTTATAACAGCAAAACTAAAATCTACTATATAGGTAAATATACATGAATATTTAAAAAATAAATACAAAAAATAAAAAAACATAAGCAAATAAATAAAATAAAAAAACAGAATAAAATATCACTAATTCTGTAAAGAGTTTGACATTTTCTTAAATCTACTGCTATTATGGCTATATAGCTAATAAGAAGCAATAAAATTGTAGCTTCTCATATATATTATAAGGCGAAGCAGATTACACGTGTACATATCTAATAGACTAGTTTCTAAACAGACGTGACGTATTAAGAGGAGACACCCGTAGTATGAATGTCATTTTAAGCCCACACGAAGGTTCCTATTTCTAGACTGTCTCGTGTTTAAGAGTTGAAGCTGTAAAGGCCAGTATGGCAATTACATTCGTAAAATCATAGATAATCTGTGGGCCATTATTGGTTGGCGCAATGATCATTATTTAATATTTTCAATTCGCAAGATGTTTGTTAAATATCAAACTAAAATAAGTCGGAACTGAAAGTTATTAGTTATACTACCGCTATACAACAATAATTTGTTTTGTTGTATTCCGTTATATATTTTTCAAGAAACATAGCATGTTGGCTCCTACTATTAGTATTTTTTCTGTCTTCCAAAAAGTAACAACGATGAGTGAAATAAAAATTATAATTTTAACGCTAGTACTGTATGAAAGTCTTAGTACTTTAATTCATTGGGCCGCCGACTGCTCAAGGATTATTAATACCCGCGTAGCATTTCTGAGTACTTTTTAAGTATTTACATAACGTAGCATAATTATTTTTCAGCTTATTCATAAGAGCTTTGGATTTGCTCGTTTGAAATATTACGATATAGCCAGCGTAATTATGTCTCTTTTATGTTACGTTTTCTGATAAACATTTTCATTTTGACATTTATTATACATGTCATTTTAATATGCAAGTCTGTACTGCTATGAATTCGTAATGAGTAACGTATGTAAATAGTCGGTTAGTAAGGATAATATTGAGAATTAAAAGATTTTGAGCCGTAAGTATAAATACAGAATGCCTAAAATAAAACTTATGTAAATGTTATTTTAAACAACGTAATAATAATTAAAATAACGTTTTTAAATACTTAAAAAATTTCAACGTCGTTGACGAAAATCTTTTAGTATTTATTAAGCACTTAGCTGGAGGATATTAAAAGGAGGCCTTATAAAATTGGCTTCGTTATAAGGCCAGGTGCTTAAGTTAAAGGCGGGTGTGGCGGGATTTTATTAAATTCTTCTCATACCCAGCGAACCTTACAATAAATTACGTTTGATGAAGTATCAAGTTCGTTCGTTCGTTGGAAATTTTATGAAAATATAATTTTATTTAAAAAAACTTGATAAGTCAGGACTGTTCATCATGTAAATATCCCACGACTGGACAAAAGCCTCCTCTCTGTTTGTGTTTTCACATCTTTACTTTTAAAAAGTTTTTTTTTTTATCTTTAACATTAAATATAAATATTCAAACAATTAACAATTGTTAGAAGAATCATATTTGTATTGTAAATTTACAATTGTAAATTTATTTTAAATGCAATGAAACGTTGCTAAGCAACAAAAGCAACGGTAT
Source organism: Nymphalis urticae (assembly GCA_905147175.2). Taxonomy (NCBI): domain Eukaryota; kingdom Metazoa; phylum Arthropoda; class Insecta; order Lepidoptera; family Nymphalidae; genus Nymphalis; species Nymphalis urticae. Next base: position 3,187,144 of record LR989995.1, on the reverse strand, counting down.
TCTGTAAAAGTCCTTAAGCATAAAACAAAACCGATTTTGAAGTTCGAGCCCACAAAAATATTTATCTCCTATTTCGCACTCTTAGGTATTTTCCCTTCAAATTCAAATGAGACCAAATAGGAAGTATACCCTCCTGAACAACAAAAATATTTTTTCAAATTGGTTCATAAATGAACGAGTTCTCAGCTAACAAAAACATAACCAACTGAATTGAGAAGGTCCTCTTTTTTTGAAGTCAGTTAAAAAGTAGATTCACGTGTTCAAGCCACTGGACAATTTCGGCTCTCAACGGAGTTTTTACATAAAACCCTATTCGTTACATAAAAATAAAAAATAAAAGTCCTATTACGAACCTGTACAAATAAGATAAATCATAATGACGTCAGTGAAAATTGATTTCGGCGCCTACAGTCTGCGTATATTACGAGACGATTTTTGCTTCTCCCTTTTATTCCAGCAGCCATTTTTTTATAAATGAAAATCTAACTTATACATAGAATGTACTGTACGTACTCCACTTCCCGGCTAATTTATTTCCATTTCCACACAATTAAATACAGAATAATCAAATGTAGCTTTTAAACAATTTACTTTACGGCACATTTTTCCCTGTTCGATATTTTTAAGCAAGCGGTTTGAGGATTTCTGGTAAAAAGTATCGCAAAAGAATTTTATTTTTATATAAAATGTTACATCAGAAATGTCGTATCCGACATTGTTATTTTTATCCGACGAGCTCTGAGGTTGCTTAATGAAAGATGGATATAAATAAATAAAGAAAGATCACATCTTCAGAAAGCATCTCATCCCTTTGATGTTATTTTTCTATATTACGAAACATTTGGGCAAGTTCTAATTATAATTATTATTAATTCTAAAAGAACTTAAATCTTCACAAAATGTGATCTATATTAATCGTTACGAGCGTCGTTGCCTCGGGATCGCATTTTCAAATTAATCGGACTTGTGAAAGATTTCGTAATACCTTTTTGTCAAGTTGGAAATGAACTGGTGATCTTTCAACGCCTGAACAGATCTTCACGAATTAGATAACCATCTTGATGGTTGATCACACTAAGACATGATCACATTAAGATTAAAAAAGAAAAAACCGCATCAAAATTGATCCATTCGTTTAAAAGCTAAGATGCTACATACATATACATAGATACAAGGATACCAACGTTAAGCTTATAATACCCCTCTTGTTATGCTACACTAGGGAAGTCATCTTATTTATGTCATGTTTAATTTGTATTTACATGCAAAGAACCTAATAAATATATCTTACATAAATCACAATGATACTTGATCAAAAAACACTTATATAGAGATATGTTATTGGCTCTAGATTTAAAAAAAAAACTTGAAAATTTTAGAAATGGTAAGTGGTATGGTTATAATGGTTGATTCAATAGTGGTCGTTATTTATTCTCTCTTAATTAGACTATTTGAATTTGGAATCAACTTTATAAGCAGAATATCATTAATGGTTGTTTATGTATGGGATTTAAGAATATATAATCCCTAACAGTTTCGAAGGCCGTATGGAAAGGAAGCCAGCATAGTTTCCGGTTTAATCCGGATCGAAACGAGGGAACGAGGAAATTGGGTCGCTCCGTTAATTATTATCAGTAGTATGATTTCTTCACTTGAAGGTTATTTCAAGCTTAACATAAAATTGTGGACTATACAAACTTCAAATTAAAATTTAGATAATGTATAAATCATGATCACGGTGATTGGCACAAATGTTAGCAGCATTTCGCAGCATTGAATCGCAATACCAATTATTTAGTTGAATAATGAAATGAGTCTTCCTATCACCATTTGAAATAATATTAAGAGGATCTTTTAGAAATATGTCTACACTATTACTCCAAGTTTCATGTGTTTTGATTACAAACCGAGCAAAAATATAATTTTGAATCTGTCGAGATAATAAATAGTCTTCTAACCTTTCTCAATAAATGGGCATTTTGTTCAATAGGATTATTACATTTTTAGATTAGCTCGAAGCAAATAACCTCTTCAGCTATATAATTGGCAAAACATATGATCTTAGTAATTTTACTTAAGCCTATACTCAGCCAGAAAGCCAGACTTGTACAAGATTAATTTTGACTTAATTCCTATTCTGCTCAACTGATGAACATTGCTTAGCGGCTATAGTTATACAGAGATTTCGCTCTTTCTGACATTATTGATTTGACATTCAAAACAAGAAGACACAGCATTCTTTAAATCATAACCCCTAATCATCGTTTAAAAGTAACTTTACTAGGTAATAGAGCTTTGTGTAAATCCATCTGGGTAGGAGACATGATATATTCTACCGCTAAACATCAATAGTTAGCATTGTTTCGGTTTGAACGATGAGTGAGCCATAGCATCATATTTACCAAGGTTGGTGGTCCATTGGTGATGTAAGGAATGCCGATGATACAGTGCCGATGTCTATGTGCGATTGTACGCATTTACCTTCAAGTGTCCCATTTGCTCGTCCTAACCTATAAAATAAAAAAGCTGTTAAATTTTTATCCGTACTATTTTTATCCGTTTTTTACGATAAAGTTTTGTAATATCTTTATTACTGTATGAACAGAAATGTAGCATTAATGAAAATCGTTTAAGAATTACTCAAGATACTTAATTACAAAGAAAAGTGTTATTCTCACTAATTTCGTCCTTAATTAAATTCGAGTAGGTATAAATGTATTTACTTGGAGAGTCTAACGAACCTCATTAGACTGATTCTTAAGTAAATATTAAATTTCCTATAGGAGATATATTCATGTGAACTTAATTAACATAGTATATTATGTACTATGCTTGTATGTACTACGCTTTATATCAATACCAATTTTCACAGCTATTTTTGCAAAAAATTCAAATGATTTTCATACTAGTACAATATTAAAAGTTCTTACCTACTGTGGAATTAGTTACTCCATTAGTTGAGGCTGTACGTTATTATGTCAGTCAATGAGTGAGTTACTCTTTTATATAGATATATGGATATAGATTGGCTAAAATTACACAAATTAATATTTTTCTTTTGTATTTTTTTTTTCGAATGCTGAAGTGTTCTGGCGCCGTATTAACGAATATGTAACGAAAGGTCACAGACTCGTATCAGGGTGCTTATCACTGTACTTGCATGTGTTACTTAGTGATCTCATGCTCTGGTAAGGGGTAACATACGCTGTGGTAAGGCAACCTGTCATTTGAAATCGTGTCACGTGTGTATCCACCGCTACTGCAGTGAAGCAACGTGGTGAAAAAAGCTACAAACCTTCTCCGTAAGAGGAGGGGAGACCTTAGCACAGCAGCCAGTCATTTACAGGTTTCTTTTAACTTTACCGATATTGTTTCGAATAATATCTCTAAAAACATTTCACTATAAAAACACTTATATAACTACCACTATATGCATATATAGCGATAGTTATTTAAACCAGAGCTTTGTAGTGCCTCTCAGGTGTTCGCTGATGCTCATATCGATGTATTTCACGGCAGCCTGAGAAAAAGAACTACGTAAATATTAGGATGGTTATATGGAAATATCAATGGCATCTTAGATTTTTTTAAAGTATTAATGTTTGTAAAATATATGGTCTTTTATAATTAATTATAGTGTTTAGCTGAAATACAGGTATATATAAAATATATTCAACTATTTTAATCTCAGAAATCAATAGAAAGTTTATTATCGGTCCACTTATGTGTTCATAATTCATTCCTTGCGTGTTATGGGATATTATGAAGGGGAAACGATCAACATATAATATAGAAAAGCCCTTGATTTCGTGGTTAAATTATTTTTTTGAGGTCTGAGCTCGCGTGCCCTTTTTTTATAAAAGAATAGCTAGAATAGTATCGCGTTGCTCTCATAGAACTTGGTATATTTTTAAAATTCCACTGCTTCAAAAAAATGGCTAAAAAATACAACAGCAGATTCCATCCATATGATTAGATTAGTTTTCCAAATCGGGCTAACAAAAGTTTTCGAGATCGAGAAATTCATCAGTATCAGGAGTATCAGGAATAACGAAGTTAACACAATACTGTGCTTTGGAAACCACGTAGAGGTATTGGCCCGACGGTCATGTCGGATTGCAGTCTTATCAGATTATGATAATGAGAGAATAGAGAGTGCACCTGTATTCGAGTACAAAAGCCTACATTGCAATATCTCGTATGACGTTGGTTTGTCTTTGAACATTGGCACAATGGTTGTTTTGTTTAGGAAAACATTCATCTATTTACAGATCATTGTATAAGATATAAGATTTTTGGTATATACGAAATGGATTTATGGTCTTAAAAATATTAAGATAATGATTGAATGATCTTTGAATACACGTTTTTCCAATTACATATAAAGCTGTCAATAACTTGCTACGTGAACGATCGTTAAATAATCGTACATGTCGAGTAACAGACAGTCGTCACGAATAAACGAGACTATGAAGCCGTCTTAGTCGGAGAATTGTAGGTCGTAATTCGTAATTACAACAATTAGTCAAGCTTTATATGGAGACGAATTTATTCACCTACATCGTACATTCGTAACGTGTTCCAGACGCTCATTATGAAACGTAATAAGTTGCTTGCTATCTGTTAATATAACAAGAATTATATTTTCGTTGCTTCATTCGAAGATACCAGGTAGTCCTTTTAATTATTAGGTTTTATCAGAGAGTAGAGTACGTTTAGAGAATCGATTTTCAATCGATAATTCAACCTCCTTTTTAATATATTTAGCGAGGTAGATAGTTTTATGGTTATATTTAATTAACGATTTTCATACGGAAAAATATAATATAACTTTTTATGTTATTTTCTATTCTTCAAATTAATGCAATCAACCCAATAAGTGCATTAGTCTAAGAATGGAAAATATAATGCCCTTTTGACAACCTTTCCTAATGCGATTTTAAATTATCTAAATCAAAATATTCTTTATTCGTCTCGGCTTAAGTAAACGCTTTTGAATATTCATTATGAGTACCTGGTGTGGTATGCTACCAGGTGGTGTGCTACCAGGTATGGAATGTAGATTCTATCAAAAAGCATTGTCAAGAAAGTTTCTTTCCATCAATATGTTTTAATATTTTTAATTATTTGTGTGCTTAAACCATTCCATAGCCAATTTATTTAAGCTACTAGTTATATTATTAAAAATATATTTGATTTTCAAATTTTTTTTTTAAATTAGTATAAAATATTATAATTAAGCCGCATTGTTGGATTACACATTTTAAATACGAGGTACAGATTAGCCAAATGAAAAATTGATATTACCGTACCGTATTTGAGAGAGAAGTCGTTGACCCAGTTCTCAATATTTTTTATGCATGCCTACATCAATATTATTGTTTTTGGTTAATTTTAAATGTTATTAAGATATATAACATTTTAATTGAAACTATAAATATAACAACTTTTGGTTTTAATTATTAAATATATTTTTTTTAAATTAAATCAAATTTAAATTTAAACTATCATTAGTAATTTCAAAATATATAACTAATAATTGTAAAAGAATATTTATATAAATGCCTTTGCAACTTAGTACATGTCGCATAACTGAAAGAAGTAGGTACGTGCAAAAAAATTTACCTTATAAAACGTTTTCGTAAGAAATAATTATATTTTCATATGCTATTATTTAACTTCACCTGTTCGAACGTTTAAGTAAAAATGCGCAAGAGAATATTTTACTAGTTGGTATGGTTGGTACCATCAAAGGTTAATTTGCCCACATTTTTGTAAAAATATTTAACCTGCATGCAAGTTTTGTACCCTTTCGTACCCTCAAATTCTGTATTTTACTCTCCTTTCTAATGTCTCGAACGCAACATTAGGCCGGTAAAACTTAAATTATTCTCGGAATGAGCAAATAAATATTTTGTTCATAATATTGATACATTCATTAATATTTAGATTATACTTACTATTTAATTTGCCTATATCTGTAGTAAAGTATTTCATACTTTATTATAGGTTATCTGTCACAAAGTATTTTACTATTTATCTCTGTTACCTTATAGTTACCTTCTTCTGTTAAGTGTGGATTTAGAAACATGCACTGTTTTCAAAATATAATATTGATTAATATAAAATTTACGAATCTATCTTGAAAAATCAACGAGTAGTTAGTCCACGCTATCTTATTAACAAATTGAAATTAATTGTCTTCAACGATTTACTACTTGAAAAACTAAGTGATTCGTGACAGGATTTTAACGCGTTCTTGTAAAGATACGCGTGTCCTATCATCACCATCTCGACTTTTTAAATTTGGAAACATATTATACAAACTTAAATATATTTTTATGTCAGATTTGAGAAAATTGGAAATGCTGCTAACATTCTTACGAACAATGCCATCGGTGTAGTCGAAATATCCCTTACAATTCTTTGATGAAAAAAAAAGTACGATTGAATAATAATTTTAACTGAATAATTGCAATATCCGTTTAAAAAATAAAAGCGTAACACCGTAACTTTATTTAAACATATTAAAAATAAACCTGTAATACAATCTGCAATGAGGTTTTATATATCTTGGATATTTTTTTAATAGAATGCATAATCATTAAGAATATTATTAGTAGTTTTTTTTTTTAATATACTGTATATCAGACTATCTTTGCATTAATTACGAAGAAGAGTTCATCGACTTGATGGACAAAGCACGCAGGTAAATTTAAAACTAAGTATTTTTTTACTAATTCTAGTGATCTCACTTTAAACGCGAACAGTAGCAGAATCATTTTATTATCATTTCTGATTCTCAATATTATTTCTATAAGTTAACTCAAATCAGAACTAAAGATTAAAAACAGAAATACAAGAGTTTTAATCGACTCCATAACGTACTTATAAGACATCTTGTAATACAAACTAGGAATCAGGTTTACTATTGTTCGTATTTCCGTTCCACTTTAACGTCAATGTGTTATGAATAGGCATGTTCATTATATCTTGGTGGTCCTGGGTTCAAAACCCAGGTCGGGCTGATAAAAAGTTATTTAATTAGCAGTTCCGATTCAGTAAATTTCCAAAAAGCACCGAATTTCTGATACCAGTATACTAAATATTGTATACCGTTATATTCGTGGCTTCTGGCGTTGAATCTTAACAAGGCCATAAATATTGATTCAAATTTTCGCAGCCCATTTTATCAACATTCACATCGAATATAAAATGAACGCTCGCATAATACTTCAGCAACTCCGCGACACGTGTTTTTTTTATATAGTTCTGACTTAGAAAACTGTTTATTTTATTTTATTAGGATCTCCAACAAGGATTTTTTTTATAGAATAGTTAGGCGGACGAGCATTTGGGCCACCTGATGGTAAGTGGTCACCAAACGCCCTTAGACATTGGCACTGTAAGAAATGTTAAACATCGTTTATATCGCCAATGCGCCACCAACCTTGAGACCTAAGATTTCATGTCCCTTGTGCCTGTAATTACACTGGCTCACTCATCCTTCAAACTGGAACACAACAATACCAAGTACTGCTGTTTTGCGGTAGAATATCTGATGAGTCGGTGGTACCTACCCAGACGAGCTTGCACAAAGCCCTACCACCAGTAAATACACATGACAAGCTATAATATAATATGCGAGTTATAAATCTATGTTTTCCAGTTACAGGAAACCACAACATATGGATGTTGTGGTTTCACATATAACTATGTAACAGCTACTATAAATAGTAAAATTAAAATTAAGAACATAATAAATTTAAGGTGATATCACTTAAAGAACTAAAAAAAAAAAACTTATGTTAAATGACTAAAATTTAGGAATAAAATTTGAAAAGCTAAAAAATAAATAAAGATCACTAAAGATAAAAAAAAAACTAAAAATACAAATAGAATGAATGAATTAAATAATGAACTATTTAAAAAAAAAGTAATTATGATATAGGAAAAGCTGCATTCTGTTCCCTCACTCTCAGATTATCAAAACACTCAAGAAACACTTGACGTGTTTATTGATAACGATTACTACTATTAGTCGGCTGGATTTAAAGCCAAGGTCGCGGAATCAGCAGCCTTATTAGCTAGCCATTAAACCAACGGGCAGTTAAAAAATTAAATGCAAGGCACGGATTAATACTTGTTGATTTTTATAGAGTAAATTCACAATTACGGTAATTATTTACTTTAATTAATTAATTAATTATGTACGTGTCTGTCTGTTTGTACGCAATAAACTTAAAAAGTACTAAACGTATTTTCATATACAGTACAGTAACAGCCTGTTAATGTCCCACTGCTGGACTAAGGCCTCCTCTCCCTTTTTGAGGAGAAGGTTTGGTTCTTATTCCACCACGCTGCTCACGCTGTCAAGCTCGAGATTAATTATAAACACATATTTATCACATGAAAATTCAGTGGTGCTTTCCCGGGCTTGAACCCACGATCATCGGTTAAGATTCACGCGTTCTAACCACTAGGCCATCTCGACTTCTTCATTTTCATATGGTTTTCACCAATGGTCGGAGTGATTTATGAGGAAGGTTTTGGTAAATAAATAATTATGGTTTTGTTTAATTTGGCTGAAATATGACGACAAATGTTAAATAAATTTTGAAAAAATCATCCCGACCGGCAGTTTTACTGACGTGTGCCGCGTAAACCATTAGAGTTATATGTATTACGATATAAAAGTTTTGTTGACCATTATTCTAGCTAGTCTACTATAGAAATAAAAACGAATGTTTGAATGTTAGCCTTCTAAACCATTGATCCGATTGTAATGTAAATTTCCTTAGCTGTACTTACGCTCGGTAAGGTTGCTGGCCTAAAAAAAATAAGATTTTTTCTTTTCATGTTTGTCCTTCAACATATTGTCCTTCATCATACAAGGTTTTATGTCGATTATTATTTAACTCGTGTAAAGTCGGAACGGATAGCTAGTTTTTTATAATTATAAAATAAAATATGGATTTTCATGCCATTTCATGCCTCTTTTCGGTGTAGTCTGCTTCGGTTCGCAACCGATGAAAACTCGGATGTTCCCGGATTTGAGATTGATAAAGACAAACGAATTCCATCCACTTCCATCTCGACGATTGTTTACTTGATTAATTTTTGATTAATATAAGAGTAAACAATACTGTATATCCTACAATATAAGTCGAAATGCCCCAGAAGCTAGACCACGTGAATATGAACCGAAAGCGGTTCAAACGTGGCAGCCACCGTTTAATTTACATGTGTTTTCTCACGTTTTTATAATTCATCTCGTGATTAGCGATGAATAAAAAATCATGAAGAAGTACGCATGTGTTGGATGAAATTCTATAACAGGTGTATCCAATCCGCAATTCATACTAATCCGCATTGGAGCAGAGTGGTGGAATAAGCTTCAAACCCATTATTCATATTATTTAGTGTAAGATTTATATCAACATTCCATTTATAAATCTCATAATAGCGGATATGTTTGATTGATATTATAAACAGTCAACAGATACGAGTTAGTATTTGATTTATAATATACGATTTGATTAATTTCATCGCGTACTAGAACACTTATGGTAGATTTATGATGGTGTATTATTTCTAGAACTTTCCTAGTTGATTTATACCTCTTACGACATTTTTATGTAATGGTGGGTGATGTGGTTTCTACCAATTAAAACAAATTAACAGGAAATTAGTTAAATAGATTTTTAATTGATATTCGTTTTGTTTTTTAATTACATTTTCATTCTTATTATAGTGACTTATTTATTCATTTTGAAATAAGTCTTATAAATAGTACCGATATATTTAGAATTAATCCATCATTATTCCTTTATTTTCCTTTATATATTTTGTTTTTCCTTTCTATATAAAATTGAAATATCTTTGATTTAAAATATATTGGGAACTTAATTATTTTAATGTTTAAAAATATAATCTATATATACTTTATTATTTAACTGAAATTTTATCTTCAAAAGTAAATAAATACATTTAAAAAAAAAACTTGAAATAAGTAAAAATTTAAAAGTGCTCATAGAATCAGCCCACTCAATTTTCTTAAATTAATATTACAAAGGTAAGAGATCAAACAGGCCATTAAGGTGATGATAAGAAGTTACTTTCGCTCCTTTTTCGCTCATCAAAATTAAAACCTGTAACGAAGCAAAATCACAATACACCATAAACTTATATAACACCGCCAACCAAGGGATTTATTATTATGTCCATTATGTTTGTAATTATATTTATTCACTTTTGTATGTGCTGCAGCAGCAGCAGTACTTAGTATTGTTGTGTTCCGATATAAATCCCTTGGTAGGTATCCCTTTGCGGTAGAATATCTGATGAGTGGGTGGTATCTACCCAGACGAGCTTGCACAAAGTCCTACCACCTGTTATTAAACCAGAACTTCCTATTCTATTCGCCTTTCTATTCTAAATATAAAAAAAGAACAAAGCAATACAAATTTTAATACGAAATATACTTAAATATATCATGCAATGTAAGCAATATATGTAGTATATATTATTGTAAACTAAAACTTGGAACTCGGTTTAATCAGTTTAAAATATTTCATATATAAACGGTTATGGATTACCTATGTACAATAAATAGTTATATACATATGACTAATTGTATTATGGCTCTCGAGTAAAATTCTAAAGTGAGTTACAGCTACCCGTCACAACGCTGTTGAAAAGTTAATGAAAACTTTATCATATTCTACACATTATATTTTTTTGTAAAATGTCTATTATCTGTCATGCTCGTCAGAAATATATAATCATTATTTATATAATATTTAGTATTATATTCCGGTTCAATTATACAAAAATATATTCAATACGAAACGTTTTTTACATAATCGGTCAAAACAATAATCTCCGCGCCCTATATTCAACTATTTCAATCTTTTCAGGATGCTGACCGACTGAGCCGAATGCTGTTTTATGGGGAAGTGCACTTACGTTTGCAGTCATGGTGAGTTCATAACGTGATAATAACTTGAAAGCTTTAAAACATGACGAATGTTTATACTTCGATAGAAATAAAATCATATTTGATTTATACAAATAATATATTTATGACTAACGTTAAATTTCCTGCTCGACTAAGACTTTGTGGTGTTGGAACAACTGGTTTCATCCGAAACAAGTATTTTTTTAACCATCCTGGATCTTGTTTCAAATCCGAGTGAGCACCAATGAGTTTTCATATACCAAATTTGTGTATAAAATTGATATCGCACTCAATGACGTAGCAAATGTTTTGCTACGTTATTGAGTGCGACTGAAAAAACGAGTATGTTTTAATGAAAATCAGTTGAATCATATCCTGTATATTAGCTCAAAATCTCTTTAAAAAAGAGTGGAGGTATTAGCCCAGCAGTGATTCATAGACTTAAATCTTTTTTTACGTGAATAAAGTAAGTCATACATAATCACACCGCATCATATAAGCTAAAATGTCACCAATTGTATGGTTCGCTACAATTTAACTAATATCATAAACGCAAAAGTGAGTTTGTTTGTTGGTTTGTAATGCTTTCACGTCATAACTCATGAAGATTTGCTAACAGGTAGTAAGAAGTTAAATTAATAAAGAGGTTAAAAGCAGAGATTCATTAACAATAATTTATAAACTATTTTACATCATTATTGTAATATACTAAGTACTATTTAAGAAAATATTTCAAATTGTCATTAAAAATATCTATTGTAAGATCTCTTAATAACTATTATGACTTTAAATATTTATTTTTGTATTAAAAACGTAAGTTAAATACCTTTAGTTGTAGTTGGGTAGGTACGTTGATTATAGACTTACCCTTGCCCCATTTTAACCTCTTTGTAGTTACAATCAATATAAATTCCTTTGAAAACGTCGTGTGAATTTAACGACTTGGTAATTCAATTGTATGCCAACATACGAATGCATTTAAGTTTTTACTACACCAGTCAACTTTCGGCCTTGACAAGATTTACCTCTTTAGACAAATATTGCAGAAAATATTTAGGGGATAAACCTCGTTTGGATCGATATGTTAAACTCCTTCGTTACAAACCTCATTTAAAAAAACAAATATTATATTCGCTAAGATATCTAATATTTAAACTTTTCTCATGACGAATATATAATTCATTTTACTACTGAATATATTTTACGCGTTAAAAACATTATTCATCAAAGATGATTCATGATGATGATCATTATCAAAGATTTTTTCTTTTACTTACGTTATTTATGTTTGTTAAGAAAGATATGTAAAACTATTCTGTATGAACACTATAATGTATATGACGGACTTACAGTGAAATATTATTTTAAGCTTAATTGCCTACAGAAATATATAGTTATTCCAGTTTATATTATAAGTGTAATTACAGGCACAACGGACATAACATCTTAGTTCCAAAGGTAAGTCTTGCCTTGGATGGTTAATAATTCTTATATTATCGGGTATATGGTTAAATATATATTTTATAATTATAGTCCATGTCGTATATCTGTCTGTCATTTCACGATTGTGTTCTAAATTGCGCTTCGAGTTAGCCTTACATTGTTTGAGTCTAAAGCCAAATAAACTATGATAACCTTCGCTGGTATTTCCAATAGTGACAATTTATAGTTTCAATGTATAATATTATACCTATTATCTGGGGAAACGAAAGGGTTCCGAGAGGATAGTCATAAAATATAAATTTCCTTAGGTCCTATGTATATAGGCGTAAGGGTTGAATATGTGTTTTATTTTATTTTGTTATTTATTTTATTAAGGACCATCAGCAGTCACTACACTTACACATGTAATAATAAAAACACATTCAAATTTAACAAAAAAAAATGTTTTTAAGGTACAACATACATTTTCTTTTTGTATTACTTATAACATATACAATATTTTTATAATACTAATTTACAAAAAATGCTAATTGTTAGTTAACCCTGAACGTTAAAATGACAATAAGCCATGCCAAAATTGTTCACTACAGCAACATAATAAAATTTGTATCCAAATCAGCACAATATGTTATAAATACGTATTTTTTATTTTAAAAATGATACATATATTTTATATTTAGATTAATATTATAACTACCAAGAACGACGAACTACCTGCATAATATTTTCTTTAAAAATTGTAATCATTTCTTATCGAAGCGACTTTTTTTGTCCTTTTGAGGAATAAACGTCTGTAAACCTAAATGTAAATCTAAATAATTTGAAACGTTTTCATTGCGTACACAAAATAGGAAAAAATACAGTCAGCATTCGATCAAAAATATTAAAAAAGCCTTAATAAATGCGGCCGTGGCTTGAACATGTGAATATTCATCGAAACATGCGGTTTTAAGCCCGGACAAGTACCACTGATCTTTCATATGATCGATTTATTTCTATAATTCATCTTGCGGTGAAGTAATTTCATTTCATTGTGAAAAACCTGCACATATCAAATGAACTTCTGCCATATGTGTTCTGCCATACACCAACGTACTTAGAGCACTACTAGAGCACTACTAGAGTAGTAATAAAAAAGGCAGGAGAAAAGATCCAGTTGAATATAAATCAAAACTAAAAATTACTATTATTTATCAGTTATTCGAACTCCAATTTCAGTACTTTATTTTTCAGATTTTCATCATTATACCACATGGTTAGTGGTTATGGCTTGGCATTGGAGTTGATTAAAAATCTTTAAGCGTCAATGTCTATGGGCGTACTCAATGCCGTTGGAAAACGACAATTCGTTAATGTTCCATTGGTAGAAAGTCGGTTGTTTAAGTGAATAATTCATAGTATGATCTGGAATAATTCTGCAATAGATCCATAATAATGTTGATATTGACAAATACCAGATAAAACGAAGACATGTCTCTTGGTTTGGTTTAAAAATAGCAAAAATAAAAGCTGGTTCAATAAACTTGAAGCGTCCCATGAAAACACTTATCAATTTTTCGTAAATGAAAGAAGTCTAAATTAGCTGCACACTCTTCGCTAGAAGCAAGCGAAAGAGTCCGTAGATTAACTCAAGAACGGAAGAAAGGAAGCGAAATTCTTAAGACCGTTATTTTTCTCAGGCTAATGCTTTGACTCAGATTTTTTTAAATATTAATAAAAATGAATCGTGGAAGGATTCGTTTAAATTACGCTTTTATCGTAAGCGTTGGCAAAGTTTCACTTCACTGTTTTGGCTATACTATTATTGGATTAATTAAAATCAAGCATTTCATACAAACAAACAATATCGTTTAGTATCTATACATATAATAATCCAGAAACCGTGTGTCTGTACGACGATACAAAAAGAATAATAGTACACTAAAATAGATTTTATTCATTTTTGTCTGTCTGTCTATATGTACGCGCTTATCTTCGAAACTATGAAACGGATTTTATCCACAGGAAGATTAAGCTCAGCTTAGAGCAATATTTACCCTTTGTTTCATTAAAATCGGATGACAGTGGAAGAAGTTCTCATCTTTTAAATATAATTGGTTTTAAATTTTATATATTTAATATGCTTACAATAAAGCAGTAAAAACCGTTTGTCAGTACATTGAATAAATTTATTGAAAAATGAGTTTGGGCGAAGACGCACTTTTTTGAATATCGTTATTAACGCGAATTTCACGTGGACGAAGTAGCACTCACCAGCTAGTTTAACAATAAAATCGTGATTTCATTTCACCGCAATACGATATCAGAAACGTTTAATCATTACCACAGAAATCATTGATGGTACCACAAATTCCGCCCTGAATTGGATACTTCGTATTCAATGCGAAGGGTTTCAATATTCGAATATCGTTTCATTTATTCGTTTATATACACATATACAAGTGCTGAGCGCTTTCTATCTATCTTCTATCGATTGTATAACGGTGAGTGCTCTAAGGAATTATTCTCCCTAATTCCTGCTTTTCCTGCACAAATCTAGGTGCTGGCTACCGATGTACGCCTAACTGTGACATAATTACGCATTAAGAAATTCGGCAACTCATTTATTTGTCACACCTCCGAAAAATTGAATTACCAGCCCACGTGTTCAGACCCTCTTCATATAACTGGGTTCCTTCAAACGAGGCGTGAAGAGGCATCTTACGGGCCGGCAAAGCGGGGTCGGCTAGTGCAGATCATTCTTCTTGACTGTACTGGCCTTCGTCGCGTTTTAACTATACTAAATATACACCGAGCTTAGTTTAGTATCAATCTTATCGTACAGACAGATGCGGCGAGAGGATTTTGTTTTATTATATATATTATATAGTTATAGGTAAATATAGTTTGGCTTATTGATATATACATCAAATTATTAAAGGAATTAATTAGTTTAATTGACCGTGCCTTGCAGAAAATTATTCACTGCCACATTGGTTTAATGGCTTGTTTATAAGGCTTCAGATTCTACGACACTGGCTTCACTTCCAGGGTCAGACTGGTAGTAGTAGTAATCTTGAATATGATATATATGATTTAATTAATAGTAAAGGTTTTAATAGATTTTTACGACCGGCCACCTGCCTGACGGCAACTTTACTTCGGAATGTTTTTCTTGGTTGGTTCCCTATCCGACATAATGTGGTTGAAGCGCTAACGTGCTAGACTAATATACGTCGTTAGCAACCATTCTCTAAGTCGACAAGATGTTTTATTCTCTATTCTACTCTGATGATTACACATTTTTACAGAGTCCAGATATTGGGAAAGCGCCTTCTGCGGATGCTTGGAGCTTATTACACCACACTGCTTATTTAAATATCGGTAGATGTATGTACATTTGAACAGAACCAACAAGTACATGTTTTACTTAAATACCTGAATTATGAGTACAAATTAAATAATTTATTAATGCTAATATATTTATAAAGTGTACTTTATAAAAAATACTGCACGCGAAACTCAATGATAACAATAATTTAAAAAGGAAAATTAAACAAAGTATAAAATGATTTGTTTTAATACTTTTAAATATCAATATCAATTTTTAAAGGCATTTATCATATGTTAAATATTATATATCTAAACATGAAGTTACCAATTTTATGAATACAACGAAAATGGTTGAAATTTTTATGAAGTAATATGAACGATGAAACTGTGAAATGCCACAGTTTATTGAACTGTAAACTATACATTGTAAGTTTTAACCTATTTCGAACAACTAGAACGAAATGAGAACTCTCAATAACAAAGTTAATTAGAAAGACGTCTTATCCATAAGTTTGAAAGATTGTGTTCAGGGGTTTAAGTTCTATTTATAAAATAAATATATTATGTTTTATCTGTTTCCAAATTAACAGTTTTAGAAACGAATAGGACGTTTTGGAATGGAGTGTCGTATGACGTCGAAAGATGACTATTGAGTACCGTTAGCAAAACTGTTGATGTTTAACCAAATACACAATACAACAATACAAATAAATAAAATGATCAATTTTAAATCTAGTGATATTAAAGTTAAGAATAACATGACAATATAATTAAATTGAGCACAACAAAAATAATTAGGACCTTAAATAAACAAAGGAAAAACCGATTACACTAATTATAATTTGAAAAAAAATGAAATAATTATTTTATGTAATTCGAATAATTAATTAAATATTTTTAATTTAATTATTACTAAGCATATTTGCGCTTGTTATTCATTTACAGCGCTTCGAAAATGCTAAAAAAAATGTGCTAGAAAATTTAATTTCTGCCTCTGAGGCTGATGGTCGAAATCACGTGTACCCTTTTTTATATTTACAAATTTAAAATCCTATAACTCGTAAAGCGACGTAGGGCTTGGATTTCATTTATTTGGACGTCAATCTCGACATGTAACATAAAACATAAACAAATCATACGCCACAAGGCTCCGTATAGCCATAAATACCTGGTTCTCATCAATATACTTTCGCTAATTGTTTTGCTGTCTCTACATGTAATCACTACCATTTAACGTAGTTTCAAAGGATCTATCCTAACAGCATTTGGAACAGATAATATATTATATTACTATGAAACTCGACCTACGTGACTATGTTAGTGAATATTTACATAGCACTATTACATATGACGCTCACGGTCTTAAGCATCGTGAACATTGTCGATATTTGTAATGAAGAATAATGTATTTTAATTATAGCTGAGTTTATAACTAATGAAATAAATAATGGTTTCCGTTTCCTCTGAGAGGTGAAACGGCCCAACGATTAGAACGCGCGAATCTTAACTCTGATGGCGTGTTCAAGCCCATGCAAGCACTACTGAATTTTCATGTACTTAATTCGTGTTTATAATTCAAGTTTGAAGAAACCGTCGTGAAGAAACTTGCATGTGTCTAACTTCACTGAAATTCTGCCACGCGTTTACCCACCAACCCGCATTGGAGCAGCGTGTTGGAATAAGCTTCTCTCGAAACCCTCTTCTTAAAGGGAGACGCCCAGAATATCCAACATTCACAAGCGTTACTTTACTTTACTGTTTTTCTATCAAATCTTTAAGTTTTTATATGATTTTATTTTCCGAAATCTGCATATCTATGAAAATTATTTGAAGTAAGCGTTCAACTATTCCATTTGCTAGTGGCTTACTTATAAATCATATCTTGATGTCCCTTTTCGAGGGTCTGGCCAATAAAAAGGTATTGTGTCGTCAAGGGATTCTCAGCAGAAGCCTACATTAAGGCGGTATTACTTTTCCGTTCTCGGAAAATTCGTAAAGCCGTTGGTCCTACCTCCTAATCTCTCCCTTATCTAGTCGGATTGCCGTCCCATTGGATGAAATATATGTTTTTTAATTACTTTTTTATTATGATTATATTTAAAAATAGAAATTTGCGTAATATTTCCTCTTAACCTCATATTTCTCACCTCAATCAAAATAATAATAGGATACACTAAATGTACAGAAAACAAATCTGTGGAGATTTGTTTATTTAAAAAAAAAACATATATCCTACTTATGCAATCAATAAAACAAAATATATATTGACTCAAGACAAAAACGCTCAATAAGTAAATATTTTGTTTTAATTTCAACTTTTTCACAGAAAGTTACCACGTCTAAAAATTTTTACGATGAACCGACACTGACCCTCCTAATGAGAGATAATTTCGTCCCAGTTTGAAAGGAACAAAGAATTACCTTTTATTACACCCAAAAAGCTTACATCTTGCTTACGTATTTTTATGTTTAATAAACTTATAATTAAATTAGATTTTTATGCGAGAAAGAGACTAAAATACGCTTGTTTACCGTTTACTTTAAAAAAAGTTGCGTTTGGATTCTAAAATATGTTTCATGTTTAGTTTAGTCGAGAAATAAAAACTTAAGGATTTCAGATTTATTTTTTTCCACCTGTTGTGTTTTGGTATAATGTACATAGGCACATATGTCTCTGTAAATAAAAAAGTGACGTCATCAAATATCTAATGCAGTTTCTTCATAACAATCTTCATCGTTTGCGTCAATTTTTTTTAAATTTAGAAACATACTTATACATTGAAACGTTACTTATAAGAACAAAGTTAGTCAAAATTTACCTTACAATTATACTCTTAACGCATTATATTGGTTGACCGTCAGCAATACTATTTATTAATTATTTTATACATATTACATTTGATATATACATATTTAAATATTCAGTGTAAATAATTGTTATTAGTTAATATCGTTTATTTATTAATATTTTTATTTATTCGTAAATCAGTATCAATATAACAGCTTTTAATTTTTTATTCTAGAATCGATGTAATTTTATTGTATAAAAATACGATCGTTTCGTCATAGACTCTAAACTCTAAGTCCAAAAAGCAATTTTCTCTGAATTTCTGTTTGTGTTTCAAGAGGAAGTCTAGTGGAATATCGGCTGCTACTCCTACAAATTGAAACCGATTTTGCGAAAATCAATCATTGAAAGTTACCAAACATTGAAAGTCGGTTGGTCACAATTTTCACTCAAATCAATATTAATTGTAGTAAATTTAAAACACGTAGTCGATTTTACACGTAGAGATTTTATATTTTATGGTTAGCTTATTATATCTGTGGCTACATATAGATAAAATGATGTTACGTTAATATATGCTAATGTATGGGTGTTGAGAATGTAAGCCAGTATAATTTCAGATACGACATGAACTTGGACCATTTTTTGGCAGCATACTCATTTTCTTTCGATAATATTATGCATTGCTAAAAGTGCCGTAGTGACTATGGATATAAAAATATATACATGACAAGTAATTTTTACTCCTCTCCTAAAAATTTAATTATAGAAAACATTCACACATTTAAAAACACATTCGAATTATTTACCGGCTCTGTTTGTTTTATAAATTATAATTTAAGTGACGTGTTTATTCATGAAGGTTTCTAAAAAGTTTCTCTTTTCCTATTCGCATAATCGAGTTATTTGCCAATTTTATAAAAGTCGGCCCAGTCAGCCGTTCGAGCGTGATTATTTGCCCCAAATTTTATTTTTCTCGTAAATTCTTTATTTTATATAATATTCCAATGTCCTTTTATGTGTAGGCTACCTCTATGTCTAATTTTATTACCATCGGCTTATTGGTTTAGTCTTGATAGGATATAAAGCAGACAGACATAATTACAATCGCAATACATTTTATTATTACGCTTCCGTAACAGCCTGTGAATGTCCCACTGCTGGGCTAAAGGCCTCCTCTCCCTTTTTGAGGAGAAGGTTTGGAGCTTATTCCACCACGCTGCTCCAATGCGGGTTGGTGGAATACATATGTGGCAGAATTTCAGTGAAATTAGACACATGCAGGTTTCCTCACGATGTTTCCCTTCACCGTAAAGCACGAGATGAATTATAATCACAAATTAGGCACATGAAAATTCTGTTTCGAACCCACACGCCCGGGTTCGAACCCACGATCATCGGTTATGATTCACGCGTTCTTACCACTGGGCCATCTCGTAATATTTCGAGATTTTCTGTTTTTGTATAATAACGCGTCCCAAGGAATACCAGGGATATTCAAAGCCTTTATCTCCATATCAAAAGGACACAGAGATGTAACAGTACCCTGTACGGTGTTCATGCATAAATATATCTATATATACCAGTCAGAAATTTAGTTATCATCTTTATTTCAATATCTTTTGAGTTGACTTTTTATTTAATTGTACAAGATCCGCAGCACGTAATAATTGGCAAACATTGGGTAAGAAGTACAAAACATTCCTGCATACGATGAGCCACCATGAAGCCTATACACTAGTTTAATTTATGTCTAAAACAGGAACACACCAATACATGTACTATGGGCGTTAGTGACCACTTACAATCAAGTGGTCCATATGCTCGTCCACCTACCTATACTATAAAAAAATCCGATTGTGATGAAACTTTGATGAGATGCTCTGCGTACGCCAGCGAAAGACGTTTATGTTTGTTCTTTAATGATTTATTTTAAATGTAAGGACATTTCATACGTATGTCGCTTTATAGATAAGCCCTATTTTTAGGGTAGCTAGTGATAATTTATGATACAGTTTAGAGCTGTTATAGTATTTGAGAATAAGGTTCACATATGGTATCACATACACCCTTTTGTATCCGAGGATGACGTTAAGAATGGCTATAGTATGAAACGTTTTCCTTATATAACTTCATCTATTATCATGTATGAATGAAATCTTGAAATAAACTTTAAACCACTTACAATACCATTGAGCTAAACCTTCTGTGCCGGTGACAATATAATTTTATTATACAAATCAAATGCAAGGAATTTTTCTGCTTACTAATATTAATTACATTCTGTTTTAGTTCTATTTTTATAAAATAGTATTTTAATTTCTTTTGTTATTTATTAAATTTAAATAAATTTAAGTCGCTAAACAAACTTCCATTTCCTCTGCCCTATGGCTGGTTCAGATCGATATTTACCGATAAGGCCGATCGTCCGTCCATTGTTTTATTTGTCTGTGGCGGCTTTGTCATGGTGTTCAATGAAGTATATTATTACGAATAAAATAACTTTCAACACCTATATGTTCAATTATGTGAAGATTTTATGATATCGTGAAGAAATTCTCTTTTCATAGTTGTGTGCTTTCTCCAAAATTCTTAGCAATGTGTGAGTTTGCAATTTTTTTAAATCTACGGAAAGTCACAAACAATTACATAGCTACTATCAGCATCAATGTTTTTGTTGTCGACTTAAAATTATACAGAAACTTTTATCACCAACACGTATTGATAACACAAAAGTACAATATTCGAAATACTTAACCATATAAAAAGCATCACCACGGATATTATATAAACTTCACTCTCTAATCAAGATACGGCATGCCATCAACATATCACCGATCGTGCTCAGAATAATTCATACCTATGCTACTTGAAACATAAAAACGACCTTAAAGCTTTGATTTAGAGTTTCAATTGGCTTAAATTAGATACACAATCGTAAACATTGTTGTTTGTAGAAATTCGGACCGCAATTGCAATGTTCTTATTCCCTGCGGATGGATTGAAAATAGCATGTGGGAATTGATACCTAATTAAATTAAACTATACTAAAAATATTCGTATAAAAACAATATAGATTCGTAGATTAAATAATAAGTTAATGGGTATTTTTGTTTTTGAACCGAGATGGCTTAGTGGTAAGAACGCGTGAATCTTAACCGATGATCGTGGGTTCAAACACGGGCACGCACCACTGAATTTTCATGTGCTTATTTGTGATTATAATTCATCTCGTGCTTTACGGTGAAGGAAAATTATTATTTACGTTAATATCTATCAAATAACATTTATACGACCCTATATGATATAACTTTATACGAGAAAACAGTTTATTTGTCGTTTTTTCAACCACAGTCATAACGGGTAATACCCTGATTAATATGACGGCATTTATGGTGACCTTCTTTCAAACGACTTCGTAAAATTGCTATTTACTTTATATCAGGCGCATATCAAATATCAATTTCAACATATCAACATCAGTTTTAATGGTATACTTACGTTCAAAATAAACTTAGAAATATTAAAATTAAAATTATTATTTATTTTATAATTATTAACATTAGGTATTTTTTCATACATTTTAGTCAAAAAACATAAAAAAAAAACAAATTAGAGGAACTAAAATGAAATAAAAAATTAACCAGTTCGAGGATAGACATAACATAGAACTATTACAAAGTAATTATCGTAAGTCAATAATTAAAGCACTTATTAAGTATTCCGTGCTAATACTAATAACAGGAATTTCATTCGAGCAACTATCTGCAGCGTATGATTTGCTAGCAGTTCTAAAGTCAAGGCTTTATGCTTAATTGGACATGTATATGGTAATTTGTGGCTCTATATGAGTAGGTTTTGTCTTTCAGAAAAGTAAATTAAAAAAAATTTAGTAAATACTTTTACCTATATAATAAATTTATATTGAGTTACAAAACAAAACATATTTAAAATATCAAGTTTTGTTCTATTTTCAAATACAAAAATATAAAACATAACATATTCTACTATCAAACAGCAATACTTAGTAGTTGTGTTCCGGTTTGAAGGATGAGTGAGTCAATAATTATAAGGGACATAACATCTTAGTTCCCAAGCGGTGACAAATAATGTTCCATTTCTTACAGTGCCGATGTCTATGGGTGGTGAGCACTCACCACCAGGTGACATTTGTTGGTCCGCGTATCTATTTTATAAAAAAACCATAATATTCAAATAACGGTTAATACCATTTTTACAGATATTCTATATCGTATAAGAAAAACATTGGTTTAAGAAAACATCGTTTAACTTTTACTTTGGCATTTTCTTTATCCTTTGAGATAACGAAAACGCAAAAAACCCACACAAACATTTTACACGACAATAACGTTATTTTAGCATAGATAAATATTCTCATAAATTTTATCAATAGCTATCCTATTCTTATTTTGCTTCTAAATTTCTATTCGTTTTCCATAAATTCGTTTTAAATTATTGACTCTGAAGTGAGCGACAATATAACGAAGTTAATTTTTTAATTTTAATATGTACCGTCTACTGAATACGTTAAAAGCTAATGACGCCTACATAAATTATCCAGGCACAGAATTATAATTAACACCTTTTGCCCATGAAAACTTTATCAAATTTAGTCTTATTAATAAAATAATGAACCAACTCAAATGTATTATTGTAACAAATCAATTATATTTTATCTTGAAATTTATAGAATAATAATAATAATATCCTGGGACATTATTAATACACGGCTATCCTATCCCAAACTTGTACTATGGAAACCAGACAACTCATATACTAAATATACTACTTTTCTTTTGTAATATACTTACATAGATAATTACACCTAGACTTAGGACAAACAGACATGTTCATGCACACAAATGTCTGTCCTGGGTGGAATCGAACCCACAACCTTCGGCGTGAAAGGCAAGTATCTACCTACCACGCCAACTGGCCCGTCGAATGAATGAATGAACAAGAATGAACAAACTTTTGTACTAAAACTAGATTTAAGATTAAATTCGGTGGGCACTTATCTTTTACGCCTTCAATTCAACTTTATGAATATTCATTAACGATTGGAATGCGAAGACCTCTTTTGTACAATACGTTATCTCGTTTATTGTTTTAAAGAATTGATTTTAGTGAATTTATAATTTAAAAAAATCATCACACTCCTATGATGTTTATCCTCTTGAATATTTCGCCACGGCGGCCGTTATCAACAGAGACTTGGCATCTGCGCAGAAGATATCATAGTGTTCAAGTGTGTGCGCAAACAAAGTGCATTCTATATTCCCTCACTCTCATAATCCGATGGACCAGCAATCCGACATAACACAAACTAGTTCAAGGTCAGGATCTTTACGTACTCATCGAAGCAGTTTGGTCTACTATTTAGAATTTCTTAACAGCTAAACTTATTAGCTTTTGCATTGGTCCGTCTCAGGGTTTGACTCCGATATAAAGAAAATGAACAAACGAAAGTATAATATTTTGTTCTCTAGACACCGATAGTAGGTTTCGTGCAAGTCTACAAAATTTCAGTACTTTGCATTGCAGCGATTCCGTCGGAAGGATATTTGAATCGGGGTAACTAGTAAGCTATATAATAAAGTAATTAACTGCGTACATTATTATCACAATTCCTGCAGTACTAATTTATTTATTTAAGTTTATTGACCCCAACCAATTATACCAATAAAAGGTAGGCCAAATGCCATACATTGTTTTTTTTATGTATAGGCTAGCGCTTGACTGTTATCACACCTGATGGAAAATGAGATACAGTCTAAGATGGAGCGCGCTTGCCTAGAAAATACCTATTCACTCTAGACTTGAAGGTAATCATATTGTAGGTAACGTAAAGTGTAAAATTTCAGTCAACCATATCATAATTATTGTATCAATA
Organism: Nymphalis urticae; assembly: GCA_905147175.2. NCBI lineage: Eukaryota > Metazoa > Arthropoda > Insecta > Lepidoptera > Nymphalidae > Nymphalis > Nymphalis urticae. Next base: position 3,162,727 of record LR989995.1, on the reverse strand, counting down.
TATATGGGCAGAAGTGATTATTTATATACAGTGGCCCATTGGCCAATAAATAAATTAATCACATGAAAATTCAGAGGTGGTTCCCCGGGGTTGGAGCAAGAATCTTCGATTAGGATTCATGTGTTCACCACTGGAATATATCGGATTTTATACTTAAATAAAAATATATTTTGTTATTGAACGTTAGGTAATCGCAGACACTTATCATATAAATGATGTGATGTTGAGAGATATATACAAATGTATTATGTATATTTCTCAAAACATATTCAAATGTTATCGTGTTTTAGTATCATCCTATAAAGAACCTTTTTTGAATTTATATCTTTTGTTTCAGAGTTTGATGGCGATAATCAAGTTTGGATATACCCTAATTGTGGTCACATTTATTTTAATGATATGGGCGTCCTTAGCGAGGGCCTTAGAAGTAAGTAACTTCTGAAATTAGTACCCTTATATTACCATATTATTTGTAATGTTATTAACAAATTCATAGACTTATATTTTTATTAAAATCTTGGTAATATACCGGGCAAAACTATTGTATTTCAATTTTAGTTATTTTTAGATCAAACCTATTTCTTAGAATTATCCTGAACACAAGATTAAAAAAGTTGTTTTTTTTTTCAATTTTTCTCAGAACTATTTTTTTTTAAATTAATAGAAGTATAGATTGCTTATAAATGAAAACCATGTGCAAAGGATTGTCGTATGAAATTGTTTCATATAATATAATATACCACAAAATGAGATCGACCTTTTCCCGATATATTCAGAGCCATTGGTTCGTTAAATCTATTTAATATAAATACCTACTTAATTTTACGGGGTATTAACGTTCAAAGTGCGCAACATTAAATGTAAAAAAGTACAGTTTTTGCTCTCCGTCTACCAAAATTAAACACATATAATTGTCAATAATACACCATGAGACCATAAGTAAACGATACGACAATAAGAAAGTATGTTTATTTTAAAAGTGATGAAAAAGTTTAAAGTAACTAATAAAATTAGATCTCAAAGCATATATTCATTATTATTCTAAATGACTGGTAGGCTAGCCAAAAACATTATTAACAGAAACCTGTGTACTGACAAGTCAAGGGTCAACATAAAAATGTTTTGTAGGTTTTTGTAATTCGAATTTAATTTTAGGGATTGAATTTTATGCAACTTTGAATTGAAAAAAAACCAGATTGTCTCTTTCAGATTCGTAAAACTTAATACCACTACCAAAATAATCTTGGTTTTCTGTTTCAGTTACACGTAGACACTGGCCATCCACCGTGTCTGTTTCAATCTCTCTGCACATGTTCAAAGCCGGCTGGTGATCTTGGAATAGTGACCTGCAAACATGTTCCTATCCTCAGGGTACCAGCTGCAGTCAACAGCTCGAAAGTATTCACTCTGCAGCTCACTGGGAACAAGATTAGAGATCTTGAACCGCATTTCTTTCAAGCAACTGGTGAGAAGATTGTCAATTTTATATATCAAACAATAATATAAAATAAATCAGTAAATTGATAAAATATTTACTGCTATTAAATGTCAACGAATATATTGTTTCATCCCAAATATTAAGATGAAATTAAAAAATAAAAAGAGTTTATAAGAGCAAAATTAAATAAAAGTGTTGTGGCTACAGATATTAAGATTGAATTTACAAAATCAACTAGTAAGTAGGAGCTAACTCTTCTCGAAAGAGAAAATCTCTTGGGCATCAGGTGTTTTATGTAGAAAATAGCTAAATGAGAACAACTAGTGGACTGCGGTGGATGTTCTAAATAATAAAAGAGGGGACTCCGTGACCCATTACGAAGATTGTCCAGCTTCAACTTTAAAAAAGAACCGACTATTGTACTATATGTAAATAAAATACTTCTACAATGTTGTGATAATACTTTCATAGTTAACGCTTTGATCATAATAATTTTGCAAATTATCTTGCATTTTTTTTCAATTAACTAAGAGAATTGCCTTGATTTGACTCTTATAGTGCCAGCAACTGTTATAATAATTATTATTTAACCTAATCTAAAAATAGTATATATCTTAAGTAATTATTAACATAAAAACAACCTAAATTAAATTTACACAATTACGTCACGCAATATTGCACCATAAAATGCGAATGCGGAAATGCAAACTTTATTGAACTATTTCATTTAAAATTGTATTTAAAATATACTGTAATATCCTACAAAATAGTTCACTCTCAAAGTTAGGGTACTGAGATTGCCATTCGCCAACGAGTTCACCTGAACTTGTTTACACAGTTAATTAAGAGATCGGGTCGACAAATTTATACACGTATACGCTCAGATGTATATCGGTTTATATAAATAACGTTTAAATATTTACATACTAAATAAACTTCAATCGGTAAACCTACATTCATAAAGCTATGTTTCATCCCATTGACAAATATCTTAGATGATTATATTTCTATCTCATTTTGGAAATAGTAAAAGGTTGAACCTTATTGCAAATTGGGTAACAGAATTACGAAAAATATGATACAAAATATAGGATAGATATTTCTTGGTGAACTACATTTCACTAGGAATAATGTATGACAGATTTGTATAACCTTATAAATTTCAGGTATGTACAGGCTCGCTATAAACCAGAACCCACTAGAGAGCATCCAAGATGAGGCATTTTATGGACTAGACAATACTCTCTGGGAATTGGAGCTGAAACAGGACAGGTTAACCTCAGTTCCGAGCCGAGCGTTAAGGTACCTACAGAAGTTGCGCCTACTGGATCTAACAGGTGAGATTATTGTTTTTAAATTTCTCTTTTTCAATCTTTATTAAAAAACCAATTTTAGATTGGAATTTATTAAAATTAATGCCGTTTTGTTTATAAGAACATCTGTGTAATATTTAATTAAATCCATTGCAAAAATCAATTCTAGAAATGTATAAGTATCTAGATCGGCAACTAAGAGTTAATCTAAGCTAGTTAACTCACAAAGGCTGGAAGGAATTTAATAAGGAAATATTAAATCATGCGACGATAGCCTCTCCAATAGATCTAAATTAACAAGAAACTTGCTAGAACAAGGCCTATATAATATATATGCACATACATACATATGTATGTGTGTGAAATGTTAAAACTTCTTAATTTTTTTTTATTCTTTAATGTAAATAAAATGACGAGTATGTTTTATTGTTATTATTATTTTATTATATCCTTAAAAATTGTAATAAAAAAATCAAAACGTTTAGCGTTTTCTTCGTTTGCTTCGTAGCTTGTACCAAAAAAATTGTCAATTTGTTTATTTTAACTTGTGACAATGTCAATAATTCAGTCAGACAATTGACGTTCGAGCCTTTTTCATTAGAGATAAGCTTTTCCGTTGATGTTTCTTGAGTTGTGTTAATTTTCTCTAAAGATGTTTGCATCCATTAATTGCTTGTCTGCTTGCGTTGTAAATTGCTCTTGTTTAACTTGTCCCTACATTATGATGCTCATTTCAAAGTGCCATTCAACTTGTGAAGTAATTCAACAATGTACAATTTGGCAAATTCTCTTGTCGTGGCAATTATAGTATGTTGTAAAATTACCAATTTATTAAATACTTTTAGAGTTAAACGGTATTAGAAAAAAAGTATTTATCTTTTAGAACATCAAAAATCGAGAAAATGTTCTTTAAAAATAATAAATAAACATATATTTAATCTAAAGGCATAATTTGCTTCGTGTAGTATTCTCGGCAGTAATACTACATCAGGCTATAGCGTTCTCAACGCCTCATTACTGTTTTTTCCTCGAGGAAAGAGCTTTTATTATTCAAGCTACATTATTAACTAAGCCAACAACCTAATAAATATAATATTTTCATCATTCATTTTCCCTCAAGAGCTGTGTGTGCTATATTTTTCATAGTTAATTACTTAGGGTCTTTTTTTAACAAATGCAGCTGACGCTAATTTGACATATTATGTATTTATAACGTAAAGCATTGTATTTTGTATCAAATGAATCGTCGTTCTTATATTTTTTTAAGCGTTTTAATTTTATTGGAAAGTAATTTCGAACGCACAAACTAATATCATTCACCGTACAAATAATGATAGTCGTTTTTTTCAGGCAATGAAATCACAGAAATAACGGGTGATAATTGGCTAGGCTTAGAGAACTCATTACAAACGTTAATATTATCTGATAATTCGATCGCCACTCTCCCTCTCGATGCGTTCTCTGGACTGTTGATTCTCGAAACACTAGATTTACATGGAAACCATTTATCTGTAATCGACAGTGGAGTCTTCAGAGATGGTATGAGCAGACTAAGCAAGGTAAGTTATATTAATTGCAGATAGAAATGTACATAAAAAAACGTTAATAAGAATATAACTAATAGAAATAAGATATAAAACAGTAATACATAGTATTATATTAAGTTAAATTATATACCTAAACTTGAAATATTGACGTGTTTTACTTAGACTTGTAACATACGATGACTAAATATTTAGTGGTTTTTGTAAAAATTTCTTCCATATTAATATTTTCACTTATTGTTACAGCTTCTCCTTGGTGACAACCAGCTCACGTTGATTCCTTACGAAGAGCTGTCCCCATTGCGCCAGCTCCGTCACTTAGATCTTTCTAACAATCTTATAAAGCAGGTTCCACCAGCTCATGATCTTAATGGTGTGAAGCTATCTCTGGATTATCTGAAGTAAGTTCTACGATGTTACTTAAAATCGCCTCTCGTGCATTCTGTTATAAAAAGACTTTTCTGTTCATAAAATCTCAAAACCTCTAATCGTAAGCTAAGAATTAAGCTGCACCGTTACACCGCAACTACAAACACACTTACATTTTTGATAGTATCTTTAAATATTTATTTTTTCAGATTGGACCAAAACGACATTAAAATCCTTTTACCGGGTTCTTTTAAATACTTTAACATTTTAAACACAACAAGTCTCAATGGAAATCCTATTTTTACAATAAGAGTAAGTAATTTATAATTTATGTTCTGACTGAAAACTAACTTCTTATTGGACTTTGTACAAATCCGATTTTCCGATGAATACTTTGTATTGCTGTGTTCCGGTTAGAAGGGCCAGCCAATAAGCCAGTGAAATTACAGGCAAAAGGACATACAATTTTAGAAGACATTTAAAGGAGGCCACAAATTTTCATATCTCCCAACGAAATAATATATTTATGTTAATAGTTCTTCCTAGAATATTATCTTAGTTGTATATTAAGATACTTCGATCCGTGCAAGAATATTTTATTATTTAATTACTTACTTGGGTAACCTGAATTACCTAACTAACAATAAATATCCAGTTATATAGGCATTTAGAGAAAAATGATCGAACAAAGTATTATTCAAAATGGAATTTGACACGATCAAATTAACTATTTATTTATTACTTATGTAAATATGGCTTTCAGGAGGATGCATTCCGTAATGCGAAAATAAAAACATTGTCTCTCCGAGACTGTGGTGTGACTGAACTATCCCCAGCCTCCTTCGCCGGTCTCGAGAACAGCCTTCAGAATCTAGATCTATCTGAGAATAATTTGACGATGATATCAAAATTCATGTTGAACAAATTAGACTCGTTGCGATTCTTGAACCTTAGAGAGAATAAGGTAACGTTAATAAGAAGAAATGTAATTTGGTTATTATGAAAATATTTATTGGATGTGTTATTACCGTAACCGTAACAGCCTAGGAATGTCCCACTGCTGGGCTAAAGGCCTCCTCTCCTCTTTTTGAGGAGAAGGTTTGGAGCTCACCACTGAATTTTCATGTGCTTAATTTGTGATGTGTTATTATTCATTCATTAAAATTATTTAAATTAAAATAGTTGTAATATAAGAACAAAGATAACCTCCAAATATTCCATGCGTCATCTTAAATTTCAAAACTTTTTTCAATAATTTGAATATTTTTATATTGACTAAAAAGATTGATAATACGAAAAATATAGCCTTATTTATTCATTTCAATTTTAGGTTGATACAAATTTACTTGCAACGAATAATCCTTCTGAATACTCGACGCCGTCTGTTAACAATTTCCAATACAAATTGTTCTATTTGGATATCAGTGGTTCATCTTCTCTAGAAATGAGCTTACAAGATGTTAGAAGGTTAGTTTTTCGTCGCTTTTTCTTAAAAAAAAAAACTGATTTTAACTAGCGTTAACTAATAATATATAATAATTTACACAACCTAAAAACTTGTCTTATATAATTTAAAAGAAATATATAACAATAATAATATATTTGTATTTTCTTAACTATTTACAGATTAAACATGGTAATAAACTCCGGTTCTGTTAAATAATTATTATTTAAAATTTGTATATATTTATTAAATACTCTTTTTATTTATTTTTATTGTCCTATTTTGTTTTAATATGTTTATATTTTCTCATTTTCACTTTCTAACTGTAAATATATACACTTCCATTATATTACGTTGAAAAATGTATCGTTATGTATTAGTTTAATGCATGTTTTAAATTCTATAAATATCGGTTAACTTTATAAGTACTGTATTATAATCTTTTTTTCTGATCTTAATAGCTTCTATAGTATAATATTTTAACTTAGTATTTAAAATATATTGTAGTTCTTAAGCACTGAAAAGAACAGAGAAGTATCTAAGAAGTAATGTATGATTGATCATTTTAATAATTTTACTATCTGATACGGTCTTTACTTTATTCTTTTTCTGTTTGCGTAATTTGCGTAGTCTTTGCTATTGAATACAAGTTGAGTACATTACTTCGTATTTTTTAAAATATTACTTATAAGATAGTATTAGCTCGGCTATTCTTTTTATTATTAATCGTAATTTAGAATTTAAAACTAGTGTTACCTATATATTTAGCTTCGTACGAGTCTTTGCTATTAAATTTTGATTACAGAAACGAGTCTGACATACAATTTTGCCGATATCAGAGCAAGTAAGTTGCGGTATGTTTTTGTAACAACCCGAAGCTTTATGTTGTACTACGTTTTTGAAAGGATGTCGGTGTCTTGCTTATATCATCACTTTCAATGCAATTAGTTTAACATTTTAAAGCGTGTTTGTTTTACTTTGTAAAAAAAATATTCAATTATTTCTGTGCATGTGTGCAACTGATGTGGCTACGTAAGTTTTTTTCTGTAAACATTTCTTATTGTATTACGTTCATATATTCTTTGTTATTGAGATATCATTTCATCTTAAGACCGACGACTTTTTTATGGTAAGATATCTCAATCAATGTCTTCGAAATCATTATTATCAGGTAGAATACTAATAGTGTAGTAAAATGTTAGTTGTATGCATCTTTGTAGAATTGTTGTTGAATCTTGAATTTTCTGTGATTACGAAATGCTTGCACTTGTATTATTTGTTTTTCGTGAAACGTGTAATGTGTTTCGTGATATGTTTTCTGTCTTCGATGTGTTCTTAACTATTTTGAGGGTGATGGGTAATTCGGTAACTTTCACATATAAATGATTTAAGCAAAGTTTTAGGTTGTGTAAATGCATAACATAAACAAGATTGAAAAAAAAATATCTGGGATTAGTTGCACAACGCTTTCATTTGGTTAATTAATGTAATGATATTTTCTCAAATCTGATGCATTTTTACGTTTTAGAATGCGATCTCTACGATACTTAGCAGTGAGCAAATTATTAAGACGCAGTATAACTGCAGAAGATTTCCTCGAATTCGGCGTGGAATTAGAAGATTTGAAAATTATAGGGAGTACAATCAATCGAATCGAAGCCAGTGCATTTCAACACGTTCGAACGATAAAAACTTTGGACTTGTCAGAAAACAATATAGATTTTATTGACCCATTTGCTTTTGCTGAGGTGAAATTTTAATTTTAACAAAACGTCTTTATTATTTAACTTAAATTTCATACAAATAATAATATTTTAGATCAAATAAAACCATTAAACACTTCTATAATTTTCAGTTACACAGTCTAACTACACTTAAAATGGCGAACGGGTTGGCAGACTCTGTAAAAATACTGCCTTTTGAACCATTAAAGGCTCTTATTGAATTAGAATATTTGGATTTGAGCAACAACAAATTGAAGAACGTACCCGACACGTCGTTCCACTTTATGTATAAATTGAAAACACTCAATTTACAAGATAATCTGATTGATCAATTCTCTAAGGGAACTTTGCAGGTAGCGTGTTAATAAAATTTAATTGCATTTTGATTATTAAAATCAATTTCTATGCATCTTAAAAATATAAAAAAGAATACCTACCTAATATATTTTGATTATATTTTGTTTTACAAAGTGTTGTTTTTTTTTCTTACAGAGTGACATCCATAGGCAGTTGGAAAGCGTATGCTTGTCATTAAACCAAATGCAAAGAATAGATCAACACACTTTTGTCAATTTAAGAGAATTACAAGAGGTCCTCATAGAAGACAACTTAATTGAAACCGTTTACAGAAGGTCTTTTACCAGCTTGGATAACTTGAAAGTGATCAGATTAAGAGGGAATATTATCACTGAAATAAGTGAAGAAGCATTCCAGAATTTACCAGCGCTCAAAGAGTAAGTGGTCTTAGATTTTGATCATTGAGCCTGAACTAAAGTAGAAAATTGCGGAATATTACGAAATAACAACTTTTTTTTAAATTCTAGGTTAGACATATCGTTCAACCAATTGGAAACGTTTAAGTTTTCAATTTTCGACCAAGTAGGTTCAGCAACGGCTCTAAAAGTAAATGTTTCATACAACCGAATAATTTCGTTAACCGACTCGAATGCTCCAAGTTTTTTTACGTCAAACTTCTATCCCCCACCTAAAGCACAGAGTAAGTTTTTAACTAGACTTTTTTATTTTTGGTATTTATTTTTTTATTAGTTTGATTATAACTAAAATTGCTTTATTTCTTTTGCCTCATTAATATTATTTACTTATATATTTTTTTATTTTTTTGAGTTGTCACTAAACATAATTTTTCTTTTTTCGTTATTAACATTTTTCTTCTTTGCATGCCTTTTTAACTTCACTTGCTTTTATCTCAGGATTAGTTTCAGAGGATCCCAGTCCTCTGCGTATTGAACGAGGTGATTTTAGTTTTTAGTTCTAATTTAAATACATTCTATGTTTTATTATATATTTGTTTTCTGTATATTTTTATTTTATGATTGTGTTATGATTTTTAATTTTGTTTATCAGGCAATCACAAATAATACTTTTTTATTTTTAGGTCTTGGAACTGTTTCAGTAAATATACGTGCTTTGGATTTCTCTCACAACAATATTTCTTACATTGCGCCTTATTATTTTAGGTAAATACAACAAAAAATATACTTTAGATTATAAATCATGTAAATATTAAGAAAAAATACTTTGATTTTAACCATTTATATCAATAAAAGTTGACTGCAGAGAATAAACCTTAATTTAAAAACAAAATTTATCCAACTTTTAGACATGCCGACTTAACTCTATCGGAATTATATCTTTCATACAACTTAATAAGAAACGTAACCAGGGAAGTTTTCGGGTCAATGCTCATGTTGCAATACTTGGACTTGTCACATAATCAAATATTCCATATGGAATATGATTGCTTCAAGAAAGTTAAGAACTTGCAAGTAAGTTAACAAATACCATTAACTTCTAAAAGATTAGTAAGTTTCGAAACCAATGAAAATAATATAACAGTTAATAATACCTTAGAAAATATACATTTATAAAACCTACTATTGAAACTTCCAACTTCATTAATATAATTTAATTAGTTTTAAGCAGACAGACAAAATCAAAAGTTTAAGGTATTTGTATCATAAAATAAAACAATATGGTGCTTTTCCAGATAATAGACTTATCTCACAATCATCTGATTGAACTGCCCGTTGAAGTGTTCCACGACATGCAGGCGCTCACTTCAGTCGATCTTTCTGATAACAACATTAAAAACTTGGCAGACAACCTCATTATATCACCGTCTCTAGAAAGGTAAAATTTTAGTCGATACAAATTTCATAATTTACATGATGAAATTAAATCTTCCAGGAACTTTGTGAATTTATTGGATATTTTGGAAATTAGGCAATAATATTCGAAGCTAAAAAATCTTTTTTTGTTTTTACAGGTTAGACCTATCCGATAATGATCTATCAAGAATACCAACAAACAGCCTATCACCTGCTGCAGCTATTAATTTAGTTGAACTCGACTTAAGTGGAAATACAATACCAGCTGTAGCCATCACGGATTTAGTTCAAAGGTTCAGAGTAAGTGAATCAATATTTATCTTAGATTCAAGTAATTTTGATAGTTGTTTAGTTCGATACTAACTGCTTGATTAATGGTATAGCAGAATACAAAACAATATGAGGTAATGTATATACATTAAATTGTAATTTGTCATGTTTGTTGATGGCACGGTTCAAATCCGTGTTTAATAATAACCAACGCGCCGTTTAGTTCCATATCTCTTTTTTCTCAGTTTATCCCTCTAAAAGATTTAAATTGCCATCCTTGCAACTTCCCGTAGTATAAATTCGAAGCCCCGTACCATTAATCTGATTTACTATCAGATAAATGATTTTAGTAAAGTGTGTTCGTAATCTTATGCAATTTGAAATGCTTATGATTTCATATTTTAATTATTTAATAATCCGTGGAGGTTATGGAACAAAATTAATTCTTTGTGAATGATACTAACCAATAGATAGTTACGTTTTGCCAGTCAGTGGCGTAGCTAGGTAAGTAAAGGGCTTTGGGTTAAGACAGGTTCTTAATTTAGTAGCAAAATGCAAATCAACAATTAAGAATATTTTTCTTATCTCTTAGTAAGTTAATTTGTCTACTCAATCACAAACTAAAAAAACCTGAATATAATTTTGCATTTCAAAAACTGATCATGGCAATGGTGATTTTACTTTTACCAAAATTCTTTGTAAAGTTATTTTTAACGAATTTTGTAATATTCTAATACTTATGAATATTTAGTGAGTTAAACTCACACGAATCCATTTTATTTAGTTTAGTTTAGAAAGTGGTCAGACAGAATAGCTACTAATGTATGCTCAGGGCTAATAATGTTAGGGCCCTTTGCCTAAAGCTACGCTACTGTTGCCAGTGTGTGGTAGATGCTAATATGTCATGTCCAGCACGAACCGAGCGAGTACTGGCTGGAGGAGCCGGACTACAGTGACGAATACATGTACCACACCGCTAGACGAGACCATCCCAGAGTGTTGCACCGAAAGATACAGTACCCGCAGAATGTTTTGTATAAGGTAGATCTTCTGTACATAACGCATTGGTGTTTTCATACCGTGATACTTTGGGTTACCCTATGAGAATAATTGACAAATACATTCATAGTCACGATTTTTTTTTCGACTTTAAAGTTATCCTATTTTCAGGAGCAAAGACACAATGAAATTTTGTATGATATTGTTTAATTTACAGCTCTTATTGGCTTCAACAGTCAGATACTTCGTGTTCTGAAATACTTATTATTGTAAAACACGGAAGATAATATATCTTTTTTAAACAATATTATTAACAATTCAAGGTTTAAAAAAAATTATTTTGCGCCTTATTTGTCAAATATTCATTTTAAGAAATATACAAATAACTATAAACAATTGTACTTCAAGCTATCCTAAAGTATGCTTCTACTTTTAAAGCTAGTCACGTAACTCAAGGTATAGCCATAACGTTATAAATACTTATTGAATGTCCAACGCCTTAATTTTAATCCTATGAAAACATCCATTTCTTTTAGTTCGGCTTTTGCATGAATCGCGTTTTGAATTGTAGATTTAATTATTGCTTGTTTGCATGAAACATTTATTTACATTCTGAGAAACCTTTCTTTGTACAATTTATATATAGAGGATGTAATTTATCATGTATTATTTGCATGATTTCGTATTAAAAATTATTGTATTTTCAGTCGCTTGCCTGGTTGGACCTCTCTGACAACCATTTGGTTAGAGTTGAAAGCGGTTCTTTCACGGCCTTACCAAAGTTGCTTTGGTTGGATTTGAGTATGAACACACCGTTCAACAACGGTGAACGTGGTAGTAGTATCTTTAAGGGCTTGGAAAGAAGATTATCACATTTAGGATTAAAGAATGTTAGCCTAACTTCTGTAAGTATAAAACTCGTAAGATTTTTTATTAAAGGTCATCTCTATATCAAAAAATAAAGTCGTATTTTATACATTGTTTATATGACGAACTGATATATTTAGAATGCAAATTTTATTTCAGGTACCATCAATGCCATTGCCGAAGTTGAAAAGTCTGGATTTGTCTTACAACAACCTTCCATCTGTACCGACGGATATTACAGCAAATCTGACCCGTCTTCGATCCTTAGATCTTTCGTACAATGACCTGACGAATGTCCCTGTAGTAAGTATTTGCTAATAAATATATAAATTAATACTGCACATACATAAACTCCATATATACACACCCTCCTCACTGTAGAGGTCGTAACTAAAGGTTTAAGATTACAAACACTATTGTTTCGAATAAATTACCGTTTAACTATTAATTTACATACTTTAATATGATTATCGTTGGAAAATAGTTTTTAATGAATTTCTTACCGATTCTTCTCGGTAGAATCTGCATTGCGAATCGGTGGATACTATAAATTTTATTTGATCTTCAATTTGATTCAAAAATTTTTGTAAGAGCCAACTGGAATACAGTATATTTTAATATATCAAGCTGCTCCCTGTGAGTCAACTAATAGATAGTAATCTTTATGCTACATAACTGAGACAGCAGATGTTTTATTTCCTAATTGAGCATTAAAATAATTGTAAACTTAGCATATCACTTATAACATAAACTTTCCTTGTGATTCAGTTTTAGCCGCTGGACTATCTCAGTTTGTCTGATAGCTATTTGTAATTATTTTTATTGTCTATAATTTTCCAGGCAACACACTCATTGAGCGATCTCCGATGGCTATCTTTATCTGGTAATCCCATATCAGCTCTCATGAATACCAGTATGTATGGAGTTTCACCACGCCTTGAATATCTTGACGTTACTCATCTAAAATTAAGTATATTAGAGGTAAAGTATTTTATTAATAATTATATAAAGATATATGTAATATTCCAAAGAAAAAATATTTAATACACTGTTTTTTTTTTCAGCATGGGGCTTTTAGCAAGATGTATGGTTTGAGAACTTTAAAGATATCGGTGAATGGCAATATCAGAGATTTTAATTTGCCTAAAATTCTTACACACAATGATGCTCTGAAAAATCTATATCTACAAATTGACAACACGCAGGTCGATCTGAGCAAGGAAATGCTTGGTTTTCTACCGTCCAAGTTAAATAATATCACTATAACTGGAAGGGCATTGAAATTTCTTTCCCAGAATGTTTTAAAAGTAAGTATATTTTGTAATATACTTCGTAATACAACAATTCGTATCAATTTTCGCATAAATTGTTGTATGTAAAATGCGAAATTCTTATTAAATTTACCAAGCAATACTATAAGTGCAATTTATATTTACATACTTTATATGATACACAATTATTCTTATTTGAATAAAAATATTTTTTACAGGGTGTTACATCGCAAACACTAACATTAACGGTTTACAACACTAGCATCGAAGAAATAGAAAATGAAGTTTTTTGGAGACCTGGTCGTATCAAGAACTTGACCTTAGACTTGAGGGACAATATGATCGCTAGAGTTCCGAACCCAGCTAGGCACGAATGGCCTGGTGTACCAAACTCTTTATTCCTTCATGATATTTACGTAGCTGGAAATCCTCTTCAGTGTGATTGTCGCATCGGGTAAGAAACAAATTGAAAAAAATCCGTTATTTTGAATAAAAAAATAAAGTCGTTTATTTATTGATATCCTTTTATTAAAATTACAGTTTTAAAGTAGGGACAGAATACGAGTATAACTACAAAACTATATATATGACAGCTTAAAGTTGCAAGTGCGTTAAATATTTTTGGATTACTCCTTGTTTGTTTCCAGATGGGTGCAAGCATGGGATAGGAAACGAAGACAGTACCTTTGCGATGGCCCATCTGACTGTATATCAACAAGAGATGATGTCCGATTTGCAAAATGTCCTTCTCATTATAACCGAACTTTTAGTGATGTATGTATAGTAAATATTATTTGACGAATAGCTTACAATACAATTATTTGAATTTTATTATTTTTTGCTAAAATACTTAATCAGTAGTTAATTATTATTTTATAGGTTATAGCAAAGGACCTAGATTGCAGCTGGAGTAAGGGATTTTTGAGATCACCAAATATTTTCATTATTGTAACAATGTCCATTTTGACATATCTTTATATTTGAGGTTTGTTTTGGCTCCTTGATATCTCCGAAGAATTCTACAAAGCTATGGGAATGGTTAACAATAGAACTTAATCTCTGAAGAGAAGTCAACCTAGTCAAACTATTTTGAATATTCCTAACGAGTTCATTATAATTGATCGATGAAATGAAGAAACAGAAGTGAAACGAAGTAGTGATATCATCAACTCACTCACAGTACCTTAAAGTGGCCTATTTGAATTATTCCGATCTAAGAAACCAAATCATAGTTCGTGTAGTGATTCGGAATTTCTCTAAGACATAGTGGAATGAGAAGATGCTGACAAAAGACGTATTATGATTGCTATTCATAGGAAACAAGTGAAGCCTACAAAATTGTGATTTAAAGATAATCTGAAGCGATGTGTGATCTCAATGGATTATTTCAACAAAGTTACCATTCAAAGATGTTATGATTAGTTTTTTTCTTATACCACATAGAGTATTCTCCGGATTGTGTTTTATTATTAAGTATACATTAAGTAATTATTTCGGATATATTTTGCATTATTTAACAGTGAAATATGTGATATTGATGTATATGTTGTTTTGAAATCGATTGGCACATCGGAACTGAAATTACGTGAGTGAAGTGCACTTAATGTGATCATAGAGTCGCATTTGGAACTTTAAATAAGTTCATTCGAAAGCAATGACTTTAATGGTAGCGTCTGAGTAGACTGCATTCACTCGAATGATATGTGTTCGTCCATTGATAAGATAAATATAATTTATATGTGTTTGTGTATTAGGATAATAATTATTGTCAACAATTTCATCATTTGCGACTCATCGTTTTATTTATCTTAAGAAACTTTTCAAGTTACATTCGAATCTGTAATTTAGAACGTTCTTTGTCTCTTTGACCATTATTATTAGTGATATCTTTATATAAAAAGCTTTACTTATACAATTTATTATCTTAAAGTAATTTTTACTCAGAGTATCTTCGATTAAATCGCTTTCTTATATACCCTCTAAATTTCATTGTTTCAATTTCAAAGTCTATCAAGTTATCTAGTTCAAATTCGAAAAATATTTTATTACATAACGACATATTACTATTATATCGATTAAATACATACCCCCTGATGTACGTAAGTACGCTATGGGTCATTATTTAGATTTATATTGACTGAATTCGATTACTCCAGTATGAAATACTATATAGTGCTTAGTTTTATGGTGTTCGATCTTCGTAACCGTAACTAAAAAATTATTAACAAAAAACTAAAATTTACTTTCAGCTTCAGTTAGTTTGTTAATTAAAATTTCCAATTAAATTTTAAAATATTTTAGTGCACTTATTAGGCAGTCGCGTTTTATTGCATTTACATCTATAGAAAAATGCATGTTAGTCGTAGCTTGATTAAAATTTAAATATAATGAGTGAATAAATGGTATACCTCTTTTTCAGTGGTCCATAATGAATGGTGTCAGGCCTACATGTTAAATTTTGTTTTCAATACCGCAACATATTTTTGTTAATCATTCTCTATTTCTTTTTCAATTAATATTGTGATAAAAAAGTAACTAATTCATCTCGCCAACAATTTGTAGATTAAAAATGTTAATATCTTTAAGTTTAATAATTATGAAAATCAACTGTCTAGGAGAAGCTTATTATATGTTTCTATTAAATACGTGGATTAGTGTGATGTTTATTTTGCTGTTATTGTGGTATTGAAAAGGAAATATTACGTTTGTTGTGACAATGAATATATTTTGTGATATATATTAATCTCTAATCCTTCTATTTTTGATAAGCCTACGATGATTATTGCCAAACTTTATGGGAATTGTATAGCTGAATATAAAATGGTTACTAAAGTATAGAAGATGAAGCTTGTGTATGATTCTGATAGAATGTCAATTTTAATTGAAATTGCTTATATGCCAAATTCTGTACCTGATCTTTTAAAAGATTTTGTTCAAACCTCTCTTCCAAAAACTAAATGTTTCAACTTCTAGTAACAGCTTTATTATAATCGATAGTTATATTTTTGCTATTGCGTTCATTTGTTTTTTCTTTGGCATAATCTGCAATTTCATAAATTATAACTATAATTAACTTTTAAAATAGAAACGATTATAATTAGATTCTTTAATAAATAATAATCAATGTTTTCAATTATAAATATCTTGAAAATTATTCAATATGTCGAGGTCATTATCATTAGTAATGATTTCAAAGCGCATTTAGTAATCCTTTTATGGCTTATTCAATATCAACTGTCAGAATATCATCTGCGCTTAATTTTTTTTTTAACATCATCGCTGCATCCAAATGTGATAGTAATTAGTTAGTGCCAATAAATAGATTAAGTTTAATAAAGATCCTGTAATTATAATTCTTAAATTTTATTCGTAATATTTCAGAAATATTTTGACTATTTTCGATCGGTATTTTATTATGCCCACTCCCTTAGTACCGTTAAGTGGCTTCGCTTAGTTTTGACAATAAAAAATGTTATATTTTACGAATAAAATTGCATTACGAAATCATTCAATTGTTATTTTAAGTCTGAAATCGTAAAGGTCAATTTACCGAGAAATGTTTTGAAATACTAACGACGTTGGTTTATTTTGTTCACGAGAAAGTAAAAGGCCATTAAATTTGTGCCTCTGAGCGTGAACGTTCGGGCTATTACTGCCGCTCAATGTCGTTGAAAAACGATATTTTATTTCCAAAAGAGAAATGAAATTTTCATGGAAATTCGTTAAATTGATTCTTATTTATTATCAATAAAATTATTTTTTTCAATATATAATAAAAGGTGTTATCTTTTGTTATTATTTTAAATAAATATCATTATTTGAAATATAATTAATATTGACATTTTTTATTTTTTTAAGATATGTACCTACAGATAAACATTTTTTTTTATAGAAAGGATAGTTTGCAATACAATAAAAGTGTTTTAGAAATTATTTAATAAAATTCCGATCGAAAGAAGTGATAATTTAATATATGTAATTGTTTATTGCCTATGAATGTTGTATATAAAGAAGTTAAGGAATGAGGGGCGAGGGAGGGGATTGCTGGTGTATGACGGTTTTGTGAAGTTAATTGAAAATGCTAAGAACAAGGATTGTACTGTCTTCACTACTTAAAATGACTCTATAAAAATAGTGTGAAATAAAATAATTATTGAATTATTAGCGTATGAATAAATTAATGCGTTAATATTAATCTTTGTTTCATTACTAACTATGTGATTGATAATGTTAGATTATTCACAAAATGAAAACAAATGAAAATTCCAACAACAACCAATAATTGCGGAATTAATTCCACATTTAAAAATTTAAAAGAGACGAAGTAATTTTTTTATAGAAATATTTGTCTGTTCCTCTCATATATACTATTTGCGTTTTTATACATATATAAAATATTTGATTCAGTAAAAACTATTTACAGTTATTTTTGACGTAAATATTTTTGGCATAGAACCATCATCGTCATCGTAAGTCCAATAAATTGAAAAAATAAATGAATAATCAAACAATACTACATAATTTCTTGACAGTTCTTCTAGTTAGATTCTACTTTCCGAACCGGTAGTAGCTTTTTATTCAATCCTGTAAAATAGCAATTTACAAACATTTATAAATGCATGTTAACAAATAAATGTAATGTAAATTATAATATATACTTATTATATATATAAAAAAAAAACAAATAAATACTTGCTCGAATGAATGATCCCAAGACATGAAAATATTATTGGTTTAAATTTCGTCTCCTGAACTTTCCGATTTGGCACACAGACGACATTCACATAAATATTTATCTCCGTCCTGGTAACTTGACAAATAAGAGCAACTGCAAAATTAGATTTGGCACCGTGAAACGTAAAGCCTGCGTAACGAGTAATAACAAACCGTAATGAGTTCTAAAAACTGTAACAATCTTTATTTAGCATGGTTTTTAGGGTCGCGAGTTCTCTTTCCCCTAAAAAGCCGAGATGGCCCAGTGGTAAGAACGCGTGAATCATAACCGATGATCGTGGGTTCAAACCTGGGCAAGCACCACTGAATTTTCATGTGCTTAATTTGTGATTATAATTCATCTCGTGCTTTACGGTGAAGGAAAACATCGTGTGTCTAATTTCACTGAAATTCTGTCACATGTGTATTCCACCAACCCGCTTTGGAGAAGCGTGGTGGAATAAGCTCCAAACCTTCTCCTCAAATGGGAGAAGAGGCCTTTAGCCCAGCAGTGGGACATTCACAGGCTGTTACGGTTACGGAGTTCTACTTTCAATATTTGAATTTAGCACTCTGCGATGAAATGATGAAAGTATTATTAATTTAAATATTAAAATAGTTCTTAATATCATATAGAAAATAGTATAATACGAGTTCAAGTTATAATTATGTGGCGCAGAGATCTGCTAGGATTTTGTAGGTCTGCAAAGTACAAGACCCTGATACCGCCCGCCTGGGTAGCATCTAGCTATGACGTTGCCTCTCTGCATTGCTGGTGAACACCGTGCGTCTCTGACCTGCGTTCGCTGCATATAACTCAATGCATATAACAGCGCGGCAATTGAAGTGATATAACTTTTTTATTTATAAACCGATTGAAATAAAAATACAAATACTTAAATTTATGTGAAGTTTGCCACAATATATAAATGCAAAATTAAAAAAACATTTAACACAACAACAACACAACAGACATTGAATATATTTATAAAAAAATGAGAGCTGGCGCAAAAAAAAACATGGCATTTTTTTCTCCGAATCTCCGAAACTATGGAACAGCTCTTCTGGCATACTTCAGACGTAGATTAAGCTAAGCTAGGAGCAATAACTAGGCTTTTTATTAAAATCGGATGACAATAAAAAAGTTATAGTCACTTAAAGATAATTTTAAATTCGTTTTCTATACATATGTATATAATAGAGCAGGTGAAATCAACGAATCAAAAAACGAGGGTGGAGGATAAAAGAGAGTTTCGACATTCACGCGGACGAAGTCGCGGGCACCAGCTAGTTATGATGTTAGAGTATCTTGTATCACATTTCGTTTCTTTAATAGAATACGCTGTGTGCTATAATTGAATGAGGTTTCCCGCTGACAGCGAATTGGATTAAAACCATCACATACTAAATGATAGCTGCAATATACGATATTACTTTTGTTTATTTATACCTAACTGTCCGAACTGGGAAAATCCGGATTAAGAATGTTTTGTATTACGAGTAATTGATCTTTATATTAGGGCAAGATAAATAAAAAACTGTAGTCTTTTATAATAAAATATAACTAAGACAAATATTTTTTTTACTCTACTCCTCCTCACATAACTACTACTGTACATCACAAGGTAGAGTAGCCAATTACGCATGAGATTTTACAGTACAAGCATGTGTGTGTAAGCACAAATGCAATGAGATTAGCCACATGAAAATAACTTTACGTGCTTTCATTAGGGGGGGGGGGAGGAGCTTCCTTCCTTTCTTATTATACACTTTATAAATTATATTTAGGTATATATATTTTATTTAGTTAAAATAAATTATATTCTATTCTATGTTTGCATTGAACAAACAATAAATAAATGTGCTATCGAATTGGAGAGCGTTAGTAGCTACGACACAGTATAATACCAGTGTGGTTACTATCGTATATATTGATTATGATTTGTATAAATTGTTCAAAATAAATAAATTAAAATAAAATAAATATCTTAGTATGAAAACAAATGAAGCTGATGAAAAGTTATAGATAAATAGTCTTACAGTTCGCTATCGTTCCTTAAAATTTTCATATATTCTCCGATCCATCTTGATTCTCAAGGAAATGCATTGAGTTAATGACCTATTATAATTTCGTAGGTTCCAGTATTCCGATAAGACTATATTATCCCCTACTGGTTTAAGTTTGTGGTTCAAGTAATTAATATGGATCTTTAATGCTACACAAACTATTCCGAGCAAAGCTTAAGCTAAAGACATTCAAGTTTAAAAGATAAATCAGGCTATAAATTATAACATAACTTAACATCTGAGCCAAAGCTACATTGTAATGATTGCTAATTATAACTTTTATTATGCCTTATTTTATGTATACTTATTTTTATTTAAAAGACAGTTTTAATCTTCAGCAAAAGAATAATAAATTAATTTATTACAAAATATATTTACCCATACTTACACAAACAGAATACATACTATATGTACATATGAAAAAATATATCTGATAAACTAAAAATGTTTTTCGCGCAAGCCGGTCAGGATAGGTACCACCCAATCATTACATATTCCACCGCCTAACAGCAACATGTAGCATGGTGTATTCCTATTTAAAGATTGGGTTAGTCAGTGTAATTACAGGCACAAGGAACATAACTTCTTAGTTCCCAAGGTTGATGGTGCTTTAGTGATGTCAGGAATGGTTAATATTTCTTACGCCGCCAATGTATAGAATTGACGATTTAACATTTAAATGACAAAAAAGATGTGGAGAATATTTATATACTGATTAAATATGTACTTGATGAAAATAATAGTTTAACTCGTCTCATATAAAATATTTATTACAATGTATAGGATAAGAAGTTATACTTTATATTTGGGAAGTAATGCTAAGTGAAGTACATAACGCTTATAGCACCATCTAAAATGGTTTTATGTTTCACCATAAATTACATATTCAGGCTAATGGTAAAAACGTGTAACTTGAGGAGCTACAACAAAACCGACTCAGAACAGGATTACTTAAATGCGTTATCAAGCATTTGTTTTGTATATAAATATGTATGCAGCATTCGATATGTATAAATCAACAACATTCAAATAGGATCTGCTAAGGCGTCAATCATTATTTTTATTATACATATGTACATACTAAGCTTTTTCTTTTTATGCATATAGAACTTACTTTTTTTTATAGAACAGGAAGGCGGACGAGCATATTGCCCACCTGATGGTAAGTAGCCACCAAACGCCCTTAGACATTGGCACTGTAAGAAATGTTAACCATTGCTTACGTCGCCAATGCGCCACCAACATTAGGACCTAAGATTTTATGTCCCTTGTACCTGTAATTACACTGGCTCACTCATCCTTCAAACCGGAACACAACAATACCAAGTACTGCTGTTTTTCGGTAGAATATCTGATGAGTGGGTGGTACTTACCCAGACGAGCTTGCACAGAACCCTACCACGAGTAACTTGCAAAAAGCTCTACCACCAGTAAATATATAATTGCTAGCATGCAAATGTATCTTCAAATATTTTTATCGTCCTAATAATATATAACTGACATTTATGACCGCTTCAGACCGCTTAAAGCGTGAAAATCTATATGTATTCATATGGACACGTGTAGAACATCCTAGTCTTAAATACAGGTCATGAAGTGATCCAAGTAAGCAAAATTAACCACGTCAAAACAATTTGAAACAAAATAAAAAGAAATTTATTTCCGTTCAAGTTTTACTTTCATTGAAATTCCTCTATTACTAAATAGATAATTAATTATAACTTCTCAATTACAAATTCGGTTCCACAAATCTAGTTTAGTTCATTTTAATTCTCATAAATGTTCGATCTTCTTAGGTGTGACGTATAACATGAATTCAATAGTTGATACTCCTTCACTATGCCATAGCTTGCATTCTAAAGCCAGCGATATCCCGAAAGTAAAGTCAGAAATCTGAACTGCTATTAATGGAGAATCTGCATTTTTGGTCAATGGAAATAAATTTGGATCAAAACCAGGTGGATCTGGATAGTACATTATTTTACCCAGATGTTCCTTATCATATGGGTGTATGCCATCGCAATGTAACCATAATTTTTGTTCCAGTTTCATCCATTCCTGCACCTTTTTTGGAGCTTTAAGCTTTTTCGCTATATCTGCATTCATTGGTTTTGCTGACCATTTGAGTAGTTTATTTATTCTTAATATGATACAAGGTTTATACCCATAACCGTATGGAGAGGAACCACATGGTCCTAGCTCTGTCATATTCTTAATTTCTCTTTTCTTTCTTTTATTAATTATTTCTGTTATCGCGTCAACGTATTTCACGTAATCTTCTGGATCATTTCTGTACCAAATAACAGGCAAGTTATTCAATGAGGTTGGAGTAGCGGATAAGCCGATACCTTGGGTTGAATAGGTTAAGAGTTCAACTTTGTCAATAGTGTGATAGTCATCCATTATTTTGATTATTGATAAGGAACCATAAAGGAATATCATCGTATACGTACTTAGGAAGATCAGATACATAATGGAATATATGGTTATATAAAACCAACTTTTACAACTCCTATCACAAAATAAGTTATTTTCTTTGTCGTATAGATAGTTGCAACAGCGTTTTCTCCATGATGCTCGGTGCTCCGTTGGATCATGATCACTGCTTCCCAATACACCGGGATCCCTTGACGTCCCGGGGACAGGTAAGGAAGGGTGTTTGTCTGGAATGTTTTGGGATTTTCCGGACCATTTCTTAAACATTACGCTTATAACTTTCTATATCTACATACAGGAAATATAAAATACGATAAGAACGTCACAATATTGACAGTTACGAATTGTTTCAAATCTACGTGGCTATGGTTACCATTGGACAAATTATTTATCTTTCATTTTTAAGGAAAGAGTCATTACTATTATTTCAGAAATTAAAAAAAAAACGAAGATAACTATAATATACCTGTCAAATAAAAAGTGTTGTAAGCATAAAAATAAATAAATTATAAAAATATTTCAGTTCGTCCATACCAAAGCAAATTGACTTTATTAATTAAAACTTAAATCCGAAAGTGTTATCTACTTAAGCTTAATAAGAAGTATTCGAGTTTAAAATTTTATCTAATTTAGTTTTTCGACGTTCTTAATAAGCAATTAATATGATTGCCAGTTTTAATTGTAATTACAATATATTTTTTTTAGAAATTACTTTATAATTCATTATAATATAAAGAAAGTGGTCAGTTTTACACTTGACTAATTATACTAATGAATTTTTGTCCTGTTCATTGAACTTAAAGCCGGCTCTTCACTCGCCCATGAATCGCGGCTGCGAACATTAGCCACGATTCGCGCTTGAGCTTTGCGCGAAAAAAATGGCTCTCTGACAACGGTTACTGTTTTCTTTGTGGTGTGACTAAAAATAGACACCGACCAGAGCAAGCCGCGATGCCGCGAAACCACTTGCGTTTCAAGGTCATCGTGGGCTTTTGCACTACGAATGTAGAGCCCATAAGATTTAAAGGGATCCTGAATACTTCTTTTATATTAATATACGATATAACCTCACCCTATAGTAACTTGTTATTTATGCATATTTTTATTTGTTTATATTTAAGAAAGGCTTTAAATTTAGTGGTAGGAGGATAAAAAAATTAAAATTATATCATAACATATTACAATTGAACAAGATTAGCAAAATCTAAATAAACACTAAAACGTTTATTGACCTCTATATTTATAACAACTTTAAGTACAAATAATTGGTATCGCGTGTGTTTGAAATTAGTATATTTTATTCGACTAACTTCGCCCAATAACTTCACATGCATATCATTTCCTTCCTTCATGGTGGTAGGGCTTGCAAGCTCGTCTGGGTAGGTACCACCAACTCATCAGATATCCAACCGCAAAACAGCAGTACTTGATATTGTTGTGTTCCGGTTTGAATGATGATTGAGCCAGTGTAATTACAAGCACAAGGCACATAAAATCTTAGGTCCCAAGGTTGGTGGCGCATTGGCGATGTAAGCGATGGTTAATATTTCTTACAGTGCCAATGTCTATTGGCGTTGGTGACCACTTACCATCAGGTGGCCCATATGCTCATCCGCCTTTTTATTGTATAAAAAAATCACACAGTAGCATTGAATGATATACACATCTCCCCTTCTTTTCATTAAATAAAGAAAAAATTAAGTACGTCAATTATCGTTCGAAGTAATAGACTGTAATTTTTCAATCGCTGGACAAAGCCTTTTCCTCTGCCTCTCAGAATGATTTGAGCTCATTTTATTACGTTTTTTTTATACGAGTCGGTGAGTACATGTTGATAATACGTAGATATGTATTTTATCACAACATATACGGAATATTATACGACGCAAGCAGCTTTCCTGACGGAGTGTTCAGTTTGCAATCACGTGTTCTAGGTTTTTTATGTATAAAAAATTATATATGTTTAAGAAAAATTACAGACCCTTAGAAAGTGCTTAAGTAATATTTATTAACTTATAGTATATAAAATTAAAATATATTCGTAGAATTCATCTACAATGTCGACCATCCTTTTATATTTATTTATTTTATTTGTTTTTATAGGAAGCCAGCACAATGTACAATGTTTTTACATGTCTGTCCCAAAAAATAACAAATCAAAATAATGACACTTATTAACACTATACATCGCAATTATAGGCTAACTCATCATGCAAATTTCACATTTTCAGCGTCGTTCACTCCAACATTAAACATTTTTAAAGATAACGCGTAAACAACACTTATACAAATAAATTAAGGAAGAATAAAGAAATATATATACATATACTTATATATACACATATATATAAATACGAAAGATAAAAAAAAATTAAACTGACATATTATGATAAAAAATTTATACACAAAAAACGCAAAAAAATAATAATAATAATAATAAATAAAAACAAAAAGAGTTAATTAATAAACCATTCGTGGCAGTACTTTGACATTAAAATTTAAATATGCAATCTGTCATAATATTCTTTTATTTTAAATTTGTATGCCCCCATGCCATCACCAAACAAATCTAAATCCGCCTCTTTATAAACATTATTATACGTTTTAAGGGCCCTGTTTAAAGGCGCTGTTATGCCTATATTTGTTCGTGAAAACTGACATTTAAAAGTCGGTATGTTCACAAATCTTGAACTCGGTCTCGGTACAACTAATTTTATTTTACTGAGAAGATCGGGGCAGTCTATTCTGCCTGATATAATTTTATGTAGAAAACACAAATCCATCACATCTCTGCGACTTGCAAGTGTACACATGTTGTAATGTTTTAACATATCATAACAGTTTTTTTTCAAATAATTTTTATTCTTGTCTTTATAAGACAAAAAATTTAAAAACTTTTTCTGTACTCTTTCCAACCTGTCCTTATGAGTTTGATAAAACGGACTCCATGCAACAGAGCAGTATTCTAACTTACTTCTTACGAATGAGTTATACAAAGTAACCATTGAGTTTGATTTCTTAATTTTTTTTGTATTTCTTTTAATAAACCCTAGCGCAATCAATGACTTACTTATAATGTGATCAATATGCGGGATAAAATTTATTTTTGAATCAATTATTATGCCTTTTATTTGGTTTACTTTCTTTAGAATGCAATTATTTATGTCATAATCATAATTAATTTCTGATGTTTTTCTACTAAACGTAATACTGTGACATTTTATTTCAATTAGTTTCATGCGATTTTCATGACACCATTTCGTAAATTTATTTAGATCACTTTGTAAACATTTAGAATCTTGGATTGTATTTATATTCATATAAATTTTCAAGTAATCCGCATAAAAACTAAATTTACTATATTTACAACAATTAGCCGCGTCATTAATGAAAATAACAAACAATACTGGACCCAAACTAGAGCCCTGTGGAACTCCCGATGTTGCCAAAAATGTCTCCGGCTCAAATCCCCCCATAACAACATTTATATATACCAACTAGTTTCCGTTTCGCGGTTTCGCCAGCGTGTGGGTGGAGGGGAGCAGGTGTTAGGTTAATGGGTGGTATGTTTTTCTGTACCCCTGATAACTTGTATACAAAACTTCATGACCGGTTAATTAATTATGACGTGAAAACGTGACAAATAAACAGATTTTCGATTTTATAACTTTAGTTAGGAGAGCATTGCTAAGTTTTCTTTTACTATCTCCACGCTACTGGCTACTACTGCTGTCATAGTATCAGAATATACACAGCACTAAATCTCTCTTTATATCGTCGCAAATATCACTACATAAATAAAATAAATAAGTTTTGTCTGTGTTTAATAGAGTGTAAAAAAGTCCCGAGTCGATATTATTTTCACGAATAGTAACTTCTTTTTATAGTCCCTTTACTTTTAATAAAAACAAAAGACGCGAGTTCATCGTCAGACGAAACGAGGATTTGCACGAAATCAAACTTCGTTCAATTTCAAATCAAGTTTGAATATTTTCATTCAAATAGATATTTAGAGGTATTTTTAAAAAATCTATTAATTCAACATAATCAATGAATCAATGGCTCAGAATGTAGAAAATAAAAAAAAACAATCATACTAAATATTTTTGTTAAGTTTCATTCAAGTTATTATAATTGCTAAAGTAAGCACTGCTATTTTGTAAGTTGCTCAATTAATAAGTCCTGTAAAATATTTTACAAAATTGTGTCACACAATTATGAGGTTTAACCATAACTCTTTATGTCAACTTATGTCCTCTGTTGGAAATAAACTTTATTTATTTCCAATAAAGTACATAACTTACATAGAAAACTGAATATTCTGACTTATTATCTTATTTTACAACTTATGTAAAAAAGGAATGTAATAACCACAAAGTCCCACTGCTAGGCTAAGGTCACTTGAGGAGCCACTGTGTCATCATCATCATATTCATTATTTACCGTTAACTATATAAGTAAAACATATGAAAACCAAATTTACACCTTCAAAGAGGACACTGCAATTTAAACGAGACAGATAAAGTTATTTTCAATTTTGTTGCCTTTTTATTTCTGAACGTCAGTTTCTATTTATATGGACTAAAATATTTTGTCTGTGCGATTGAAATTCTGGTTAGGAATATTACTTTTATTTTTGAGTTGATATGAATACGATTAATTCTATCTTTAAAGATTGTTGATGCGGAAATCACAGCGGTTTAACAAAGACGCAAATCATTACCATTTAATAGATGTACACTACTGAACCATTTTCTCGTATAATCGTCAATATATATTTTTTTAAATTAATATCTTCTTCTTCTTCCTAGCGTTTTCCCGGCCTAGTTATGCCAGGGTCCGCTTTCCTACATCTTTGCCTCCACTTTGCCCGATCTAAAGCCTCGTCTTTAGTGAGATCGTGCTCTCTCAAATCGTCCCTCACAACATCGAGCCAGCGCTTCTTGGGCCTGCCGCGGGATCTGGGGCCTTCGACAACAAAGTCCAGGCATCGGTTCCCAACATAGTCTGGCGGTCTGCGGCTAATGTGGCCAAACCAACGGAGACGGCTTTCCTGCAACTTATCCGCTACATCGCACACGCCAAGGCTACCACGGATGTGCTCGTTACGAATACGATCTAGTCGCGTAACACCACACATCCACCGCAGCATCTTCATTTCAAAATTATCATTTAAAAATTAATATCTATATTTATTAAATTACTGTATTTCTCACATACATTTATGTGGCAAAAATAAGTGACGAAATATAGAAACAAAACTGAATACCAAATCGGAATTTTTTTACCACGTCAAATCGCTACAAGTCACTTAAGTCTTTAAAATTTCACTCATTAACAAGTATCGGGCGCAATGAAAGTCACAATTTATTTAAAATTGCGAGGCGACTGTCGAGTTTAGCGTCCGTAGTGCGGCGTGTAATTTTATATAAATTGTTATGCTAAGCTAACAACATTTTTTTATATGAGTCGAATGGCCTAGTTGTTTGAACACGTGAATCATAACCGAATATTGCGGGTGAAAACAAACACAACTGTTCTCATGTGTTTAATTTGTGTTTGATATTCATCTCGTATTCGGCGGTGAAGGAAAACATCTTAAGGAAACCTGATTGTGTCAGATAAAATTCTCATGTGACAAAAAAGCCACGCGAAATGCGAAATAATGCGAAAAAGCGGCATGGGATAAGCTTTAAATTGTCTCAAGATTAGGACAGGCCTTAACCCAACAGTGGGACGCCCTAGACCAACTCGTCCCACACAATTACAGGCTGCAACTATCCCTTTTTTACATGTTTTACAACTTGCATTGTTAAGTAAAAGGTATTTCTTGTATAATCTAACTAAACGAGTTCAATGTTCATAAATATTCATCATAAAATTCAATGTTTGTAATAGAGAACAAGTTCAATGAAGTCCTCGCTTACCCTAAATTTGAAAGACCAAAGTAGAAGGCAATAAATTGTGTTATTTTAACTCTTATAAAGTAACCTATAAGATATTTTATTCTGTGACAAAAATATGAACATATGAGATGAAAGAAACAATCGCTTTGTATTTAATAACATTCATTGGAAACCAGTTTTATGATTAGATTCATTACTCGATAAATCGTTATTGTAAGCTTTGTATTACATCAAAGTTTAATATTACATACCCATACTATATCAATAAATCCTAACTTCCATATAGAGGTCCATCGCTTTGTTTTCGTTAAAATAATAATGGAGATAGTCCAATACGTCATGTAACTATTAAACTTAAGCGATTCAATAGTGCGGTTAGCAATAGTGAGTTTTCGTTTTCTTCTTGGGCGATTTTTTATTCGGAGCATAGCACCGTAAGCCACAACTTTGATGCTCCGATCTACTAAAAAGTTGATGATCTAGTTGCATAATTTTCTGAGAATTCCATACTCCATATAACGTGGCATATATTTAATATTTATCTCGACAGTAGTCGACCTCAAACTGTAAAATACAAAACACTATAATTAAGACAAAAATATGAATTGCTCCATTTAATTATATTTTTAAATCCAAGAAATACATAGACATTACCCGTTATCGTCGTTTCAAAAGCAATTTAATAAAGTTTCATGAGCAAATAAGGATCATATAATATTTCGTTGAAAAGCTTATTCCACGAGACTACGTAGCCTCAAGCGACTATCTCATAATCATGAAACTACATACTGGAATAGAAACGCTAGAACTTAATACCTATTGCACATTGTGAATGATTTAACGATCCATATTTTAATATAGTTTATGAAATAAAAAACTAAACCGACGATAGTTAACTAAACTGAACAAAACGATAATGGAATTTCGAATACTATGAAGCCTTATAGCCTTATACAATACGATTGTACACTTTTTTTATTAAATATATATATCAACAGTAAATATATTATAGAAAATAAAACTACTGTTTACACATAATAGATTTGTTGAGCTATTATGTAAGCACTCGAAACTCATCGCAGAAAACGGTTTTGAAATTTCATAAAATGATATGCGACATTAATCACAATAATTATGACATTTGAAGAATACACGCATCAAAATGGTATATCACCATAACTTGGTTGACACTATTTCACGCGTCCGTAACTAAATGAATTCTTACAGTACAACATTGCTTTGTACCAATTACAGATATACACAATATTTGCTAAGCATCTAACCGTAACCGTAACAGCCTGTGAATGTCCCACTGCTGGGCTAAAGGCCTCCTCTCCTCTTTTTAAAGAGAAGGTTTGGAGCTTATTCTACCACGCTGCTTCAATGCGGATTGGTGGAATACACATGTGCCAGAATTTCAGTGAAATTAGACACATGCAGGTTTCCTCGCGATGTTTTCCTTCACCGTAAAGCACGAGATGAATTATAATCACAAATTAAGTACATGAAAATTCAGTGGTGCTTGCCCGGGTTTGAACCCACGATCATCGGTTAAGATTCACGCGTTCTTACCACTGGGCCATCTCGGCTTCTAAGCCAATCTGTAAAGAAAAAATAAACGAACAAGCAACTTATTAAGACTAAATATTTAAAAAATGGGTACAAGAATGAAAAACACTAGCATAATTCGTGTCGGGTAACGTAAAAATATTACGGTTGCGGTAAATAATATAAAGCTGATCAAATACTTCTTCTCTTGTTAATGAAAATATTTGGATGCTTGCCTGGAATTGAAACCCCGATCTTCCAAAGTAAAATATATAAAATGATATATAAGATAATATTATTCTAGTGTGAGTGAGCCATTGTAACACAGGCACAAGGGATATAACATCATAGTTCCCAATGTTGGTGTCGCATTGACGATGTAAGGGAATGTTAATATTTCTTAAAGTTACTATAAACATGTTTGGGCATGTTTATGGTAACCACTTACTATCACGATCAGGACCACCTAAATAAAATAAAAATAAAATGAGAAAAAATGTAGAATGTCGTCTAACATTGTCTCAATATTATCGCTATTCTTTGCCCTTCGTTACCCCGACGCTATTTGTCTTTTTCCCTAGAGCCTGAACATGACGCGAACTCGACCAGGATGGCCATTCGAACTAATGCATAGGAGCAATAAAGCGAAGTATATAAGTCTAGAATTTAACAACTGAGACACCTATACTTAAAGTAAAATCATCTCAATTTTTTTAAAAATAAAAATGGTATAAGAGTTACATATATTTCCTATGAATGAATATTCAACTTTTTTTTTAATCTGTACGCTTAAATAGGCCGTCTAATAATAATTGATCACCTCCCATATTGCATTGGCACTATAAGGAATATCGAATAACCTTACATCGTCAATGGGCCGCCAATCCTGAGAACTATGTGGATTCATATGCACACTACTGCCCCACTCAGATGCATAGGTACCTACCCATTTTAATCTTTAGGGGGTAGTTTCGTATTTTTTCTTTTAAAGACATTCACACAATGATTCTGTAGAAGTTTCAATAGATTTCATCACATTGAAATATATACGTAGTATAATACGTTATAGTGGTATAGTTTACTAGTTTCCGCATTCGGCTTCGCCCGCGTGTCGTGTTAAATAAAAGTAATCCATGTCTGTCCTTGCTGTTCAAGCTTCGTGCGTACTAAACTTCATCAAAATTGGTTTAGCTGTGAAATCAGAGACAGAGTTACTTTACCATTTATAATATTAGTATAGATTACTTGCGAACTTATATTATCAAAGAGATGTTAAAAACGTAAAAATGTGATACAAACGATATGAAGATGATAAAGTTATATCTGAAAAAAATGTCTACATAAATCAGCTGTGTATGCGGCGGATAAGCAAATATATCATTTTATTCAAACTCTGGATATACTGTTATTATTTATGAGAAGTGTCAATTCCAAGTGAAGCTTATCGATTGGATATATAATACACATGTTGTCATATGAAAAGCTAGAAATAGCACCGACTTTTATTTTTCCCTTTATTTTAAAAGATTTGAGGTCTTAATCGCTACGTTAGTATTATAAATTTTATTTACATATTGTTTCATTAAATTAAAACTTGTCGAAAATATACATGTCCTCTTTACCTCGTTCATATAATATCAAAATATGTTAATCAAACCTTCCAAAATTAGTATTACACGGCAACCAAACCAAATCAATTTTTTTAATGGAATATGAACTATGAATATTTCCAAATCTAAAATTTATATAAATTAAAAAGTAAATATGAGACGCAAATGCTTACAATAGTCTTCATTCACAATACAATAAAATTTGTTAAATCAAGTTACACTCAATGGTATGTGTTGTACTCTTGTACAATGTCTATTTGCCTTTTGACCGTGTTCCCTCCATAAATCACAATTTATTACTCAAATTTTAGCTAGACCGTCTGCTATTTCGATTCACCATAAATTGATGTGCAGTTCCATTGAAAAATTATTACTTTGAACTACGTGCCTAGTGCGACTTTTTTTTACTCATTCGATAGCGATGACCTTAATTTGTGTGGAATGAAAACAGCACCATCTAGTGACAATAATCAGAATCCCTAACGGTTAAGATTTCTTATCAATCAATCATTCAATTTTATTATGATTACATCGTCATGTAGGATTAGTTCTTCAATCAATTCGTATTGTTATAAAAATTATCTAATCTAATTTTATTTAACGTATATTCTATTATATATTCTAAAACAGTAATATTTTTCCGTCCAAATAATGATTCACATTAATCAACCTAAGAGGACCTAAGACATAATTATTCTCCTAACAAAATTCGCAGCGAAATCTCTTTGTAACCGAAAGCTTATCTATTTGTCCAAGCGTAGAAAAGGAGGCGTCCTTAACAAGGACTACCATTACATAAATATAGTTGGTATCATGACTAGTATCAAGATTAAGTGGTTAACACGAAACCATTATTTAGATCAAAGTTTGAGAAACATGTTGGAAATGAATACATAAGTATAAAAAAATTATTTGTTAATTCTAGAGATATTAATAAATGATGTTTATATATTCAAAAAAGACGACATGGCCCAGTGGTTAGAACGCGTGAATCTTAACCGATGATCGTAGGTTCAAACCCGGGCAAGTACCACTGAATTTTCATGTGCTTAATCTGGAGAAAGAAAACATCGTGACAAAACTAAATTAAAGTAAATTTCGGCACATGTGCCTAATTCCACTAATCCGCATTAGAGCAGCGTGGTGGAATAAGCTCCAAACCTTCGCAAAAAAGGAGAGGAGGACTTAGCCCAGCAGTGGGACATTTACAGTCTGTTATTATATATTCAATCGAGTCCAATAATTTAAACAAATTGTTTTTATGCATGTATGGAAATTAAAAAACTGTAAGCGTCACACTACTGAGCAAGGGGATCCTCCTCTAGTGTGTCTTGGAGCTTATTCCACATCGCTGCTTTAAAGGGATACACAAGCGGTAGAATTTTTCTGACAAGTTTCCTCGAGATTATTTTCCTCTCCGCTAAATACGGAATGTTATTAACACAAATGATGCTTAAGTTTGAATCCGCAATATTCGGTCAAACTACGCTTGTTCTAACCACTGAACTATCTCGGCCACTTACATATTCTTATATAAGATTTCCATATACATATAAAGATTTGTTCTCATTAAATTATTATTAATAACATAGAACGTAATACCAAAATAATTAATCCATAATAGCTGGTGTACACTGGGTCGACTGAACACTGATTGGAATCAAACGAAAATTGAAAAGGAAATTGAATTATGTATAGGTTTTTCTAGGCAGTAAAAAAGATATGCATGTAATTTCAAAAAAGGGACGCTCATAAATCGGACGTAATAAAATAAAAATTCAATATACTGAAAACAAACGTTAAAAGCTTTCTGTTTCTAGTACGAGTGCGTTTAGATGGAAAATATTTGTGCAGCGGATTTCATAAAAGTGATCGCCTGATCCAATCCGTAAAGATAAAACTCGATACATTGTAGTTGATACATTTATTTGGTAAAGTATTTGATTGTATTAATAAAATTCCCTCACAAGCCTTACAAATTCATCAGCAACATTTTAAATATATATCAAAATAAGCTCATACTTTTCAGAACTGGAAATTTACGAAAACTGGTTTTATATTTTAAACGTTAATTCAATATTAAACACTTAGGACTTTCTCATGCATTAATTAACAAAATATGTGAATATTCTATTTACTGTCATAGAAAAGTTTATTAGTAAACTTCTATAACATAATCTATTGCATCGCGCTTGTATAAAATTCTGTCATTTTTGTTGTTGTTCTGAGCGAATCTAAGGTACGGTAACAGCCTGTAAATTTCCCACTGCTGGGCTAAGGCCTCTTCTCCCTTTTTTGAGGAGAAGGTTTTGGAGCTTATTCCACCACGCTGCTCCAATGCGGATTGGTGGAATACACATGTGGCAGAATTTCAGTGAAATTAGACACATGCAGGTTTCCGCACGATGTTTTCCTTCACCGAAAAGCACGAGATGAATTATAATCACAAATAAAGCACATGAAAAACTTCAGTCGTGCTTGCCCGGGTTTGAACCCACGATCATCGGTTAAGATTCACGCGGTCTTACCACTGGGCCATCTAAGCTTGAGCGAATCTAAGACAAACTAGATATTAAATCAAAGGATTCTTTTCCCTTCCCATTTTAATAAATACTAACTACCTATTCTAGCTTAATACGGATAAGACATAAAGCGAATATTCATGAATAGACATACAAACATTAATTATAAATTGATATTAAGAATATAAAAGAATAAGCGTCAAGTTTCGATGATATCATATAAAAGCGAAGATAAAATTTAACGAATGTAGTTTATCGCGCTCCATTCCTTCGTCCACACATCACGCATTTTCTAAGATCAAGCGACTTCACTAAGTTATCATTAAATAGATACTTCCATAAGCTTGGGATGGCTCTAAGCGAGATTTTATGACGCGATTAGAACTCTAGTGGTTTTTTATCGCGCGCGACACTCGTCAAGAATCGTCAAGAAGAATACTGAACCTCGTATTAATAAGAAATATAAGAAACGCCGATATATTTTGTATTAAAAAAAATATATGTGGTTTTTAAAGGTTGCATTAATTTTGATTACAGAAGTTTTGGGCCATATTCCAGAGCGCTGATTCAAAGTGGATTGGTGGAGAATCATGTGGCAGTTTTTCATCCAACACATCGCTAAGCACGAAGCTATAAAGACTGATTAAGTACATGGTAATACAGCACAGAGGAGTGTTTGAAATCGCGATCATTGGTTAAGTAATATACGAATACAAATTGGGCCGTCTCCGCTTATAAAATAATCAAAAATGACAAATGCCATAATCTTATAGTTTTGGGATAAAACGTGATCAGAATATATACCCAAAGCGAGTTGCGAAGATTTCGAAAATAAAAATTTAATCTATCGTTTCTCGTCGATTAGAATAAAGATTGAGTCCGAAGAAAGATTGCAGGAGTTATTCAATTTAAAAAAAAAACCTTATAAATGCTCCTTACACTACAAAAACAATAACTTGAGATTGGATTACTGATAATCCATCAGCGAGCGGATGAAAAGCCACGAAGGTCTTAATATTCAAAACATTTCCGTCTTTAATGAAGTTCCCAACTTTTTGAAATAAAAAATATTTTATTTTTTACGTTTTGTTTTTTACTGAATGTTCTAAATTGTGTGATATATATGGAGTAATAATAAATAATAAAAACAAAAATAATGAAAACTTAACAAATATCAATAACTTGCATTATTTTGAAATTAAAGATAAAGTGTCAGCACTTAAATTTTATCAATTTGTATGCATAGAATTTTATTATAATGTCATCTCTATGAATTTTACAATAAATAAGTCTCGGTTATGCAAAATATTAATATAATAAATAATATAGTGTTTCGCAAGCGTCCAAGTAGTGTCCAAGCAGTTAATTTCTGCCAAAACTCCATAAATATTAAGTCTCGTTTTATGCCCAGTGAAGCTGTTAAAATACTAGCGCTACGCTTATTAATAAGATTTAGTATTATATACATAAGTATGCATAAATATGTATTATCAATGCGACACGTTTGTCTATAGATGATATATTCAAATTGAAAGACATTTCCAGCATTATTTATACAAGCAGACATCGCTGTCCGTGTTCAAGAATTAGTCTCTTTTCTGATCTCGACGTGAACGCACGTTTTCATCTGGTGGACTCGGTCGAACTTTGCGATGTAAAAAATAATACAACATATTATATATTATATGATAATAGGCTCGTATTATGTGTGTTTAGTGTAATGTGATTGCTACGGATAAAACTTTCAATGCCCGGTAAGTTTTGGATTTACAATGAAATTTTACTCTTTTGGTTTATGAAATTACGATTTCAACATCTTAATAATGAATGATTCATTTATAAGCATTTAATTTTATTGATTTGATAGTTTGTATGTAAAACTCTTAATCCAAATCGTTGCTGAAAGCTGACATTTTGCAAAAGTACTAAAATCCACCAACCGGCGTTCTCCTCAAAAAGGATACGAGGCCTTATCCCAGCATTGGGAGATTTACAGGGTTTACTCTACTGTACTAAAATTTCCTTTTATTTTTTAATCTCAATGTATGTTATTATAGCGGTTAAAAATGCAATAAGATTATTAATCGTAATACAATTTTTTTATTAGGTATTTAAAATTAAAACGGATGACATTCTACTTATTTGTATAAAACTTGAATATATCAATAAATTTTATAGAAACAGATAAAAAAAAACGTTAAATTTTTTATTTACCATCAGTCTTAAATATAAAACTAAAACTAATAAGGCGTGACACAAGACGAGCTAATACCCGGAATATTGAAGATGCCATAGTACTCAATAGGGGCTCAAAGGTTCTTGCAAAGTCACATACCTCCTGTTGTCACCTGACAAAACTCAGAACCACACAAGGCACAACCGTCACCTCAAAACCAGAGATTCTCGCTGAAGTCGAAAAGTATTATGGCGATTTATACTCATCACGAGTACCTCCACCTGAGTCCCACAGTGCGGATGACCCACGAGCCAGACTGACACGCCACCTATCAGACGATCTTCCCGACATCGATTTGGGCGAGATTAGGATTGCTCTCGGACAACTTGGAAACAACAAGGCTCCAGGAGATGACGGAATTACCTCAGAGCTTCTTAAAGCAGGAGGCACACCAGTTCTGAGAGAGCTGGCTAACATCTTCAATTCCGTCCTCCATAATGGTACTACACCGAAGACATGGAGCAGAAGTGTGGTGGTTCTGTTTTTCAAGAAGGGTGATAAAGCTCTTCTGAAGAACTACCGCCCCATTTCACTTTTAAGCCATGTTTACAAGTTGTTTTCGAGGGTAATCACGAATCGTCTTGCCCGGAAATTCGATGACTTCCAACCCGTTGAGCAGGCTGGGTTTCGAAAAGGCTTCAGTACCGTAGACCACATACACACACTTAGGCAAATAATACAGAAGACCGAGGAATATAATCAGCCTCTATGCCTAGCGTTTGTGGACTACGAAAAAGCCTTCGATACCATTGAGACCTGGGCTGTTCTGGAATCCATGCAGAGGTGCCTAATTGACTATCGGTATATCCAGGTGTTGAAGTGTTTGTACGAAGCCGCAACTATGACCGTCCAAGTACAAGATCAGAGCACAAGACCAATCCAATTGCATCGCGGGGTAAGACAGGGGGATGTAATCTCCCCGAAACTTTTTACCAATGCATTGGAGGACGTCTTCAAAACGCTCGATTGGAACGGACGCGGCATTAATATCAATGGCCAACACATTACACATCTGCGATTTGCCGACGACATTGTCATCATGGCGGAGACTCTGCAGGATTTGGAAGAGATGCTAAACAACCTGAGCGATTCTTCGAGACGAGTAGGTCTCGGGATGAACATTGAAAAGACCAAAATTATGGCAAACAATCATGTATCCCCGGGACCAGTGGTCGTAAATGGCTCTCCACTTGAAGTTGTGCAGGAATATATCTACCTGGGCCAAACTATACAACTTGGCCGGCACAACTTTGAGAAGGAGGCTAAAAGAAGAATACGTTTGGGCTGGGCGGCATTCGGGAAGTTGCGTCATATTTTTGAATCGTCGATCCCACAGTCGCTTAAGACCAGGGTCTTTAATCAGTGCGTCCTACCTGTGATGACTTACGGTGCCGAAACGTGGACACTCACCGTAGGACTGGTCCACAAATTTAAGGTCGCTCAGCGAGCGATGGAACGCGCGATGCTTGGGGTTTCTCTGGGCGATAGAATCCGAAATGAGGACATTCGCCAGAGAACTAAAGTCACCGACATCGCGCGGAGAATTAGCTCGCTGAAGTGGAAGTGGGCTGGTCATGTCTCCAGACGCATTGATGGCCGATGGAGCCGACACGTGTTAGAGTGGAGACCGCGCTTAGGCAAACGTAGTGTAGGGCGCCCTGTGACAAGATGGACCGACGATTTGAAGAAGGTGGCAGGCACGGGATGGATGCGGACTGCCCAAGATCGGGATGGTTGGCGTTCTATGGGGGAGGCTTTCGTCCAGCAGTGGACGGCAAAAGGCTGAATTCAGTCTTAAATATATACGGAAATGTGATTACACCTAGTTTGCACCGACAAATTTTATTGGCCTAACCATAATTTCTACCAATCGTTATTCCAGGTACAATAATACATATAAAAGCACTTACAACACTTGCTGAAATGACATATTTAATCTGTGCCCAGCTGGCACAACTAAAAGTAACTAAAAATAGCATATACAAATAATAAAAATGTCTTGCACAAGGAAATGTTTAATGATGAGGAAATGATTAAGGATGGTCAATGGACCAGCGATATTAGTGGCTTTTTTTTATAGAATAGGAAGGCGGACGCGCATATGGGCCACCTGATGGTAAGTGGTCACCAATGCCCTTAGACATTATCATTGTAAGAAATGTCTACCATCGCTTACATATCGCCAATGCGCCACCAACCTTAGGAAATAAGATTTTATGCCCCTTTTGCTTGTAATTACACTGGCTCACTCACCCTTTAAACCGGAACACAACAATATCAAGTACTGCTGTTTTGCGGTATAATATGGTGAGTGGGTGGTACCTGGGTAGGTACCACTTCTACCCAGACGAGCTTGCACAAAGCCCTACCACCAGTACAAAGCTATAAGACAAACAGCATTTCTATCCTAACAAAGAAGCCTTTAGTCAAATTACTATTTTGAAAGAAATGCTCATACTTACTACGTATAGAACAAATCTATGATTGACGTTTACTTTTATTGACACCTTACTATCCATTATTCATAGCATTCTGATCCTATGACTATTATTCGTAAGCAAAAACAATTGTTTTTTAATATACCGGACATAACACAAATCGGACTCATAAATACACGTGAAATTTCCATCATTTGAAAATAAATGATAAATAATTGAAGTTAATCGTAAATCATAATCGACGTTCAAAATCACAGTGTGTAAAATCAAGATCACATTAAGAAATAAGTAGTAATCCTATATTTTTATTATGCTGCCCTACTTTAATATATGTGATATGAGATGACTTCCTGAACGATTCTGGTCACGGCGGCCATTGTTAATGGAGAGTAAAGGAAAGATATATTATCGTGCTCAGCTATGTATGCAAACACAGATGCACTCTCGATTCCCTTACTCTCATAATCCGATAGCCATACGATATGACCGGAGAGAGTTCAAGCGATTTGGGGCTTGAACCCAGGAGTTCATCCAGAACCATCGAGTTCTGCAGTCTTATGAGCTAGCTACTAAACCAACGACACAATCATTCTCATATATGTACATATGCGTGTGTGTATGTATGTGTGTGTGTGTTGTGTGTATTTTGTTTTGGTATCTTTTTGCGGAAATATGAGTACATAAAAATGTTCGAAACATGAAAATTTAAATATTTTCTCTTAAATTTTTAATTCGCTCAGTGGATATTCGATCACTAGTTATTATTATGACGTCAAAGGTATAACTAACTATATATATCATCTATCTACGTCAGCACATGACAGTTGCAAACCTGTCTTAACGCCGAGTCCCAAAAATATATGAAATAAAACTTTTCCATAAAAATGTTATTCATTTTGTGTACCGAATACCATATACTATATTTCTTATAAAATAGGAACTCGGACGAGCAAATGATGAATAGTGGGTGTAGTAAGTAACTGCCCATAGACAAAGGCTTACATCGCCAATGTGCCGTCAACCTTGGAACTAAGATGTTATGTCCCTTGTGCCTGTAATTACACTGGCTCACTCACTCTTCAAACCGGAACACAACAGTACTAAGTATTGCTGTTAAGCGGCAGAATACCTATATAAAGAATCTTACCTACCCAGACGGGCTTGCACATAACTCTACCACCAAGTAAATTGTCATAAAAACTTAACTAATGTAAATTTTTTTATTGACTTTTGATATCACATTTCAGGCACTTTAATTTTAATATTTTCAGTCCATTTGATTTACGATTTGAAGAAAATCTTTGGAGCAAAAATTTTAATTGAGTTTTTGTTAAACGAAATCAATTAACATTATGAATAGGGTATTGGAAATTCGGAACGGGACAGATCAATATCAAGAT
The DNA here is from genome assembly GCA_905147175.2 of Nymphalis urticae. NCBI lineage: Eukaryota > Metazoa > Arthropoda > Insecta > Lepidoptera > Nymphalidae > Nymphalis > Nymphalis urticae. The sequence continues at coordinate 3,122,483 of LR989995.1, read as the reverse complement.
TTTACGTATTGTCACATTTTCTATACATGAAAATAAAATATCTCGCATTGATCCACAAAGTCAATAAGCCCTTCAAAGGGCAATGAACTCGCAGATATTTTATACCTTGACGGTAAATAATTTTAATTATCATGTGAAAAAAAAACATTAATAAACATAACATATTACTCAATAGAAAGTATATAAATGATACAAAAACGTTGATACAAAAAAATTAATTGTAATTGACATAACTATGATATTTAATTGGTGGAATAGAAAAACTACCAGGTGACGTTCCGAAGTTAGAACTTTCATTTATAATTAACTATAATTTATTTAACCAACCAAATGTTTTTACATACAATATACACTATAGTTGTTTTAAATAATACATCTTCAACTTATACTTGATATTCTTATCGGTTATTTCTCGTCTTGTTCGGTTATCTCAGCTATTTAATTGAATTTAGGCTGATTTGATTGAATCTTGTAAAATGACAATTCAAGGGCGCTATTAATGGCCTGCTTGACATGAATTTCTACATTGAATGACGTAAAATATACGTCATTCAATGTTAATTAATGTCATTTGTGTGATTTTGATATAAGCTATGCTTTATAAAAATTAGTATTAATAAATAATTTATTTGATTTCGACTTTGTCCTTTGAAAAGTTCCGAGTAACCTTTTCATTATAAGAAATAAATTCGTATTCGTACTATACGTATGAATGTGATTCCTTAGAAATATACATGATTGAATGGAGTTAATCAAATGGCCCATTGGCGCAGTTGGCAGTGCCCAGTACCCTGCCTTCCGCTCCGGGGTCGCGGGTGCGATTCATAATCCGGGGAGGTGGGATTCCCGCCACGAGACTGTGTGTTTTATATATAAGTACGTATTTATTTAAAATATTTTTTTAAATAAAGTATGAATTTGTTTTAAGTTAAATATCAGTCGACTGTTACCTGTAACACAGGTATTAAGTTGCTTAACTTGGTAACAGACGACTGTGTGAGTAATTAAAAAAAATACATCACCAAGATTAATGAATTCTTATTAAATTAATATAATCAGTATATTTATTTAAATGATCAATTTAATATTTATGTGATAATAATAAACAAGCGACAGCCCATAAATGTCGCAATGCAAGGACAAAGGTTATATATATTCTTAAATAAAAGGCTTGGATTTTATTCTACCAGACTGATTTGATCCAGGTTACTAGATATTCATGTAATAATATTCTATCTTTTTCGTCCACCAACGAGTATAATATGAGTTATATAACTAAAGCACATGACAATTGTTGCCCAGAGGACGATTATCGTATCCTATCTACTGCACCGTTGCTTCTAAATCATGCTTACGTTTCGTCTTAAAATAGAGTACTTATAAATTTAATGATTTAAAAGTCTTATTATGTATTACTTACCATGGTAACAACAGTGAGATACTATTAAATTATTATTATTTCATCCCACTCACGACGATCGATAAATATTGGCAAGCTCTTTATTTTAGTAATCAGCATCCGTTTGTAAACAGACTTTACGTCTTATATCAATATTTGTATTGTTTTGTAATAGCAAAACATTATTATTATTATTTTTTTATAGAAAAGGAAGGTGGACGAGCATATGGGCCACCTGATGGTAAGTGGTCACCAACGCCCTTAGACATTGGCATTGTAAGAAATGTTGCCCATCGCTTAAATCGCCAATGCGCCACCAGCCTTGGGAACTACGGTCTTATGTCTCTTGTGCCTGTAATTACACTGGCTCACTCACCCTTCAAACCGGAACACAATAGTACCAAGTACTGCTGTTTTGCGGCAGAATGTCTGATGAGTGGGTGGTACCTACCCAGACGAGCTTGCATAAAGCTCTACCACCAGTAAAATTATTAACCTTATCCGAATTGCGCTACATCTTATTTTATACGTTGTTATTATTTTATATATACAAATTACCGACTGCCTCGTTGGTCTAGTGGCTAGATATAAGGCCGCAGACCCAGGCAGACGGAGGTCCTGGGTTCAAATCCTAGGTCGGACCAATAAAAAGTTATTGGGTTTTTCTGTCGAAAATTATCAATAGCAGCCCGGAGTTTGGAAGTTGGAATTACACTTCACAGAAAGCACGTAAAGCCGTTGGTCCTGCGACTGAACTCTTTTCGGTCGTGTTGAATTGCCGTCCCATCGGATTATGAGAGTTAGGGAATAGAGAGTGCACCTGTGTTTGGGCACACACTTGTGCACTATAATCTGTCCTGCGTAGCTGGATAATCTCTCTTGAGATTGACCGCCGTGGCCGAATTCGGTTTTGAGGACCTTTATACAAATTATATTTTTAAATATTTATATATGTAAGATTAATAATATGCTTATTAAGTGTATTGGTATTCATAAATTGAAAAATAAAGCAGTATTTTCTTTACATTACTATTCCCTTAGAGTATGAGTGCAAAAACTTTCATCAAAAATATTACACTCCGTCGTATTGCCTCTACTGGTGACAGGAGGGATGGTAAAATTTTCGCCCAGAGAATAGGAATTGCGATTCAAAGGGGAAATGATGCTAGCATTCTTGCCATCATTCCACGCGGTCACAATTTAACAGTAACAATTTTTTATTTTTATTTATTTAAATAAATATAATGCTAATTGAAAAAGCGGGATGGAATAAGCTTTAAATTGTCTCAAGATTAAGACAGGCCTTAACCCAACAGTGGGACGCCCTAGAACAATTCGTCCCGCACTATTACAGGCTGTTACTGTCCCTATTTTAACATGTTTACCAACTTGCATTGTTAACTAAAAGGTATTTATTGTATAATTTTTCTCCTCTAACTAAGCGAGTTCAATGTTCATAAATATTCATCATAAAATTCAATGTTTGTAATAGAGAACAAGTTCAATGAAGTCCTCGCTTACCCTAAATTTAAAAGACCAAAGTAGAAGGCAATAAATTATGTTATTTTAACTCTTATAAAGTAACCTATAAGATATTTTATTCTGTGACAAAAATATGAACATATGAGGTGAAAGAAACAATCGCTTTGTATTTAATAACATTCATTGGAAACCAGTTTTATGATTAGATTCATTACACGATAAATCGTAATTGTAAGCTTTTTTTTTACATCAAAGTTTAATATTACATATTCATACTGTTAAAATTTTGTAACTCCGCAGGTAATTAAATTCAAACACTCTTCTCCGTTTTGACAAATTTATTATTTCAATACTACACGATATTATCCACAGTAGTAACAATCGACTTGTTTCACAACTCAAATTAAAAATCCAATTTCACAACTCAAAATGTCCGTTCCTCTCTTTTAAAAACCAAGCAATGCGAGCTTCTCTCTAGTACTCAACTGACTAATCATAATATAATATTCCTCGGAACCGGTAGTCAAATTAGAGCTACTAAATAATAAAAGTACGAAATATTTAAATATACAATATAAAAAATAAACAAACAAAATCACTTTTTATAGTAAATATGACAATAATATAAATTATAATTTATTACATTCTTTTCATAATGCAGATTTATTTTAATAGGCACGGCTATTCTTTACAAAATGCTCAATACTTATTTGAAATTACAGTATGATTATTTTATCAAGCTAACAATTCGTCCATCCTGATAAGTTTCGCGTCCCCGCGAAGAATACAAATTTATATGGTGTTTACATTCGATTACTATATAAAACAACTAGTATGTTCTTACAAACACATGTTTATTTATTATTATATAATGGTAATTACACAAACATAGGATACATTTGATAAATTAAATTCACTATTCTAAAATTACTTATAGTATTCTCAAATTACTTATAGTTACTGTGCACTTTGCACTTCACAAGTAGAGTATCATCTTAGCAGTACATACTTACCTCCGTGCACATTGCACTTCAACGTAATAATCGCTCATAGCGTTTTATTGATATGCGCTCATAGGGCTAAAACATCATGTTCGCTCATAGCGTTTCATATAGGTAATTATGTGCACCTTGCACTTCAAAATTATTTTGCTCATAGCAAATCGACATTAATACACAACATTGTAGTTCAAATAGCTATCTACTCTCATGCTCATGGCACGTCGTAGGTTTACTAATTGTGTATTTTAATATACAATTCTAAATTAGTAAAAAAAAATATATACAAACTCAAAAATAGAATTCCCAATAAAATTAATATATTTATTTTAAATTTCTTAGTTAGTTAACCAAATCATTATTGTACTTAAATTACAATACACATTTACACAGAGTATTATTGTTTGTTTTTCACGACACTATACTTTATAAATACACAAAACACCCGCAAATAAATATAATCGACCACAATAACTTTTTAAATTAATCATCAGTATTCTCGCTAGTAGACGATTCACTATCCTGGGTATTAAAACAAAGCCAAGGATGTATTTTATCAACTGAGAATATACCCTTATATTTTGTACCCCCTTTTTTGTAATAGGAGTATCTACTACCTCATATCTATCATGATCCAGAATTTTTGTTATTCTGTATGGCCCTGAACACTTTGGTAATAACTTTCTACTTCTACCTATGGTATGAGTTGTTCTTTCAACTCTTACCAAATCCCCAACTTTAAAATCTAACAGTTTTTCTCTTTTATCATATCTATTTTTCTGTTTTTCTTGTGATATTTTTGTATATTCATCTACTTTATCCCTCATCTTACGTAAACTGTCATGTCTGTTACTTTTTTCATTTTCATTAGGATTGCTTTTGATTATTTCTTCATCTATTTGCGAAATGAGTCTGCCTTCATTTATCCCAGTAAGCCTTAATCCGAATAAAACTTCAGCAGGAGTTTTGCCCGCACCTTTATTAACTGTATTATTTAATCCCCATTGTACCTGTAATAGTTTGTCATCCCAAAGTCTTTCGTTATTACCGTGATTTTGTGAGGCTAAGGCGTCCAAAATAGTCCGACTATATCGCTCTACCTGGCCATTTGCCCTAGGTGAAGCAACTGCATTCTTTATGTGATGAACTCCTACTTCAGTAAGAAACTTTTTAAATTTCAAACTTGTAAATGACGTGCCCCTATCACTAATTAGCCGTTTCGGTAAACCAAACGTTCCAAAATAGTCCCTAAGAACTGTAATAGTGGAAGTGGACTTAGTATTTTTAACCGCCTTCAAAACAATAAATTTTGTGAACGACTCTACTATAACTAAGATGTAACAATTCTTCCTTTTTGATTTCACAAATGGTCCAACATGATCAATATGGATAGTATGGAAGGGCGTAGTTTCTTTAGGGATCGGGTGCAAATAACCCTGCTTTTTCCCCGATGGCATTTTATTATAAGCACACTCTAGGCAGGAATTTACATATTTTTTTATAAACTTTCGCATGCGTGGAAACCAATAATGTTGTTTTATTTTATCAAATGTCTTATCAAAGGCAAAATGACCTATTTCATCGTGATTTTTCTGTAGTATCTGCCACCTGCAGCCCTTCAGCACCACCCATCTTAATCCATCCTCAGTTATTTTATACACTCTCTCTCGTTTAAGGACAAAGTTCTTACGTATTTCTAACAAGTTCTCAAATTCTTTATCAGAAAGGATTTTTTTTATGCGTTGTATTTCGGAGTCCTCTAGCTGTACCGTCGTTAACCAATCATCTGTTATAGTCATTACATCTGAAGCGTCAATAGCTTGAATTATCCCTGCGCCTTCCATTGTTGGATTCCTACTCAATGCATCAACATGCATCATACCTTTGCCAGATTTAAATACCACATTACAGTCATACTCCTGAATCAAACTCCACCAACGCGCCACGCTTGGTACCATATCTCGTTTTAAAAATGTGGCTCGAAGAGAGTTGCAGTCTGTTACAATGGTGAAGCTTAACCCAAGCACATAGGTTCTGAATTTCACCAACGCGGAAATGACTGCAAGAGTCTCTAACTCATATGATGAAAAATGGAACTCTTTAGGTGATGTCTGTCTACTGTAATATGCTACTGGCTTAAAAACTCCATCGTTTTGTTTTTGTAACAAAACGCTCCCTATGCCATGTTTGCTTGCATCTGTATGTGTCTCTGTTTCCAGTTTGGGACTATAAAGTGCTAACACTGGCCTTGAAATAAGGGCGTTTTTCAATTTATCAAACGCTTCTTCTTGAGCTTGAGTCCATTCCCAATGAGAGTTCTTCTTCAATAATTTGGTAAGAGGACGAGCTATTTCACCGAAACCCCTAATAAAACGTCGGAAAAAACTGGCTAAGCCGATAAACTGTCTGATATTATGTACGTCTTTGGGCTTGGGAAAATTTTTGACGGATTCAATTTTATTAATTCCTGGTCTTACGCCCTCGCTGGAAATTTCAAAACCTAAATATTCAACATTATTTCGGAAAAAGTAACATTTTTGGGGTTTTAGGGTCAATCCCGACTCTCTAAGTCTTTCAAGTACGATTTCTAATCTCTCAATACCTTCTTCAAACGATCTACTAGGCACCAAAATGTCGTCCATATACGCTAATGCGATGCTATATCGTAAATTGCCCAGAACCAAATTAACAGCTCGCTGGAAAACGGCTGGTGCATTAGCTAATCCGAAGGGCATTCTATTAAACTCAAATTGCCCATCAGGTGTTACAAACGAACTTTTACTCTTGCTTTCTTTGGCCAGTGGAATTTGGTAATATCCCGACGCCAAATCTAAAGCACAAAAATATTTATTTCCCGCCAATCTGTCAATTTGGTCTTCGATACGAGGCAACGGGTAATGTTGCTTAATCGTTTTCTTATTTAGGGCGCGATAATCAACGCACTTTGCGTTTATCCCCAGTTTTCTTTCTCACTAACAAAACGGGACTTGCATATGGCGATTGAGATTCGCGTACAATGTCATATTTCTAGAGTTCTTCGACCATGATTCTAACTTCTTCGCGTTCTGAGTGACTCAATCTATAAGGTCGATAAACAACTGGTTCTGAATCCTTTAAATGAATATTCATTTCTGCAATCGTTGTCTGACCTAGTTCCGACAAGTCCTTGGCAAAACAATTGCGGTACTGGTTTAATGTCTGTAATAATTTAAGTTTCTGTCTATTATCGAGATTTTTATCAATATTGAGGTCATCCAATGTAAGTGCAGTTTTAGCGTGGTGATCTAGTACATCTTGTATTCTATTAATGCTTTTAAAGTTATTATTTGTTTCGATAATACAGGCACGAAGAAGAGGCTAAGATTTGCCCCTGTTTAAAATGAATTAATTTATTTTCATAGTTCAGAATAGTTAAATGACCACTACCGTTTTTGATATTGTAAGTACCAATCTCTATATCATATTTTAAGCGACGACCATTTTCAACAAAAACCATTCCACTAAAATTTGTATTGATGAACACCTTTACAGAAATACAACCTTCAGCCATAACAGTCTTTAGAGATCTTAAAACCAGTCGCGTGTCGTCTCTCACTCGCCTATCGGTAATCAATAATTCTTTATTAGTTTTAAATACCCATAAGTATGGTTGCTCCGTGGCAGTCTGTCCAATAAGTAGGTAATGATTTAGATAATTATCAGGTACCACAACTGCCTCTACTGTAATTTTTGCATTGTCAATAACTAAAGAAATTTTAATTCTACCTAAGGCATTCATACGTGAATGCCTTAGGTAGAATTAAAATTTCTTGTATTACCAAAACCCTTAAGAGATGGTAGATTATTTACTTGCCACTTTTCGCGTGGTACTATTCCTTTCATGACGGATTCTTTTATCAAAGTACACTGACTACCAAAATCCAAAATTTGTCGTCTTCTCGCATGTCAGTACCGGTTTCTAGTCATAATGTTCTAACTTCGGCTTTATTTACCCAAACGCTCCTATTACATTCAGGATCATCATGACCAATGCGTTTACACTTTTGACATTTAATAATAGACTTTTGACATCCCGATACTACATGACCTGTTTCATGACAGTTAAAACATTTTAATGGCCGTCCTAAATCATTCTTAATTGCTTTATGTAGATTTCCAATTACAGAACGTACCGGTTTTTTGTTAAACTTGTCTAATCGCTCATGCTTAACACCCCTCAAATAACCCAATAGTTTATCAGTTTTCTCGAAGCCTACTGCCTCTGCCCCGTATCGCACCGACCTATCGTCTATTCCATAAACAATGCAATCAACAGCGTTTCTTCCCACTATCCCACATCGATTCAAGGCTATTAACTTTTCATAGTAGTATTCTTCTAAATCATCCCCAAATTTTGCTCTTTTTGCTAACATTTCTGTAAGTAAATGACCATAATTTTCGTATGACTGGAAGGCAGATTTCAATTTTGCGACCCATTCGTCCCATGTAATCAAAACTGATGGCTGCCCTTCGTACCATTTTTTTGCAGTACCAATTAGCTTCGGTAGAGCGTAATGAGCAGTCGATTTGCTATCCCAACCATAAATCTCAGAGCATTCTTTTACTTTATGCAACCATGTATCAACTGTTTGATTTTTTGATTTAGGATCAAATTCTGGAACTACATCATTATTGGTAAAACCATCTTTATTTCGTGGCTTTATAGCAGAAATAGATTGTAAGGACTCTTTGATACATTTGAGTAATTCACTGTTAACGTCACGTACTGAACTAGCTGATATATTAACTCTTTCTCTACAAGGAGTCTTTAATCTGCGATGCTTTTGCCTACTGCTACTACTACCATGATCTATTAGGTTATCTATCGGATCACGTAACTGTGTGTCCACGGGTGGCGTACGCTGTAGTGGAGATGTTACAACTGACCTGCTTCGACTTCTTGCCTGGGGCTCCCTTGGAGGTGATCTTCTTGATCTGCGACGCTCGGTATCACGACGGTCGGCGTAGAGCTCTGCTGGTGAACGATGATGTTGCCTCGAGCCGCGAGCACGCGTCCGTGATCGGCTGCCTTTCGCAATACCCCCCAGCACAATGCTGTGATGCCACCCTGTTGATCTCCGTCTACTATCGGACCGATCACGAGGCATTTTCACTCGAGTGTATTGTACCCACTGATTCTTGATACAGGCGTATGATCACACCAGAGTATTGAACTTCACCAGTATACCCCGATGTAATCCCACTTCTGAATTGTTAAAATTTTGTAACTCCGCAGGTAATTAAATTCAAACAATTTCCCGGGTTCCTTCAAACGAGGCGTGAAGAGGCATCTTGCGGGCCGGCAAGGCGAGGGCGGCTAGTGCAGAACGTTCTTCCTGACTGTATTGGCCGTCCTCGCGTTTGGACTCTACTACCACTTAACATCAGGTGGAGTAGAGTCATTTGCCCTCCCGGCAAATATAAAAAAAAAAAAAAAAACACTTCTCCGTTTTGACAAATTTATTATTTCAATACTACACGATATTATCCACAGTAGTAACAATCAACTTGTTTCACAACTCAAAATGTCCGTTCCTCTCTTTTAAAAACCAAACAATGCGAGCTTCTCTCTAGTACTCAACTGACTAATCATAATATAATATTCCTCGGAACCGGTAGTCAAATTAGAGCTACTAAATAATAAAAATACGAAATATTTAAATATACAATATAAAAAATAAACAAACAAAATTACTTTTTATAGTAAATATGACAATAATATAAATTATAATTTATTACATTCTTTTCATAATGCAGATTTATTTTAATAGGCACGGCTATTCTTTACAAAATGCTCAATACTTATTTGAAATTACAGTATGATTATTTTATCAAGCTAACAATACTATCTATATCAATGAAACCTAACTTCCATATAGAGGTAGAACATCGCTTTTATTTCGTTAAAATAATAATGGAGATAGTCCAATACGTCTTGTAAATGGTTAAACGGTTCAAATGCGGTTAGCAATAGTGAGTTTTCATGTGCTTCTTTGACGAATTTTAATTCGGAGCATGGCACCGTAAGCCACAACTTTGATGCTCCGATCTACTAAAAAGTTGATGAACTAGTTGAATAATTTTCTGAGAATTCCATACTCCATATAACGTGGCATATATTTAATATTTATGTTGACAGTAGTGACCTCAAACTGTAAAAAACTAAACACTATAATTAAGACAAAAATATGAGCACCATTTAATTATATTTTTAAATCCAAGAAATACATAGACATTACCCGTTATCGTCGTTTCAAAAGCAATTTAATAAAGTTTCATGAGCAAATAAGGATCATATAATATTTCGTTGAAAAGCTTATTCCACGAGACTACGTAGCCTCAAGCGACTATCTCATAATCATGAAACTACATACTGGAATAGAAACGCTAGAACTTAATACCTATTGCACGTTGTGAATGATTTAACGATCCATATTTTAATATAGTTTATGAAATAAAAAACTAAACCGACGATAGTTAACTAAACTGAACAAAACGATAATGGAATTTCGAATACTATGAAGCCTTATAGCCTTATACAATACGATTGTACACTTTTTTATTTATTAAATATATATATCAATAGTAGATATATTATAGAAAATAAAACTACTGTTTACACCTAATAGATTTGTTGAGCTATTATGTAAGCAACAACTCGAAACTCATAAAAAAATCATAAAATGATATGCGACATTGATCATATTAATTATAACATTTCAAGAATACACGCATCAAAATGGAATATCACCATAAGTCGGTTGACAATATTTCACGCGTTAGTAACTAAATGAATTCTTACAGTACAACATTGCTTTGTACCAATTACATATATACACAATATTTGCTAATCATCTAACTGTAACAGCCTGTGAATGTCCCACTGCTGGCAGACCTCCTCTCCTCTTTTTGAGTAGAAGGTTTGGAGCTTATTCCACCACGCTGCTCCAAAGCGGGTTGGTGGAATACACATGTGGCAGAATTTCAGTGAAATTAGACACATGCAGGTTTCCTCGCGATATTTTCCTTCACCGTAAAGCACGAGATGAATTATAATCACAAATTAAGCACATGAAAATTCAGTGGTGCTTGCCCGGGTTTGAACCCACGATCATCGGTTAAGATTCACGCGTTCTTACCACTGGGCCATCTCGGCTTCTAAGCCAATCTGTAAACAACTAATAAATGAACAAGCAACTTATTAAGACTAAACATTTAAAAATTGGATACAAGAATAAAAAACACTAGTATTATTCGTGTCGGGTAACGTAAAAATATTACGGTTGCGGTAAATAATATACACTGAATCTCTTGTTAATGAAAATGTCTGGATGCCTGCCTGGAATTGAAACCCCGATCTTCCAGAGTAAAATATATAAAATGATATATAAGATAATATTATTCTAGTGTGAGTGAGCAATTGTAACACAGGCACAAGGGACATAACATCATAGTTCTCAATGTTGGTGTCGCATTGACGATATAAGGGAATGTTAATATTCCTAAAAGTGCCAACGTTTATGGGGGTGACCACTTACCACCAGCTGGTCTATTTGCCAGTCTGCCAACCTATATGAAATAAAAAAAAATGACAAAAAATGTAGAATATCGTCTAACATTGTCTCAATATTATCGTTATTCTTTGCCCTTCGTTACCCCGACGCTATTTGTCTTTTTCCCTAGAGCCTGAACATGACGCGAACTCGACCAGGATGGCCATTCGAACTAATGCATAGGAGCAATAAAGCGAAGTATATAAGTCTAGAATTTAACAACTGAGACACCTATACTTAAAGTGAAATCATCCCAATTTTTTTTAAATAAAAATGGTATAAGAGTGACATATGTACATTTCCTATGAATGAATATTCAACTTTTTTTTTATCTGTACCCTTAAATAGGCCATCTAATAATAATTGATCACCACCCATATTGCATTGGCTCTATAAGGAATATCGATTAATCTTACATCGTCAATGGGCCACCAATCCTGAGAACTAATGTGGATTCATATGCACACTACTGGCTCACTCAGGTGCATAGGTACCTACCATTGTATTCTTTAGGGGGTAGTTTCATATTTTTTCTTTTAAAGACATTCACACAATGATTCTATAGAAGTTTCAATAGATTTCATCATATTGAAATACATACGTAGTATAATACGTTATAGTGGTATAGTTTACTAGTTTCCGCATTCGGCTTCGCCCGCGTGTCGTGTTAAATAAAAGTAATCCATGTCTGTCCTTGTTGTTCAAGCTTCGTGCGTACTAAACTTCATCAAAATTGGTTTAGCTGTGAAATCAGAGACAGAGTTACTTTACCATTTATAATATTAGTATAGATTACTTGCGAACTTACATTATCAAAGAGATGTTAAAAACGTAAAAATGTGATAGAAACGAAACGAAGAAGATAAAGTTATATCGGAAAAAATGTCTATATAAATCAGCTGTGTATGCGGCGGATAAGCAAATAAATCATTTTATTCAAACACTGGATATACTGTTATTATTTATGAGAAGTGTCAATTCCAAGTGAAGCTTATCGATTGGATATATAATACACATGTTGTCATATGAAAAGCTAGAAATAGCACCGACTTTTATTTTTTCCCTTTATTTTTAAAGAGTTGACGTCTTAATAGCTACGTTAGTATTATAAATTTTATTTACATATTGTTTCATTAATTCAAAACTTGTCGAAAATATATAGGTCTCTTCATCTCGTTCGTATAATATCAATATGTGTCAATCAAACCTTCCAAAATTTGTATTACACGGCAACCAAACCAAATCAATTTTTTAATGGAATATGAATTATGAATATTTCCAAATCTAAAATGTATATAAATTAAAAAATTAATATAAGACGCAAATGTCTACAATAGTCTTCATTCACAATACAATAAAATTTGTTAAATCAAGTTACACTCAATGGTATGTGTTGTACTCTTGTACAATGTCTATTTGCCTTTTGACCGTGTTCCCTCCATAAATCACAATTTATTACTCAAATTTTAGCTAGACTGTCTGCTATTTCGATTCACCATAAATTGATGTACAGTTCCATTGCAAAATTATTACTTTGAACTGTATGCCTAGTGCGATTTTTTTAACTTATTCGATAGCGATGACGTTAACTTGTGTGGAATGAAAACAACACCATCTAGTGACAATAATCAGAATCTCTAACAGTTAAGATTTCTTATCAATCAATCATTCAATTTTATTATGATTACATCATCATTGTAGGATTAGTTCTTCAATCAATTCGTATTGTTAAAAAAAATATCTATTCTAATGTTATTTAACGTATATTCTATTATATATTCTAAAACAGTAATATTTTTCAGTCCAAATAACGATTCACATTAATCAACTTAAGAGGACCTAAGACATAATTATTCTCCTAACAAAATTCGCAGCGAAATCTCTTTGTAGCCGAAAGCTTATCTATTTGTCCAAGCGTAGAATAGGAGGCGTCCTTAACAAGGACTACCGTTACATAAATATAGTTGGTATCATGACTAGTATCAAGATTAAGTGGTTAACACGAAACCATTATTTAGATCAAAGTTTGAGAAACATGTTTAAAATGAATACATGAGTATAAAAAAAATATTTGTTAATTCTAGAGATATTAATAAAGGATGTTTATATATTCAAAAAAGACGAGATGGCCCAGTGGTTAGAACGCGTGAATCTTAACCGATGATCGTAGGTTCAAACCCGGGCAAGTACCACTGAATTTTCATGTGCTTAATCTGGAGAAAGAAAACATCGTGACAAAACCTGCATGTGTATAATTTAACACTTAAATTTCGGTATATGTGCATAATTCCACTAATCCGCATTAGAGCAGCGTGGTGGAATAAGCTCCAAACCTTCTCCTCAAAAAAGGAGAGGAAGCCTTCACCCAGCAGTGGGACATACACAGGCTGTTACTTACTATATATCCAACCGATTCCAACAATTTAAACAAATTGTTTTTATCCATGGATGGAAATTAAAAACCTGTAAGCGTCCCACTACTGAGCAAAGGGATCCTCCTCTAGTGAGTCTAGGAGCTTATTCCACGTCGCTGCTTTAAAGGGATACACAAGCGGTAGAATTTTTCTGACAAGTTTCCTCGAGATTATTTTCCTCTCCGCTAAATACGGAATGTTATTAACACAAATGATGCTTGAGTTTGAATCCGCAATATTCGGTCAAACTACGCTTGTTATAACCGCTGAACTATCTCGGCCACTTACATATTCTTATATAACATTTCCATATACATATATAGTATTTGTTATCTTTAAATTATTATTAATGACATAGAACCAAGAATATTAATCCATAATAGCTGGTGTACAATAGTATGTGTTTAACATACGGGTCGACTGAACACTGATTGGAATCAAACGAAAATTGAAAAGGAAATTGAATTATGTATAGGTTTTTCTAGGCAGTAAAAAAGGTATGCATGTAATTTCAAAAAAGGGACGCTCATAAATCGGACGTAATAAAATAAAAATTCAATATACTGAAAACAAACGTTAAAAGCTTTTTGTTTCTAGTACGAGTGCGTTTAGATGGAAAATATTTGTGCAGCGGATTTCATAAAAGTGATCGCCTGATCCAATCCGTAAAGATAAAACTCGATACATTGTAGTTGATACATTTATTTGGTAAAGTATTTGATTGTATTAATAAAATTCCCTCACAAGCCTTACCAATTCATCAGCAACATTTTAAATACATATCAAAATAACCTCATGCTTTTCAGAGTAGGATATTTACGAAAACTGGTTTTATTTTTCAATGTTAATTCAATATTAAACACTTAGGATGACTTTATTATGTATTTATTAACCAAATATGTGAATATTGTATTTACTGACATGAAAAAGTTTATTAGTAAACTTCTATAACATAATCTATTGCATCGCGCTTGTATAAAATTCTGTCATTTTTGTTGTTGTTCTGAGCGAATCTAAGGTACGGTAACAGCCTGTAAATATCCGACTGCTGGGCTAAGGCCTCTTCTCCCTTTTTTGAGGAGAAGGTTTTGGAGCTTATTCCACCACGTTGCTCCAATGCGGATTGGTGGAATACACATGTGGCAGAATTTCAGTGAAATTAGACACATGCAGGTTTCCTCACGATGTTTTCCTTCACCGAAAAGCACGAGATGAATTATATAATCACAAATAAAGCACATGAAAAACTTCAGTCGTGCTTGCCCGGGTTTGAACCCACGATCATCGGTTAAGATTCACGCGGTCTTACCACTGGGCCATCTAAGCTTGAGCGAATCTAAGACAAACTAGATATTAAATCATTTTCCCTTCCGATTATAACAAATACTAACTACCTATTCTAGTTTAATATGGGTAAGGCACAAAGCGTATATTCATGAATAGACATACAAACATTAATTATAAATTGATATTAAGAAGATAAAAGAATAAACGTCAAATTTCGATGATATCATATAAAAGCGAAGATAAAATTTAACGAATGTATTTTATCGCGCTCCATTCCTTCGTCCACACATCACGCATTTTCTAAGATCAAGCGACTTCACTAAGTTCTCATTAAATAGATACTTCCATAATCTTGGAATGGCTCTAAGCGAGATTTTATGACGCGATTAGAACTCTAGTGGTTTTTTATCGCGCGCGACACTCGTCAAGAATCGTCAAGAAGAATACTGAACCTCGTATTAATAAGAAATATAAGAAACACCGATATATTTTGTTTTAAAAAAATATATGTGGTTTTTAAGGTTGCATTAATTTTCATTAGAGAAGATTTGGGCAATATTCCAGCGCGCTGCTTCAAAGTGGATTGGTGGAGAATCATGTGGCAGTTTTTCATCCAACACATCGCTAAGCACGAAGCTATAAAGACTGATTAAGTACATGGTAATACAGCACAGTGGAGTGTTTGAAACCGTGATCATTGGTTAAGATTTACGAATTCAAATTGGGCCGTCTCCGCTTATAAAATAATCAAAAATGACAAATGCCATAATCTATGTTTGAAAGTCTTATAGTTTTGGGATAAAACGTGATCAGAATATATACCCAAAGCGAGTTGCGAAGATTTCGAAAATAAAAATTTGATCTATCGTTTCTTGTCGATTAGAATAAAGATTGAGTCCGAAGAAAGTTTGCAGGAGTTTTTCAATTAAAAAAAAAACCTTATAACTGCTCCTTACACTACAAAAACAATAACTTGAGATTGGATTACTGATAATCCATCAGCGAGGGGATGAAAAGCCACGAAGGTCTTAATATTCAAAACATTTCCGTCTTTAATGAAGTTCCCAACTTTTAAAAAATATTTTATAAATTACGTTTTAGTTTTTTACTGAATGTTTTAAATTGTATGATATATATATGGAGTAATAATAAATACTAAAAACAAAAATAATGAAAACTTAACAGATATCAATAACTTGCATTATTTTGAAATTAAAGATAAGTGTCAGCACTTAAATTTTATCAATTTGTATGCATAGAATTTTATTATAATGTCATCTATGTATGAATTTTACAATAAATAAGTCTCGGTTATGCAAAATATTAATATAATAAATAATATAGTGTTTCGCAAGCGTCCAAGTAGTGTCCAAGCAGTTAATTTCTGCCAAAACTCCATAAATATTAAGTCTCGTTTTATGCCCAGTGAAGCTGTTAAAATACTAGCGCTACGCTTATTAATAAGATTTAGTATTATATACATAAGTATGCATAAATATGTATTATCAATGCGACACGTTTGTCTATACATGATATATTCAAATTGAAAGACATTTCCAGCATTATTTATACAAGCAGACATCACTGTCCGTGTTCAAGACTCAGTCTCTTTTCTGATCTCGACGTGAACGCACGTTTTCATCTGGTGGACTCGGTCGAACTTTGCGATGTAAATAATAATAGAACGTATTATATATTATATGATAATAGGCTCGTATTATGTGTGTTTAGTGTAATGTGATTGCTACGGATAAAACTTTCGATGCCCGGTAAGTTTTGAATTTACACTGATATTTTACTCTTTTGGTTTATGAAATTACGATTTCAACATCTTAATTATAAATGGTTCATTTATAAGCGTTTAATTTTATTGATTTGATAGTGTGTATGTGAAACTTTCAATCCAAATCATTGCTGAAAGCTGAAATTTTGCAAAAGTACTAAAATCCACCAAACAGCGTTCTCCTCAAGAAGGAGACGAGGCCTTAGCCCAGCATTGGGAGATTTACAGGGTATACTTTACTATACTAAAACTTCCAAAGGTTTTTTTTAATCTCAATGTATGTTATTATAGCGGTTAAAATGCAATAAGATTATTAATCGTAATACAATTTTTTTATTAGGTATTTAAAATTAAAACGGGCATTCTACTTATTTGTATAAAACTTGAATATATCAATAAATTTTATAGAAACAGATAAAAAAAACGTTGAAAAAAAACGAAATGCTCATACTTACGTATAGAATAAATCTATGATTGACGTTTACTTTTATTGACACCTTACTATCCATTATTCATAACATTCTGATCCTATGACTATTATTCGTAAGCAAAAACAATTGTTTTTTTTAATATACCGGACATAACACAAATCGGACTCATAAATACCCGTGAAATTTCCATCATTTTAAAATACATGATAATTAATTGAAGTTAATCGTAAATCTTAATCGACGTTCAAAATCACAGTGTGTAAAATCAAGATCAAAATAAAAAATAAGTAGTAACTTTGCTTATATTTTATTGTGCTGACCCTACTTTAATATATGTGATATGAGATGGCTTCCTGACCGATTCTGGTCACGGCGGCCATTGTGAATGAAGAGTAAAGCAAAGATATATTATCGTGCTCAGCTATGTATGCAAACACAGACGCACTCTCGATTCCCTCACTCTCATAATCCGATAGGATGGCCATCCGATATGACCGGAGAGAGCTCAAGCGATTTGGGGCTTGAACCCAGGACCTCGAGTTCTGCAGCCTTATGAGCTAGCTACTAAACCAACGACACAATCATTCTCATATAAGTACATATGCGTGTGTGTGTGTACGTGTGTGAGTGTTGTGTGTATTTTGTTTTGGTATCTTTTTGCGGAAATATGAGTAAATGTTCGAAACATGAAAATTTAAATATTTTTTCTTAAATTTTTAATTCGCTCTGTGGATATTCGACTACTAGTTATTATTATGACGTCAAAGGTATAACTAACTATATATATCATCTATCTACGTCAGCACGTGACAGTTGCAAACCTATCTTAACGCCGAGTCCCAAAAATATATGAAATAAAAATGTTATCCATTTTGTGTACCGATTGATGAATAGTGAGTGTAGTAAGTAACTGCCCATAGACAAAGGCTTACATCGCCAATGTGTCATCAAGCTTGGGAACTAAGATGTTATGTCCCTTGTGCCTGCAATTACACTGGCTCCCTCACTCTTCAAATCGGAACACAACAGTACTAAGTATTGCTGTTAAGCGGCAGAATACCTATATAAAGAATCTTACCTACCCAGACGGGCTTGCACATAACTCTACCACCAAGTAAATTGTCATAAAAACTTAACTAATGTAAATTTTTTTATCGACTTTTGATATCACATTTCAGGCACTTTAATTTTAATATTTTCAGTCCATTGGATTTACGGTTTGAAGAAAGTCTTTGGAGCAAAAATTTTAATTGAGTTTTTGTTATACGAAATCAATTAACATTATGAATAAGGGTATTGGAAAATCGGAACGGGACAGATAAATATCGAGATTTTATGTATTGTCACATTTTCTATACATGAAAATAAAATAGCTCGCATTGATCCACAAAGTCAATAAGCCCTTCAAAGGGCAATGAACTCACAGATATTTTTTACCTTGACGGTAAATAATTTTAATTATCATGTGAAAAAAAAATATTAATAAACATAACATATTACTCAATAGAATGTATATAAATGATACAAAAACGTTGATACAAAAAAATTTATTGTAATTGACATAACTATGATATTTAATTGGTGGAATAGAAAAACTACCAGGTGACATACGTTCCTAAGTTAGAACTTTCATTTATAATTAACTATAATTTATTTAACCAACCAAATGTTTTTTCATACAATATACACTATAGTTGTTTTAAATAATACATCTTCAACTTATACTTGATATTCTTATCGGTTATTTCTCGTCTTGTTCGGTTATCTCAGCTATTTAGTTGAATTTAAGCTGATTTAATTGAATCTTGTAAAATGACAATTCAAGGGCGCTATTAATGGCCTGCTTGACATGAATTTCTACATTGAATGACGTAGAATATACG
Organism: Nymphalis urticae; assembly: GCA_905147175.2. Classification (NCBI taxonomy): domain Eukaryota; kingdom Metazoa; phylum Arthropoda; class Insecta; order Lepidoptera; family Nymphalidae; genus Nymphalis; species Nymphalis urticae. Next base: position 3,103,214 of record LR989995.1, on the reverse strand, counting down.
TCATTCGATGTTAATTAATGTCATTTGTGTGATTTTGATATAAGCTAAGCTTTATAAAAATTAGTAAATAATTATTTGATTTCGACTTTGTCCTTTGAAAAGTTCCGAGTAACCTTTTCATTATAAGAAATAAATTCGTATTCGTACTATACGTATGAATGTGATTCCTTAGAAATATACATGATTGAATGGAGTTAATCAAATGGCCCATTGGCGCAGTTGGCAGTGCCCTGTACCCTGCCTTCCGCTCCGGGGTCGCGGGTCCGATTCATTATAATCTGAGGAGGTGCGATTCTCGCCACGAGACTGTGTGTTTTATATATAAGTACGTATTTATTTAAAATATTTTTTTAAATAAAGTATGAATTTATTTTAAGTTAAATATCAGTCGATTGTTACCTGTAACACAGGTATTCAGTTGCGTAACTTAGCAAAAGACGATCGTGTGAGTAATTAAAAAAAAATACATTACTAAGACTAATGGAAGGATTCTTATTACATTAATATAATCAGTATATTTATTTAAATGATCAGTCAAATATTTATGTGATCATAATAAACAAGTGACAGTCCATAAATGTCGCACTCCAAGGACAAATATTTTATATATTCTTACAGTTTGTACCACCAGACCGATTTGATCCGGGTTAGTGGATACTCATGTAATAATATTCCATCTTTTTCGTCCACCAACGAGTATAATATGAGTTATATAACTAAAGCACATGAAAATTGTTGCCCAGAGGACGATTATCGTATTCTATCTACTGCACCGTTGCTTCTAAATCATGCTTACGTTTCGTGTTAAAATAAAGTATTTATAAATTTAATGATTTAAAAGTCTTATTATGTATTACTTACCATGGTAACAACCGTGAGATACTATTAAATTATTATTATTTCATCCCACTCACGACGATCGATAAATATTGGCAAGCTCTTTATTTTAGTAATCAGCATCCGTTTGTAAACAGACTTTAGGTCTTATATCAATATTTGTATTGTTTTGTAATAGCAAAACATTATTAACCTTATCCGAATTGCGCTACATCTTATTTTATACGTTGTTAGTATTTTTTATATACAAATTATCGACTGCCTCGTTGGTCTAGTGGCTAGATAATAAAAATGTTATCCATTTTGTGTACCGAATACCATATACTATATTTCTTATAAAATAGGAACTCAGACGAGCAAATGATGAATAGTGGGTGTAGTAAGTAACTGCCTATAGAGAAAGGCTTACATCGCCAATATGCCGTCAACCTTGGGAACTAAGATGTTATGTCCCTTGTGCCTGCAATTACACTCACTCTTCAAACCGGAACACAACAGTACTAAGTATTGCTGTTAAGCGGCAGAATACCTATATAAACCAATCTATAAATATAAATATAATAAGGCCGCAGACCCAGACAGACGGAGGTCCTGGGTTCAAATCCTACGTCGGGCCAATAAAAAGTTATTGGGTTTTTCAATCAAAAATTATCGATAGCAGCCCGGAGTATGGAAGTTGGAATTACACTTCACAGAAAGCACGTAAAGCCGTTGGTCCTGCGCCTGAACTCTTTCCGGTCGTGTCGGATTGCCGTCCCATCGGATTATGAGAGTTAGGGAATAGAGAGTGCACCTGTGTTTGCACTATAATCTGTCCTGCGTAGTTGGCTGATCTCTCTTGAGATTGACCGCCGTGGCCAATTTCGGTCTTGAGGACCTTTATACAAATTATATTTGTAAATATTTATATATGTAAAATTAATAATACGCTTATTAAGTGTATTGGTATTCATAAATTGGTATTTTCTATACATTATTCCCTTAGAGTATGAGTGCAAAAACTTTCGTCAAAAATATTACACTCCGTCGTATTGCCTCTACTGGTGACAGGAGGGATGGTAAATTTTTCGCCCAGAGAATAGGAATTGCGATTCAAAGGGGAAATGATGCTAGCATTCTTGCCATCATTCCACGCGGTCACAATTTAACAGTAACAATTTTTTATTTTATTTATTTAAATAAATATACATCAGAATTACATTATAAAGCTTTTACATCTTGACAACGGAAGGAAAATTTACTTGTAGTAAAACATGTCACCGAGATATTTTTAACGAATTTATTATGCGAGAAACATTTTATCCCTTGCAGTTTATAAATCGCTCTAAGGAAATGTACTACGATTATTTCAGTTCTAAAGCTCAGCTTAGATTTTAGAAAAGCATATCATTGTTATATCTCCTGTAAGCGTTCTAAAGCCATCCTCCGCGGAATAATGACTCCCTGGGGACCGCTTTCATAGTATTATGTGATAGTTAGTTAACTTTAAAACAAATGTAATTAACTGTAAAAAAACATGTGTAATTTTTTTATTGGACTACTTGATTATCCTCCAATGTAAAGAAAATACTGCTTACTTAATAAGCATGTTATCAAGCTTACATATATAGATATACAATAATATAATTTGTATACATAATATACTACAAACTTATATGATTATGTTTTAGTATACTATATAAGAAAATCGCAAGATGTAAATATATATTACATATATATATATATATATATATATATATATATATATGTTTATATTCAATTAATGGGAAAACAAACTCGAAAAATGTCACCGACACAAAAGTCACTCCATAAATAATAAATCGCGATTCGACGATATCTAAATTAACGCAAATTATAAAAACAGTTCATTTCGCAGGAATCGAATGAAATATATTTTCCGCGTCACGTAATATCGTGTTACGTTTGTTGAATGAAAATGTGTTGTTTTAGTTTAGAATTCTACCTTGTTATAATTAAATTAACTTAATTTAAATGTAAAATAAGTTTATAGACTGTTAATTAATTAATTTAATAATTAGGGCTATTTGTAATATGTTCATTACAAATTAATTAAAGGTATTTTGTTTCTTTTTTTTCCTGTGTTATTACATGGATCACAATATCTTATGAGTTGGCCAACGTAATCCCAATGTTTGGCGATTGGATGGACCGCTTAGTGCGTTCTTACAACAAATTTAAAAAGTACTCATTGAAACGTCTAATATTATTTCTATTTGAAGTTTTAAATGCAACTGTATTTTGTTCTCCCTAAACTTAAACGTCTCTTGTGGACAAAGGTAGAAAATTTTGCAACATATTATGAACATCTTTTCGATTAGTATAATTTAGTCAGCCAGTTAGTTAATTTATAAAAAAAAAATGTCACTGTGGTTACTTATATATCAGATAGAAATAGAACTATATAATAAGAAAAAACATATTTTTATATTTAAAAATTCGAGTGAATTGTGATTAAGATATTAATACAAAGCGGGTAAGAGAGATTAGCTGGCTAATAATATTAAGGCGTAGACAATGATTAAAATATTTTTTATAAGCAATATTTTTGTTGGATCTCCAACAAAACAGAAAACCTTAAACGAATAATTTATAATCTATATTCACTCTCATCTACTCGTGTATGAAAATACACAATGCTTAAGCTACAAAGTGTAATATTACGATAGTGATGTACTAACCGTTTTCAGCTACGACGATCACAAACTAAGCTAACTGCGATTGTATTATAATACACCAGTTTGTACCCAAACACAGGTACACTCGTTATCCGTTACGCAAATCCAACATGATCGGAACGAGCTTAAGCGAAGGATCCATATCTTTCCGACACACGGGTGACACACTTGTAATATTCTGGGTTGCTACTGAGAATTTTCCGAAAACTATTTTACTAGCCTTTGTTTACCCAGGACCACGACTAGACCAACGAAATTTTTTTGTTCTTTTTTTAAATTATAACCATTTACCATATTCTATGGAATAAGATATATATTATGATAACTATGCTTACAATTCACAAAAGAGTATATATTTATTAAACAAAATAAATAACAAATAACTTCATTTAACAAAAAACGAAACTAAATAAGCATTCCTATATTTCATTTTGAATACCCGAAAGCTGTCTCGGCCATTATCTAAATCAGAATTATTATAAGTACAACTCGTATAATCCTGAAATGCATTCTTACCAAGGTTTACTCTACAAGAAATAGTTGCAAACATCGGTGTCTAGGACGCATCTAGGTTACACGGATTTTTATACTTAATTTATTGCCATTGCAATTCTTCCAAGGTCTTTCATAATCTTAATTGCACTAGTAAGTTTAGAATTTGCTATACAGAGTTGCAATAATATATACTGATGTTATAAAAGCGAAAGTAAATGTGTTATGCTTTCACGGGTTTCACTGAACCGATTTTGATGAAATTTGGTAGAGAACAAGCTGGCTAACGAAGGACATAGGCTTATTTATATTTAACCAGCTAAACATAGGCTTATTTATATTTGACGAGCTGGTTGGCGTGGTTGGTAGATATGTGTCTTTCACGCCGAAGGTTGTGGGTTCGATTCCCACCCAGGACAGACATTTGTGTGCATGAACATGTCTGTTTGTCCTGAGTCTGGGTGTATTTATCTATATAAGTATATATTTACAAAAGAAAAGTAGTATATGTAGTATATGTGTTGTCTGGTTTCCATAGTACAAGCTCTGCTTAGTTTGGGATCAGATGGCCGTGTGTGAATCATGTGCCAGGATATTATTAATATTATTATTAAAACCCTAACAGGCAGGCGAAGTCGCGGGTAAGAACTATTTAATTATAATTGGAATACTGTTCTGTTTCATATTTAGTACCAATTTTTTTACAAATTACACATTAAATAAGTAATAAATTATTTTTATACTTATCATTTAACATAACATTGTTCGTGTCAAATATCTAGTTCAACGGCTTTAAGTGCTTACTGTTAGCTTAAACTACTGTAATATTTAAGAACCAAACATAGAAAGAAATATCAACCACGACGAGAGTTTCTATAAACATAAATTGGCATTATAAAAAAAATGTGAAAAAAGTTGTCAATTTGATAGTTTCGTTTTGTTATTATTTCATTAGACGCGGATATTAAAATTTTATTTCATTTGGATATCGTTAACTTTATATTTTAATTAAACTTTATATTCATTTTATTTTACATATATTCATTGGCATAATTAACAATTTATTTCAACAGTTCACTTGGTTATGGTGGTAGGGCTTTGTGCAAGCTTGTCTGGGTAGGTACCACCCTCTCATCAAATATTCAACAAAATTGCGTTGTAAGGAATGGGTAATATTACTTATAGCATCAATGTCTATGGGCGGTGGTGAACATTTATCATCAAGCAGTCCATTTGCCCGACCTACGAATTTTATAGAAAAAAACATTGGCTGTCAACATATAAGACCACCAAAAATGTTAAACGTCACGTTTAACAACGCAAAAGTGATACTGAAACAGCGTGACACGTTCGGAAATTAACGACGCAACGTGAGAGCGTCCAAATTAATTATTTGTGTTTTTCGTGCTATAATGACTATTTCGTATTTATTCCATCATTAGCTTAGTAACACACAGCTTAGTAATGTCCGGTTTATGAGGTAATTTTATTGGTGGTTTATTTATCAGTTATCGATTGAATTTTTGAATGTGCCTTTCGAGCAACGCAAGTTAAGGTATTCTATTTTTAAATTCTGGTTTGGCTGACCAACGTTACTTAATTTCACGTTTCATTTTGCTACTGCAACTCTTAAATGATTAAATATTGTGATGGTTAATGAAATGAAATGTTTTCGGAAAAGTTCCAAAAAACATTTTCATACAAGAAATAAATACTTAATCGCACGTTACGTTTGTATGTGATTCCTTAGAAAAGATATGATAGAATTGAGGTAATACGTTATTACGAATATGGCCGTAATCTTGTTACATCAATGTAATAATTATTCATGCCGCGATTCCACGTTATCATGATTTGAACACAGAACATGAATTATATTGTATATATTTAAGGTTTTAAGAAATTATTCTAGTAAATAAAATTAATTAAAAAATAGTATGGAAATTAATAAAATTACTTTATAATATTATGCATATAGTTTTTGTACGTGTTATAGTTTTAGCCGTAATATAAAATATTTTCAAATAATGTAATAATAAATTTAAAAACACATAATATGTCACCAAATATGTAGCAAAACTAAAATAATTAAAGTATTGAATATTTGATACAACGAAGTTTTCGTCACACGCTAACTAGTGATATTGTCAACGTGACGTGCCTTGTTATGGACGGCTCAGCGTGACGGCGTGCGATTCAATCATTACCACTCCAAATGGTATAGCTGTACTGCATATTGAGTTATGAATTTTACTGGAAGTAGTAGTATATATTATGAACCACGCAGTTTGTAAAATGCCCAATATGATATAACAACTAGTGAGGACAGTATGGTAAAACAACTATTGATATAATGAAATCGTTCGGGGATTGTTTATATTGCTTATCTGCTACGGGGCAGAGTAATTATAACCAGATTTTGTTATTGTTATTTTTATTTCAAACGTAGAATCAATATTTAAAACAAAACTCTTGTTAGATTAGGTTAGTTAGGTTTACAGCTGCAACGCTCGGGGCTTAAAAGATAGGGCATTACCTTAGGGCCGTGGATGCGTAAGGTGGGGGCCTCGCGTGTCCTATTTCAGATGGCCCTGAGGAGGATGGCAGCCGGGATGGCCTCGCGATGCCGTACGCACTAGCGAGAAATGCGGGGGGTGATTTCTTACGCCCCCTGAGGAGGGCCCCGCCGAGCCACGAGCGGAGCAAAGCACGGAAGAGGCCACGGATGCGTTATGTCCACACGATGCCGCAGCCTCTTCGATCCGTGTTACGAGGACGGCTATCGCAATGGTTTTAGTGGGTAAGAATCCCACATAACCCAGTTCCCCCCATGAGAGCTAGGTACCTTTCAGAAGGTTGCCACTGCGTAAAAAAAAGGTTAGTTAGGTTTAGGTTAGGTTTTCTCCTCACCGCACGCCGTGCAATGAACCTGTGCATTATTAGATTGCCCGAAATCCATATGGCAATATTCATAATATCTAGGAAATATAATAAATGAGGAAGTTCAAATTATAATTATTTACTTCGCCCTAAGTAGCTGGTTATTATATGCCCGGTCAGTATGAAAAATTCTTCAATTTATTACTAATGGTCCATTGTTCGCAAATATCAGCATAAACGTAGCTATTACGGACTTCTTTTGTTTTTTATTATACTTTTACACGCAGTAGTTTTTATCGGTCAGTGTAATCTATACTAATATTATAAAGAGGTAAAGTTTTTGAGGTTGTAGGTGGTAATCTCTGGATGTACTGAACCGATTTTGAAAATTATTTTACCAATAGAAAGCCACATTAATTGTGAGTGTTATATATATTATTATTTATGGATATTTTCGGGTTAATATATAAACCCGAAAATATCCATAAATAATAATATTCATGTATAAAAATCGGAGAAGTTGCCTAGTTTAAGAGTTAATTTCAAATATCAAATACGCGAGACAATTTTATTAATGTTCGGCCATCGCGACTTTTGGCAGTCAGGAAAAAAATTATAGCACTCAGTAATAACCGAACCACAATCATAATTTCATCACAAGTAAAAATGTTTACCGCCCAACGAAGTGGGCGCGGGTCCGCTAGAATATTAATATGATTTTAACGCATAATTAACTATTCGCATAATAACGATCCAAATTCAACAATTCAATTGTTGAATTTGAATCTCGTGCATTGATAATATGTCGTTAAATTCGTAATTTTGTGACTTATTATTTGTTTAATACTTCACTTCTCTCCTAAAAATACATAGAACTGGCTCCCTTTGCCAATATTTTACGTGATATTTACATTGACATAATTTGTTTAGTTCTGTAGTGTGACAACAAATATGTTTATATTTTTCTTTAAATAAAAGCCAAACGTTATCAGTAGATTTTGGTTTGAATATTATCTACAGAACTAAGGCTTTTATACTATATATTCTTTTGATGATTTTTTTCACTTATACTTCTGTGATAGTCACTTTTCACAAACAAAGAAGTGGAATTGTATTTCATAATCGATATCAGAGATGCTTTTTTCAATGTGACAAAGAAAATTGAGAATTTTGATAATTCACAAAAAATAAAATATTAAAAATAAATTGTACTTTTCTGTCACGTAAAGTCACGTGAAGAAGCGAATAAGTATTTATGGTACAATAAAAAAGATAGAATAAATTATAGATCAGTATACTCCCGAAATTTCTCATCCTCAACGGATAAAACTCCACAGGTCTATAACGTAAAACTATTTGAATAAATTAACATTTATAAATAAATTTACATAAAAATAAAGTTATCGGGACAATTTCGTGAGCCAATTTCAGTTTTTGTAACTGAAATTAAATTTAGTGCTTACTAGCTTTGAACCAATATCATGGTTAGCCTTTGAACGTCCATGAGAGTTTATAAAAACGCCACTAATTAAAAAAACTAGGGTCATTAACCCGACGATTCTAGAGTTCCTATAAGAACTGCCTGCTTGAATAAATGATGCTCAGGATCGCTTTGACTATGAAAAAGCAAATACGAATAGTATTTGCTCAATAATATAATGGTCATATTAAAATACATCAAACGTTCTTTAACACCAATGCGCCACTACACTGGGCGCTAAGATGTAATGTAATTGTTCCTGTAGTTACACTGGCTCACTCACTCTTAAAACGCAATAATACTAAGTGTTGATGTTAGGGTAAAGTCAAATAAAATTATGTTTATTTTGTTTGACTTTTAGATGCTATATTAATAATTATAATAACTAGTAATTCAGCATTAAATAATACTTATATTATTTGTAGATTCGTTATCTAAACCGTTGAGTAAATTTTTCAGGAATATTGAGAAAAGAATATTCCCATTTCTGAAAACGAACTTCGAAATACCAATAATTGGCTTATTTCCTTACTCCTTCAATGTTGTTTTCCAATCAAAGGATTTTTGGTTACCCTTTTTTATCACCTTAATGATATCACTCCCGTTATTTTATTAGTTTCACATTTATTCGCATCAAGATCAGATCGGTACAAGCCAGTATCTTGATTTGTCTTTTCATATAAAAGATATTTTTATTATAGCCATTAAAATTACTTTTTCGTCATAGAAATATTATACGTATTAGACGAGACTATAAGTTTATAATATTTATTAACAAGCAAAGCAAGCTTACTAAAATTATTAACTATAATTAATTATTAATTTATTAACAGTTATTAACTACGAAATCAGTAAGCAGTAACAGTCCACTCCCTCTACGTAAATGCCCCGCTGTTAAGCAAAGGCCTTCTCCTCACTCTACGTAAATGAAGCGTTTTTGTACCCCACTTTGTAACGTTTTTCACATCATACCTACTTTCAATGTTTATTAGACAATGTATGTAAAAATAAAGCACAAGAAAGAAGTTCAAATAAACGTTACACTCTTAAACATTTCACTCTCATTTTGTTAAAGATATATCACTTCAATATCGAAATAATCGTGAGGAAACCTGAATGTGTCTAACTTCATTAAAATTATGCCACGTGTGTATTCTACCAACCGGCATTGGAGCAGCGTGGTGAAATAAGCTCCAAACCTTCTCCTTAAAAAGGTAGAGGGGGCTTTAGCCCAGCAGTGGGACTTTAACAGGCTGTTACTATATCACTGCAATAATGAACTTTACACATAATCTTGTTATAACCTGTAACCTCAATAATATAACAAACTGCTTATCATATAACTTTAAATGATGTTCATATAATTAATTAGGAAACATTTTAAGCAGTTAATTAGTATTCCAGTTCAAATTATTGTTACAGAGTTCGGTAGAATCTTGATGATCCATACTTAATTAGATTGTTGCCAAGCCAACAATGTAATTTAAACTTTAACGTTTCGTGTACAGAGATTATCTTGAATATTTCGAACGCGTTTTACATAATGTTCGTTATGTACTTTACTTTATACTTTATTGTACACCACAAAGAGAAAAAATATATATAAAACATGGATAAAGCCTAAATAAAAGTAGCATACAATTTTGGCGACCTTATCGCTACATAGGGACATATACATAGATAGCTAAATAGTTCTTCCAGGCAATCAACGGTGTAAGTAATAACTCATAGCATATGAGATAGGTGGTGCTCTAAAAAAAAAAGATAATATTAATTTATGATTAAAGGAACTAATAAATAAATGTAAATATAAAATACACATAATATATATCAATAAATAAATTATATCATCAATACATATAAATCCTCATAATGAGTCCTCAAACATAAAAAGAATAATAAAAGAAATGAATGGTGATAAGGCATTTGAGACAAATAAAAAAAAATATGTATCGTTTATTAGAAAATTAAATAGCAACTGCAAATTTCATTCATGTAAAACACTGTAACTTTAATCTTATATAACTCGCACGATTTTAGATCAAATTATTTGTACGATCATTACTGTAATCAAGAAAGTGCTGAATATTTAACGATAGTCTACAGTTGTTAGAAGAATGTTGGCGCTTTAATGCGCTGATAACATTTTTATAGGTTATGTAAGAAAAAGATTGTAGAAATAGTTATTTGTTTGATAAATGACAAGCGATAGGCAAAGTAAATGACTATTTTTGATGTGATCATTCAAAATCTAAATAGACTTCATTTAGTATAAAATAAAATAAACTACTCACCCGTGAAATATTGACACCGACATTGATATTATTTTAATGCGTGTATTCTTGAAATATTATAATTATTATCCAATTCAATACAATTCCATTTATTAATTTAAACATAATATACATGTTTAGTCACTATATTTATGACATGCAAATATTTTAACTTAAATTATAAATTAAAATTATTTTAACTTGATTCGTAGGCATTACATTACATTATAATTCTTCATTTAAATAATACTTGTAAAATTGATAAATAAATGTCAAATATTTATTGCTGGAATATTTATATAATATTCATATGGTCAATATTGCATGTCACTGACATTTCACGATCGTTATCTGCGGTGATTTTTGAGCTTGTTCTACAAGAATAGCCCAACTGTTAGAACATAGCTTAAATATTCCAATAAGCCAGTGTATGCTGGCCTAAATAGCGCCTTAAATTAAAATAAGGAAGTCAACATTTTGTTGATATAGTAATGATGCTACGTAACGGTGCTTCGCTATATTATTTTAAAAATAAACGATTAAGACTTTATATATATATATATATATATATATATATATATATATATATATATATATATATATATATATATATATATATATAGCATATGTAGGTAAACGAGCATATGGGCCACCTGAGGGTAAGTGGTCACCAACGCCCATAGACATTAGCATTGTAAGAAATGTTAACCATCGCTTACATCCTCAATGTGCCATCAACTATGGGAACTAAGATGTTATGTCCCTTGTGCCTGTAATTACACTGTCTCACTCACCCTTAAAAACCGGAACACAACAATACTAAGTACTGCTGTTTTGTGGTACAATATCTGATGAGTGGGTGCTACCTACCTAGACGAGCTTGCACAAAGTCCTACCACCAGTAAAGTAATACATAATAGTAAAGAACAAGCCGTTTTAAAATGCTAGACAGTAGCATAATGTTGAATTATATAAGAATTGAGTTTATATTATTATAAAGCAAGTCATTTCAAACGCCCATTAGCAACTAATAAAAGGGTGATATCCAGTTAAGATCAATTATTTCTAAACTACTGACCGCTATCGGATATAAATTAGTATAAAAACAAGAAAGTGAATATAGGTCAACGCTTCGCTTAGATTAAAGGCAAGTGTGTCAAACGGACAGCTTACACAGCCGAAGAAAAAATAAGACTAAAGTAACAATAAAAACAATGTACATTCTTATGTTGACTCGTTCGTATATTAACCAACTTATTTGCAAAGACACGATCACACCATTACATAAATATAACTGTAATGTACTAGCTATGGTAACAGTAGTAGTGCTACCCGTCCACTTCGCACTCTTTAACCAACAAGATTATACCATTCGCCAACAGATTTATTCACGTTACGACGCCTTTGTTTAATTATCACGTAATTAATTTAAAAGAACCAGTTCTAATTTCGAAGTTTAAAAATTAATTTGTTATTTGTTTTTAAGAGGATTAATACTATGATGATAATCATTTTATATTGCCGTCATTTTCAACCGAATCACGACAATACTAAGTATTGCTGTTTGGCGGTAGAATTATTTTAATACTTTACTGGTGGTAGGGCTTTGTGCAAGCTCGTCTGGGTAGGTACCACCCACTCAGCAGATAATCTACCGCAAAACAGCAGTACTTGGTATTGTTGTGTTCCGGTTTGAAGGGTGAGTGAGCCAGTGTACTTAAAGGAACAAGGGACATAAAATCTTAAGTCCCAAGCTTGGTGGAGCATTTCTTACAGTGCCAATGTCTAAGGGCATTTGGTGACCATTTACCATCAGGTGGCCCATATGCTCGTCCGCCTTCCTTTCCTATAAAAAAAAGAATATATGATGAGGGGGTGGTATCTACACAACGCCCTACTATCAAGAACAGGGATCTGTATCGTTCGCTTCGAAAATATCTGGGCCGACAATATTCTCTTCTACTACGTCGACATATCAAAATATATCTCAATAAAAATGCCACATATTAACATTTTATATATGAGCTCCTTGAGTTCTGCATATTATTTTGTTCCCGAATCAGTATAAAACACGCAAACAAACAAAACTTGCTTCTGTAATATTAGTACAATAAATTGTACCCGAAACAGTGCGGAAATGTCGAAATATTATTCAATATAAGTCCTGCCTCTCGGGCAAACAGTTCGTCCGTTCAGGAATACTAATGTTTCACGGCAAAAATATTTTAGACGCAAAACTTTTTTGGGCGAAAATAAAATTTCATGTTTGAATGGGTGTAACCTTTATGAGCTTTATGATTATGCTTTATGTATAGTTTGGATTAAATGATATAAGACAAAAAAGGTTATATATTACTTTAAAAAAATATATTAAAAACAAATATGACTATATTTCTAAAATATATTATGAATGTGAAAGTAACCAATTTAGATGAAACTTTGTATGAAGTAAGGTTGAACTCCAAGGAACGTCATATGTTATCGCGGGTGAAAACTAATAATAATATATAGCAACTAATTATATAGTACACGCGCCACGCACACACAAGGTTGTAAAAGGGCCAAACGGCATAGGAAAGCGTCATATCGTTCGTGGTCACGGCATACATATCCCTAAGGCACTTAATCGATATCACATAAAAAGAAGTCCCACTAAATATATTTTATAACATAGTTAATATTAAAATATTTTAATATTTTCGAATTTCGAATAATTAACTCTTGATACAAAGCTGAAAATTGAAAATGCTACGATCATTTCCAATTCGATTAATTTATTATAAAATTTCGTCTTCGGTCTCAATTAAATTGAAATTAAGTAATTTACCTACATTATGTTTATTCATTCTCTGTATTTCTTTACATTCCCAATGAAATATTCTATAATATTGAACGTGAAATATTTAATTCGTTTGTTGACTTTAAAAGTAAAAAAAAGAACACATCATACAATAAGCACAATTTTCAGTCATAGACAGATATATTTTTTTAATTCTTTTATACCTATTTTGGTTGAAATATACTGCACATTTATCTTCTATGTCGTAAATTTCTATAATTTTAATTTTTCATTATTATTATTACAAAACTTACAAATCCTATAAGTATCCTATAAGTCTGTCCGCTTGTTACGTCATCACGATCGAACCAGTGACCGGAAAAATATTTTACTTAAACAAATCCAAAGTTATTATGTATAACTATTACAACTCCATATCAATATTTTTTCAGTCGACCGGTTGGCTTTGGTTATTAAAAATATCGCATATTGATGGTTTGATAATTTATACAACTTTAAATAAATATTTTCGGAATAAGTTAACTAATATTATAAATGTGAAAGTATGTTTGTAACACTTTAAAGTCTTAACTATTTAACCGATCACCATGAATTTGTAACGTTGTCAGGTAACACGGTACTGAAAACAACATATGTTACCTAAAACCAAACATCCAAAGGGGTCAGCCGTTTACCCAATCGTGGGATATTTACAAATAAATAAGTATAAATAATATCCTGGGACATTATTCACACACGGCCATCTGATCCCAAACTAAGCAGAGCTTGTACTATGGAAACCAGCCAAATGATATACTTCATATACTACTTTTCTTTTACATACATCTTGTAAATACATCTTGTAAATACATACTTGTATAGATAACTACACACAGACTCAGGAAAAACAGATATGTTCATGCACACAAATGTCTGTCCTGGGTGGGAATCGAACTCACAACCTCCGGCGTGAAATGCAAGTATCTACCAACACCGCCTCTTTGGCGGTATTGGCTTAGTCTAATTTAGTGGCAAGATATAAGGCGGGAGATCCCGAGATCCTGGGTTCAAACTCCGGATCGGGTATACAAAAAGTGATTGAGTTTTTATAGTGAATAGAGAGTTCAACTGTGTTTGCGTCCACACTTGCGCACTATAATATGTCCCGTGCAGTTAGCTAATCTCTCTTGGATTGATATTGGCCGCTGTGTCCGAAATCGGTCACGAGGACATCAACATGCTAAGAATTAATTAAGAAGATTTGATGGCCTTGTGTGATAGCTGGTAAGGTTTCTTCGATATACAATACATATCTAACCTTATTTAACGTTTTTTAAGTACCCGTAATATTTATAATATTTAAACATGTTTATCTATTATATACTAGTTTAAAAAAGTTAGATAACCTATTTATTGAGAAAGGTTATTTGCTATGTAATATAACGCTTCGACCCACGGATGCAGAAGCTACGTTCAACGCGGGTGAAATCGCATGGAACAGTTAGTTTCTCACGTTTATGAAGTAGTCTAAGCATTAATAAGTGCTTGTTTCGTTTTCATTTTAAGGAAATATGATGAAAAATTATCCATTATCGTAATTCCAAATGCTATCGCTATCTATATTACGACCCGTTTCATGATAATTTTGACCGGTAATGAAAATAATTAGATACACATTAATCGATAATTGGATGAAGCTAATTAATTAATATTACATTAAATTAAATTGCTGATCGTTTCATGAATATTACGTTTCAATTTGTCCGAATAGTAAGAGTCATTCATTATTAGAGGATTATGGTTCACTAATTGAATTTCGAATGCGAATAGTGTCGTACATAATTATATAAAATATTATACAAAAGGTCATGTGAATGATTAGAGCGTATTTATGTGAAATATGAAACTGTCGATAAACCATTTGTTGGTATATTGGAAACAATTATACGATTTGACATCGACGACTGTGACATCTATTGGCTTGCCATAGAAGACCCGAAGCGTGTGCCGTGACGACAAACGGAACGCTACTCGTTTGTGTGCGTGACATACTTTATGCTTTATTAGTATATAGTATTATAAAAAAATATATAAATTATTTTATTTATTTTGTTATGTAATTTATTTATTCTTTAAAATTTTGGTATTATTGTTTTTCTTCAATTATGAATAACTAGTTCCGCCCGCGGCTTCACCCGCGATTTAAGTCAGATGTTAGGTACCCTATGTCCTGTTCTATATCTTTAACAACGTGTATGCAAAAAATCATGATAATGGGTTAATTAGTGAAGACGTGATAGTGTAACAAACAAATCTACTGGTGGTAGAGCTTTGTGAAAGCTCGTCTGGGTAGGTACCACCCTCTAATCAGATATTCTACCGCAAAACTGCAGCACTTGGTATTGTTGTGTTCCGGTTTAAAGGGTGAGAGCCAGTATAATAACAGCCACAAAGGACATAACATCTTAGTTTCCAAGGTTGGTGGCGCCATTGGCGATGTAAGCGATGGTTAACATTTTTTACAATGCCATGTCTATGGGCGTTGGTGACCACTTACCATGAAGTGACTCATACGTTCGTTAGCCATTGTCCTGGTTTGTTTTGTTTATAGCTTCAAACCAGTACATTATAATCTTTTATCTTGCAGATTGTTTTATCTCATCAAAAGGGAGCTTAATACGCTATCAATATTCATTGATAACCACGATAAAGATCGATTTTTGTAACAGCATTGTCGTGTTCTCCTTCTGACAGGGGCCTGCTATAAATATACAATCATATATCAACAAAATAAAATAAAATGTATACTAAGAATTTAATGACGAGAAAACTTTACTTTTATGAATATGTTTATTCGACTTTTGGATAACCACTAAACCATATTATTTTTTCTTATATAAATATTAAGAATTGAATATTTAAATAAGCATATTAGCATGTTCTGGCCTCATTCTTAAGATACTTCATATTCTGTGCAAGTATTCTTATATTCTTCATAGTAGCAGCCCGGAGTTTGGAAGTTGGATGTGTGTACACTCCCGTGCCTCGGAAAGCACGTAAAGCCATTGGTCCTGTGCCTGAACACTTTCCGGTCGCGTCGGATTGCCGTTCCATCGGATTAGAGATTGCACCTGTGTTTACGCACACACTTGTGCGCTATAATATCTCCTGCGTAGTTGGCTAATCTCCCTTGAGATTGGCCGCCGTGGCCGAAATCAGTCTGGAGGCATTATTATTATTATTCTGTGCAATTAAAGGGTTGTCAACTACCTTTTTATCCAACATCTTATAAAAAATATATTAAAAAGTTACAATTAATTATGTGTATATTTTATTGATTGAATACTGTCTTCTGGATCTGTCCTAAAAATAGGTGTTCAACAAGGATTTATTTTAGGCCATTTTCTATTTTTAGTATTCGAATTGGTTGAATTACGGGTAAACATAACACCATGATAAATTACCAATATAAAATTTTTGTTTAGTGATAAACACGAAAGCGATGTGGTCGAGGAAGCAGTCAGTGTGCAGCGCAGTCAGTGGCGCGTCGAAGGGCGATGAACAAGATATACATCTTCCGACTGGTATGCGGATATATCCATTCGCAATTGCGTTGCGAGTTAGAGTTTTACAGGTAAATAAATCCTTTATTTTCACTCACACATTATATAAATAATTAAACTAGACCCGGCTTAACCAACCACCCTAAAAAGATCATTTGATTGGGCATATTGTAATGAGAAGAGTAAATCTAAATTGTTTATTGCAACATCTTTATCGTTTTAATTTTTGTAGCATTATAATTTCTTTGGCAGTTTCAAAAATAATTAAATTAAAATAGTGCTGCCATTTTTAATTAAAAATGTAAAACAAGTTGTTGCTGCGAATTAACTCGTAGATTTAATTAGAGAAAAGCAGTGCTCTAACAGTCATTTCATGTATTTAATTTTTTTACGGACAAGAAAAAAACTAGACTAAATAGAATTAAACCAAAAACTCAAAACCGGTTTAAATTATTCCATAGATATTCACGATCAACTTATTTAGGCAGATAAGAATGCCACAAGCTGCATTGGCATTTTATGTATATTAAGTAATTATTTTTAGTGATTCTGTCATATTTTTATGAAATAAATCTCGACGTATATCATATTATTTACATAAGTTATCCATCCATAATACAAGGAGTATTTACTTTGAAAAGTTATTTAAATTTTAATCTTCATACGGGTCAGGTCTCGACCATCCGGAAGCTCATTAGCTACATTTTCCTTTACCAAGAGCTTTATAAAATAACTTCAAATGGAACCTCAAACTTAGTTGATTTTAAATTTGCTGTAAAAAGAAATTGTAAGATTTCTAGTATCCTTTTATACTTTCGATTTGTAATGGCTTTGATTTATAGAAGAAGGCGACTTGACATTTTTCTGAGTCAGTAATCGTGTTTATATGCATATGTACATGTACATTTATTTTTATGTATTTTGTTAATACCTACAAATTAAACAGCGGTGCCCTTGTTTAACTTAATTGCTAAGTGCTTTTTTCATTTTAAAAGGTAACACTAAATGTACACTGCAAGATGTTTGCAAGCCATTATTACCCACCTGCATGTATCCGTTACTTGGTGAGCTTCACTGTTAAAATTCTCTCCTCTCAGCTCCAGTAAACACTTTCACGTAAATGTTTCTTTTGTCTATCTTACGTATATAATTATCTTGATCCTGAATGACATCGACTTTAATAAATTTCGCTGATTTTATGAAATTACATTCGATATCTTTGTTATATAATTTATTGTAAAATATATGAATACATAGTTAGTTACCTAATAAATTAATAAATGATTGTCCAGATAGTCTGCGGTATCGGCGGCCTTGTTGTTGGAGCAGTCGGGTGGTTAGAAGAGCGACAGAAACCTGAACTAGGACTTGGTGTACCAGCTGGAGCCGTGACGGTTCTTGCTGCTGGTAATTATATTAAATATCTCATTAATTGCAGGTGGTTAGAAGGAGAGTAATATTGTTAAACTAATGGCTGACAATTTACAAATACTTTACATAACTGCATTCTGAAATATAGAGATAGAAATTACTATTTATTAATACAACAACATATTATCTGCATTTATACACTTATTTATTTTTTAATAAAACAAACTACGCATTCAAAAGAACGTTAACATACTTCACCCTCATTGAAAGAATTAAAAAGTTTGGAGATTATACCACCTCGCTGCTCCAATGCAAAATGTTGGAAACACGTGACAGAATTCCATACGGCAATGCAAGTGCGTTCACATCGTTTAAATTATAAAACAAAATTTAGCAAACATAATCTCAGAGATGCCCTTGATTGAACCAACAATCTTCGGTTATAGTCCATGTGGGTCAGCCTTGTAATTGTGTTGTTATACAATGTATAAAAGGCATTAACTGATAAGCCGTGCCTCAAATTGACATTGCACTTCCAACCATAATTATGATTAACGATGTTATGACGTCACGCAACTGTAATTGCACTTGCTCCGCATCACTCTTCACACCAGAATACGGTTCGAAGCATTAATGCGGTTGAGTAAATTAAGATCGTGACGCACTTACTTTTATATATTGCTATTATTAATCATTAATTGGCTTAAATTATCTAATAGTATTTATTATATAAAGAAAACCCAAAACATTTCTATTTCAAAAAACTCATATGGAATTCTAGCGCAACTTTTTATATTTATTGCTTTTTAATAGAAATAACGTTATTAAATTAACCTTTAATGCTTATATTTTAAAGACGTTTACAGCGACATCTGTGTACTACAGCCGGGGATTCGGCGGTTGGGTGTCTGCTAAATCAAGAACTACCAGAAATTGGGGAACACCTTGGAGAGCCTTAGGCCCATCACCATGTGCTGCTATCCCACTAACGTTATTATGGACTGTTGCGATCACAGCTCATGTAGCTATGCTTGCTTTCTGCATCAGGTCATTAATGAATCTTGGGTAAGGAGAAATATAAATTAATTACCAAAAATCTATTTATAGTATAATTTCTGTTTCAACATCAAAGGTCTTGGTGACATCTACATAATTTCATACGATTGGCTATAATTTAAATATTTCAGATAAAAGTATCGATATATGTGTCTAATATTTTAATTTGTCACAGATGTAATAGCAGAACTTGCATAGGAGTAGCAGCAGCGCAGTTAGCTGTGTCAATAACTACGCTAGCAGCAGCCGTATTTTTGTTTCAACTGGATCTACGCTTTGATGCAGCATTTTCACCGCCTCGACCTTCCGATGCGAACATTTGCACAGCGGTGTCTATGGTAAATATAAAAGTTCGTTTGACATTTTAAATGAATTTTTGCTCTTTCATCATCGTGCAATTTTAGGTATAAGAATTTTCTCAACGACACTCCGGTTTTTAAACAAAAAAAAATACGTCACTCCGTTGTTACCTAAATGAATTACCCAACAAATATTCTTGACAATTCTAGAAACAAATTCACATCACAAATACACCTGAAAACTTTATTCTTGACTAACTCGGATTATTAATTTAAGTTGCGCGTTAGAGTTACGAGGTGTGGTTGTATTCGCTTCCATAAACATGCGTTGAAATGTTATTCGCTCTAACTTTTGTTCTTACAATTTGCAGTGGAACTGTCGAGTGTAACGACGTGGAGGGTAGTTTATGTCGCGTATTTTTCAATTTTGTGACCTAAATTTGCTACGTATCCCACAAATCATATTACCTTTGTTGTAAGTAAATTCATAGCAATTAATCATCATAATTAAAAAGGTAAATGCTTAGTAAATATTTTATACATTTTTAATAAGCAAAGAACGCAATTAAGAAATAACATTTAACGTGGTCCTAATTTGATAATAATTTATAAAATTAGGTCTTTTCGTTACATTGAAATTTACAGTGTGCTCAATTATTTATAATAATTAGCTGGCACAGTGACTACCCCTCAACTAGTCGCAAAATAAGTGTCAGAATATTCATAATAATATTAATGAATAATAACGTAAAGTAAAATAATAACGTAGGCCTATTACTTTTGAAATAACATCTCGAATGGCTAAAATTGCGAATAAAGATTTGTGTACAAATGGGTATAGAGGTTTTTAAATTTTAAAGTAATTCGTTTATAAAATTGTATAATAATGAATCATTTGAACGTTTTGTGTCTATAATTTAAATACGTATTATTATTAGAAATTAATAAAATCTAAACGAAATTTCGATAGCAAAACGGCGGTTTTGAAGAATATTTGACAACCACTTCACGCGTATTTAGCAGACTACCTACTAATATTATAAACTTATAGATACTATATTTGTTTGGACGGTTATTTTCTGTAATCACGCTCGGACTGGCAGACGGGTTTTAATTAATTTTCTCGTCGATAATGTCGTAAATTGATGTCCTCTTGAAAGGTTTCGGTTACAGCGACGAATATCAACTGAATATCAGCTACAGTACTGTATAGAAGAAAAATACTCGCTATTCCTTCAATCTCAATAATCCTTTGACGGATGACAATTCGACTCGACAAGCGAAATTAGGCTGATATTGAGAATGTCCATGAAAAAAATATATATTGACCTGACGTTGGTGGGTTGGGTTCGTCGTAGAGTATGACGCAAAGTCCCAGGTTCGATCCTGACGACTTGAGCTATTTTCCTTTCCACTTCTAACGCAAGGACATTTAATTAGATGGGTAAATAGGAATATTAGTAATTCCTTTGAACGGGCATTGCAATATTATTTTAAATAAAAATAAATAGTTTATTGAAGAAAGATAATTTATAAGCGATGACTTGCTGTAACGTTTTACAATTTGATAAGATAAGATGTATAGCACAGTACAGGGGCACAAATCTCCTAGCTTGATAGTGATTAATTATAAAAAAAGGACACGATGTAAATTCAAATTTAAAAATTGTCTCGTGGAAAATCGCGAAGTGTAGCTAAATAAACTTATTTATTTCTTTTTATAAAAGTTTTAGTAACAAGTAAGCGAATGAATTGCCTGATTAATCTTTACAACTTTTCTCTCTTTGGAAACCTTGGAAATCTTTACAGGAATATTATATACGGTTTTTTCAGTACTTATTTATTTTTCTTAAACGTTCGCGCGATTTCGTCTTTTTACTAAAAGTTATAAATATGTCGATTTACTGTATATTGAAAGTGTAATATTTACAAGTATTTCCATTCATACACGTACTAGTAAAAATTGAATATAGCACATTTTAATATGTATTTTAATCATTCCAGCGCTATTTCCGATGAAAGAGCTCAGTAATAAGTTGCGTAATATTAATATTAAAATAACTTTGTATCAGTTTCAACTTACTAACTTAGAAAATAAGCCTGTATTGTTAACAAATTGAGTCATTGTTGCTCTTAATAAAAATATTATTATTATGAATACATTATGAATATTACCTTACCAGTTCTTATCAGTAGAATCTACATTCCAAATTTAGGGCTTTATGCTGATTTGAGAGTAACTGATATTTTAATTTACATTATGCATAATTATTCTGCACGTAACCCTTCAATCATTTTACCGCCAAACAGTAATTATTTGAATTATTGTATTCCGGTTTGCCGAGATGGCCCAGTGTTAAGAACGCGTGAATCTTAATGATCGTGGGTTCAAACCCGGGCAAGCACCACTGAATTTTCATGTGCTTAATTTGGAATAATAATTCATCTCGTGCTTTACGGTGAAGGAAAACATCGTGAGGAGACCTGCATGTGTCTAATTTCACTGAAATTCTGCCAGCGTCGAAAACTCTCAAATAATACATAAATTGGATAAACTACCTGATATTCGTACTTTCATAGTGAATGATATGACAGGGGAAGGAACCCAACGGATATTCTACGCGAGATAACCATTGTCTGAGGTAATTCATACCAAACGCGAGTCACGTAATGTATGAACGCGGAATTTTAACGAAATATAAATAATACAGTCTGTAAAGCCAGTAAGAAATTGTAGTTGGGCTTGTATATAAAATAGGAAGGTGGAGGTGCACCTGTGTTTGTGCACACTTTTGCCCTATATATTCCGCACAATTGACTAATATTTTTTCCGAACCGAAATCCGACTTATTTCACCTCTAAAATTATTTTTTCTCCCTCAGGTACCATTGACCTCAGTGGCGATCAACAGTGGGAATAGCGGAGATGGTGGCCCAGAGGGAAGTCCTCTCAGCAAGGAGAAAGTCCAGCCGCCGGATCCTCCCACTTGATGTAATAACTCGATGGACTCGTAAGGATCTGTTAATCGAATGAACTCGAAGGTCTCCCAAACTATAAGTTGAATAATAAAAATATGAATATACATCAATGTAATTAATTAACAAGTTAAGAAATAATCTAGTCAAAGTTACTTTAATCATTAATTTATTTTTTAGATATTAATATGCTTGTAAGCTGTAAATAGTATTTTTACAAAATAGTCTATATTTCCAATTAATTAAAAGTGTTCTCGGAAATCATTGACATAGTTTTTGTGTTTCAATTTTACCGGCATTTACACGCTCATGGTAAGTTAAATAAATATATTGCTTTTAGATAAATAAAATGGTTAGTAAATTAAGCGAGCCATAACGACCAATCCCAAAAGAACCAAACTAACTACGCAAAAGGTGGTATAGTCGTATAGTAGACATATTCATGCAAGCACATCTGAATTCTCCATTTCGTCATCATAGTCCGATGAAAGCCGAAGAGAGATCAAAAGCAAACCAAACAACATAACGTGCTCCAGCGAAGGCTTAGGGTTTAGTTAAGTCAAAGTGCATTTGATAATTATTGGCAAAGCGATTTTAAACTTCGATATCGTCCAGATTATTCATTACAATATGTAAACTGCCGATTGTGTGATAAGTCGAAAACATATATTAATTTTCATGTAATTATGTGGGTTTTTCTGTTAAAGAAAATGATAATCGCTATGTGACTTGACCCACTGCTAAGCCCGAAATCAAATGATCTACTACTACTGTCGTATATATATAACTAGTTTTAATATACAGGGTGACTGTTTGAATACTATCAATACTTAAGGACGTGATATTTAACGACCATATATGACCAAAAAAATACATATAACATAAATATTAATAAACTTCTAAGTAAAGTTAACCAAAAGTTATGTAATTAATTACGCGTCATGTGGACACCCTAGCTGCGCTGACGACACAACACAGTTAGGTACATTTAGTTATCGCGCGGTACTTTACCTACGTCCAAACGCCGCCGCGTGTTAACAGGGTAGCAGGCTACCTTTGATAAACAAGCATGATCCAATACTTCATACTTTAAACCTGGCTTAGGACAGGCAAAAATACCAAAATATTTCACTCGTTTAAGCAACAAATTTGTTGACTAGGTAAATGATATGAATTTGGGACAAAAATTAACTGTTTACCTATCTTGGTATTTCCGGCGTTTTTAAAAATTGAATCATACTTATTTACAACAATTGTCAATCATTTAACTACCTATTTCCTTACATAACTACACTAACCTTAACAAATATTCAAAGTGAGCTCCTGCTCGTGTGATACACAGCTCGGCACGTATACACATATGTGTATACGTGCCGAACTGACAATATTGTCTTTCACACGCTTTAACACGAATGAGTCACTTTTAACAGTATTCTGCATTTGTGTATTGATAAGCCATACCTAATTACTAATGACGGGTCACACTCACACACGAAAGATTAGGTATACGCGTAAGATCGATCGTTAGGGGCGCGCGCGCGGGAAGATGGACGAACCTTACGGTGGCGCTCGCCCGACTAATTAGCCGCGGGGCAGGGGTTGCGGGTGGCAAACACCACGCCGCACGCGCCGCGAAAATATGTCCACACTTTATTTATTTAAAGTAATTTTTTTGTAAATTTGGTCAAAAATTAAGTACCTATTTTTTTACATAATTCGAATGAGAATCATGTACCGATTATGCTCCTAAAATATTGATAGTAATTCACCAGTCAGCCTGTATAGTAGACAATCGACGGCAAGTGTATCACCATTTTCATATAATATATATTATGAATCGTCAATTAAATCAATTACTATTCACAAAAAAGCAGAAGTATTTATTTACACAAAAAAACTATTTTAGTTTTATTTTCCAAACAACAAGAGTCTCACCATAAAGAGACGGCTATCAGTTATCACTGCCGCGTTCTCGCTTATGTAGCAGGCGAGAAAGCGACGCTTCGAGAAAGTCTCGCACTGCCATAACATCTTTTCTCGAAGCCATTCACAGCAATCGGACTGTAACTTCGCTGTGGACAAAGCTAGAATACTTAGAAGACTTAGAAGCGTGAATTTTCAGAAATTTTAGCAAAAGAACATACTACGACTTACTATTTTCTTTAATTACATAGCATAAAATTTCTTTATCTCATAGAAAATGAAATGTATATATGACGTTATAATAATATATAAACTATTTAGTAGTAAATATTCTTTTTTTTTATTATTATTTTTTTTTTTAATTTTTAAAAAAATACTTATTTTTCATACTAGAACGGATAAAAGTATAACTTTTGTTAGTAGTACTAGAATTCCAGTCCAAATGTTTAACAGTATATAGTGTAATTGATGTCCAGAATATATTTAAATTTAGGTAATTAAAATATATAATTAAATCAAGTTTAAATACCGAGAAAGCATATATATAAGATAATTTATTCAATTGGTAGAAATAGTCAACTGTTGTAACATTACTAAATATAATTTAATAAATAATACAAAATATATACATGATTTTTTGTATAATACATATATATGTATTATTATTATTATATATATATATATATATATAATAAGTTTTGTATTTCCTGTAAATAAATAATTCAAAACATTTCATCTTTTATTTCTATATATAAATAAATCTTTATAAAGCTTTTAGAATTAAATAATAATTTGGTAATAAACTTTACGATAACCTAATTAATAGGGAAAATATATTAAACACTAATTAAGCGTAACAAACGAGGTGTAAATTAATTAACTGTGCTTGAATGTGTTAATATAATTACGGTTATTGCGTACATGTGTGTACCTATTCGACGCGAGCTATTTACTAATTACTTCAATGTTGACTCACTTAACAGGCGTCGATATTCCAATACATACATTCGAAAACCGAATGTTTTCATACGATTCCAAATTGAAAGTTTTCTTTGTATTATATACAACCTTCTATGAATGACTTTGAACATTTATCTTGGCCCGGTTATTTTTAAATCGAAATCAAGATGTGTCAGTAAATAAAAATAATTGACGTTAGATAAAGATTTAATTATAAATTAAGGTTATCAGAACAATTTATTTTTATAGTATAGGTAGGTGGATGAACAAATGGGCCACCTGATGGTAAATGGTCACCAACGCCCATAGACATTGCCATTGTAAGAAATGTTAACCATCAATTATGAATATCTAATATATTGAAAAACATAAGGCACGTAAAATTTCACGGATCATTTCATTCCATTTCACGCCGAAGGTTTATGGTTTCGATTCCACCCAGGACTGACATTTGTATGCATGAAGATGTCTGTTTGTTCCGAGTCTGAGTGTAATTATCTATATAATTATGTTTTTACAAAAGAAAAGTGGTATATGTAGTATACCAGTTGTCTGGTTTCCATAGTACAAGCTCTGCTTAGTTTGGGATCAGATGGCCGTGTGTGAACAATGTCTTAGGATATTTATTATTGATTTGGCATTCGAGATAAGACGTCACAGCATTGTTTAACTAATCACTGGCTTAATTATGTCTATAAGTGAGGCCATTAATTATCACGTAACTATCGGGTGTGATGCGCGTAATAGTCATTAGACTGAAGCTATCACTAGGGTGTGGATGACCTACATCTATAAATAAGTTAAAAGGCGACCAAGAAATTGCATTTACCCTCGCTTTAAAGACTCGTGGCTTCCACGTGTATATTACATATGCTATTAAAATAAATAAATAAGCTAAATATGAAAAGTAAAACCATTTCAATTCAACACATGACAAAAAACTTTTTGCCATTAGAAAATAAGTCATTCAAAATATTTCTCATAGTATAAGCATCACTTATGTATGTATGTATATATATATATATATCTCATTGATGATCATACTATGAAACAAACGATCATATTAAAAGATAAGCAGTAACTAGATTCTGGATTCTAGACTGGATTGAAAAGTGCTTAATGTAACAATAAGCCGAGATGGCCCAGTGGTAAGACCGCGTGAACCTTAACCGATGATCGTGGGTTCAAACCCGAGCAAGCACCAGTGAATTTTCATGTGCTTGATTTGTAATTATAATTCATCTCGTGCTTTACGGTGAAGGAAAACATCGTGAGGAAACCTGCATGTGTCTAATTTCACTGAAATTCTGCCACATGTGTATTCCACCAACCCGCATTGGAGCAGCGTGGTGGAATAATCTCCAAAACCTTCTCCTCAAAAAGAGGAGAGGTGGCCTTTAGCCCAACAGTGGGACATTCACAGGTTGTTACGGTAACGGTAATGTAACATATAATGCCTTTAAACTTCCCACAGCTGGACTAAGGCGTACTTTCCTTTTTAGAAGAAGGCTTGGAAGCTCACTTACCATGCTACTCTAATGCGGGTTGGTGGATACACGTGACAAATTGTCATCCGCCATATGCAGGATTCCTCACGGAGTTTTCCTTCAAAGCACGAGATGAATAATAAATACAAATTAAGCACATAAAAATATAATGGTCCTTGTCCGGCTTAGAATTCGGAAGCATTGGTTAAGATTCACGCCTAACCACTGGGCCATTAGGGTTCTTCTTGGGAAGCGCTTACATTAGTCAAATACTGCTGCGCTGTTTCGGAATACCGGATCAAGCCGAATGCAATATGCATTCTAATTACCTGAAGATGTGACAATAAGTAAAATATGCAATTTATTTGTTTCTAATTGAGCGGATAAGCTCTATAATATATACATTTCATAAAGCTGCACCTGTGTAATACGAGAATACATAAATCACTTACAAGTCCAAATTGCCAATAAAATACGAACAAAATTGTAGATTCAAACTAGAGTTTTCTCTGCGTTTATCAGATTATATTTCTAAGCAAGCGCAGATGTTTCAGATATCTGTTAAATTGATAGTGTAATCATCGTTTTAAATTCAATATCATCTCAGCTGATATTACTTGGTAATGTTATTATATGTTCGATATAAATGAAATCGACTTTAACATCGTATCGTAAATAAATTACCTAACTTTGATAGAAAAACGTCCCCTTTTATAAAGTTTTATTACACCAACAATGTTGAAAGGTTTTTTTTTTTTGATTAGCATTTTTATTGCTTGTATAATATTTTATCAGATAAGATTGTAATCATCGTAAACAATGGAAACAAACGAATTATATTTGATGAACAGCTTGTTTTACAATATATTATTGAACTACACTTATGATGTTCTAATGACCAATTTCGGCCACGGCGGTCAATCTTAAGAAAGATTGGCCAACTGCGCTGGTCATATAATATAATCGACAAGACCGCAACTAACGCAACCAGAGACCCCTATTTCAACACTCTCATAATTCGATGAGACGACAATCTGACCTGACGGGAAGTCAAGCACAGGAAAAACAATTTGACGTGCTTTCTGAGGCACGGTATTATACACCAACTTTCATACTCCGGGCTGCTACTTAGAATCTTCAGGTTTGTACCTAGCCTCTAGATCAACAAGCCAGTATTAATTGTGGATTAAACCTTGCATCTGTATTTTACACCATTTTTACTTAATTGAATTAACTAATAAGTTTGGTTATTAATGACAAAACCATCTAGAATACTAAGACTACATAGAAAGATCTACACATCTTGTAAATATCCCTCTTGTTAACTTAGGCCATCCCATAAACGATTCAATTCACGTGTAGTAGTTAGTTGGATTTTATACGTACTATTTATGTATGAATACTGAGTATTCAATCTATTAAAATGGAATCTAATTAAAGCATTAGTCTAAGATCAAGCATTTCATTCGAACATTTCTACGGAACCATCGCTTTTTTGTACTTAAAACAAATATTTATTTTCAAACAAGTTTTTTAATATTCATTCAGCATTGATATATGGTTTAGCAAATATTTTGATCTTCAGTGGGTCAGAATACAGCAGTCGTTGGCTTTTTCGACAAATACCTACGTCTTGAAATGCAATATTTCGTCGGGAAACAGACGTGAGCTTGTGATTGACACTCGAGCATGCACGAACAGCCGGATATACATTTGGTTATGTTTGCAGGACAGTAGCTTGGAGGTGCGGCATCAGGACAAGGCTCCACGCAGACTGCGTGATCGCAGGTAATTTCTGGAAATCAATTAGCTTTTAGCAAAATTTTAATATAAATTAACCGATTTATAATGATAACTCGGCATCCAACTCGGGTTCACTTAAATCTGTGTTCATTGGTCGATGGCAGCTGATGCTGGTGCGCCACTGGATACGGCGGAACACACTCAGACAGTGTGTACTGCGTGGCCTTAGAGGCATTTTCTGGCGGCGACAGTCGGCGGAGTTCAGCATTCGTAAAGCGATCATTTATAAATGCATCTGTGTTTATCGATTGGCATTTTTAGACAAACTTAAGTCAAATTTGCAATTCTAAGAGCATCATCATTCAAGATCAGAGAGCTGATATCAATGAAAAAGAGTATTCGCTCTAGTAAATAATAATTTTAACTGAGCTCCAATATTTTTGCTGTGTCAAAAATTTTAATATTAATCTACATATATAATACTTACCATCCGTCGCGTCCATCGCTACATGTTCATGCCATGGCTCCCAGCCATCTTGGCCGAAACTTTGAACGATCGTCAAAATAAAAAGAAAACTAACTAATTTAGAATTCATAATAAAATAAAAATACAAAAATAATTGACTAATTAATTATACCATATAATTTTGACATTATACAATTATGAAAGAATATTTTTACACCAAAGTAGGTTTTCTAGGTCATGAGTTATTACAAAATATATAATAACTCGTTTGTAAATAAATAAATTATTATATTTGAAAATGAAGTTAATTATTTATTTATTTATTTATTAAGTTCTAATTCATATTTCCTACTGACTAATAAAAGCAACGACAATCGCAAAGGGACATATGCAAACCTGCATAATCAAATCCATTCACATAATCCGCTGGGACGCCAATCTGAAACGACCACAGATAGTTCAGGCGGAGAACCTTTACATGATTTATGTGGCAAGGGATTGTAAATTTAAAATCCGGCAATGCCCCTACAAGCCCTCGGATGTTGCAGTAGTCCATGGGCGGTGGTAATCACATTCCATCAGTGAACCTCCTGCTCGTTTGTAAATAAAAAACCATTGCAAATTTCCATACTACATACTACGTTTTAATCAAGGTATTTCGTTTTAATAGGTGAAGGTAGGACTATACATTGATTTACGGTAGCATGCGTAAGCAATCCCGTGGCTCGCTGAGACGGAAAGGGTACCGCTGGTTTTTTAGTGGGTATTTCGATGATCTGGGCGCACTCGGCGCCTAGGACACTGGCGAGCCACACAAGCCACCCCCTCACACTGCTCCCATGGGGGAAACGCGTAACGCGTTTTTCCAGCGTTAAAAAAAATGGAGTATATATTGACATACTCTGATCATATACTATATGTATGTACTCTGATCATATACTATGTGATGTATTTAGTCGTCACTGTTTTATTTAAGAAAGTCAAATGGCACCTGCGACGTTTAATTAATTAAATGAAAAAAAAAACTTAGTAAGATTTCTTTTTTTTCGAGCAGACATCTAACGAAATAGACAAATTAATATAGTTATCTCTAGTCACTATAGTTTTATGGAATTAGTTAATTGGCTACACAACATCCAGGATGACAATAACATAAATTCACCATATTTAAATCTGGCATCCATTTCACAAGATAAGATTTTATTAAAACTATAAAAATATCAACTTAAAATAAATGATTTTCTTCTCTTCATTCCTCATTTTAATTTCTAATATACATATCCACTAAAATTTTACTTCCCAAGTTCCGATACAAACTTTGCCGACATTCAGCCATTTTTTCTGGAATACATAATAGATATGGAGATTATTCAAAAACTCGACCAAAGATGTCTCGTCAAACCAATTTTAAAGTTGTTTTTTTTTGTCTTTACTCGTCTTGTGGTTGAAGCAGGCTTTAGTCCTTTATAATTGTTGTTTTAAATAATCATATTGATACGCATCCGTTATAAAAAATTGTTTAAAAGCACTGTTATTATAAATATTACCTTTATAAATCAATGTTAGAACCGCTTCGAATCAGGCAAAACGTTATTTCTGGAAACAAACAAGTATATATTCCGAGTCAGTAATCCTCAAAAGCCTAGTCCGTCTAATTGCCAACCATGACTACAAATACGAAATGAATAAGCAAACATAACGAAAAAATATTGCTTTTAAAAGTATAATCATAGTTATGTAAAATAAGCAATGATTTCAAACATATTTCTCTTACAAAAAATAGGACGAGCAAATAGATCATCCGGTGACCACTTAACACCGCCCATAGCCATTAGTTTATTAGACACTTCCATTTTCCGTTGGTTGTTTCTGTTTAAGTGTGTTCAAACGTTACATATAAAAACGATGCATTTAAATTTTACCTAAAACGTTAATACTAAAATCCTACTAATATTATAAACGTGAAAGTTTGTATGTGTGGATGGATGTTTGTTACTCTTTCACGCAAAAACTACTGAATGGATTTCAATTAAACTTTCCAATAATATAGCTTATACATCACAATAACACATAGGCTACAATTTATAAAGATATTGTGTGAGCTGTCCAAAATATGACATTAAATGTCAAGTAACTAGGAAAAAACCTACCTTTCTGCGAGCTATTCTGGCGTGCGCTGCCATAAACGTTAGTTACACATAATTATGTAATGTATAATAGACATCATTTAGTTTAAATGCGCGATACTACGGGTGCGGTGTAGCGAGCGGTACGGCGCGGTTCGCCTCCGGCGGCGGTGGCGGGCGGTGCGACGCACTTGTGTGGGGGAAGAAGGCGCTCATCGCTGAGTGCGCGACCCGAACGCGGGCAGACGCGTGAGGGCAGACATCTTTGACTGTTGTCTCCGTTTTGCGAATTTTCATGGTTATAGCGATTTTTTAAAAACGGATTGTACTTCAAGTAATATAAGGCCCAAGATTAGGTACTGGCAGTTTTTTTTTTTTGGTTAGGAGTTACACTTAAATAAGATACTTCATTTTTATTTAAATTAATAGATATAGGTTACTTACCTGTTCATTATACCGAATTCCTTCTTTTTTTTGTAAATTACAAAGGTTGTAGGTAGGTTAGTAATTGGTCCTTTTTTGGTTGATTTATAATATTGTAAATAACGTGTGATTTTGTTTTCTAATTAGCAAATTTGAATTGTTTTTTGCCTAATAGGCATTACTATACTATTTAGCTATAATTTTGTTTGAATATGCAAGTATTGCACTTTTTTAAGTATTAATTTATATTTAACATAATAATTACGTACTGTATTGTTTGATGTGTAGAAAAAGCATTTAATAAGAATTATGCCGCGAAATCGTAAGTCTAATCTTTCCCAAGGTTCTAATAAAGCTCGAACTATGAAAGTAGCTAGACTTAACGAGACGTTTCCACAAGCCGAACAGCGAAGACTTGAACAGGCAGAGCGTCAGGCAGCTCTCAGAGCTGCCGAGACACCAGAGCAGTCCCAAGCTCGGTGTCGACAGCATGCTGATTATTTGACATCTAAACGGACTAATGAGACACCAGAACAGTCCCATGATCGACGTCAACAGCATGCCGAGCATCTAGCATCTCAACGGGCTGCGGAGACACCCGAACAGTCTCAAGCCCGACGTCAACATAACGCGGAATCTATGGCATCTCAACGGGCTTCTGAGACACCTGAACAGTCTCAAGCTCGGCGTCTTCAACAGGCGACATACTTAGCATCCCAAAGAGCTACAGAAACCGCTGAAGCTGCTGAAGCTCGCAGACGCGCTGTTGCTGAAAGGGCACAACAGCGACGACTAATATTTACAAGAAACGCCTGGGGGGTATTTGATAAAGCTGCATTTGACTACGACGAGACACTTGATTACGAAAGCCACAAGCTTATAAAAATAGAAGCGATGAATAAAGAATGCAGATTTTGCGGTGCGCTTAAATGGAAAGAGGAAGCTGCAGGCATGTGTTGTTCGGGAGGAAAAGTAGCTCTTCCTTTAATAGACGAACCAGTTGAACCCCTTAAAGAACTTTTTTCAAATGAAACAGACGAGTCTCGCCGTTTTCTAAAACACATAAGGAAATACAATACATGTTTCCATATGACATCTTTTGGAGCTGATAACATTGTGTCGATGCCAGGATTTTACCCGACTTTTACAATCCAAGGGCAAATATACCACACGATTGGCTCTTTGCTTCCTGATAATATAAATATTGTCAAGCAGTTATATTTTTCAAATGCGACTCAAAAAATATTTATGTCATAATGTTAGTTCTTTTCTACGCCACGCTAATATAAGCTACTCCAAATACTAATCCTGCGTAGACGAAGTCGCGGGCACCAGCTAGTATTACATAATTTAGAATTGTTGTATTCAAAGTTGACTTTGAAGTATCAATCAACGCAAAAATTCCTTAGTATAATTAAAATTATTCATTTTCATTATAACCTGGATAATTAGTACGGAGCTTAATATCGTATCTTTAATTATTTTTATTATGTATAAAATGTAATTATAGTTATCAATATATATATATATATATATATATATATATATATATATAATATATGTAATAAGAACTGCAATTAATATCGTGATTATAATACCTATTGTTAAAAATTATCAGCTGTCAATCTGGAACACTCTATATAATAACTGGATGGACATGGAGGACGTGAAGGCAGGCTTTACGTGCTTTACGAGGCATAGGAATGAAACACACTTCACTGCAGACAGATTTTGAAAAAGAAAACATAACTACATACCTACTCCTATGTTCTACTCGGCCTCAACGTCTAAATTATAAGCTAGCCACCACCAAATAGCCAGATCAAATTACCAAGTTGATATTCTCTTAAATAAGGTTAGCTGAAATGAAACATAATAGACCTTCAAAGTAACTTCATATTTTATGAGGAATTAACAGTCCGTGCAAAATTTCACAACTTGTAATGCTTTATGAAGGCTCCGTATAAGGCAATTATATTAATTTACAAAGTGGACGATGTCTTCAACCATACTCATGAGAATCGTATTCTGGATCATGACGGCTATATTAAATGGTAGGATCGTTATATCATGTTGTATAAAACATACTAATATTTAAATAAATTAATTGTTACATGAGTAATTGAATGATAATAATAATATACTGGGACATTATTCATGAAATGGAAACCAGACAACTGATATACTACATACTTACATTACTTTTCTTTTTTAAATACATACTTATATAGATCATTACACCCACTCAGGACAAACAGACATGTTTATGCACACAAATGTCTGTCCTGGGAGGGAATCGAATCCACAACCTTCGGCGTGAAAGGCAAGTATCTACCAACCACGCCAACCGGCTCAGATTATTTATTAATTTAAAAATGGTAGTTAAACAGGAAAAGAGGCCTTTGTTGGTGTTTAGTATCTATTTAGATCAACCAACTTTAAGCACTAAGATGTCTCTTGTGCCTATAGTTACACTGGCTTACTCCTCCTTCAAACTGGAATACAACGATACTGTATTGCTGTTTGGCTGTAGAATATATGTATGACGAGTAGTCAAACTTACCGTTTTAAGTAATATAATATATTTTTAAATTGTTTGAACAATATTAAAATAGTAGTAGTAAAAGTTATTTTTAAAACTAATAAATATGCAAGAAAACACACTAATTGACGTATGGCCGCCTTGAAACAATAAATTAAAATAATATTAAAAGTTATTTAGTGATATCGGAAAAAACAAAACTTCCTTATCATATATATAATCGTGTACATAGAAATATTTATTTAGTAATATATTTTCTTGAATGATGCTTTGAATGTATTAGGAAATGTAGTAAGGTATTTTATAGAATCGAATACCTTGCTCTATAAAAATCTTTGTCTTTCCTTCTTACAATGTTAAACGCTGGTGTGCTGTGCTGTTCCAGCAGAGTAGAACGGAGCCTCTCCATTTGCCGTGATTTTCATAAGATCCGAATAGCTGAGTAGTTGCTAACCCCATCCACCATTGAGCACATGATTGCCTCAACCACCTCTTTAGTAGTGGAGATTCAATCCATCAACAATTGTTTTGTTAATTAGGGTTGGGCCTGAGAAGAAAGGCTACTTTTTGTTATTATTTAATTCACCCCTTGAGAGGGTAAAATAGGGGCTTTAAGTTTCTGGACAAGCTCTCCAATTTTGAAATTGTAAATGTAAAAATATAATATGTATACTTTTGAAAACACCTATTTCAACGCAGACGAAGACAAGGGATCAGCTTTATATATTTTCGAAAATCAATATCTATAAACATATGATACATGTTCTACAATTACGTCTTACAAATTTTATATATTTTCTAATCGGGCACCACCATGTGATTTTAAACAAAAAATTACACCCATTTTTATTTTATATGTCCTTAAAGAATAATTTCGCCAAATCTTATTAGAGGATAAATGAATGACATTTCTTAACGTGGTTACGATAGATCGAAAGATCGTAAAAAACTGATCCCATTAAAAAGTTTTTTTCGCCAGTGCCCTTTACACTTTTTGTAATTAAGTAAATTTCTATATAGAAAAGAGCCTTGATCTAAGGCCTGGTTTAAAAATAAAGAGTACATTAGCTATTATTTTACATTTAAAAAGTTAACAAACCATTGAATTTCTTGTCATCGATACCGGTCAATGGTTTCAAATATCGAGTGGCGCGTGCTAGTTCGTTAACTATAAAATTTATTTTAACTAAATTGCGATTTGCAGTCATTATAATTTGAATCCTATATTAGTATAAATAAGGTAGATTTTGATTATCTGCTTAATAATTTTAGTAAAATTTAATTTTAGTGGTTTATAATATTAATTCATTAATGCTTTAGAAAACCAACATTTTTATATTTTATGAATATTTTATTTTATGAATTAGCTATAACCAAAATAAACACAAATAATTATATGTGTAGATATAATATACTTAGATTTTACTTACGCCTGATTTTTAAAGTATTTTTGTTCACCATCGACCCATAAACTACTAAGACAATCATTTCAAGGGTTTATTCAAAAACGTAAGATTAGGCCGCAAGAAATTGACAATCAATATCATAGATATTGAATAGCTTGTTGCGTATTGAAAACAGCAGTGCCAATTACCCACGATAATCGTTTGAACAACCTTTTTGAACATTGGCTAATGAAAATTTAAGTAAGAAATAAAAAAAACTTGCATTAGAAATAAAGAAACCGAAATGACCACGTTGAACCGGTAATGGCTACATAACAGAGGAACTCTTACGCTATGGGAAATAAAACGACTACAACGAAAGGTAATGTAAGGCTGCAACCATACTATTGCGCCGCACTATGAAACAGACCGTTTAGTTTTTGTTCATTATATTAAATACTAGCTGGTCCCCGCTACTTATCGCCCACACCTACACGCCCATGGTTTTTTGGTAAATTTATTCAATGCACAGTTATTCAAACAAACACACGGGTTCTATACATTCTTTTGTGAAAGATTTTGTAACGTAAAAGTCCTATGTCATTTGAAACAGTGTAGCTACAGGCACGAGGGTTTTAGCATCTTAGTTCCCGAGGTTGGTAGCGCGTTGGTAATGTTAGGTATACATAATGTAAGGTTAATATTTTTTACAGCACCTATGTCTACGTTCCCATTCACCAGTCTATCAATCGGTTTTCAATAAAAAATAGCTTTAGAGAAACAAACACCAAAAATTTCACTTATAATTATTTGTGTGCGAGTATATATCTTTGTGTGTGTTTTATTTTTAAGTTTTATGTGAATATTAAAACTTATAATCTTATATAATTAATGACCACGATCACGTTTTAATGTAACAATTAAGTATTCACAACGCAAATGATATCTGCTTTTGACGAGGCTTTTGTATTCAATTGCATCAATACAGTTATATAAATGATGCTCATCTTTATGCACGTTTAATCATATTATTAATATTATGAAACAGCTAACCTCTTATGAAGTGTACTCTTTATACTACTAGACAAAGCATTCGCATGCATTGTGATAAGATTAAAACCAACTTGTAATGTTACAACTTCAAACATTACAGAAGAGAACGAGAACGCACCGTTTGTAATGAAAATACGCGTGGGTTGTGACGAGGCACTTTGTATCGTTTGTAATGTAAGTACGGGTGGCTTGTGACGTGACAGTGTGTACCTCTTGTAATATAACAGTGCACACCGCTAGTAATGCAACGGAGCGTTCAATTTGTAATATAACACTGCGCACCACTTGTTATTAAAAATCGGCTCATTTGTAATATAATACGCAAAACTCCTGTAATGTAATATAACAGTGCGTGTTGTTTGTGTCGTCACCGATCACACCGTTTATTATGTAATAGGACACAATCTCATAAAATATCCAAGGACTAACAATATATATTTATATACATATTTATGGACAAGTAAATATAAATAATAGTATTGTATGTGGTTAATGCGACAAACGAATGTTTCCCGAATTATCACACGTGTCACAGTCAGTCTCAGAGTCAGTGCTCAGAGTTATGTGATGTAATGAGATATGCTTATCAACGAATTTCTATTTATTACCCTATACGCAATGCTCTTTATTTGCAGCCTTATAAAACCTAAACCGCTGTTACAATAGATGATATAAAAAAAACGAAAAGACAATTTAGAAACGAGATTCCCAAAATATATGACGAAACTAGGCAATACGTGAGGTAAATGATCTATGTGTGTGTAAATTGTATGTCACGCGCTATTTTTATGACTTACAAATTGTAGAGTTACCCTCACACATATAGTATATACATTTGTGAATAACACGGTTATGTCAGATATGTGCGGCACTGAAAAGTACAGAGAGAACCGACTTGTATTCTGGTTGATAATAGTTTTACCATGTTAAAACTAATTTTAGCGCTAAATATAATCCAAATCCCTATTTATACCTAATATATGCTTTTCTAAACATTTCATCACGATCACAAAGTTATGCTAAAAATAATTACCACAAAAGACTTCATTTTTCTGGAATAAAACCTTCTTGACACTAAACATTAAAATCCAATTAGCCGTCTGAAGGGGAAGAAATTGCAGAAATACTTAGCTATAACACGAGAACCGTTAAAACTTACCGGGATAAAAAAGTTTGTTACGTATAATCGTAGTTATTCAAAAACTTATAACTTGTCGTAACGTATGTCTTTTACGCCGTTTTAGAATTAAAAAATGTGCTAAATACAAAAACCATAAAGAAATTCTTTTTGTTTAAAAATGTAAGCTTTGTTCATTATCCATGAATATCTGATTAGCCGTTGATAGCATGAATTAGTAATTATCTCTAGTGTTATTCCATAATCTATCTATAAACAGAAAAATCGAATACCATGTGTTTGAAGCAACATTGTTTTGAATGAATAATTTTGATATTGCTAAATCAGGGGCTGAATTCTGCTAATCTATATCGATTACGATACATTTCCGATTCAATTCCGATCCAACTTTGAGTAATCTACTGTTACTGGTGGTAGAGCTTTGTGCAAGCTCGTCTGGGTAGGTACCACCCACTCATCAGACATTCTGCCGCAAAACAGCAGTACTTGGTATTGTTGTGTTCCGATTTGAAGGGTGAGTTCCCAAGGTTGGTGGCGCATTGGCGATTTAAGCGATGGACAACATTTCTTACAATGCCAATGTCTAAGGGCGTTGGTGTCCACTTACCATCAGGTGGCCCATATGCTCGTCCACCTTGCTATTCTATAAAATAAAATAAAAACTATATTTATTCGAATCGGACCCGAAGCGATAATATGTTAACATATTCCATTATGTCAAAATTCCACTTAATTTTTAAGTTTTATCCCAATAATCGATAATTAAATTAAAGAATAGGAAAACGGATGAATAGCAACGATCACGCTTCGATTCGATTGTGATAAAGTGACAATTTGTTAGTAGAATTGGCTCCAGGCAAGTATAAAAAGCTTATTGATAGCAAAATTCTAAATTGTGGATTGGATTGGAGTAAATAACATAAGAACTAGATGTGTACATTATGTCGTGAGCATTGTCTATCTATAAATAGTATAAACGTTTGTCATACATATACCTAACTATGCTATGTATTTGTTATATATTTACGTAGCATAGTTAGGTAGGTGGCGTTTTGGCAATGTAAGGAATGGTTGTTATTTCTTACATCGCCAATGTATATGGGCGATGGTGACTACTTACCATCAGGTGGCTCATTTGCATATCCGATGATGAACCACTGACTAAGGCACTTAATAAATTGCGGACTCAAACCACCAATAAGAGATGAGAGACGACGTGAGATGAATTCCGGAAACCGACATCTGTCGTATGAAATTATGCCATTAAGCATTAGAACAAGGCCTTATGTTATTATACACTTTAAATAGTAAGTACTATAGCTTTTAGATACAGTTAACATTCTGGACCTATTTTTACATCGTTCCTAATTTTTTTTATTTATGACTAGTTTCCCCCCGCGGTTTCGCCCGCGTGTGATGAGGGAAGTGTTGGGTACTCTATGTCGTTTTCTGAACTTCTAACATCGTTTACGAAAAAAAACATATTGATTGGTTGAGCAATTAAGACGTTATAACAGAACAAACAAACAGATTCACTTATTATATTAATAAGTAAATTGCTTAGATTTTTTTTAAAATATGCAGGATTCTGTTAATATTATTATATAAGCTTAAAAAATCCGAAATGCTATTTAAAGTGCAACTAAAATTTGCATGAGCACTAATTAAATTACTAACCGTTAGATACTAAATGTTTCATATACTGGCGTCAGAATAATAAGTTGCTTTTGAACCTTACAGTAAACGCAATAAAGCTATTATTAATTTTAAATTTCTTAATTTCTAATAATAAAGTTAAACATAACATGAAAGACCTAGTCTAGTAATAAAAGACCACTCACAAAAGACTGGTAGCACATTTTCCGGCCTTTTAGACTGAAACAGGAAAAGGAATTTCCGCATCTGGCCCGGACGCAAGTTATTTTAGGTTTCGTACGGTATTTACGACACGGATTTGTGAGACATAGTTTAAACAAATTCTTTTTCAATATCAAATCTTACTTTTTGAATTAGTATGTTTTCTTTCGTTTCTTATAGCGATATAAATATTTCGCTAATATAATATGTAGAATTTGTAAAATATTATTATTGTAATATTTGTCTTTTAATTATTTCTCGTCTTGTATTTATGATCCTTGTTTGGTCGAAATAAATGATTTTATTATTATTTTATTATTATTATTATAATATATTGTTTACTTTTATCATGTACTTATATATATGTAATGTTAATTTGATGCAATTAAGAATTGATAAATTACACTTTTTCAATCATTTTTCAACAAATACGACATCAATACACATTGAGCAATTTTTGTATCAGCTTTAATGTTACCTCTATTACAAGCTTCACCGCAGTCGCAATTGTCTTGGCGTCAAAAGTAACAATAAATAATATTTTTTGATGTATGATTGTATGAACAATAATTTGACCCAATAAGTGTAACACTCACATCTTAATAGCAGATCGCTGGCTTGAAATCAAAAAAGTTATCAACATCTTGTGCTCAGCGTTGAAGAAAAAAAACTTCGAGTAGTCTATATGTGTTCGAAGGACTTTGTGTCACATTATAATAATGTCCTCCAGACAGATTTCGGCCCCGGCGGCCAATTTCAAGAGAGATTAGCCAACTACGCAGGAGATATTATAGTGCACAAGTGTGTGCGCAAACACAGGTGCACTCTCTATTCCCCAACTCTCATAATCCGATGGGACGACAATCCGACACGACCGGAAAGAGTTCAGGCGCAGGACCAACGGCTTTACGTGCTTTACGAGGCACGGGAGTTAACACACTTCCAACTTCCAGACTCCGGGCTGCTACAGTAATTTTCTGACAGAAAAACCCAATAACATTTTATTGGCCCGACCTGGGAATTGAACCCAGGACCTCCGGGTCTGCAGCCTTACATCAAGCCACTAGACCAACGAGGCAGTCCATTATTGTATCTATCAATCCACTTTCGAGCAGCGTGGCGGAATAACACTCAAGGAAGTTTGGTAAATAAAAGATTTTAATATTATTTGATATACATATAATAAATATTGTAACGCTTAATTATGATAAAGCATGTTTTAAAGTATTAATGTTGCAGAATGACATGATCAGTGTGCACGTGCGGCACAATCGAGTATTTTCAACACAATGATTTTGAACCCCATTCTACTGACTCACGATAACTCTTGCAACTGTCAAAGGGTATATGTCAGTGATACCATTAGTCTTACACGAGTCAAAACTAGCATTATATTTAATTATTATTATTTATTCTCTAACATATATTATAAAGTGAATTAAGCCATAACATTATGAGTTAATTGCTTGAT
The DNA here is from genome assembly GCA_905147175.2 of Nymphalis urticae. Lineage (NCBI taxonomy): Eukaryota > Metazoa > Arthropoda > Insecta > Lepidoptera > Nymphalidae > Nymphalis > Nymphalis urticae. The sequence continues at coordinate 3,061,939 of LR989995.1, read as the reverse complement.
TTTTAATCATAGGATCTACTTATAAAACACCTATTAGTTTCTATTCCATCTGATACAAAAGAGGTAGATCAGCTCGATGACACTCAGGAGTGAGGCCCCGAAAAATACTCCGCCAACCCCTCCAATGTCTACTGTAAAGAAAATAACTTATTAGGAGCGTTTTTTCACAAAAAATGACGTAATTAACCATCACTAACTATGTGTATTTGTAATAGTTTTTACTAAGAGACATTTATAGCTAAGAGGCGTTCGTTATTTATCGAGATTAGTAAATCTGACTTTGATAAGCCGTTCAGAAACTGGAAGTACTATTTAAATATTTACTTTAAACATTTTTTTCTATTTTAATCAAAAACAAAATGAAAATAATATTGGATATCATACAATCATATCGGTTTTCAATTGTTAAATCCAAATTCGATAGCTTTCCAAATTGGAATAGGTACTGGATCGTGAAAATACGATAATATATAAATGGGGTTTGTCGTAAAAAGTTCATCGACTCGCATGTTACGATACGATACGGATTTACAAATTAATAAATATGCAGCGTTATAAATAATTATTTCTCTCTTTCTGTCATTATCGATTTGACATTCAAAAGAAGAGAACATGAATGAGAATGAGAATGTTTAACTTATCACCCGCTAAACAAAATTTACATATAAGATATTGGTATATATAATAAAAATGAGCATCTTAAAAATATAATCTCGTTGGTAAAGTTGCTACTCTTAAAATTATAACGGTTTCTTGAACATACGCCTGCACAATATTACAGTATTGATTGGCTTTCTTCGTTGCAATGACTTCTTTGTTGCAATGACATTCGTTTTTTTTTTTAATTTGAAATTATTTTGACTGACTGTTAGTCACTGGCACTGTGAGAAATATTACATAATATTGTCTATGAGCCGCTAACCGTGGGAACTAAGATGTTATGTCCTTTGTGCGCAGTTAGACTCTCACTCACCCTTTAAACCGGAACACAAAAATACTAAGTATTGCTGCATATACGACAATAAGGTGCCACCATGAGACCACCAACTATATGATATTATTTTATACATTATTGATTACACCACACTATATTTTTTTATATTATAAATATATTCTTGGGGTTTCCGTAAGAAAAATAATTACATCGTATTATAAATTTACCAACAAGTCCAAGAGTATCCTTAATAGCAAGTCTTCGAACTCTCAGGGTCGGCAACGAAGCAAATCGCACTCGAGCTCTGGACCCTCGCTTCATCAGCTCTGATGATAATTTACCGCTCACTCGACTGCAGAACAACGCGTTATGGGTTTAAAGCTTGCATATAATAAATTATTGCTGGACTTAAAATATAATTAATTGATTAAAATTGTATAAAATATTATTTCAATACTATTGTCATATTCCATCCATTGTAAAAAAACGATTTGTTCATACGCTTCTTTTGTATTCTATTTTGCTGTTTTATTATTAATTGCTTCGATCTATTTATTAATCAAAGGAAAAGTTCGTTAATAGTACTCAAAGTAACAAGAAAAATTAAATTTTCCAGGCAGAGTAATGAAGTTTCCACGGCAGTGGAAGCGCTATATAAAGTCCTACGGCGTGGTTTTTAATCCTTCAATTAACGTTAGCATCGCTTCGAAATCAAATTAACATACTTTATTAGTCCTAATTTTTAATAATAATTTATATTTGTAGCTGCTGATTACTACTTATAAATCCCTAATTGTATCCCAATAATATTTTAATAGCTCGACCCGAGATTCGAACACTTAATTTTGTCACTAAGCCGTAAAATTAAACTCGCTTACATACTTTATTTACAAACATTGATTAACTTAAAGTTATATTTATAGTTTAAAAAGTTCTTCAGGCTTATCTTACAATATTTAGTATCCAGCTTTTGAGTTTTTAATTTATATTTCTAATTAAAATACATAGAACACGTACTTGTAATATATATGAACAGCTTTATATTGTGTGTCTTCACAAGCCATTGGACAGTTGCATTCATATTTCAGGAATTCATCTGAAACAATGTAACATTTAATGAAGACTTAAGTATAAATAAGTAAAAATTGAAAACTCAAATCATGACTGCGTAGAATTGTGGTAAGAACGCTAACGGCATTGTCTCAACCAATTGCTATTCAGTCTGTTCGATTAATGAACGTTCCTGTCCCCAGGGAATGCAATAACAATAGTTTTATATCCACACCAATAATTGAGAAGATGTTTTTTACAATGCCTTAAAATGAAAAAAAAAAATATTTAACCATCAAATTTGTACCAAAGGATGCACGTTTTGGATGTTTTAGTTTGCAATGTTCTCATATAACAGTGCTCAAATACCAGTGCTTTCCCTAAAGATACTTTGAGGATATTTACTAATCAAAATTTTTAGAACAGGGTCATCTAGACGTTTAAATCTCCTACTCATGAGTTCTCTCACACATAGAGGTCAAATAAAGCTGACACTGCTACCAAGTGTATTATATCATTCAAAAAACCAATATTTTTAATGTAAACTGAAATTTGGAAAGATAAATATTTTCTAAAATCTACATTAAAAAATTTCACTGCGTTATCGAACAAAAAGTTTCGTTATAAAGCTTTAATTATGTGGTTTTGAAAAATACAAACCTCGACTTTGATATAAACATGCCAAGCCCTTAATATTGCACGCTGGAATTTTCACTGTAATTTTTTTTATTCATAAGTGTAATTAGAGGAAAAAAGATTATATACTTAAAAAGATAATATACTACTTTATATGATAAAAAGATAATATTTTACTATAGTATAACGAAACGTCAAAAGTTGAACTAGAACTTTTAGCCTTTTCACATCTAAAGAGCATGAACCTACGACCTATGTCTACCTATGAAACCTATATGTCTATCCGTCATTTATATCATATTCCCTAAAGGCCCCTTAGTTATTCTCAGAGATTAAAAAGGTCGTCTCGGAGTGTCAAATAGGTTTTTTCCACAGAAACTTGGGTAAAAGGGTTAAGCCCTTTAGGAATAGGTCTAAGTATTTTAACTTTTCTTTTCTATTCAGTATATTGTACCTTAAAATAATTCACGAAAGAACAATGAATGCTGAACCTTTTCTTAACTTGCTTCAAGTAATTGCCTGCCAAATTTCGTTTCGTTAAACGGATGAAACGTTTATTATTGATAAAATGTTAAAAATATTAAGACGTATTATTTATTAAACACACACAAACAAACACCAATAATCAGATCAGAGCCTCACCCGATGCCATTCTTACATATTACAAATTACATATTACCAATTTTAGCCAGAAAATGATGAGTGCAGTTACAAGAACTATATTGTGCCAAAGCTCTGCAGAACAGCAAGCATCCACTGTATGTGTACTGCTTGAAAGGCCAATCCGGATATGGTGGACGGTCATCTTTGAAGAGACAACCTCGCATCGTCTCTGATAAAGATGAAACAGATAAATCATTCATTGTTTGTTCCACCTGAAATTGTGTTACTACATTATAATTACAATCAATAGATGAAGAAAATAAGAGAGTAGAAGGTTTTCCACTACTATTAGGAACTCATTTGGTAAAATTACACCCAATGTATGCAGGTTATCCATAATTCCATTTAGCGCCAAACACGAGATGAATCATAACCACAAATAAAACGAATATGTCACTAAGTTAGTCACCCCCAATCTTAGATTATGATCCACCTATTCTATTCACTGCTATCTCGGCCATTAATTATAATATTCCTAGCTCATATAACTAGATGCCCGTCTGGACTCCGTGTGAGTAAAATACATTACCCCTCCTATCTCCACTAAACTAGTGAGAGTTGTCACATCCACAACGTTGATAAAATCAGTTATGATAAACAATTATACAGCAGCCAGTCCCGACTTCGTATGGGTAGAATAATAATTACACATAGCATTTGTGTAAAATCGTTCTCATTGAGCGTCATGAAAAGACTTGCACTATGCTTACTATTAAGTCAATCAGTCCTATAGTTTCGAAGATCTCGTGATAATCAGTCGGTCAGTGGTATTTCCATTGCTTATATGTATAGATAAATACACTTTAGTGTTATAGATAAATTAGATATGCATTACGTTAATTCATTAATCGCCTTTTAAATAATAGTAAAAAGTTTTTATATCACCTTTAAAATGGCCTCGAATTCAGTAACAAGGGGCAAAGAAGCGCTGCGGCTCAATATATTCTCCAAAGCGATTGATACAATGTCGTCAGGTGCGTGAATTCTCACCTAAAAAAATAAGGTAAATATGAATTAAGTCATAAATAAAAATTCATATAATGTTACTCAGAAAAGTCATGAAATATTTTTATAACCATTTCCGAAGCTATAAACGTATCATGGTTAAGGGAAGTCATATCAAGTATATGACTTTAACATAAAATATGTAAGGAAAGCTAAAAAAATTAAGTACCTACATTTATTTTATTAAATAATTCTTTATCGCTTATAAACCCTTTGAAGTAACTAAGCATAAATGTGTCGATAGTTCATTTTATTTTAACGAGCACTTTTGAATCATGATTTTACAATTATAAAAGTAACAGCCTGTAAATGTCCTATTGCTGAGCTAAGGCCTCCTCTCCTTTTTTAAGGAGAAGCTCCAAAAGCTTATTCCACCACGCTGCTCCAATGCAGGTTGATGGAATACACGTGGAAGAAGTTCAGTGAAATTAGACACATGCAGGTTTCCCCACGATGATTTCCTTCACCGTCAAGCACGAGATGAATTATAAACACAAATTAAGCACATGAAATTTCAGTGGTGCTTGCCCGGGTTTGAACTCACGATCATCGGCTAAGATTCAAGCGTTTTAACCACTGGGCCATCTCGGTTTGTTACAAATGATGATCTCATTTAATTACGAAGCTCTGGCCGTATGTTGATTCTATTATGAAAAGCGGAAAAACAAAACAATTACGAGTAATTGCATTAGAATCCTCTCAAGTTTTGTAATTAAAATGTCCAACATATATAGGCTATGGGTTATAATAAATGTGTCCAACATATAACCCAGTGGTTCTCAATCCTTGATACGTTGAAAACTAAAGCTCCAATAATGGTAAAATTATTGAAAATTTTGGCAATCCATCTTATATATTTTATTTATTTATTAAAAGTTAACTGGTACTTAGCATATATGCTTTGCTAAAATGATAGTAAGCATATAAAAGTACTATTTATATCTTCTTTGAGATAACACAGAATATTATTTTCTTAACTTCGAAACATTTAAGAACTACTGGTGCTTATATACTTATATGACCTATCATTATGCTTTTATATACAGATAAATGGGTAGTTAAAGCTATCGCATTCTACGGTATATACCAAAACATATTTGCAATATTAAAACTATTTGTATCTATAAAATTGATATATAACGCAATGTTTTTATACAAATCGATCTCAGATAGGGTTAATGAAATTTATTATTGCCAAAAAAATTCTCGATGCTAAAAGCTTGGATGTTTTACAACGCCGTACCTCGGAAAGCACGTTAAACCGTAGATCATATGGCTGCTCTGTATCATCGTGACAGATTACAGTTATATTTAACTAAGAAAGTGAGAAAATAGAAGCAGTACACCGACTTTTTTCGTAAGCCCTTTCATATTAAAAAAACTACTAGTGGTTAGTTTTTAGAGTAAGAAGGCTAAAATTTAACTAGGAAGACTCAAAAGACTTATAACGTAAATTAAATGAATACTTACTCCAACTAATTCAATAGCTGAGAACACGAAGTCGATGAGCCCCACTCGTCTGTTAACTGTCAGAATACTAGAGTTGCCGAGCAGAGCAGAATTGAATACATAACAAATCCCATACTCACTTTCAATTGGATGAAGCCTTAAAACAAGGAATTTCAGACAATTATTACACTTTTTTATATATAGTATCAAAATGCTTTAGTAAATATATATATATATGTGTGTGTGTAAGTATTTATTATGTATTGCTCTATTAATCACGATCATAGAAGACCAATAACATCCCTTCACACGGCACAGACTATCGGAGTCTGTATATATGGCAAAACAAAACCACTGAAGAAAATTGCGATTATAATGTCGACTTGATGACTTTGATTGTGTAACTGCCATAATAAGGGATGGGAAGACGATCCAAAAATACCGAAAAAAATCTAAGTCGTATGTTCAGCTCCTCTCAATAGCTGACGCAAATCTATCAAAACGTGAAGCGTAAGACTTAAATTAGTCGATTTTGTCACGAGATGCAACCCTACGGAAAAGTGTACTTTATGGTACCTACCTGACGAGTCTGCACAAAGCCCTACCACCAGTCAATGATGTAATGCGATCATATCAGCGATATTTTCAGTTATACTAGCAGAGGATGAAATGCAATATTAATTTAATTGATTGTAATGCGATAGTATCAGTCCTATCGCATTACGTAGTCATATCTATATAAAATTAAAAAACTTTGATTACTATTATTTTTTGTTGAAATAATATTTTACTCCACTTAATCTTCTGTGACGTCACTTTATAAAGAAAGAAATCAAGAACAAAAAAAGGTAAAATGTTGACAACCGACTAATGGTGATATACTATTTTGATGTGCGTAGTCTTGAAATGTCATAATGATTATGGCCAATGTCGCATATCACGTTCTGACATTTTTCTGCGGTAAGTTTCGAGTTTCTTCTTAAAGAATTAGTTGTTATACTAAAGGTACGTATTGTTATTCCGTGAAGAGAGAGAAAGACAGATAATGCGCTCGGTAATTTATACTTCTATTTTTTAACAAAATTCAAAACTTCTTTTAGAAGCTATTCATATTAAAGCCAGTTTTATTTATGGTTAACTTAATCGTGGAAGAATGTTTAATGACGTAATATAAAAAGGTGTGTGTACATAGCTTTATTATATGGGTGTACTCACTCATCACAACATTTAAAGTGTCTACCACCCCACCAACAATCCGTCAGAAGTTCAGAGCACCGATGCCTAATCTTTTCGATGGCGTTCTCGAAATTTTCAACACACGTCTCATTGATCTTACAGACGTTACATGTTCTGCAGTATTTGACATTCCAGAAAGCGACTTCTTTGAAGAATGAAGCTAGGTTCGATGACAACCTATGCCTGTTAAACAAAAAACATCTGTGATTTCCTGTAATAAAAAGTATTGTACTATTATAATAAAAAAGTATGGAAAACGAACATTCATACTTAAATTAATTATTCAAAAGTAACAATTTGAAAAAGAAATATTTATAGATTAAAAAAATAGCATTATATATTCATAAAATTTCCATAAAATTACTACACAAAACCAACTGTAATGAAATTTGGTATAAGCAAGCTATTGCTAACACCTCACCAACATGCGAGCAAAGCCGTAGGCAAAAACTAGTATAAATAAAATACATCAAAGGGACATAAATTAAGGACCGGTTCGGAATGTATATTTTACTGAGAAGAATACGTACTTATTCTTTTCCAGATATTTAATAACATCGGTAACAAAAACATGGTGCAGAAAGGCAATAGTGCCAGCGTTTTGGGTACAATGCCACAGGACAATATTTTAGACGTCGTGTTATTGCTATAATTTTTTATGTGTATTTTGTTTTTTTTTTTATTTATTTTTTATATATTATTTAATTTTAATAATTAAATTAACAAAAATATTGGTAGGTCAATAATTAAATAAGCTAGTGATGAGCAAAGAGATAATATGTATTTCCAGGGGAAATGCCAGTGTTTAGTTAAAGCGATTTAGAAATTCAAGCTCTTTTACATGTCTCATATCCTTAACGATGCAAATGTTTTCCGTTTAAAATGGGTCAACACATATGTAGTACTATTAAAGAATTCATACACGAATAAATTTTATACATTTCAACTGATGACTTCGGAGACACCAGTTTAGGCCTCTGTATTACATAGTTTACCAAGCAATACATTGGGTCAATACTAAGTAAGTACTTCCTCATTTACACTTACTTATCTACTGCAGTTATATTTGTATGATAATAAGAGAAAACAATAAAACAAAGAACTGTAATATCATTAGAAAAATATATCCGATGATGTAAATATCATGACAAAGAACTTTTAAAAAATATATTTAGAAACTGTTTCACGTATTTTCGTTTCAATTTGAAGGGTGAGTGAGAAAGAGAAAAAACATAAATAGTTGAAAATATCTAAGCAACGAAACAATAAGTTGAATTAACTTAAACATTAAATTACATTAAAAATTAAAAGTACACAGACAGTTATTTCACGACATAAAACAATTTAATTAATGAAATCGTACGAAAAACTTACTGAGTTAAATATGCCTTAACTCGTCCATTGTCACTTTGCTCGCAAACTGTTACTGCTGGGAAGGGAGTGTTCCAATCTAAGTAATTTGTTTCAAGAGAATAAGAAGCGACGCCTGTTGAGAAAAGTTTTAGCGCAGATTGCAAAATGATACTTGCGCCAAAACAGCTTGACGTTAGCACGACAAACCAGAATAACCTAAAAATAAAAGTGACTCTATTAATGTCCCATGACTGAACTAAAAGACACCATTTTGTAGAGAAGGTTTGGAGCTTATACCACCATGCTCCTTAAATCCGTGTTGGTGGATACACGTTTTACACTTTGAAATAATTTTACCTCTTAAAGTAAGGTATATGAGATGTGGAGAACAGATTATTAATTCCATGCAAGTTGCTCATATCTCCAAAATATTCAATCTTATGTTTTATATTTGTGAAAATTGAGTGACATACATTTGTATTATTTTTAAACATTTTGAAACTCATTTAGTTAATTATTTTTTAAAACACAGACTTTGTTTTGTGCACACAGATTTTTATTTCATCGAAAATATTGCTGATGCTTGTTGTCGTATGTGATTCTTATAAACTCAGACTGCATGCATAATATTCGTGTAATTACTTCGTGGTGTATAAATGACATTGTTAATGGAAAGTTTACATACAACATTATGCTACAACTTTTGCTTGGTTTAGTGGCAAAGTTTAGCAAAATTTACTTTAAATTACGATCAAAATAACATTATTTGTTTATTACACTTTAATGTATTTGTTATTATTTTATTAACGGCTACGAGTTCCGCTAATACATATTTGTCAAGACTCCAAAAAATTTCGTATCAAAACCATAAAAAGTAATTGGCTTTCTGTTGAGGAATTCTCAGAAGCAGCCCGGAGAGTCAGCGGCAATGTTTGTGCTCCAGTACCTCCAAAGGTCCTTAAGTCTTGATCCTTTGACCTTAAGACCGATCCTGCTATTGAACTCTTTCCAGTTGTGTCGGATTTGCTGTCCCATCAGATTATTGGTATGGTCAGAATGCCCGGACCGGATAGAGATGAAGCGTGAGCAGTTGCATTGTACTAGTTAATATAGAAGACGTAATGTAAATTGAAACAGTGTAAAACTCTGTTCTCAAGGAAGTGATTCCCTATGTATATAAGGATAAAGACCTTATGTCACATATCACTTTTTGACATTACACTGTCGTGTAATGCGATGAGTTTCGAATTTGTTCTTACATAATAGCTCTGAGTGCCTAGTGCGAGCTATGGAGTGAGAACAGCGCCGTCTAGTGACAATGATCGGAATATTGTTCCCGAATTTCAATTAAACGTTTCGAGGACATAAATCGAACTGAACGTAAAAGCTAACATTCAATATTCAGACAACCTCACTTTCTCATTTATTTTATAAGTACCGACAGCGATTGTGTTATGTGATTACAAATTACTTACATGGGTCAATATTCAAAACGTTCGTGTAAAACTTTTAATGCATTATACATGTAAGTAAAAACTATTTAAATTATGAATAAGGTATAATAATTATATTGAGATTACTGAAACATATTTGATCCATTATAACAATTTTCATATTATGATTTTTTAAATACAAAACGAAAAACGAATTCGTACGAAAACTTTACGCGATTATAATAAAGCTAAGAAGGATAAAAATACCTAAGGAGATACCTAATCTATTTTCGAGCTCATAAGTAAAGCCAAGATATCCTAGTGGTTAGAACGCGTGAATCTTGTTGATAACGGGTTCGAACCCGATAAGTACCGATGAATTTTCATGCTTAATTTATGCTCATAATTCATCTCATGCGGTGATGGAAAACATTGAGAGGAAACATGTATGTGTCTCATTTCAATGAAATTGTGCCACATATGTATCCTAAGGCCAGCAGTGGGATATTAAAAGGCTTTAACTTTAACCTTTTAAGTATCATATTTAGCTCATTTGGTGGTCAAAAAATATATATATATATGTCGCGGATTCAAATGGATTGCCATTTTAATGGCCGCCATTTTCGTCCAATATATTGATTTTATTAAATCAGTCAGTGTGCACGTCCGGCGTTGTCGCTGTCCTGAGAGCAAGAGACCAAGAGACCAAGGGGATAGCTAAATAAACGATCACACGCGCTACTGACAGATACACAATTATATTTTATATTTAAATTATTCGGCTGTACAATGAAATAGGCAGCCGTTTTATATTTCCACAACTTGACGTCTGACAACCGACCAGTAACCCAGAAGATGTCAATTACCTTGTGTAGTGTTGCTATTCTAATAAAATAAGTGTCGTCGTATATCCGCTTAAATTTATTATCTCTGACATATAGGTACATGACATGATATATATATATATATTCATATATATACATTAAAAGAATATGAAGTCGGACGAACATATGGGCCTCCTGATGGTAAGCGGTCACCAACGCCCTTGGCCTTGTAAGAAATGTTAACCATCGCATACATAGCAAATGTGCCACTAACCTTGGGAACTAAGATCTTATGTCCCTTATGCCTGTAATTACACTGCTCACTCACCCTTCAAACAGGGAACACAACAATACCAAGTACTGCTTTTTTTGCGGTAGAATATCTGATTAGTGGGTGGTACCTACCCAGACGAGCTTGCACAAAGCCCTACCACCGGTATATATGACAATCTGTATTTATATATAACAATCCAAAACGGTTCGTATGATTGCTCAAACACAACCGATGCTCCATGTTATTTTAAAAACGATCGTCTGCATCGAGAACTAAAAATAAAAAAATATAAAGATGAAATTCAATGATTCACCACAAACTTATCACAAGTAAATATGAAACACAATACAACTTGCAAAAGATTAAAGAGCCGAGCGCCGCAAGATCTAATGGATATTTACATACTGAAATATATTTGGGTAAATCAATTAATTTTGCTTGAAACACATCCAATGCAAATAATTAAAATGAAAAAAACAGCTTACAGGAAAATAGAGTATATTATATAAATATAATTAAAAAAGATATTTTATTAATCATATAATAATAATATCCTGGGACATTATTTACACACGGCCATCTGACCCCAAATTCGGTAGAGCTTGTACTATGGAAACCAGACAGCTGATATAATACATATACTACTCTTCTTTTGTGAATACATACTTATATAGATAATCACACCCAGACTCAGGACAAACAGACGTGTTCGTGCACACAAATGTCTGTCCTGGAGGGGAATCGAACCCATAACCTTCGGCGTGAAATTCAAGTATCTACCAACCACGCCAACCGGCAATATAGAAAAACTATACACAGAAGTTGTGATTATATACAAATAAAGGTGTCAAAATTTCATTCGACACGTCATGCATACGATCCCACCTTCGCTTTATTTTATCGTATCAATTAAAATACATTATTACGTACATAACCACATTAAATTTGTCATAATCATCACTGAGATAACATTATATCTCTTATCTCTTAAATGTAATATATATTATATCTAATAACAATATTGATGATAGAAATTCGAGCATGTTGTATGTCGTAGTAAAATGTAACTATACTATAACCATAGCAACTATATATTGAAGCTGTGTTATAAAAAATAAAACCCACAACAATGTTGATATTTGATATACACTTTAGTATCTTAGGTTCTTCAATAAAAATAGGTTAAGAGTTTTAATACTGGCTAGAATGAAAATCAATATCACTCATTCTACTTAGAATTCCAAATTCAAATTAATTTTATAATAGAGCTATGACGTTACTTTTAAATAAACATTTGTACATTTCCCGCTATTCGATTTCATCTCGATTTCGCTTTTGAAGTGACGATGGAGAAATACAAATTGTGCGTTATTGTCGAAAACGAATTTCGTCGTCCGCCAAAGCAGAAACGCAATATCAACGACGTGTTTGGACATGTTACCGCAAATGAACGCGAGCTCGATGCGTTTTTGTTCTTCGCTTCTGTTTTTGAAATTTCAATCTCAAAAATGCTTTTGTTTTTGAAATTTGAATTATTAATAATTTATAATAATTATAGTGGGATTATTGAAGATTATTGAAGAAGCTTCGTGGCCGACTGAAGACGAAAATCAATATAAATGTATTGTATATGTACAGTGGAAGCAGATTCCCTCAGTCGGAACAAGTACGAGCCGTTTACGTCAGTGATAAAAAAAAACTTTTTAAGTGTTAAATATTGTAATATTCATGCTCCAATTATATAACAATTTCATAATCTGACTGGTCATGTTGTTGACGATTTTCATATCAATTTTTACAATGACAGACAAAAATGGAGTAAATATCAAAATCATTAAACGTATAACCTTGACTCCTAATATTATTTGACATAATTCTTATCAAAATATTACGCCTTATCATTTGTAAGCCGCCAATCAACAACGGATCTTAATAAACAACACAATCATCATTCGAAATTCAAATCTATTTCTGTCTCCGTCATTACAACGACATTACTGTATTAAACGTAGCGTAGACCACTCCCGCGCAGAATGTTTTAAAATTGAGTGACCTTCAACGAAACAGAAATCATCAAGCGTGTTCTAAATATTAAATTGTGATTTGAAAGAAGAAAAATGTTTATATTAAGTAAAGTGCAAGTGAGACAGATGATGAGATGGAAGGATCGGATATATTATCATTCTGGAGCGGGGGTATTCGGGCATCGACCGCGGGAGTTGAATGAAATTGGTATGTTATCAAGCATAAAGTTACTTGAACTAAACGATCGCTTAGCCACGTTTAAGTGAATTCATTATTAGATATTATTTAGATCAAATCAAATATGTACATACAAAAATTACATCAGGTTTACTGTCGTTATCGATAATAATTATTATTGTAATGACTTAGGCGAACAATTTCTACGCAAACACGAGTTACAAGCAATTAACATTGTGTTATTTTATTGTAGGACAAATTTTATAGTCATTAATGAAATGCAAACAAATGTATATTATAAGCTACGATTTACATATTATAGTGGCTTTTAATTGATTTGAATTTTGGAACAACGTTCCTTATCATGTGTTTCACTCCAGACAATTGGCTAATGAGAGCCGGAATAAATGTAAGACTGAAAAATGTAAAACATGTTTTTTATTGTTTGTCACTAGATGGCGTTGATTATTTTTTTGAAATTCCTAAATCGCGCTGTCTAAGTTTTTTGTAAATAGTAGGTATGCGTATGGTCAATATTACTTAATTCGATCAAATTTACTGAAGTTCCGTTCTCTTGTTACTTCGGGCGTAAACAACTATGACCAATGTTATGTGTGTTGTGTAGATATAGTTGAATGGAGGCAACTAAAGTGCATCTCGGCACCGGTAAAAATTATTTTGATGTTTTTTTTAAATTATAAAACATACTTCAACATTTATAGGTTTAACATTGACGAATAAATACAAAGCACTTGTAAAAAAAACTACCGAATATATTAATCAATACAATAAGTTTAAAAAATATCTAGGTAGCTAATTAAATAGTCTCGTTAAATGAATATAAATTTATTTAAAAAAAAATACTTATTATTTTAACAATGGCAATAATTAAAACAAAAAGCGTCGTATTTAAATTATTAAGATTGAGGTATTTTTATTACTGATATTACAAAAAAACAAATCGTCGTAGTATTGCCCGAAGTAAAAGTGTTGCACTCCTCCACTAAAATGTCTATTAACTAAATACCCGTAATTTATGATATAATGAAATTTATTGTTATATTTTGTACCCTTCATTTATACTCAATATGAAATATTAAAATTCTTACAAAAAACTTTATTATTATTTATTCTATTATAATTTTATTCAATTACTATCAAATGTTTTTCATTTATTTCATTTGGAACGAAGGAACTTTGTTCCAACCGGGTTTTAAGACACTTCTCGTTTTTATTTTAATATAAAGAGCATTACGTGTACTACTACTAATAAAAAATAAATATTACAATTATAATGTTAGATAAGATATTAATGATCACTCTAAAATGTAAGTAAATATACACTAAACTACATTTTCAATTAAAACAACGTGTAATAAATAATAATGAGATTGCCACAACCAAATTAAACATAAACCAAAGAAATGGATGTGCCATTGCAATTATGTGGCTATTATATTTTGTTACAGTAAGTATAGTTCTCAAAATAGTATAATAGTAAGTTGTCAATATTTTACGGATAATAGAAGTAAGTACAGAATAGTAATGGAGTTTAAAATATTTATCAATATTGTGACTTGATAATAACCCAAGATTTAAATCATGATGGATATATAAATGATGTCGGTATGTCTGTTTGAGATTAATATACTTCGAATGCGTTTTTTGTATATATGGTAGAATGCCAAACGCCATCTGTGGTAAGAGGCAACCACTGCCCACAGACACAAAAATACTAAATAGTGCTGCTTAGCGGTAGAATATGTGAAGTCAGGGTGGCACCTAGCAAGTCATCACATATTCTACCTCTTGCATAAAGCCCTGTCACTGAGTAAAGTTTCTTGACCGGTTACCACGAAAGTAGAAAGAAGAAAGAAAAAATTTACTAATGTGCCAAACATTAGTAAATTTTTTTAAGTAGAGAAATTGTATTCTTTATTTTATATCAATTTTGTTGTACTTTGCCGAAAGATGGCACTGCGCATTACACGTATATATACATAGTACGTCTGCTGGATTTTGTTAGTTACTTATATATGAATTTATATAACTTCAGAAACACCACAAGAATTGATAACAAAACGTTACGAGAACTGTCGCGCGCAGAGAGTAGTCGACGCGTATCGGACTTACGGACACCTGCGAGCTACCATTGATAACGTCGACTACAAAAATGAAAACAGGTATATTTATAGATATATATTTTTTATAATATGGATAGGCGACCGGACCAATTGCCCACCTGATAAGTAAGTGGTCACTGCCCATAGACATTGGCGATGTAAGAAATAATAACCATTCCTTGCATCGCCAATGCTCCACCAACCTTATGTTGTTACACTGGCTCACTCACACTTCAAGCCGGAACGCTAAAATATTAAGTACTGCTGTTTATCGGGAGAATATCTGATGAGTGGTGAGGCTTGCACAAAGCCCTACTACACCAAGTATAACATAAAACAATATCGTTCTAACCTTCTTCATCTTTCTTAATAAATAACAATGAATGGTTGTATGTTTGTCCTCTATGCGTTCCTTAACTATTTATCAGAAAACGCCAAAAAAATGGTGTGAGTTCCAAGGTACTCAAGAGAATTGATGTGTAAAGATGTGAGCTCATGTACCGATCTCACGCACACATTAACGCACAATAACAAATCTTACGATGACGTCTCGAAGTCTTACGCTGACGTCATCAGACGCTCGAATTCACACCGAGTGTACCGAGCGCTAAGATGTTTACACATCAAAAATAAAATAAAGAACCCTTGTATATTTCAATATAACGTAATATATTTATTTATATTGAAAGGTAGTGTTTGTCAATATAAATAACGTTTTATGTAGACTTATTTTACCAGTATTTATGGGGATGGGGGGCTAGTATACAATATTGAAAAGGAAGCGTACCAGAGAGTAAACGTGACTTGTGGCTTATTTCATTGCTTCAGTGCTGATTAGTGGTTACACGTGGCAGTTATTTTTATGGGTATATGCAGATTTCCTCTCAACGTTTTTTTTCACCGCCGAGCACGTTATCTTTTTTTGTAATTTGAATTTTCGACCAACTTTATTAAGTCTGCTGGCCTCTATTGGAAGCCAAGCATTAAGGCTCAAAAAGATACGGCATTTTTTTCCGAATTCTTTATTGCTGTTGACCCTACTTAAGTTGATAGCATTACCTGTTGGACAGCCGAGTACTGAGACTTAGCCGAGCATATACAATATTTATGATTCACAACCGAATATATCACTTAGAAAGTATGTCTACGAAAACGCCATATATTTATAATGAACGAAAAATCTGGTGACTTAGTGGTTTTGCAAATGGAAATAAGAAGTTGCGATATAAACGAACCGATGACACAATATCTAGATTAACGATTATCGGATCTCACTATCTTCAGCATAATAAGTCAGCCACTAGACCAACGAGGTATTGCGTCATGAAATAAATAAGATATATATGTAAATGAACACGCGTTATCATAACGCAATGCGAAGCAAAACGTGCTGCTGCAAAGCTAAATGTATTTTCCAGTCTCTGTTTTACACAGTAATTGATAACCCGTTTTATCCATATCCGAAATAATTAGTCAAGAAAATGATTTTATTTACAGTATCGACTATTATTCACAAGATAAACTTAGTTTTATATTTGACTTAAAATATAATATATATTGCATTATTTAATTACTGCTAAAATTCTGTATATAAGCAAAAGATTTCATAACTATGTAACGCTATTGTAGCATAATCCATTTGTGACCAAACAAATTATAATGCATCTGCCACACATGCGTTAAAAAAAGTTTTAAAAAACATTTACGAACACTAGAAGATTTACAAACATATTTAAGATATTGTTGTAGCTATGAAAACATTATAGCATTGTACTAAAACATTTTATTTCTATCAGATTAGACTTTGCTTTACATTAATATTTAAGCGTCAATAGCTCAAAGGTTTAGGGGTCGCATAGCGATGTGAAAGACGCAGTTCGATTCTGACTCCTTGGGCTTTTTTCGTTGCCACTACTTACACAAACTGTACGCTTAATTGGATGGGTAAATAGGAATATTAGTAATTCCTAAAAAAATATCTAAAAATATTCAATAACGTTTTATAACTGCAGTGTGGAATCACCATAAGATACATTGTTCTGCTGTGTGTGGTTAACTTAACCCCCCAGGGATTAACAATGGAACCCGAAGTCGAACCAGCACTTATCACTCTACATCCCATTGGGATTCGTACGGGATAACGATGGATTTTTGTTATTGGATATCAGCGTGTCCGTTTGGATAATGGAAAATCTTTTTACAAATATATAAAGCTTATACGGTGCTTTTAAGTTATTTACTTAGTAACAAATCCTATTAAAAATACTGTTCTGTATTTTTTTATAATCAGCATTGTAGCAAATACTTACAAAAGGATAATAATAATATATATCACAATCCAAGCGTGTAGGATGTTAAAAAAAAGGAATGTTTTGAATAATAACAATTAGGGGACGAAATGGGCATGTTTGTTATAACACGTGAGACTTAACTATAGCATCGTTGTTTTTTCATGTGGTTAATTTGAATTTATATTCATCTCGTAGTCTGCTGTGAATGTTTGCTGGCTAGCTATAAGAACACAGATCCAGGGGTCCTGGTTCAAACTGGTGTCGGATTTCCCGTCCCATCGGAATATGAGAGTGTTTGCGAATATATTTGTGCACTATGGTATATTTCACGCAGTTGACCAATCTCTAATTTTAACTATAAATGATTATATAATGTATATATATATATATATATACATATATATAACTTGAGTTTATTTCATAAGTCGCCTTTCAGATATGTCAAAGAGCTTGATATAACAAGATACGGCCTATCGAGTCAAGATTCAGTGGACTTGGGTTTATTGTACGGATACAACGGCAAACAATCTGCGAGCGAATTAGTCGAACAATTGGAGAAAATTTACTGTGGACCCATTTCCTACGAGTTCTCCTACTTAGAGGTATTACGTTAATTAATGTTAAAGTTACGTCACAGTAATCCCTTAAAATCAAGACTAAATATTCATATTATAAGTAACAACGCCTGAAGCTTATCGAACAAAAAAAATTTATAAAATATAGAAAGGGTTTAAGTTTGTTGCAGACCGGCTAATTTCATGTCTATACTTATTTATTTACCTACGGTCTTATTTAAGTGATCATAAACCCAGCGCTATTTTTTTATCAAACAACAATGAACTATATCGCAAAAAGGGTTGAGCGTGTAGTTGTAAATATTAGCAGCCATTTCATTTGTAAATCTCTCAGTATCAGTCAACAATAGTATGTTTCTTTGTGTGTGAGCGTAAATCACTTTAAGCAGAAGTGTCCACGAGCCATTTGCTCATCCTTCTATTAAAACACTACATCTTGCGATAAATCAATCTTACGACAGAATATCAACTAAAATATGTGGTAAATTATCTCCCAGACAGAAGCTGAACGAGAATGGTTCGCACAACGGATAGAAGCTGACCCCGATGTCGTGGACAAAGAACGCCAGATTGAAATACTTAAAGAATTGCTGCAATCGCAAGCATGGGATAAGTTTCTCGCAACGAAGTATCCGTCTGTTAAGAGATACTGTGGGGAAGGAGCCGAGTCTTTGTTGTCATTGTTCTCAACATTGTTTAAACTTTCTACCTCAGGTGAGCTGAATTTGGATCGAAATTTAATTTAAAAGCAATTACTATCAAGATTTATTCGTTAATTTGTTTTGTATTGTAAAGAATAAGTGGTATTTTAAAGTAATTTTATTTAAAGGGCTGAAAAAACATTTAAATCTGATATCCAAACTGAATATATGTTTAATTTTGATATTCTACCATCTGTTCTAGTTGCTTTGTTACAAAAATTTTACTTTGCTTATTAATGTAACGGTTACGATACGATTACAATTCAATAATAATAATAGTATACCAACGCTTTAGAGAACGACAAACACGGAACGCTTTAAATAATAAATACGATGGGTAGTACGACCAGAACAAATATCACATTAAGCACGTTTAACTGTCGTTCTATTAAAAGGTCTGTCGAACAAGTAAGAGTTTATTTAGTTCTTAACTCTCAATAATATTGTAAGAAATTTGTATTTTTTTTTTGTATCTCAATTGTATGGACCTTTGTTGTCTGAAAGTAAATGATTATTATTATTATTATTAATAGAGATAGTAGAATTGTCTATGAGGCGGAGGTAATTCATTAGCGATACATAAGTTACGTGTTTGTGGCGCATAAGAACGACCAACTAATTTCTGATAATTCAAAAATGATCGCTTTTTATTTACAATTATGATTAGTTAAATATACTCGTAGGAACCTAAACATTCCTAAATATAAAGGATTAAGTATGGAAGCCGAGATGGCCCAGTGGTATTAACGCGTGAATCTTAACCGATGATCGTGGGTTCAAACCCGGGCAAGCACCACTAAATTTTCATGTGCTTAATTTGATATTATAATTCATCTCGTGCTTTACGGTGAAGGAAAACATCGTGAGGAAACCTGAATGTATCTAATTTCACTGAAATTCTGCCACATGTGTATTCCACCAACCCGCATTGGAGCAGCGTGGTGGAATAAGCTCCAAGCTGCCTTCTCCTCAAAAAGGGAGAGGAGGCCTTAAGCCCAGCAGTGGGATATTCACAGGCTGTTACGAAAGTATCGAAATCACAATACGTTAACACAGTAAAACACAAATCGATTTATCAAAATTAAATCAGTCGAATGAGTTAAAAATTGTTGTTATAGATCATCGATAGATGTTATATTCGTCACTAAAAGCCTTTTCAGTTTTCGTTACTGACTCTACGTAAGTGTAATTTATTTCATTTGGAAAAGTTTATAAAAGGTAATAAATTTCAAAATTCGAACAAAAATCAAAGTATACTCGTAAGTTCCAAACTGAGACTGTAGCTGAAGTCGGCAATGGAAACAGCTGCATCGATTATTTCGATATGGACTAGCTATAAAGTATAAAAGAACATTGATAGGTCAGCTTTCTAATAAAACCGTGGCCAAGACTGTAAAATACGTCAAAACGATACCCAAAACCCTAAACCTAACCGAAAACCTTTTAAGAAAATCATACTTACTTGGCTTCGTGCTAACCCGTCTCCACACCACACACTCAGAAGATATTCTACCGCCAAACAGCAATACTTAGTGTTATTGTGTTTCAATTTAAATGGTGAGTGAGCCAGTGTAACTACAGGCACAAATAGTATATCGTCTTATTTAACAAGGTTGGTTGCATTGGCGATGTAAAGAATGGTTAATAACTCCTAAAGTACCGATGTGTATGAGCGGTGGTGACCATCTGGTGGCTCATTTGACTACCGACTAACGATTATACGAAAATAAAAATAAAAAATAATTTCAAGGAAACATGTAACAAACGTGTTTCTATATACTGCAATAAAATATTTATTCTTCGATTGTATATATATTTACAATGGTGGAAAATTTTCGTCTTCAAATGATTAATATTTTCGATCATTGGAAGTATGTAACGAGGAGAAAGTAAACATAATATCGTAAATGAATGCTTCCATTTTTAAGAAAAAAATATGTAATACTTAGTATTTTTTTTTAATGTATAGGTTGGCGGACGAGCATATGGGCCACCTGATGATATGGTAACCAATGCCAATGTCTATGGGCGTTGGCGATAACCAACGCCCATAGACATTGGCATTGTAAGAAATGTTAACCATCGCTTACATCGCCACTGCTCCACCAACCTTGAAAACTAAGATGTTATGTCCTTTATCCCTGTATTTTGAGCCTGAGATTGCACAAAGCCCTACCACCAGTAAAAGTAGTTATGCTACATTGTGTTACTAAATAGAGATTACTCAAGAAGTTAATCAAAAAACAAATAAATTAAAAAATGAAGTTTCGTATTGGATATTGCACAAAATCTTGTACTTGTATACCATCCTTATTATTAAACATTATAAAGCGTCACCATATTATAAGTTTCTTATATATTTTTTTATAATTACGATTATTATCCTAAGTTTACTTAGTTTGTAGAAAAGTAAATTTTAAATGTATTTACATAAAGTGTATTTTAATTTACCATATCTAAACATTAGTGTTCTTTCTAGAAAATGTTAAGCATATAGTGCTGGCAATGGCTCACAGGGCCAAGCTAAACACATTGAGCGTCTTACTAAAATGTCCGCCAGTGAAACTCTTCCACAAATTTAACGGTAACCCAGAATTTCTTGAAGAGGCAAACGCTGCATGTGATATACCTACCCATTTAAGTGAGTACCATAGCAAAATACAGTATATTTCATTTAATAGAGTTGTGGAATAGTTCCAAAATCCCAAATCAATTCTGAAATCATTCTGGTATTTTCTGAATTTGGCGCGTTCAAACATACAAGTCACCAAGCTTTATATATTGTCAGTATAAATTATTACTGGCCAGTGAAAATTTGTAAACAATATTAGTTTTTTAAAGAAAAATAATTAAAGTTGTGTGATTTTTATCTTATAGCAAAAATAAAGCACTATATACTAAACAAAGTTATAATAATATAAATTTAAACACAAAAACATAAAACATAAGTTGACATATTACATTGGATTACAAATTGTTAAGCTTATATACTAAGGCATAACATTAAAATTTTGGTTTTGCTTTATTTTATTCGGTGACTGGAACTCACTATCCTTCATGGGCTATTTGGAAAGCCCATAAAGGAAGTTAAAATTAACTTAATGTTACAGGCGTATCCAGCGACATCACAATTGAAGGGAATACTGTTCGAGTATCTCTCATAAACAATCCGTCTCATTTAGAGGTAATAAATACGATAAATAATGTATGTCACTACTTCCCTGAAATTACTTTTATTTTTCAATTGCATCTAGAAAAACATTTCTCTAATCCTCTACAGTAATGGCATTATTTTTTTCCTCAGCTAATCTCATTATAGAATTCATAATTATTGTGTCTTTTTTATGCGAATTAAGTTTTTCCAAATAAGAAGAATGATAAACACTTCAAACACTACTTATACGTGGGCAAGGTACGTTGTAGCTAGCGCAAACTGGTTAGTTCCGGTTTTAGTTACAATGTATATTACACTACTACAAACGCAAAAACGTCTCCAAGCTGGTTTATCTATAATTGTTGTTTAAATGATGAACTCTTTACTAAACGGTGAATAGCGATTTAATGATTACGGTATATTTTTTCTTCATTCAAATATAAACTTCTCGATGACCGAAAGAGAAATCGGCATTCCACCTTGCCTTCAATGATAGATCCAGATAAACAGACTGTAAATACGTTTTGTTGTAAATGATAATTTCTCTGTAATTAGGTTCACTCAGCACATAAGCCACCATAACAAAAATTTAATTAAAAGCCTGTCAGCAATTTCAAATTGCTTACATACATATACATAAAGCAGTTTCGAATTGCAGAGTTTCGTATATGTAAATGAACGTCAAGTCAGATTTTCAGAATGGAATAGAATAGTTTATCTTGTTCCTAGCATTGAGCCGAGATGGCCCAGTGGTAAGAACGCGTCAATCGTAACCGATGATCTTGGGTTCAAACCCGGGCAAGGACCACTGAATTTTCATGTGTTTAATTTGTGATTATATATTCATCTTGTCTGTCTAATTTTACTGAAATTCTGCCACATGTATTCCATCAACCCGCATTTGAGCAGCGTGGTGGAATAAGCTCCAAAATCTTTTCCTCAAAAAGGGAGAGGAGGCCTTTAGCCCAGCAGTGGGAAATTCACAGGCAGTTACGGTTCCTAGCATTCGCTCAGTGATTGAAGTTTGACCATAATAATCATTACTGACAATTTGAAGAAAACAGATTCAAAAAATGTTTTTGTTCTACTATTATGTGTATTATTTTTAAACTTATATATATATATATATATCAGCTTCTTTATATCAATCTTTTTGGTAGGTAACTATTTACTACATTTAGTGTTATCACTAAAAATATATTAATAAGTTAACTATAATTTTTTTTCGATTTATAAAGTGAATTTTTCAAATTATTATTTGGCTACCAGCACCTCCACCCATTTTATGCGTCTACGTCAATATCCATTCCCAAATGTAACTGATATCGTTGTGTATACTATATATATATATATATATATATATATATATTATATATATATATATTATATATATATATATATATACCATGTACTGATCTAAAATTAATAGGGTTAATATTAATATATGTATATGTATACACAACGATATCAGTTACATTTGGGAATGGATATTGACGTAGACGCATAAAATGGGTGGAGGTGCTGGTAGCCAAATAATAATTTGAAAAATTCACTTTATAAATCGAAAAAAAATTATAGTTTTGATAACAAGTATAGTCTATTTAAAATTGCTACGAGCTATATATATTATAACTGGAATAAAACTCTGGGTCAATCAATATGAGAAGTTAAATTTGGCATATAAAAATCTAACGATGTAGATTAAGTATAAAATGAAAAAAAACGTTATTACATAAGTAACTTTATTATAATCTCTAAAACAGGCAGCAAATCCAGTATCAATGGGTAAAACTAGATCCAAACAATTCATGCTTAGAGAGGGTGACTATTCGTCAGACGGATCTTCGAAATTTGGTGACAAAGCTATAAATGTTCAGGTAAATAAATTTTATAATTCCTTATACAAATATAAGCCGAGATTCACTTGTAGTTTAAATACGTAAATCCTAACCGAAGATGTGCTAAATTTTTAAATAATTCATCTCTGGCTCAGGGCTGAAGGAAATCATTGTGAGGTTAATAAACTTTGCATGTGTTGTATAATAACGTAATGGCTAAGTCTTACACCTCTTCCCTAAGAGGAAACCAGGTCTTTGGCAAGCAGTGTGATATTCACAGGCTGTTTTACTTTTTTATATATATTTTATAAGAACACTTTTTACATTGCAATTGAAATTTTTGATAAACTTGAAAATTGCATGTTACTTAAAATGTACACAGCACGATAAAACACTAGAATTTTAAGACAAACTGGTAACTTGACTAAATATTTCGAAAGGCAACAAAATAATATTTCAAACCTCGCGTACGTAAAACGCCATGAATTAGTAAGGAATGCCAACACCCTTGATGTAATGTTCCTTATGGGTAGAAGTTTATCTTCAGGCCAATTTCCCCATCTGTATTCTAATAATTGTTTTTCTCTAAGATCCACGGTGATGCCGCTTTCACTGGTCAAGGAGTGAACCAGGAATCCTTGATGTTGTCTCAAGTACCGCACTTCGAAATCGGGGGTTCTTTGCACGTGGTAGTCAATAATCAGGTTAGTCATTTATCAATGGAT
Source organism: Nymphalis urticae (assembly GCA_905147175.2). NCBI lineage: Eukaryota > Metazoa > Arthropoda > Insecta > Lepidoptera > Nymphalidae > Nymphalis > Nymphalis urticae. Next base: position 3,037,473 of record LR989995.1, on the reverse strand, counting down.
TATATACTTAATCAATGATATATAATATTTCTCAACAATGCTGATTGAATTAATGAAATCAAATATTATTAATAAATTAACTACGTGACATTATTATTACATTCTCCGATTTTATATAATTTAACGAATGTTATGTAACATTTTCTATGAATGCGAAATAATTATCCTTCCGAAAAACGTCGATATCCTTTATAAATATCGTATTGGAACCCGAAATCCTTATTAATATTATAAAGACGTTATAAATTAGTAAATAACAATAGTTTTCTTTATTAATAAAATCATTTTAAATTGCACCTATATTGAATTTATTATTCTATGTATGAAACATTTATATCAAGTGTATGAAAAAATGATGAAGTATTTTTCGTCAAAATATCATAAAATGTGCGAGGGGAAATAACGTTATTTATTATTTTGCAGCTTGGATTCACATTGCCGGCAAATCGAGGGCGTTCTAGCCGATACGTTACTGATTTGGCCAAATCAATAGCCGTTCCCGTTATACACGTCAACGGTGATTACCCAGAAGTAAGCACACTTACACAAGTAACACAACACTAACTGATAAGTTATAATAATAACATAAATAAATTTGAATTTCAACTTGAAAGCTGTGACAATTTGTATTAAAATTAAAAAATAAATAAATTTGAAAAAAATTGCCTCAAAATATTCCGATGATCGTGGGTTCAAACCCGGGCAAGCACCACTGAAGTTTTTCATGTGCTTAATTTGTGATTATAATTCATCTCATGCTTTTCGGTGAAGGAAAACATCACGAGGAAACCTGCATGTGTCTAATTTCACTGAAATTCTGCCACATGTGTATTCCACCAATCCGCATTGGAGCAGCGTGGTGGAATAAGCTCCAAAGCCTTCTCCTCAAAAAGGGAGAAGAAGCCTTAGCCCAGCAGTGGGACATTTACAGGCTCCGTACCGTTAAACTTCTTATTATAAATAAAAAGGAAATGTATTAACAGTTTCCAAAACAAATACTGTAATCTCACTGGTGTAATTCTTTCAGCTGGTTGCAAAAGCAACAAACATAGCTTTCGAGTATCAAAGACGATTCCGTAAAGATGTGTTCATCGACTACAATTGCTACCGTCGCTGGGGACACAACGAGCTAGATGAACCGACCTTTACAAATCCGTTGCTCTACAAAGTCATACATAACAAAAAGTAAGGAATGCCAATAATGTACGAAAAAAGTGCCATTAATGTTGCTTTTTATGTAAATACACACTATAGCAGGTTTACAGTTAAAGAATTTATTTAGAAAAAAAAAATACCATTCACTTTAAATATTTGAGAAAACAAGATTAACATACTTCAGTATTTTATATACAACACACGGGCGGTACACAAAAATAAAGAACAACAAATTAAACTCGTCACTCAAAATAATGTGGGTATGACAAAACCAAAATGCAATATTACGTATCGTTTGTGTTATAGTGATTAGAATTGGGTATAGGCATATAATAAAATGAATATTGAAATCTTGGACATGACCCTAGTATATCTGTAGAGATATCTAGTTAGACTAAACTAAGGGTATTGTTTTGTTGTATATGTTTGTCCAGTACACATTGCGTATAAACCTTAGATTGATTAATCCTACAAATACACGGGAACATATGAACGAACATACACAAACGACTTTAATCATACCCATTCTTATTTCGTGGTATTCATATCGAAACAAAATTGATAGATAACTAAATATTGATAAAGCCAAAATACAAAATCAAGCCTTAAAATAAGTAACGTCTTAATATAACTGTAATATGTCTGTACGCTTTATACATACTTAAAATATTAAATAAGCTTTGTTTTATTGAGAGCCCTATGTGTAATTCTAATCTATGTATTTTTCATTTTACTTTTTTTTCTTGTGTGAGTGTGTGTGCGTGTGTCTTGATGTGTGTGTGTTTTAATTATGTATGTTATTTTGTCTATATTTAAGCAGCACCCAAACAAGCTGACAAGGCTTATGGGTGTCAAGAATAAAAATAAATATTAACATTTTGTTGTTAATAAATAAATAAAATAAATAACTATTTATGAGGTAGATGTCCCCAACAGATCAATTCCCGATGCATACGCCGAGAAGCTCATCTCAAACGCGATAGTAACTGAATCTGACGTGAATAATATAAAGATGGAATATACCAAATTTTTGCAAGAGCAGTACGAAGCAGCCAGCTCTTATACGCCCGAGGTAAATTATTAAAAAGTTTTTACGAATACTTCTTTGAATCGAATGTACAATTACAATTGTACTCAACAATTGACTATTTGATTTGATAAAATGTAAGGACTTACTTATGTTTTAATAATTTCTTATATTGTCAGGTGCAATATTTCCAAGACCAATGGTCAAATCTTTCATCAGCACCGAAAGCCGTTGAAATTTGGAATACAGGCGTCGACAAGGAACTCTTGAAACTTGTTGGTAGGGCGTCTGTCTCTACACCTGCAGATTTTGTAAGTAGAATGATTTAATTCGATTTGTTATATCGCCAAATTAAGGAGCACTATTGAAAAAATCTGAGAACTTTCATCTTTATACATATTTATATTCGTAATATTTTAGTAACATTTTTTCTTGAAAGTTTCTATTTTGCTATTACTATTTTTATTTTATGTTATATATTTATTCAATTTGTCTGCTTATAGATCTTATATTTTCGGGTGTAAGAATTTGAGTCTAATTTTCTCTTACCTAAACACTTACGTCCTTTTATAAACATTGCTTAGGTGTTTGGGTTAACACTGATTTATATTTCTATCATGATTGATGTGAGATTCGAAAGGTGAAAGGACATTGCTTAACTAATCACTCGCCTAGCATTTTGTAAGTAAGTCAACTCACAAATTAAAATTAATGTTCACGAAATAAAAATTGAATATTATAACTAATATGGTTAATAGAATATTGAAGCAAATTGACACCCACTTACAATGATCGTCGCCATTAAAAATAACTTCTTAGTTATAGTACAGAAATTATCTTTGAAAAATATTTCTTGACTTTCTTATCTCAAAACCTGTCATGAAAAACAAAACGATAACGACGACACAGACAATTTAAATACTATTTCCCTAATTGTAGAAGAACACGAAATAATATATATATATATATATATAAAGTATAGAATGGTTTGAAGAGCGGCTTTAAAAGTAGTGTTTATAAATTCACTCAGTATATTTGCTTTGGTATTCGGATCTTAAAGTAATAATTTCCAATCCAACTAGAATTGAATTTCAATGGAATTTTCCTAAATTATAATTTAACCATTGACGATATGAATCATGGAAGTTGTTTTAGTTAAATATTAAATTAATAAAAAAAAAACTAAGAAACTAAACCCTTTAATATTTTCTGTAGAAATGAGTTTATTAACTATTTCAGTTTATAAGCTCTTATATTATTTAGAAACATTTTTATCGAAGCGATATATAAAAATACTGAACTTTTAGATTACATAATTAGGTCTTCAAGTCAAGTTAAGATTTTTCGAAGCCAGGTTGTGTGAGCAACTTACAATAATCCGGGCTGATACTGTGACGTTCATGGCAAAAAATCTGATAACCAGGATTTGGATATAATACATAAAAAGCATAACAAATATCGCGAAATCGCATCGCATAAGTGAACATTTAATAATAAAGTAACAAAGTGTTGTCTGATTTAAACATAATATTTTAACTATTACGCCCCTGGTCCAACCTCCTTTTATAAGTAGTTTTTTTTTTATAGAATAGGAAGGCGGACGAGCATATGGGCCACCTGATGGTAAGTGGTTACCAAACGCCCTTAGACATTGGCACTGTACGAAATGTTAGCCATCGCTTACATCACCAATGCGCCACCAACCTTGGGACCTAAGATTTTATGTCCCTTGTGCCTGTAATTACACTGGCTCACTCACCCTTCAAACCGGAACACAGCAATACCAAGTACTTCTGTTTTGCGGTAGAATATCTGATGAGAGGGTGGTACCTACCGAGCTTGCACAAAGCCCTACCACCACTAAATTATTCTGATATACATCTCGGTGCCAGAATATAATCGTGGCATTCAACGACGACATCGCCGCAAACAAGCGATATCGGGGTATCGTAGCGAATAAAAGCATATTCTTATCTCTGAAATAAAATTTCCTCACTAACTGGGTCGCTCTAGGAATATAAGAATTTTCCATTCAAAATAATATATATATAGTAAATGAATATATTTCTTATATGTAGTAATCTCATTTGTGTTTTTATGGACATATATATAGTATTCATAATCCTTTAATTAATCGTAAAAAAAAGTTTATATTTTATTGTTAAAAATAGTTTTATATTCCAATGGAAGAAGGAGTAAAGATAAACAAACCCTAGATTTACATATTCCATGTGATTTGTTCCATCTCTTGTTCTTTGATTTTGTTAATTTTTTATGTAAATGTGACACTTACATTTAGTATTTACTTTATTTTATTGTAATCAGTGGGGACACATTGTTGAAGAACCAAATAAAAAAAATAAAAGTAAAAAAATTTGAATAGCTGTGCTATATCATGCATTAAAAACTTTATTTGACTGGTGATAGGGCTTTGTGCAATATCGTCTGGGTAGGTACCACCCACTCATCAGATATTCTGCCGCAAAACCGCAGTACTTGGTATAGTTGTGATACCAAGTGATGGTGAGTAAGGTAGTGTAATTACTATTTTTTTTATTTAAAATTTAAAACTATTTTTTTAAGAATATAAAATATGTAAGACAAATAATAAATCATATCTACTGTAACTCAATTCCTTATGAATTTAAAATTGCACTTAGAAAATATATTCGATTGAAGTAATCACTGTAGCTCATGGATACCTTAAAAGAAAATAGAATAATTTCAGTAATAAGATGGAATTTGAACTTTAAACCAATACGAAAACAGTCGGAAATCTATTATACAAGTATTGAAAACGTTAACTTTACTCCGGGTGACGAGAAAAGTTATTACGTAGTTTATTGTACAAGATACAAATGAGTTTCTAATGTCGTTACGGTGTATACTTAATGAAAATTAATAATTTTCATGAATACATTAACAAATAAATGCAATTAAAATTAAACACTTCAAAAGTCATAGTCGAATTTGGCGGCTATTGGAAAAAAGTTGCAATATTTTTTCAGCTGTCAAACTGTTGAATTTTTAGAAGTCATTGCTGGCTCGCACGTATTGCATGCAATTTTATTTAAAAGATAAATAAATGCCTTACAATAAAAATTACAAGATTTAGCACGTGATGTCAAGTCATTTAAACTTAAAAATCATTAAATGAATCCATTTACTAGTTGCAATTCTTGCATTTCATTTCAGAATATAAATTCCACCGCATTTGGTCGTCGAGCTCAAATAATAAAAAATCAAACGCTTCTTCAATCAAAAAAATAATTGGAACGTGTCTTCGAATTTCAAAAATATTAATAAACAATTCTGTTTTATACCCGATTTTATTTCTGTTCCGTTTTTTGACGCAATGAGAATACATTTAAGGTCATTATTAAAATGACATATTTATAATAATAATTATCTATTTATATTTGTCTTGCTATCCTTCATTTTTTTATTTGAAATATTGCGTTGAACTATTCTAATTTCTAAAGTCATTGTCAGGGTAGTTGTTTCCATGTAATAACTTTGGCATGTAAAGCTTTTGACGCAAAAAGGTTTTCTTTCTGTCACGTGTATCTGTTTTTCACATATACGTAGTATGTGGTATGAAGTAGCAATCTCGAACTTTGATGAGCCATCCCTCGTTGGCTTTGTTCGCTAATGAAAATATCTTTCCGGGTTTGTGACTACTTCAATTGCTATTCACTTTGATGAAGATGTGTATTGTTCAAATTACTTAATTGAATTGTATTTCTCTAGAAAAACGTTAAAATATCCAAATTATAGTAAATTTTTTAAATGCACTAGTTGCTCTGCTGCTCTGTAATTACTCTGTTTAAGTAGAAATATACTTAAAAAAAATCAAAATTATCTATCACCGTTTAAATATTTCATACTGTTCCTGTATATTAGTAAAATATGCTTTAAATATTGTTACTTAAAAACGTACTATTACTAATTACTAAATAATTTATTCATGTCGTCAACAGATATATCTTTAACATTATCAAATAATCAGTGTTTCTCTCGTATTTCATACTAATTTGGTTTCAGCATATCCACCCACATCTGGCAAAGACGCATGTCAAAAATCGTCTTAATAAAATTGAAGTTGAAAAGGAACTGGATTGGGGAACAGCAGAAGCGATGGCGTTTGGTAAAGAACTTTATTTATAATGTATAGAAGTAGAATCTTTCAATAGATAGAAATCTGTCGCTGTCTGTCTTTCCTTTTATTTTTAAGTGATTATGTCATAGAGCTTCAACGAATTTTATCCCTAATGCTTACTCTGATAAAACTTACTTACACAGATAAGTTACGGTTTTAATAATTGATACTTTTTTGAATAATGATAAATAAAGACAAACCCATACTGTCGTAATACGTCTTACTGTTCGCGCCATGTTTTTTATATATAACATTATAACAAAAGAAGTCATTAGAATTAGTTTAATTCTCTTTTTACTTGATGTTAGGAATTTGTGCGAGCCCGCCTGGATAGATACAACCGACATATCACATATTCTACCGCCACACGGTAATACATAGTATTGTTGTGTTCCCGTTTGAAGGGTAAATCAGTATAAATAAGCCACGAGACATAACATCTTACTTTCCAATGTTATTGATGTAAGAAATGATTAATTAATCGCCTACCTATAAATATATATATATAATAAAATCTCCACTACGTGTACTAATTGCAAAATATTAAAAGAGGATTTTATATTTCCAGAGATGCATTTCAGAGGTAATTAATAAATATGTATTAATTATAATTATATTTCAGGATCACTCTTGATGGAGGGTCGTCACGTACGTATCAGCGGAGAGGACGTAGGTCGTGGTACCTTCTCTCACCGCCACGTGATGCTCATTGATCAAGAAAAGGAAACGATGCACATTCCTCTAAACCACATACATGAAGATCAAAAGGCATTTTTGGAAGTAAGTAGTTACGACAGTAATCTTCATGCTGCCAATTTAAAAAAATAAATTAATATTATACTTACCAATTACATACAAATTTGTTGAATTTTGCGGTTCCACTTCACCCCTATGGGCCTATAAGTATCCCCAAATGTAGTTCATTACGTAAAAATAATTATTCAAATCGAATTGTAGATAGTTTAATATAAATACAAAGTATTGGTTATTATATTGTACTGGTCCAATTTCTTAAAATTTCTTACAGTTATGGTTGGTCTAAAAACCGTGAGTTGGCTTAGTATCTCGGCTTAGTCGGGCTAATGAAAGAAATTCTTAACAATAAACCGCAATAAGGCAGCTTTTACTGTTACACTATCGTTTCTCTGAAAACAAGATTTGAAGAGTTGAAAGTAAAGCGTTGGTCCTGTGTATGATCTCTGTCCGTTTGGATTGCCGTCTATACATCGATCGTATGTTCGTTGCAGTACAATTAGGGGGATTATATCAAAAATTTGGACATATCCTTGTGTACAATATCAGTCGGCTAGTCTCCGATTGAAATGGCGATGGTGAAAATGGTTCAAGAGAATATCATTTTACTAATATTCAAATGAATTGACAACATAATTACTTTTAGGTGGCCAATTCCATATTATCCGAAGAAGCAGTATTAGGTTTCGAATACGGTATGGCTTTCGACAACCCGGAGAACTTGTATATTTGGGAAGCGCAGTTTGGCGACTTTTACACTGGAGCACAGATCATAGTTGATACTTTTGTAGCTTCAGGGGAAAGTAAGTATCGCATTATACAAATAATCGGTTCGAACTGAATCGATTTGATCATAATCATTGCGGACTAACTTTGTATTAAAATGTATTTACATTTTAAAAAGTTATAATGTATGCCAAGAAATAAAGGTCTTGAAACTGTCCCACAACGAGACATAAGCCTTATCCCCTGTTAGAGCTTTCTACGTCAGTTGGCATTTATACAATTAAATAGTTCTACCGATTCCGAGACGTACATAATCCTCACAATTTACTATTACCTTAGTCGAGTACGAGATAAATTAAATGTTATAATTTATAAATAAGGCAACATCATCATCATGGCATCTTTCTTGAATCTTTACCGAAGATTAAGGGTTAAAATTTGAGCGAGTAACGCTAAGTTTTTGTGTGTTTAATTTATGCTTATAATTCATCTCGTGCTCGGTGATGAAGGAAATCATCTTGAGGAAACTTGCATGCGTCATAATATTTTTATCAATTATCTTGCATAGGAGTCGCTCGAGAAGCTCTAAGCCATCTTCTCAAAGGATAGTAGATCAGTAGTGAGAAATTTATATTAATTGTAGTAACCTTTAAACACATATTACATTTAAATATTAATAAATTTAAATAAAAGAGAAAAAAAGTCTTTATATTTATTACGAAAATATAATATTTAACTCTGAAAGTCTGGGAAAACTTTATAAGTGAATACATGTTCAGAATGTTATTACATTTCAAAAGCAAGTGCCGCTTCAGTTGAGGCTTTTGAAACTTGGCAAATTTATAACGATGTCAATGAAATCGTAAAATATATTTTTTAATATTTTTCAACGCATTCTAAATAAATTTTCGTTATTTATTTTCAATGCTTAGCAAAGCATTAAATTGTGGGGCTTGTTCACCGTATCGTGGAACATGTAATGTATTTAGGAGTCGTTTGTTGAATAGGACTTTGGGGTTTGACCTAGATTTTCTCTATGTAACTGTCGAATGGATATATCAGTTGCCATTTCGGGACCACTACTAATCACTATTGGGTTTTTGGTTAGCTTTTTTTTATATGTGTTGAATTAACATATAACTACATTAAAAGATTTTACATACGTGAAGTACGATCCGTTCTTCTAACAAATTTACTATTATATGTATATGTTACTTTTATTTTTATTTTTTTTATTTTTTTTCCTAGCAAAATGGTTACGCAGCAATGGCCTTGTAATGCTGCTGCCACACGGCTATGACGGCGCGGCGTCAGAGCACTCATCGTGCAGACTCGAAAGGTTCTTACAGTTAAGCAACAGCTCAGAGACAAACCCCGATTCTGAAGATGTTTGCATAAATATAGTGAATCCGACCACGCCGTCTCAGTACTTCCATTTATTAAGAAGACAGGTATAATAATAAAGAAATACTTAAATATAACTAATTTTCGTCTGCGGCTTTGCCTGTATGTAGAGGAGGGATTGGGTATAATAAAGTAGCATTTGTCCTTCCTTAAGGTTCATGCTTGCTTCATACCAAATTTCATCAAAATCGGCTCAGTGGTTTGGCCGAGAAACACAGACACACAGACTTACTTTCGCTTTTATAACTTTCTATATCTAAATCATTGATTCTTATAAATTAATGAATAGTATCATATTATAATTGATATATTGTCTTATTCATACTAAAAATTGAAAAGAGTATGTGCTTGTATGTTAGTAACTAAAACAATAGAGAACAGTTAAGTACATAACATGTAAAACAAAAAAGGTCGACTTCGCCAACAGTCGACTATCGTTGCTACGTGGATAAAGGTATATAAAATATTTAGCATTATAAATTTCATCTTTATCAATCGTATATTTAAATAACTGTATTGAACTTTGTCATTTCTAGGTGGTGCGCAATTATAGGAAACCATTGGTTGTTGTCGCACCGAAAACCCTATTGCGGTTGCCTGAAGCAGCTTCACCTTTATCGGAATTTGCACCGGGAACCCACTTCAAACCAGTTATCGGTAATAATTATAACAATTAACTCGACAAGAGAAATGTTATTTGATGTTTGTAATTTAATAAAATTATTTAATTCTTATTGAAAAATATTAAATACGCGAAAATTACGGATGTGATATTTAATTTAATTATTTATAATTAATGTCGTTTTATAGTTCATAAATTGTGGATTGATTGACGTACAGTATTATGTAAGAAATACGTATATGTTTCGCTAATAAGATATCTTTATTTCCAGGTGATTCGATAGCGAATCCGTTGAACGTAAAACGCGTCATACTCGTGTGCGGGAAGCACTATTACGAACTCAACAAGGAAAGAGTCAAAGCTAAAATTGACGACGTGGCCATTATAAGGGTTGAATCACTTTCGCCTTTCCCTCTACAAGCGCTACAGAACGAACTTGCGAAATATACCAATGCTAGAAGTAAGTGTTTATGAGATGTATAAATCGAATCTTCAATTAAGAGTATTATAAAGAATGATTATAAGTATGTATGTATATTTGTATTGAACTTTAAATTGATGGCAATATGTCGAAGAAAAAAAAAACTTAGAGTTTAGTTCTGCATTAATGTTGAACGCTACTAAAGTTAAGATTGTGAGTAATTTCATCTGCCCTCGTTATCATAAACCCCCTAGGGAATAAAACATTGACCACAAAGTAAACGAAATATATTAGTTTTCTTTACTAATTTTCACCCGCAATCTCACTCGCGTTTGGGGGCAGGTAAGAAAATACGATATATCCTCCCTTGGGGTTCAAGTCTGCTTCATAATAAATTTCATCAAAATCGGTTCAGTGATTTAGCAAAAAGGTTACTTACTCATTTATAATATTAGTAATGATGTTAAACGATTAACTTATATTAAATTGTTTTAGTTTTAGTTTTAGTTTCATTTAGTCTTTTTAGTTTAGTTATAGGTATTTGTTTTAGTAGAAATAGATCACATAGTCTTTCTCATATCATCGTGGTACGATTAAAGTAATTAATATTTCTGAAATTAATAAATCATGTTTATATTACGTAGAAAAAAGCAATTAAGCCGCCTATATTCAAAGATATTTTATTATAGTCGAACAATTATCGTCTTTCTAAACCATAATTTGACTGTGAAGCTATTCTTATGAGAAATTAAGTAAATTCGCTCTTAACTCTCATAACATTAAAAGTTTAAAATTAAATCTTATATCGCTTTAAAATAAAATTGCTTAGCACATCGCTCTTAAAAAGATACGCTGAGTCAGAAAAACTTAAATGTTTTTCACATTAAGAAACGTGATATTTCTTACTTTACAAAGTAATGCTGTGGTCCTTGAAATAACTAGAAATATATTAAGAATATGGTACATACAAAGAAATCTAATTAAATCTTCATATGTTTATTTAAAATTCTTCTGTAGGTATATGAACTCGTAAACAGCTAAACCGATTTGAAAAATTTTGATTGAGATTTGATTGGACCCGACAGGTTCCAGGATATTTCTTAACAATAAAAAAGGATAGTATTGATATAAAAATGATTATAACACTTTTTCTCAAACAAAATTTGATGAGAATCACCAAACAAATAAATGTTGGTATGTTGACACAAAGGCAAAGATTTAAAAAAAAAAACACAACACACAGATAAATGTTGACAGGATTACAAAGACGAGGCTTTTAATAAAAATGTCTAACGAACGTCAAGTTTCCAACCAAAGTTCAGTAATTAAAGGTTAAGAATCAAAACTATAATTACCGTAATCTAAATTTTCATTCCCTCTCTCGAGGTCCGTAATATTTCCACGATCTCATATCCGACTCTGCGCGTAGTTTTGCATCACGAACGAATCCAATTTCAGTCCCTTTTAAATAGAAAACTCGATAACACTCAACTCATATTTGAAATATAGTTGCTTATTATAAAAGTTTTAATATTCACGTTATTTTAAAAAAATCTTGACGAGAATCGTGTTTATTTCAATTGAATATAGTCAATAATAATAAATTAAATATTATTACATTTAAATACAAATAAGTTTGTTACGTCAAAAGAGTTTTACTTCTACGTATAAATTATTTAATTAATTTAATTATAATTCAGAACAATTTATACTGTGATAAAATTCTTTATTAATATATTTATTCTAGATGCCGATGTTTTCAATTTTTGGTCAGATCAGCTAAATTACTAAAAACACTGTTTTTAATTTTAGAATAAATAAGGCAAATACAAAAATGTGTTTCAAACAACGTACTTCGTATTTATTCATCTTATATATGTTCATTGTTTAAACGACCGTATCTAATTATGATACTGTTATACTAACTAATTAACTTAGTACATAACTCGTTGACACGATTTCCATAATGCAAGAGAGTTTGTATTGTTAATTATTATGAAAGGACAACATATTTTAGCATCATAATAGCTCAACGCTATCAAATCAGAATAAAAAAAAAACTCGCACTAGACACACTGTTCATTATTATGATGCTAAAATATGTTGTCCTTTCATAATAATTAACAACTCATTACCTATGATTTGTATGGAATGAAAACAGCACCATCTAGTGAGAATAATCGAAATTAATAGACCCACACAAAGAAAGAAACAAACACAAGGTAACAAATTATTCACCTTAAAATCATTAAGCAAATTACAACCATGGTCAAAATTAAAAAATAAACTGAATACGAATAAAAGCAAAAGTCGTCGATACTATGTATTTAAATAGGAAGCTACTGATTATTTGATTGTCATTTATTACCTGTTCTACCAAAACGATTAGCCTGTCAATTACGTTTTGTTATATTCAACCTACAAGTGCAACAAATAATCTGATTCTAAGACAACCAAATAATACTCATAAACCGTTATCTCCTGACACGTGTGCATTATTTTGTTATTACGTTCCTCAAAGGACTTTCCTCATCTTTAAGCACACCCTATCACTAAATCTCAGAGCATTTTATATTATAAGTTATAAGAAATAAAACACTGTTTATTTTTCTTTTAAATTATTGATTTTCTTATTAAGAAAACCGCGTCCCACGCTTACAAAGTATCAAACTTGCATTCACCGAAAAACTGGAAATAGGAATGGCGTCGAATTCTTCACAAATAATGTTTTTTGGAAGTTTTAAGAAATAACAATTTATTATCAAAAAAAAAATTATTTATACATTTATTTTTTATTATATAGAATTTCCGGTACCGATGGACTCTAGAGACTAGAGTTCCAAATACGAATGTTATAGTTAAACAATTCAGGTAGTATACCATTAAGTACCAGGTAGTATACCATAGTGAGAACCAGCAACCGGAAACCTATAGATAATTGCATGCAATACTTGCATCCTAATATTATTATTAGTCCTCCAGACCGATTTCGGCCGCGGCGGCCAATCTCAAGAGAGATTAGCCAACTACACAGGAGACACTATAGTGCACAAGTCTGTGCGCAAACACAAGTGCGTGCGCAAACACAAGTCTCTATTTCCTAACTCTCATAATCCGACGGGACGGCAATCCGACACGACCGGAAAGAGTTCTGGCGAAGGACCAACGGTTTTACGTGCTTTCCGAGGCACGGGAGTGTACACACTTCCAACTTCCAGACTGGCTGCTACTGAGAATTTTCTGACAAAAATACACAATAACTTTTTATTGGCCCGACCGTCCGACCGAACCCAGGACCTCCGGGTCTGCGGCCTTACATCAAGCCACTAGACCAACAAGGCAGTCACTTGCATCATAAAACCTAGTCTCTGACTATTCAGGTCCTGACTATTCTAGGTCAGATATTCACAATAAGAAAACGCGACTGATTCATGTTTAATCAATAAACCTAGTAACTATATATTACATCCAACTGTATAAATGTTCGAATAGTTTCTCATACATTTCACTCTACTGTACAGCGATATATTAAATGATCGATCGATTTGCAGAATTTATATGGAGTCAAGAGGAACACAGAAATATGGGAGCCTGGAACTTCGTTAAGCCACGTTTTGAGAATCTTATTGGAAAAAAGGTAAGAATCTATTGTTTTTTTATCCATTGAAATTTACACTGTATTAAACAAAACAGTTACTTTATGCATATGTTTATAAATTGTTATGAAAACAAAGATTTTATTAACTTCCTACATAATATAAGAAAAGTCCAATAATAACATAATCTATTCATAGTTATTACCGAATTATGTTAATTTCACATTGCCCCGTTTATAGGTACTTGTTTTATAAATAAGGTATTCATTATGTAACACTATATACGCGCGTTAATGGTAATACATAGATAATATAAATACATACACTTTATCAATTGAAAACAGAATTGTCTACGAATATTCTATCATAACAATTTGCTAGATTTTTACAAACAGAAAATTCAATCCATTGGCAATGATAAATAGTGTAATTACAGGCAGAAGGGACATAACAACTTAGTTCCTAAGGTTGGTGGCGCATTGGCGATGTAAGCGATGGGTAACATTTCTTGCAGAGCCAATGTCTAAGAGCGTTTGGTGACCGTTTACCATCAGGTGGCCCATATGCTCGCCCGCCTTCCTGTTCTATAAAAAAAAAAACATTGAAATTTTGTCTTTGTACATTTTGTACGAACGACGGCTTAAAATTGATAAAATTCATTGTTACAAGATTTATGTATCGCTATACACATTGAATTTATAAATTATAAATATGTAGTGCATTTGTTTTATTTAATATAACAGTATTGAAAAACTACTATCGATAATAATTAAGTTCAAGTAAAGTATAGGAAATATCTTCAATCTTTTAACTTCTTAATCATGTATTTTTATCCAACGGCTAATAATTTCAACAAGACATAAAATCTGGCTCGATTTACAGCCTAATAAGCTATCTAATAATGGAAAAAACGAGTGTAGTGCACGGGAACAAGTAATATGACAATGGTTTTCTTATATTACAACCTTCCAACCAGTTCTTTTTTTGTACAGGGTTCATTTACTTATTTTTGTATTCCCCTGTTATACCTACTTTTTAAAAAAATAGTATCTCTTATTATATATAAATTTCGAATTTTCAAAAAATCGATTGAAAGGGAAATTATTAAAAATGATGTCTACCTTTGCAGAATCTGTACAAATTTATGATTATAAAATAGAAGTTTTAATATGCAGTTTTTGCTTTAAATAAGTTACAAGGCAATACATAACCATGTTTACGAAAATTTGTAAAAGTGGATTCCTTCCATCCATTTTCTTAATAGGTTTTATTATATTAAAACATTCAACCTATTCATAAGCTTACTACAGATAATTAAATGTAATCTTGAACTCATGGTTGGCACATGACACTTCGCATTAGCTATGTACGGCATACTATATACTTTATTTAATGTATTCGAATAATGGTCACTTACATTTAATGTACATAAATTAAATCATCTAGATTAAAATATCTAATTTAATTATTTATCTGTAGTCTACAATCTGCTCAGATGGTAATTTTATGAATCGTGCATAAATATATTTTTTTCCTTTGAAATAGTTGCAGACGAGTTAGTTCTTATAAAAAAAAGTAAAGACGGTATAATTGATGCAGAAAATAGTCGAAAGCCCGCATATATATAATATCAATTTATTTATTTACCTTCTTGCAGTTGATCTACTCTGGACGAAGCGAAGCCGCAACTCCTGCAGTCGGTGCAGCCAAATTGCATCGAGTTGAAGTCGAACACATATTACGAGAACCATTATACAATATTAAATAACTTATAAACGTGCTGTTAATGCTTATGAAATGATTTATACATTTTTTAACAATTTATGCTCCTTGTATTTACATGAACGATCTCTCGGCGGAAACTTTGCATTTATTCAAGGCATTTTTCTATTTTAATGTATTATACTATTTTTCTTCTTTAAAAATGTAAATAAAATTTTGTTATGTTATGAATTTTTTTTGTTATTATTATTTATTTTGTCGAGATTCGTAACCCGAGAATCGCGGTAGACATTTTGATTTAAATCAATTTACCTTGATTATATATATAAAAATCTATTTAATGTTTATTTGTCCAAATTAGTTTTTTCCCAAAACGTTTTTTTTCTATTTCTAAACAACGCTCACTCATATATCTAATTGATATGATCGATTCATTACAATTTAATATAGGCTACTTTTATCGACATTTGACATTTAATTATCAAGTACAAAATCAAAGGTATAATCAATCACAAATTTCATTACGTATATTATGTATCTCTATAAAGTATTGTACATCATTACTTTATGTGTATATATTGTAACTCTAATCATCACGGCGTTTGATCAATAGCAACCTATCAACGGTTACCAACGATACTTCAGTACGTCCAGCGATATACGAGTCCTAACCTGAAAACCTAATGGCTGGCAAAGTTAAAGGCAAGAAAAAAGAAAAGAAAGATAAAGAAGATGGTGGAGACAAGAAGAAATCTAAAAAAGGTGGAGGAAGAGCCAAGAAAAGCAAAGCAAAGGGCAGATGTAATGTAGACATGCTGACTGATGCAGCAATGGACAACGTTTATTACGCCTGCCATAACGTTCAAGAATTATTACAGGCTAGAGGGTTTCATCCTCCCGATTTTAATAAGAAGAAAAAGAAAGGGAAACGCTAATGTAATAGATCAATATGTTTAAGTTTTTTGTTACAGAGAAAACTAGTTTGCACTAGTTTATTCCAAATTTGCTGTCCTCGTTTGTTTTGGCCAAAGTCGACAGTTTGTCGACTGCAGCTCGCAGATAGTGTTTCTATTTGTATTTAAATCATGTTAATTGTGACGTTCGAAACTTTGTGGAATGTTTTACTTACTTATGTTATATGTAGTGTAGTGTAGTGTAATAAAAACATGAAAAACATTTTTTTAAGCTTTTATTTAAATTACGCCAGCAAATATAAACTCGTCCAATTAAATACTTTTTTGTATTAAAATATGTGCTAACCAAAAATAACTAGAATAAAGATAATTGCATTTATATCAGATAGATGAAATCAAAAATATACAAATATTTACTGTAAGGTGTGTTATTAAAATTAAAATCTATATAGGTACCAGGAAAGACTATTATATTGCAATTTAAAGCACTATGTCAGGTATTATAATTCAAAACAATTTGTAAGGATTGATAAAATTATTCGTTTCATTTTAAATATATTAAAATACTAATAATAATATAATAATTATGTATAAATCAATAACGATTAAATATTTAGATAAATGATTTTTCGTCTCGAAAGTACTGGCTCTCCTCGACTGCTTCACTGTTCAGACAGACCAATATATTACAGCTGCTTATAAACTAAGCGTGATTTGCCGAAAACATTTTAGTGCTGTAACTTAAATTATTTGTGTAAGGTATATTAAAAGGTAAGGGTTTTCAATTAAGAAATACAGCTTCGCTCAACGAACATAAAATTTATAAACACTAGATATAAAAACTTCTTACATATATTGTAAATAATAGTGACATATTTACTATTTCAAAAAAAAACATAAAATGTCATTATCTGTCAAGTGTAGTTTAGGTAAATATAATGTAACATGTGTCAAAATCTACGAAGTATTTAAATTGTTATAAATGTTTCCATAAAATATGATTATGCATGAATTGACAACAATATTTTGTATTTATAACAAAATAGAATAGCCAATATCAAAATGAATCAATTACAAGAGATTACAATTTCCAATGGGCTTTAAGAGTTTTTATTAATATTTACGAAAAAAAAAACAATAAAATAGTCTTATTAATATATTCATAAAAATCGAGTCAATATGGTCGTACCTGCGGTCGGGATTGACCTTGGAACAACCTTTTCATGCGTTGGAGTGTTTTTGCACGGCAAGGTTGAAATCATCGCTAACGACCAAGGTAACAGAACTACGCCATCATACGTTGCTTTCAATGATAGCGAAAGACTCATTGGAGATGGAGCCAAAAATCAGGTATGTACATTATAATAATGTCCTCAATCTCAATCTCAAGAGAGATTAGCCAACTACGCAGGAGATATTATAGTGCACAAGTGTGTGCGCAAACACAGGTGCACTCTCTATTCCCTAACTCTTATAATCCGATGGGACGGCAATCCGACACGACCGGAAAGAGTTCAGGCGCAGGACCAACGGCTTAACGTGCTTTCCGAGGCACGGGAGTGAACACACTTCCAACTTCCAGACTCCGGGCTGCTACTGAGAATTTTCTGACAGAAAAACCCAATATCATTTCATTGGCCCGACCTGGGAATTCGGCCTCCGGGTCTGCGGCCTTACATTAAGCCACTAGACCAACGAGGCAGTCGATGTACATTATATGGATACATTTTCACATATTAAAAAAACGTATAATTAAGAAATTATTTGGTAAAGGAAACGTTTATGAAGCGAAAAAATTTAATGTTTTATTTACCTTATAGATTGCTATGAACCCAAAAAATACTATATTCGATGCAAAACGTCTCATTGGCAGAAAATTTGATGATCCTAAAATCCAACAAGATATAAAACACTGGCCGTTTGAGGTTATTTCTGACCATGGTAAACCAAAAATTAATGTTGAATACAAAGGTGAAAAGCGACAATTTACTCCGGAAGAAATTTCTTCTATGGTTTTAACAAAGATGAAAGAAATTGCTGAAACCTTTCTTGGTGGTATTGTTAAAGATGCTGTAGTAACCGTTCCAGCATATTTTAATGATGCTCAGCGTCAAGCGACAAAAGATGCAGGCGTAATTGCAGGTTTAAATGTATTGAGAATAATCAATGAGCCGACAGCAGCCGCACTTGCTTATGGACTAGATAGAGACTTAACAGGAGAGAAAAATGTTTTTATATTTGACCTAGGTGGCGGAACGTTTGATGTGTCAATTCTACAAATATCGGAGGGATCATTGTTTGAAGTGAGATCAACAGCTGGTGATACACATTTAGGAGGTGAAGATTTTGACAGTCGAATGGTTGACCATTTTAGTCAAGAGTTCGAGAAAAAGTACAAGAGAGATATTAAAGATAACCCAAAGGCTCTAAGAAGATTACGAACGGCATGTGAAAGGGCCAAACGGACGTTATCAACTAGTACAGAAGCCAGTATAGAAATTGATGCTTTACACGATGGTATAGACTTTTATTCAAAAATAACGAGAGCTCGTTTCGAAGAATTATGTTCAGATTTATTTCGACAAACACTAACACCAGTTGACAGAGCTCTTAAAGATGCTGGATTGAACATAAGAGAAATCAACGATGTTGTGATGGTAGGTGGGTCAACACGGATTCCAAAAATTCAAAGATTATTGCAGGTATTCATTTATTTCTAATTGGTTATATTGTATGTATTATTAAAACTTTTCATACAATTCTATACTTTGTAGGATTTCTTCAACGGAAAAGTATTAAACCTTTCCATTAATCCTGATGAAGCAGTGGCGTATGGTGCTGCAGTGCAAGCCGCAATCCTTTCCGGTTCTAAAGACACTCGAATTCAGGACGTTTTACTTGTTGACATTACTCCTTTATCACTCGGAATAGAAGCAGCTGGTGGTATTATGGTACGATTGGTGGAGAGAAACACAAGGATACCAATTGCACAGAGAAGGATCTTTACAACATATACGGATAATCAACCTGCTGTTACAATTCAAGTTAATTGCGATAATGTTAAGCTCAACCAGATGACTTTTAAATTCCATTTTAAACTTTTTTTAAATTATATTTATCGTATTTAGGTTTACGAAGGAGAAAGGGCGATGACGAAAGACAACAATTTGCTCGGAACTTTTAATTTATCAGGAATTCCTCCAGCACCGAGGGGTATACCGCAAATTGAAGTACGTTTTATAATTAGCAAAAGAGCTTAATGGTTCTCAGCTGTTGCTTATTTTTGTGAGAAATATTATTGAATACCAGGTTATGTATTCCTATATATTCTTATTTATATGCTTTAGGTTACTTTTGACATAGACGCCAACGGTATTCTAAGTGTAAGTGCCCAGGACCAAAGTACCGGTAGATCAGAACAAATAACAATTTCAAATGATAAAGGACGCCTTAATAAGAAGGAAATTGAAAAAATGCTTCAAGATGCTGAAAAGTTCAAAGCTGAAGATGAAGCTGCAAGAAAGAAAGTCGAATGTAGAAATCGATTAGAAGCATACGCATTTGGATGTAAAACGGTAGTTTTCAAGTACATTTGAATGACCTTAACAACTTTATTATTATTGGAAATAATTTCTTTTTAGTTTACGAGTCAAAGGTCATTTATTTTGACGCACTTTTTTAAACCTTACTAGTAGCAAAACTAAAATTTATTAAGTATAATAATTTTTTATAACAAACATGATTTCGACTTTGATCACTTTTAGCCGGTATTTATTCATCCAGGAATGTATTTGACATATATTACTTAAATCGTGGTTAAACTATGCTAAATAAGTTCCTAACTTTTATAGGCTGCTGAAAACGCCGGTAACAGATTAACAGACAGCGAACGTGACGTTGTCATCACGGAATGCAACAACCAAATACGATGGCTCGAATCGAACCCTGACGCAGGATTATCAGATCTGGAACACCACTTGCAAGCTGCTCAAAGCGTCTGCCAATCAGCAATGATGAAACTCCACGGAGCCAGTGGTCCTAGCCATGCAAGACCAGTGAGTTCTGGTGGCCCAAGGGTCGAAGAAATTGATTAATCATTTCATATCTATGTAATCTTTGAAAAAATCAAATAGAGATACGGCATTAAATATATCTGACACTTCCTACTATTTATTGTTCTAAAACACTGTATTATAATTACGCATAGATGCAATACAATTCCCATTCACATGTATTCTCTTCCGAGGAGTGCCTTAGGCCAGCAGTGTGACATTTACAGGCTGTAACTTTACAAACCGACTTGAATTAGAAACCCGGATCGGACCAATAATAATGTTGGGGTGGGTATTCCATTAAGAAGTTATCAGTAGAAGCCCATAGTTAAAGAGTCGGCGGTGTTCCACTTCCATACCGCAGAGTACTTAAAACCGTTGGTTCTGCACCTTATTTCATATAAGGGGCTGCCCGCATTTGAACCCACGATCGATTAAGTTCAACATCGTAATTCCGTCGGCTAGGATTTTTTGCTTTTTTTTTCATATTTTGTGTGAGTAGAGAAATAAATCACCAGAATCTGTAATCAATGTTTTTATTCCAAAAATATAACAATATGATAGCAATATTAACTATTTGGTGCTTAAACCTAATAATTAAAAATATTTGTTCAAATAAAAACAATATTTATTAGTCACAAGGAAATATTAATTTTATAAGCGGAATGCTGAATTTGTTTATTTTTTCAATAAATATTAGTAAATATCAAAATTTTATTTATACTAGATATAGAATGAAGAAATAGTTTCCGCTGCCCAGGCATTACTTTATTACTAGCTTATTTACCATTTAGCCCAAAACTATATAGGAAAGTGTGCAATTATCGTGCTAATTTTAATAATATTAGTAGCTCAAGCAAAAGCTTTACTAAATAATTCCCATTAAAATAGTTCCAATATTGTTTATTTAAAGTAACCGCACCAATATTGTATATCATTACAATTATTTCAATACCACAACAATATCCTGTGAGTATATCAATTAATAAATAAATACACTTTTAAAGTGAAAGAAACACTAAATCATCGCCTCAAAAATATTCATATAAGAATAACAATTAAAAGAAACTTTAAATTAAATGCAATGTTTACTAAAACAGAACCATTAAAATTGATCCTTCGAGCCCGATTTTTATTTGTACTTTTGTTCTCATGGTTCACTATCACCAAAATCCCTTTAAACTACTTTGTGCTATATCTTGTGTGATATTTATCTAACTATCTAAACTACGCGTATAAAAACATTTAACGTTAAATTGTCAAACAATATTTAACTAAAACCCAATATACCAATACCAAAACGAGGACATTATGACAAATCCATTAATTTAAAATCTGTACTAAAATACTATTTTCCTCTATGCTAGCTGTAACTATTATTACAAACGATACAAACGCTGTCAAAGGTGCATATTAATATACAACTCTATGGTCTTCTACTTAAGGATTAAATTTCCTATTGAAAATTATTGCAATTATTACAAAGGCTTCTATCAATATGATTAGAATGTCATAAGTTAAAGGATAATAAATCACTAATGCTTCGATGAGTCTACTTTATCCACCTATGGTGAAACTTGATAGGATTAATTGTATAAGCAACAACACAATATTAATAATTAAACTCGTAGTGTTGCCAATTTCAAATGATCTAAAATCAAATATAAATGCTTTACATGTTATAATTAAGTAAGTACTAAGTTAACCGATAGCTTTAATATTTTTCAAAGGTTATAAAATTTTATATAGAAACATTATAATCTATGAACTTAAAAAATGACTCAAGTTAAACCCATATTAATCGGTTGTTAATAGGTTAGGCAATATATCTATGTAGACTGAAGGTCTAGATAAAAAAATACAATTTTGTTCTAATCTGATTAAATACAAAAAATTATTTTAAGCAGATTATTTTGTATCTTTCAATTTCATCTGTACAAAATTATAATAACTAAGGTTACTTTTTCTTGACTACTTTGGTTTATTCGTGACGTCACACGATAAAAGAACGACAAACAAAATTGTAAAATTACTGCAATTTTGCTGGTGTTGTTAACACACTTGGTGTTGGTGACAATAGTTTTAAAATGGCCGTTTAGACGAAAGCTTGTCGTTCAAGAAGATTTTATGTTACATTATTGACAACTTACGTTTATTACACGTGTCACCAGCTCGTTTCACATTTATCATTTTCATATATATTTCATATATATATTACTAACATTTTGAAGAAACCTCGATCGATTTAAAACAATAATAATTAATCAATAATTTCAGAATACAAATCACATGTAGCACCTAAATAATACAAGAACAACAATATATTATTTTATACATATTATTAATATCGGCCTTACTTATAAAAGTTGCTTAGCGACTATTCAGTTAAACACTGTTTTATCTCTCTCTGTCATTATTGGTTTGACATTCGAAAGAAGAAGACACAACATTTATAAGTGAGGTCGTCAATATTTTAATCCACACACGGAAGATATAATATGTGATTTACAAACCCTTAAAGAATTATAGCAAAAACCGCGACTCAGCTAAAATTGAACTGGCAACCCTTTTATGTATCGCATCCTGTCACTCAGTTTTGCGTTTTGTTTTTAGACACGATGCGATTGTCTTTTATGTAGAGATACGTAATAGATGACGTCATCGTTACTTCATCGTACCAAAAACATAGCGCACAACTCAGTATTTCTGAAATTATCGCCAAATATAAAAAAAACTTCGTCTTTACAGTCATCGACCTTTGAAAACGTCACTGTTAGTGCAAAAGGTCGTTTGTCGCATTTATGTACAAGAGCGCATAAATATTTGTTGTTTTTTTATATTTTTATATGAAATATTAATAGATTTTTTCCATTGTAACTATTAATGGTAACGTAGTGTTTTTAATTGAAATTCATATATGAAAATTGCATTTTTATTACACATTTAACTATAAAATTGGAATTTATTTCATTGCATAACTTACCTTATTTCGGAAATTTGATCAAAGCTGGATTTACTAATCTGACTACACTTACAACGAATGCCTACAAATGATCATTCAGATTTTAAAGTCTGAAATTTATTTATACTTTCGACCGTTTGCGTTAACAGTAGCGATACTTATATATACTCTATTTCAATGGAAGAAGGACTAATGTTAAACAAACCTTAGATTAACACATTCCATGCGATTTACTAATAATTCATAACAAAGACTTTTCAAGACTTCGACCAAGGATATCGCGTCAATTCGATGTCAAAATTATTTATTTCTCTTTAGTTCCCTTGTGATTGAAATAAGCTATAGATATAAACAAATTTTGCTTACATACAGCTGAGTCACAATTTTTGATATCATTTTTTAAATTTATTTTACTACATTGTAATCAAATGTGATTAGATAACTATCCACTTCATTCATACCCCCCGGCGGCTCTTATCTTTTGTATAAACGCAGCTTGTACTTCGTCAGCTCTGAAAGAGAAAATCTTCAATTAGCGCACCGTTATAATTACAATAATATATAATTGTGACATAGTTGTTCTCGAGTGTATACGAGTGGGTCGAAGGGTTATGTTGCTTACGAAATTCCCACTGACGATGAGTAAATTAGAAAAATAAACAATTATAAATATATTACAAATAATCACATAATATGTAAACGTATATAATGATTACCAATTGATATTCGCAATCAACGGACCGAAACAACACAAGTAACAAAATCACGAAATGACACACAACAAAAATAATTAAGGACTTGTTGTTGGATTTGTTGTCCAACAACAAGTCAACAAGTCCTTGATTATTTTCTTATTCCAAAAAAACATACATATAACATAATTAAAAATATTTTTAATGTAATTATATAAAAATGAAAAAAAAATAAATATATATATATACTTTTTTTGATGCGATGACAACTAAATATAAGAATGTTATATTGTAATAATTAATTAATGTCCTCCAGACCGATTTCGGCCATGGCGGCCAATCTCGAGAGAGATTAGCCATCTGCGCAGGAGATATTATAGTGCACAAGTGTTTGCGCAAACACAGGTGCACTCTCTATTCCCTCACTCTCATAATCCGATGGGACGGCAATTCGACACGACCGGAAAGAGTTCAGGCGCAGGACCAACGGCTTTACGTGCTTTCCGAGGCACGGGAGTGAACACACTTCCAACTTCCAGACTCCGGGCTGCTACTGAGAATTTTCTGACAGAAAAACCCAATAACGTTTTATTGGCCCGACCTGGGAATTGAACCCAGAACCTCCGAGTCTGCGGCCTTATATCAAGCCACTAGACCAACGAGGCAGTCATGTTATATTGTAAACAGTGTATCGAGTACGTAAAGTATTTACGTTCGATTGAGGACAGCCTTCCGTAATGAGTCAATTTGTTGACGAGAATATTATCACGATTTCTGAATCAAGACAATATAATATCGCGGTATTTCCATCTTAATTCCTGATAGATATCACATTTCGTATAAATAAAACATTTGCCAAAGTTTTCATTATTTTATCATTAGTTGGCCTTATTGTTATATGTTTAATATAATAATATAAAAATAATACCATAACATAAGTTCTTAGAGATCTTTCTTATATTACGGGGTGTTTTTCTTTTTTTATAAGTTTTTGAAGAACATATAACATTCTAAGGTCCGAAGATAAGTAAATACTATCTTTATTTACTAGCGGTACGACTTTGTGCAAGCTCGTCTGGGTAGGTACCACCCACTCATCAGATATTCTACCGCAAAACAGCAGTACTTGGTTATTGTTGTGTTCCGGTTTGAAGGGTAAGTGAGCCAGTGTAATTACAGGCACAAGGGACATAAAATCTTAGGTCCCAAGGTTGGTGGCGCATTGGCGATGTAAGCGATGGTTAACATTTCTTACAGTGCCAATATCTAAGGGCGTTTTGACCACTTACCATCAGGTGGCCCATATGCCCGTCCGCATTCCTATTCTATAAAAAAAAATGGTGTAGACTTTTACTCCAATCCTCTTTGGGTATGAATTAACTAGGGAGGGTTGGTTTTCTTCCGTATAGTAAAGACACAAAATTGATACTATTGACGAATACGATTGTTCGAACAATTTTCAACAATATTTCACACCTTTCACTCTGATTAAAAGTCACTGATCGTCACGTTAATCGTAAAATTAATTTATATAATAAAAACCTTTCTCAATAAATCTAACGCAAAATTATTTTTCAAATCAGACTTACAGATTATGAGTTTACATAGTTCAAGCTATAAACGAAATATATCTTATTATGTATTAATAACTTGTTTTGAACAAGCTATTAATACATAATTGGCACTTGGCACGGATAGTATAAGAGTTAAACAAAAAATTTAGTTTACACACAGCCCACACACACACGTGAGTAAAGATCTCAGTTGGTATCATTTTTTCCGACGTCATCAACATTCAACGTCATAATTCAACTTATTATTTATTTATTTATTTATTTATCACAAAACCTTAATTAATTATACACCAAAACCTTCTACATGAATCACTTCGTCTATAAAAACCTTAAGAAAATTCATTCAATAGTTTTTGAGTTTATTACATTCAGACATACAGACAACAGACGCAATGGGAGAGTATGTTTTATAATATCTAGTGACTAATAATAATCAGAACAAACGGAAAATCGCTTAAATATAAAACTTTGGTATTCAAAAATGTAAATAAAATTTACAAAAAGAAATAGATAAGCAAAAGTGACGTCATGTTATATCTTACCGTTGAAGAAAATTTCCTGAAATACATAAATAATAATTCGAAATTGAATAACTCAATCACGCTCATACTACTGGACAGATAGAATCGAATTTGGTTTAGAAGTTTACGTTTTAAACATGGGAAACTATTTATAAATATTTTCAATAACAAAGAGACTCAATTTCATCCGTGCAGTGACGGAGAAAGAATACATTTCACTGCCCCTTTCCCATGGGTGTCGTAAGAGGCGACTAAGGGATCTGGTGGTAGGATGATACACATCCGCCTGGCTTGTTACCACCGTACGCATGGTGAAAATCTCGTGAAGTGGCTTGCAGCCACGTTTCGAGGTCAGCCAGCGTACAGCCAGTGCCCGAGCGAGCATTGCCGCGATGGGTGTTGGTCCAGTGGAGACGGCGGCTGAACCAATGCCGGGGGAAACACGCCTCCACACTTTGCCCATCCCTATCGTGGCAATACGTCGCTCGCTTCACGTCTCTTTACGAGGCGTGAAGAGGCATCTTGCGGGCCGGCAAGGCGAGGGCGGCTAGTGCAGAATCTTCTTCCAGACTGTACTGGCCGTCCTCGCGTTTGGACTCTACTACCACTTAACATCAGGTGGAGTAGAGTCATTTGCCCACCCGGCAAATATAAAAAAAAAAAAAAAAAAAATATTTAAACCCTCGTACCGTACCGTAACCGTAACAGCCTGTGAATGTCCCACTGCTGGGATAAAGAAGGAGGTCTCCCTTTTTGAGGAGAAGGTTCGGAGCTTATTTCACCACGCTGCTCCAATGCGGGTTGGTGGAATACACATGTGGCAGAATTTCAGTGAAATTAGACACATACAGGTTTCCTCACGAAGTTTTCCTTCGCCGTAAAGCACGAGATGAATTATTATCACAAATTAAGCACATGAAAATTCAGTGTTGCTTGTCCGGGTTTGAACCCACGATCATTGGTTAAGATTCACGCATTCATGCCACTGGGCTTTCGGCTCTTAAACCCCGGCTTAGAGAAATCATACTGTCTTCATGCAGCACCGTCATCTTTATTGAGTACTAATCGTTCCGGCTTCGCACGAGTAGTTAAGAAGAAAAGTGTATTTTGAATAGGATTTGGGTAAATACTTCTTACCGTTCTTAGTGAGGAGTAACTGTGCAAATTACAAGTCGATCGGGCGAATAGTTTAGGATATTTCGTTATAAGTGTAGTATTTCGCTTAATTTAGAAGCTTATAAATTCCTAATTATTCTTCAACTAATAGCGAATCATGAACAAACCTTAGCGCCAATCGCTGACAAATACAGAACAATACTAACCTATTACTGGTGACCGTGTGCATCAAATTAATGATGTATTTGGGGCAGACGTCTTCGTGCATCACCCTCGCGTGGAACAAGAGCCCCTGACACAGGCAGTACAGTATCTCAACGAGCGGCCAGTGTTCTGGTATAGCGCCTCTTTGGTACGCCCACGAGAAGAGAATCTAAAAAATAACCATAAATATCCAATACACGAATTTCAAATTCGTAACAGCCTGTGAATGTCCCACTGCTGGGCTAAAGGCCTCCTCTCCCTTTTTGAGGAGAAGGTTTTGGAGCTTATTCCACCACGCTGCTCCAATGCGGGTTGGTGGAATACACATGTGGCAGAATTTCAGTGAAATTAGACACATGCAGGTTTCCTCACGATGTTTTCCTTCACCGTAAAGCACGAGATGAATTATAATCAATCAATTTCAAATATAAAATACAAATAATTCATTTGCGTGTATATTTACAGAAGCACTAGATGACAAAATTTCATAACTGAAATTTGGATTAAACGGATTTTTTAGTCTATCTTTTTATTTCATAAATACACCAAGTCCAATTTCATTTATTTTTCATTTACACAACTTAATCAAGCTTGCTAAATTAATTGAATTAAAAGTCTTGTACATAAAAGTAACCATTTACCTGTAAAGTAGATGTTATCGGTGCCAACGATATTGGTGTAGACGGAGACGCCCTGAAGGCCGCGCCCGCGAAGAATCCCGCGGGCAGAGCGTACAGCGCGCTGTCTCGACCGTTCGCTCGGCATAGCAGGCATATTACCAGCTAAACACACAACATACAATGACAACACATAATATACAATAGAATACATATATCCAAATATTATATGTCCTAATAATTATTTATTTCTTTACACTTATATATAATTTTCTACATATACTCACTAAAAACAGTAAAAACTGATAACAGAATAAAAATTATATTTGATTTATAATTTAAAATTTTAATTGAATTACCATTGCCGCTATCATTATTTTAATTATACCTAATATAGTCAAACTGCAAAAAAAAATAAAAAATATATGTATAAATATTTCGATTAGCAATTATTTATCAAAAATAAAGCCAAGTATGACTGCGAACAATAAATAAGTAAATAATGTTACTAGATCTAAATAATTACCCTCGAAATCTGTAATGCAAAATTGAAAATGGAAATCATTTAGAATGAACTAATCTTAATATTTAAAACATAAACTACAATATATACGTTCGAGTCGCAGTTTTTAAAACAATATCGTAATTAAAGCGAACTTTCAACTTGCCTTGAATAATAGATTATATTCAAATTGTATCATTTTACTATTTATTAGAATTAAGGATCATATTTATGTATTAAGGATCTACAACAAATTATATCGTACAATAATATTTTTAAATATGTACAGTAACAGCCTGTTAGTGTCCCACTGCTGCTTATGGCTAGCTTATGGTTATGCGGGTTGGTAGAATACACATGTGGCAGAATTTCAATGAAATTAGACACATGCAGGTTTCCTCACGATGTTTTCCTTCACCGTCAAGCACGAGATGAATTATAAACACAAATTTAAAATATCTGTGCTCCATCAATTATAGGAGACCACAGTAAGCATGTAAAATAGAAACTAAACAGAATTAAAAAAAAATAAAAAGCATCATTACGGTACTCGACAAGTGAACATAGAAATTACAAAAAGGTTAACAATGGTTTAAGACTATGTTGTGCAAATGTGAGTAAGTACATATTACATACTCGATCGTTATATTTATTAAAAAAAAGAAAGTTAAATTATAAATATAATTTAATTCCATCCTAGTTAAATAGTATATTATTATACACTCAAACAAGATATAAATATTAATAGGGATTTTTTTATAGTATTCCTACAATTCATCAAGAAAATACTTACCCGATAAATTCCGATGTATCCACCGAAGAACAATCCGAGCTTCAGGTGCGACAGTTTCAACGATTTCAGAGCCTTCGTCGGCGTCAGGAGCCGCGGTATGATCGTTCTTAGCGCTGTCATGAGGCAACCGACGCCGAACAACTGTGCTGCCCCCTGGTGGATTAATCGTAACACTTTTTCTGATTAATACAATTAATGTTTCAACAGCCACTGGGTCATTGAGACCCTGGCCCTTCGGGCCAAAAATAAAATGACGTGGCAAGTGGGATTAGGAATAGCTCGGGTAAAGAGGCCCGTACCCAGACTGGTTTTGGTTTTGGGCCAGTCAGGAAGAACCATCTATCTCTTAATGTTTATTTCATTTCGTTCAAATTGTACAAATGTTTAATCTTTACATTTATTTGTAGTGTAATTTTAACACACTGTCAATATGCTACTGTTGTGTTGTTTGAGAAAAACGTCTTGGAGTTTATTTCACTACGCTGGCGGAATTTCATCCGACACATGCGGGTTACGCACGATGTTTTCATTCTCGAGATTGATTATAATTATATACAAAAATTAAACACATTCAATTTAGAGTGGTTGTCCGGATTTGAAACCAAAATCTTCAGCTAAGATTAACGAGTTCTTGGATTTCTTACATTTTATTCATAAAAATAATTATAACGTAACATTAATAATATGACGTATCTAGAAAAAAACATTTGATGTAATACAATGACGTCATCGGAATGGGAAGTCCATAAAATAACATATTCAATGTACGAAAAGAATATTTATCCTTATAGGCATATTTTTCTTATTCCGATTATTTCTTTATCCCTAACAAATGGTATTTGACGAACAGTTATCCTTATTTTAACAGCAAACAGTACATATATCGATATTATATATATTTAATAACTTATTATACAATACGAAGCAAGCATCGTAGACACAATGACTCATCGCATTAGAACTTATTTGACACGAATACGTTTTTTTTTTTTTAATTTTGACTGCAAATTTGGAATTGAAGATTTGCATCGGAATCTTTGTATTTTAGACATTTTTACCTCAAGGGTTTAAATATTGCGAAGTAGTATAGAGAGACAAAACAAAATCTACTTAATACATGAGTGTTTATAATGTAGATAGAATCCTGTTCCACGACCGAATTGAATATCTATTATTTGTAAATTGCTAGCAACGTTTTAATCACCAGATTTTTTTATTTATAGAAAAGGAAGGTGGACGAGCATATGGGCCACCTGATGGTAAGTGGTCACCAACGCCCTTAGACATTGGCATTGTAAGAAATGTTGCCCATCGCTTAAATCGCCAATGCGCCACCAACCTTGGGAACTACGATCTTATGTCCCTTGTGCCTGTAACTACACTGGCTCACTCACCCTTCAAACCGGAACACAACAATACCAAGTACTGCTGTTTTGCGGCAGAATGTCTGATGAGTGGGTGGTACCTACCCAGACGAGCTTGCACAAAGCTCTACCACCAGTTAAACCAGTTAGGTTTAGGATACAAAGCTCTACTGCAGATTTTTAAATATGTCTTATAGTTTAATCTGTGCGGTGACCATCAATCAATCAGGCCAGTGTTTTTTTTTACAATATTACAATTATATTAGACAAATCACAGGTTATATAAATATACTCAATTCAAAACCCCGTGACAATTTGTGTTTTGATCATGGACTTGAGATAAACATTTAAAGAACTCACATTTTTATCCATATGACATATAAACAATAGACAAGATATAACAATGAAAAAAAAACATACAGAAACATTAAGAAAAAGTGATAATGAATAAATATATAATAATATCTGAGAAATAAATTACTCAGTTACATAATATAAAGTCATCCTCGACATCCCCCCCTTCTTGCCTCGTGATGAAGACCATTCTACTCTCGTATTGTAAATAAATCTTATTTTCTAATAAATTATACACATAATAAAAAGCAGTTCATTGTGTTTTGAATTTAATTCCCATATTTTTCCTCGATCTCCTCAAAGAAGTTATACATGTCAAATCGAACGCGACAATTTGAATTTATTTACAGTTTGATATATTTACCTTAAAGATGTAATTCGAACAGGGTCCTCTGTGAGGACAGGCAGGGCTCCTTCCGTCGATACCTTTAACGGGTTCACCAACTTCCTTAGAGACTCGTGGAGGAGTGAAGAACCTAAAATTAATTTAGTTTTTTTTAAATGAACTCACACTATATAATAGTAATAGTTTATTTCACCAAAAAATGGCACTGTTTATGCACTAAGTGAATGAACAAAAATAGTTTGTGTAGTTTATATATAATATATACAACATATATGCATACATACATACATAATACGAGCGAAACAGAACCTTTCTTTTATTTAAAACTATTGAAAGGGTTTATATAACCAATGAAAACCAAGATTGGCTAGAGAACAGGTGAATCATAGTCGAGGTTTGTGGCTTCAGTCGGGCACAAAATCTGACACATACATATTTACCCTGCAACCCGTATTGGAGCAGCGTTATGGAATAAGCTCTAACCTTCTCCTTAAACGGAGAGGATTTCGCCGAACATTTATAGTGTGCTACTTATACTACTACAAATATACTGTTTATAGTTACATAATGTAATATTTTATATCCAAATCAACATTAAAACAATAAGGTGTGTAGTGACGTCACTAGATATCGACTATGGCATAAATTCCTTAATCATTTGTTATATGTCGGTTTATAGGTATTGTTTTAATTAACCTAAAAAATATATTTTTATAAAAATCTGTTATACTAAATTATCTTTAAATTAAGTCATTAAAATAAGCTATTAATATTCATTTTAGCGGTTACAGAAACAAAAAATAAATTACCAAAACAGAGGTGTACGTTTCGTATTCTCTCTTTCTAATCGCATAAGATAGAAGAAGATAGAACTACCGAGCATGAATATAAGAGTTTCACGTCCAGCTGACCGGCGCCACCATCCTTTTGCTTCTAATGTTCGCAACCAATATTCAAATACCTGTAATAAATATCTTAATAATGACATCTAAATAATATAATTTTTAACTTTATTGAAATTCACATTGTAATATCAACAGAGAATTTTGACCCACATAAACATTTTGTTCAATTTCTTGTCTATTGTTTTAAATAAAAGCTACGCAATATAATTACAACAATATTATGTATGTTTACTATAGTTAGTGTTCGCCCATTGGTAGAAATTCGAACATTTTATTTTGTTTTATTAAAACATTTAAATTTGGAATGTTTCGAACAATTGTTTTTTAATCTTATTTTTTTTATTTTTTTAATGAACTTTATCTCCTTTACTTATTTTTATCTATACTAATATTATAAAGCTAAAGAGTTTGTTTGGTTAAACATGCTAATCTCAGGAACTACTAATACGAATTCAATAATTATTTCAGTGTTAGCCCATTTATCGAGGAAGGTAAGCGGCTATATAACATCAAGGTATGACCAACAGGGGCGGAGCATTAATGGAAAATGTTGCAAAAAAACTATAAACTTATTGAAACCTTTCCTTGCATGCGCTGCTTAAACAGTTAAAGTTACGCATCAATCATGTACGACGGAATTGTTCCTCGTTTAAAGTTTTTAAAAAAAGTCCGCGAGCATGTTTATTTTTTAAGGTTGACGCACTATATTTTTTTTAATGGTATTCATATTTGTCCTTTTTTTTTAATATCCTTGGAAGCATTATTTAGACACGGCCATCTGATTCCAAACTAAGCAGAGCTTGTACTGTGAAAACCGGACAACTGATATACTACATATACTACTTTTCTTTAAATAATACATTATTTACGAGGTCATTTTTATGAACATTATGGTATTGATTCTTATATAAATAAATACGTTTTTCATCACAAGTACTTAATTTTGAATGAAATTGAGCTAAAATAATTTGATTTCAATGAATATCTTTGGAGATATCACAGTATTAAAATAACTCTGCAGCAAAATAATGATCAAGTGCGCGGCGCGGGGTGAGGGCGTGATGGCAATTATTTCTTAACTAGTAAGTAGATAGGTAGATCCATTCTTTTAACGTTTGATTTTTTCTTATTTAAGTAGGTATACTATTTATTTTCTAAGTTTTATATTTCTTTTTTCTTTAATTATATGGTTAGTTTACAATCTTACTAATCTTACTATCTACTATACCTTACTAATACTATAAATGCGACAGTTTGGATGGAAAAATATACGGTTCTCATGGCATATATATGGTTGTGGCCAGACAAGCGCTCAAAAGAATGCCTTTTATAGTCATCACTCACGTTGATCATAAGATAATAAATATTACTTTGATATAAAAGTGAAAATCGTCTAATAAACTCGTAACACCAAATTTCCGAGCGCAAAATTAATAGATATTTTGAAATATGCCGATTCATACATTTAAAAAAACTGTAAAAACACTAATTAACAAGGTATATTATTCAACACAAGTTTAATAGTGTTTTTAAGTATTTATTTGTATTTTAAAATACTTACCAAGTTTACAAATAAATTGACAACCAGTACTCTTCTATAAGGCGGTTCAAAGTACACAGCCAACCCGCTAATGGTGCACGGTAATAACACTGTAGCATAATATGAAAACTGGCTGAAGAATAATTTTCTGGAAAAAAAAAATGTTTTAATCACTCAAATTATTATACTAAAAAAAGTTACAAAATAAGATAAGTTAAATTGTAAAAAAAAAATCCTAAGGATAATGGGCAACCTGGCGATGAAAAAGTCGCAGGTTCGATTCTGACCCAATACCTCAAGGCTGACATCGGCCCTACTCCTAAAACAAGCTTTACGCTTAATCGTAGAGGTGAATAGGAATATTAGTAATACCTTAAAAAACAGGCATTACTGTTATTAGGATACCGAACACGTCCCCCACCCCCCTCAAATGCAGGCAAAGCCGCGTTCGGAAACTAGTAATACATACACATAGACTTAAATAAAAGGAATAAATTCATAAAAAAAATATCTCGGTATATACGTAACTACAATTATGAATAAATTATTCGGATATGTTATTAAAATATACAATAATAAAGACAAGGAAAATGCTTATATAAGAACAGTAATATAAATTATACTATAGCACTAATAATATACTGATAAGCCTCTTCTTAACACATATAAATCTATTGTGAGTCACCTAATTTATATCAGAGTAAATGTGTTCAAGGCATGATTAAAATAATATATATCTTCGTAATAACTTTATTGCTAAAAAGATGTCTTTAGCATCCTTTAAATTGTATACTCAAAATCAAAATATTTAATTCATATTTAAAGCTATCATACTTACAATGTACATTCTGAAAATAACTGATAATAAATTTAATAGTTACGCCTTTCGCCAATTTTTACTATATGTATGTTAATGAAATAAAATTTAAGACATAAGGATCAAGGTGTTCTGCCCAATTTATAAACTTTTTTGTATTTGTCACATCAATTAATATTTTAAGTCACTATACACATGATGGTATCTTCATCACACAAAATAAACCTAATGGATAAAGAGCCTATAAGTACACAAATAAGTAAAGAAAAAAACAAAAAAAAGGTAGAGTAAAAATTAAAAACATAAAATTTCCACCTTCCACTTTTTTCTATTATTATTTAACTAACATGACGCCCTTAACCCATTCGTGGATAATGCAGTATATCTTTCATTAATCTCTATCTTTAGTCATATCCTTAATGATTCCTTTCACTATCGGGCCATTTGTTTTTCTTTCTCATACTCACATCCATCCATCCATCCATACATACAATGCATACTTAGCATACTCCTTGTTATAAAACATATACAAAAACAGGAAATTCATGTTTGTCACTTCAATATTGCAAATTTTAAGAGTAAAACTGAGTGCTTTATCTCATATATAGAATTCTCAGAAACGCACCACATATTTTGATTTAAAATATATGTATAATATATATAAGTTATATATATATATACAATAGTCGTATTTTTTTGTTAAAAGCACTTCACTTTAAATAATTCATTGTGAGAATAATATGTAATATACGAGTTATAAGCATACAAATTATGATATAAAGAGGTAAATTATTAAAATTTTAATGTTTTTAATTTTTTATAGCAATGTACAGTATTACTTTTAAATTACAGGATAATAAGAACCAGAGATAAAACAAAAATAATTAAAATTTAATATTTGTGAACACTTAAAACAAAGATTTAAACTACTTATTTAAAAAAATCACACATTATTTAAAATATAAAAATGCTCATAAAACAATATAAGCAAGTTTTTTTATATTCTTACTTGTATGTATAAGGAATTCATAATTATATTAAAGTTTTATATTTTATTTTTATTTATTTTTTATGCAATAGGTAGACGGATGAGCGTATGAGCCGAGAGCCGGGTCGTATGAATGTATGGTAAGTGGTCACCAACACACAGACTTGGCATTGTAAGAAGTGTTAAAGGTTTTTTGCTGCTCAATAGCAAAAAAACTAATTAAAATTAATAAAGATAAATATTAAAATGTAAAGAATGAGTTTATTGGTGTAACTTAGTTTTTAGTGGATTTAACGAGACACTAAAATTAATCTTGTAAAATGACGATTTAAAAGTAATTGTAAAAACCTACATAATTAAAGTATAGTTTGATTTCATTTCAATTATTACAGGAGACTAAAGCTAAGATATGACATATTATTTTTTTACCTATTAGCTAACATTTTTTAAATTAATCTATAATAAAATTCTGTTATCTAATTTTACTTAGTCTGTGAAACATTAAAATGTATTAAACTATAACATAAAATATTTTTTTGTTATGATAGAAATTTAATTATAATGTTAGATCTTCCGATTTTCCCATATATAAATAGAGTTCCTTACCTGAATATACAATTCAACGTAACAAACGAGCTTCCAACAGTTAGACCGAAGATTCCTGATTTTAAATATAATTTAAACTGTTCAATTATATCTTTTTTACTTAATTTTTTACCCCTCATCAATATTTGTATCTGTAAAAGAATGTGCTTGTTATTTAAAAATTTAAATTCAATTACATTTAAATTATTCAACTTGTTCAAGGTTACATAGAGTACAGTTTATGGAATAAATATGTACGAATATATTAATTAAATTTCATACATTTACATACTAAACTTGTATTGTTATATATGAGTATTTATATGATAACATCTAACATATATATTGATGATGTTTTCTCTAAATTATTCTGATAAAGTTAATTCTATGATTTAGACATTCTTGTTATGACTAATACTTAATTTTTTTTTATATATTACTAAATAAAAAGGTATTATCAATATTCAGATAAGATAACCTTTTCTTTGGATTTAATCATAGATAATTTGTTAGTTGTATTACACAGATTGTTAAAATTTAAAGTTTCAAAAATTATATTAAAACTACATTGGTTTGATTGATGATACTGTCAAATACTTAAAGAATGATACCTAGTTAATTACTTACAATATAAACCATAGCATAAAACTTATAGCTTCCTTTTATACAACTATATAACATAGTAGTTGTAGCATCAGAACATCTATATGTCCAAGGGTGAATTAATGTATGGCACTCACAAGCGCTACAAGCTTTTTCGAACCATAATTTACTCGCTTCAACCATTTTCGCTATTTACAAACACTTTTCCACAGTCAAATAAAATTAAAGTTCATGAATGGTTTTCCCTAAATTACGTTATTTATAATTGAATTTAAGAATCCACTTAAACGACACCAATACTTTTAGATATTATTCGATTGTAGCTTCTTAATGTTAACGATCGCCAGGCAACAAACACAATCACCGACTGACTGAACTGAAAAGTGAAAAGTCGACCAATTCAAAGTTGTGAACTGGCGAATAAACGAGGAAGATGACACTGCCAGTTCACCGTTTAATGTATCATAAGCCAGTATGTTTTAAAATGACGATGGTTTTCTGACTGGAATCTCCAAGGGTTATCTGTACTATGTACTATGAAACCACATCAAACTGCAAAGTCTGCGTATTAAATTTTATATTTCAAAATAATTATAAATGTCAAATTAAGTGACAGGACTGACAGTAGCTGTAAGAGTTGTCAAACGTCAAATATTAACCATAAATTACAAGATACGTTCATTAAATGCAATAAAAGACCCAACGCAATTTATGTCAGTTGTATAAAAAAATTAAAAGAAATATAAACTGTATATCATAACCTAAGGCTTCATAATATTCGGTAAAAAGCAGCTTTTACCTAAAAAGTTATTACCTAAAAATTTTGGTAAAATGAAACACTTTTTATAATTTTATATTTTAACTTTGATTGCTTATTTATACTGTTCTTTTCTATTTTAATCTATATTTGAAAACAAAAATTTAAATACGTATATCTGGAAAAAAATGTTTAATCTTGCATAAATACAAACGGAATAAATGTTATACAAAAAAAAACTACCTTTGCTTGCTACATTCCATATACTGCAGTGCATATAAATGGAATAATTAATTGCTTATCCTAGATATTAAATATATTTCTGATAAAACGACTATTCTTATTTAAAATTATCTCATAATGAAACGAATGATGTTTTTTGCGGAAAATTCAAAACTGCAGTTTCAAATCCAAGCAAGTAAGACTGAACAATTTATCTTTCTTATAATCATTTAGCTCGTGTTCTGCGGCGAATTAAACCATTGTGTAGAAGGGCTTAAAATAATTTACCAAATAATTAACTATAGGTCTCCCGAAAGTAAGTACTGGATTGTGGTTAGTTTAATTAAACAAGAAAACAATTTGGGTAATAATTTTAAATAATTATAATACGTTACAAATAAAATATACAAAAAATAAACTTACAGTGGAAAATCCATGGATAGCTAACCAAAAGAATACACTCCCTTTTAAACAATTTTGAAACATATTTAAAGATGCTTCAAAGCAACTGTTTGTCCATGGATGAAGTAACTCACTACATGAACTATAACGTATATGGGATGAATCTACCATGAATTTACTCACTTCAACCATTTTAAACAAGTAATAAAAATAATGGACAAGTATTTTTATCAGCTCACTAGTTTCAATAGTTATTTACTGAAACCCTTATATTGTGGTATGAGTATCTGTGGACATTGTTTCGCAGTAAGTTCAGGAGGTCGATTTATGTAAATTATTGAATGAATTTGAATTTTAAGAACTTCATGCAATACTCGCACGAATAAAACTATTTGTATTCATATAGTAATACATGAAAATATATGTATTTTCTTTTCTTCATATTCTTTTGTAATCAATAGCATCCAAATTACACCTAATTCACGTATTAACGTATCATGTTTTAGGTATTTAAGTAATATAATTGCTAATTTGTATAAATTTTCATGCTACTTTGTTTCCAGAGTTGGGTTGATGGACAGTTTTTTTTCTTACAGTTTTTGCAGCGTATCCCTAAATCGCAATGTTCTTTCTGAATCGTAACGTCGTCATTATAAGTTTACAGATTAATATGAGACATTAAAACAAACCGGACCGTCTGGTGTATATCTAATATAATTTAATCGATCATGTCGATACGGGCTTACAAACGTATATCGTAATATGAGAGCGGGATAGTTTTTCATTTTAATTAGAATAAATAAGTAGTTATTATAGTGTTAGATTATTTATAATAAAATATTTATCGTAATTAAAAATATTAAATATGTTTTTATTTAAAATACATTTTATTTTAAATTAACTTAATTAAAATAAAGTTTTATACATCATATTTTCATTAATATTAAAATAATAAATTGTATTAGTATCTTAAATGTATCGACGTAATTAAAATCATTGTTATTATAGTTTTACGTTTGTCCTATAAATTTTGTCTATGGTTATAAACGCGACCCACTAAAGAGGTTCTACAATTTGCCGCTAATGTCGATTGTCGCTGCAGTCGGTAAATGGACGTTTGATGTGGTGTTTGTCAAGATTGTGCTATTGTGTGTTTACAGTGATTTTTATCTCATTACTATAATCCAAATTAAAGTATAAGCTTTTAAGGAGTAGATGAAGGTATGTAATTTTTATTAAAACAGTTTTTTGACGTTAATAATAATCACAAATTTGGATAGTGATTTGGCGCTTGTAGACCGTCAACTGTGCGTCGACCCATCTCTTTTATGTCAGCTGTATACAAAGATCATACGCATTTACGTTTTTATTGGCTAATTAATGAATTAAATCCTTATTTTTTTCTTGAAATAGGTCTCATATATTTATCGGAAGCCTGTGATGACCAATAATTCATCTCAATCTCTAGGTTTACCTCCCGAACTACGGAGGTTATGGAACGCTCCCGTTGTCCAAATAACTCAAGTGAAGATAATCCTTTATCACAAAAAGCCTTTTTAACACCACTAATGACCCCTCGCGGTACTAAAAAGGTATCGTTTGTAATATATAAATTCGTATACTTTAGTATAATAACAATCTCCTATCAGTGTTTTTGTAGATAATTATTGCTTATATCTTTGAGACATATTTATATGTTGTAGTTATTCAGCGATTAAAATGCATCAAGTTGTCTTACGACTCGTTTAATGTTGACTGTAAGCATCCAATGTGTTCACATCTAAAGTCAATGTCAGATGGTTGTCTCAACGACTTTGGCCCCGATTTCAAAACCAATGTTAGCTTGAATAAAACATATTAAAGGTCCTATTTATTGTTAGATTATAAATTCAATTGCTATAATATATTTTCAAAATTATTTACATCTGTCCTAAAGTTTGAGTATAGGTTAGGTTTTATAACTGAATTTATTTGTCTGATTATTAAAATGAACACTAAGAAATTACTATTTTAAATGTAATTTAGTAATAATATTTTTTTTATATGTAAGCAAAGTTTTTTTTTATAAAGAAAATAGTCTATATGCCTACACTGCTAACTGTAAAGTTACTAACTAGTAACTTTATTTTTTAAACGAGAAAATTCACAAAAAAGGATTTTTAAATTGGTTTAGAAACAATTTCACAAATTTTAATTTATCATTGCTTAATAATAAATTACTAAATGTTATATAGTTCTATATATATAGTCTCTAATATCTATATTATATAGTTCTTTTAGACTTCAGTTATTGATACATTTGACCCACATATCTGTTATATTTAGATATTTTAAGTACATGACTATTTTCATATGTATAAAAAAAGTATACTGATAGTAATTATATTAAATTTTCTTCCAACTAAATCGAGACATAAAACTATCGGGTCTATATTTAATAGACAAGTTATTTTTTTTATTGTTCCTTATTTTCTCTATTTAAATATGCGCATATAAATAAGTAAGATGATAGAATCGTTGCGTTCCGTTGAAAAATGTTTTTTATCAGTGATAATGTAAGTGGACAAGCTTAACAAAGTATTACAATCCATGTCTAAAGTGCAAATATACAAGCGAAGCTTATATGCAATATATATTTTTAATGTAATTAAAAATATGGCAAATCACCAGAAATATTACTAATAGGAATGCAATTAGAATTTAATACATTGATTATTCATATATATTTTTTAAAATGCCAGAAAAAAATGTTCTTTTCATATAAAATATGGAATGTTTTAATAATAATCTTATCAGAACTAATAACTATATATAAACTTTGTAGTACTCCACACCTTTTCTCTATTATACTATGTTTAGTTGAACCGGAGAGAATGTATTGCTGATAATATATCAAGGATATGTTTCTAATATTATCGTAACTAATAATACAAGTTAATTCTTTATTTGAATTCTAAGAATATTCGAATATTTGTAATCTGATTTTTTTATTTATACCTTTTTTTTAAATGTTTTATACTAACTGAAGCAAAAGCTGTAAGCGTAAACCACACCATTATAATTGTCGATTAAACTATATATTTTATACATCATTATTTATTATTAAATGTAAATGTGTAGAGTTATGTAAGAATAAGAATAATTCTTATTCGATCATACTAATCCGTTTTTTATTATTTATTATAAATTATTATCTATTAACACTTGAGTTTTAAATTGTTAACATTATATTTTGAAAAGATGAGTTGATTTCTTGTTCTTATATCATCATCATTATCTCTTCATTGTCCACTGCTGGACAGGCCCCTCCAATGGCATGTCACTGAGCTCGATCTTCAGCTCTCAATGTCCATCCGCTGCCAGCGGCAAAGTGTTGCGTATATTGTCACTCCAATTGTTCTCATATATTAGTAGTTAAATATATATTATATATATTTTTTCGTTTCATCGCATAATTTTCGTCTTTAATGTAAACTCGTTTC
This sequence comes from Nymphalis urticae, assembly GCA_905147175.2. Lineage (NCBI taxonomy): Eukaryota > Metazoa > Arthropoda > Insecta > Lepidoptera > Nymphalidae > Nymphalis > Nymphalis urticae. The sequence continues at coordinate 2,995,576 of LR989995.1, read as the reverse complement.
ATTACTGGAATTGAAAAAATTTCTATGTCGATGTAGGTTTCAGAACGATTCCTCAAAATAAGTACCCAGACAGGCAATGTTTCTAAAATTGTTTTTTAACTCTGTATTGTTGGTTGTCCCTAAATTTCCACACAACAGTTTGAAAAGATTATATGCATAGACTATTTAATAGTTTTCTACTCAACATATTGACTGCACCACGGGTAGCACTAGTAGCTTATTTTTTAATTATTTATTTAACAATATAAAAAACCAAATTACAATTAAATGATGACCACCACAAAAACCACGAAAGTTTATCTTGAGTGCCTTTCCGTCTATTGATTTATAAAACAATATACGCTATAATTGTTTTAAATAATACATATTCAACCTATATTCTTGTAGCCTGTGAATGTCCCACTTCTGGACTAAGGGCCTCCTCTCCTTTTTGAGGAGAACGTTTGGAGCTTATTCCACCACGCTGCTTCAATGCGGGATGGTGGAATACACATGTGGCAGAATTTCAGTGAAATTAGACTCATGCAGGTTTCCTCACGATGTTTTCCTTCACCGAAAAGCACGAGATGAATTATTATTCCAAATTAAGCACATGAAAATTCAGTGGTGCTTGCCCAGGTTTGAAACCACGATCATCGGTTAAGCTTCACGCGTTCTAACCACTGGGCCATCTCGGCTTCCCCATAGAATGTGTATAATTCGAATTTTGCTAGTCTCCGCGGAGAACGGCCGCCGTGGTCGAAATCTGTCAGAAGGACGACATCATTGCATAGGTATAAATGAAATCGGTTACGTTAATATTGACTGTAATACTTTCAAATAATGGCTGACAATAATAATCCTTTTTGTTGCTTAAAGTTTAACTTAAAGTATTATTGCATCTCTTGTTCACCTCGAATTTTACGTAACGAAAAGAGGTGCTATCCATTTTTAATACTACACAACAAAGATCAGCGTCGAGTTGGTCCAGTTGTTGGAACACGTGAATTTAAATTAAAGGATTGTGGTTCAAACCACCTGGGGAAGCAACCAATGGGTTTTATTGTGTTATTTGTGTGTCGAGCATGGTAGTGAAAAAAAAACATTGCGAGGAAACTTACATGTGTCGATTGAAATTATGCCACATCCGTGTCATACTACATTGGAGCTTTTTTAGTTAGTGGTATGGCTTTGTGCAAGCTCGTCTGGGTAGGTAACACCCACTCATCAGATATTGTACTGCTACGTAGCAATACTTAATATTTTTGTGTTCCGGTCGATGTAAGGAACGGTTAATATATTTTGCAGCGTCAATCTCTATGGGCGATGGGGACCACCAGGTGGCCTATTTGTCCGTCCGCCTACATATTTTATAAAAACAACGCGGTGTTACTTGATAAGAAAAAAAGACATGTCCATTTCTTTAGTTGTCGTTACTGTCAAATAGTTTAAATATTTTGTATAAGAGAATCAGTGCCTAACAGTATTAATATAATCAATTAATGAACAACGAATATCAAGAATTAATATGATATGTTAAACAAAATGTATAATTTCAATCTAATTCTCGGTCTCTTTAAAGCAACTAAACGGGGCCTGAATTATGTCAAAAACATCTTAAAATTATATTCATGTGTGTAGTAAAATAAATACTGCCTTCCCTTGCCTTCGTTATAAAATTCATTTGAAAGATTCACAAATACTAACAGATTAAGTTAAATAAAAGCTTTCAAAAACAAGCAGTTACTCGTAACTTCGTTTGTTTTATCTTTGGAGTTGATGACACAAATTTCATTTACATTATGCGAGGAAATTTATAGTAATTATCGTAGGACGTCAATTATTATAATGGCGCGGTTTATTAATCGATAAAGCGGTGTCGCGTGAAAGGACAAACAGATCTCTATATATATTAGTTGTGTTAAAATTGTATATTTTTATAATATATAAGCGCTTCGCTCGCTTTTATTCAGAATTGCTAAATACCAAATTGTATAGTTCTTTCTTCAAAAGTAAAGGATTTCCATACTAACTTTCACTCTCTTTTATTACCTTAGAGGTAAATTTAAAAAAATATATTTCTGTGCAAACCTACGTTGTAGAAGAATTTCACGGTGCTAGCCCCAATAGTTTGGGCTCTGCGATGATATGTCAGTCAGTAAGTTATTCTATTATATATATTTTGTAAACAAAATTTTAATACTGTTCTCATGTACCTCATTATTATAATATACTTAATTATAATAATACACAAAACCACAACACGTAGTTCCATTAATTTATTACAGGCCATGCTAATTTTAATTGTATAACTCTCATAAAATAAGTAGAACGTATTTCTTCATGGTAAGAATACATAGTTTTTAATGAAAGCAAAAAGAATAAGTACAGATGGTTGCGTCATCAAAAACATTAGTATCGCGAAAGATCAGTATGAAATTGTAGTTTGTTCGACACGCGTAAATATAACGATTCGATTTCGCAATTAATTCACCAAAATAAAAATAAAAATATTTTAATTCATTATTATTAGCCGCTTTTATACATTTCAACTGTATGTTTAATTAGTCTTTTAGCTGTTAATTTATTTCGAATATTTGGAAATAGAACGAAAAACGCTCTGACAAGATTCGTTGAGATCTCGTTTAACCGTATATAGTTTGGAACTCTAAAAATGTATCCAATGTTGCTAATGGTGACTATAAAAATGTTGTAAACGTAAAATCGAACGGAATAAATAACGTGCGTGGTAAAATTTCACGCAAGTGAAACCGTAAGCCACGCCATTATAATTCTCGATTTATACTATTTATATACATAATTATTTATCTTTAAATGTTAAACGTGTAAAGACAAATTATTTAATCTGGTCACGTATTGTTTTAGATTTTGATTGTTATTCTTCGATTGAGAAATGTTCAATTATGCATAATTTGTTTTATATATTATTCATATTAAAAATAATGTATATAGGATTATACTTGTATAAAAAATGATGTTAGTCGTTCAGCCACATAGGTGATAATTTTTCCCAAAAAAGTCATCGTTGTTTACAGTTTTTTTTTGTCAATGATTTGCTATTTTTAATATTGATGAGTTTCCTAATAATGTAAGTAATCCTATATACATGTAAAAGAATAACAGACTGACTGACATATTAATGTACACGCCCAAATTACTTGGGCTAGCACCATGAAAATTTGCATGTAAGGAAGATTTTCTAAAAAAAATCTAAAAATTTTCTAAAAACTCTAAGGTAGTGTGTATATGGGGATGAGCTTCACGGTATCATCGCAAGCGATCCCGCGGCGCTCCTCGTTAATACGGAAAGGGTAGCGCTGGTTTTTTAGTGGGTCCGATGTTCGGGGCGCACTCGGCGCCTTGTACACCGACGAGCCCCACATACTCCCCCCCCACTGTTCTCGTGGGGGAAAGGTGTTAAAAAAAATCTGAATTTTAAAGAGTAATATAAATAAACGTTTTCAACATTTGGTGCACGATATGAAGATCATGTATTAAAGTACAGCTTCGATGTGTAGAGGTTATTGTTCTCTTAAAACACGTTTGTTTATTATACAAGTATGCTAATACATAAAGCTTTTCACAGGATATTTCATATTCTTATACACTTAAGATTTTTTTTATTATTGTTTTGAAATCATATTCTTAATCAACATTTCGAAGATTTTAGTATTAAAAATAATGTCGTAGTCAAAGTTCATTGTGTACATATTGAAATAATGTTAATTTCCTCGATGTAAACAAATTTTATTTAAATGAATAAAATTAAATATTTTAATATATTGTATACGTGAACATTTCAATATAGCGCAGCGATATTTTGACGTCAAAAACTACGAAACCAGATTGGCCTGTCAAGGAACGAACTAAAGAGTATATATATAATTACGTTTGCATTCCGAGGCTCGGGATAAACCTAATATTTTTTATTAATATCTGCCCGTGTATTTCAAATTAATAAGCCGCTGGTCTGCAGGCTTATATGCTAGCAACTAGTTCTAACGAGGCAGTCAGATATAATATTTAATATAGTTAAATACACACAAACTATACAAAATAATATTAAAAACATAATATATATACAAAAAAAACATTAAATACTCTGAAATTATTTTTAAAAATGGAACAAAGGATTTTTATCTATATTTGGATTTTAATATGTACGTATATTTTTTGTGACGTACAATGATATCTTTTTTTCTCACGTTTGTTATACAAAATGTTTGTTTATGGATATACGTTTTCGTGGTGAGGTTCTGAATGTCATTAACTATGTCAGTGAAACTTGAAATACTAACTTTGACATATCTGAGTTTAGTCGGTAATCGAAGTTAGATATAATAAGATCGAGCTGGAGCTGCTGAATTATTATAAACTTACGCTGATTGATAAACTAAGTTGAGCCGACTAACTAGCTTGTCTGTGACGTGTTGATTTTAACATGAAGTTGTTTCAATAGCCACAGCAGTGTGGTTATTGTTTTTGTACAATTGTAATCAGCCGGTTCTTGGTGAATCTTTCATTTTGCACTTTCAATCAGTGACACGGCTTAGCAAAAAAACGACATATATGACATTCGGCAAGAGTGTATGTGTCTAATATAATTAACCTAGGGTTTTAATTTTTCGCGGACCCATAAATATCGGCATTGTAAGAAATGTTAAACATCGCTTACATCACCAATGCGCCACTAACCTCGGAAACTAAGATGTTATGTCCCTTGTGCCTATAATTACACCGGCTCACTCACCCTTGAAACCGGAACACAACGATACCAAGTACTGCTGTTTTGCGGTAGAATATCTGATGAGTGGAGGTACCTTCCCAGACGAGCGTGCACAAAGCTCTACCACCAGTAACCAAAAATGTAAGTCAGTAACGAGTAAACGTTACCCACGTCTATCATTGATAGACAAAATAGATATATAGTGTGGTTCTTAGCAAAAACTAAAAAAGGCTGTATAGGTCTCCATTCATTAAGAAAAATCGTATTAATTAGGTTGTAGATATTTATTCTTAAGTAATTGTTTACATATCTCATGATAATCTAATCGCCATGTTTATTCAAAAACACCAATAAAAATAATTTCGTCATATAAAAATAATGAGTTAACGACGAAGTACTTTAATATATAATACATATTTATGAAACGTTTCTAAATAACAACGTATGCGTAGATAATATTGAGATAAGACTATACTATATTTTAATACCGGCTAATTTGTATTTGTTGCAGTCGTCTACATTTGTTTTCCGTTTATATTTTCCTTGACTTAAATCAGAATATGGTTGTCAGAATTTTATTATGAAATGATAAATTTAAGAACTAAAGTATTTTAAAAATAGAAGTCCAAAAAATTACAATTAACAATTAACACGTGAATCTAAATTATAAGTTAAGTATTCAAAACAGAGCAAGTATACCGAAGTTTTTAATTTCATTCAGTAATGGAAGCCCTTTCATCACTCGGGATGGATAGTATTATGCACACACACACATACAAATTACACTAACACCATTAAATTAAACGAGTTTCATTTGAATACGTTCCGCGTTTCCACCTTAAATATGCAATGACAGAAATAAAATTAGGTAGCTTAAAATGCTTTTTTGTGCATAACAGGAAGGGCAAACGGGTCACTTGATAATAAGTGTCACCTCTATCCACAGATATAGGCATTGTAAGAAATGACAAATAATCCTCACACCGTCTACGCAGCCGACTCTTTATGTTACTTTTTGTAATTAAACTTGCTATCACAATACAAAGTTTTAATGTTAGACGATAGAGCTATTATGCGTCTATGCAAAGTCGCAAAAGCGATTGTCGATTTCGTTTGGGGAAAAATTTAAAATGCATTCAATGTATTAGATTTAACACAAAAACGACAATTGACTAATTTATTTTAATAATTTAGACGAAAGTGAATAAGTTTGTCCAGTCCCTCAGGGCTAAGATAAATGCATTCGATCCGTCTTTAAGCGATTTCTATTACTTGTATTTATATGTGTGTGTATATCTGGTCACGTGATATATTAAATACATATGTCATTTCGATACAATTTATTGTTCTGTACAATCGCATTCTATAATCGATGTATGTTACTTGTATAGAACCGCTACCGAAGCCTATCCAAGGATAAGAAGTTATTCAGGCAGACTTGCAGACCTATCGCCTATATTTTTAATATTTGTTTTTATAAAATCGTAAAAAATAGAGCAACACAATACTTATTGTTAGGCAAAGGTGAACAAAGGTCTCTTCTGATAGGAACAGTGATACTGAATTCTTTATACACCAAGTTGTTCTACTGTGGATTGTAATATTTTAAGTTTTATTTTAGGTATAGGCAAGGGTTAGCAAACAACAGACAATACATATATGGTAGATTAAAGATTAAAGTGAGGTCGAGCCACGATAAATCTTATCGTATTTTATTAACATATTTCAAATTTTTTTTATCCTAAAACAAACATAGAGTTCTAATGGAATTTCTTTTTTAAATTTCGAAGCAAAGAAAATACATTCAAAAAATTAACTTGAAGTTGTTTACTTGAAGTCATATAAACGACTAAGAACTGTTTAAGTAACTGAAAAGCGTTACTGGTATAAAGAACATTGAGCGAAACAAAGACTCGTTTCTTTTTAATGGTTTCGAAACGAAATTAGCTAATGAATATGAGAACTTCGTGATAGTAATTATGTTATAAGCCAAAGTAAAGCATAATTGTGAAGAAAACTTGAATTCTAATAGGCTGAAGAACATTATTGAAAATGCCAGTAGGCGAACCACTGGACAGAGTTTTATGAAATTTAAGATAACGATGGGTTTTAAACGAAAGTGACATGACCACATACTGGTGGTGGGGCTTTGTGCAAGCTCGTCTGGGTAGGTACCACCCGCTCATCAGATATTCTACCGCAAAACAGCAGTACTTGGTATTGTTGTGTTCCGGTTTGAAGGGTGAGCGAGCCTGTGTAATTATAGGCACAAGGGACATAACATCTTCGTTCCCAAGGTTGGCGGCATATTGACGATATAAACGATGGTTAACATTTCTTACAATGCCAATGTCTATGGGCGTTGGTGACTACGTACCAATAGGTGGCCCATATGCTCGTCCGACTACTTATACTATAAAAAAAAAACATATTCATTAAATACGTAAGGTTTTTTACATCATTTAACATCGTCAAAGTTGACCACATAATACATGTCATTTAAATTTAAATTGTTTTTACAGTTTAAATTTGCGCAATAGATTTTAATTCAATTCTCATTAAAGTCTTCGATAAAAACGATGCACGTTCTATTCCGATGTACACGTGCGAGTTACAGTATCACTAAATTATTAAAAAATGTCTTTTAAAAATAGGATATAATTGTTAATAGATTTAAAAAACGGAACCGTATCTTCCGTATGTTGAAAGAGGTAGATTTTTTTTTTAAGAAACATTTGATTTGTTTATGTAGTTAAAGTATTTTTGATTTAACCTGTGACACCTTAACATTTTATAAACACATAGAGCTATTTTCTCGTGTATTTGATATAATCAGTGTTATTTTTGAATTGTAAATCTGGTGCAATTTTGCATAAAAATATATTCATTCAATTGTATGTAGGGGACAATTCTACTAACAAATTGTCACTTTATCGCAATCGAATCGAAGCGTGATCGTAGCCGCTTTTCCGTTTTTCTATTCATTAATTTAGTTATCGACTATTGCCATAAAAGTTATCAATTACCTTTAATTTTGACATAACGGTATATGCTAACATTTTATCGGTTCGGTTCCGATTCGAATAAAGACAGATGATTCAAAGTCGGATCGGAATTGAATCGGGAACGTATCGTAATCGTTATAAATTAGTAGAATTCGGCTCCAGGACTGGTTAGCGGTGTTCGTCTTGCAATCATTTTATACGAGTGCCATACTCTAATTCGCTCATTAGTCAGTCAATAATTATTTTAACGAGAAGGTTAAGTAGTTTTGTATTTATATATTTTTTAAACATATAAATCAAAATAGGCCGGGCATATAGTCGAGGTTATGTTGATTAATATTTTAGGAAATTACGTTTTTATCACAATTTTATATAGTCTAATAAATTTCCAATCAATCCATGCAGGTACTAGTATAAGAGCCGAGGTGGCCCAGTGGTTGAACCACGAAAATATAAATCTCGGTTCAGTTCTCAGTTCAAGCTCGGATAAAGACCACTGAATTTTCTGTATTTAAAATTCACTGTATTTAAAATTCATCTCATGTTCGGTGGTGAAGGAAAACAACGCGAGGCGTCCTGAATGTCGGATGAAAATTTGTGTGTATGTACCAAACCGCATTGGAGCAGCGTGGTGGAATCAGCTCCAAACCTTCACCTCAAAAGGAGAACATAGCCCAGCCGTGGAACATTAACAGGCTGTTACTTTACTTTTACTTTACATTACTATTCGAATAGCAAAATATTATATTGTAAAAACTAAGTCTAACTATCCTCGGTCTCCCCTAACGTGTTAATTTGTAAGTTTGGTAGTGTTGCCTTAAAGATTGTGTTTATGATTACTAGTTTCTTTTCCTAGTAAGCTATTACCATTGTTTAAGGCTAAAATTTCACAACAATCTTAGCTCATACGCTATTTCATATCAAACAGTTTCCAAACCAAAATATATTCGAGCGACTTGAATTTAATTATGTTTTCTGTATCACGGAATGTTAAAGTAATTCTTCAATTATTTTATATTTTTGTAAACTTGTTTTTTTACATAGTATACTCTAATTCATACACGCAAAGGCCATTCTGTTTTTGCATGTTTTGCAACAAAATCTCGCTTAATGACTGATAATTTGTATTATTCATACATATCTAATAAAAAAAGAACGAATAAAAATATTTAGTGTTATATGTATTTTAGTTTGGAAATATACTGGCGTGTGTAGCTTAAGTCAAAATATGTATAATATTACGTCCTTTACTATATCCGTCCGTTACTATATAAATGCCCTCGAAGCCTAGGCCTAGCCTAGGGATTGTAGTATATTACTATATACTTTAATTTTTAATATATAATAAAAGATTTAAGTATAATATGACGAATTCTCACTAGCGCTAAAATTGTTTTTAAAATTTAAGCTCAACAGAATTGAGAGGAATTGGCTTAAAACTCAGAAAAAAATCGAGACTCAGAAAAAACTCAGAAAAAAATCGAGTTCTGATGACACATACTAACAGCTGAATTCAAGCGAAATGTTGTTGTTGAACATATATTTAGAGATTTTTCTTTAACAATATAATTTAGGAAACTTATAGTAAACTCTAAGTACACCAGATGTGTATCGACATTTTTACGAGGCTTGGATTTTCGTTAATATCGAAAGTTAGCAAAACTTTTTCCATTTGGTTACCTAAATGCCTTAACGATATAATAGTTTTCATTCGTGACTTCGACTCCGTGCAGGCTAACTTTCTTCTTTCTTGTCATGGACATCACTCCATCGAGATGATGGAATACATTATTGTGTTAAATCCATTCTCCGATGAAGTATAAAATAAACTAAGAAACTGACTTCCAAAAAAAATCTTGGCGTTATTCTATGTATACCCCAAACATAAACAAACCTTACATTTACATATTCTATGCGATTTCATAATAACTCTTCTATATTATATACTACAAACAATTCTTGACTAATATATCTTTGTTTACACTACACTCGTCCATCGAATTACTTATAACCACTATAAATTTACTTCCGAAGTTTCGATAACATTTTTTTCTCGAATCGATTATGAATATCATAGATTTTATTCAAGATATCGACCAATGATATCGCGTCAATTCAATGACAAAATTGTTTGTTTGTCTTTATTCCTCTTGTAGTTACAATAAGCTTTAGTGATTACACACGAATAAAGCAATCGTGACCTTAATTAGGTAAAAATTTAATAACGCGTTTACATTTAACGCGGTTTAATTTAATCTGGATTACATTGAGATACATGCCTGTTTCATACACTTGAGCTGATAAACAAAATACGAGTACAGTGTGCCATATTTTCATTTAATATTACTGTTCGGGTTTTAAGGGTCGCCGCGGGAATTAATATTATATGTATAGCATACAACCTTACTATGTAAGTGGACTATTAACGCAAAAATAATAGTTAATAAAATCGGTCTTGCAGTTCTACTATAGGCAGATAATACTATTTATTAACTTAATCATCTTAATTTATTAGCTTACTTTGTTTTTGTTTATGAGCACAGATGCAAGTCTCTAAATATATGTTATGTTGTATGTTTATATTATACAGGATAATAGTGTTAAGTCCATTATCCGATGAAGTATATAATAAACTAAGAAACTGACTTCCAAAAAAAAATCTTGGCGTTATTCTACGTATAGCTATATATATAGCTATATATACTTACATTTACATATTCCATGCGATTTCATAATAACTCTTCTATATTATGTACTACAAACAATTCTTGACTAATATATCTTTGTTTACACTACACTTGTCCATCGAATTACTTATAACAACTATAAATTTACTTCCGAAGTTTCGATAACATTTTTTTCTCGAATCGATTATGAATATCATAGATTTGATTCAAGATATCGACCAATGATATCGCGCCAATACAATGACAAAATTGTTTGTTTGTCTTTATTCCTCTTGTAGTTAGAATAAGCTTTAGTGATTACACACGAATAAAGCAATCGTGACCTTAATTAGGTAAAAATTTAATAACGCGTGTACATTTAACGCGGTTTAATTTAATCTGGATTACATTGAGATACATGCCTGTTTCATATACTTGAGTTGATAAACAAAATACGAGTACAGTGTGCCATATTTTCATTTAATATTATTGCTCTGGTTCTTAGGGTCGCCGCGGGAATTAATATTATATGTATAGCATACAACCTTACTATGTAAGTGGACTATTAACGCAAACATAATAACTATAAAAATCGGTCTTTCAATTCTATTATAGGCAAATACTATATATACTATTTATTAACTTAATCATCTCAATTGCAAATCTTCCACACATGTGTGACCCGCAAGCAGTTTGTTAGATCCCAAAAACCTCTTTAGAAGAGATGATGCCTTTGCCCATCAATGGAATATGACGAGGCTGGTACTAGGGATGTATATTAATAAAAGCCCGTTACGTAAATAATTGAACGCATATTAAAGTGTCACTAGCAATTGATAGAATAAATACTTGTTTAATAACGTTGTTCGTTTACTCAATTTATCATCTGTCATAACGGTGTTACCGTTGGAACAATCTCAGGGTCATACGAAACGATGACCTATATTGTTTTATTTATTATGAATTTACATTTAATTGAAAATCAATATGTCAAGGTTTGTTACGAATTCATAATACAGTTTGTATCAGTGACGATTAGCAGCTGAACTGCGGAATTGAGCAACCGATTTTGGTTCTGACTTGAATGGATTAGAAATTGACCTACTTATGCACAACGGAGATTTACTGTTATTTTTGTTTTTGATTGCAAAATCATACGCATCGCAGTTTGCAATTTGAAATGGTAACGTAACGTCAGTGTGATTATTTATATTTTTTACGCAATGAAAATGAAAAATTTCAAGTCAACATATTGTATTGTTACTGAGATCACGTTTAATTCTTTAAATATTTATCAATCTTTAACCGAAACCGAATATAACTTGATCTTAGACATGTACTAGTCAATAAATCGATAAATCAATCTGCGTCCTTCTAAAGAAATTTAGCTATCAAACCGTTACTAAACTACAGATATCATTTAAACATTTTTCAATCAAGAGTTTTTTTAATGGCATGTGACACTTGTAACAATAAAAAAATCATTAAAATGTTTAATGTATCGCAAATTAATAATTATTATAATATAGCTTTTATTGCACAGATAATTTACATAATTAATTATAAAATATATATTGAAAAATGAATATATAATATAAAAAGGATTTGTAAAATCTGAGTTTTCATACAAAAGTTATCTCTATTCACGAACGGATAATCATATTTTTTCAAAAAAAATTGTAATAATTATTTATTGTGGTATTTCTGCAGTGTAAGATAGTCTTGCCTTCTAAATACTAACAAACGACACTACAACAGTCCCCCACGACCTAAACAAAGCTAAGAAAAACTATTACCGCACGACTTTCGCTTTTTATCCAACGTGAAAGTCGATATAAATATGTTTCTATAAAATACAACTCGTGTACTTTTTACAATACATTTTTAACATTTACAAAAGTCGAATGCAAACTCTTTTAGAACATACTATGAGTATATAAATAAACGTGATATATTTATTACTTATTTATATATTTTTAATACACATGCCGATTGGCATTGACCTTGGCAATGTTAGGAACATTAATCATCAAACATCGCCAATGCGTCACCAGACTTGGAAATTAAGATATCAATTCCCTTGTGCCTATGACTAGTTCAATCTATAAACCGGAATACAATAATAGTAAGTATTGTTTGGCGGTAGAATGTGTGATGAGCGAGACTTGCTACCAAGTAAATTTAATTGTGTCTGATACCCAAAACGTATTTTTATACAATCGTTACGTACACCGATATCGAAAGAATCTAATTGTATCTAAACTATCAATTCAGAAATATCTACACACTAATCACATATTCGCTTCAAAGGCTAGTGAGTCAAGGCGCAAGGGACATGACATCTAAGTTCTACGGTAGGTGATGATTTAAGGATAACGAATGGTTTTATACTTCGTACTAGTTTCTGCCTGCGGCTTTGCTCGTGTATCAAGAGGTGGAGGGTATTAGGGATGTCTATTTTTTTATACCTGATATCGGATACGCAAAATTGTATCATGAACGATTGAGTAGTTAAGACGTGAAAGCGTAATAAACAAATAATTAAACAAACTCACTCTCGCATGTATGATATCAGTGATAATAGACCAATGTATATGGTCACCATGTAACAACATCAGGTATCAATTTGCCCGATTGTATTCCAATTTAAATTAAAAAAAATAAACAGAACTGATTCTTAAACGATTTTCAATTTTCGAACTTGATATTCGTACAAAGTTCATCAAATTAACAAGTCTATCTGTGTCTATGTTTTCGTCAATTTTGTTATTGCGTTTCTAAAAATATACGAATCGGTAAAGCATTTCAGTGCGTTGTGTATATTGGTCGTGAAAGTGCGAATCCATACATCGTGATGCACGTGCGCCGGTTTGCATATTACAGGTATAATTTTGGCGTATTACTCGGTGTTGTGCTCTGGGAGTGGGTCGAGCAATCATTGTGTCATCGCATACGGTGTCTTTCATAATTTGCTTGGGTAACATATTTCTTTTAACATGTGATTTCTTTATCTTGCTAATATTATAAACGCGAAAGTTTGGACGTCTGCGTGTTGCACAATGACGATCGATTCGCTACAATCCAAACAAAGATTGCCATAGAAATCTATTACGTTACAATATATTACCAAAAATTACCAAATAATATACGTTTTTTACATTAAATATATACAGATTAAGCCTCCATGCCATTGTTTTTCTTTTTTTATTGTTTTGATTGTTCAAACTATTTCATAATAACAATAACATGTACATTGCAAGTAGTTCCTACTAGTTTTTTTCCCGCGTCTCGCTTATTACGTTTTGCAGGCGGGTGGTGTTAGGTGAAAAAAATATCTTTTAATACGTGAACCCTCCCTTAGAGTTCAAGCATACTTCATACCGAATTTCATCAAATTCACTTCAGTAGTTTAGCCGTAAAAGTGTAACAAACTGAAAGAAATACTTTCGAATTTATATTACATGTATGTATAGATGACACAACAGTACAAAATATTACCAACATAAAACAGAACCGAAGATAAACACACACTAATAGTTACTCAATACACGAGACGTATTATTCCACACAAGGTTTTATACAGATAGCAATGATACGTTGTCTATTTATCATTCAGGATATATTATAATTAATATATTTTATTTATAACATTTGTTTTGGAAAACATTCTATAGACATAATCTTGCATGTTATATAATACGTTTATTTATTTTCGATCCAATCTATGTCAACGAAATTAATTTTTAATATTATTTCATTCCAAATTAATATTATTCAAATTACATTTATTTTTGACACTCAGTTTACAATGCAGTTCAGTAATTTTAAAAATGATCGTACATGGTTTCCTTAGTACACTAAATCAAATATTATTTTATGTAAATGTTTTTTTTTTATAGAATAGTAAGGCGGACGAGCATATGGGCCACCTGATGGTAAGTGGTCACCTAACGCCCTTAGACATTGGCACTGTAAGAAATCTTAGCCGTCGCTTACATCGCCAATGCGCCACCAACCTTGGGACCTAAGATTTTATATCCCTTCTGCCTGTAATTCACTGGCTCACCCTTCAAATCGGAACACAACAATACCAAGTACTGCTGTTTTGCGGATGTTAATATATTGTGTACCATGTACATTAAAAATCTGTCGAGTTACTTGTAGGATCCTCTTTGTAGATAACACATTTGAACTGGTAAATTTAAGCGCGTCGTAAGCGTTGAAGACGCTGTAATACGGTACGATATATTATTTAAAAAAAATAGTAACTTGAGATATTACAATCTAGATGGCCAGTGGTCGTACCTGTGAATCTTAACCGATTAGATTACGGGTTCAAACTCAATCGAGCATCTCGTGATTTCGTGGTAGGCGGTGAAGGAAAACAAAGCTTTGGGACAGCGTAGCATAAGCTTCAAGTCTTCTCGATAGGTGAGGATCCCGTAGCTCAGCAGTGGGACATATGTTGCTTGCTTGAAAGCATCGTACAATAAGATACAATATTGTATGTAACTAATCGTTATTTCGAAATAATTCTCTTTGTATATGTATTGACGTTATAATTTAAAGCTTTATATAGAATTTTCATATCGCTCGCGGAATCTTAAGATACTGTAATATGACAAAATATATTACTCTCATCATCATCATATGTGTTTTTCTATTAAATTGAATGACAGGCGATAATTTATATTACGATAAATTATGGTATATATTTGATTTGTTGACGACAATACTTCATGAAAGTATTTTTAAATAATTATATGATTGACTGTTAAATTAGTGAGACGCGTAAGTCATATCATAATCATACAACACATGTAGATTTCCTCACGGTGATTTCATTTAAAGCCGTGCACGAGACGAATAACTATAGCCACTAATTATTCAGATAAAATTTCTTCGGAACTTACAGCTGTTTACTATTGTCAATGTAACTTGAAAGTTTCAGGAAACTCGGTAAAGTTTCAGGGAACAGACTCGTGAGCGTAAAAATATATCTAAAGTATGGTACTATATTTTTTTCTCGATACAAATGTATTAGATAGAGAATAGCAAATTACAATATTGTCTAATTGCAAAGTAATCATATCCTCCAAGACTCCATATTGACTCACATGCGTCTTCCAAACGAATACATCAGCTTTAAACATTACCATAACATTGCCTCTCCGGTTACAAATATGATAGCTGATAACATTTCTTACAAGCTAATGTTTCTCTAGAACATTCCTCAACAATTATACAAGTTCATTCTTAGTCCTTATTAAATAGTCAACAGTAATCGATTGCTCGAACCAAATGAAAAAGTAGGTAATAATCCATTTAATTACGTAATAAATATAATTTAGATAAAAAGTTCAATGTTAATTAAGTAGGTAAAGGTATTGTAATTAACGTTTGTAGAACAAAATAGCATCTTAATGTAATCATTTGCCTCTCGATTCGGATTGATAAATGTCTCTCGTGATTTAGTTTTTATAGTTTTCGTATTGGTACTTAATAAATTTGTACGTATATAATTGATTATCGAATTTGTTTTTTTTTTATATAGAAAATATTTTTATTGTCTCATTTAAAAGTAGTTAAAAGTATAAAACAATTAATTAGATTAAATATAATAATAATAAATAAGACTTAAATTTTGCCGAAAATAATTTGGTTATTTTTTTTCAAGTGGCGCCGTGTCTTGTATATTTTATCTCTTACTGTAATTCTAGTTTCGAAAATATCGCTGGCAATATTTTCAAGACATTAACCCCAAGTTTCTGAAAAGCTGATCGACGTCAGATCTACTAATCCGACTATATACTGAACGCTGATTGGTCACCTATTGCGTTATCGCTTGCCATTAACCAATCATGTTTCAGATTAAAGTTAAATTAGAAGATTAACTTTGATCGGCATTTCATGTTTATATATGCAAATGTTTGAAAATTTGTTTGGTGTTCTCTGCTCCAGGTGACAGTATGTCTCGCAATAAAGACAAGCATGAGGGCGCTAGCGGGCGCACGTACCACATTATGTCGGAAGCGGAGCGGGCATCTGGCAGGCGCGGAGGCTGGACTACGCTTGAGGTGAGCGATACTTGATATTCGAAATACTTCGAATTAGAGATAAAGCAATTTGCTAAGATAGTAGCTTGGTGCTACTAGTTTCGTGGTATTTTTATAAATCATTTAACGCGAAATAATCATATCACAAAATCAAATAGAATTGAAGATATGGGTTTTAAAATTGGCCTAAATATCGAGTCGAAAGTGCTCCACCTATTAAGCCTTGTTCACGTGTTGTCTTAACATTATTTTCATTAATTTGTCTTCTTAGGTCTTAAGCGATCGTGATTAATATATATTTTTCTTATTTAAGACAATTTATCTAAATAAGTTTATATGTAATAAGATGTGATGTGTTTAGATAAGGAGTTATATGCGCATAAGGATGTAAAAGTCGCAGGTTTGAATATGACCTTTTGAGCTATTTCCGTACTCAACAGCTATGCTCAACCTCGCGAATAAGCCGATGCTTTACGCTTAGTTAACAGATCTTATTTGCGAGGCTTTACAAATACATTCATTTTGAAATATAATAATAGCAGAACTGATAAGCACAACTGAATGTTTGATGTGTATGATTCTTGTTTATAATTCAGTGTTTAAAGGAAACCTGTCGGATTTTAATCGGTCTCATGTGTATCCATCAACGCACATTCGAGAAGTGCTTTTGGTTATAAGTTCTAAAACTAAAAAGCAGAGTAGAACTAAGTACAGGATATTTATAAGCTACTACCACTCACCCATCCAGAATTATATAAATATTTGTAAAAAAAATATATGTTTTAAGAATGTATAATTTACGTTCCAGATAACAGGAGGTGTGCGCGCTCTGGCGCCTCCATTGTTCCAACTGACGCACCTGACCGCGTTGTACCTGAATGACAATTCCCTGCAGAGGATCCCGCCCGACATCAGCCAGTTGGCCAATCTTCACACGCTCGACATGTCCAATAACAAGCTAAGAACATTGCCCGCTGAGCTTGGAGATTTGATACAGCTAAGGTATACAGCTATCCCTAAACAATATACTGAATTGCTTAAACTTAAAGTCAAATTATATTTACACAAGTAGACCTTAATACGACTCGATATGTAGATTCGCTATCTACTTGAAAAATAGAAACTGACTTCCTATTTTTCTTAGGTTTTCTTATATTAAATCGTCAACTATTTACAATTAATATAATATCCCCTATATGGATATCAACTTTTACTAACTCCATGATATTTATCATCTATACTATCATATCTGGTTTAATATGTCTTTATAATATTTTTTTGTTAATAATGTTTTTGACAAGAAATGTATCAACATTCCCAAGTATAAAATCTCAGTTAGGTATCAATTTATTTATAAAGATTGCTTAGCGTGTGATTAGTTGAACAATTCCGTGTCTTCTTCTCTCGAATGTCGAATCAATAATGTTAGAAGAAGATAAATCAGTAAACTAAACTGCCCCTTGCAACGTTTATTACTAAGGTCGTTAATGTTTAAATCTAGATAGTGCTTAAGTAAAACCCCGTTTTCTTATTTTGAATAAAAAAATATTCATATATCACTTTTTTATTAAATAAAAATACTAATACTTTATGAAATTTGTAAATAAAACCTAAAAAAAAATTGTTTCAAATTTATTAAAATAAAAATCGTGAAAATGTTTCTTTAATAACACAAAACTTACACGAATCTCAATCACTAGAGACGTTATCAGAGAAAGCGATTCGCATGTTGTGTATAATTATTATCATTCTGACGTTTTATTTACGCGTAAACCTATAACAGATGGAGAATTCCGTCAAATGAATTAGAATTGTTAAAACGTTGAATTTACTTAGCCGTATATAGATAATCTATGCAATAGTAAAAAAATATGTACATACATATACATATATACTTTCTACATTTTGTTTAAAAAGTTATTATTATTGATGAGCTAATATTTCCCTAGTAACCTTCGCATATAGACATACCCAGTGTATGAAGTATTATTTTTTTTATAGAACAGGAAGGCGGACGAGCATATGGGCCACCTGATGGTAAGTGGTCACCAAACGCTCTTAGACATTGGTACTGTGAGAAATGTTAACCATCGCTTACATCGCCAATGCGCCACCAACCTTGGGACCTAAGATTTTATGTCCCTTGTACCTGTAATTACACTGGCTCACTCATCCTCCAAACCGGAACACAACAATACCAAGCACTGCTGTTTTGCGGTAGAATATCTGATGAGTGGGTGGTACCTACCCATACGAGCTTGCACAAAGCTCTACCACCAGTAATATAAGTTATTGAACCGTCAATCAAGTGATCCACCATATTGTGTCTCTTGTGCTACAATTGAGTTGGATCACACATATTTAGATCTGACAAATCAAAACAAAGCGTTCCTGTTTGGCGGTAGAATACTAAGTAAACGGGTCGGGACTATATCGAGTATAAAACGTTACTACCGGTAGCGAAAGCAACGATTGAAAACAAAACATTTTTTTTTGTTTTTAGTCTTTAACAATATACTATAAAGTACGGCTACTATTTATCAATGACAACGCTGTGTACAGGAATCTCTTGTTGAAAATAAAGATACTGAGGCCAATTATATGAAGAGGCAACTTGCGGGCCGGCAAGGCGAGGGCGGCTAGTGCAGAATCTTCTTCCCGTCTGTACTGGCCGTCGTCGCGTTTGGACTCTACTACCACTTAATATCAGGTGGAGTAGAGTCATTTGCCCTCCCGGCAAATATAAAAAAAAGCATGTTTTGGAATTTCATACGAAAATTGACAGATCGCCCAGCGATGTAAGTCACAAGTTCGATCCTGACTTTAGGCCATTGTCGTCCCCACGCCTAACACAAGCTGTATTCTTAAATATATACTATATATATATATATATATATATATATATATATATATATATATATATATATATATATATATATATATATATATATTTATATATAGAAGTATAATAACATTTTTCCTATACATATATATTCCACGTTATAATCAAAACAAAACAAAATCTTTATCGACGTGTTTATAAATAAGTTTACCTTTATATTAATAATAAAACGAGTATTATATTTTCATTAGCATTAATAAAATTCTATATAGCGTCTCGATAGGACTTCATTATCAGCTTCATAAAGATTATTTTGATAAATAGATTAAAAAAACGTCAAGGCGTTGAAATATTCATATATTCGCTAAAAACAAACAGCCCGTCTCTATACAAGGTCATTGAACTCTGTCTTGCCGTGATAAGCGCGTTATATGATTATATTAGTAAACATATTGCGAATTCAAAACAATCGTTTAATATTAATAATGAATATATATTACGTAATTAATATTTATTATGGAACATTTATCATACTTAGGTGAATTTGTTTGATATTATTTTAAAATTGGCGCTAGATTCCAATGCATGTGTAATTTTTTTTTTAAAGATGTATTAAATAAAATAATAAATATTCCAGTTTGTACATGTGAGTGAATGCTAAATAATGTTTGTATCGTAGAAAATTATTCGAATACTTGTATTTGAATTTATAAATCAAGTCGATGACCTGGCGTTTGCGGTCAGTGAACCTGTCACCGATTGCCAGTGAATAAAAAAAATGAAATATATTCGAAAAAAATGACAGTTCGTAGAATGTAGAACTGCCGGACCTTTGCTTAGCAGGAAGAGTTCTGGAGACTATTCTACTTCACTGCAATGTAAAATTTTACCTGACATAAGCATTTTTCATAAATGTGTCCGCTCACCGAAGAGTTTGAAATAAATTTTAAAGTTAATCCCTCAGCCTTGCTTACCCTTAACATTTCTTCAAAAAATAAATAAAGGAGGCCTTAACCAAGCAGAGTAACATTTAGCAGGCAGCAAATTTTTTTTTGATTTAAAAAATAATTCTATAGTGAAAAAATCTTTCGCGGTTCACTTACACGAATTGATTTATTATAAATTCATGAATACATCGGTCAATAAAATTTCCTCTCCTTACGGCCTCTCTTTCGACACTTTTAAATTCATAATGCAACCTGCCAAGCGGATTAATCGGTAATTATTTTTGCAGTTTAAGCCAATGATCTATAGCTAACACAAAACAAAGTTTTCAAATGTACAACATGAAAAAGAAAACTAATATTTCATAATTTAATTGAAATAAAATCTGTTTAATAATTTCATTAAAGTAGGCTTCTAAACAGTCCGTCTGGGTCGATACCACCTACTCATCAGATATTCTACCCACCTACTCATCGTATATTATTGTGTCCGGTTCGAAGGGTGATTGAGCCAGTGTAAGTACAGGCACACGAGACATAACATCTTCGTTCCCAAGATGGGTGGCGCATTGGCGATGTAAGCAACGATTAATATTTCTTACAGCACCTAAAACGACCATGGAACGTAGGTTCACATTCGAGAAACGCCAGTATTTTCCATCAATTATATTACAGTAGAATAGAATATGTTTTATTGTAAAACAAAATAGTTACAGAACCATTTTAGACATAAACATATAAAAAAACGAAAACTATTTTGTACAAATGGCGGTCTTATCGCTAAAAGAGCGATCTCCAATCACAACCTTTGGTTGAAGGACAAGAAATAAATAAATAAAGTGGTAAGAAGGTGTACTGATCATCTCATTTACAGTACCTGAACAACAATTAGTTAGATATTACCTAAATACAAAATCTGAGTAATATCGTTAGAGCCGCTTTCGATAGACACGAAATAAACTTATATACTAAAATCGCTTATTTAATATTATAAGATATATAAAACATATGCAATTAAAATAAATAAATAAATGTTATCCTGCATGAAAATCAACGAACACTAAATTTTAATTACACTTTCTTATCTATATAATCTTGTATTGCGGAATATGGCTTGGTATATGGGTGTTTTAGCCGGTGTTATTGAAGGCACAACAAGAGGAGTATCTTATATTTCTTACAATTGGAATCACTGAGTGAAATAGACCATTTACCACAGTAGCGAGGAGAGAAAAAAAATCTCACTCAATTCGACAGTTTTTAAAAAATGTCTATAAAAACCGGTATTTTTTAAATAAATGTCTTAAAATTCAGATCTGCTTGAACATCCGTCCATGCAATGTATTGAGGCCTACGAATCTTTTAATGGAATTGTCCAAAAATTTGGCTATGATTATCCGTACCATAATTAAACTTAATGTTCTTCTCTTTCAGAGAACTGCACTTACACAACAATTACCTCAGGGTATTACCATACGATCTCGGTAAGCTGTTCCATCTCCAGCTGCTCGGTCTTCAAGGCAACCCGCTCAGCAAAGAGATGCTCTCCATTTACAACGACAACAACGGAACCGCTAAGCTGCTGACGTACCTCCTCGACAATTTACAAGGTAAGTCAATTTCATACTTCATAGTGTAGAGACGATACAATTTTCCGCATTTTTCTTATATAACCGAGTCACCAAAATTAAAAATTGAATACTCACAGAGTAAAAATCACGACTCTCTGACAGTTTAAAAATCTCGCTAAACATAATCTAATGGTATTTCCAATTATGCACACACATAAATAAATGAAATAAAATATACATAATATAAATGCCACACTATAAAGCAAAACAAAATACAGATTATAAATAATACTGATATTTAAAAGAACGGAAAAATAAAAATTATTGTTATTATAAATTGGCTTCTCGTTCTGCCTACAGAAGTATTATATTTAAGATCTTATAAGTTAATTAGTTCTAACAGTTTGCTATATTATTATATTTTTAATTTAACAATATATAATTAATTCATTCTAAATAATGAAAAAAAAAAACATATCAAATAGAATTAAATTAAATTAGTGTGTAATCACCGATATAAATTAAGTAATTTTTATTCGCATAAGCAAACTTAGGATATTTATTATTAAACTATACTATATATAACTATAATGAGATATAAATAAATATTAATAATCTGTATCGAGCCAAGCGATACTAATGTGCGCTTGTCTCATTCCCCTTTTTACAGATGCACTTATGATATGTTGTCATATTTTAAAAATAATTGGTCCAAATTTTATATGTCATCAATCTATTTTCCCAATATCAGTCGAATGGGATCGCTGTCCGAGACATCTGGTGAGAGTTTATTCACAGCTTCACCTTCTTTTAAATATACGGGAGAGTAACTGCTAACTTCCTTAGACCTTACAATAATATTTTGACAGAATAACCAAATACCTTATATATAATACTATATCATATGCTATAATGTCAAGTATTGTGCTGAGTGATATCTCAGCTCGTACTCATTGTTAGTACAAGGCCAAATCCCCCATGTTTTCTCTAATTATGTCTTCGAGAATCTTGTTATATCTCTAAATCGAAAAAAATATTTTCCTTTCACTATTATAAGATCGAACCAGGAAAAAATATCAAAATATACAATATATTACAGCCATACTATATTATGGTAGATCCTGCAATCATATCATACTACGAAAGCCCTAAGTCCTTCAATTAACATAATGTATTTAGGTGAAAACAAAACTATATTGTTATGATAATATTAGTGCTGCCATCTAGTGACTAAACTACCAAAGTTGTCGATATGCCAAATGCTAAATGCGATCGTCGATCTAGTTGTAGCACTTTCTTCTGTAATGAATCTGCGATAGTAAGATAAAAGACTTTGTATGTACAATAATATTATATATAATTAATTCATTGCCATTTCATATTACTCGTATTTCAATTGTTCGAATACATGGGGTCACCGATTTCGTGTGTGAATTTTTTTTTAAATCCATCGAGATAGTCCATTGGATAAAGCAATTAATGCGTCACTCTTTCTTCTTCTTCTTCGTCCTTAGTTTGTATTTATAATTCAAATTGTGCAATTAAGGTAAATAAAAACACGCGTTGTGAGATTGCAAATTAAATGTTTTTATACAATCTAGAGATTGTGTTTTAATAATTGGAATATTTTTAATTGATGTATTATATGAATTTTACCATTTTTAAACATCAATAATAAAAGAAAGACGTTGTATTCCAATAATTCATTAATAATGTAAACTTTATTACAATGCAATATGGTATATATTATTATTGGCAATACAGATTTTTTAATTTTGGTTCGTTTTATATAAATAATATATTTCAATCAAATATAACTGAAATAAACTATTAATATTGAGACTGCCTTGTTGGTCTAGTGGCTTGATGTAAGGCCGCAGACCCGGAGGTCCTGGGTTCACTTCCCAGGTCGGGTCGATAAAAAGTTATTGGGTTTTTCTGTCAGAAAATTTACAGTAGCAGCCCGGAGTCTGGAAGATGGAAGTGTGTACATTCACATGCCTCGGAAAGCAGATTAAGCCGTTGATCCTACGCCTGGACTCTTTCCGGTCGTGTCGGATTGCCGTTCCATCGGATTATGAGGGTTAGGGAATAGAGAGTGCACTTGTGTGCAATCTCCTGTGTAGTTGGCTAATCTCTCTTGAGATTGGAGTCTGGAGGACATTATTATTATTATTATTAACTGAAATAAAGAAGATAAGAAATAATCGATTAGTCATAAATTATTTCAAAAACAATTGCTTCTAAGATTTGTTATAAGTCAATCGTTCCTTGTCCTTTTGGGGAAAATTACACTTATGTTTATTTCGTAGCAAACTTTCGTGTATAGATCATATAAAGTATATTGAAAATAAATGTAAGTACATGGAATGATACTGTAATGTGAACGAGTATGTTCACATTACAGTATCATTCCAATATCCTTGTATATGTATTTTTTAATTTACAAGATGTTTAAAGTATAGCATGTGTATGGCGTTTTTCCGCCACGCTCGTTCCAATGAGGTTTAGTGGGTAGGTGTGAGAGAATTTTATTGTCGCTATGCTTTTTTTCACCTCCGAACAAGAAATTAATTTAATACACAAATACCTGAAAACTCAGCGTTGCTTGCCGAGGTTTGATTCGCAAAAAAACATTTGGTTGGACTGGGTTTTTGATGGTATGGCTTTGTGCAAGCCGTCTGGGTAGAAAACATCTACTCATCAGATATTCTACCGCTTAACAGCAATACTTCGTATTTTTGTGTTCCGAATTGAAGGGTGAGCGAGCCAATGTAACTTTATGTACAGAAACATCTTAATTCCCAAGGTTAGTGGGGCATTGATGTTGTAAGTAATGCTTAATATTTCTTATAGTGCCGGGCAGTTGTAACCACTTACCACCAGAAGGTCCATTTGCCAGTACCGATTTTATATACATATAAAAAAGATGATTCTTGAATTTAAATTCTAAATAAATAAATAGATGGCACATGATAAAAAATGCATGTTTTTATAAATCAATACCTTAAATGATCTCAACATATAAATTGGCAACTTTATGACTCGGAGTTATCCGATATTGTCTATCGTTTTTTTTTTTCATAATTATTGCAAAAATTGGAAGAGCAATAAAAAAATGCCGCCTAAAATAAAAACAATGCGCTAGATTTACTAGAAATGCAACACGAACGGATTACTCGTTAACAAAACGACTATCATTGATTGCTTAAATTGAGTTGTTCGCGAACGTCACGCGCTTCCATTGCTTCTTTTATTTCCGTACCGTGATCTCTCGATACAATAGCCTTGTTCTTTTCACGTCGTATTCTCTTTATTTTGTTTTCATGAATAATAGAAAGTAACTTTATTCAGTAGGTTTTATCATAAAATTTATTTCATTATAATAATAGCGACTTGTTATGGTTTTATTTTTTAATTTGTTATTGATTCGATTTATATTTTTAATTGGATTGAATTAATCGAACATATCTAATATGTACCATTTACTTTATAAATAGAGATTTTTTTTTTTATAAAAACAGAAAAATATAAATAATTATTTTTATTTTTATTTTATTTTTTATTTATTATTTATTATTTTTATTTATTGAAATAGATGTGAGTAAATTAAATTTTTTAATTATTTTTGGAAAGTCGATTGCATTGATCACAATTTTTTGCGTCCTGGAGTTTACATTGAGTTTATATATCTTGTTAATTTGTAGCTACGTTTCATACAATTTTTAGAACTAAATGTTATAAAAAATATCGAAGTAATAGTTTGTGTTATTAATACTTCAAAATGTAGGTAAAGTCAATTATTAACATATTAAAAATGTAACGAAAAAGAAATCGATAGGCGATATATGGAAACAATATTTTCAACTGATACAACTCGTTCATAAACGCCACACTTTTCTTGAAAAAAAAAATATATCTCATGATATTTTAAAATACTTAAATACTTTATCGCTTTCAAAATTACTAAACCCACTTCGATAAGATTACCATTTAATTACTTGTTTCTTTATTTAGGTCACGGTAAGAGCGATTCATTTAAGACGAATTGATGCACTCTGAATTGATTTTAGTTTTTGTTGAAAATTATCCTTATTTTATCCGATCTTTAAATTATGTACTTAATTCAGGTTTTTATTTTTAATTCTCTTATTTATTTGGTTTTTTTTTTTTCATTTCAAAAGATAATAAAATCAGTTGGCTACCATTTCAAAGAATTTGCATAAAATTTATACTTATATTTCATATTAGGAATCGCTCGCGGCTTTGCCCGTGTGTTTGGGGAAGAGGGGCGTGTATTAGTTAAAACAAGTAGGCTAGTATATCTGTCCTTGGGTTTCAAGATTGCTCGTACCAAATTTTATCAAATTAGGTTGAGTAGTTTAACCTTGTAAGTGTAACAGACAGAGTAACTCTTGTAGTTATAATAGATTTGTTTAGATTTCTCGAAACAAAGTCCAAATAGGATTTTGTTTTTGCCATATATTTGAAGTATTTCATATAGGAGACATATAGAAATTTACTATGCTTATAATTACGAGAAAATGTATACTTCCGAAAAAAATAAAGACATATTTCTATTTTTTGCCTTATTTTTTTAAAATAATGTTTTATGAGAACTAAGATATACATAAACAGCGATGTAAATACCATTTTCTATGAAGGGATCCATTTCACTATATTTAACTTGCTTAAAGTGAACTTCGATGTTCAGTGAGCGACCCAATAACGATTGCTCTAAAAATCTAAATAAGAACGCGAAGGTCGCTCGGATCACAAATGAAAGTCATCAACGAAATCCCGGTTGTTCGACAAAAATGTCTGATTACACTCGACCGCGAACGCAACAATAAATACGCGGGAGATATGATTGTCTCACTCGAACACAATAGCGTTAGAAAGTGTGGGAAGACGGGCCGTCTATGTAATTGATTGTTTTATACTGCGTTGCCGAGGCTATAGGAGAAAACGTCCGTGGTAATGTCTGTTACGAGGTTGTAGTTTTATTTTTGTAAGCGATATTGAAAATGTATTGTTCTTAAATGGTTCGTAGCTTTTCAATTGACACTGACCATAGAGTGACAGGCGAACAATTCCGCGTGACTGGCTTCACCAGTCCAGACCCGTCTCCAGACTGGTCTTGTTAAGCGATTGTCTGGTTTATTTCGGTTGTTTGCTTTGACTGCGTTTCACTTAACGATATACAATAGCGGATATGTGGCAGCTTCATATTTTTCAACTATTCATAGTTTATCTGTATTTGATTTTTTGCTTCGGTATTATATATTTTTATTATTTATAAGGCGGTCAAATAATTTATTTTGTTCAAATTGTAAGAAGTATTAAATATACTTTACGCCGTCAACAGGCTAACTATGGGAACGCCTTGCGTTTAATTACACTGGCTCAGTTATCCTTCAAACAGAGACATAGATGTTCTGAGTATTGCTGTTTGGCGGTAGAATAATTGATGAGTGGGTCGTACTTACCTAGCACTTAACTATAAACGGTGTTGGACGGACCCGCACAAAGCCTCACTTGCGAGAACATATATTTCTAAATCCAATTTCAATATTCGATAGTTAAATTCAAAGTGAAATTGTTATAGGATATTTTTTATAGTTGTCTCAAAACAGATATAACCTTACCTACGTATAGTAAACACACGTAGGCTTTATAAAGCTATTTAATTAGACCATCTTAACTCTCTACATAAAGTATGTAGTCAAGATAGATGGCCTAGTGGATAAAATGCGTGGTTGTTAGCCGAAGTTCGCGGATTCAAATAGCATCTGATTTTTTTATACTTTTTTATTTTTGTGTTTTTAATTGAGC
This sequence comes from Nymphalis urticae, assembly GCA_905147175.2. Taxonomy (NCBI): domain Eukaryota; kingdom Metazoa; phylum Arthropoda; class Insecta; order Lepidoptera; family Nymphalidae; genus Nymphalis; species Nymphalis urticae. The sequence continues at coordinate 2,967,931 of LR989995.1, read as the reverse complement.
GCATGACAAGTGATTGAGAAAAACGTTATGATCTACATCATTGATAACAAATTACAAGCTACGTATTAGTACTATGACAAAGTAAGAAGAAAGTCCTAGGCGACATAAAAGACATTGAAAAAAAATTTGCAAAATATTGCATTGAAAAGTCGTTAAAACTGGTTTTAGTTATAATTAAATAAGAAAACGAAGCCAAAAGGTGTCAATTTCGTTTAAAGAATGTATCAAAAAAACAAGTTCCAATTAACCGAATGATAAAAAACGAATGAAGATTAATAAGTAAAATATAAATGATTAATGATATAATCAATAAATATGCCTCCGTTTGATCCGTAGTGTTTCGTGAAAGTTATCGTGAAGCGAGGTTGTTGAGTTAGGTTAGTGTTTCCACTACGTATTATTGCGTAAGTATTTTGAAAGTTAAACTGGTATCGAAACCGTGCGGAGTCGCGGCGATACGCCTGTTTTTGTGAGAGTATATAGAACTGACTATCTCGTCTCTATTAAATTTCAATTTCTAGTTTGTTTCCGTTGAATTTCTAGTCTTATGTGATTGTATATATGATAGGCGGAAATTTGAGCCACGTGATTGTAAGTTTTCACTTCCGACCAAAGAAATGGACTAACAAATAAGTCATTTATTTAATTGTCAATACTTTGCCATTTATAGGAACAGTTTTTACGTGTAATATTTGATTTTTTTTGGGCAAATCGCAAGTGGTCAATGTAGACATTGACATTCAAAGAAAAATCAATCATTATATCTAAAACGTAAAATTCGAAATTCAATAATACAAAGTATTAATATTTGGCTGTAGAATAATAACGGTAGCAGCCTGTAAATGTCCCACTGCTGGGCTAAGGCCTCTTCTCCATTTTTGAGGAGAAGGCTTTGGAGCTTATTCCACCACGTTGCTCCAATGCGGATTGGTGGAATACACATGTGGCAGAATTTCAGTGAAATTAGACACATGCAGGTTTCCTCACGATGTTTTCCTTCACCGAAAAGCACGAGATGGATTATAATCACAAATTAAGTACATGAAAAACTTCAGTAGTGCTTGCCCAAGTTTGACCCACGATCATCGTTTAAGATTCACGCATTCTTACCACTGGGCCATCTCGGCTTTAACACGTGGGTGTTATCTAACCCGATGGGCTAGCAGGGAACCCTATCACCAGCCATAGCTTATTATTCAATAATCTATTTTACCTCAAGAATTTATCTTTGTATCGTTACCTCTCCGGACACAGTAAATCTTGGTGTAATAGATTTAACTACAGAACTCATTGTACCCACTCGTGACAAGAGACCTGCTTCAAGTGAATCGCATTTGCAATTCAACTGAGAAATACTTCTAGTAATTTTGACTATTTGTGTTCATGATTCGTATTTTAAGCATCTTAATGATGCTACTAATTTGAATGTACAAACATACAAATGTTTGTTATTCAATCACGCAAAAACAGCCTGTTTTTCATGGAAAATTGAATACAGATAGCTTATACTCTGACTGAAAACATAGGCTACCCAACTGTTGCCCCCCCCCCCATAACAAATGCGGGCGGAAGCTGGTTATTATATTATTTGTTACATTAATTCATTATAATGAATGATACAAATAAAAAAATTACGTAGTCTCAATGAATGTTCTTGATTCTAGACTTGGTTAAATGTTGATTGAATGTCAGCCGGATAATACTTCATATTCTTCTACATCTGATCACATTTGTTTGTCTCTTTAGTTCTCTCATAACAGTTTAAAGACCTCGTTAAAATTATATAAAAGAACAATAAAGAATAACGTCACCATACCAACGAAACACGTACACAGATAAAATATAATGACTCGCTTATATTGTCACAGACGCATTTATATCTTTAAGTATTTCATTTAAATATATGATTTTAAAGACTTGTCTAACTATGGGTATAAAGTTTTAAATAGCACTGTGCAATTACTATTGGTACACACGTACGACCTACAATTATAGTGTTGTAAGAATATATTATCGTCTAGGTTTTGACTGGTCATCGATTCTCGCGGAATGACAATGTTATCGACACGCCCGGTCCGACCGGTGAAAGTGTTCGCGAAAGTGAAGCCGGAACCGTGCGGTGACGTCACGCGCGATTTGCGCAAGAGCACCTCCTATGGCGACATTGCGAAATGTTATCTCGCATTGTTAGTGATGCGATTTACGATTTTATTTATTCGATATTTAAAACTTAATAATTAATTTGATATTATTAAATTTACGATTTAACTTCGTAATTTAAATATCAACTGCTCGCCTTTTTCTTTTTCGTAAATGGGGTTTTATATTGTCCAACTCTTTCTTTTCGATGACCGTTTTAATGAGGCTAAAGTTTGTAACCGCATCACGAATGCAACCGCAAAAAAGAAATCATGACTTTTAAACTGTTTTTTACTTACGACTGAGGTCACATTTTAATAAACGCATTTAAATTCAAATTAAAGTAACTCGACTCGGATCTTAAAAGGAATGAAAATGTCGACGAGGTTCTCTTATCGTTTACGAAACTAATTGAGATATAGATTTTTAAACTCGTTTATTATTATTTATTAAATAAAATAATATGAATTCCTGCTAGTCGTGTCTTTGTTTATCAACAACGATTTAATTTAAATTTATATGCAAATTATTAACTTTCTAAAATCGTATTCATAATTCATAACTACGCCGTATCTTAATATATTGATACTTTTTTTTAAAATATTTTATGATATTGAAAATTGTCTATTAGATACAAGTGAATGTATAAAGACTGAATTTGAATTGGAAATGTATGAGGAGAAAATGAAATCTTGAATATATTACTGAAAAAGTAAAATCTGGCGCCGCTACCAGTAACTTCTATGTATAGAACATTGCGTCCAGAGACAATGCGCTAATCATAGGTTTTCAGTTGTCCCAAGTACGAAGGGCGGACGCTTGATGCAAGGGCGGCACGACCTTGTCCCGACGGGGCGCAGTCTAGAGGTCGGGGATGTACCTTCCCTACCAGCCCTGTGTCAATGTTTGCGTTCACATGACAAAAGTTTTAATAGTCTTTTGTTTGGTTTTTGTTTTTGGTGTCTATTTTCAAAGCGTTTCATTTGGAAAGCCCTTTATTCTAAAATCACGCGTATTCTATACGTAAAACGTTAAACTTTTATTGTATTTACTTAGAAATAAAAAAGAAAATGTCGATACACTTATATGATTTGAACATCGTTTTATCTTACGGGACTAAAATAACTTCGATCAACAAAACTCGAACGATAGAATGATTTCATATTTTGCCGAATATTTTATTTCAATATTAATACTCAGGTACATATTATATTAATAATACTTATTCTGTATATATGAGTCGTCATTTGGTTAGCATTGTGCAGACTTTTTCATGATACACGCGATGTGTACATTAATTAATTATGCATTTGCATTAGGCAATGAACTTTATTATAATTTTGTACATAATTTGGCGTTTCGCAATGTACTCGGATAATTCATAATATTATGCTGAATATTTAATAAAAATATAAAAACTTTTAAATTTAGTGTTGACTAAGAACCGAAATGATCCTGACGGAATCTTAACAGAAGATGGTGGGTTCAAATTCTCACAAGCATCACTTTAAGTGTTTAGTCTATAATCGTTTTATAATTCAACATATGGTTGGCGGTGAAGAAAAACATTGTGACCGTGGAGCAGAGTAATGGAATATGCTTCAACCTTTTCCTTAGGCGGAAAACAGGCCTATCCTTGCAGGAGAATTGTTATCATTAGCTAATAATACAAGTAATTTTAACTTCAACAAAAATATAGAACATTTTCGTTCTTTAAATAGGAATAATGACCGAAGGCTATATATCTAAAAAAAATTGTCTCGGTTCACTTGACCATCGACTTAAAAAAATCTTATATTTTAATAAAATCGGTCGAAAAGGACACGTCGACAAGTGTTACGGTTAGGTCAGACTGAAGGGATAATCCATTTAAAACGTTAACATCACTCGGTTATCGAAGGGCGGACAGACGTCCTATCCCTATGTCTAAAGGTCGCCTTACCTTGTAACATGCACAACCTTAAGATTATTCTTCAGTCGTCCAAGCCCTGAAATAAATGACCTTGACGTAACAAATGGTTACGAACGGATATTAGAATAACTCCAGCGTATCAAAGAGTTTTGTTCGATATTTAAACTTTACTTTACCAAAATCAAATGTTTTATGAATAAATACTTGGTATCTTATGTAATATACAAATAATATCCTGGGACATTATTCACACACAGCCATCTGATCCCAAACTAAGCAGAGCTTGTACTATGGAAACCGGACAACTGATATACTACATATACTACTTTTCTTTTGTAAATACATACTTGTATAGATAGATAATTGCACTTCAGACACAGGACAAACAGACATCTTCATGCACACAAATGTCTGTCTTGGGCGGGAATCGAACCCACAACCTTCGGCGTGAAAGGCAAGTATCTACCAACCACGCCAACTGGCCCGTCAATATATAAATATATGTATAAAAAAAGTTGAATTTATGTCCAATTATATCAAAATATCTACCCAGATCCGGCTTAAAATAAAACGTTTAAATCGTAACACATATAACTCTATTGGTTTACGCGGCGTACGCCAGTGAAGCTCCAAGTGAAATCAACGTTATATTTCAGCCAATTTACACAAAACCGTAATGAATTGTTCACCTGAATCTATCTCATGAATCAGTCCGTCCATTGGTGAAAACTGAACGAAAATCAGTTAGGTAGTTTGGAGTGTGTCGCTTTCAGATAGATCGATGTGACGGGGGACTTAGTTTTATGATATGTTATACTATTATCATAATAGTAGATTTTTTTAATTCTTTTGTTTTAACTTTATATATGTAATGTATATATTAATTTATTATTTTAACCACTTAAATCGATATAATTACAAAATCATTTTATTTAAACGCAAAGGTGGATTGAAATAATCTCTTACAGAGATAAGCTTTCCTTTGTTACACAAATCATGATAGTGTTAAATGTATATGACAACATAGACATAAATAATAAAACAATGAAGTGAAAGTAGTGGGCTTTGTGCAAGCTCGTCTGGGTAGGTACCACCGACTCATCAGATATTCTACCGCAAAACAGCAGAACTTGGTATTATTGTATTCCGGTTTGAAGGGTGAGCGAGCCAGGTTAATTGCAGGCACAAGGGACATAACATCTTAGCTCAAGCACTTAGCTTAGCACAAGGTTGGTGGCGCATTGGCGATGTAAGCGATCGTTAACATTTCTTACAGTGGCAATGTCTAAGGGCGTTGGTGACCACTTACCACAAGGAATCTACAATAAAAAAAAATTAAAACACTAAAAAAATACATGAAAGTATTCGATATTAATATAGGAGTACACCATGAACTAAATTACGAGTATATTGTATTTGTTTTGTTTATTTTACATACTTATCACTTTAAAGTAAGTTCTTTTACTTTGATTGTGTCTCGTGCTAAACTACTTTATCGTACTCAATGACTCATTCAAATGATATTTTTCTGATGTTAATGAACGCTAAAAAATTATTCGAAATTTTTCAATTCGAAATTTAATTTATTATTTTAAAGGATGTCCCGATAATATAATATTTGAATTGAACTATTAAATTGATTTAAGAGGAAAATTTAGCTTTGGATAGTTCTTCAATATATAATTTTATTTTTGTTCGAATAAAGAATTCGAATTTCGACCATAATCGTTATTGAAAATTAAAAGAAGACATAAGCTTGTTTTGCTATAGAGAACACTAAAGTTAAGTCAAGATCATCAATAGCAACCAAACAAAAAAAGAGCAGGCAAAGGTACTGAAATGTTTTTGCCCTTGTCCATTCATATAAAGATTATTATTAAGCTTGGCAAGTACCAATGTTATAATGTTAAATCAAAAATTTTGAGGTGACGTTCATTTCCATAGACTGGTATAAACATAAAATGACACAACTTAAATATATTTATCGTCTTCGACTAACGACATCAGGACGTACCGCGTATTTGTCTCGAACGAGAATCCTTGAATTTATATGAAATGGATACGAATAGGTATCGAAGAGTCCAGATAGCTCTTAATATTGTGATCTTAGAGGCTCGACACAGCGTTGTTTATTGCGTCGTAAACCGAGCTCGTGCCGTAAACCGACACAACTCAGTATTAAGATACAATTTCTTTGTGAAAAGGGCTTTTCTCAACGCGTCTCCGCGACGCCGTGCTCACGTATCGTAAATACACTTGGAGGAGTCTACATTAAATACCCATTAGGTTTTATTGTTTCCAACGCGGTTTGTGTCGTATTTTATAATAGAATTATTTTATACTGATTTTCAAGGTAACACTTGGCACAATAAATGCTACTGATCGGCGCTAACGGAATTTGATTTGATGATTTATTTAAAAAAAACTATTCAAGTAGATTTTTCCCAAACATTTTAATTGTACTTTTAAAATAAAATTAGTTAGGTGTGTTTAACGTGAAGCTAGGACAGTATTTTTTTTTAATTATTAAAATACATAAACTGTTTAAATTATATACAATTGATTGTATGAATTCTATATAAAATTTTATATATACTCTCCACACATTTTTTATCATCTACCTTAGAATAATGTCTACTTTTTTAATATTATTTGAACATTTTTGTATAGTATTTTAACATTAATCATTAAAATTATAAAAGAGAGTTTATTACGGAAGATAAAATACCGTGCCCCCAAGTAAGGATTTCACTGACTTTTTGTCTTTGTTTGGAGTTAAGAGTGCAAAGAAACTGTTGTGTTAACTGTCCTGTTGTACGTGTATAGTATTAATGTTTTTTTTTCTTCGTGGTATGGATCAGTGTGATCCAAACCCCTGATATATTGTATAGGTTCTTTATAATTAGATAGAACTATATTATATTTAAATTAAGAACATTACTTATAGCTGTTATATGTCTGTGGTTAACATTACGTTATAACTGGCTTATTACGTATTTTAATTCTACTTATTGATGTAGGTACCACCCAGTCATCAGATATTCTACCGCAAAACAGCAGTACTTGGTATTGTTGTGTTCTGGTTTAAAGGGTGAGCAAGCCAGTGTAATTACAGGCACAAGAAACATAACATCGTAGAGGTTGGTGGCGCATTATCCGACGTAAGCGATGGGTAACATTTCTTACAATGCCAATGTCTATAGGCGTTGTGGACCACTTACCATCAAGCGGCCCGTATGCTCGTCTGCCTACCTCTATTCTATAAAAAAAATAGGTTTTTTATATCATTTACACATTTGACTAAATTTATATATTTTATACTGAATGGTTACGAAGTCAAATCGTCGAATAAAATAAAGCAGCCGTAGCATAGGCTTTAACGTAAGTGAAAGTATAGCTTTGAGCGGCGCCAATCAAAAACGCATTAGCTCGAAGCGCGGCGCCGGCGCAGGCGCGAATGTTCAGTGTTGTTCTAATAATTGTATCGAGTATCGATAATTTTTAGTTCCCTATAATGGTTTAATATTATTTATTTAAATCTAAGAATGAGATTCTATTCGTTTTGTTGCATGTATCAATAAAAAAAACCTTCAACGTAAAAGCTAATTTCATGATTTGATATAATTATATCGAAATCGTGCAGATAATTTTAACTAAATAATGAAAAAAAAATTGTAATCGTTTTATTTTTTCTTTTCTTTAATTTTTATACGTTAAAATAATGAGTGGTTACGCAATCCCCGGACTTACTTAACTTTTGATAAGGCTTAGAACCGGTCCATACTTTGATAACTATTACATGTTCGAACAGCAAGGAAAGGGCCATTAGGAGCCTTTATTGTACTTACAAAATGATTGCAATAGCGATAACGCTAACAACATGCTGCTATTAGTTTCTGTTTGGATCGAGTGGACCGATGGAAAGTGGGATGCGATAATGGCAGTATAATTGTCGTACAAATTCCATTTTAGCGAGTTTTCGAAGCTAACCACAGACCACTACGGGTATAATATGTATGTATTGGTGATATGGCACTTAAACTTCACTTTGTATTGTTTTGTGAGTAATATTTAGTTTCGAGTACTATCCTAATCGTTCAATTGTAATGTTTTCATTTGTATTGAAGTATATTGAGATACGGTTCTTTGTTCTTATCTCGGGTTCGTGTTAATTTAAGGTGATACCAAGAAATTCTTGAATGTTACTTCCGTGCTTTATATATTTCTGGTCATGTCGGATTGTCGTCTCATCGAAATATAAGAATGAGGGAATAGAGTGTACCTGTGCCACAAATAATTTTGAGAAATGTTTGAAAATAGAAAGTTAAGCAAAACTTAAAATGCTTTCCTACGTAAATAGTTTATAAAATTTTATTCAGTTCTTACTTTGGTTTGTAAAAGAAATATTTTTATAGAAAACTATACTAGAATTTTATAATTTAAAATAAACAGTCAGTCTTTTCGTTTTTTTTTAACAAATTCTACGCATTAATTTAATATATTCCATTTCGTTTAATGCATTAACACCGCAGATGTAATCCTTCAATAAGCGCTCTTTTCGAAAGTGTGATTCATATCGAACACAATACGAAAGTATCAAAACGCGTGCCTTTCATAATAGTCTTACGTAAACCTCAAGAGAAATCAGCTCGCTCTCCGGCGATATAGCTAAACTGAGAGTTCGAGATCCATCACCGGAACCAATTCAATTGGATTTATCTATTAAATGTAAAATTCTGAGTCGACATTGTTTCGCATCATATGGTCATATAGAATAGTTCAACTAGTTTCCGCCCGTGTGTTTAGAGGGGGGGGGGGGCGTTCAGGTACCCTATCCTTGTACCCCTGAGAAGTTTCATGATGATCGCTTCAGTCGATATACCGTGAAAGTTTAACAAACACTTTCGTATTTATAATATTTGTTAGGATGAGACATACTCGAAACCGCTTTATTATTTCAAATACTTCTTGTAATAAATACTTCGATAAATTTGTAATTGTAAACTTGATAGTTTTATTTTCCAATTCTGTAATTGATTTCAATTTATTGATCTTATCCCATGCTATTTTTGAATGTTATTCCACCACGCTGGTTTCCCTGAGCACGATATTAAGTATAAACACAAATTAACAACACAAGAATATTCAATGCTTCCTTTGGTCAAACCAAAGCCAAAGCCAAATCCAAACTGCTATGCTATGTTAGCTTTTTTTACTTTCAAATTTTATAATTGATTTAATTTTCCTGCTCTTAACCGAGCCAATTTCTATATTCAAAGATGCAAATATTCAATACCATTTTTAAAGATGTATGTATATATCATAATATTGTCAATATAATTTATAATATTATGCATATATATTTATGCATCCGGACAAAAAGCCCTGACTATTCCAAGTGCTGAACTAGTGTTTATAATTCATCTCGTTCTTGACGATCTAGGAAAATGTTTTGAGGAAACATGTTCGTGCCGGAAGAAATATTGAAATAATGTACATGTGTACATACGCTAATCCGCAGAGGAGCAGCGTTACAAATTAAAATCTGTCATACTTTTTAACTATAGTTAATATCTTTGCGTAAGGCAGTTATATACTTTTTTATACCTAATAACAAAACAGTTTAAAAAGCGGCAGATTTTGTCAGTGTATAATGGAGTCGTTAAAAAATATAGTCTAAACTCATATTTGCTTGAAACCACAAGAAAGTATCCTCTATTATCAGATCACCTTGATGGTACCAAACTTATGATGACATAATTTAAGTTTATTTAATTTTATACTATTAATATCAGTGTATGTATATTATTAATATTATATTATTTTTCTTAACCCAGAGCTTGTCAAAAAGCGATTAGGTCGCCTTTTCTGCTGCATATATTTTCGTGTGTTTTTGACTTATTTTCAGTTTATGTAATGCGTACAATAAAGACTTAAATAAATAAAAATAATATTATATACATGTTGTGCCAACAATAATACGAACCCAGAATAGCACCAACAGTTTCTCTAAGAAAGGGTTACTTATTAAATCTAAATTAAATATGGACCTAGATTTGCTTACAAATAGACATTTAATATATACAATTTAGCAATATAAACTAATTATATAAAACATGTATGAAAAATAGAAAAATATGGCAACAACAATTATATTTTCTTCATAGTATTTAAACTGAATTCCACACATTTTTTTTATTTTATAAATGCGATTCTTTCGTTTGCTTTTTCATTATTTTGTATAGCTTGGTGTTATTTCAACGACTTTCACTTATTAAATTAGTCCTTTTCACAAGTTACATAACTTATGTAGCGCTGCGCTTAGATATTATGTACTTATGTAATATACATAGTTATACTTTAATTCAGTATTTAATAACAAGCAATGATTCGTTTGAAGTTATTTTTATAGTGGCGAGTAAATAGATTTAATTGTAAATCAAATGTTACGGTTCAGATTATGTTAACTTCGATTAATGATTATTATGTAAACAATTTCACAAATGAAATCATAACGAATAATATCGATTCTTTTAAAACCGAAGCATTTAACAATGATTAATGATACCGCCGAGCTCGTCACGTTACGCAACATGCCCATAACAGACTGTAACCTTAATAACTTTCACCTAACACGAATTGATAATCAGCCGGCTCGTAATAACCATAATAACAAGTAATAAAACTATTTGCAACGCATCCACGATAGTGAGAGTGGATGTATAAATTTTGTTCGAACACGCAATGCTAAAGGTCGTTTTTGTAGCGGATTGCTTTCCTTTATAGTTATTTAAAAGGGTCATCTAATAGCTATGCTATAATAGTTTGATGTTGTTATGATTTTGAAAGAAGTTACCAATTTCGACTCGCAGTCAAAGTTGATAATGTTCGGGTTAACGAAATGTTATCAAATATTAAACGATAGTATTAGCGCCTCTGCATACTGTTATATATTTCTTTCATTTATTTGGATATTATAACTACGCGTAACATGAAATATTAAACTTTTTTTTTCAAATTAATCTTCTTTAGACGCGATGAGAGTAAAATTTAAGTTTCTGGCTTAAAGTTTCTCTCCTGTCACGTACTGAGCGGAACGAACTAATTTATATTTTTTACTTTGTCTAAATTTACTTTACTTTTATCTTTAATACTATATAAAAAATATAACCGAAATTCATCCATAACACAGTAATGTGTTCCGTATAAAACTTAACACTTTCAATTTCATTTAACTCGCATTTTCTTATATTTTATTGAAGGACACTGACACATTTTTTTCTTCAAATACATGAAATATCACTGTATTTTTTATTTAAGTATTATTAAGTATTGTAATTAGTTTTGTGATGTCATATCCGCAACAGACTTTCGATACGACTCACGATGAAAGTTCGTCGTAAACACGTATGCAATTATGCATATGCTAAATGGAATTTCATACGCAGAAGACCGAAGCTATCGCTATAAAATCAAAACTTACAATCCACTATCGACTTTATGTTGAACATATAAAGAATAAAATAGATTGGCCATAAATTATTGATATGTGGTGATAATATTTAACGTCGCATATGAACCTTGTAGACTTTTATCGAAAGAGAGAGAAGTTGACTCATTAAGCTTACTTTCACCCAACCCTGTGGGCGCGAGTTTCGAAGGTCGATATAATTATTTTGATTTGACGTTTCGAATAATCTACAATTTTTATTGTCGTCAAAGTAATTTACATAAGATGGTATTATTATTATTACATTAAATGCTAAGGTTTTGCTGATTAACATTGCTTAGCGGCTGTTTAGTTAAACATATGTAGATTTCGCTCTCTCTGACATTATTAATATGACATTCGAAAGAAGAAGAAGACACGACATTGTTTGTCTAATCACCCGCTAAACAAAGTATTTAAGTAAAGCTGTTAATTTTTACCCGGTATATAATAGTAATTGTACTAAATGATGTACCTAAATCGAAGTAAAATAAAGTATCATCAATATCGATATATACTACAAACTTATGTATATACTTTTTGTCTCATGACATATAAATGTTTTAAATAAAAATAAAAAATAAAAGAACGTTTGGTCTTGTTGTGTCGTTTTAGGGGTTATTTTTTTTAAACATAGTTTATTAAATGAATTAAAACGGTTTTGAATATTTGATTGTTGAAATAATTGTTTTTTATTACTAATATGTTGCGACAGATTATATCGAGGAAGTAGTTTTCGGTTCTGTGGTCGAGAGGTCAAGACCGCCTTTATCTTTTTTCCTTCATAACACATTGTTTTTATTTTAAAACATTTTGATATATTTATGGCCTTTTGTTGGATTATTAAAAAAAAAGGAAGTATTTATATTTAATTAATATATTTCCATTTAGAACGTTTGACGTTTCTTGTGGGATATTTGTCACAATTGTTTCTAAGTCTTTGTTTCGAAACATTTTTTGTGATGTTGAAAAAAAAAAACGTCTATTGTAATTTCAACATTCTCAATATTCCTTTCTTTTGATATGTCTGTATCATTTTACTAGACAAACCGGCTTAGGTTGTGAGAGAAAGCTGAGTTAGTCATTCGGGTACTTTTAATATATTTATACTTATATGTATCTATAACAAATCGAGCAAAATATTAGACGAAGTTATTTTATTCTTAGTTTATAAATGCTTCATGTATGAATTAAATAGCTATTTTAAATACAGGAAATGAAATTTATATCCAATGAATTGTGGTAATATCCGAATGATTATCTTACTTTTTCTATCATACTACTAGTTTTTTTTCCGGATCCAAGCAAAAAATTTATTGACTCATAAAATACTTTCCTTAATTAATGGGTATTTCATATTGGCTAGTCCCTGTTGACAAAGCCGCAACGTCTGACGAAATCTTTGTTAACGGATAATTCAGAGAACTTGAAGAAAAGCAGTTCTGATATCAATTTATATAAAAGATAACAATTTCGGTTTCTATTAATCCTCTCATCAAAATAAAACAAATAATAATTGAGAAATTTATTCTTTAAAAAAAAAAAGATTTTTACCGTTATAATTTGGATGGGTATTTTTATACGGCATACTGTTTATGTTTGTAAAAATTCATCCGAATGATAATCATAGAACGTCGGCTAACATCTATTTGTTATGGTTGATAGGTTCACGGGCCGAGGGAATATTGCTTGAAGCGATAGATTTAAACAAATAAAACATTATTTATACCCGTGTAAAATCTGGGCAGGTTTTTAGTTTATTGTATGATATTCATTCACGCCTTTAAACTAATTAGCTACGTTACAATCGCTGTTTTTGTATACAAAATATTTATTTATTTGTCTACAAAATATAAATATTTATTACTCTTCACTTGTACAACTTTCACTTACTTTTACAACTTCCTTTACTTATACTTAACTTTATATTGCTAATATAAATATATATTTAGATTTGAACAAAATAATAACATGGATGAAATCTAATAAGATAAATATATTCTTAAAATATACATAGTATAGTATAGTATTTATACATTTGTTACGTAGTATAGTATACATTTGTTTTTAAAATAAATAATTATATATATCATTTATTTTTGTTTCAGGTAAGCAGATAAATCGAATACGAATAAGAAAGCATTTTAGCCAAGCAACAAACAGGCCTCATTTGCCTAAAAGTAAGTTTATGTTAAACTTGGCTTCTGTAAAGTGGTTCTTAGTTCTAGTTAGACAAACAGTTATGTATTCAATTCATTAACATTTAATGTTAATTGTATTAACCGACGAGATAATTATTTTAAAAGCGCTACAAAAGTAAACAACGATTTAATTGCGTTGTGGTTAGGGTAGTAAAGCTTTCCGCTGCATCCATGCCGGCGATAGTCGCATGGTGCGGCGCGGCACTCCCACTCGTCGTTCTCGGCCGCGGCCGGCTCGCGCTCATTCACTTCAGTCCTCAGCCGACTACCGCGGCGAACGCACGCGACGATTTACGCGCCTCCGATGTTAGTTTACGATTACGACATCGCGTCGCAACACGGAATTTCGCCGTGACATTGAATATAACTATCTCGAATATGGGTTAAACGACCCCGTAGACGAAATGAGTCCGGGCGAGCGCGCCGCCTTAGGGCGCCGCGAAGCCCCTCGCCCTCACTATGCGGCCACCGCACCGGGTTTCCCGCCACCGTACTATCCGCCCTATGGTGTACCACATCCGAATGCATGGCTAGGAGCACCCCTAATATCTATGGCAGGACGTACACCGCCGCCCCGTGAAAACCCTGTATCCAAGCTTGCGATGCATACACAGGGCGCTCCTCTTATAATACAAAATAGACACGATCGTAGAAAATACACTACCATACCTGAACAACGAAATCATCGCCCCGTTGGACATACAGAAAATTTTACGAAAGACAGAGGTGATGCGTCTGAAAACAACAGGCCAAGAAATCAACATCATCAACAACAAACACGTCCATCGCGAAGCGGCCGTAACAACAACACGGATGCAGTTAGCGTAGCGAGCGATGAAAGTTCCGGCTCTACAAATTCTGAAACAATGCTGCCGAGGATCATAAAACCGCGAAAGCGACGTAAAAAGGATAGAAAACCCAATAATATGGTACCACATGAATTAACATCCGCAGTATTGGATCTAGGCGATGTCGAACATTGTGCAGTTACAAATATGGGGTCAACGGCGCACGGTGTTTACGAGGAATCTTATTGCCGTGATATATCGTTGCCCTATCGTTTAGACGTAAAAGTGTTAGATTACCCGGATCCAGCGCCAGAGACGTATAGAGTATCTGCTTTAGGTGAAGCTTTGGAGGCTACGCGTTTTGGATTAGTAGAGGCAGCTTCGCCGTCAGAATCTGCTGTCAGTTCATGTCAGTGTCGTTATTGTGATCCTGTCGGACAGATTTGGGATGCTGATTCAATAGCCCATTTATTGGATGAAAATTCTAGTGTAGATTTTGCCCCGACGAAATTAGAAGAGTCGATGAAAATTGTCGGTCCATTAGGCAGGCGTGGCGCCGATACAATGTTAAGACGAAGTTGGAGTGATCCATCTGCGCGAGTTCCGGAAAGAAAAGTGAATAATAGTGATACGATGTCGGCTCCAAATCTTTATTCTTTATTCCCACCTCCGAGACGAACTAGCTTTCCAGAGCCTAGGTCGCCATTGGCTTTGGAAATATCGTCAGAGATTGTTACTTCGATAAATGGACACCGTGACTTGGAAATTAAGTTATTTTCGACCTCGCCCCCGGCCTCGACCTCCGAACGTCGTTCTTTCTTCGACGATAAAAGTGAAAGTGCCGTTAACGATAGATGTGCGAACACAAATACAAAGCAGAAAGCAAACAGTGCAGTGAGTAGTGAAAAGATGGTGTCGAGTGCAAACAATAATCAAAAAAGTGGAAATATGGATTCGGGATGCATAAAGGCACTACTAACTGGCGATAGTTCGCGCAACATTTGTGATTTAGCCTTAGTTTCTGTCTGAGGTCTTCGATGACCATGTTTATAATAATTATAACATTTGGAAGCGTATGATTACCAGTCCAGGGGCTTTACGCTCGCCATTTGAGCTGGACTCAAATTCTCATAGCGAGGCAAACACGGAGCGTCTCAACGCGACCCTATGATATTGAGATCTCCGAATCGGTTTCCTGTAGATCCTATAATTAATTTATTTTTTAACCATAGTTTATGAAACTGAAATGAAACTTTGTCTGGAAATTTTATAAGTTGTGATTCGCCGTTATGACTAAATTGTGTCGTTCATTAGTGGGAGACATAATTCTGGGAGTGTTATGTTGATTAAGAGCGTGATAAATACCTAAAGATTATTATGCCAGTAATAAATATAATTAATGTTTCAATATTGTATTGTATTGTCTTAACTTATGTGCAATTAGCGTTTCACACTACTGACACGGTTGCGGATGCGTGCTCGCTATTGCGGTTTCCCGAGGTTTTCACCGCGCTCCGTTCCGGGTGGCGCCTCGTGCGCACCGGTTCATAGCGTTAATGACTCTTTTTTTTTTTTCATTTCTGCTCGTGGCTCACTTTTACCATAACCGTTTTATCTTGACGACCTCCTGGTCTTGAAAACTAATGGCCTTAAATACTAAGCTGTTAATTTATAATTTAGTACTACGCGTTAATACGTAAATTACCACTATCTATTCGCTATCATAATTTTTTCTACCATTAGTAAGCTATCTTTATACATACAATACTCAAGAAGCAACAACTGTATAATGTTTTTTATTGCACGTAATTGAATATTTAATAGAACGGTATTCATACATCACCGGCTACATATTTTTCAACAATACATTCATATCACATAGATCTTTTTTGTTTTAAAATAATATAATTTTTACTTTAAATATTGTTCATCGAATTCATACAAAACTATATGAATTTTATTTTTCTAGATATAAAAAAATGATAGTCAACTTATAGCGTCTTTAATGTTTAAACGTAAACAGTTTACAGTTACCGATCTAATCGTTGTATAGTTTTTATGGAAATTTATAGTGATAAAAAATTAGAGCCATATTTTAGTTTCAATAAGACGACGTTTTTACTTTAACATTAATTAGTTACACGAAGACGCGCTGATAAAAAAATACGATATTTTTTTTTTAACATTCTGTTATCATTGTTTGTCGTACAAGCAAGCAGTTCATTAACATTAAATTTCTGTCTATAAGAACTATAATTTTCTTATCGTATTTTTATAATATATAAAGATTTTAGTCCTGAATAGTAATATATTATTTTACGTGTCTATATTCGTATTTTTTAATGTCAAAAACACGCACCTCTATTACATAAATTGTACTCATTTTCTCGTAATACTTCTTCGAATGATAACTAAAGACGTTATTAGCGGCGAATCAGTAATGTTTTCTTTAAATCTACGTGTATTTCTTCGAGGAAGGGTCCAATGGGTATACCAGATAAAGTTTCATAATGTAGATAATGTGAATATAATTTAAGTTATTCATGGTTCGTACTCCGGTACACCGATATCGTTGGCTTTTACACACTATGGGCTGTTTAGTATATTCTACGTTTTTATTTTTGTGTTGTGTTAGCTTATATTGCTCGGCGCATGCGTGGGACGACATGATAAATCGGTTCTTGCTTTATTTTTCTCTAAGATAGGCCCGACGTAGACGAGGAGTTATTACAGTATCTTATCAACAGAAAAATTCTGATTTAATGCGCATTAGCGGGGACCGTTGATTGCGTTATATATCATTTTATTATCGCTATTCAAACAATGAACCGGTCGTTATTATTTTACGCGTGACTCATTTCTTCTATCCAAAAATAATAGGGTGAAGGTTATGTGTTATATTGATAAGAAAGATTAACAAATGCAATGATTCGAAATGAATCGGATGCATTATTCTACTGTATATATTCATCGTCAACGTCGTGTCTCTACTTGTTTTGGGATAAATATACGATGTGACAGCTGTAAAACTCAACGATACACTTCAATATTAATTGTAAACAAATATAGGCTATGTCTAACTTACTGAGTGAATGCATTTTATACATAAAAATTATATAGGTTTATTATTTGTTTGTGTACGTCGTGAGGCACGAGTTACACGCTTGCACACTATTTTTGTACAATAAAAAACCATCATGCCCTGATAAGTTTTGTTGTTTTATTTTTGTGCTCGGCTAATCGAGCGAATGTGAGCACTAGTTAAATGATTACCCATAATATATAAAAAAAAAACCCTTGTACAGCATTCGTATATTTTTCATCGAATGTGTTACGTAAATCAATTCAATGGTTCCATATTCAAAATATGGACTCGATAAGCGTAATAAGGTATTGATATTCGGTAACGTAGTGTTTTTTTTTTTTTTTTTAATTCAGTTACGCGTTGTTAATAGCGTAGCCGTTTACGTAATACTCAAGTCGACTTTCTATTGTCGTGTAACAGCTTATGGTTACGCGTTTGCTATTGTGTTGTTTGTTTACAAAAGAAATATTCGAGTTTATATCACAAACTGTGGGCGAATATTTAGAAAATAAATGCCATTCAAGTATTTCATACAATCATTGAAATGTCATTTTTATAAAGAATATGAAGCGATTGGTTAATATTATTATGGAAAATACCAATCCACTTTTTTTCGCTTAAATGTTAAATATACAATATAATGACTTATTTGGCATAAAACTAGATGTTGGTCATTACGAACGCGAAATAAATTTATTTATAACTTTTTACTTTCAATATTAATTAAGAGATAATATTTTTATGAATTAATTATTTCCTTCTAATATGACCGACATATATATTCTAATTTATCATAAATGTACAACCTGGTGATTCAGACATCATAAGTATTACATGTCACATAAGTAATTTTAAGTTTTTTTTTTATGTGGACTTCCGTCGGTGGACTAATGATGCTTATTTTAATTTAAAAAGTTTCACTTTGAAAGATCTATTTTCGAATCTTACTCTAATATTTCCACTCGTCAGTAGGTTTATCTATGCCTCTGAAGTTAGCGACCCGCCCTCGATTTATTTTTAAGATAACACAAAAAATATAAAATAGATAACAACCAAACTTTATATTAATTGGAATCGTCTACAGAATTATGTTTAAGCGTTATCGACAAATAACCTAATAACGACCTCGGTCCACAAAGAGGAGCCAATTTAATAGGATTTACGACCGTGTACCACTTCTTGGACTATATGGCTTGCGGCAATGAAAATGATTGAAATTAAAAAAAAACTGAATTCAAGGATTACTTCATAGTCTTCTAATGATTTAAGATTTTAAAAATGTATTCGCTTCTCGTTGAGTTACAAATAAATAACATTTATCTGAGCGCCAAAATTTTACACTCGTAATTCTATTGTCTGGTGGAAAATGCATCGCTTTTACTCATAAACTGTACCAAATACCAAATCGAAAGTGCTAGCGGACGGTTTATACACGTCACCTGGTTACAAGGACACCGTCGAAGCCAGAACAAATGTTTATTTTCTAAATTTGTATAGTAACATCCGTGAGAGACTTAATTAAAGATACCTTCAAAAATGAGGAACTTATTTATCATGATCAAATAAAATGATAGTGTAAATTATAAGATATATCACTATCAAGTGTGTATCCTTAAAGTGCTCAGATTATACACCAAAGGGAATATAACGCAATAAAACTATAACGTGAAAAGAGCCACTTCGTCGTCTATTAATAAAACAATAACATCATATACAAGATAATAAGTACGTTTTATGAATTGTCATTAATATTCCTATGATTATACAAATACGTCGCGATTTTAAGGAGCATTGAATAGGCTTTTCAAAGTAAAAATTAACGAAGCGACTAATTAACCGTTGATTAAATCATGTTAAACAGAGTTTCTGCAACCCAATCAAAATTAAATGTTGAATAACATCGTCAGCGGTCTAAGGAGATCGGCTACTTGATTAGTCTTCGAGAAACCGGTAGTAAGTCTTCTCAAATGGAGACTAATTTCCTTGAATTCGAAGTGTACATTTTTTGAGTGTGTTCAAGATAACAGTTATTTTTTTGCTGACTCTCTTGTTAATTCGTATCTCGTTACCTAATAAAATGACAAAGTAATTACGAACATTCGAGTCGTTCTCTAGGACGGCTACTAGACAACAACAGTTTTTAATCAAAAGATCTCAGCAACTTGAACGCTGTAATGATTTGCAAATTACACCTGTTATCTCTCCTAGACTATCTCTCAATTTGGATTATTTGATTGACTATATAAGAAATAGTCTAAAACGTTCAATATACAATTTAATACTTATATACATTTATACACGAAGAAAAGTATTTATTAAATACAATTTGTACTATGTCTTCGATCGAGGATTATATTTTTGGCTAGGATATATATATAGTATGATATGGGAGAGTGGGATTCGCAACGAAATTGGTAAATAGACAAAACAGTTCAATAATTTTTTCTTCTCTATTTAGCAACTGATTTAATTTTCTTGTCAGCTTTTGGCGTGCATACGTATTATAAAAAAAATCATATTATATTCATTTTAACATATAGGTTATCAAATTAAATTTTCAATAGTTATGGTCGAATTTTGAACACTATCATTACACGTTATTTATACATATATAATTGTGTACAGTAGTTATTACATGTGTGAAAACGTTAAAGATCGAACAATACTGGATAATATATATATATATCGATTCCCTTTTATTTAGATGTTTGCAGCACAGCTTCAATAGAACTTACAGGAGTAGATTTTGCCACTAGTAATATAATGCGACAATCCTATCAGATAGCCGTCTTTATTATGTACAGCAAAATGCCAGTACAGTAAAACTGAAATAATTCATCGTGAACAAGTATCTACTGATATAAAATTTTAATTTATTTAAAGTTTCCCTTTAAAACTATTCTAACGGGAATCTAATGTTATAGTATTTTTTTTACGACGAGTGTAGCACAGCTCTTCGACTTTAATCAACTATCTTATCGTTACTGTCATTCTCTCTAAAAGTATTCAATATTCATGAGAACGATATAGGCGTTCTAATAATTAATAATTAGTGTCTACTAGTTATGGTAATTAGGCGATAGACCATGAAATACACCAAGGTGATGTATAAACAGAAACATATTTACGAATATTAGTATTTCCTTGACGTCATGTGTAGTTTTAATATTTATTGACTTTGAACATTTATGTATAAAAGCATGGAGCCGTAACAAAGCAGTGCACACAACGCCATAAAACTCGCACGTGGCGTTTGACCTTGGGAACGACCGGGTGTCGAAGACGTTACAGAGTAAACACGTCTGCAGTACAATAGCGAAGTCGCAAATTATAACACAGCGTTGTTATATAATAAAGAACTTCAACTATTTGAGTATTCCCTGTACTTTGAAGATCCTCCATTCTGTGGCTCGTGTGGCAAGAATGGCTGTCGTCTCGATTATATTCCACGGACCTATCATTTCTAGCTGTAATTTAGCTGTATCCATAATTTTTGATCTTAACTATTAAATTAAACGCTCTCTTTCTATTATAATCTCTTTTTATTACTTCATGTTTATTTATATCCAACATATTTTGTTATTTAGATTAAGCCCAAATTTTATATTTTAAATCATAAAAAAGGCATAAAATGTTAGTGTCTAATTAAATAAATCTAGTATTTTTTAATTTTATATTACTCTTTAAGCTATAAAATTTACCGTTGTGGTAACTTAACGGGTTTATGCGTCTGACTTATTTGACATATATATATTTTTAAAGTAAACACAAATTATTTCAAGCAAATTAAAATAGATATTGGCTTTTATTGCTTTTCTTGTACAAGCCGAGTTTTCTTCTGGACGACAGGAGGCGGGGTAGAAAGCAGTCTCGTATCCGATAGAGGTTTCACCCAAGATTTCACTCGCGAAAGCACTCGTCATCTGAGATCTTACTACCTATCGCATTATGATATGATTCGCCGTGGATTAGTTTTGTACGGTACTTTGAAATGTCTCACTTGGAATGCTAGAAATATTCATATCATGAGAATAGTAATATAGATACGCTCAAGGCGTGGGAATTTTAACTTGAATATCTGAAGGTGATTCTAAAATTCTGTATAAAATGTCGTTGATAATTATAATTAATTCTATGTCCCAAATTAGCAAACGTTCCAGCCAGTGCTGTTGGCCTTTTATTTTATCGCAACAATATGTGATCTTCGTATGTCTGCACTGTAAGGTATATTTTTGTCGTGAGGACAAATGACGGTCATTACGATATTCTCATTTAAAATGGCTTATCATCTAAATGCAGCGGTTGGGTCAACGCTCTGATAGTGATTTTGCAGATTATGCTTATCCTTGTAATTTTAATAAAGTTAATTTAAAATATTTTAATATTATTATTTTTATTTATGTAACTTTTTAAATTACCATACGGCTCATGGTTTAACTTCATATAGCGATGTATGATAATAGAAAATATTAAATTGACGTAAAAAAAACAGCATAACTTAACGATCCTTTTGATATGCTGAGTGCCAAATGAGTGACTTCTTCGAAAAGAGATAAGTATTTATTTTAAGTGTATAAAGTGAGAGCAAAATGATCTTGAATGAGAATGCAGTTGCGTTAGGCGCGGTTTTTGCTACGTTTACTCCTTTATGAAGAGTTCTGTTTAGTCATCTAATGAAGTATTCAGGATTGAAAGCGATAAGGACCGGTTCAGTCCGATCGGGTCTGCTTTTATAATTCACTTGCTTCAATTGTGCTTCCTATTATAATTTATTACTGGCCACTTTGTTAAAAATGCTCTACCGTCGATAAACTTGAAACGTTTCATGAATGATTACATTTTAAATTGTTAAATTATACTTGTATTGATCGACTTTAAGTGTGACGTCATTCAACACTTGGATGTTTAATTTTCGAATATGTATTTACGTTTAAATAAACATTCACATTTATAAAAATAGATAATCGAATCTTAATCATCCCACGTGAATATACCATATTTATCTGAAAACATTTCATTAAACGGTCGATGACTCCTTTCTTTCATACACTCGGCTTGAACTCGTTCGAAATGCAATTTTAAGCTTGTTAATTTGATTAAGAGTCGTTTTTTGTGAAGAGTATTTAAATACTTATTAAATCGTATTTTTTTCCACTTTGCCTCTCTGATCTTTTATTGAATAAAATACATGTATTCATGAGGGTACAATCTTTTCCATATCATTATGACGGATGGATTAGTGCCGCGGGTTTTGTGATTTCATAATTTTCACCGGGCGGTTTCAATGGGCGCGGACCGATAAAGCTGTTGCGCTTGCGACCGGAGAGAAAGCAGATAGTGTTGCGTTTCTCGATGTTCTTGCACCCGACCGGGTATGGGACAAGTTAAATGTTCGAGCGGTGAATCGTGTGTTGTTTTGTTTTCTTATTCCATTTTCAAATTGAAATTTCGACATTATAAAGTTTTCTAAAGACTCGCCCGTTCGTTTTATATCACTAAGCAAACGGAAAACCATAAATAATATGCATAAGTTTTGATCATAAATGTCTTTGATCGTAAACGGTGTCAATGTCCAAATTATCAATTCAGTTTTCTGAATTTATGTCTGTGAACTAATAAAATGTTATTTAGTTGATGATCGTAATGTCAAATATTTGGCATAATCGCTCGTCGTTTCACACTATAACACAAAACTCGTACGCAACACCGGTTGTACACGCCGATACGAGAGCGCTGAGAAAGTTGCTCCGCTACTCTCTCGTAGCGATTGATTCCCGCTCGATGTTTCGCTCCTGAGTGCTGCAATGATATTATCGCTAAACGAAAGTGTTATTGTCCTGTTACTAGGTTCTAGAACAGTCGATTTGTGATCAAATCACTTTACTATTTCATCAACTCTGTTAAATCCTGTAGGTAGATTTTCGTTTTTTTTTATTCTCAATAAAACATTGCAAATTATAAATTTTATACGAGCTACCGTATTAATTATATGTATTTACATAATTAGTGCCAATTCACTTTTGATAGTAAAACTGGTGCAATTAACGAACGGCGTGTTCTAAATATTTATTGTCCTCAGTAATATTCAGTCTGATCACCAGACTGACCTTGTAATTTTTTTTCTAAGAGATGTCATGGTCAACAGTCTACATACCAGACTAAGATTATTTTTTATACAAAGAAATAGGTAAAAAATTATCGACACCATTTATCAATATGGTTAGTATATAAAATATTTGTATATTTTTTGTTAAATTTGAAACTATTTTAAATGTCAGATTAAATTAATAAATATTCATACAAAGGTCTCTCGTTTTTCATATAGCGTTATTTGTTATGTTTGTAACGCTAGTAATGTAATATTAAAAATTCGTAAATATATAACAAGATTCTATATTTATTGTTTTTATTGAATACCTTATTCGAAATGTATGGTGATGATATCACTTCAATGGCTAAAATGATCGATTGCTATTCTAAATATATTTATGTATTTATCATTTCTTTATTTAGTTATTTTCTTAACAGTAATATTGCCATGTCATTAGAAATAAAATATCTTTGGTAATATTTACTTTCAATAAGAAACTATCATTCAATGTCAGCTTTAAAAAAAGCTTGTTTTAAATCACGGACGTCTTCTACTCAACTATATTTATTTGCTTCAAAATTTAAAATAGATATTTATTCGCCTAAATCGTACTGTTGCGTACGCTTTATTAATTTATTTTTAAGATTTTTAATATTTTCAAGTCTTGACTTAGAATAAAATTTCTCAAATCACTAGGGTGTGGCACCATTAGGTAAATATTTTATGCGGGACCCATTGCCTCCAGACCTACTTAAGCAAATTCCATATATAATCTAACTCGAGCAAACTAGGTATAAACAACCTAAAATCAATAATCTGATTCAAAACAAGAAGTAAAAGGGGTTATGAAAACATTTCTTACAATCAGGGCACAAAAACTTGGAGGTAAATTAATGTGATGACAAAGGCAGTAGTAAATTCATCAAGTTACTTTTGATTCATCTTATTGACGCTCATTTAGGCTACCCCTATTTGTTTTTATTGTATGTGCAATCCACTAGCGTTCACCGTTTGGGTAAAGATCACGTCTGCCATGTGATTGTTCGAAATTATTGTATAATCTAGTTTTATGTGTGTTTTCATTTTTATTAGATTGTTATTCATTAAAATTAATAATCCTTTTAAATGTATGTTTTATTATATATTTATTGATTTTGAAAATTGAACTTTATTCCAACACCTCTAGCGTCTATATCTCGTTCGTTTCTCGTTCTTGATTCGTGATTAGTGTCCGTAAATCGCTTTCGATGGTGCAGTTAGCACCGCATCGTTAAATTCGAATCTGTTAAACAGTAGGTCACGAAGGGTCGCACCTCTTGCTTTCGCTTCATCTAACGAATATGAAAGTGTCAAATCGTTATACGCAATACCGACACTTTTAAATATTGCGATGTGTGCACAGCTAATGGCATTGACGCTGATTCAAATTGAAAAAAAATCTGTATTTTTAACATCAACATCGATGCGATGAAAGAGATTATTAATAAAATATACTTTCACATACACATTCAAGATTTATTGGAAAACATAAAACGCGTTCTTGGTTATTTACTGCGAATAGTTGATCCTAATTTAATGGGAAATGAATGAAATTTATTTTGTTCACTTTATATATATCAGAATAACTAATCGGTCGATGTTTAGATATTGATAGTAGATTAAAGCTCACCATCCGTATATCGATTGTGAGGTCGTGTTGCGGGAAAGTCCAGTGAAGCGTGCGAAGGTCGGATCATTTACCCCGTAATGTGATATCGAATGCGTTGCGTAACTGAGATAACGGTTATGTAACGGAGATTTGGACTCTATAGTGTAGGACGTGCGTTATATTTTCGGTCGAACTTTCGGATAACTCGTCGGACACCGATTTCATCTACAGATAAAGTTTGAAAGCGTATAAAATTAGCGAGCGTTAATATCAAAGATACTATTGCATACATGTAATATTTCTTAGCGTACGTTTTATATAATTATAAGTTTATAACACATGTGTTGTTTCTTATTCACGCTCAGATTGTACCATAGATAGATAAAGTAATACGAGAGTCTACAGTAATATAGCTGCTACAGATAGTCGGCACGTGCGTTCGTTCAATTTACGAGAATTATCTAATGGCATTAATTAAAATAGCACGTTCTATATGATTAATTACACGCTACATCACGTCCTGTGAGTGTATGAAATGGCCGCGTGTATTATCGTGCTCATCTTGCTCGCGCATTGTATAAAAAAAGTTATATCTATAATTATCACTTCTTTCCTGGACATGTTTATAATAAATGTTGTCTAGTCATATTAGTCTTGCTATCTCTCTAATTTCAAACACATTTAGATTTCTTCTTTTTAGATATTTTTTTTTTTCATTTTGACTGACTATCATGTAGAACAAATCTGTTTTTTTTTTTATATCTATTATTTCTTTAGATATCATTAAATATGACTGAAGTATATAAATGTTCTTATGGTTTTTGTTAGAATTTATGAATTTGATTAAATTTTTTTTGTGGCTGATTTAAAACCTCTGATTTCGGTACATTAATTTTTAACGTTTCAATTCTAAAATAGGTATATGAAGAGTATTTTGTAGTTTAAATTTTTATTTTTAAGTATTGCTTTCGTGGTTGGTAAGAGTGGGCGTTCACGATTTCCCCGGAGTGCTGCCGGGTCGCGAGCAGAGACGTCGAGTGGCCTTCTGGTGCGCTTTGATTTACTGCTATTGTTTTTGTTCGTATTTTTATTATTACCACCGCTATAGGATTGTGTATTCGATTTTTATTACATTTTTAACTATTTAGTAAATAGGAATAGGATTCGACTAAATTCGTATAAGAACTACAAATATATTTAAAAAAAACCTTAAAAATGTTTTAGCAGGTTTCACATAAAATAAGAGCTCGCCTGTCTATCCTCGTGCCAAAATCTGGGCGGGACGTTAGTAGTGATATCCGGACGCTAGACCACTACCGGGGACCGGGGACCTGGGGTCACGGCCGGGCCGGGCTACACATTAAACTTTACCTTGATCTAGATATTTTATGTTCGAAGGTCGGACTCGACTGAAATATTAACATAAAATACGTTTACGACCTATAAAAGCGAAATACATTTGCGTTCTAATGTTTAATCAGAAAAATAGTCAGCATTATTTATTGTATCAGTACTATTAAGAAGATGAAAACATATTAATATTTAAACTGAATAAAATAGATTAAAATAATAATATTAGAATGAAATATGATTCGAAACAGCAAATTCAGTGGACAGGTAAAGGATATTACAGTAAAGATATAACAAACGGGGGCTTTTACGTTCCAGAGGAGCTAGTATTTCAGGCCACATAGTTTGTATACACGATCCTAATAACAGTTTACTATCCACGTATTAAGTGACGTAACGGTACCCCAGATATAGAATGATACTAAGACGTCGAACAATATAGTCTTTTTGTATAACGGACATAGCTGAATCGTAAATGTCATCGGTGCTGGATAGCGAAGTAAAATACGTAGGAGATTCTCTTTATCTGGGACGATTGTCTACGGTCTCGTAAGCGTTAGTAGGTTGGTTTATGGATGACGGGTTCCGCGGGCCGACGTCGTTTTATGCCTTCTATTCTCTTTTTAATACAAAAAAAGCAAGACTATTTCGTTATGTTTATTTGGTAGGTACCACCAATTCATCAGTTATTCTACTGCCAAAAAGTAATACTTTGTATTGCTGCGATGCTGTTTCTAAACTGAGTACCAGTACAATTATAGCCACAATAAACATGACAGTTATGGTTCATAACAAATAGGACAATATAAGGAATGGTAAAAAAAAATTCCTACGCTGTTCGTGACGCCTGTCACGTGACCCATTTGAGCTTTTTTTTTTCTTTTTTGCGTTCTTAAATTGAACAATAATATTTTTTTACGACTTGAACGTTTAATCAATTTTGATGATATTTGGTATTAATGCGAATTGAAGCTAGGTATAAAAAAAATTAAAGTATTGATTCGACGCGTATTGTGTAGAAAACAATCCACGCGTTAGGCGAAGTTAATTCATAAAATCTATATACAAAATCCGTTAACCAGCAACCAGACTATCCAGCGCTACTAGATATTAACTCTAGACTAGACCTTACTCATAAACTTCGTACTGCGTATGAATAGTAACACAGCGATATTTATCTCTCTGTCATCAGTAAGTTAACATCCGAAAGAAAAATACCAAGCATTGTGTAACTGTACGATCGCCTAACAAACCTTTATTGGGACGAAGGCAAAACTACTCGATGTTACCACATGCCACACACGTCGATTACAATGCTCATTATATGTAATGTCGTTATGCTATGTAATTTAACATTGCAATACAATCATTTATGTGAATTAGTATTATAATATTTATAGCAAAATTTTTATTTACTTATATTTTTTTAACCTAAGCGTGTATATTTTCATTTGTCTTTTATTTAATTTTTTAATCATAAGTAAAATCGCATAAATAGAAAATAATAACGACAGCTCAATGCTTTAATTTTGACATCAAATACATTTCTACTCGTCAACGTCTAAGACTAAATTCGTAAAACGTAACGTGTACGTGATATTTCGTAGTCTTCAATATAAATAGCAACCCAAACATAACGCTATAATTGTTCACAAAATGACGTCCAAGTTTTCAATACTTATAATTTACGACTGCGGCAACGTAAATGGCTATTTCTGTGTATTCGGTCCTAGACTTATCCACGTACTAACCGTTCCTTGTATGTGTTTAACACTATTTCGGATTTGTAATTTATTATAAACTAACTGTGGTGGTGTGGCTAAGTTGAATATACTATGTGTTTTAATTTTAGACTTGGTATAGTAGCTAGTTTATAAGGTTCAAACCCGAGGCTAGTGACGAAAATCCTTCAAAATCTATAGTACATAACGCTTTTTTTTAATTAAAATATTTAAATGATTAAAATGGCTTGTAACTCGTGAATATCAACTTAAAAATAGACAGTTTTTTTATAATCACAGATAGACACTACAATTTTATATAGTTGTATTTATTTAGAATAAACATTTAATCATGTTATAATATTTTTCTCCCTGCGTGATCCCTAGCCGTTTCACGTGTATTAGGGAAGTTTCGGTGATATCTCCACTTGGATACCCGCGATGCAGGCGTGTCATGCAGGCTATATATATATATAGAACGTATCAATCGTTTTGTTCGAGTTTTATTACCCTTAGCTCGAAACTCCCGAGTGGGGTCGTGGATAAAGCAAATATTGTTATTATATTTTCATGTCTGCAACTTTCTTATTTGAGTTTGAGAACTTCTCCTTCGGAAGCATGTGCATTGTCAACGAAATAAATGTTATATAAAACCATATATATGTACTCGTATTTATAGATTTGTATTTTTTGTATTTTCGTTTCAAGAGTTTTCATGTTAATATGTATAGAATACATACATTGTGTAATATATTAAATATAGTAAATTTTGAATCAACCAAATAATGATGCTTAGATGAGCAGTTATTTTCGTTTTAAATGTATGTTTACATTTCATTTTAAAATAAATTAAATATAATAAAATTTAGTAATTGTGTGTTTCGACAGTAGCCATATTGGCAGCACTTTGACAGTGTGTGTGTTCATTTTACTTCTGTGATCATTTCAAAATAAGAATAATATCCAATATTCATTATCCGTATGTAAGTATATCCGTTAGACATTAAAATTAAACCTAAATAGCGACAAGATAAGGTTTATAATGATTTAAAAAACAAAATTAGAAATATGTAAAAAAGATACAAAAATTTAGTGACAATACGATTAAGTTATTTGTAAACAACGTTAGTCTTGTTTGTTTGTTTCTTTTTTTTTACGAATACGTGACTCGCCGTAAGCGTTCTCGTACTGTACTCGCTTTAATCACGTGTGATCGGATGAAAGTACGTTCTTATCTCGATCTTCCCACGAGTGACGGATTGCGTATCCGATTAATGTATCAGCCATTGTTACAATAGATGTTACACGGTAAAAAAAAATGTATAGTGAAATGTATCTTTGATCTAAATGCATCGAGCGTGTTCCACTTAGTATGAGTAATGCATACAATATTAATACCTTGTGGGTAATCAATCATAATATCGAACGTTTGTTGCTTGTCAATTTATAAAGTATCTATAGAGTTCAGCATTGACTTCTCATTTTAGGCCCATAAAGAACATTGCTATTTATTAAACAACTAGCTTTCGCTCACGTGTTTGAAGGGGGGGGGGGGATTGGTGAGATGTTAGGTAAAAAAGTAACCTATATATTTCCTTGCTTTCAAACTTGCTTCATGCTAAATGTCATCAAAATTGGTTTGTCAGACAGACAGAATTACTGTCGTATTTATAATATTATTATAGATACTATAGATTACCTGCTGCATTGAATATATTAAATATTCTCTCTCATCTCTCCATTATGTAATTTTTGTTAAAAGTTTTAATAAATGTACATATGTATGTACCCTATGTAAGGATGCCTTGAAATGAACACACAATTATCTCATACAATTACAATTTGCAAATGTTAAGCAAAAGATATATGTGTATGCAGTTTCTTCATTACTTTTTACTCGTAGCTAATTTGTAAATGTCATGCAAACTGATGAGCACCGAAAATTCGACTTCAACGTTTATGTAACATGAAACGGTTTAAGAGTGTATTGATGAAAATAAATTCAAAACGATCAATCAATGCACACGAGTTCGTGGCACAAAAAAGGTAATACAATACCCGCTTCATTGAATTAATCAGACATATCGTAATTCCGCTATCAAAATTCGACAGGTAATCCTTCGGACTCGGCGACGCGTGACGTGATCAGTCAAGGAGCTCGTTCTTTGTTCTCTTTTTTTCCGTTTCGGCGTCATCTGAACTCCTTCGATTAACATTCTGTGGCACAAACGCCCGGTAGCGGATCCAATATATTAATCCTCTTGCTTAACGCCTTGTTCGTGCGCGTGCCTTGAATTACGTGTATAATGATTTCAATATTTACCAAAAAGCACGGGATTATAACTTAGAAAAACTTACAACACTATATATGATATATAGAATATTAATACGTTCTATGTACAATGTCTTTTAAAACATATGTATTATTTTGTCTTATATTAATACTGCATATCGTATGGTTTATCGGATTGGTAATGATTCCGTAATATTATATGATATTCACGACAACGGTACTAGATTCCGTGTCACAACATCCCATACACCTCAATACGCAACGCGTGTCCAACGGAAGCCGCTAATGAACGGTAAGGGTTAATAACCGACAGGATATGAGGTCCGGAAGATTCATAACATAATGACGCAGCTGACGAGCTGCACCGAATGCGCTTAATTGACCCTTGCCGTAGAAGTTTATCAATGTCCGTTGTTAGCAGACCGACCCTTTAAATTTTATGGTTATATGATATACATATGCAAAAGATTAAGAATGTACCTACACGTGTGTATTCATTTATGTTGGTATTGGAAACAATAGTGGTCGTGTATCCGAAATTTAAGAAGTTAAGCTTAAACTAACCAAACATTAAAGACGTAAAGTTCTCAGTTTTAAGTTCTTTGTTTAATGTTAGTACAACAATGTGGAAGCCACAAATGACATCGACAACAAACTCCGCACAATGTGTGGCGTGCCCGGCAGGAGCAATTGTGGTTCGATTCCCTCACATTTCCCGCAATAACTCGCGCTCTTTTCAATTGCCCCATCGTGTTCCTAGCGCGTGCCGCCGACCACAGCCATCAACGTATCGCTTGCAATTTCGATAAAACCCTATGTTCACGTTCATCTCGCGGTCTCTTCCAACGTGGCTGCGGCTTCGTTCGGACGTGTATTACCATGACTAAAAACGAAACTTAAATCGATCACGATCGACTCTTTAATCCTATACCCGTTTCCATTAGATTCCACAATTTCACCGCAAGGGCCGATTTTACAATTTTCGCAGTCAAGGCGTCTACTGTCCAATGGAATTCGCGTGATTGATTGCTAATGACTATTGTTAGAGTCTTACGTAATCCCTGAGGCAGTAGTCAGATCGGACGTTTAACATAAGGCCAATATAAATATAAGGGGTATTTCTGTTTTGCGAGAACATAACAATTTATCTGCAGACAACAATATATGGATGAGTTGAGCCGCAGGGAAACAAACAATGTATCATTGATACCGCTCGCAAACGACTGCTTGGGTGGAAAAGTAGAGAGCTTTTAATGTTTGATGATTTGATACGGCCCTCGAAGTCAGCATTTATTAAAGCAATTGTACAATTGTATATCAGTAGCAACAATGTACTCATAATCATACAGGTATCGCGGTATCCCACAAAAATATTCACATTTTACATGTAAAGATTTAAAAGCCGTCTTATAAGCGCTTTTTAATCTTCTTTTTACAATACTATTTATATGATAATACATGAAATAAAAGACTTGTGAAGCGAAACAATTAAACAAAGCTGTCCTGTCATCATTCTTGCTTCTGTTTACTTTAAGATAGTGAAAGGTTAAATTATAGTTCCATGGTCACGAAATAACAATGTAAGCTTCAATTCACTAAGTTATTGCAAATGGAATTTCATAAATATGTACTTATAGTAATTTTGTTGCCCACAGCATTCGAATTCGATTCTACTTGTTGATTTACGTTGTAGTTGTCACTGTTTCTTAATGTATTGGTCCTGCTTTCTGCGAAATGTCATTAGTTTAAGAAATATCGTGTAAAGTCATATCGTTATTTATCGTCTATTTTATTATCATTATCAACCTAATACAACCAACTTATATTGAAACCGTTGTGGGATAACTCCAGACGTACTCTTTACGCAGCGAGGACACCTTTGCCCAGTTCACGTCACTCACGTCCCGTTACTTTATCACCTAAATGTAGGTTTACGTTATAAATAATAAAAATAGTCAGCAACATTTATTTCTCGTATGAGTGAATATAATAATAAATCTTAGTCACTTGAAACAACATGATTACTGCATTATGTATTATAATAAGATGTACGTTCTGTTTCTCGTGAAGCAATTATCGATTCGCGAGCATCTCGTTTAACTCGATCCAGTAGACCTCGATCTGAATCAGCACGCGCTCGATTCGCAGAACGCTACAATATGACCAGCTTCAGAAACCGTAGTACTGCGAATGGCGCTTGTGTTGACCTTGTAAGAAATAACTTCACTGATCTAATTGTTCATGAATTTAAAAATGGTTCGAGATAAATTGATCTTACAAAAAAGTAGGTTTACAGTTATCTTTCTTTAATAATCATTAGAATAAATTAAAGAAAGTATATTAAAATGTTCTCTCTGAAATTCGGTCGATTGGAAATTTGGACAATTGAGATTGTTTTTTTTTTTAAAGTAGAGTTGTTATCTTTAGACTTAAATGAGAATAAAAAAATGCTTGATGTGTTCTGATTATCGGAAGGTGATAATGTAAAATGGTCAGTAAACAAAAGCAATGTCGGGACAGATAGCTGGGGGAGTGGTCTTGTTTGATTTATGAGGACTGGATACCCGAGCTCTTCCGCGGTGTCCGGTGACGGTAACCGCACGGAACTCAAAGCTACGGCCCCTTTGTAACCACCGAGTTCGTTACACTTCCAAGGAAAACGTAACTTTAGTTTATAGCCTGTGGAAACTAGAGCTCCGACTGCACTCAAAGGTTTCGTTATTACTCACGCGACTCTAAAAAATCTCACCCATTCATTACATCGACACCGTTTGTCAATTCTATAACTTGCAAAAGTAATCAATGTAGAGATAAATCTCGACGCTTTATATTCGCTTTTAAAAGCGTCAATTGACATTGAGAGATGTGCTGTCATCGTAGATTATAATAAATTATAATATAATTAAAAAAAGAAAGTGACTCTCTTCCATAGTTGTATAGAAACTTTTATTACAATAAGTATTTTGTCCTATAAATCTATTGACTCACTTTATACTAAAGAAATTTCAAAGAGATGTGAAATCGAAAGAAAATTAAACGCTCGACGCTAGTTAAAGATGCTCATCGTCCATTATAGGGTGCGGTTTCTTTGCGACTGGTAACGTAAGTAGCTCAGGACGGAATTAATTATCTGCAAGCTCGAGTGGAAGTCGCCAACGGTTTCTCGTGTAAAACAAGACGAGACGCGCTATGGGAAAAAGGTTAACTGCACTTCGGAGACGACATAGTGAAACTTCACGTCGACAGACTGCGCTGAAGAGCTCTTTAATATTGGTGTTGACGTTTAATTTATCACTTCTTGTTTAAGTACAATATGTGCCCCTGACCTTGTTCGTGTGCGTTTTGAATTTGGACTTACAAGTTTTCGATTTTCTCTTCGTATAATCTATCGTACGATTTAGTTGACAGGTGACATTCATTATTATTTTTTTATCTGTATCAAATACAAAATATAATCGATTCATAAATGTTTTTGCAAATACGAGTATATACGTCATGTATAACGCGCCCTTATAAATAGAATTGTACGCATAAATCAAACTACAAGACCAAAAGATGGATATTATGCAGGAGTCACTGCATTTGGATTTTATTTATTAAAGTATAAAGACATGAGTAACGGCTTCGATTCTCATCAGAGAAAATAATGTTATTTATCGAAGAAAAAATGAGTTGCTGTATTTTTATTTACTTGTACGTAACGCGGAATATTCAATTCCCGTTTCCATTTTATTAAAGGAAATACAATAAATTGAATACAGAAAAGAAATTTGATTGAATTTACGTCATCTAGACGATCAGTGATATATCGATTGTCTAGTAAGGTACGAATAAATACAAAGTAGCAGTTCGTTAAACTTATTATTCAAATAACTTTTTTGCCATAGTATTTCATGGTGTGGTCCGGTGTAGGGTATCGTAGTAATTGGATACACTTATCGTGGCGGCCGCGGGCGGGTCTGTCCCCGTCTGCCGGTTGGATTTATCGTCGTCGCAAATCATTGCGCTCATCTCGGCGGCCCGCCACGCTTCCCCTGCGAATAGATCTTTCATACACGCTATTTCCCTTTAAACATAATGTAATATGTATGAAATAAATTGATTCTAACCATTTGATAATCTGTGTCCATTTCACGATTAAATGCTAAAACTTTCATATTTACAATCTAAAAGTAAGAAGATTGTTTGCTATTATTTAATTGCCTTTCGCTAGAAGTAATCATTTTACGCGCGATAAAAGCCTTAACCGCGCTGTGTATATTTTCTCTGAGATACAACGAAATGCATTGATAGATAATATAATTTCTAACATGAGCTTGTTAGCGGTTTTGTAATATACCAATAGTCAGACTCGTATATCATTTCGTATTTAAAATAAATGAGAATCTCAATTATATCAAATTAAATAAACATTATGATTGTTATATATTATTCATATTTTTGCATTCGTCTAATTTATTTTTATGACATCGACATGGCCCAGTGGTAGGAGCGCGTGAATCTTAACCGATGATCGTGTGTTCAAAACCGGGCACCACTGAATTTTCATGTACTTAATTTGTGATTATAATTCATCTCGTGCTTGTCGGTTAAAGAATACATCGTGAGGAAACCTGCATGTGTCTAATTTCACTGAAATTGAGCCACATGTGTATTGTATTCGACCGACCCGCATTGGAGCAGCGTGGTGGAATAAGCTCCAAAACCTTCTCCTCAAAAAGGGAGAGGAGGCCTTAGCCTAGCAGTGGGACATTCACAGGCTGTTACTGGACATCGACATGATTTCGAAAAAAAAAAAACTGTTTCGTTATGACTATGTGTTGTAGATAGGTGTAATCATATTTGGATTTATCTTATATATTTATTAGATAAACGAAATAAATTAAATGATATATATTTAATATTGAGTCGATACTACAATATACAAAACTAATAAAGCTAATTAATAAACCTCTAAATATGTAATCGATTATAAATCAGTACTAATAAACATGAATTCTAAATATATTGGCATCAAGTAATATAAACCATTCGTTTTCATTGACGTCGGATTTCTAGTGGCAACCTTCTCACGCGATATCTGCGGCTGGTTTAAATACAGTACATAGCTCAGGTTAGACTAAATTTACGTAAAATTGCACTGCGAAATGGCCAAAGATTAGTGGTCTCGATGACTGTTATTTATACGTTTGACCTTATACGGATACTGATTTAACGATAAATGTCAAGAATCTGCTCCTTGTTCGGCGATTATAAACGTTTAAAGGCATGCCATTGCATTACTTAATATAGTTATAACAAATTTCTATTTAGTAATTGATAGTTTTATTTGTTAAACAAAATAATAAATTCAGATTAAGACCGTTTCCTTAAAATTTTAAATTTGATTTGAATTAAAATTTTGTCAATAATATTTATAATTTCGAATGAATATGTAGTGTAGAAATCAATAATGACTACGCGATTCTCGTTTCCGATTTCTAAAACATCATTTTCCTGTTCGTTTCTTTTTTTCATTTTTCATTATAACGTATGAATGTTGTTAGGCTAAATTCTAGCGGGTCACGTGGTATCTGGGTTAAAAGGAGAAGCTTAAACTCGTGCGTCATGTGCCACGTGGGCGTAAACCGTGAATTGTCGAAAGGGCAAGGGGTAAGGAAAACATGCTGCCTGCCTCGTGATCTGCGGGATCATTCTTGTATTGTTTTGAGTTTATGGATGATTTTTTGCATTGAATAATGAGAGTGCAAACGAGGTGGACGAGGAATGATAAAAGAGGATTGGAATAGTTTATGAAGTTATAAAAGGAAGGGAGAGGTATTGGTGAACTGACGGTGTGTCCGCCGCTTGTATATATTGACACTGTAGAAATAAAAGTATCTATCACATGGTCAATATGACGACAAAGATGGGATTATTTAAGATGAGGCTTATTGACTCTTTTAAACGAAGTACACAGCAATACAATGTATTGATGTCGGCGGTAGAATAATAATTCATGAGATTATGTATCCAAGCAGAGAAGTATATACGTAAAAATAAATGTGAGTTTAGTAGAAATTAAAACTGAAAACAGTTGAAATAAATAAAGTACATTAACGAATATTCGAAAGGAACTACCAATATGTACGAAGTAATTTTATCGCTTGTATGTAAGTAATTGCACAGATGCGCATAATGTTGCTCTTTCGCAGTCAGCTTGGAGCGTTTCCAACTCGTCCGTGTTAGCTTGAGGTTGCCGCTCGGCCGCTTGTTTTAGCATATTTATTTCTGTTATTAAGATTGGTGAATAGAACCTACTTCGAGCGATATAATTAAGAGCCTCAGCAAAATTTCGCGTTGAAATCGTTCAAGATATACCTATTACTTGTTGCCCGGAGCAGAACTGTCGAGTTGTGAAATTGAAAATATAATTAACTGAGACCGCGAACTGCTACATAATAAAACTGAACAATCTTTTGAACGCCTACCGTATTAATTTTAATAATACAGAGGTAGCAGCGGTGTTGTTTAACAAGCTCATTCTCATACTTGCATTCAGTTGTATATTCGATTTTAATTTGAAACTTTAGTTCGAAATTGATATTGGCTATACGTTGGGCCCGCAAGTAATTCGCGCCGGCAATGGCAGGCGCAAAGTTACAGTCATATAACTATTGTTTTTCTCGCGTTAGTAAAGATTCTATGTAACGATCAATAGTTATTAGATGAATTTATGTTTATAATAATAAAACATTAAAGTATTTTTTTTAAAGATATTTTAGTGTGATGTTTGTTTCTATCGATAAAAAAGTTTTTTTTTTACGATACAAGTGAACAGAGAAAACCGTGATGTATAGATTACTTTTTGATGTGTATTTAAAACCGTTTTAATAATAAACAAACGAAATTGGTCAGACTAATATGCAAATATTATTCCAAGTCACGCGATCTGCTCGTTTGCACTCTGGATATTATATGCCTTAACGTGATTTCTAGTAAGTTAGTACTTAAATCTGAAATGATACCGATACATAACTAATAATTGTCATAGTTTGATAGTGTTTTAAAAGTCTTCGTGTAAGCTCATTAATAAATGTTATTTGTATTTCTTGTACAATTATTTTTGTTTCGATTTTTTTATACGTTCAGATGTTTTTTTTTTCTTTTCATTTACTCGGTGGTAGGACTATATGCAAGCCCGTCTGGGTAGGTGTCACATAATCTACCGCCAAACGATAACTTAGTTACATAGTATTGTTATTTGTCACAGCTCAAACTACTAGGGCTTGCAATATCAACATTTTCATACAAGTTCCTTTTACACATTAGACTAGCTCTGAGCGGATAGGGTCATAAAGGAGACGAAAATTTGCGTGGAATACATTCAGTGCTATATAAGAAGGGCTATGGATATCGGTATTTAGCCATTCTTAAATATGTCGTGAACGAAGTAAAGTCTATTTTATAAATAGAAACAAAGTACTTGTGATGAAATAATGATGACATAGCAATGACGATATCCTGATGATACTTTTAACGGCGACCAATCTCAATAGGGAGTAGCCAAGTGCGAAAGAGATGCAGTGTACAAGTGTATGCTCAAACACAGGTGCACTCTACCCTCACTGTCATAATCTGATGGGACAACAAATGCGACACGACCGCAGAGGCATTAAGCTTCACGTGCTTTCAAAGGCATGAGAATAATAAATATATATATAAGTAATGCCATAACCCGAACATCGAGTGGTTACTAAGTATTTTACGTCATAATATTCGTTCGATTTAATTTTATGTTTTAATACTAATATTACATTTACAAATATCAATAGTTCAAAACTATTTTATTGTCAGAAATGTTGAATTTATTTTTTATTATAAATCGAAGTCTTTGATATTTTTTGTCTTAGATTGTTTTTTTTCATGGCGAAGTATACAGTTATAAATACCAAATATTGGTTGTGAAACGATGCCTGACCTTCCTACGGCTATTATGTATACAATCTCTAAGCTTCAGATGATTAAAAAAACAAATGGAGAACTATTAAAACGCGATAGTTTTCATTGATATGTCGATATAGGCCAGCCATAATAAATAGTAATCGCGCGGGACTGCCTTGTACGAGATCAGACAAGTTTTTCTACAACTCGAGAGGAGAGCGAGGTGATCGTGAACTATATTCAAATCAACATATTAAGTTAGAGGCGTGGGCGATAGAACATTGAATAATTGAAAAATGAGACAGCCACATGCAATATTTATTTTTTTGTAACGAGTGACAAGGATGGCTATATTACGAAATTAATTGGTACTATGAAGCTATTGATGAATATGGAAGATATTGATTAATTAATTTTATATATTATGCCAAGATTACTTATGAAATAGTGTGCTTTCATTCTATAGCGACTCTCTTTCGTTCTATTTTTAAATCTTAAAATATTTTGATTAAATTTGCTTGTAAATTTTGATAGTCAGTATCGAGTTTGGCTGTAAGCCAAACATAACGTATACGACATTATGGATGTTAGAATGAGTTAAGAAAGTAGTTGCAGTGGCAGGAACACTGAAAGAAAGCTGATTATTATAATACAGGCGTATAATATGAAAGGATGAATGTTTATAACAAGAACATTGCTAGGTATCAATAAATGTATTAAAACGTTTTTAATCTACAAAAAAGAGTTTTCATAAGATTAAAAAAAATCTCTACATCAATATTATTTATATTCACAATATTATTAAAACTTGTAACACCAAGTTTCCAACTCCGTGAATAAATCCTTTTTGAGAAAAGTACTTCGTTTATATATTGAGATTCTGCAGGTATTTATAACTTTACCAATTAATAAATTTAAATCTTATTTTATAAATCATGAATATAAGAAAGGCGTACCTTATTACTCAAAACATTTTTATATAGATGTTAAAAAAACTTGTAGTATTTGTTAATTTTCAGGCTGAATTAAATAAATGTGCAATATGTTATTAATATATCTATGATATTTAATCGTTGGATAATAGTAATTATTCTCGTTAGAAACAACATTGTGAACCTGAATTTTGTTAAACCTTGAACAAAGTAAATTTTTATTTTGATCGCTATGTAGGAAGACAATAGAAATTACGATGAATTTAATGTACATGTAATGACATGTCCGAGAAGTAACTGAGGATTTGTCTAGATATAAGGATGAACGGAAGAAGACATACTAAATGGGTTGACCACAAATGCATGGGTTCAGGGCAAGTGAACGACGATGTACGTATATATGTACAAATTATTTTTATATAAGGGATATAACATTTTGTAGCTACAGTGAACTTTTATTAAATAATATAATAAATATTGATCAAATTTGTTATCAAACTTTAGGTCAAATACGTGAACTGGTTATTAAAAAACTTTTGTACACTTAAAGTAGTGGGGAAAACGAAATGTTATCTTAAAGTAACACGAGGACGAGAGAGTTTTCCGATGTATTATAATTGTATTATAAAGAGTTTCCACTGACCAAAAAAAATTTTTGACAAATAATTTAATCTCGCTTAGAAAATTTTGTTTATAAACCGACTATATACTTCCTATTCTATATATCCTTGTATCCTATATATCCTTTTTTTATAAAAAAATAATATTATATAAACTTCTAAAGGTGACAAATTTTTTAATTGATTCCCTTTAACTCTTATAATTTTTGGTAATATTTGAATTTGTATGGCTTACTCGTGTAAGAGCCTGAAGCCTTTATTAATTATTACTTTGTAAATAAAATTTTCTTCAATTTCGTTTTTTACCCTGTTTCGAAACAAAATAGCTAGAGTTTTCCGTTCACGTGTATTTATCACGTTGCAATTTTGGAGATGAAAATCCTACATTAAACTGACGGGTGTTGTAATAGGCTTTTATAACAGGAAGCAATATATAGTACTTTGTTTCATGCTGATAAAATTCTTACTGGCCAAGACAGTATATAACATACATACATATATGTCTCATAGTCCATAAATATTAAACCTTTACACAAAATACACTAAACTTTTATTACAAGACTTGAGAAAACGGCTTAGAACACATAGAAAACAAGTACTACTCGCGGCATAAACTATCTCTATGTAAATAATCACGTCGATTGCTCCGTTGCTTTGTGAAAGAAGGACAAGCTAACAAACACACTTTCGTATTTATATTATTATTATTATAAATGAGTATATTTTTTTGAAAATAAACTTAATATTCAAAAGGATTTAAATCGATCTCACATTAAGATTATTTCGCAATAAATTGATATGTAAAATTAATTAAATCGGAAAGATAAAAATATTTAATATATTGCTCAATCAAGTCTACAGGAAAACAGCTATAATATACGGTTTTTATAATATTTGCGATGATTATCACGTATATGCTTTTTAGACTAGAAATGAAAGTTTTTTATTTTCATTTTGCAGATGGTACTTACGTGACGTAAATAACTAATTCGATTGAGGTAATGAACTTTATAGATGTGACTTTGAACTAATAGAATATGATTGACGTGCGACTATCGCGGGTGTTTGGACCAAGGTCCTCTTGTTCCCATTATCTCAAACTATTGCGCGTTATTTTGAACTAACCTCGATGCCACTTATACACGAGAGTTAACTTCAAGCGTACAGCAAGGCGTTACGATATAATGTGAAATTTTCGTTTTTCCGTTATATTTCCTTCGTTGCTAACGTTTTTAAACCGACCTCGAGTCTTCATTGAGGTTAATAAGTTTACGATTTCACTCAACACTTCTAAAATAATCGTCGGCGATGATGACTTCGGTTGTTGATTTTGAAATTTGT
Source organism: Nymphalis urticae (assembly GCA_905147175.2). Lineage (NCBI taxonomy): Eukaryota > Metazoa > Arthropoda > Insecta > Lepidoptera > Nymphalidae > Nymphalis > Nymphalis urticae. The sequence goes on along the minus strand of LR989995.1, from coordinate 2,926,398 downwards.
TCCGGTCGATCGTAAAGCCTCGACTGCCAATTTTCATGTTTTAAAAGATATTTAACCGAAGAGACCACATTCTTTTATAGATAAATTGTTTAAGCGCTATTCGTTTTACGATACGTAAATATTTATTGGAGATGAATATAAAATTTCATTACACAATCGCTGTACAATCAGGTATTTATATAGGTTTTAATTTTATACTAATTAAATATTAAGGCTAATTTCCCGGCGAACTAATCCTATTATTTATGTCACATAGATAAATGACAACGACAATGATATTATAATTTTACCGTAAAATTACATTTCCAATTAATTTAATATATCATCACGGATTAGAGTCATCAAACAGTCCATTATTAAAATTAATTGGTCACAGATTTCAACAAGAATTGCTCACAATTTATGACAAATATAATTTCCCAAGCTAAAGCCACTGCCAAAGAATCGAGAGACATCGTCTCTACTGTGGATAATTCAACTAGGATTATTAACGAATAACTTTTAAATTGAAATCGACATATATTACGAAATTTAGAAATATGACGAAATTAAACGCAGTCGTTGTATAACTAGTGCAATGATAATATTACGGATTATAAAATAACCTTTGTTTATTATATGAAAGTTTAATAAAATCTTGTACAAATTTTGAATTTGTAAGTTAAAAGATAATTATCGTTTTTGAATATTTAAAAGCGTATAATCTTATATAATGGAAGGTTGTCGATGGACACACCTAAGCGCTGCCTATCAGGCGTGCTATTAAAACTGCGCTGTCACCGCATTCCCGCCCTTTAGCTCGCTTATAAGACGTAATTAGATCGAAGTCGGAATGTCCATCGCTTACTCTGAACTTAAATAGCTTTGGTTTAAGAATAACGCCTCAATTAACGCTTACCTTATCAGTCTAATTTAAACCATTGAAAATAGTCGACGGCTTTTTACTCGACAGTTTAATTTTGTTTAAGTTTAATAGCATTCAATCAATGAGTTGTTGTTCGCAATTAAATAACACAAGTGTTCGATTCGTTTGAGCGGCGTCTCCGGTTGAAGCTTTGTTAGCCTTGAAATCGCGACCCTCACGATGTTATTTAGATGTAGGCAACATAAATTTCAAAGGGCGAAGGCGTGGTACAACGTGTTCCAACTCGTAAATGTAAATCAGTAGGCGCAGCGGGCGACCTCTTAGGTGTTTTGTTCGTGAATTACATATTTATTGCATCTCGATCTATTGCATCGCGGCTCAAATGCTCGGAATAAGCCGTGACTCGATAAATCGTACGCACAAAAGAACTTGATTAACTGCTTATAATGATATTTTTATTTCATTTTTTGTAATAAAAATATACTGCCGTGTGATTTTAGTGACTGACAGAAATATGTATTTCTTAATTGAGTGATGCAGTTCGTGTGTTTTGCTAACATCGTGCAACGATTGCATATTGCATTCAATAGCACCTGTGTACGAAATCCGCGTGGGAATCGCCGTAAGCCCTGGTTGTGTAATCGGCGGTGGCGTTTGCGTCTGTTCTTACAAAACTGCGTTGCTGCCGAAGCTAATAAGCACGGTTCGATCTTTCTCGTAAACTAACTAATATCTCTGACATTTAAATATATTACGGCTTAAAATTATTGTAACACACTTTAATTATCTATGTCATTATAAAGGGTTGTATTTAAAGTTTTCATTTCAAAAACCGATTAAATTCACATTAGACAAATGACATAATAACGTTTATATACGCTATATAATGAATAACGATTTATATAATATTTGTACCATTACAACCAAATTGACCGACTCTCGACGTTTTCGGTAACAAAAGAAAAATATGCAAACAATGCAATCTCACTCGGTAAATGCTACCGCGAGTGAACAGTACTCGCCCATTGTTTGCATAAATAGGTGCCGAACTACAGCTCTTGCCTCCGTGAATGCTTTCCACTGTACACAGATTGTGGACAATTTGGCTCTTTCACGCCATTGTGAAAGTAAAATCCGCCAACGAAATGCCCTATTTTAAAGCGTTTAGCGATCTACCTTTGTATGGCCTTTAAATAATAGCGTATTGAGTTACTGCTTCTATACAACATAATCCGTATAATGTTAGAAGTTAAACGATATCAAAATAGTTCGTTCGCTCCAGTGAAATAACAAAATTTATGTTAACATTTTGGTTTTTTTTTTAAACAAGGTTATTTTGTTTTTTAATATTTAAGGCCAATACTCAACGAAATGTATTTGACGGGTTGCGATTTTTTCACTCAAGCCAATAATTATAAGTGCAATTAAAAGACAATGCCAATAATTTAGGTTAAATTATATTATGTTTTTTATTATTAAAAAACTCATTAGTCAAATTTAATGAAAATAGTTCATTGTGGGATTATCCATCGGATAAAATGATTTTGAAGATCAATATTATCAATTATTGTTATAATTTATTTTCTCATAAAAAATTACATAGTTTACATAAAATGACAAAACAATTTTAACTTAAATAGTACATTTTGCTTCTGAGACGATGTAAAAGACTGATGTTAGTTATTGAATTATTTTTTAATATTTGTTTTGTAATGTTATATATATATATATATATATATATATATATATATATATTATAATAGTATAAACTCCATAAGCTTCCTTATACATATTTATTTCAATACAATTAATATTTCATCGGGAAGTTGATTATATTCTGTTCAAGATCTACGAAACAAAAGAAACTTAAACAAACGTAAGTACATACGAATATTTATGACACACATCTCTCTAAAAACACAAGAATGTACTCTAGAGACATTGAAACGCGTTCTTATTTTATTTTTGAATAATTCGATTTTGCGGTAAATGAGCCATTACAGTATCTTCCACACGGATGTTAAAAATTATGACTTTTTTTTTATTCAGTCGTTTGATATTACAAAACTCAAATTATCAATTTCCTTGTCAGACGTATCGGTAACCGGTTACGATTTCGTAATATTCAATTCAAGAAGTTCACATAAAATATATTTTATAGAGATTTTTATCTTGATTACAGATATATTTCAACAAGTGGGCGTCTAATTGCAGATCTTATAATAATACGTGATATAGTATGAGGATCTAGTTCTCACATGAATTATAATATGTCTGTAACCAGTTAGTCGCATTCGAAGTCGTGATCATTGATATTCAAACAATGGCGTTGTGAACTGTAATTTAATATTTTATGCTAATCAATACTTAGTTGAAAAAAAAAACAAAGCTATCTCATGTTGCTCTGTAATTAAGTAAATAAAAGATAATTCGGTCGCTTGTCTATACTTAGAAAAGATTGAAACTGCGCTCAAATATGTTACCGCGTTTGCATGTAACGCAATATCAAATATGTCGACATATTTCGTCCACATGTTTCTATGCGAATGATTCTATTGTAACGCCGTGGGATAACTGTAATTACTGCAGAGTAGTTATTTTCTGCATAAATTGAAATGTCGCATAACGTATTGTCGGTTGGAATTGTTGCGTGCACTCGCTTTTGTCCGTGCTCGACTACGCTCATCCCGTTTCAACGTATCGCTGAGCTAACGGGCGGGAGAAGGACGGAGACTGTGTCAGTGGGCGCAGGTGAACGGCCGGCATACATTCGCTTATCAGCCGGCGACCGGTAGTGACGTCCCGGCACACCTGTCGATTTCTGTACGTCTTTTTACCTATAAACTCGTTTGGATTAACGTGAAAGCACCACTTCATTTATGTCGAAACAAGTCCGTGTCAGTTCAGTAAGTCTATAAGGTCAAAGAATTGCAAACCTCTTTGTATCGAGTATCCGCAATATATGAAAATATACGTACTCACAAGCTCACTTTTATACTTAATTAAACAGTTTAATTTATTTATTGAAAAGATAAAATATCGAACAATCACATGACACAATAATTAAGTTTTACAATAAACTTACAATGCGGCATGATGCGAATAATCATAAATTCTGTTACAGTGTACACCTAACACAGTAATAGAATTTGATGTAAATCATTATATATGTCAATCATTAAATTGTTTCATACGTTACTAATAATATTTAAAAACAAAGTCTCTAAAATATTATACAGTTATTCTAACGTTTTACTCAGTTATTGTACTAATATATATATACATACAAACGCAACTGCACTCTATATACTAACCACTTGACGGAACTTATCTATTTGAAATTATATGTAGGTGCCTACCTCTTGATTTCTACCGGATAATGTATACTTACAAATGTAAACGTCTCTTAAATCGTAAGTACGTGAATGAAATAATAATATCATGATCGATATCGATAGATACGAGTCGGCATCGACACCAAGATTTTGTCATCTCCCGGCGTTTAAAGATAATTGAATTCGCCGAGTTGCACTGCTTCAATGTTCAATATAACCTCTCACGGTCGATTCGATTCCGTCGCAACTATACGATCATTATTGTCATTTCGCAATATATAATATAAACTATTGTAATTTACCATCGCTTTGTTACTTAATCTCCACATTCGTGTCATGGTCTGGTCAAAACGACTAGTCTCGTTTTGACCAGAACATGACCACAAAAAATTTACAAAAACAATTGTGTATATTCTTGCAACAAAGGATCCCACGTCGTATTGAATTTATTTTAGATTACTCGCTTTTGCGGTACGTTAAAAAAGGTTAATTACTATATTATAATATTCAAACTTTACCATTTCAAAGTGCGTTATTATTAATTTCAATACCGAGAAAAATGTGCTTTAAGATGAGTTTCAACCGAACCCGTTGGTGATTTCAGTTTTTGAAAATGTCTTCGATTCTTCAGGTTATCATTTTTTTTCCCGCCGGAAAAACGCATTTACGTGTTTTCCCCACATGAGGTGGGGGGGTTTATAGTACTCTTCGGCACTAAACGCGCCGGAATACCCACTAAAAAACCAGTGGTACCCTCACCGTGTATTGGGGGTCGTCACGGGTTTGCTTGCGCATACTACCGTGACGCCCTGACGGTTGGTCGCGTATGTGTGCCGCTACTTCTTGCTACCCTGCGCAAGTGAGGGCGGATCGTCGCCACCTCCACTGTTGCCAGGCCTGCTGTTGGAGACCCCAGGTCCTCCTCCCATCTGACAATCAGGGCTTGTTGGCCTAAAGCCCTGATTCGCCCCACCTCCGCTGGTCTTCTTCAGGTCACCAACAGTTACACAACATTTTAAGAATTTTTGTTATCAACTCAAGGTAACAAATTCAGAAACATCACATCATTACAAAGGCGTGTAACAATCAAATGTGTTTAATTCTTCTTTTTGTGGAGAGTGAAAAAAAAAAAACATTTTAAAACTTTTAATGAGAGATTTTTAGCCATTTATTTCGTTTTCACATCCAAACGAAAAAGACGTTCGTAATTAATCATTTATTTAAAAATATCATCGTCCCCTATACGTCACCCTGCATCAACTTTCTACGGCGAATAAATGACTCGTCGACCTCCGCGAATTAATACACCGTGACATCATTTTACTATACTACAATTATATTCGTTCTGCTTTTGACTTTTATTTAAATACCTACAAAAGAATAAAATGTTCAAATTACTAAATATTTTTTTGTTTTTGTTTTCAGGTAAACTTAATAAATTGCTGATATATAATTACGTAAGTGTAAAAAAAAAAACGCTTTTTTTCTTCCGGCTTGCTTCATCAAGAAATTCTTATATGTAAGCGAAAATAATTCTTTAAATATCACATGCAAATTACTCATAATTCGTGTGGTATAATTCATCTCGTTTTGGTAGTGAAGATAAACACCCCCTAAGGAAATGCGTATCCACCAACCGCTCTTGAGTATTACAATCGAACAAGCGCCAAACCTTCTAAATACTGAGTGACAAACATCGACAAATTATATCTATAAAAAAAAATAGTTTATATTTTTAGTGGTAATTGGTATGTGGAATATCACACAAAATCCATATAAAATACAGTTTTAAATGTATATATGTTACTAGATGGAAATCAATTATTTTGTTCCCTTAATAACAGATATATAATAATATAGAATAACGTTGTATACGTTATTTCGGCGGTTTATAAAAAAATACCCGAAACACGTCTGATTATATGTTTGGGATAATCTTTAGGGGCTCGGGTTTTGACCCGACTTAGTTACACAAGTCAATGAAATAAATACACATTGTCGGGGTGTGATCGGCGTCGATTTTTCTACATATGTTATAAAACGGGATGTACATACCTGAGATATGATCATAGATTTGAATATGATAACACTATAAAAGCGGATCGATTCATGTATTACGGGTACAATTATTTTGTAAAATTATTTCCGTATACTCAAATTATTTAACTAAACGTAAAACACGATACATTATATTGGTTTATACAATTTAATATAATTTTATCGTACCTAAAATATGATTATCGTTGCATAAGTATTTGCAAGCGAAAAGTGTCAAGAGCATATCTCGTTTAAGATATATGTAATTACAACGTTAATTCAAAGGCTTATAATATTTTATATATTACTTTTGAACATAGACTAAAATATAATCATTGTATTGAATGGCTTTGGTTATTCTTCGTGTAGTGTCGATCAAGCCGAAAGCATATGGAACGGAACATCTGACACGACCAGCAATAGTTCAGACGCAGCACAACCGTAAAAAAAAATACCAATCGCCAGGCTCCATGCTTTTGAGAATTTCTCGACATAAAAATCCAATAACTTTTTAATGCCCGATTCGGGGTTTGAACTCAGAAACTCTGATAGCCACTCTACCAAGAAGACATTCGATAAAATGCAGTACGATATTATATTGTTTTTAGAAAATTAAAGTCGATGATGATCCTATGTCGTAAACGTAACCTCAGTCATTGGTTAATATCGTGTACTTACGTTCACTCGAGCGTTGCCTAACCCGGACCCGTCCGTGTGTCGTAAAAAGCTTCTTCTTGAAATTTATCGTCAGGTAACTTAAATCGAACATAAAATATCTTTCGACATAATTCGTTGATATTTTTTTATTATTTCGTAACAAACATTTAGAATTTCGATTATTTTAAGTCGGCTGTTAAATTGTATAAGTAGATATATTACAGTAACGGTGCCCCGCAGTTTCACCCACGTTAAATTCGTGTTATGTAATATACAGGCCTGTAACAGGCAACTTACCATATTGAATAACGTTTATGGTTACTGCTTCGTTTCTTGGCTCGCTCCTTTTCTCGATATTTATATAGCACCTCAATAAACGCAAACTATCAAACGCAAGACGAATTATTCAAATCAGACTCGTGGTTTATGAGATGATCTCGTTGAAGCAAACAATCTCTTAACGTTTCTATAATAGTATAGATAGATAATATATATAATTGTATGCGTGTAAGTAAATCAAAAAGGTTTTTGGAGTCAATATATGAAAATAAGAAAAATCTTTTACATATTATAAACTATCGTTCTAATTCAATACACTTGTGACTTTTCTAATCCTTCCGCAAATAAATAATTGTCTCGCCAAAACCGCATAGTTCCGTTTCCTCCTTAAATATTTGAAATAAGAAAAAGTAAAGCCAAGTTGATCCAAACGTTCTAAAAATTCCAATTTCTTTTCAAATTTCGACACTAAAATTTTTAAACGGCTCTTTTCTTATGATCCATCTTGCCGACACTTCTCTGAACCAGTTAAAATGCATTGAATGCTACCAAATCATAAATTTGGGATGTCATCTAACTTTAATTAATAACTCAGTGCAACTATTCTTTAAGAAAAAAATTGAAAATTAATTGACGAAAGGCTTAATAGTGAAATGTCAACAAGTGATTGTTAATAACAATCAATTATAATATTTAAATCATAAACACATATGCATCAACATAGCATAACATCGTTAGTCGCTTCTCAACTTTTTACGATCGGTTCGAGCATTGGCGTGCCTTTGATTTTTTTCAGAAAGCATTACTGATGGAGTTAAAGTTCAGTTAGCAATAATTCCGTCGGTTTATAGTTTTACAACTTTTTACAAATTTTAAAATTAATTTTCGATTGCCCATTAATTAATTGGTTCGTTAACATAACGTTTGCTAAACATCTTATAATATAATATATTTGATCGATTTATTACAAAAAGTGGCCCTTTGACCAAATTTATTTAATGAAACTGTTTTATTAACATACTAAGAGGCCATAATACATATTTGTTATGGTGAAAAATATGTGTATAATTAAAAAGTATGGCTTACGTATAATCGTGACTAAGCTATTTATATTAAAAATCATGTCAGTACATTGTATACTATATAAATTGTATATTATTTAAGGTATATGACGGTAGCCGGTTGTTTTCTTAATATTTATATGTTTTACTAATATATTTTTATGTTGGGTTTTACTGCCTCGTTGATCTAGTGGCTAGATATAAGGCCGCAAATCGCGAGGTCCTGGGATCAAACCCCAGGTCGGGCCGATAAAAAGTAAGTGAGTATTTCTGTCGAAGCAGCCCGGAGTCTGGAAGTTGGAAGTGTACATTTCCGTGCCTCAAAAAGCATGTAAAACTGTTGGTCCTGCGCCGTCTTTCCAGCTTAACCGTCACACGTTTGCCGTCCCATCGGAATATGAGATTGAGGGAATAGAGAGTACACCTGTGTTTGCGCGCACACATATGCACTATAATATGTGTGTATTTATCTTGAGATTGGACCGACCGCCGTGGTCGAAACCAATTAGGAGGATAACATCATCATCATCATGTTGGCTAATAACGACATCACACGACCACCGCGGTCATCCTCAAAGGAGGCCACGCATCTGTACAGGACATATTATATTGCACAAGTTTGTACAAAAATATAAGTATATTTTCTATTCCCTCACTCTCATAATCCGATTGGACGGAAAATGTAACACGACTGGAAATAGTTCAGGCGCAGGAAAAATGGCTTTGAATGCTCAGAGGCAGCAGTGTAAACTACTGACATCGACTAAAGTTTTTCCGTATATTATATTCCTATTTATAAAATTTACATATTAAAAGTAGCTTAAGTTATGACTATCAAACAAAAAAAAGGTTATTTTTACTGCTAGTTATATTTTTATTATAAAATATAATACAATACTTAATTGTTCCCTCTTTGTTTGTTCCATCTCTACGAAAAGCAAGGATATGTAAGTATATAAATACAATAGTAATATATATTGGGTCAGAGAACATGTGTATATTTTATTGATATTAAATAGCATGACGGCGGTAATCGTGTCGCATGAAAGTTTATAATTACGTAGCGCGATCAAGATTGCATACTTCGCTAATGTCTCTCCGACACGCGATGCCCTTGCCATCGCTAGCGCTATTACAGATCACTTCAATCATAATATATGTATATGTTTTTAATTGTTATGTTTTTAATCGTTCCGTTTAATTTTTTAAAATGAAAATGTGCTCTGTGATACGCTAATTTTGCGAGTCAAATGGTAAAATAAAATACTATTAGAATTAGGTTGAAATTTTCAAACAAATTTTATATATTACCAAATACGATATATTGCCAAAGATACTAATATATTACCGAGTGGAGCGAGTTATGCTAGGAGTATCTTTGAAGGATCAAATCAGAAATAGATCATTCGAAAAATAATAGAATCTTCCGATACGGTTTGCACAATTTGCATAATTAAGTGGCAATGGGCTTGTAACATATATCGAAGGACCGAAGACTTGGGAGCTGACGAGTCATAGCTTGGAGACCGCGGTTCGGCCAACTCAGCTTGCTAGTAGGACTTTTCCGTCAGGTGGACTGATGACTTGAATAAATTATAAGTAGTAGGTTCGTCCATTGTCCCTCAAATTAAATGACAATCTAACTTCAACTGACACGCATCTGCGAAATATTTTGCTTGATTGAAAATGAACAATTTGTTTCACGGGATTTTGATATTTCAAATAATGATTTTCGGTTTCTCTTCAGTTTAGTATCGTCGCCCAAGGTTATTCTGAAATATGTTATCGGTTATAATTTGTATATTATATACATTGATTTTATCTCCACTATCTCATAAAATTGAGATTAAGAGATACAGTTCTTTTACGGTTCGAATCAGTATTATAATTTTGTCTATTATCCACTAAGTGCTACTTTTTTACGATTTTAACCAACAAATATAACACAGTCATGATGAAATTGTCTTAAATGTAATGTTGCCTTTTAAATAAATCAAAACACTCAATTTACATAGAATGTGGTGAACACACATATTTTTATTTATAGATTGCGGATTCGAATTCATCTTCATCATTATTTTTCTCTTATCGGTAAATAGTTTATAACTTCATGAGAACACCTGCATTTGTCTAATATAATTTCGTCATACGTCAACTTGTGTACGAAATTTAACAATGTATCCAATCGTGGAATGAAAATTAGCACTTATTGTGTGGTAGTAGATTATATAATGGTTATTTAGCGATGGAAAATATTACACTCGCAATTAAATACAAGTTTATAAATGGCATATATGTTATATTCTGTTATGTACTTGTAAATTTAGAACTAGAATTGATTTTTAACATCATGTTGATTCCGCAGCTCGTCTATACGGAAATTTGTGCTCGAGATCATGACATTTGCGATACTAAATCTGGGTCATTACCAAAATTGTTTTTATTTCTGTACATATATTACATACATATTCACGGCTTGGTGTGTCATAGCATTACCGTGCCTCATAAAGTCGGTGTACACTATCCGGTCGTGCCTGTTTGTCTGTTTTGAGATTATCCGTCGAAAAATCGGTCAGGATGACAATAAGTGTCTAGCTCGCTTCCATCTATCATTGTTCTTTACCGATTAAAACCGTTACATTCTCTTGTTTATTTGTTCCTTATGTCGTTACAATATAGAAAGAGATTTGATATTAGTGAGACGGTTATCTAAAATAGTTTAAAATAATTTATCAGTGACTGTCATAAATATTAAAACAGTTGCAATCGACGATTCCGTATTTCTTTCTGATATCTTTATCCCAGTCACTTCACGTATATAAGTGTGTCTTTATATTTAAAGATAATTGTGAAACATTTCAGCTTCGCATGGATCAGCTTCCTATCTTAATATAATAGTATAACCTTAAAAAAATATGTATCTTATTAAATTTATTCTAAAATATTCTTTAAACCTAATTCCGTTGCATGTGAAATCATCTAGATGACATATAAAGTGTTATTTATGTAAACTAGTATAGTGGTTTGAAATTAATTATTTTCTTAAATAAATTGATGTTTAAATATGATTTCAATGTTCCTGCAATAAATATAGATGTGTTATTATCTATTTACAGTTATATATTTATCGGTTCGTATTCGCTTCGCTTATTTATTTGATCGTCTGCCTCGATCTACTACCGCGTGGGTATAATAAATTTTATAGCTGTCACTTCACTTCGAGATTATTAACTTTTAATTACTTCTGGTGTTCATTTCAATAATAATTGATTGAGTTTTAAGTAAAACGAACTCGTCCACCGGTATTATTAAAATGTCACATCGTATAAATAAAATTTTATCAACTCATGTGTGCACGAAATATTTTTTAACGAATATAAATACAATTTGTCAATGAATTAATTTTTATACACGAAATAAATTTTTAAATGTAATATATTGTAATGTTGCGGCATTTGAGAGCGTTTTATTACCTTTATTAATTACTATTTTCCGCCAGCAGCTCCACCCGCGTTTTAAATAATAGGAGCAGGAATTAGATACCCCGTGTCCTTTTCTGTATCTCAGATAACTTGTATGATTATTAGTATAATTTTCTGTTGATCGCTTGAGTATTTAAGACTCGAAAGCGTTTATAATATTAGTAATACTTTTCTCCCTAATTCCTGCTTCCCCCTTCCTTCACAAGTCTACGCGTGCTGGCTCTCGATGTCACCGCCTAACTGTGGCATCAATTCCATCGCGTACAAAGAAATTCGGCAACTGCTTTCTTTGTCGCACTTCCAAAAAATGGAATTCCTTACCAGCTCACGTGTTCCCCTCCTCTTACAACCCGGGTTCCTTCAAACGAGGCGTGAAGAGGCATCTTGCGGGCCGGCAAGGCGAAGGCGGCTAGTGCAGAACCTTCTTCCCGACTGTACCTGCCGTCGTCGCGATTGGACTCTACTACCACTTACCATCAGGTGGAGTAGAGTCATTTGCCCTCCCGGGAATAATTAAAAAAAAGTAAGGCTTTTGTCTCTACAATTACTAAATTGTGCTTAAAGTACATAATTAAATTTATATATCTTTGTCTTGTTCGTTTGTTTGTTATATCGTGTTTTGTTTCAATCTAAACATTAACTTTGCGATATTCGAATTCTATTTTTAACATTAGTAACTTTCACCATTTTACAATTTCTGATTTGTTACTATACTTAGGTTGAACTACTTTTAAGACACATTTCCGAACTCCTTATACCATTGGATATCTATTCTTCGATTATCTTCCTTATTATGAAATATATCCACGCCAGGCGCACCTTTTGGTCTAGATATAGGTGTTGTGGGTGTTCCTCCAATCTTATCTCGAAGAACACGAGGTGTCCAAGATTATTATCACTAAAACCTGATAATAATCGTTAAACGTAGACAAGGCGATTAAAATTTCGTGTTACTGGATCGTTTTATAACGATTGCGGTTGTCATCTTTTTAATTTCTTAGTTATATAAATAAAGCTTTCAGAATTATTAGAAGTATATATAAAAGTACATAGAAGTACGTATATACTTGGTCTTAACTTATCATTTCGTCTGAAGCACCTCTTCTACCTTTTCATAAGTCACGCTGAAGACGACACCTTTTTAGAAATATTGTGTGAAGTTTTAATGATCGCGCTTGTCCGATAAAACGAGATTTTTTATTTACCTCTATTATTTAAATTGCGTGATAGACTTAAGCCCAGATGGCCCAGTGGCAAGAACGCGTGAATCTTAAACGATGATCGTGGGTTCAAACCCGGGCAAGCACCACTGAATTTTCACGTGCTTAATTCGTAATTATAATTCATTTCGTGCTTGACGGTGAAGGAAAATATCGTGAGGAAACCTTCATGTGTCTAATGTCACTGAAATTCTGCCACATGTGTATTCCACCAACCCGCATTGGAGCAGCGTGGTGAAATAAGTTCCAGACCTTCTCCTCAAAAGGGAGAAGAGGTCTTAACCCAGTAGTGGGACATTAACAGGCCGTTACTGGACTGGATATACTTGCTTTGCGGTCATTTCCATTTTGCTGACGCGTTATTAATTTACAATTTTTCGCTTGCTTAGGTATGTTTAACTAACATTATGTATGTCGAGCATATTCGTATATGATGAACAACCATCATATTACGCCGTATTATCCAGTACAATAGCAGCTTTGTACGTAGTCGCAATGTAAATGAATAATTGCTTGATGTCATTGGATGGTATGACAATTGAAAATAGTTTGTGAACCATTGCTTGATAGTTCACGAAACTTTGAGTATTAAATAAATTATTTTTTAAATCTTAGTTTTGAGTTAATTATAGTCAATTCGATATGTACAAATATTACGGGTCTCTAGCAACGATAGAGCTATTATTATTCTAATAATGAAAACGTCAATGATTCTATTGTATGCAATCTTTAGACTAAAGTGCATTATTGGACTGAAACAGTAGCTATCCTTGTTTACCTCACACGTGAGACAGTGATAGCATTATTGTTATCTACTGCCATATCAGACAATTATATCAAAGGAACGAATATTTTCATAGAACTTTAGTCACCGGTTCCGTACCTATAAAATCAAGATATTGTCATTAATCAATCGAATGTTAAAAGATATTTAGGGGCAGATAATTTTTTACCTATAACATCAAAACAAATAAAAAATAAATAAGTCTAGAAAGTAGTTATGTATGTAGTATATGTATAATTTTTAATGGGCAGTGCAAAAATGTGGTTATTTATCAAAATTTTATTTTGTTTTTATTTATTTATCGAATAATCTTATTAATTTTTACATCTTTTGCTTTAATTATTTTAGAGGAAACTTACTTTACTTATATATTTTAAAAATGTTTAATTAAATTATTTTACATAAACTAAAAATATTATTTAATTCAGCCTTACATTAATACAGAACCTAGTATATAAAGAGAAGCGGCGAGACATCGATATTGCGTCTGTATCGTTGTTTAAAAGTAATTAAACAGACAATAACATTTCTGAATACCTAAAGGTGAAAACGCTTTAACCTAAATATATATATATATATAAACATTTTTTTTACAACCTAGTTAGTCACGCTAATAACAGTATCTTAATTGACCGTAAAACAAAGCATTTGTTAAGTTTGAGTAAAAGTAATTACAACAAACGATAAAACGATCTGGTAAAGCGTGAAGTTCGTTTACATTGCGGTTTTTATTCGCGTCTATATTAACTGTACACGATTCTTCAGTTAGGTCTAGCGTTTTAGTTAATAATTTATTTAAATAAAAAACATTAATGACGTTTTACTGTTAGGTCCGGTTAATTTTGCTTGATGAGATATTTATATTTTTTTTTATTTATACTAGGATATTTTTTTTTAAAGACTAATTTGTGACGAAATGTCTAAAACTAAATAATCCTATGTATATTTAAAAGGATTCGGTAATATATCAAAGTTAATTTTGCTCAATTCACTATTTATCCAATTAGAGCATCGCAATAAGCTTCTACAATTAATATAATTGTATACAATTGAAGAAAACAACGTTTTATTACGAATAAAAGATAATTCTAAATAAATCCCTATTCGAAGTCAAGGCTCTTGAACTGAAATTAATTATTGAATACTTCAAAGGTATTTCTAAACCCTTCTATACCAAACGGGGCATTGCTCGTTTACTTCAGAAGATAATGAAGCGACTATATATGATAACCGCTATCCAACCTCATCAAACTCGTATGCATTGGTTTTAGTTCAAGGAAACAGCTTCAGAAAAAACGCCTCATCGTCTTACGTAGTGTGTAGTTATTGGCTTCGATTAACTTTGCTTCATAATGTTTATCTTTCATTTATCTAAATAAAGGTTTTTTAATTTAAAGATCAAAATCGTACTAAGAAAAAATTAAGTTGTAATTTGTATTTAGTGCATAAAGTTAGTTTTTTTTTATTCAAACTGCAGCATGTAAATGTCCCAAGCTCAATTGGACCAAGCCCAATTGGGGAGAAGAGATTGCTCCAATTTTGGATACACATGTGACAGAATTTGATCCAATACATGCAGGTTTTTTCAAAATATCTCAATATCCTTTCCGTCATCGAGTACCTACTTTTTAAATGATTATATTTTTGCTCTTCGAGTCTTTCGATATTATATTCAATAAATTCCAAGATCGCCTGTATGTAATAAATTGTCGATGAGTCGTAAAGTCTTAAATTCTATACGTGTTTGTTTTATCGAGGTTACGGTTATTGGGTCAAACGAAAAAAAAAATGCGTCTGTCATTTGTTTTGTATTGAAGTGCCGACATGCATAATATGCATAAATATGTATGTCGAAAACAAATCCTATTAATAATTTTGATAAAGATTATTTTAACTACGCAAAAATACACGTTTTCGATCCATCAAATAGATTACGTGTTGCGACATCACGTGATTGTTTTTTTAATGTTGTCTTCAAGTCTCCACAGACGTGTTGTCCGTGTCTTTAGTGTGTCTTTCTAACAGTTTATTTTACGCTGGAAAAATGCATTACGCGAATCCCCCACAGGAACAGTGTGTATGTGTGTTGTATGTGGGTATTGCCGATGTCCGAGGCACCGAGTGCGCTCCGAACATCGGTATTTCTAACAGTTCAGTATTTTAATGTGCCAACATGTTTTTGGATATTGTTGGATTGCATTGTTTTTTGTTATGAGTCAGTCGTCTTCTTTAACGCGACTATAAAGGAATTCGTTTCAATGTTGTTAAGTAATGACCCAGTTGATATACGATAAATATCTTAACCGAAGTATGCGAGTTCAAATCAGGGCAAGAACCTATGAATTATCACTTGCTTTTTGTGTTAATGATTCGTCTCGTAGTTAGCGATGAAGGAAACCATCGAGAAAACATACAAATGCAAATGTTGCACAGCATACAAATGTCGTATATCACATATGTCATCCACAAATACGCACTGGTACGATGTGGCACTTGTCTTTGCCCAAATGGAACATTTACAAGACGTTACTGATCTTTAGTAAAGTTCAATATGTAAATATAAACTAGTTTTATTATAGGTCACTACTATTCGCTTTAAAATCCAAGCAGATTGGCCAATAAATCGAACAAAAACTGCAGCGCCATTTAATATTGCTAATTGATTTAATCTATGCAAAAACCGTAATATTACATCCTCTGGGCTAGCTTCTTGTTTTAATTTTTGTAACGTCGCTCCTTGCAGCGCTTTAAAGCAATTTAACTAATATTATAAATGCTACATTTGAGGAACTCGTGACCGTTTTTTTGTTGCCTCATCACAACGGATAATCAAAGGAATTTTCATTACGAAATCTATGAAATAGATTAATTTGAAGCAGATGAATTCACGAGGAAAAAACAGCGTAATTATGTATGATGTTTATTACATTTATATTTAATTATATTAAAATGCTTCTTTTAATTGTATACCCTATGCCTATCAGATTAGGAGTAACGGGAAACAAATCGTATATTTACTAATTTCATGCGTTTTTCTAATTGTTCTGCTGTATTACGCACTATACAACATACTACATAACAGTATTGCACTTAACTAGGTATAACCACATTAATTTGACTTTCTAAGTTCCGATTACAAATTCTCGGACATTAAAAACGCCTTTTTTATGCGGATCCATAGTGAATATCATAGATTATTCAAGATCTTGACCAATGATATCGGTGTCAAAATTGTTTATTTGGGCTTACTCCTCTTGTGGTTGGAATAGGCTATAGGCATCTTTGTATAGCTACTCTTTGTATAACTTACCCAATGTACTAAACATTGGGGTAAGTATTTTATTATGTAATAGGTAGTACGACGGGCAAATGTACCACCACGCGGTGGTATATGATATAGTAAAAGTATATAATATGTCGTACACAACAGATGTACTAATAATAAAATTATTGTAATATAGTATTTTGAGACCAGTAACTTATACCCTAATTTTTATTTTCGAATAAGTGTTAAAATGACCGTAGGCAATAAAAGAGGTAAGACATACATAATAATATTGAATAATAATAATATCCTGAGATATTATTCACACACAGCCATCTGATCCAAAACTAAACAGAGCTTGTTCTATGGAAACCAGACAACTGATATACTACATATACTTCTATATATACTTTTTCTTTTGTAAATACATACTTATATAGATAATTACACCCAGACTCGGAATAAACAGACATGTTCATGCACACAAATGTTTTTCCTGGGTAGGAATCGAACCCACAAAAATCAGCGTGAAAGGCAAGTATCTAGCAACCACGCCGACCGGCCCGTCAAATAATATAAATTGAAATTGAACAAGCGAATTTTACGTAATTTAATAGTATTGTATATTGTTGAATGTATATGTGTGCGTAAAAGAATATACCTCATTCCTAAAACACAACGTTAAATACCTATATATAATAGCTTTAAAAAGAAATACACATACATTAAGGCTTCATCAACCCCGCAGCAGGTCCCCAGGCACAAGTTCGAGGCGAGCAAACACTTGAAATAAATGTACTTACCTTCGTCCCGTACAATCCTTCCATGCAACTATTAAAATTTAAAACGCTCTGCCCGGACATCGACCTAGCCAGACAGGAAAAGATAAAAAGACCATAGTATTATAACCTTACATTATTCAGTTCAGGTGTTCAACAGGCGTATTTGTTTAATATTTAAAGAAAACGCCGTTGTTTTGTGTCTTCGCTCTGATCCTATAAGAGAAAGTTTTTTTTTTGGTGAATCTTACATTCTTCTAGTTTTGTTTAGTTGTTGAAGATGTAGTTCTGTTAAAAAATAAATATTATTTATTGTAGTAGGTTCTGAGGAGATTATTTGTATCGCAATGTTACAGGATTAAATTGAATTTAACACATGTTGGGAGTGTAGATTCCACAGAAAAAAACTCAGAACTTATTAGATATGAAGACGATTTTCACATACTCTATTCGTAAATATTTCGATTGTTGATTGTTCGATGCGTAGTAGGAGTAAAATTATGAACTAATAAATTAATTTTACTGAATTGTTGCAGTTGTAACAATTTTTTTAACTGTAAAAAGGCAGACTTCATCTTCTTTTTCCTTGAGCATAAAGTAAATGTCCTACAACTGACAAACTCTCCTCATCTTTTGAGAGGAAGCTTATGAAACCACACTACCAATGCGGGTTAGCATGTGGCAGAATTTCTATACGTGTAGATTTACCCGCGATGTTATTCTTTGCCACTAGCAATAGATGAATTATAAATACAAATAAAGCACATGAAAAAAATCAGAAAAAAATCGCAATCGTCGGTTAAGATTTACGAGTTCTATCCATATCTCGATTCAAGATACAGAATCGGTTATAGCACTAATTCGTTTATCCAAAATCCATGACCCATTTATATACGAAAATAAGTTTCAATACGTAGTCTTTAGATTTGACTTGGTTCATTCATCATATCATGCGTGCGATAAGCCGGACTTATGATCGCCTGTGCTACGCACATACATAACAAGGAATTCGCTTTCCTGTTGTTATTAATAAGTTGTAAATGCAACAAATATAATAATACGCTTATTACGATCATGTCACGTACAACACGTAAGAAACGTGTTATGCATAAGGGACAAGGGAAAATGTATAAAGTGACCAATAGTATATACCTCATCGGAATCCGTCTCAGTTCCTTAATAACTTACTTCAAGCAGACACACGGATCTTTTTAACATATTACCCGGCTAGGAATATATATATTCAACGTATCGTGGCCTCGACTATTCCGAGAAATCAAACCGTTTTGTCTGTTATAACGCCAGTATTGTTTAGTTACTAGACTCCTAGAATGCGGAAACGTATAGCGTTCTAATGTATCGATAAATATATACAAATACATTGATTAATATTGTTTATAATGGAATCTTGTTCTGTTAATCATTAACGAAATTTTATTTAAGTTTCGTAAGAGCCACGATATGGCTAAGTGGTTAGAACACGTAAATCATAAGCGATTGAGGGTTCAAATCTGGCCAAGCAAAGAGTCTTCGTCTGCTTAAATTGTGTGTATAATTTGTTTCGCGCTGTGCAAAAATCTTTAAACCTTCTGTTACTACCTTTTCCTTCTTTTTTTAACAGTATATTAAATAAATAACGCGTTGTAACTTTAATAAAACTAATCGAAATTTGGCTATTTTCTTACGAAATTCATCTCAATTCAAATTTTACAATTTTGTTTTATAATAAATACTAAGAAATACGACATTTTTCAATGAAAATATTTTATAGCTATAGCTTATAAGGCTGGAGATTCAAATGTCTCGGGTTCTCCCCTTGGGCGGCGCAATAATTTTTTAAAGATTGGATATTCTCAATACGCGACGTTTTTATCAGTATTTACACTGTCTCCGGTCGGTGTCGGATTGCCGTCCCATCGGTTTATGAGAGTAAAAAAATAGAGAATGCGCATGTAATCGCGTACACACTTGAGCTCTGTTATATCTCTGGCGCAATTTGCTATTCTATGTTGAGAATGGCAGCCGTGACCGATATCACTCAAAAGGACATCAAAGTCATTATCATATTAACATTGAAAATATATAATTAAATTAAATATCAATCATTCATAATTATCATTAGCATATATCAGATGTCTAGTAAATTAATATTTTCTACACTTTTTAAATGATAAATACAGATCATCATAGAAGTGTAACAACCTTTTATGCTTTTATGCCCATAGTGAAATAAAAAAATAATTAAGGATCATTGTGGGCCAAAAACTACTTTTTAATTATTAATAATAATAATTTTAATAATAGGGCTTTGTGCAAGCTCGACCGTGTAGGTACCACCCACTCATCAGATATTCTACCGCAAAACAGCAGCACTTGGTGTTGTTGTATTCCGATTTGAAGGGTGAGTGAGCCTTAACATCGTAATTCCCAAGGTTGATGGCGCATTGGCGATGTAAGCGATGGTTTACATTTATTGCAATACCAATGTCTATGGGCGTTGGTGACCACTTACCATCAGGTGGCCCATACGATCGTCCACCTATCTATACTATTTTTTTTTATAGAAGATAACAAACATTGAAAATGGAAATCAAATAATAGGATATATTTACTTTATTTTTATTATAATGAAAAAAAAATTGCTGTTTTTTTTTAATATAGTTTTTAATTAATCAAAAATTATAGATAACTTTACTGCCTCCAAGCAAAACGATTCGTTTTTTTTTGTTTAGCACACTAACTGGACATAAAATTACTTAGCACTGATATGTACTTAGCGTTACAAGAGCCGCGTTGCTTGATCGCGTAATTGTCTCATAATTAATATATTGCACTATCCATATACCGTAATTAACATAGATGTTTAGATTCTTTCAATACTCGTTCTCGACTCCGTTACCCGTCCGAATTAGTCGAAACTTCATTCCGGTTTTGATTTTTGTAATCCGATTTCCGAACGAGCATAACGAGTTTACCGATTTTCTTTGCCTCATTAAGATGCAACGAAGGCGGAAATAAAATGTGTCGACTGTGACTGTTTCGATAAAAATTTTATGGTATTTGAACTTAATCGAAATACATTCAATTTATTGCCGTGTTTGTGTATGAAAGTAGAACTAGTTTTGTGTGCTCATTAATGTTTATGTGATATGTTTTCGGCTTCGTTGTTTATAAGACTACAGATTTTAAGGTTCAAATCTCGGGATTGGTCATTTTGGCGGTCAATTTACCCACCTTTGCCTCGGATGTCACGTAAAGCCGTTGGCTCTGTGCCTCAACTATACGGCCGTGTCTGATTGTCGCCCAATCGGGTTATGACAGTTATAGATATAAGGCATATAGAGTGCACCTGTTTTTGCACACATACTGTGCGTACACCTGTCGGTATCAGCCTGGAAGACATCATCAACATTATCATAAACATAATAGAATAGACTTAATTTTTTATGATCTCGTGTTCGATTGTCATATTTATAAACTAATTCTGAATTACCTTCTATCTTTTCTGAATATACGAAGTGGTAAGCCGTTAGTGAAGTTTTATTATAGAATAGGTAGGCGGACGAGTAAAGGGGCCACCTGATGGTAAGTGGTCACCGCCGCGTATAGATATTGGCATTGAAAGAAATGTTATCCATCGCATACATCGCCAATGCGCCGCCAACCTTCGGAACTAAGATATTATATCCCTTATGCCTGTAATTACACTGGTTCACTTAAAACCGGAACACAATGATACGAAATATTGTATGGAGGTAGGAGGTTGTTATTAATAAAGCATGATATTTACTTAATGTTCATTTTATGCCAATTATGTAGAAGATATCGTTTTTCTACACTAAATATCGCTTAGGTTCCAATGGATTTTGAGGTCAAATCTTTATTGCATTATGTTAAAACAAATCACATATCTGATTTAGACTAGGGTGATAAAAATTTTTATAATGTTTTTTTCTTAAGAAATCGTTGAGTCAAATGACATTGGTGTTTAGATGGTTATCTTACCTCAGTCGCAAAATCAAAGAACAAATACAATAACAAATAAAAAATGAGTAGTATTTAACTTGTTATTTACAAGTAAAATTATCCATAATATTAATAAAATAAAAATAATAAAGTATAAAAATAAAAGCAACAAATCGCTAATTACTACCAAAAGATTGTGTATTTTTAATTTTAAAGAAACTAAAGGAAAAACCTATGATGTTAATGTATCGAATAATAAATATTACATAAAATATTCCTTATTTGTTTTGAAACATTATTTTTATATTTCGTATCACAAGTTGAAACTATGTACGGAAAAGGACTTACAAAATTTAATATTACCATATCGTTTCAAACGGCTGAATATTTGTGCTAAAGTCGCAACATTGTTTTATTTGCCATAAAAGAAAATTGCAAAACTGCATTTTATTTACAAGAAGTATTACACACATAGCAAGCATTTTGATGATATACAAACCTTCCATATTTTTGGCTTATTTGTCTTTGTCAGCCAAAATGGCTGATTATTTTCTCCCATTATCTTAACATCATTAGCTAAGCTACACTATATATATGATATATCTTTTATTTTTAAATATTATTTATTTATATAGACAAATTATGCAAAAGCACTCTACTTGGTGGTAGGATTTTGTAAACGCACTCTATTCATCATTAATTTTACCACTAAACAATTACTACTTATCTAGGATTTAAAGGGTGAGTGAGCCAGTATAATTGCAGAAGGGATGTAATGTCATAGTTCACAAGATTGATTGGCAATGTAAATAATGGTAATTACTTCTTACTGATTAAATGTCTTTGGGCTGTGGTGACCACTTACCATCAGGTGACTTATTTGCCAGTCAACCTACCTATTGTAATAAAAACAAAACACATTCTCTTCCAGTGCAGTGCAGTGCATAGCCTTAGTTGACAATGAAAATAAATACTATAAGGCAGGCATGATACATAAATTAAATATTATATAAAGAAAAAACACATCTTTTTTTAGAGCAGACAAAAAATGGACTTAATTTATATATACAACTAAGTTTTTATGATTGGTTTTTACGTTTTTTTTTTTTTTAAATACGTCAAGACGTAAATTTTTAATGTTCGTCTACCATCGGCTATAAACAATATTACTGTACGTATTATCTTCGATACCGTTTACTTAATGACACTTAATATCTAAAATAATTTAAATATTATACGAAATATATCGAGGAATATTCCGTTATAAATGCTACGCATTCGATTTGACACATGACGAATTTCGGTAAAATTATATTATAAACACTAGATTCTCGAATCTCGAGATCGCTATTATGTAAGAGCAAACCCGAAACTCACCGCAGAAATCGGTCGTAAAATGACAGAAATTGATATGCGAAATTGACCATTATAATCATAACATTTCAAGAATACTCACGTCATAATGCTATGTCACCATAAGTCGGTTTTCAATATTAAACAGTAATGACGTGAGTTCTTACAGAGAAGCACTGCTGTAGTTCTATTCCCCAAAGAATGAGTTCTTTCTTCGGATCTCATGAAATCGACACAAGGTGATACGCTATTTCGATATGTGTAGCCTTTAATTCTTATAATTATGTAATCAATATCGCATAGACATTTGACAATCACTGCGTTAGATTACGCGTTTATTCTTACGGAATATCGAATAGAATGATTAGATCCATTCCATAATCGCCTTACGTTGTTGATACGATATTTTCATCCGAGTATCCGTTAAATATATCACTGCACATGGTAAATCACTAACATATAACAATCTGTCATACTCGTACATTTATCACCTGCAACGAAGCACGTGTTATGCGATAATGTTGCCAGTTCTATTTAACTTTATGACTATGTAATAGAGCTATCAGGAATACGATATAAGGAAAATGGCTTCCGCTCATTATCTAATTGCTCATTCAAGATAAGTTTCCCTTTGTGCAATTTTTTTTTTGTGTTATAAGATATGCTTACGTATCGAATTATCGAGCTGTGATTGATCCTTATAATTTCATTCCTTGCTTATCATAAGATATAGTCATCCTTCGCTTGGGAAATGAAAAAATGGGATAAGGCCATTTATTTGTGATCAGCTCAGTGTGTAAGCTGCGTGAAGATGTGGCAGACTCTTACGGCCAGTCGTTTACATCATGTTACTCTAGGAATGCATATACAGCTAGGTACCCCACCACAATACGGGTGGTTGAAGCGGTTTCGTGCTCGATTGATGGCCTTAATAAAATAACCCTTAGTCGGCTTTAACGACACCCACGGATTGAGATGGGTCTATTCTACCCCCATCGAAACCACATAATTGAATGTTTATATGGTAATGTTTTATAATAATTACGTACCTGTACCGGTGCCTCAAAAGCGAATAAAGCCGTAAGTCCTGCATCTAATCAAATCGGGGTAACAGAGAAGAGAAAATGGAGTTTGCTGTTTTTGCGAGCACTTGCGCAATTAACTTGCGTAGTTAACTTGTTGTTAATGACTTACCTTTGTAGCTGAAATTCGTTTTCAATAAATAGTAATTCCCTACTTACTAAAACTTTATTAAATTGACATAATATATTACACTAAATACTATATTAAATAGAACAACGGCTATATAACTTTACAGTTAATGATATTTCAATAAATCTGCTCCGAATATGAAGAAGAAGGAACAATAGAAGCGCTTCGTTTAATTTTTAACTATTTATCGTATTGGCTAGCTTCCAAACAACGCACAAACATTCCTGTATGCACTTTTCGAATAGAATTAACATATCATAAAACAATTTATTTTATTATAGTTGTCTATATGTTAAGTTCGAATGAGACTAATAAAATGTAAGTACACTAAAAATATAGTAAATGTAAAAGTGAGTTTTGTTGTTCGTTTATTACGTTATCACGTTCTTATGATACAATCGATCAACATAAAATTTTGAATAAATGTCATCTGAGTTATTTTAGTTTCATAAATATGTATAAAATTTCTAGGTTTACTAAACAAAGATACGATTTTTTAATTTAAGAATTTGCTCGATATATAACGGCGTCGAATAAAGGAAGATAATTGTTAATAAAATGTCCATCAAGATAATAAAAAAAACGTTATGTCTACTGTGTCGAATTATTTTGAAGGCGAATCGCTACATAAAGCATTAGCGATGTTAATTTATGTAATTTTAGCACACGATCGTTTTGACTGTGATATTTAAATTAGTACATTCTATATTTAAAGCGACTAAGCAGTCATGTTTAAGTGTGTGTGTGTGTGTTTTTTTTAAATAAAATTTATTAATTTATATTCAATATTACCTGACGGGGATTCGTCCGATATTAAATAAAAATTATTAATGCGTTTTCATTGTGAAACGTGCTAATCAAATTTGTATAAATAACCATAAAATAATATAAAATTTTATATATTAAAATACATTTTATTTTACATTGAATGAGTCGTTTTGATAAATGTTTCTTACATATAAAGACAACGTTACCGGTATACTACTGTTACGTTTTTTAAATATATATTGATTTAAAGAATTTAAAAAAAAAATTAAATTTACCAATTTCATATTTTTAATCCCATAGGCCTATTATAAGTTTGTAAAAAAAACTCTTGAATCTTACAAACACATAATCATCATCACTATACTAAACTTAATCAAAAGTAAATCCTTCAGAGATTGTAAATGTAGATGTGAGAGTAACAGACAAGCACCGACAAGAAATCCAGTAGTCGCTCTTTTTGATAAATGAAATAACTTCACCGACTATATATAATTAACTTTATAACAAGCCTCGCTTGGAACTCAATGATGAACGAAAACTAACGACTTTTCGTCTGTATTATGCTATCTCATATTAGGTAATATATACATCAAAATTATGTCTATATATATACTCGCACATAGGTTAAGGTAGAATAAGGTTTTTTTATGTATTATTATTATTAAATTTTGAGTTTAGAGCTGTATTTATACGTATTTTATTTAGTATTATAAAATCTTAGATTTAAAACCGTAACAAACCTAAGTTTTTTTTTAATCATAATACCGTCTCTTATGCAAACATATGCGTCCTCTGTACAACTTTATTAGATTTTATTTTTAGTCTCAGATTATAGATCAGACCTTGATCGAGTCTGACGTTTCTTGAAAACACTGAATTTCCGATATCTAGCTAGACTTAATAATTCTTCTGGTTGTTTTTTTTATTAAATCTGAACTAATTAGTTTTAGTTAAGGTTAAATTTGTTTGTTTTTTTTTTTATCCCGGATCTGTACACTTCATTGAGATTATGTTTAATTATCAAGGTTAGATGATGAGAATTTATCTGCTCGAACGTTTTCCAAGTCGATGCAGCGATATCTATATAGATTTTCAAAATGTAAGCAATGAAGACCCATACAATAAAAACTTTACAAAAACTAAATTTTTATAATAAACTTGCTCAGATGCTTAGCCACTTCGTATTACTCCTGCCTGTTAGATAACGGCCTCGCTGGTGACGACAATGACGACGACGAATTAATCCTTAACATAAAATTGACAATTAAAATGCTCCTAGTATTTGTAAATATATTACAAAGTATTGGAATAAGTACACAAGAAAAAAGAGGTAAACTATAAAACGTATTAGTACTATATGAGCAGAGACTTCTTTGTATTTTCTTTTATCTGATTTATTTGAAAAAACACCTTAATCTTATTATTTTATCCATGCGTACTCGAGAGGGTAAAAATAAAAGTTACATGACATTTAAATTAACAATAGTATTTTGTAACTGTCTTATTAATTTCGTAAATAAATAATGGATTGTTTTCATTTAAGAAATTTTAGAAAGTATAATTTATATACGATTGAAATTATTATCAATATTCGTATTATTGAAAACTAAGCTCGTGTCTATACATTCATTGTAACCCAAACAAAAGTGTCTGAATATCATTAAGTGAAATTACGTACGGAGATTTAAAAAAAAAAAAAGAAAAGAAAATGTAAAACTTTTCTCGTGTTAAATGAACATATAGAGCTCAATTGTCGTCGTATATTATAAGCTCTACACGATTTTACTATTTGCATACTTCGGTTACCCGCTAACAAACAGTGAGGCGGTGTTTCTTTGTACAATCAGCGGCAATACAAGCCAACATTTGTGTTTACATAAAATTATAGTTATTAAGCTCGCGTAGTCAGAATTAAGGCATACAAAATGAAATGGGAATTATCATCTTTGCAGATATCAGCTACATTAAAATAATGCTATCCCATTATGATAAACATATATTAATTGTACCCTAACGTAATATTTCCGACGACAACTATGTATTTACCGGTGAAATAAAAAATTCAAAAGCAATATATGAGCGAAATGTTTAACGGAAACCAGTTCTATAACCCGTGTTCGCTTTGTCCTAATAATTATACTTAAATACACTTATCTGTCTGCGAGTTTGTTGCAATGCGTCCAATTAAAATACTCTCATGGTAGACGACACGAAAGACTGTGTTATGACTAAAGAATATGAAATTACAAATATCAATGTCCATTGCGTTGACCTAAAAACCCAGTCGTTTATCTTTTTGTAATATATGCGAAATGTAAATATTATATAAAATTATATCGAACCTTTAAATAACATATAAAAAGAAGGTTATAACCAAATCTGAAAAACATATTTGGATGTTGTTTTTTTTTTAATAAACTTAAAATTAAATAAACGATATTCCATCTTAATATAACAGTTTAATGTTAAAAATCATATTCGAAATTGCATTAAAGAACATTGCACCTTAGACGCTTTCAAATCATCATTCATCTTTGTTATTATTTTCAGATTCTCTTAATGTTATTCTAAATGTAACATAATCTAGTTTACGAAATAAAATATGCATAATTTAAAACTAAGAGTTGTTGACCCTGATCGGTTTGCGGAAGTCCAACGACAAAGCCTTAAAAACTTGTAATCTATTGAGTGTCACTTAGCAACTAACTACTAAGTGTATGACACAAAGAACAGCAGGTCAGATAATATTGAATCTTAATCTCAAGACAATGTGCTTGTCATTAAATTAAGTTTAAATTCGTAGTTTTTTTTCTTAAACACGTATTATAATTCCGTGGTTTTAATATAGCATACCGACGCGGGAACAAGGATATTATCATTCGACATAAAGGTCACTTGGTTTGAGGAGACCGGTCAGCCTTGGGCCGTGTAATTCACTTTCGCACTCGACAGTACATGGC
This sequence comes from Nymphalis urticae, assembly GCA_905147175.2. Classification (NCBI taxonomy): domain Eukaryota; kingdom Metazoa; phylum Arthropoda; class Insecta; order Lepidoptera; family Nymphalidae; genus Nymphalis; species Nymphalis urticae. The sequence goes on along the minus strand of LR989995.1, from coordinate 2,898,375 downwards.
CCTTCGTGTGGCCTCATTTCTCAACACTGTTTGCTTTGTTCTTTAATGTTCTCTATAGCGAATTTGTTTACTCTGCTTTTTTCTTTAAGATTATTTGGTCTGTTCGCCCACCATTACAAACTAATGTGAACACTTTCTTTTGTTCCATTTATATCATTCAATATCGCTGCTCCTTAAGGTTCAGTCAAGTCATTACTAATAACAAAAATGTATAAATTATATATAACATTTTATATAGTTTAAAAAAATTTATGACGTAATTTTTGCTGAAAAATATTTAAAGCTTCTTTTGTTCAAAGATACTTAACAATATATTGTAGGAAAGAGTCCGTAGTCGAGTTCACATCTTATTTGCTTCGAAATTATAATAGCAATGACGTCCAAGTCACCTTGGTAAATGCGCATTCAATTTAGACTTCAGATTTCAGAGTAGCGATATGAACAATGAGAATTTGAAATAAGCTTGAAAATAATAACTTCTTCAGGTGACATTCAACGGTCATTTGGAAAATTGAAACATAATATTGAAAGTCAACTGACTGAAATCTATTTTTAATGAAACAGTATAATGTTACAAACATTATTTATAAGAATTCGCTAAAAATATTATAACAATGTAAACAGAATTCCTGCAAACAAAACAATGGCATTCTAGTCCAGTCTAAGTCACTTATAAAAACGCACACGTCCCGAGTAATTGAATTAGTGTATTACATTGTTATACAAATGTATGACTATCATTTGAATACTTTAAGTCGGGCGCTGGCTGCATAGGAATGTCAGTTTAGTTGTACCTTCTCCCTATGATAATATTTGTAGATTTATGCTATGTCATTGATATGAAGTGTTGTTAAATTGAAACAAATTTTAGGAAATTAGGTTTTTTTTTTAAATTGCTCGTAAAGAACTTCTCTACCGGTCCTTACCGTGAAAATCTAACAAAAGTGTTTTTACACAAGACGATATAAATTTGTGTAAAAACTCAATTCAAATAATAACCATTATTGTTCCAAATATACTTGTTGATAGTAATTATTTGTACATGCAATATAAATCGATTGCTACCGATATCGGAATGCCGGCGCAAGCGTCCCTTCTCCGTTGCTAAAATCCTTGGCCGCAACGGCCCTTGCCCCGTAAGTAAGCCTAAAGACTTCACAAATGAGCAGTGTTGCCTTTTTGCTTAGAATATTTCTGATATTAGATTGTTTGTTTTTGTAATTATTTTTATTGCGTTAAATTTCTTGAGTGTTGGTGATTGTTTTAATAATTTAATGCAATTGGTTGAGAAAATCTATGTCATGCCATGTCAAGGTGATGTACAAGACTGATTCAAGTGTTGATGTCACATAGTATAAAGGTATGGGAAAAAGTGTTCGAGAGACGATTAAGGGAGGAAAGTAATGTCAAGGAAATCGGGTTTGGTTTTATCTTTCGTCGTCGGACTATGAAAGCCATTTTTGCACTCAGCCTACTGTGCGAAAAGTACAGACGAGTCCATAGAAACTTTTATATAAAGTTCGTTGACCTTGAAAAGGTATACCGTAAAATGTGTCGAGGTATTGTGTTGTGGACCTTAAAATGGAAAGCAATGTAAAACAATTCGAGTAATGTACAGCTAGAATCATCGAAGGTCTAAAAGCCAAGGGCTGGTTATAGACATTCTAACATTAAAAACAAAAATGTATTTGCATGTATGTTGTTGATGTTTTTGTTAAAATACATATGTACACATAACATAACTGTCATCAGAGCTGTGATCATGTATAGCTCATACAGATAGGTGTGTTGTGAAATCGCAAATGATATCATTCGGAATGAGAATATGTATGTATGTATGTATGATGTCTAATGTGGTGAGAATGGTTAGAATAAGAAACGAAATGATTTTTTAATATTTTCACCGTAATAGAAAAGTTAAAAAGCTGAGAAACATTATAATGGTATAGACATGTAATGCAAAGGAATTATTATGACGAATGTTACATTGAATGTGATAAAAACCTAAATAATAGACGTGACATGGACATGAGCAAATATTGAAAGAATTACGATGACTCCAAACTCCAAATAAGCGGTTAGTGATAAAATGTAATCGTTGGCGTTTTAATAAGGTAAAGAAATATGATAATATGTGTAAATTACAGTCATAATCACGAAATCAAATATAATATTTTTGTACACTTTAAATTAAGCTTCAAAAATGCATTAGTTATAGATAAAAAAAATTAAATACTGCTCTCTGAGTCTTCAAGCACAATATTATCCATGGATACGCTTGAATCTCTTTTCCTTTTCAACGAAATATTTGTTTTAATTATTTTATCCCTATTGCTTTCTTCTGTAACTTCATAAACGTCACTTTCGTAATAACCAACGTCTGCTTTAAATAATATATCACATATAGCTTTTTGCACAGCCTGTAGTGTCTTCTCGGAATGCTTTTTCATTTTAGACTTAACGAAATTAGTAAAAGCCTCTATCTCCTCTGTATTAACTGGGTCTGTTGAAGTTTGTACAGAATAAGTTTTTACAGTTTCATTTTTTTCTAGACTAGGCCCTTGTACAGTTGTTTGGTTTCTAGATCCTAAATCAGATTCTGCATCTGATTCTGGTTCAAATTTTATATTATATTCTTTTATGTCATTTTGTACATAAATCGTTTCACTAGCAACATTTGTATGTATATCTCTTGTTAGTTGTTGACTTTTGCTATTTTCTAATTGAATTTGGGTATCAGGCATTACTTCAATGTTAGAACTGCTTGGCGTGTCGCTTTTTTCCTCCTGTAATATATTTTTTAACATTATTAATTTAAAACAAATTCCATCTTACCATCGTTTTGAGCATAAAAAAATATTTTAAATTGTTTTTAATAACTGTTTGTATGTGTTGTACGGAAACTCACCCTAATGATTTCTATACCATGCCAGTATAGTACGATAAAGACCGACGTTTTCTTGAATTATGAGCTCCAAGATTATATATACAAATAGGCGTTGGTTGGTGTATATATCTGTTTAAGATTGATAGAATTCGACACCATTTGACCGATCACGATGAAGATGGCACATATGTATAGGTATTTTTTCATGGAGGTTTTTATAATATCGACTTTGTTGTAACTTGCAACTAGATGGCGCTTGCAACTCGATGGTCCGAACCGATCGTCATTACAATCAATATGTATACATAGATATACAACGACTGCCAAGTTTTGCTACAAATAATAATTCGGACTTACTGTGCTTAGTAGTTTCTTTTTTTCAATTTTTCTATTCAACAGGAATGATAGTTCCATAAATGCAAACCATGTCGTCACATGCGATTTACCTGAAATTATGAATGATTAAATGATAATTATTGATGATTAAAAATTTTGTCAATTTTTTTTTATCATACTAAACTTACCATCTTTAAGTCCCTTTTTTAATTTAGATTTTTCTCTTCTGAATGAAGACATTAATATGTTCATTTTGTACTTGCATTCCTCAGCTGAAGTATTTAAAGCCCTTCCTATGGATTCCCACTCGTCACTTCTAGCTGCGTGTTTATAAAACAAAACTTCTTTCGAATCCCACAGAATCGGTCTCGATTTATACTCCCGTATCAGTTGTATACATTTTTCCTCAGTCCATATTACGTTTTCTTCAACATTATCCATATTTTTCAATATAAAAACAACGCGCGTTCGTGTTACTTCTCGCAAACGCAACACTAAATGAAAAATGGCGGACATGATCTGTCCTTGGCGTCTTGTAAAGTACCACGTGGTCGTAGTGTATATACCCGTCTCTGTTACGACCGAATGGGCAAGCGAGATGGACGATGTTACACGGCATTGGGGCGCGAGCCACAGCAGTTGCTGTATCGTTCAAACTATAACAATTTAATTAAAATATGTTCTTAAGTATAGTGTTACTCTAGATATAATAAAAATATTTTGTAGTGTCTTACATTTTGATAGAATAAAGCTTGCTTTACGACATTCAATATAAAAAATAATTATTATTTATTTGTGGTTTAAAATAAACTCTTATAGATTAATGTGAATGTATCAAAAGTGACATTTCCGTTTTAAATAACTTGGCGGATTATATGTTATAAGAAATAAATGATTTCGACGCTCGCGCCTGCTTCTATCTCCGCGAGCCGTTCGTTCATCTTTATTGTGAAACGCGGTGTTGATCGTAACAAAGTTGTGAAACATTTTCGAAGCAATACATTTAAGTACTTATATAAAATTATGTATCTATATAAGTATCTGGCTTCATTAATAAAACACTTAAGTCACCTTTTTTTTCGGTTGATATCGTCGTGTATCTTAAACTAATGTAGTTACGATACGAAGTATATTATAGGTTTAAATTTTTATATTATAAACTCGAAAGTGACCATGAACCTCATGCCCTTTTATCTCTTACCTCCGTATCTATAGTGCAATAAGCCTTATACATAATTATAATATATTCGGTATACCACGTTGTGTTTAATATTTAATTTATAACAATGCTTTAAGATGTATAGTGTAAGTGTATGTACCATTATGTAAATAAATTGTATTGAATAATGAAAATAAAATATCACCGTAGGTCTAGCTTTTCTTTTTTAAAAACCGCAGGCTTTATGAAACATTTTTAGTGAAAGTGCGAGCTCGCTTCGCTTACTAAACTATTGCGGTTGACAGTCAGCGGTGCGGGCTACCGGTAGCGAGACATTATCAATAGATAACGAGCTCAGATCCTTGTCGAAACCAATAAAATTCGTTCCACGTTCAAACAAACTTGTTTGTGAACTGAACACATTCAAGGCTATACTAGTTTACGTATATAATAAAAGAAATAAATGTAAATATTATTTTTGAAACTTTAGATTGTATTTTTAAAACATAAATTCTGTTACAATATCTGTAATGTTCACTTATTTTAATTTCAGCTTAAAGTACCCAAGTAATTAAAATGTATTTTTTTTTATAAAATATCGGTCGGTGGTCATCACCGCCCATAGACATTGGCGCTGTAAAAAAAATTAACCGTTCATAACATCTCCAATGAGGCATCAACCTTGAAAACTAAGATGTTATGTCCCTTTTGCCTGTAGTTACACTGGTTCACTTACAAATTCAAATCGGAACACAACAATACTAAATATTGCTGTTTAGCGGTAGCATATGTGATGAGTGGATGGTATCTACCCAGGTGGGCTTGTACATAACATTACCATATTTTATGAAATTCGTAATAACTGTGACGCGGTTCTTTTTAATTGTTTTCAGTTGTATATCAAGTGTTAAAACCTGCTAAATTATCTTTGTAAAATAAGAAGAGCTTGCCTAACGCTAAATAGGACAAGATTTATTGGCAATATAAAAGGGGCATGTGATTCTAATAATTGTGATTATGTGAATTAAAACTTTTTTCTTTTTAAGCTAAAATTCTTTCTGGCTAATACTTTTAAAATTTTATTTCATTTGAGCATGATTTTTTAATGTAACCTTTTAGTAAGAACGATGTCATCGTTTTAAGAATGTTACAGTACTAAAATAATTGATAAAATAAATCTAATCTCCAAATTTGGGTCAACTCCTCTTGAACGTTCACGAGCAAGAGCAAGACAATATGTTATATTTAAAGGGGTAAATGAATAATGTGAGTAACATACCGATATAAATAAACCACTGAATTTCACCTTACGCGCCAGTTAACAGTGAAATTGGTATACCGGGTGGATTCAAAGGGGACATCACACGAGCGCACCGGAGCGCGATTCCTGACGTGCCCCTCGACTGTCTACATGCGACTATTTACACCTACTTTCAAAATGTTCCCATGAAACTGCAATGGATTATAAATCTTAATGCATGGACGTACGATGCATAGTGCCATATTACGTTCGTAATTATGTAAATTTTTTCGACCGGTGTGCATAATGAATTTTTGTGTTTTGTTCTTTACAGTGATGCAGGTAATGTGACCTGCATTACTGTACGTACGATTTGAAGCAGTTTTTAGTTGGTTACGTATAAAATTACTAAATGTTTGTGTATTATTGTTGCTAAAAAATTAAATTATTTATCATCATCATTATCATCCTGTTGCTGTCCACTGCTGGACATAGGTCTCTCCAAGGCACACCACTCAGAAATCGAGCACGATCACTTTATGCATCACGTTACATATATGAATGTAACGCAAGAAATCCTTTTTTTAATCTCACTTTCATAGCACCTAAAGAAAATTTACTTCAAATAGCTAAATCACAGGACTGATCTGATCTCAAACAATTAGGTAGATTATATAGATCGAACATAAAAAAGTTCTGTAAACATTATAACTGCATTTGATACGATTACATAACTGGGAAGCGACGCAGTATCAGTCAGTCCGAATCCGAAGTAAGCTCGTTAATTCCGCTCTCTAAATGAACGAACGTCGAAATGCAGCGAGCAGATTGATTAATTTCCGCTCGCGATTTGCTGACAGATAAATCCACTGTGGACTGAAACTATGCCGTTTGTTATTTCCATTATGATGGACGGAATTAACGTTCAGGATAAAACCAGTTTGATGATCTCTATAGAACGTATAAATATTATCTTTCTTCTTAAAAATAACTATCGATAAATAGGTCATTTGAAATAACATTTTTCTATTAAAGGAACGGTTCAACATTCGGAAATATACGAATACAGTTGAAGGATTTTATTTCATTTCATGTACATACATTTTAAAACCTTAAAGCAAATAAAAAGGTTGAAAATCCTTTTAGAAACTACCATTCTAGGAATTCATTTAAGTATTCATGCAAATGTAATATGTTAATTTTAATAAGTGGATTTTACGAAACATTCTACTCGTATATAACCATTAAAATAATTCAGTTCATTGTCCACTCGGTTGTTTTCTTCCAGTTTTGGGTGACGGCCAATAAATTTGAGTCTTTATGTTTATTTGATGATGTTTCCCGTCTGGACACCGTCCCGTTAAGTGATATATTTACCGTAACGAGAAGAGTTTAATAGAAAAGTTGATCTTGGCACGGCTCGAGTAAGCGGAGCCAGATACAGCGGAGTGCAGAGTAATTCATTCAACGTGTCAACACATTAATATCTCTTAAGCATTTTCAAATTATCAAATAAAGGCGAAGTGCAATTTAAATAAACGAAAATTAATTAGCATTCGTGAATTGGGTACTCGGGTATAAAGTGTCCTATGTTTTTTAGCAATGTCAAAACAATTTGCAAATTGGTATAATCGGATACGACCAAATTTCGAAAGGAATTTTTTGATGAGTTCAAACTACAGCTCATGTTTTTTTAATTGTTATTTACTTTTTCTTTTCTTTTATTTAATTTGTTCATTTAATCGTATATTTTGATTGAGAAGTGGTTTTATAATCGTTGTTCGACACTATCATTAAAATAATAGAGAAACTTTTATACATTGATTACGTAGTACTGATGTAGACATTATTACCTGGAATTATTTTGTTGAAGCATCTTTTATACGATAAAATGTTCTTCTGATGTTGATTTTAACGTGAAGGTCAGGTACGTAAATGTAAATTCGTTTGTTTTTTTTAATACTGTACTTTTACCATTTCTGCCAAGATTGGACACATTATGAATTAACATGTGCAAGTATCCAGAACCTTAACACCACAAGCTTACAATAAATTTCTAACTACATACATACTGGTATCACATCGATCTTTAATTGATTATCATTTTATTTTATCATCACGTTGACTGCCTCGTTGGCTAGATTCTAGGCTAGTTCAAAACCCGGGTCGGAACGAAAAAAAGTTATTGAATTTCTCTGTCAATAAATTGCCCAGAGTCTGGAAGAATGAATTGTGTACGCAACCATGCCTCGGAAAGCACGTAAAGCCGTTGGTCCTGTGCCTAGACACTGCGGTCCTGTCGGATTATGAGAGTCAGGGAATAGAGAGTGCACTGTGTTTGCGCGTACACTTTTGCACTGGCTGAAATCGATCAGAAAAACATCATCATAATCCTCAAATTATTCAATAATGTACTTGCTTTTAAAAAGTCATGACCGTTCTTTTGTTCAATATCGTGCGTTAAATATAAAATGACCAGTTACGTAATTGTTTACTGTCTTAATATCGCAATACGAACGTCCGGACGATCAGTACGCTTGTAAGGACAAACGGGCGTAGAACGAAAATAATTACAATACCGACGCGCATCGGTGCGTCAATAAAGAAGCGCGAGCGACGATTAGGAATGTATACGGTACGATCAGCTCCTCCTGAAACAGTTAAGCACACTATAATATCTCTTTTTATAAGAACAATAAGAGATAAATTACCATGAAAAGCGGCCTTCATAGGAAACTGCAACACACCGTGTGTAACATTGCAACGGTCAACAGTAATTACACACGATCTTTACGATGTGTAGACGCGCCTTCGTGTATATCTGTTCTGAGATAAAGCTACTTTTCAATCAAGTTAAATTTTAATCAATTTAATTTATGATAATATATTTATTAAAGTTAACGATTATGTCGTTCCCTTTGAGCGTTTTAACAATTTTAAAATGTTATTATAAAAGAAACATTTTTCGGAAGTTTAGCCTTTGTTGTAGATTTCTATAGATTTTATCAAACGATTGTTCGCTTTCCACCGTGACGTAGCTGCCGTTTGTGTCAGGCACCTTCTCTCAATCGACTTTATCTTGTTAATTGGAGAGCAGCAATGTCGCCCGCTCCACTTGTGCTTATTGTTTGCGCCTCGACACTTTCTAAAGTTATCTTCGCTTGGTATCTGTCTTTAATGATCCCTCAGCATTATTAAACTCCCCTGTATCTATACTTCACTGCTACCGCGTCCATGTTAAGGTCGAAATCGTGGCTTGTATCTCTTCAGCTCTATGGTAATTATTCACGGAGAGATACTGAGTTATTAGGGACCTTAAGCCGATTAGTAATTTGACTTTTACGGTTATTTAGTTTATTAATACGCCCTCTTGTGCATACATTGTATATTTACATTGCAATATTAATATATGGCGCGTGAAAGAGATTAGCATTTTATATGGGCTAATATATGCTTTACCGTTTCATAAAATGACGTTAAAATTTATTTCGATTTCGTAAGCTTACTGTAATTCAATTATCTTTTCTTGCCGAAAATGTAATATTGAATCTTGTTTCTATGTTAGTTGTTACATGCAGACAATATTAGCCCACTTTTATTGGATTTTCGCGAGTATTGTAATAAATGTAATTTATTTTACAAACATTGTGAGCGCTCGCTCTCTTCTATTGTCTCGATTGTTCCAAATTTCTCGACTCATTATTGACCTTAATTTGACTTTTTTGATTCAATTACAGCACTTTATGGTACATTCTCATGTCGGCGCAGCCGAAGTGGGCATCTATGAAATATCTCTCGTATAATTACGATCTCAGCGAAGTTCTAATTCGTGAGTCACGGTCTAGTGAAATGGCACGCGGTTCATGATCGCGCTGCCTCTTTCAGTTATGGTGCGTGATATGACTGGTAAAGTATTGTTCCCGCTTTGGATTTGTCACCACGTCACACTCCCATAGCGGTCGCTTTCACCTTCTATTATGAGAGAAATTTCATATCACGAATCTTCCATTTACGCTGGAATTCAGTTACTATGCGATGATCACACGAACAGTATACGTCAGTCGTCAGATTGATGGGTACACGGCTTTTGACGGCTTCCAATATGAGAACACATTATTGCGGAGTGGCGATAAATACACAATCATTATATTGTCACACCGCTGGCGGGTACGGCTCGGTAACGGTTCACGGAACTGGGACACTGCGACGTACGTAATCCTATTATGAGCTCGTTAATGTAATCCCGCTTAGATGTCGGCCTGAATATGCAAAACTGAAGAACCATCCTTATATTGTCGTTCCTATCGAGTTTAACGTATGAATAGATTGCTATTAAAACGTTGTTAAATTAAAAATAAACTGTTTCATTCTCTCAAGTTCAATTAATAAATGGACCAGCGCTGATTTCCGAAGATGGTATTCAGTTTCTATTAATGTCTCGTAAATGTGAAATGGCTTTTTTAAAAACCTCTATGGTTATCTTCCGTTCCCTAAATTGGGCTATATTTAGTATTTGTGACTCATAAACAATGATAGACGACCGACAAAACTCCGCCCTTGAAACCTGATCGTAAAATAATGAGGACAAATTATCCCATTATATGTAAACGTCTGTCGATCTGGTCGGTTGTCAAATTAAGGATGATTAGTAGACCGGATGCTCTAAATACTGCCCAGTGGAAAAATATGTTTTTGTCGATTAATAATAATGTGAAGTTAATTTCTTTAATTTTTTATATATCATGTATAAAGGAAAGATAATCGGTCTAAAAATTTCGCATGTCATGCATTTTAAATAACTACAAATATATATAAAACACGTCAAACGTCAGAATAATATTGGGAACTTATTTTTTTATAATGAATAACGTAATTGTATGTGTGTGCGTTGTTTGAATGTTGTGAATGTTGTTGTGCACGTGTTATAGCGAACGCGTAAATCTTTCGTAGACAAAAAAATATAACTGAATATCAATGAATCTTTATACTTTGTAGTTTAACTACAAGCTCGCACCTTCGCTACTGAATAACATCATAAGTAATAAAATATTTTACGATTGTAGGCATAGTAACAGCGCACAGCGTGCCTGGGCATAGGCAGGGTACTTAAATTACGTGATCACAAAAGTCCAATTTCCTGAAGCCATTGCCGGGCGATGTTATCACTCGTGGGCGTTGTCACGATAAGCTCCATTTCTTAGATCTTAAGCTCGTTACACATACACTGGCTTTATTATAGGAACTGTACGTGTAATGAAGTTCGTGCACGTCCACTGTTCGTGGTTCGATGTTAGACCACAATGTGATGACACAATCGTATTGTGGTAGATCCTCTAATGAGATAGCGCCCGCGGAAATATTAGTCGGCAGAGACCGTTGTGACATTTTAAAGCGCGTTATTTTATTTTTTTTCTACGCCGTCCGTTGAGTTAATTTACTTTCTGAGCTCTTAATTGCTTTTAGCTGTCCGCCTGTTACCGCTTTTACTTAAATGCCAATGGGCTTGAATTAATTTACTAAGTTATGCAAGTAAGTAAGAACTCTTTCTATTTTAAGGCTGAATAAAGTAGTGTTTTTATTTCTTAATAACTGTAACTAGTTACTTAAATCGCTATGTTTTTAACGCGTTTTTGATAAATACATAGTAGTCATCTAATATTAACATATTATTCTGTAATAATTAAATGTAAAAGTTGAGTCTAGCGTTTCACTTATTTTATTGAATTTACGTAAAGCAAACTTAGCGAATTTTTGATTCCTAGTATAGAATAGTATATACTAACAATCTTAGAAATATAATACCAAGCTGGAAAGATAGAATCGAAACGGACGATGATTGGCTGGAAATAGGAGTGGCTCTGGCCTTATTGACCTCCGCCGTGAATACGCTGCGTAGAAAAGCAGCCAAAATGAACAGGAATAATTCAATAACGAAACACCGAATACTCGTTAACCTTACGACTTTAATTTTTTTACATACCCGTCTCATTGAAAGTTACTCATAACCTCTTCGAGTGTATAATATGACGAAATGGGATGAAACAGCAAGATTGATTCACGTTTCAAGTGGCAAAAACATAAACCGTATATAGTCAAAATTCTCGAATCGTATGTAAACGTAACCTCGTTTCTTTATAAGCTCTCAACGACTCTCCATATATCGCTTATCAAGGGCGTAAAATTCTCATCTCATTAATATGGAGATATGCTGAAGTCGAATAATTTTCCTTTTTGCACGTCTCGTTATTATACGTTAAGATGCTAGTGATTTAGGACCTCGGTGGATCTTAGGACATGGTATTTCAATCAGCTGCCATGTAGGAAAGATATCATATTAAACGAAATAGGATAAAATTGGGAAATAGAAACGCAACAAAAAATAAGTTACGAAGATTAAAATATTTTCAACACAATATATTTTATACTTTTTTCGTGTGCGTTAAAAATTGGAATTTATTTTAAACAGTAACTCCAAGGTTCTATCTCGTCCCAAATTTAGCTTAGAACTAATAGCGCAATTTGATTCGAAAAGACAAATGAACAAGAAGAGTTAATTGTATCATCATCCAAAAAATAAAAGAGTTAATTGTATCATCATCCAGTTCTAACTTATATTTAAAGTGTGTTAAAGAGGATTCAGGACCAACGTGCTATCCGAGGCAGGGGAGTGTAAGCAATACGTCCTAACTTTTTTTTATACATAAACCGGGAAAGCAAATGACTCCACTCCACCTGATGGTAAGTGTTAAGGGAGTCCAAACGCGACGAAGGCCAGTACAGTCGGGAAGAATGTTCTGCACTAGCCGCCCCCGCCTTGCCAGCCCGCAAGATGCTTCTTCACGCCTCCGGGCTACTACAAAAAATGTCTCGACAAAACATCCCTCACCTGGATCGGATCAATATAGTTTTTATGTACCTATATGGGCTGTATTGACCCGATCCAGGCTATGAGCCGAAGATCTACATATATATACGCATCCCTAGACTCAGTTCTAGAATATATAACTAGCTACAATACCAACGATGCAGTCTCCATTTGTAACTATATGTTTTATCATACAATCTGTTCCTCTAAATATTATTGATATATCATAAACAACCCCTTGACTTTGTTTATAAAATCAAAAAGGAACTAAGATAAATATATTTCAAATTAAATTCGCAATCGACCCGAGAACCTTGTAAATTATGTTGTATCATCAAATATCATTGAACACGGTCTCGTATATAGACAGATAACACAAATTACATGTAACAAAATCCACTCGAGCAATCAGAGCGTGGTTCGCATATTTACACAATCTTGTGACCTTGCCTTAATCAGAGCAAAAATAATATCAGATAGGTGTATAAGTCACTTTTTTTTTATAAATTTATTATAAGACCTCAAGTGCTCATGGCCTTGATGGTGTGCAGTGTTGAATTTTTATTAGTTTCATCTGACCTGACTTATATTACTTTTATATCGTAAATATGTAAGTTTTTTTTTATACAACAGGAAGGTGGACGAGCGTATGGGCCACCTGATGGTAAGTGGTCACCAAACGCTCTTAGATATAGGCATTGTAAGAAATGTTAACCATCACTTATATCGCCAATGCGCCACCAACCTTGGGACCTAAGATTTTATGTCCCTTGTGCCTGTAATTACACTGACTCACTCATCCTTCAAACCGGAACACAACAATACCAAGTACTGCTGTTTTGCGGCAGAATGTCTGATGAGTGGGTGGTACCTACCCAGACGAGCTTGCGCAAAGCTCTACCACCAGTAAAATACATCGAGTCGATATAAAGATATCCAGTGTATACATCGAGTTAAAATTCGCACTACAAACATTTATTCATTTTTAAATGCCTGTTTTTAATGAATTGCTTATGTTCCAATTGCCTCCTTCAACATAAGCGTCAAGAAAAAAGGAAAGTATATATAAATATATAATCTATATCCACATATAACATTCACATATCCACGTATACTACATATATAAAAATATATTTACTTAACCGATAAAAGTAATAGTAAGTTAATTAAGCTAAGTAACTAAATTTATAAATCGTTAAAAATGTCCGAGACAACGGTATTCCTTATGGCTGCATTCGAAGTGCCTGTTATTTTAGTTTGATTGCGTGAAAGTTCAATTTTGGATGTGATTATGAAAGTAATAACTTTATAATATCTTTTAATAAAAACTTAAACAAGATTAAAAAGAGATAATATAATTTGAGTGTATTTAAATGATAACGTCCATTGAACTCGTATGTAAAGTATGAGTACTTAATATCTCGGATCATAAACGTAGATGTTAACACAATGTTTCAAGGTCAATACTCTCTAAGCGATTTAATTGGTTTTTATTAGAAACGATTAAAATTAATAATCATATTTAAACGACAACACACGATGAAGATACTATATTAATCAGAAAATAAATTATTATCACTCGCCATATGATGCAATGGAACCTCAAACACAGCTAAGATACTAAACATTTTCAGATCAAATCATATTAATGAAAATGTATAGCAGTATCTTCTCCTTATCGTTACCTTACGAAACTGTAAATAGTATCCTTGCGATATAGGAATTTTATATTACAATAGTGTATATAATTACGAGTAAAATTTCAAGAGAATGATAAATTTATATATTTATCACTCGTGTAAGATACTTTGAGATACACTAATATTTAATTATAATATTCCATCGTCAACATTATTTTCAGCCCACGTCAATACATCGCCAATACTCACGGTTCTGTTTTTAACGCGTCGATTGAGTGCCTGACATTTTTCTAATATTATCTGACAATCGAGTGGGTGGCCTGCCCACTGGCCTGCTCGCTTCTCCACAGCACTACTCCTCAGTATTTTAGTCCACCTTCCGTCTATCCAAGTGTATATTCTATCTACTTAATTTCGCTGTACGATTTCTATTGCAACATAAAAAAACATATATATGTATTTTTTCAACAACGCTAAATGTCGTTTGAAAATCAAGATAAAAATATCTCACATGACATTAAAATATTTCTAAACTACGAAATATGTAACTTGTCATATAAAAGTGGTTTACGTGTGTGAATAACATCACTCTCACTTACGAGTACGTACATAGAAGTGCAGAAATGTGTTATTTCTTTGCAGTTTTACTATTCGCTTAGGTAACTATTTCATCATTCGCTACACTTTAATATTTCAGTGAGAGCTACTTGAGAATCTTGAAAGAAATTTTCATATAGAGTTTCGAGTAAGCAGAACCTTACAAAATGTCCATTCACCCATATACCATACCGTTCCACATCTCGGCGAAATAATTCTCGTCTCTTTTGAAATGCAGCGTATGAAAAGTTTAAGCGGAAAGTGAGAATTAATAAGAAAGAGGTTTCAGCGCTTTCCAGCGGTACTATTACGCGAGTAAAGTTTTCTTGACCTATTTTTAAGACTATAAATTTATTGATTAGTCACCCGTACTTGTATGACCTAGATTTCGTAGTATAAAATCAAATTTACTATATATAGTAGTGACTTCTTACTAGTAACCTATGACTCACTTCCTTTAGTCATGATAATAATAAGCTAAGTGGTTTAATTTGCATGGACTTTGGTAAACGCCGAGATGGCTTAGTGGTTAGAACGCGTGATTCTTAACCGATGATCGTGGGTTCAAACCCGGGAGAGCACCACTTAATGTTCGTGTGCTTAATTTGTGTTTATAATACATCTCGTGCTTGACGGTGAAGGAAAACATCGTGAGGAAACCTGCATGTGTCTAATTTCATTGAAATTGTGCCACATGTGTTTTCTACCAAACCGCAGCAGCGTGGTGGAATAAGCTCCAAACCTTCTCCTCAAAAGGGAGAGAAGGCCTTAGCCCAGCAGTGGGACATTAACTGGCTGTTACTGTTTTGTTAGGCAGATATACTATATATGCCCGTTATATTCTCAATTTGTCACACATACACCATGTGTGACAAATTGAGAATATAAACTTAAGAAGTAAAATCTTAAATTTAATTTGGTTAAATTGAACGAAGTTTTAAAATTGTACGGCGAGAGAGGACGAGCGAATGGATATCCTGGTGGTAATTGGCCATCTTCTCTCATATATATTTGCGAAGATAAGAATGTTATAGTTATAGAAAATTTCTGAGCTAACCAATTAAATTTAGATAGCTCTTAATTTTTTTAAATATAAAATATATTGCTATAGGTCACGTTATTCTCGATGCAACATTTACTAATTACATGTGAACATTTTTACAAGTTGTCGTACAAATTATATTGTTATTGAGACATTGGTAATAATAAATAAGTTTTTTATTTTTGAGTGCTATTTTATATATTGTGTTTAATCAATTATGGAAAATCCGATCCGATTACAGTTTCCGATAAATCATCAAATTTTGGTTACAATTGACGATTGTCGTATTAAAGGAAACAGTCTCAAATGTATACAGTTTTTCTCAACATATTAAGCTTGGTGTTTTATCCGGTAAGCGAGTAATTAAACGATGCAAGGGGTAATCATGTCATCAAGTACCTGGATTCTTTAAAACGATGATTCCATTTTTAATTACTTTAATTGTCATCGCGTAAAATAATCTGAGTTTACCTTTGTGAGAAAAGTGCCGCCTCCTCTAATGATATAAATGTATCTAAATAAAACATATATAATTGGAACATATAATCATATCATCTTAACTACGATAATATTTTATCGTACAAATCAAAATAACAATTATAATAATCGAAAGCATAACTGTAAAGAAATTGAATATTTTGTTTGATTGTGTTCTGATTTAAAGGGTGAGTGAGCCATCGTGTTACGGGCACAAAGTACGTTACGATTGTGTGGTTGACGGCGCTTTGACGATGGTGACAGGCATACTCGTACTTACTCGCGATGCTATTATCTAAATACAAAGGTACTGTTAGGTATTTCTATAGGTGTCACGGTAGCCTGCGAAAGCGATTCCGTGGCGCTCCTCGTTAAGACGGAAAGGATACCGCTGGTTTTTTAGTGGGTATTCCGATCTTCGGGGCGCACTCGGCGCCTTGGACTCCGGCGAGCTCCATATACACCCCCCCCACCTCACCACTGTTCCCGTGGGGGAAACGCGTAACGTGTTTTTCCAGCGTAAAAAAGAAAGGTATTACTATAGGTATGGACCCTTTAACGTTTTTAAAAAAAATAAATATGCCATATTGAATTTGTAAAAAAAATCAATGTTACAGAACGGTTTTTATCCACAAACTCGCAGAAAACGTTTCGGTTCATTCACTAATTGGATAATTCGTTTATAAAAGCAAAACTGAACTCTCCTAACGAGGTTAAAATTCATTTATTCTAGTGTTGGAATTGAAGAAAAATGGTTTTACTGTAGGGACGTTTCACATAAAACTAAATATATTTAGGGCGTTAGTTTTGCAGTTATATATATACTAATATGAATATGGTAACCTTGGTTAAAGGTGTTAGGAAGAAAAATAACACATAATATTTTAAAAAACGAATAGAGGTTTTCGTAAGAAATATTCTACAAAGCTATATTTGAAGTGATATATCTATAGTCGTGGAATTTGTGTTTGTTGATTTTACAATTGATATGTAAGTTTTATTGTTAAATATTATAATATTAATATCCTGGGTCATTTTTCACACTCGGCCATCTGATCTCGAATTAAGCAGATCTTGTACTATGGAAACCAAACAACTGATATACTACATATACTACTTTTCTTTTGTAAATACATACTAATATAGATAATTACACTCAGGCTTAGGAAAACAGACATGTTCATGCACACGAATGTCTGTCCCGGTTGGGAATCGAACCCACAACCTTCGGCGTGAAAGGCAAGTATCTACCAACCACGCCAACCGGCTCGTCATACCCAATCAATATTAATATAGTTGTTTAGTTTCTTGTCAGTTGTAATGGGTATAATTCGTATTTTGAACCGACGATAATAGTGCTTGCTTATACATGAAATTTGAGAAAAACGACGATTGAAAATGACTTTTGATTTATATGTAAAAGCGAAATAGGAGTTACAAGAACACTAAACTCACGTCTGTTACTTTAATAGTATAAATTCAAAGCGGGTGAAACTGTAAAGCGCACCGACTATTATATACTAAAACCCCAAAACGCGCTGAATATTCTGGTATAAGATTTATGTATATTTGTATAATTGTTTTTTCTGTTAGGCCATTATAAAATGTCTCCTCATTTGTTAGTGTAGGTTAAGAACAAATGTCGCATCTTGTAAATACATAAGTAGGAGAAACATTGTAACACAAACTGCCTTTTTCGCTGAATTCGACACGGTGATAACTTAAATCAGGTCAACGTATTACACTTTTACTGTGAAACGATTCAAAATTAGTTTTAATATTTTTTAAATTAGTACAATCTCGGAAGTAGTAACACAATTATGGTATATGGCTTTTTAGGAAACTTCACTTACAATCTGTTCGTATTTTCTTTTATTCAAATTTGGAATGTGTTTCTTCGTTTGACGCGAAATAGGATACATTTTCCTCGGAAATGAAAGGGTTCCCAAGCCAGGCAAAAAACTTCTCATCTCGTTTCAATATTCAGCGTCAATGTGAACAAGTCGAGGGCGCAGCAGTTCGCTAAATAATTCAAAAATAATTCAATATGTTTCCCTCTTCAATTCGCCAGTATCCTGCAATTCGCTGTTCTGGCTTCAGGCGACAACAGCCGCCTTCTAAATGTCTGTCAGTAATGTGCCGCAAGGTTGGGTATTAACTAGAATAGATTCACGTTATCAAGGAGAATGAGGATCGTTGTAATAATATTATAATAATGACTCTTCTGAAGCTTTATAGGTGCATTTTTATTACGTCGAATATTTTATATATGAAATATTTTTTTACGATTTAAACTTACAAGTATGTACCTGAGTATTGTCAAGCGCTACAACCTCGTCGGAAAACGATTACGATCGGCGATAAAACTGATTTACATTGTGTTAAATTAAACTGAAGTTTACGCTTGTTAAGAAATCGTCATAACTGAAAATATTTTATATTCTTCGTTAACAATGTCATCACTGACAAAATAACGATTAAGTCTAGACTGTTCTATTTAATTCTAAATTCAAATTGTTTGTAATTTTATTGGAGAGCACATCTTTGAAATGGCCTTCAAAGGAGTTGAAATAAATAATTCAATGCAGTAACCGTATTAATTAAGCTGTACATGTTTCTATCACAAACGTTGTTATGTAGCGCCGATCCACGATTCATATTATCGACGGAGACCACGCCAGCTCTTGAATGCTAACAGGACAGATTAGTCATGCGATGCAGTTCAGCATTGTCGTTCACACGCAACCGAAGATCTCCGGCTCGATACGCACGGCCTATAGACGCACCGACTCGCGGATATTCTATTCAATCGATATAATTCACACATTTTATTCTGTAAATGACTCCCGGGAAACGTTGCCAGGCCGTTGTCTTGTTATCTCGGCGGGTTCCTGTAGCCGAGGGCGTTGCAAGTTGCCAGGTAACTCGAGTGCTATTACATGAAGTTTCATGAACTAGGATATCAATTTTTATTGCTTAAAGTATATATATATCGAACGCATACGCAGCAAATCAATTATTTTATCTCGTTTTCTGTGTTATATATATATATATATAACTATAAATTGTGATATATTTTATTTCATATTGAAATTCACAAAATGCTTCAAATGCACATTGAGATTATTCAACTAGTTTAAACTTGTTTGTTACCTGTTGAGCAGACTCATAAATTCTCAATTTTAGAGAGACAACACAAAAATATATCTTAGAAAAAATCTTGTCCGCTTAAGGATAGATACCTTGACACAAGTTTGTCTCGTTAGTTAAAATATATTCACTATTGAAATAACTCGCAAAGCCAATATATGTATTTGGTACGTTAGTAATGATTTAAATAAAACGATTATCCTGACACTGACGTTATACTTGTATCAATTAATTATTATTCATGCAAATGTCGTGACATGAATATTCATTCATCTCTTTAACTGTTGAATTTATAATTTGATTGAAACATTGCGACGCCGACGCTCCGATATGATTGCACTGAACGCTGTACTGATCGAATTTTATACAAATAATAGACAATATCAAAATCACAAGTTATAAATGATTTCTCGCACGTAAAACGTAATTCTATCAATGTATAACTAATAAAGGAGGACGATTGATCACTAATGCCAACTATAAAAACTACTAAACTCATATACTACTCAGAGACTTGTACCAGAAGATTTACCGCGTTTCGGTGAAGGTTTTATTATTAAATATAAATTATAGACAAGTGTAAATTTTATTGTTCCTGTAAATAATTTATATCAAGACCTAACAATAAGAAGTACATATATAACTCCGTTTAAGGGTATATGCCCTGGTGCGTAAAATTCTCATCTGTAAATATCTAAATTGTACGTTGAGCGTCTTCCAGCAAGTTTTGCTGCCTGTTGTTGGATATACACATGTCGGAATTTCTTCTGACACATGCAAATTTCCTCACGATATTCGCCGAGTAAAAGATGAATTATAAATACTAGGCCAACTCGCCTTTCCTGTACTGTTTTTTTAGCTTCTTATGTATGTAACAAACGTCGGTATATTTTCTCGGCAGCTAATTTAATACTTATAAATAGTGTCATAAATTGAAATTGCAAGTATGCGGCTGGCATGCCACATCAATTATTACCATATGTCAATACTTTGGTATCCGTCTAGCTGATCTGATGAAGGAGTAAGGAATAATATAACTCTCTTATTCCTACTGCTTGACCCCTGGAACTCATTTAGTTTTATTTTGATTAGTCCATTCATTAAACTAATGACAGCATGTTGTTTTTTTTTTATTCACACACACAACCACAATGTTACGTGAAACAATTTCTAAATATTTTCTAAATATGTGTAATTAGTATGTGTAATATAATAAAATTATGTATGTGTAAATATTTTACGACTTAAATCTAAACAAGCCGATGCACGTTCAACTTCCCACTCGTTTTTTATCCATATTTAAACGTCATTAACTTACCTGCTATCTGTTTGATAATCTAAAAAACGTAACTAAACTGCCAGGTAGAAAAATTCCTTAATTGGTTGTCAATTAACATAAAGAACGAAATATTTTTGTCTATTTCCCATGTTTTATGGTCCGCTACTCACCCTTAAATATCCTATAAAATAACGACGTTCTTTTTTTAAATAGATTAATGTGCTTAATTTTTTATTTCAGATAATTTGAATAGTCTCGTTTCGTTATGGGTTTTAAACTTTCGTGTTTTTATTTTATTTTTAAGTATTCATTAACATAAGGTGCTGTCAATATTGTATATTCCTTTATAAAGAATAAAATTAAATTGAGTGAATCACGGAATTGAAAAGCGCACAATGATAAATATATTTTGCTCATGAAATGTTATGGCCAAGGGGTGCTTAGGAAGTTTAATATTAAATTTAAACTTAACGCCCACATGATTTGGGAATCTATTCAGTGATAATAAGACGTGGTTGGGATAGGAAACAAGTTCCATGCCATTACATGGAGACGAATATTAATTGTAGTTTACGACGACATCTGCGTGAAATGATTTAAACGCTCCTCTGCCGGGTTACCTCAGCCGTTTTATTCATGTTATATACATCTCGAATAGAAATTCAAGACGTCTTCGTTGAATAATATACGCCGTATGTCGAGTGGAAACGAATTAACCGTGAATCGAATACGTATATAAAGTCCCAGCATTGTCAGACTTAAACTGAGATGACTTATTTGATACGCGAGAAAAGTAAAAAGATATTGTATGCTTCCATTAAACTGTCGCATGTATGCAAATATGGGAGATAAATAGCGAATGGGCGTTTTTTTTGCGTGTAGATTCACGATAAATACTGCGGTAGCGGTTGCGCTGCGCACTGACATACAAACCGACTGACACTTAAATGCATGTTTTACATACTTACACTACCTTCCTCTCCTTCTCTCCGTGTCTATAGAGACATTATGCTCACCGCCTTATTTGAACTAAATAAGACATCTGTACAAATAAAGTTATCAAACGATGTTTTTTTTTTAAACGTTTATCTATATAATATGTGTGTCAAGATTTATCTGCAGTTTTCTAAATAACGACTTTTTGATGCTGTATTATCAGTAGAAACAAAAAAAAATAATCAAGTAAAAATAGATTCAGTTTTTTTGTTATCTGTAATTCTAAACGTCCTGCCCTATTTTAAATAAATCCAAAGAAAAATTGGCTTAAAAAACCTGGTTTAAAAGTAAGTGTGTCTCTGACATAATCCACACGTGAATTCCTTCACTTGGTACTTATTATTTATTTTTACTAGTATCGTGTGTGCGGTCGAAATTAGCTCATTTTTTGCACAGAACCATTCGAATGATATAGAATTTCATATCCCTCCTTTTATAACAAAATAGCTGCTCTGCGCATTTTCACCCGCATGTGACGTTACTGCTCCGCCCCGACGGTCGTAGCATGATTGTATAAACTCGATAAACGGGATATCAAAGGCAAAAGGTTTTTATCTAGTATATTCTGAGATTAGCGTTTTAAACAAACTGTTCTTTAGACATATATATTATGCATATAAATAAAAAAACTGTGATTATTTTATATGCTTACCTATTAACATATACATTTTAATGTATTATTATTTCAATTGATCCAAAAAGATTACTTTTATATGAATATATTTTTATACCGTATTGTTATAAATCTAATTATAGCAAGATATAGTAGCACCACCTACCTAATATCCTATGAATAATCACTTACTCCATTGGTTGCCTGGAAGAGATCGCTATGTAGCGATACGTTCGCCAAAATTGTATGCTACTTTTATTTAGGCTGTATCCATATTTTGTATTTTTTTTCCCTTTGTGGTGTACAATAAAGTATAAACTAAAGTAAAGATATATGATGTTGATATTAAACGCGTGTTGTAAATGTTAATTGATACGGGTTATCACATACCGTTCGGTCGTCTATTTGCACGTCTAGCCGCTTTCAATAAAAACATAATTTATATTGTAATTATGCCATTCAATAAATAGTAGATGAATACGTTTTATCTCATGGTAATTATACAAAAGGAGATTAAACAAAGACATTCGATACACGTTAACGATGTCGTTAAATTACAAAGCAATGTTCTGATTGATTTAATGATATACCTACATTATTTATGAGTTAAGTCGTAACAATCGCTAGTCATAGACGCGTTGATAATGTGTAATTGACGATACGTTATAAATTAGTATGTCTTTATTTTTAGATGATGAACGATTTGTTGATTTCTTAACGAATCATCTGAACTTGATGACGGCTTAAATCATGTATGACTTTTTTTTATTTTTTTAGTGTTTTGATTCGTTAAAAAAAGCATAACATTTACTGGTGGTAGGGCTTTGTGCAAGCTCGTCTGGGTAGGTAACACCCACTCTTTAGATATTCTACCGCAAAACAGCAGTACTTGGTATTGTTGTTCCGGTTTGAAGGGTGAGTGAGCTAGTGCAATTACAGGCACAAGGGACATAATATCTTAATTCTCTAGTTGGTGGCGCATTGGTGATGTAAGCGATGGTTAGCTGCCTTACTATGTCAATTGGCGTTGGTGACCACTTACCATCAGGTGGCCCATATGCTAGTCCGCTTAACTATTCTATATAAAAAAAAACTCACTTTCTCGCTGGTTTTCTCCGGTAGAATCTGCTCTTTGATATTTTACATTACTTAAGATATGATTTTTATTTTTTGGTTTTATTAAAAAAGTATTATGATAGTTATTTTAATGTTTGAAAAATTGTAAACATTAATTGATAAAGTGATGTGTGGTTTTCATTAAGGCTTGGATCGGCACAGAGTATAAAAGGTGCGATTTTAAATATATTTATCTGTTTATATATAAAAAAAATAGCAACAGAATTAAAAAATATATTTAATTTAAAAATACCTTTACTAAAAAAGAAAGAAGTATTTCACTATAGACGAAATAATATACATTTATATTTTAGATAATAATTATTTTATTAATATAATTTGCTTATCAAACGTGGCTTTCAATACCAAAAGTACTAAATATTTTAATGAATATTAATAATATATTATGTACAACTGCAGCGTTGTGTATGTTGTCCATTTTGTATATTATAATTCGTCTTTAGCCGCAGTCATACCTTTTTTATTATGTTGTTCGACGTCAATAAAAAAGTAAGGTCGGCTAAATTTAATCATTAAAAAATATTCTAGATAATTTTAATTTCTAAAACTGTACTTATTTAGAGAATCTATTTTGCAGTATATATTTTATTATTTATTACGTTAGAAATAATACATAAATATGTTACAAGTAATATTTTATACGTTGACAAAAATTAAACTCGACTTCGGAGACGCAAGAAATTATACACTGTCGTTGAATTCAAATACCAAACTCCGATACATTTCTCGAAATTTTTATTTTCGTGTTTGACGTATTATGCAAGTCATATCCGCCATGAGGGTTTAAAATTACATTACATTACCAGTGCGTCGAAACGAAGTAAGGGACACGTCGTTTGTCATATTACCTCGACTTCTTTGTGTGTCATATCTTATGATAATAAGCTAAGGAGCTACTATATATATACTATATATGGCGTTTAAATCATAACCGAGTAAATAGCATTATGCATTTCTGTCCAAGCTTATGTTAACGGTATAAGTCTGCAGTCAGTACGAATTTTCTCTCAGGATAATTGTAATTAAATGTGCTCAATGAGTTTCTCGCTGACTATTCTCATTAGAATCCAGATTCAGAACGGTAGCTTCTCGTAGCAATTTGTAATTATTTTGTATGATTTGTATAATACAATGTTTTTGAAAGAAAAGTATAAATTTGTGTGTGATTTTAGTTGAAAATATAAGTAAATTATGGAAGAAACTAATGTTGATTTTCTCTGTTTCAGGTAAGCGAAGCGTCACGTTGGAAGGTATGATCATGTATGCAGTATCTTATTTATGGACCAAAACTTATTAATAATGAAAAGATTTTGGTAAATATATTATAATACAATCTTCAATGCCCTTGAGTTATACCGTATTCAGTTTGACAGTTGTCTTTAGCTCGTCTATTGTATATATTTATAGTGACTTAAGATATTGGCTATCAACGCTAGGACATGTAATAAAAATCAAACCACTTGCTCCATATGATGCGCATACATAAAGAAAATACACACACACACATATACAGGCAACTTAAATACTGTGGTTTTACGCTTACAACCATAGCAATTACAAAATTATCGGGCGTTATTCCACGAACCAGGTCATCGGTACTAATTAATATCCAACGAAGATCGTGCTAATAATAATTTACTTGTAAACGGATAAAATATAAAGATATCTGTAAGGAAGAGCACGGCTCTCGGCAATGCTAATGCAATGATTTAACAAGTTACGGAACTGACTGACTTAGTTACAACTAACAAGCGCCCAAGGCGTCGCTAACACGAATAATTTACATTTACTAATCGACCCATCTGTATTCCTTATTGTATTTACATCTTTAAGGATATCAATTCTGGAACTAAAGATTTTAAGAACACATTTTAAATATTTTTAGTAATCATATTAAGGTTCTCCAGACCGATTTCGGCCACGGCGGCTCTTGTGATTACAAGAGATTAGCCAATTGCGCAGGACATATTATAGTGCACAAGTGTGTATGCAAACACAAGTGCACTCTCTTTTCCCTTACTCTCATAATCCGACATTGACGACTAATAATAAGTAGTTATTATATCTTATTGTTCCAGGGTTCAATCTTATCGTTCCTATCGGTGAACCGCCTCATACCCATTTGCTCCTAAAATCATTTTAAATAATAATAAATTACTAGAAACAACAATTACGCTTGGCTTTAATCTTGAATTTGGTTTTCGATTGAAGTAATCACTAAAACGGGGCGACACGAAAGCACAGCTCTTACTTGATTGTAATAGAAAATCTAAATTTCCCAAGTCGCGGTCGCAGCAACGCTTTCTAACTTCAAACTATAAACCGATTACTTCAAAAACGTCTCGTACTTTCTAACGATTTTGTCATTGAATTCATTGAATAGATTGTGCCGTTCGAAGGGCACCTTTTTTGCTCTTTCGATTTATTTGATGAATGACATGTTTCATTCCAACATTAATTTATTTAATGAATTAAGGGACAATAATAAACGTGAGTGGTTTGCGTGGAACTTGGACTTGATTAACATACTGAGTGCCTTCCCCGGTTCTTCTTGGATGTGTTTATAATCAATCGAAAATAATCAAGTTTAATACTCTTGCATTTAATAAAGATTTTGACACTATCATTGAACATCAGTTAAATCTTACCACGATGGTTTCCTTCACCGCCGAGCATGAGATGAATTATAAATACAAATTAAGCAAATGCAAATTTATATGTGCTTGCCCGAGTTCGAACTCTCAATTTTCAGTTAAGAATTGACTTAATAACAATTGAACTTAACAAGATCTCTGTTCTTTACAAGCTTAATTAGAGCATAGAATTATTCTATTTGTAAAAAATGTACCCTGTTATGAACTATATATTCAGTTGTTACTGTAATTTGAAATATATATATATATTTTATTTATATATCTTAATGTCAATATTTGAATTCGTTAATAAATTAATGAATATGATAATATGAGTTATAAATTCTATATTCGATTCAGTGAACTAGAGCAGGTCAACTCCTAAATGCTATCAGGAGTATAAATCCATACTTCCGCGTATGCATACGAATATTCTATGTTATGAATGTGTGTGTAAACTCAACCTAGATCCAATATTTAGGCTAACGAGTGATATATTTCCACACCAGGTACGAAGCTCGCGACTTCTTTGTGTGGACTTTTGTGTTGTTTTTCTAATAAGAATTAAAACAAAACATGAAATACTAGTTTTGCTCTGAACTGTCGTCGATTCGTTTTGGGTTATATTTATTCATTAATTATTGCACTGAATTAGGAAAACTTATTATATATATATGAAATAGATGCGAAATAAAGTATCGGAATGTACAACGGTGCTTAAGGTGCAACAGGCGGCCTTATCGCTAAATCAGCGATCTCTTCCAAATACATTTTTGGCATGAGAGCTCATATACATACGAATATATGTATATACATATATGCAAGTGGGTATACCATTACCATATTTGTTGACGTTTATTGTTACTGCTCCATTCCTTAGTGTCATAGTGTCGTGAGTCCCAAAGGTTGGCTCGTCCAACCGTTTCTCTCCGGCTTAATTATATGAAATTTATAGATATAGTAGAAACGATGTCATTTGTTTTTTTTTAATTATAATATATAGACTGGCACCTGATGGTAAGTGGTAATCACGGTCCATAGCCGTTGGCACTGTAAAAAATATAAACCATCCCTTACATTGGCCATGACCCAACAACCTTAGGTGGTAAGTTGTTATTGCCCCGGCCCTGCAACTGCAATGGCTCACTCCCTTAAAACACAACACACAAAAATAAAAATATTGCTGTTTGGAAGTAGAATATAATATATGATAAGTGGGTGGTATCTCCCCAGATAGCAACCCACAAATCCCTATATCTAATAATGACTTGTCTGATTCCTAGCGACTATATAAGTCGCTACTTTCATAACATGTTCATAACAATTTCGTTATTATTCACATGTCTTCCATATTCATCTCGTAATAAAAATAAAAGTAATAAAATCGTATATAATCTCATTATCCGAGATCCCGAGCTTCGGGACGATCTCGGTTATGTACGGATCTTCGATATTTCATTCGTTGTTCCATTTATCTCTGTCCTCTGATCACGTGTCTGTTCATCCGAAGATACTTCTTTTTATTCGATCGTTACGTCTACCTGCGAGTGTCGTGCCTTATCTAAATCTTTATGTTCCTGGTCGTTCTCAATGTCCTTGAATGCCGAATATAAACAGGCAATAGAAAACTAAGTCGACTTTAGGACGAAATAGTTTTTAATTGACTGTCAATATACATATTTAAAGTGTTCTCGCTATTCCTTAGTCTACAATATCTTTGTATTCTTCGCTTATTTCTATTTGAAATAATTCTCAATGAATTGAGATTCTGTTGAATTTCAATAAAAAAAATTATATTGTTTATTGGAGGTTATAAATGATACAGCTTAATTTAACTTACTCATTGAAATCTTCATTCATAGTTAAGAGTACAAGAGATATAATCTCAACGCTCTACTAACCATTCGATCTTTGAAGATGTTATGTAATTTAGATCTGTATTTAATACCGGAAAACAATACTGTGTTGTGCATTTAGTTGTACATACGACCACCTGTAAACCAAACATCCTACAATGACCATCTTAAACTATCAGTTTTAATGTATTTGTATAATATAAAGTTTAATAAAAAACGAAGTTATGAATGGTTACTAACGTTGTAACTTCTCAATATTTCATGTCGTCCCGTCCTTGAATCATCACGTTACTTGAAGAGTGATTAAAAAAAATGAGAAAGTTCCACGAGCACTTTCACCGAGGGAGCTCGGTTTGGTGAAAGCCTGTCCTTGAGTCCCTGTGAACCAGCGGCCAATGGACTGTAATGGAACACACGAGACCGATTATAGGTAGCAAAGAGTTTTTTATGAACTTCGAATTTCGTCTATTTATAAGTTATGATAGAACGATGAAACTTAGTATGGAAAATTAATAACTGTAAAACTATTATAATATTTAAGTATAGAGGCCTGTGAATATTCCCCTGCTGGACTAAGGCCTCCTTTCTTTTTTAAGGAAATGGCTTGGACCTTACTCCACCATGCTGCTCGAATGCAGGTTGGGGGAATCCACGTGTGACAAATTAGCATGCGACACGTGCAGGTTTCATGACGATGTTTTCCTTCACCGTCGAGCACGAGATGAATTATAAACATCCGCTTCCCAGTATCTAAAATATTTTGTCCATTGTGCCTGTAACTTACTCGGTCACATTTGGTACCAGATGAAAGCAATACAAAGTATTTATCCTTAACGGTGGAATATTTGTGTGGGTAGTTTCCACCCAGACTTATATAATACTACTAATAGAAGACCGTCGAGTGAGCACGCGTCAAGTTTGAATTATGAATACGTTCACGTCAAGAAATATTAAAGATTACAATAAAACGATAAATTCAAATTAAATTTCTTATATTTTTTTCTAATACTGTAACGTTAATTTATAAATCGATGGCCAGTTCACATGCTATATGAATTGATGGTCGAAACACAAATAATATTCGATAAAGTATCGATCTTGTTGGTCCCGCGTTTGATTTAGGATTCGTTAAACGAATAACATATGTCTTCTACATTCGAGTTATTTTATTTGTTCGAATGTTTTAGGCTAATTCGAATGAATAATGATATATTTTGAAATACATTTATTATATGTAGGATTGAGGTACATTTTATTTTATGGTGAGTTTTTTGTTGAAACATACAAAAATAATAATTGCTAAAACTACATTCTGTAATAAAATTGCATACCAAAATGAAAATTTGGTATAAACAAAAAATAGTTATTTATATAGGCCATTTAATTATAACGAAAATCATAAATTAATTATCTTATTTCAATTGTTTATACAAATATACTATAAAGTAATATCAAGAACAAAGACCAAATTTAAACAAATATATACGTATTTAATTGTTCATATTAAATAAAAATCTCAGGCGAGAGAAAATCGAATCGATAACAATCAATGTGAAAAGTAGATTCCTTACTACTGAACTAAGTACGACGACCACAGTGACGTAAGTACCTACGTTTATCGATAAGGCGTGTCGTTGCCCTCTTTCGATCGTAGTATTCACACTTGTTGATAGCGCTATGCCCACGGAAGCGTTACATTGCCCATGAAGATATATATTGGTAAATGTTCATACTGAGTAGTCTCTCATTTTCCTGTTCAAAAGCCATGTCAACTTTTAATAAAACTTTAGTAAAGTAGATCATTTGAGCAATTGTCTGTGTTTTTTGATTATTTATTATTTGCCTTACGAAATTGTGTTGATAAAATATATAGCCTGTATCGTATAGGTGCTATTTGTAACTGTATTTTCAATAAAATGTATATGTAACCAACACAACCGTATTATATTTTTATATATGTAGACGTATTCCGGAATGACGTCCTCTCGATAAATGTTGCATTATTCATGGGGTCAGTTTTAGATGTCAAAGAAATGATAGCTAGAATTATATATCATATTCTCCTCTCTATATTGTTGTTGATTGTCAGGCGGGTTTTCGTGGATTTAGTGTTGACTGTGACAGACAACAGTCTTACTTAAATGAGAGGTTTTGACCAATGGACAAAACCTCTAATTCCATGAAGAAAGTTATCGAAGCGTATTTCATCAAATATACACATATGGGAGAATTTTATCCGACCATTCCTTAGGTTTCCCTTACCACCAAGCACAACATAATAAGTCAGCGATACTTACCCGGCTTCATGCCCTCGATCTTTGGTAAAGATTCACTTTAGAGAAACTTTCACGTCGGCTCCTATTTTATGAGATATGATAAATAACCAAGCTAATGATTTGATAAATATGTACACCTGAAACGTTCTCATCATATACTATATAATGTATCTTCACCCTTTCCCGGTATTCAAGTTATTTATATTAAATTTTATTTAAATCCAGTCAGTGGTTGAACTGTGTCACTTTTTTATATATATAATAATAATAATATAATAATAAATGTTTATTTACAGATAAATATCCATAATGTTAGTTATATATGTACCTGTAAAGGTTTGGGAGTATGACCGAAGCACCCATGCATGATCTTCCATTGTAGTGCAAGAGCCACCCTAATATTTGCGCATTCGTTCCTATTCAATGATTTTTCTGGTCAGGTAGTTTTTTTTTTTAATGTATTTTTTAAACTACGATACTTTTCGAGTAGAATTTTTTTATACTATAAGAAAGTAAACCCTCTGTGATGTTAGTAACGGTAAATGTACGTGATATTACATTAGCAGTTATTATGGTTTTAATTGTTAGTTACTTATTTAACACGGTTTCAAACTGACACACATAGTAATTCATTAATATAATTACTAGATAACCAAAGGAATTGCTTAGTGATGTCACAACACGTATCAAGAATTTACAATATTCTTCAATAGTTTCTTTACTAGTTAGTTAGAATGGGTGGGGGGGTGTGATAGGTACCCCATGTCCTTTTCTATATCTCGGATAACATGTATCCGAAATTTTATTATGATTGAGTAATGACGACGTAAGGGGTAAAACAAAACATATATATATATATATATATATTATTATATATATATATATATATATATATATATATATATATATATATATATATATATATATATATATATATAAAATAAAATATAATTAAAAATATAATTATTGGGTTCGAAAAAAATAATAATATTGTAATATGTTTCATTAACTATACATGCGTTTATATTTAATGTTTGAGCTTTTACTGTAAAGTCCATAATCAGCTGACCCATATACGTAGTCCATCCATACCAATCCATTGAAGTATTGTATAGTCTTAGCCCCTTATAGCCTTATATTTTACGTATATATAGCGTACAACCTATATTTAAAATCCCGACGTCATATACGCCACAAACGCGAAGTGAGTCACTTAAAACGTATCCATTCCACCGCTCCGTAAACATTCCTGACACGTTGAGTATTTAGAGAGACATGAGTCGTACCTGAGGGTAAATGACCACCTGACCTATTTCCGAGTCCCGACTTTCACCGCCGGCCGTTAACCCGGGAACCGACATACCCCGTTCCAATTTCGAATTGAAAGCTCGTCCCATTAATGCCGTCCCATTAATTGGAACGCATTCCAATTACGTCCTCGTTTTAACTCCTCTTACGCAATTAGCCCGGTTTAATGGGTCTAATGGGATGTTTGGGGTTAACGCACTTGTAACACGGTAACCGAGTTGGTAATTAATGATATTTCTTTATTCATTTATCTCCGTAATCGTCAAGTGTGCTTTTATAAAAAAAATGTTGTATAAAAATTTAAATAAACTCAACCGTGTCCTATAACTGTTATCGAGTTTCATTATGTTTTAAAAATAAAATACGTAGATAGTTTTTTGTCTCTTTCCTACACTATAATTAGATTTATTTTTATATGTTTATTCTATCTATGAATTATCTTATAATTAGGGATTATAAAAAGTAAAATTCGAAAAAGATCTAAGTTTAAAAAGATCATGTTTTAGTACTATAAATAAATATGACGACCCATTGACATATTGGTCATTGTTTTATGCAGCGCTTTTTTTATCTCGCTGGATAAACGCGTTTTCGCGTTTCCCCTACATAAAGTGGGACTCGCCGGTGCTTAGAACGTCTCGTACATCGGAATACCACTAAAAAAAACCAGCGGTACCATCTCTTCGGGAACGTCACGGGATCTCTTGCGCAATTATACAGCGCTAAGTATAGGTTAAGTTCCCGCTTGTGACAAATATTTGCATAAATTATACAAGTAATTTGTGAGGCGTTTATCTAAACGGGGTATGAGTATTGTGACACACTGTGACGAACGCATAGGTTATCGTAATTTGACACAAAAGTCAACACTGCCCATAGATATTGGCACTGTAAGAAATATTAACCATTCCTTACATCGACAATACGCTACCAACCTTGGGAACTAAAATGTTTTGTCTCTCGTTAACTAAGTTAAATCGGTTATAGAATGATAAAAATATTTTAAATACTCAATATGTTTACATCGTTTGCGCTCCTTTTGTTGACAAAATTAAAAAAACTATTCAACAGTAGAGACTGTTTACGTTGGAAATAATAATAAATAATATATCCTGGCACGTACGTGTACTATGGAAACCAGCCAACTGATTTACTACATATACTACGTTTCTTTGTAAATACTTATATAGATAATGAAAAATATGTATGTCCTATCTAAATGTATGCAATTTTAAGTAGCGAAGCGTAGTAATTAGGGATATGTCACAACATAAACAAACAATATAGTATCCTACAACTGATTCATAGCGCTTATTTACAACGTTCAACTAAAGCATATAATGTATATACGCAACTGAGCTTAGCGTTGCCAAAGCTATACTACAGTACAGTAACAGCCTTTTAATGTCCCACTGCTGAGCTAAGGCCTCCTCTCCCTTTTGAGGAGAAGGTTTTGGAGCGTATTCCACCACGCTGCTCCAATGCGGGTTGGTAGAATAGACATGTGGCAGAATTTCAGTGAAATTAGACACATGCAGGTTTACTCACGATGTTTTCCTTCACCGTCAAGCACGAGATGAATTATAATCACAAATTGAGCACATGAAAATCCAGTGGTGCTTGCCCGGGCTTGAATCCATGATCATCGGTTAAGATTCACGCGTTCTAACTACTACTTTTTAAAGCTATACTGTACGTATATAATTGAATTTTGTTGTTTATTATATCTAGACAACTGTTATTATAGTTAAAAAGATACACATTTAAAACTAGATTATCAAAAAAAATATTCTTTTCTTCAAATTTTTTACAAAATAAAGTTTTTCTTATTTCACCTGTATGTGTATTCGGGACTAACAGCTCTTTTATTGTTTTTTTATTATAAGTTTTATAATGTTGTCAAAAGGTCATTATCGAATAAGTTAAATGTGTAAATCTGTGTTGTTACTTCAATAGTAAGAACGAAGCCGTACTGCCGTTTTATATTGTCTTCGCTTCCAGCTCGCCGTGTCTCGTGTGTGTCCGATCCTTATAATAGCAACGCGTTATTGTTTCCCCGTTACAAAGGGATCATCGCGATGCATGCCGTATTCGGTACAATACGTTTATTTGACACACACATCTATTGTCCTATTTCTGAACAAAAGGTTTTAATATCTGACACCATCTAATTATGAATCATACACTTCTGAATGTGTGTCGTTTTTTTTTTTTAACCTGCTATTAGTTTTATGGACTAATCCTTTTTGTTTAAATTTGGAACGTGTTGGGTCTCATAACGGTAGGTTACATGAACTGCTTAGCTTCATTTTTTTCGTTTAATTGATTGCGACTGGCATTGTTGTGGTATATTGTTATTATATTTATCTAAATATGAATATAAATAATTCCTCTCGATAGTATTCGTCATATAAATGTATATAATGTATATATAATATTGTAAACATAAATACGTATATTGAAATTCAGTGAATATTTTTTTCGAACTTTAAACTTACTTTGAACATTTAACTTATATATATTATTATTATTATATGTAATATTTTATATTCCAACCAAAATATAAGCTCTTTAAAACCATTTTATTGAAGAATTCCCCAGCCGTAGGCATTTCAGCTTATTGCTTTTAATTACTTTTTTTTACTTAGTAGAATTATTATTTATATTATTCCGAACAATAAATAATATGTATTTACGACTTTGAACGACAATGTCTTTTTGTACTAAATACCAATAAAAATACAACATTTATATCGTAAATACAGAACTATGTCAATGATTTGTTGAATGTGGACTGGTATAACGTTTATCAATCCGCCGCTCTTCCTCATAGTACTGTATTTTATTGTCATGTACGTGTTTGGAGGTAAACCGGGTTGAATCGAAGGGACATGTGGACCTTGAGATAACCGCCGACCGACCGCAAGATGCGGTGAAACAAACGGATAGTTAGCCTTCCAACTAAACAAGGCGATGTATGATTCAAGTGTCGGTGTATTTCGGTTTACGTTGAACAAGCGACCCCACCCGAATTTGACATATAACTTACAAAAACTGCAGAATAAATATATAACTGAAGATAAACTGTTTTGCGTCATAAACGTTGACTCAATCATTACGCAGAGAAACGTTGCATTTCAATTCAATTTTAATCATCGCGTTCAAAGACATTTGAATTCGTAATACAAATAAAATATACAATGAAAATTTAATTAAAAAATAATTTCGAACAGAACTACTTACATAAATCTTAATTAACGTATTAATAGGTCTAATTTTATATGATTATGGTAATTAATTAAGTAGCCGATGAATGGTGAATGATGATCGTTAAAGAGGAACTCCGACGTGGATGTTATCGTTACTTTGAAAACAAGTCGTCAAAATCCATTTGGAACGAGTGTGTCGAAACTTTTATAAATTTCAACACAGCTGACTTACGTCGTAAAGTGATTATTTATATATATATACATGACACGTGATTTGAGTAAAATTATCTTTATGGAATATTACAGGGTAAATATAATACGTATATAGGATATTAGTTATCCTCTATAACTATCAAAGTAAAAAAAAAAGAAAATAGATCGATAAATAAAGGAGAAAAAGGTACTGACCTGTTTTGTTTTTGCCTCTTTATATATTGATTAGCGGCAAAAATTATATTAAATATAAACTTTTCATAATAATGTTAATAAAGCATTAAACAGAGTATGTATATTGTAGTAGTATGATGATGTTTTCTTCATGGCCGATTCCGATGGCGGTTTTTGGCAACTTGGTTAAACCCAGGTCCACTCGTTATTCACAAACGTACTTACGTACGACGTATCAATATACAAATCAAAATCGAAATTTTCTTTATTCTATTAGGCTCGGCTCATAAAAGCACATTTGAATCGTCATGTTACAGTATCGAGTTAAATCTACCAATGTGACTAAGGTATGTCTCGTGTGAGTAGAAGTCTAAAGATCAAAAGTCATTGCCTATAAAGTTTTGCGTACTGTTCGCACAACTATATACTTTTTTAGTTATATATATATATATATATATATATATATATATATATATATATATATATATATGTATATATATATATATATATATATATATATATATATATCTAAGAGCCGAGCCGGTCGCCCGAGAACTATATTGTTATGTATATAATATTATAAGTCAAGTTTAAAAAATTCCAACCCGATTAACGAAAATCAAGAAATATTAGTATACAGAAATTATACATTTTCGGAATTATAATTTCTCTTCCAATAAAAAAATATATTTGATACCAAATTTTGTTGTCAAATTAATGTAGCTTCGCGTATTATGCAAGTCGTATCAGCTATGTTAGATTTAATATGATATTATATGACACGCGAAAGTAGCGACACCGGTCATAACATGATAATAAGCTTAGCAAGTGTTGAGTCACATGTTAATATAAATACCTGAAAACATAACTTTCTTATTTACTTTGTTATAGTCTGATAAAAATATATATATGCAAAATTAACTGACAAAATGTAAGAGACAATTATAATATTACAATGTTATATGTTACTTTCATTGAATTATTTATAATAAGCCTGAGTTTCAATTCTCTTAATGCAAGACATGCCGAGTCTCACACTCGATATTTTTTGCTGGCATACCGATGCCATTAAACTGTGCTTTTAATTAAATTCCAATACAACGAAATTTACAACATAATTACTTCACAGTGGGAATCTGAAATCCTATCGGCGTTCAACACAAAAGATTTCATTTATTTTAAATTTTTATTGACGATTTGTGCTATTCGATTTTCATTTCGATTATAAGATAACTTTATTGTTTTACGATACGAATTAGACATAAACACGCCAAACTGCAATAATTTTGTTAACCAGTGAGAAAGTACACGACAAGTACAAGACAAGACAAGAGCACTAATAATTTCTATTGGCTTGCCGTTTTGTTGTGTGACAAAATTTCATCCGACACATGGAGGTATCTCGATAATAATTTCCTACAATGTCGAGTACGAGATGAATATAAACACATATGAAGCACATAGTACTTTAGCGGTGTTTGACCGTATGTGAACCCGTGATCTTTACCATGTCCAGTTCAGTCCGGACGACCTCGGGTCATTACTCAATGTTATTAAATAATGTCGTATTAAATAATGCTTCTATTCGTAGCTATAGTCATCGTTCAATATATTTTGTTTGTTTTTAACATGGTATCTATTTGCGGTCTGACGTGTGTGTTGAATAATCAGTTTTGCAACATCGGTCGCATTGTGGCGATGCGCGGCCGATGCCCCAGTGAAAGTGTGAAAGTGAGACGAACGAACGCGGTTACCGGCGCCTGCGCTCGCGCCGCCTGCGTCCGCGCCGCCTGCGTCGCTGTCTAGGCCTTAACGGATTTATTGCATTGCACGATCCATATTTATAATTTCTATGAACATGAGACGGCGGACATTTGTAATTAAATATAATATCGCTTTCGATTCTTGCCATTTTATTTGAATATAATATAACGTTAATAATTTTCTGAATGCAAAAGTTTGTTTGTTGTTATTTAATCACTTCGAATGGACGGTATCGAATAAATTTTGTCACAGAAATCAATTGGCATTCAATACGAGATAGACTACTTTTTAACTTGCTATTCCTTAAAAATGATATCGCTTAGTTACTTACTTAAATAAAATGTCGCGTATGTTCTTGCAACGAAAACATTTTGACATTTACATAATAATAGTGAGATAAATTAAAATCTAGATCACAATCCGTTATAGTGAGTTGATCGCTATACGAATGGTCTTGTCGATATATTCATCAATGATACGAAATATTCATTTATTTCAACGAGTTCTTTATCTCGGGGAGCGCTAAAAGTGTAATTAGTTTTCATTAGAGCGTGTATTTTATCAATATAAAAAAAAAGTTAAATATACGATTGAGTTTCTGTTTTCAATAATATTCGCGTGTCCTGTTGTAACTTTATATCGGATGCACGTACTGCGATTTATTTAAATCAATCACAAGATACGTTTTCGAATGAAACATACATCTACACAGACGTTGGTTTTATATTAGCATTTCAGTAATAAATCCTTAAATGTAAAGATCGAGAAAACGTGCAGTATTATTTCGTATGTAAATAAATACATACTTGAATATTCTACACTCTCTACTTATCTATTAAGTATTTTTTTCATTAAATAGGACAGTCAAATGCGCCCCTTGATTGTATCGGTATATACGAGTAAATACACCGCATTATACACATTGGCGCTGTAAAAATCTTAAACATTCTTTATAGCGTTAATACGCCACCAGCCTTGGGATCTAAGATGTTATGTTCCTTGTGCCTGTAGTTACGCTAGATCACTTACCATACAAACCGGAACACAATAATACGAAATTTTGTTTGGAGGTAGATTATATGATGAGTTCGTGGTACCTACCCAGACGGGTTTGCACAAAGCCCTACCACCAATTGAATATTGAATTGGAGTGTGAATAAATATTTGTTAGGTATACTTTCATATGTTTTTTTTTTGGTGTAACTACTAGGTGAAAGTCCATGTTGCAAAGGGTTGATGCTCATTCCGCCACATTGGTCAGGTGGGAGGTAAAACACACATGGGAAAAGGTTCGATCGACACGTTTTTTTTTCGTTGAGCACGTAATGAATTATAAAGATTTATTTTATTATAACAATTACATTATTTGTTATTTAATTTTGACATTTTTAATAATTACTGATGATTTTTTGTTACTTTTATTATATTATAGAATAATTGTAAATGTGCTATTACAAATAAATAAATAAATAAATAAACGATAAATTAAAAACACGAAAAAAACTCGGATTTGAACTATTGAATTTAACTGAAATCATTTTTTCGTGTCGATTTCGTCTACGCTTATGGATTTTTACTACAATACAGTTTTTTCTACTACTGAGAAAAGTTGCCAGGATAAAAAAAGACTTGATAAAAAAAACTTAATATATGCTGACTACGCACATATATAAGTTAAAATTACTCAAGTTTTATTAGAATTCTTAAGTAGTTTTGGTGATAGTATTTTTATTTATTTATGGTTTCCTTGTCTATCCAAGTCATCGGTAACGATGTCTTCCACTACTTATATTAAAAAAAAGTACAGCCTCGTTGTAATTTTCTAATATGCATAGATGTGATTTAATATAACTACAAAAAACTATATTGTGTTTCAAGTTAATAATAAAATTGATTACTATAAGACAGTGGCTTTCAATCTGTGGTCCGCAAAACACTGATGCCCCGTGCGGCCATTGAAAGTTTTTGTCGTGAAAACGAAGCAAATAATAATAACATTTCCTTAAAATGAAATTGAAAGAAAACAAATAATGAGTGCCTTTTAAAAGCGATGATAATTCGACTCATTTTTATAAAAGTAATACTTTGAAACAGTGACTAGGAAGCGCCTGCGTTTTTTTTTAATGAAATTACTAACGACCTCTTTCTTATAGTGCGTTCTTAATCCAAAAGAGTTTGCGATACCTATTTTGAAATATCAATATTTAGCGTTTGTCGAAGTCAGCTATATTGAGAACCGCTGCTCCAAGAGACTGATGGTTGGATGACAAAGTTGTACGAGGCTGTAATTGAACACAAACTCAATCACAATTTATGGACCGTACGCGACACAGATATTCAACACTTGAATAATAACACTAAATTATCGCCTCAGTCGTGTAATTGCAGTGCAATCGACGCCCCACTAACGTCTTGTGTGTTCACTGAGCGGGATATGAGAAATTTAGTTAAAAATATGTTTGAAAAAACGTAAACGTTTTCTTATAGTTCAAAAAATTATATTTAGAAAAGTTTTTTGTTATAACATCGATGATTATTTTTTTAAGAAATGAAACTTCTTTGTAATGGTAAAAAAAATAGCATTTTCTGTTTTCTTTAACTCAAAAACCTCGCTCCTTAAAAATGTACTCTCTAACAACA
This sequence comes from Nymphalis urticae, assembly GCA_905147175.2. Classification (NCBI taxonomy): domain Eukaryota; kingdom Metazoa; phylum Arthropoda; class Insecta; order Lepidoptera; family Nymphalidae; genus Nymphalis; species Nymphalis urticae. The sequence goes on along the minus strand of LR989995.1, from coordinate 2,858,884 downwards.
CAAAACATCACGTTCGGGTCTTTAGTTTTTTAGTTCTCCACACGCCAGTTTAAGAAAGAACATTTTTTTTAAAAAACCTTTAAAAAAATACAGCGTCTTTACTTTGTTTACTATTTCTAAACACGTCTATTTTAACCGGGTATCAACGAGGTTTTAAAAATAGGTCGCCCTTGGGCCTAGTTTCTCTACCTATGATACGCTGTATCTGACTCAGGTTTTATGAGAAGCGTGTAGAAACGGTTATTAATGTTCGGTGCTAGCTCATCGACCAACTCTCTCCATTGTGCCTCGCATGATGTTTCACAATCTATTGTATCGCGAAGCTCATTATTGTTAAACTGTTTCTACTCTCCTCTTTAATAACCGACTCGAATATAGACGCATTTCTACTAAATAATCGCTCTTGTACTTATCAATTCAGAATAACAAGCAAGAGGCTGATAAATTAATTTGACGTGTAAAGGTAATAGACATTTCTAACGATTAATATGAGAGTCGCACAGGGAAGTGAACTGCTATGGTACGAATGTACAAATCAAGCTTAAGCTGTGACACAAAAATACGCTTGATGCAATTTTATTGTATGTACACACCGTTCTTCAGATGATATCGTGGCTCGTTAGCGTCTTTGTGGCGCCAACGTTGGCCCGCGCTCTAACGTTGCGCCTGTCGGAGCTCGACAGGATTACATACGAGCCATTTGAATACTTTGAATGCTTCCTTGAATTAACCAACACAGAACCACTGATTTATACACTGTTAAGTAAAACGCTGAGCGTGTGAACGCGTGAACAGGTTAATAGCAGACCGTGGTGTTCCAGGGTCTAAGTCGTGATTCACTGACGGTAATCGACAGCCGTGCGTAGGTGTGAGACGCGCATTCGTTTCAATCCAAGGATGCCGACATTTAAATGTAATTGTGTTTATGTGTTTAGATCTAAAATCTATGTCGTTATCCGTACATAGTACGCATCGTATTGTCAAGAATGCGAAGGGTATTCGTTTAAAGTGAAATAAAGTATACAATAGAATATAAATAAAATAGACCTATTCGTTAAAACATTGCCTTTTTAACGTATTACAGACAACAAAGTAATAATTATAAAATAAGTTAAATTACAGAATTATATGAGACCTCAAAAGATCTAAATAACGATAAGGTTCAACAACCTTTGCTAGTTGAAAATAAAGTATAAAATAGAACGTTAAAGGGCATGTGAAAAAAATATTCGCCGAGGGAATGTAATCTGTCTCACGCACATCAGATTTTATCGATATCCGCTTGTCGACCCGCATGACTGTTTGACGATTCACATCTTTAACAGTGAACGGGTAAAAACAAATACTAAACTGTTCGACATCAGAGATAGAAGGTGTGCATACAAACTGTGATGTAGTTATCACGGAAGAAAAACAGTAGTTTTTATCGTAATAATTTTATTATGTTTGCATGTCATGCATGCATATACATTTTAAGGCAACAGCAGCATTTGAATTCATTGATCGTACAGTCTGAGAATCGTCTGTTCTTGGATATAAAATTAGATGAAAAAAAAGAGTGAATTTCAGTTTGGCGTTGTCATCGTTGCCTTTGAGCATGCCGTTTAGAAAACTTTCTGAGCCGGGAAAATCATAATATTACGGGATAGTGAACAAAGTTGCAGCCGCGCCTAATCTACCTCGCATCGATTTCCGCTCTACTATTTCTTACATTGACGAATCGCTCTCACTCTTCAATTTGAATACGGAATCGTTGTCATTGTCTCGTCCTCGCTCTCGCGAGCACGTTATCTAATACATTCCCGACAATAGATACTCGGGCCAAGCGCAGCGGCACCGCTTCCATAAACATCAGTTCCGCTCTCTTGAATTGGGTAAATGGTGCATTCGACGAAACTATAGAAACTTCACTTTTCTTCATTCCTAAAGCAAAGTCGAGTAATGACAATGCTCGTTTGTTGAGCTGCTGTCGATTATTGACACAGTTAACATAAAAGATAAATAAATCCAATTTTCACGGTGTCGATAGAAGTACGTTAAAGAGTCGCGGATTCGCTATGCAGATTCAAGCAAATCGTTCGCACGCCAATCGGGAGCGAGACGAGTTTACTGGAGCGTCTAATATTTAAATGGACCAGATTTTTAAATGAGTTGAAGCCTGAAGTCGTCCGCATTAACTCGTTACGCGTCGAACATTTCCTAGTCAAATCGTAGTATAACCTTGATGATTAAATAATAGCTTGAAATTATATGAGGCCGAAATAAATAAAAACCAAAGAACAAGTTAGAACAGGTAACAATTTGACTGTCGTGTGTGAATAATTACTAACAAGCGTTTAAATATCATTTAAAGATGCAAAAGTATAACTCTAGTCTATTTATTTATTATACGTACAAAAAATTGTAATAATAAGTATTTGCATGGCAGCTTATTAATACCAATGCTGCATATTTGCATAGCTATTAGAAATACAGGTCGATTTTACTTACCGCTACACTTTCGTTGGCGATATGCAAATCAGAGCGTGAGCGTGCCTGGCGTCCGTGACATACCGTCTCTAATAAAATTGGTTTGGATGGAGTACGCGACTGCATTTCTGTTTGCATCATTACTGATGTTATTACAAGAATTATCAGGAATGACGGTAATATTCTCGTGCGCTATGGCTTTCACCTACATTTCAGCAATTTCCCTGACATCTCCGGTCCTGAATTTCTACCTATGTCAGCGTTACGGTCGCTACGTTCAACGAGTAATGTGTGGGAAACGGGCGTTCCAATGTGTGTGTTTTTTTTTTAATTGCCTCGCGTCGGTTCTACGGTGTATCATTATTGCGGAGTCTAATGCATCGCGGGCCACATAAGTAAGGCGTCTAGCTGTCTCCGAACAATTTCGTTGTTAATTATCTTCCATCGCCTGGCTGACTGTAGTCGGCGCGTCTGGCCCGGTAACTGATGCATCGAAAGTAGGCAAACCATGTGTTGCTAACACATCTATTCAGCTATTCTTGCTTTGTGTTATTTTTTTAACCGCAGCTGTGTTCGGTTCGACGACCTATCTCTGTAATGTTTCTGTTATTTATTCCGTCCAGAGGGAATTCGAACGGTTCGATTGATCTCGGATATGATGTTATTAATAAATACATTTAGAGCTATAAATCTGTCATTGATTTTTTTTTCCTCCTCGCTGTGCAGACGTTCGCCGTATCGCTTACCGTACGTAATAATCATACTATACAGTTATTTTCTGCACTTGTTATTCATAGTTTCATTTTAAAAGTTATTATTAATGTATACACAATTACAAATGCAAATTTGCTTTAAAGCATTAAAGAATCAGTCAATTATCTAGTGTGAAGTCTACATCGTAATTCACCGTGAAGTTAGCGGATTCTATACGAATTACTGAGCTCGCAGTTAACTTATGATTTTTTTCTCGAAGTTATGATATATTATATTATATGAAAACTAGCGGACCCGGCAGACGTTTTCCTGCCATACAGTTATTTTTTCATTTGTTGACATACAGCCACGACAGCAGCGCCACCTACTGAGTTTAATTGTGTTTTTTTTTTTAAATTTAAATATATAGGCTAGCGCTTGACTGTTATCACACCTGATGGAAAGTGAGATACAGTCTAAGATGGAGCGCGCTTGCCGAGAAGGTGCCTATTCACTCTGGACTTGAAGGTACCCATATTGTAGGTGGTGGGGAAAACGGAGGTCGGGAGGGTATTCCAGACCTTGGCGGTGCATATCAGAAACGAGGAAGCAAATCGTTTCGTGTTTTTAAATCGTCCAGGAACCCATTAAAATATAAATACAAAATTTCATTAAAATCGATCAAACGAGGAGGAGTTAGGTGGCAAACATACGTGTGTTAGAAGAAGAATTATATATATATTAAAATATTGATTAAATGCAAATAAAATACACAACCGAGTCGTTCTCTTTAGTTTGTAAAATAATAAAATATATAGGAAGCGTCTCGGATTTATGAAAATATTTTTATATTTCGTTTTAATCTTTATATTCCGTGTTGACAACGGGTATTAATAACAGTTGATGTGTTAATTTTGATATCAGCAAAAAGTTTATGCTCAAAGAGTTTTTGTTACGGATTTAAGAGAGGGCTGTCGTAAAATAATATGATGCAGGTGGCCAAGTGTATTAATATGGTTTAGATATCTGATACGATTGAGACTAAATATATGTATCATTGAAATGAATTGAGTAAAATCAATGAGCACTGAAAGTCTCTATCTCGAATATATTTAAATATTTTATTAAAAATCGTTAATAAATAGTCTTAATAAATTAAATGAAGTTAGTACTTGCAGACAGGATTTATTAATATAATACTAGTTTTTGCCCGAGTGTTAGGCGGGGGGCAGATATTAACTGTATTAAGCCTATTTTTCCCCTACGTTCTTTTTAGGTAGACTGACAAGTGATCAACCTGATGGTAAGTGGCCACCACCGCTCATAGCCCATAGCAACATTACCCATCCCTTACATCGCCATGCGCTATCAACCTTGGGAATTAAGATGGTATGTCCCTTGTGCCTATAGTTACCCTGACTCACTCACTTTTAACACAACGGTACTAAGAATTGCTGCTGGCTTGTTGAATATATTATGAGTGTGGTGAGAGTGAGGGTGGTACCTACCCAGATCGGCTTGCACAAAGCCCTACAAAAAGTTATGTATTCTACATTTAATCAAGTTGATATCGACAATATATATATATGAATTATAATCGTCGAAATTGCGACGACATTTTTGAAAGCATACCTTTACAAAGTTAGAAGTTTTTTTTTACGTTCTTTGTTTCAAATACAATATAAGTTTTAGAAAACAAAAAAGATTTTCACATCATTAGGGTCATATCGTTTTCATATAACCGTTACTTAGAATTCTAAATTACAAAACAGTGGAAATATCCAACACTTTCTGCTGTTTGACGTAATTTTATCTCGTGAATAATTATTATCATTACGCCACTAGATTTCCTAGTAATTCTATCGAATAAATATACGATACTTGCATTTTTAACAGATGACGGTACAATGGTTAGAATAAACTGTTATTAATCAAATGTCGTGGGTTTAAATCTGGATCAGTATCGCTGAGTTTTTCATGTGTTGAATTGTTTTTGTGAATCGTCTTTCGTGTGATCGTGAAGAAAACATCGTGGGGAAGTCTGCGTGTGTCGAAAGAAATCTTAGCACTTATGTGTGTTGTTGTAACCCAAGTGTGTGTGTGTGTTGGAATAATCTCTCAATTCTCCTTCATAACCTGATAGAATGCTTGTGTTCAGCATTAGTATCTGGTAATGTACGCTGCAATTCATTTTAAACCTTGAATTTAATAGCAAATTAGTTAGCAACCCGCTAGCTACGCTTGCATTATATTATCGATATTTATGATATACATATATTATTTATTACCAGGACGTAACCTAACCTACTCTATAACATAAAATAAATCCCATGGACAGAACTGTTTTTAAAAGATTTTTTAATTAAAACAAGTAATTTCTGATTGAAGTAGAGAGTGGAAGTAAAATGTTCTTAATCTATTTCATATCGATCGAAGTTATATTTTATACGTTTATATAAATAAATTAGTAGTATAATAAAAATATTAAGATTTTAGTGTTCATCTGACTATAATATTTAAGAAAATAAAATATATATTATAATAATAATTGAATTATATTCACGTATGTACTGATATGTACGTATGTAAATGTTGGTTTACAAAAAAGCTAGTTTAACTTGATATTCAATCACTCAATTATACTGGTAAAGATATCTAAAGAATGAACACTAAAAGTCGAATATACTGCTTCATACGTTGCGTGTGGTTTTCTATTTTTAGTATCGTAAAACCAAGTGGGTTACGTCTTCATAAGTTGTCCCCGGACACACCTGTCCGTGAACAGATGTGTCGATGTGATATTGTAAGACAGCCAACGGTTAGAAAATCTTTAGGTTGCCAGTGTGTTGTCGACAAAAGTTTTCAAAACAAAATTGCTACTTTTCTTGCACTATTAACATTAAGCGTGCTTTTCACTCATTGAATTTTAAGTAAACTCAAACACAGGCTAATAAAAAACACACAGATAGAATCAACAAGTAGAAACAATGAATGAACAAAAAACAAGCCCATTATAGCATTATTTATGTATCAGACGTATTTAACATTTCTCAAATATATATGTATTAAACATATAACTAAAGGGCAGGATGTTATGGAGCTCCGTAAACGGAAGCGAAACCATCGGATTTACGAAATAAAAGTCTATTAGAAACCGTCACCGAATCCGATAAAAAAAAAGTTTATTAATTGTAGTTTTGTATTTTATTGTACCATTGTTAATTTTGTCTTTGCAATTATTGTAATTATTTGTATTTTACAATTCCTTAATAATCTAAATTTTTTACCGAAACATTCCCGCTAAAGAGTCAAAAATCATTGTTTTGATTGTCATTCGATCAGAAGCTTACTAAAAGATACATAGATACGAGTCACATCTAATAACGTAGTAATCCTGACACGGAGTCTGCAATTTCACTAAGATTTATGCGATAATTTCCTTACGATAAATGATTATAGTAATTTAGTGTTCAGTTGCCGAAATGAAAACGTTGTTACGCGTTACGACGACGTTATTATAAAGCAAGACGCGTTTGGAAAAAACATAAAGATTGGTTTTTGTATTATTTGTTATATTATTACTACTACACCTGTTTGTGTTTTTTATTGAATTTTTTTTAATGTTAATTTAATGGTTTGGCAAAATAAATGTTTAATAGTAAACAATATTATAACATATCCGGCATCGAATTTCGACTATAGAGGACAAGCTTAACACTAAACAATGAACTTAGTCGGTGGTAGGGATTAGCATGACTGTCTGGGTAGGTACAATTCACTCATCATATATTCTACCGCCAAAAAGCAATACTTAGCATTGTTGTGTTCCGGTTTAAAGGTTGAACTAGCCTGTGTAACAGGTACATAACATCTTAGATACGATGGTCAGTTGCACGTTAGCGATATAAGGTCCTAGTCCGCCAACCTATAAAAAAAAAAAAAAACGATTCGACGACACGGGAGATGCTATAGTACACTAGTGTCTTCACAAACGTAAGCACTTACTACCTCACTATCACAGGCCAATGTTACGGCAAGCCGACGCAATTGGTGAGACCAAAAAAAAAAATTTTTAATGACCTGACCCGGGACTTTAACCCTAAACTTCGTCCGTCCTATCTAGCCACTACATAAACCATACAATTGCTTGGCTGACGCTTTCTTAATGCTCTAATGTAGCAGATTTTCATCTGATAAATATAGATTTACATATTCGATAATTGTCATCGTCGTCTAATTAAATATGACAGTTGGAGCGAGACTGCTAATAATGAAACCGTATTAGCAATTATACGAGTGACGTGTATTGATAGAAATAACACGACAGTTATTGCTATGAATAACCGTACATCCTCTGATCGGAGACGTGTGTAATTTTTATCTAATCATAACATTTGCTCTTGTACGACGTGTTTTTTTTTTTTGTATACGTAAAAACATACGCTACCCGTTCATTATATTAACAACGCGAATTATTTAATGATAAGCTTTCATATCGTGTCTAGTATTAACTCTAGTTTTGCATATCAATTGTTTTTTGCTACAATCAATCGTCGTTTTGTTCTAAGGTTTTTTTTTTTTTTACGCTCGTCAGCCAGTTAGTAGTACGATGACATCTTCATCTCCGTGTGAACAGTCCGACGTGAGCACTTGCCAATATTGATTATGGCAAAAAACTATCGGAGACCACATCGCAACTTCTTAGAAATGAACTGAACCGTTTCCGAATCAATTTTGACAAACGTGACAGTCATTAAATAAGACATTGGAGATGTCTATGGAACATGTTCCGACGGAGAGAATTCTATGTCTCTTCGGACCTTTCTGTTGATTGTAATCATTATCAAATAAAGAAAGAACAGGTGACTTTTCGAATGGAACTAGTTTAAACCGGTTTTTATTATAGATAAAAAATAGCTATTACTCACCGGCCTTAAAACTATCTCTATGCCTCACTTCTATCCTTTTCTTTATTGCTTCGTATAAGAAGGTTAATAATAAATGTACTTTTTTATTAAAAAATATAAGTGCCACCTGGGCGATAGTTATAAAAAAATAAGTTTTTTTCAGGAAACCAACCATATATATAAACTTAAAACAAAACCTTGTCTACATATAAAATTTGAGTAAATTCAAATTTGGCTTATTTACATAATATAATAAAACGGTCTAGTTGGGATTAATTTCTCAATACATACAGAAAGAGTCTATTGAAATTTCTTGTAACATTTGGCGTAATGGCTTATACCGTCGTTAACAATGAATTCTTAAAAAAAAAATATCACGACTTCCGTCATTTCGAAGTTTTTGTGTTTGGGTAGTATTTTTTTATAGTATCTCTATAAACCCAGTGTAGAACTTTAAGCTAACACTTTTATCATCGTTTTCAATTTCTAAAACTAGCCAGCCTGGAAACCAATTCCATTTCAAGATCAAAGAGATGTAATCGCATTAGGACGGGATCTAAAGAAGCAATGTGAGATATTAGCTGAACGTGTTCTTCAATCTGGAAGCACTCATAACACGTTAATACTAATGTTAGTTTTTAGTTTAGTTTTTAGTTTATATATTCACGTTAGACGCAGAATCTTCTGACATAAGTTACTGACTCTGATAGTACAATTTATATTATTTTTAGTTTCGAAGTCAGAGATCCACCACCAGTGTTGCTAATGTAAATAAAAAACCTAGATTTAGATAATACTGCAAACAAATTGTGTACATGATTCTTTTGGGTGTAAATAAAAAAATATTATTTTTCTTAGTATAATTTAATATTAATATAATTATCATTTTTAACAAAACAGTTTTAATGTCTTCGTAAAAGGTTCACACCAATTTGCATCTAGCGATCTAAAACCGCTCGAATTTTTAAAATTTCGTGATTATCTATATAAGCAAATGCGTGAATAGGTATATACATAATATGCTGATTATTATAACATGATATGATTGTTGACATGATTATTATATAATGTTATAATAAATTTCTTATAAAAATATATCATAACTCAATACTTTACTCGTGATTTTTCTACGCTAAGTTTTAAAAGCATCTTTAGAAGTGAAACGTGAAATTTTTAAAAAGTACCGCATTTCTTCTTAAGTCGTAAATGATAAATGTTCTCTTATAATTTGTGGTATAGTCTTTAACCTTTAATAACTTCTCAGAAGTTGCGTTGCATAAACAAAGATAACATTTAAATAGGGTGTGGTGTCTGGAAGCCCGGTGCTAAGGAACTGTGTACAGTTACGAAATTTACGATCCGACGTCGAATGCCGGACCAGCCAAAAACTTAAAAAGGAATTCCGAGTATATTGTTTAAAGAGAGGGCATTTTAAAAACGAGTAAAAAAAAAGAACTTCGAAAGAAATCGTTCGTATTTTTCGTACCAGACTTTTTATTACGTGTATATCGTTCTATAAAGATTGAAATCTCAGCATAATTACATTGTAACCACCGATTTTAATTCTTTGTTAGTATTTAATTCGAACCATTAGTCAATTATCCTCATTACACTCATATCACATCATTATACTGTTGAAAGTTTTTCGAAAAACAAATTAACTTTACAATAGTTTGTATGATCTCATCGTATCGTCGTACGATCGTCTTCATATCGTGATGATAATTATGTCACACGACCAATATAGTTTGTCTACGAAGATAAAGTTCGGTTATTCACCTTGCCACTCTTCGTGCCAGTTGAGGTATCGCATGACAGAATACAATGTATGTATTCATCGGTGACTGTCGAAAGCCGAAAATGTACAAAGTACGAACGGTACGAGTCGGGTTCACGGCCCTGCTCTGTTGACGTGCGGTGATAGATTTATGGGTTGAACCTTGATGGAAATGTGACGGAAACTCGACTGTATGAATCTTTTCATATGGAGAAGGAACACATGGAAAAATCTGAATGAAATTGAACGAACCGCCTGTGCTCGTAGCATCAATATGAATTGTATTTGGATACACTCGTATTTAAATTACGATGTGATCGATGATACTAAATTAAGAATCCTGAAAACTTATCAATATACGCCGTTAACGTCCATGTAACAAATTCACCTCATTCATCACCGAGGAAGTCTGCGCATTCTTTTTACCGAAGCCATTATAAAATAATTTGCGAAAGAGCACTGACATGCAATGTTTTTTTTTTCTGTAAAAAATAAATTCACGTTCAACAACATCAGGCTTCAAGTCGTTACTAAAGTGTGATGAAACGGGATGCAGCTGTTCCCCGCCAGGTTTCTGCCCTTACATGGCTTGCGGTGATTTATACAGATCAGTTATACAATTACGTGTAGTTATAACATTAAACAAGCATTATAATTGTACACTACCGGCGTTAACTGTCCGTGGTTCAAGGCGCTCTATGTCCCCTTCACATATGTTAAAACATCTGCCATTGGTATGCGCAATTTATATGCACGATACTGTATTTATATAAATAACAAAATTGCATAAATAATCTAGTAAATATATATTGTTAAAATTCCGTTCTATATTCAAAAACTTTATTACAATCTCAAAATGGAAGACGACTTTAATTATTTTTAGTAATAAATAATTTTATCTTAATTTCATATGTGTATTATATAAAAGCAATTGTGTGTGTGATATTTGAATAAAAGTCTATTCAGTAACACCAACCGAATCCTCTATTTAAATTTCCTCTTTCATTGGGTTGTCGGAATAAATGATGAATTAGACATAAGTCCGCATCTCGTACTACACTTTAATTCAATCGTCTAATATACTTCTTCTACTATTTACTCCGATATTTGATGAGATATAAACAATAGTGAATATAAATCACGACACGTTACTAGACATTAGATATTGAATACAGCCATTGTAAATTTGAGTTTCCATAAACAGAAAATTGCCAACTGTTTTGTTGATGATGAAATTGGCTATGTTAACATTAACTTGTTTACAAAATTTGTAAACAAATGTCGACACTCGTGTTTTTGTTTTAGGCGCTAAACATCAAACTACTAGAAATCAAAATACTAGAAAACATATACTGCTTAGAGTATTTGGAACGTATCTATTCTGCTAAGCTGTTTCTCTGTGGTATATGTTTATTATACGTACATGTGGTAGAATTTCGTCTGGGTCATGCAGGTTTCCTCGCGATGTTTTCCTTTATCGCCAGGAACAAGATGAATTATGAACACATATAGTACATGAAAATTCAAATTTTGCTTGACCGAATTTGAACCCGCCCTCAGTTAAATGCCACTCAGACAGATGTAACTCTAAAAATCTGATCTTAAATTATGTCATAATGTTAACCAATATATATTTGCTAACGTTTAAAGTTTTTGTCGGATCACACTCAAGTGCCTACTAACTGAAGGTTTTGAATCGATGAATGAGTGACCTTGAAAGTTACTATGTAACCTTCAGTCTAACATAAATATGAGGTTTGTCTGTTCGTCACGCCATTACACGAAATCAGGTGAACGGATTTGAATGATTTTTAACGTAAAGGTATTTTCTGCCTTGGAACTGGATATGGTGTCTGTCCTTGATGTTAATTATCTTATTACGATTAATGAGACCTAACGAAGTTTTGTTAAAAACGCATTCCGTACTCAACAACCGGCAACCACGGTTTCAAAACTGTTAATTCCCTCGTGTCTATAATAAGACTATCTTATTTACTACATAGACCGGAACGTAGCACTATATAATAATATATTGATGCTATTTGACAGTACTATGAGTATTAGAATAAATAAGGAGTTGGGAGGCGCGACCTGACATACCAATAAATTACTACAAAATAATAACGTATTATTAATGTAAATGGCGTCAAAATGGAACAGTATTGAAATATGAATTGTCAATGATTATGTATTTTGATAAAATGTCGACTGGTTGAATATATCGTCAATATAGAAAAATCAAATATAAGGTTAATATTTAATCATTTTTATTCGTATGAATGCTACGCTTTAGGTATTTTTTGCTGGTTTACACTCGACAAACCCGCGTTTTCCATTTCCATTAGTCAGATCGTCGAACACGGTTTTCCCGAACCGACCGACACGCAACAGCTCCATAATGTTAATGATCGCTTAAAACAAAACGCCTACTATTAATAAGGCGAGTAATGATTAATTTGGATCATATATAAACGTCACAGTATACAAAAAAAATTTTTTTTTGCTTTTTCACGGTCACGTCGTGATGTTTTGTAATGCCCCGATCGACGTGCCTCGTTGCGGTCACAGATTCAATTATATATTAAATAAATATTTATCGCTCTTTTTTATTTATTTTTTCTCAACGTGTATCATGGGTGATATATATTTTGAGGTTGTAACTAATCATTTTATGTATCTAATACTAACCAGTTTGTAATGTATGTACATTCAAAAATTTATTGAAAATATGTTGATTTGCTACGGAAATGTACAAGTGCTTGCCACAGATAAAATCTTTATTTTTATTTTTAATAGACAATATTTTTATACATATTTAACACAATCCCTGATCAAAATAATTGACATACACTCATTATAAAAAAAAATAAATAAACTTATTTTCAATAAAATATTATGTTTTGGCAAATTAAACTCTTTGTTAATATATCTGCAGGCATGTATTCTATTGAGTAATATTTAGAAACCTAACTGCGAGGTAAGCTTAAAAATTAAAGAAAATTAAGTTTTTTATTGTAACATGTAATAAACTGTTTAATGTTTATTTCAACGACAATGAAATATTATATTATTATTAATTGTTATGGTTCCACTAACGTTATTTATCGAGTAATACTCAATAGATTTCCGTAAGACTACGGTTACTGTTTTTTTTTTTTTTTTTATAGAACAGGAAGGCGGACGAGCATATTGGCCACCTGATGGTAAGTGGTAACCAAACGCCCTTGGACATTGGTACTGTAAGAAATGTTAACCATCGCTTACATAGCCAATGCGCCACCAACCTTGGGACCTAAGATTTTATGTCCCTTGTGCCTGTAATTACACTGGCTCACTCACCCTTCAAACCGGAACACAACAATACCAAGTACTGCTGTTTTGCGGTAGAATATCTGATGAGTGGGTGGTACCTACCCAGACGAGCTTGCACAAAGCTCTACCACCAGTAAAGTGTTATCATAGAACGAATGCCGCGAAATCACATCGCCCACACTACCATTTCTCGATATAAAACTTAAGTAAAACAGAACTATTTAATAATATTAAAACTATCACAATAATTATCCACTCAAACAAAGTCAGTCAGTTGTTTGGTTTTAAAAAAGATTTAAAAAACAAAACCTAGAATATAAAAATAGTAATGACATTTTTATAAAATAAAAAAATTCCGTCACGACTCTATTAATAGCCGACTATCTCGATACTGTTTAAGGTATACGCTAAAGCGAAAACACACATGTCGAATTTTAAAAACTAATCCATTCAAAGATTGTTTTTTCAACATAGGAAGTCTTAAAGGAAAACGCTCTGTGAATGTCAATACGGACAGCGTTTTCGAAACGGATGCAATAGACATATAAAATTATGTATAGTATTTGTGTTTGCGTGTACGAAGATAAATAATATGTCGCGTAAAACGTGTGTTGAATATATAAAAGCAAAACAGAGTTCGACCTCACTAAAACTTTTTTTCTTTATATGTGTATTGGAAGAACGAATGGGTCACCACCGACCATAGATATAGACGCTATAAGAAATATTAACCACTCCTAAGATCGCCAATGCGCTACCAACCAATTCCCAAGAACTAAAATGTTATATAAAATAAGTATTCACTTTATAATAATATCCTTAGCTTTACATTATTCACACACGGCCATCTGATGCTAAACTAAGCAGAGCTTGTTCTATGGAAACCAGACAACCGCTATATTATATTACTTTTCTTTTGTAAATACATACTTATATAGATAATTACACCCAGACTCAGAACAAACAGACATGTTCATCTACACCAATGTACATATGTCCTGGGTGGGAATCGAACCCACAACCATAGGCGTGAAAGGCGAGTTTCTACCAATCACGCCAACCGGCTCGTCATTAACAATATATTAAGACCTTGGCCTTCTTGGTTAAAATCAGATACCAGGCAGACAAAGGTACTCAGCTAGCTAAATCAAATTGATGTAATTTTGTCGAATTCAAAGGAAACATTTTGGTATGAAAAACGTTCCTGAGAACAAGACGAAGATTTGTTTTACTTAATAGCGAAATAATGGTTGCTATGCGAACCAAATCGCTGGTAAAATCTTACTTATTGAAGGATAATGTTTATCTGTTTTGTAAGCGACATTACTCCATACATATCAATATAAAGTTTTTGGGTGTCCTTTGGGAATTTTCTTTTCCAATATCAAAAGTATCTTTTTTAAACAACGACGTAAGAATAAATTGATTTCAATATAACTCGTCAAAATGATATTACACACACACTTACATAATTCAGTCCCTAGTTTCTACATGTCGACGAATATTTGAAACAAATGATAATTTATTCCTGAACAAAACTTATTATAGAATAAATATACGCGCAGGAGCTAGTGACACGAGACAGTCGTTCGAATTGACCCCGGCTTAGTCGAAAGACTCGAGTTTGTAGTCACCGCACGATCCTCACTTTCACTGTCTAACCATCAATCTCGACTGTCACGCCTAAGGAAATACATTAAGATACATTAAGCAAGCGTGTTTTTTGTTTTCAAAAAAATATATCCAACGATTTATGTAGCTTCGAAGTCATTGACTTATCAAGAACCATCTATCTTTATCATACGCTTTCTATTATTAAACGTTATGTCACTTAATTTATATTTATTGATTGTATTATAGCTCATTATTATTTAGAAGTAAATAAAATGTATTTATATATGCTACAATAAAATGTACGTACAAATACAAAGAATTTACGAAACCCTACATAAATTTTATAACATATTTGTAACACCTTAGTTGCAATGGATGGCGGAATATTGACTGTGTATAATATTTGATTAATACATAAATAAATAAAAAGATAAAAACAAACAAAAGTAAGAGTTATATTATTATAAACCTAATTTATAAAACTTTAACAAATAATCAAAATATTAATAAAATAAAAAATAGACTTCATTATATCCGGTTAATTCCTAACACTGCAAATTTTAATGTTAACCACTCTGTGACATTTTTATATTTTATAAAAAAAATATACCGTCTTTTGTTATATATTAAAATTTGACGAATGATGTTAAAAACGTTTAGCTTTAAATAACAAATGCCCATCACAACCGAAGATAGGAAGCTCAAATCAATGAACTTTCATGTACGTCATCTTAATGAGTTCCCACTAGGAAGACATTTGCCGAGCTGAGTTATAACCAGGCTTTATTTCACTAGCGAATTTATATGTGATGCTATCGTATCTTGTATATATTTTTGCCACAAGAAAGGGTAAATACGTTTTAGAAAACGCCTCTTTATTAAATAAAACCCTGTTATGCAATTCCCTGATTATTATCAATAATCTCATCGAGTTAAAACTCGTGGTAGTATAGTTTTATCATTACGACATTAAAGTACTTTAAGCTTAGCAAACAAAGATAATGATATCGCTTAACTTTATGCTCGCCGTTATCGTAATAGTGGTGTTGCCGATGGCCCTTTAAAAAACGGTTCGATATTTCGTTGTTATATAATTTACGGTTATAAATTATAAATTAAGAATATAATAAGATGAATGGAAATATTAAATCGACTATAGCTATTTATAGTGATTCTTTTGTACGAAGTAAGATGTGTTTTCTTGTTCTCATTACGGCAGCTAGTTTATTCCGTGTTAAAGTATAAGGAAAGATTTCCGAGATAAACATTTGCACTAAAACTACCTCGAACAAAAACAAAATTCTTGGAAAACTGCTTCTGTTATTCCTGAATTATATATATATTCCATCGTTGACTCATTTCGCCAAAAAAAAAGAGAAATTCTAACTTTTTCCTTTATTGTCGAATGTCTTAATGTTACGACGAAACTTCACAGACAAGTATAATATTTTCGTAATAAAATATTTGTTTATCCGCGTTATGAATGTTCGAGACGTATATTGGTTATTTGAAATACATGAAATAATTGATCTTCTTTGTACACGTTACATCGAAGCAAGTAACCGTTCGTATAATAGGTTTCATAAATTCGAACTGTGATATAAAGTCGAATGAAAGGATCTTATGATAAACTGGGTTAACTCGATGCGTTGCTTTTGACGTAACTCGTTTGAGTCGAAGGGAAAGCAAAATTTTCCCAGGACAAGACGGAGAGTTTCATTTAAATTGATTTATCTTGTAATTCCGGTTAACGACACAATGTATAAGTTATAGAGGTACAGGAGTTGCAGAAATTTCACGAATATAAATATCAAAACAAGAGACCCAGATCCTTTCAAAAGACATGTGCGTCCTTGCCTTAGTTTATATTGGTTTCTTAATAATAACATTTTTGATTCGAATTGAAATGCATTAAAACTAAACAACGATTTTTATGTACTCGTGTATATAGGTATCATATAATTAAAGAGTTTTATCATGAATCATAGCAGGTGGCTCCTTTGATTCATGACTAGGGTCAGATTGATCGTACCGAATCATTTTATTGTCTTCCGAAATACAAAGTTTGGTTTATTATTATTATTCATTTAGTGCCAAATCAATACGATAATTAAAATTTGATTAATATCGACACCCTACATTTGTTACTGTTGTTACATACTGACGTTGTTATTCATTTACTGAATTAGTTATATTGCTATTAAATGAAACTAATATAAAATGTTAAAAAATATTGGTAATATTTATAGTGACAATATGTACAGACACCCCTTTTGCCCTCTGTGCAAATGTCATCACCTTTGTTAAGGGTAAAGAATTACCAAACCAATAATATTATTGAATTGTTACGTTTATAATTCAGAATTAATTGCGTGTCCGAATTATAAATGTACTTGATAATTTATTTAATAAAATAAACGAATTAAACGAAACCAAATCGGATACAACGTTAATTACTTAAAATAACTAGGTATGTTAATAACCATGTAATTAAACACTAAATAGTAATGCAAAACATTAAATAGTCTCTCAGAACGACGATTGTAAATGATATTACGTAAATTGTTTGGTACTTATAAAGCGCACTGGTCCGTCCCTAATCGTTGCTGTATAAAACATTTAATGAAACAGAGATGAATAGATAAATAATACAAAAGATTATATACAATACATAAGCCAATGGTAATGTTCATACGTCTACTGACTTCATTGGTATTGATATTGTGTGGTTCGAATGAGTCCGATTGCTTATTTTCTTTGTCCTACTTTTAACATTAATCCGATTTCACTATTTTCGCTAATGCATTGGTAAATTCGTTTCGAATTTATTCAATCACAATCACTCAACTTTCTACTCTCGATCATGCTTTTACTAGTAACGGAAATCTTTCCGTATTTGTTTTTTAACTAGCTACCCGTCCCGGCTTTGTTCGGGTTGGAAAAGGGTCTGCAGAAAACGTTTATGTTGACGGACAAACACAATAATTTCTTTTTTTTTTCTTAGATCATGGCCTTTGTTAGCTTATGAAAAATACGTCTCCTAAGTTTCATCAAAATCGGTAGACTATTTTAGAAACAGAAGACAAATATTCGTTTTTATTTGGATGATTGGGATTTGGATTGTTGATGGCTTTCGCATTAAAGTAAACATGTCAAATAATCATTTCAAATGCATAATTCGGTATCAACAAAAAGGGATTGCAGATTGATCTATATCGGTAGCGGATCGTTTCGTTATGTAACAGCTTGTAATTGTCCCATTGCTATCTACATATGCAAGATGAAGAATTTCGAGATGGATATTAACAAAAATTAAGCACACAAAATTCCAGTCGTGTTTGCCTGTGTTGGAATCCGCAAACGCCAGAAGATTCACGGGTTCTAACCACAGGGTCATCTCGGTCGTTGCGTTTACGCATGACTAAAGGATTGTAACGATGCGGTTACGGATGAAGTGTTTACTCAAAGTTTAAACGACGCTTATTAGAAAATATCGCTGACCACTGGTTTCTGAGCGACCAGTGGTGGCCTACTATTCGAAATGGTCTTATCGGTTCTAAAATGTGTATCAAACGCGCTGACGATAAATATCAAAACTAAATAAATCAATCCAAGACGTAACATCGTTCTTCAATTTGCCCCTTTTATGGAATAACATAAATCTATCGTTGTTTTAGTTTACGAGTTCTAGACTATTCGATGCATAAATAAGGAGCATAAAATCTCCTAAGTAAATGTTTATATGTATATCCAAAGAAATAAAACCGTGATGAAACCTAGGATACTACTGTAGGTAAAAACCCGAAGAGATAAGGTTCATAATAAATTCATGTGCTTTATGAAATGGACTCTCCTAACATCGGTATCCGAGTATTTAAAGTGAGGTACGCGCGATGTTGGACGGTATTAAACGTAGCGTGCGTGATAGCCATCTACGCGTCCGAGCAATTGCCTTGTTTGTCGTACAGGGCGACTCAGAGCCATTAGTTAGCTTCGCTATCTACTACATTGGAGGAGGCAAATGAACAATGCACGGCAACAATTCGGTCCATGAATATAAATTAACAATAATTTTACAAAATATGTCCGCATATAAAATGATAAATTTCACGTCGTTTCATTTCATGTACGGTTTAACGATATCGACATCAATACAGCCCGTGTTATTAAAGCGGAGTTTACACTTAATAATTCCATGTTTCATGTAAATACGGCAGATAATGTATACGGACGTGCGTATCTCTGGAATGAAAGTCGTTGTCGACATGACGATGAGTCCGTGAATAAACCGACCCAACCATTTGTGACATTTGATGAGAGATTATACTGTTTACCTGCCTATCCCACAAAATCCCTCTAGAATATAGTAAACGATTACGACTTCCTCTTACCCAACGACTCTATCTTAACATTGTTATCGCTCTTAGACCTTATTTGATATATTTAAGATACAACATACATATGAGCATGGCTTACGATGACTGAAAACTCATTTTATTTATGTCAATGTACAGCTAGTACAAATTTTCTAAGTAATAAGTAGATAAACAATGTTTATTGTTAGTTCATTCACCCTATCGCCAAGGTCTCGGTTAAGCGATATTTTCGCGTCCATTTCAACACACACACGTTCGTTTATGCACATTTTCAAGTACGATGCACTAAGTTGGAGGAATGGGAGCACGTGATGGGAATACAAGAGCGGCTATCTGTCAGTCGGATATTATCTGACCATAAACCCTCCTTGATGTAAGCCACTCCCCCGTGAACAAATTGAATCCTCATGTTCACTCGTATCGAGTAATCACACTTCTGAAGGATGGGAACACTAACCTTAAGGTTCTTGCGTGAGCAGCCATCGACTTGTATCGAATACAATCGACCATTCGACTGTGACCCTTCAATGTGATAAGTTTTCTTACAAGCTGTTCAATTACTGCTGGACGCTGTCCTCGTGTACAGGACGCTAATAGTTCCATGTCGAATACCTTTCGCTTTAACTAATGGTAGCATTTAATCTACCTTCGCGTGTTATTAAACCACATTTAACATTTGTCTGTTGATTGTGTTTGTAATTATTTTGCGTTTATCAATTTGCATAATATGATGATTTCTGATTGGTTTTTTAACCGATGTTAGTTTATGTCACATGTTTTTCATCAATTAAATGGGATCGCCGGTAATATTGTAATTTTCCAAGTCATTAAATCTTGTCGTTTGAAAGATGGACGTACGTGCGCGCTTAGGTTTTTTGTTCGAGTAGCACGTTGTTCATCATGACGTGCTTATTATCATTGTGGCCTTGGCCGTGAACGGTCGTACGGAGGACACAGGCGTGTGGCCACGAATATATTAATTTAAACAAAATTTGTTATTTGAAATTACGATCGAGTATCGTGCACGATTAAAAGGAATATCGATAATATGGAAATATTTACAATTAACTGAATTACATTGATATATTTTTTACGTACATATATATATATATATATATATATATATATATATATATATATATATATATATATATATATTCGTATTGAAATTGTCGTTATTTTTATAGTGAGTAGGTATTGAGAAAAAAAATATTGTATACGTGTTTTTTAAGAAGCTATAATCGGCAGCGTTGGTAATAAAGTGTCTAGGCGAGCCCCCTGCTGTGCCCACCAGAGCAGAGCGACAAACGTTCACCATTGAAAATAGCCTGAACCCATAGTAATGTAATCGTGACGTCATCGTAGCAGTGATTATAGTAAAAGTTCGTGACTGTCGCACGCTTCGTCGCCTAATGCATATTTGAATATTGCAATGAAATCTACGTGACTACTTGTCCAAAGACTCGTTTGCATAATATCAACGATTGCTTTCTTAGAAAATGGAGCATTTTTTTTTATTGATGCTAATAACTCTTATAAAGAGGCGTTAATGCTACAGTACAGTAATATACTGAAAAGACGCTTAAGTTTGTAATCGAAATTATATTTTACTGAAATACTTAAATTGTAAGCTACCGTCGATTCAGAATCTAGATTCTACCGAGACGATTCAAAAAGATAAGAAAGAAAAAGTAAAATGATAGATAGATAGATATAACATAGTTTTTAAATTTGGTTTTGGACCAATTCTTTCGTTATTGAATTTATATTTACTTATAGACAAACGCTCGCACAGCATGAAGAAAAGTCACTTCTTACATTGTCAATGCTTCGCCATAATTGTAAGTCCATTGTGCCTATATTTACACTGGCTCACTCGTCCTTCAAAACGAAAAATAACAATACAATATTGATGTAAATTGCTACTATAAATTATAAATGTTTCGTAACCACCCATTCAAAGCCGTGCCACAGGTAAAAAATATATATTACATGAAATTAATGAAGCCGAGATGGCCCAGTGGTAAGAACGCGTGAATCTTAACCGATGATCGTGGGTTCAAACCCGGGCAAGCACCACTGAATTTTCATGTGCTTAATTTGGCATAATAATGCATCTCGTGCTGTACGGTAAAGGAAAACATCGTGAGGAGACCTGCATGTGTCTAATTTCACTGAAATTCTGCCACATGTGTATTCCACCAACCCGCACTGGAGCAGCAGGTGGAATAAGCTCTAAACGTTCTCCTCTAAAAGGAAGAGGAGGGCTTTAGCCCAGCAGTGGAACATACACAGGCTGCTACGGAAATTAATCAAAAAGTCAAAACTCTGTATTTAATGTGAATTTATTCCTGATGCTTGCTTAGATTTAGATTGCCAATTACCGTTTTATAGGACGTCTAATCCCGGTGTCCGTTTAGGTCAATTGCATCAATCGGCCGTTCGTTCGAACTACCGTCAACCAATCCGTGTTTAACATTCGCAGAGTCTAATGCATTCTTTATATGTGAATCAAGCATGCTCTTAAATCAAAATGTCTCGTTATTTTCTAATTGACTTCTATCCCGTTCAGATGTACTATGTTAAAACGAGACAGCCGTAATTGAATTGAAGATACTTGAAGTAGCTTTTTACAAACGATGACCATTTAGTTATTTATGGTCTGAGAGTCTAAAGGTTATTAAATAAATTATATTTAAGAATATAAATTAGTTGATAATTTGAGTGAATGCGGCTTTTAAATACGACTCGTTATCGGTCATTACTTATACCAGTTACAAACTTCTTATAATTAAATATCTATGAAATCAAAATATACTTTATTGTATGTACTAAGCTCTCATATTATTATGAATCTATTAATCTCATTAAATTGAATTCGCTCGGAATTACCAAGAACAAACGGCAACAAACTCAATAGATACTCAATTTCGCAAATTAAATTGCGTAATTAAATATATAAATTTATATAAAATGTATGACTTGATAAATAAGTACACATTAACTATGCTAAGGACGTATTTTAGCATATTGTAATTTTAAAAGTTATGTAATAATTATTATACGGTTCTACTACATATTTTTTGCTCTACATATTTTTCTGTCATCATAGATTTGACATTTGAAAGAAGAGGACATAGTAATAGCCTTTTAATTTCCCACTGCTGGGCTAAAGCCTCCTCTCTCTTTTGAGGAGAAGGTTTGAAGCTTATTTCACCACGCTGCTCCAATGCCAGTTGGTTGAATACACATGTGACAGAATAAGATTAGACACATGAAGGTTTTCTTTCGATGTCTTACTTCACCGTCAGCACGAGATGAATTATAAACACAAATGAAACACATTAATATTCAGTAGTGCTTGCCCGGGTTTGAACCTCGATCATCGGTTAAGATTTACGCATTCTAACCACTAGGCCATCTCGACTCGTTGTTGAAGAAGACATAGCATTTCTTAACAAATCACCTCCTAAACAACATTTGTATGTAAAGCCGACATTTTACTGCCTAATATGAATGAAATTTTAATACCTATAATAAAATCGAATCATTATTAGCAAAGCACTTATAAAAAGTGTGTAGATATCATAATAAAGTCTACATTTAAAAACAGTTAATAAAAACTATACGTTAGCGTTTTTTGCAAATTAATTTTCTTCGTATATAATAATCGAAATGCAAATGAAATGAACGAGACTCGACCGCATCGCCGGCTAAAAATTACTTTTCAATATATTGAAACGAGTACGTATGACGTCAGTATGATTACAGACTTACATCATACTTATTTTGCGAAAATAACACACTTTAACAAGTCGATGCTTGGAGATAAGATCGCCGCGGTCATCGACCCGAGAACGTTTCAACGGAATTGTTTATAATTTCAAACCCTTAATACCTTCGTGTGTTTTCTATACTGAATCATTTTACATGTGTACATTAAAGCGTTAATTAGACCGCATACCGATTCCATATAAACAGACCGCGTCTAGGCTAGACTTTATTTAATCAGCTAATTAGCTATGCGAGGTCATTGACATCTGTTATTATTGTAACAGCGACATGTCAAAACGTTTCAAACGCTTATATATAATACATATCACTTAGCACATCCATATAACTCGAATATGAATAAGGATATTGAGAATATTACAGCGTTTTATTCGCGTTTAACGCACAGCTATATATACAGTCGGACGTTTGATGAATTATTTGAATTCCGCACGCATTAGTTTAATCGTTGAAATGCGCAAACCGTACGTTTAAGCCTCATCGAAATGGTCATTTTTAAGTGTTTAGGAGTAACCTTAAAAAAATTAGTTGTTAAATTTAAAAACATATCATACGTTTGCATGCTAAACGCGCTATTGTAAGACTACCGTAACAGCCTGTGAATGTCCCACTGCTGGGCTTAATGCCTCCTCTTACTTTTTGAGGAGAAGGTTTTGAGCTTATTCCACCACTCTGCTCCAATGCGGTTTGGTGGAATACACATGTTGCAGAATTTCAGTGAAATTAGACACATGCTGGTTTCCTCACGATGTTTTCCTTCACCGTAAAGCACGAGATGAATTATAATCAAAAATTAAGCACATGATAATTCAGTAGTGCTTGCCCGAGTTTGTACCCACGATCATCGGTTAAGATTCACGCGTTGTAAGACTAAGGACTTTTTACTTGATAATACTCGAGAATAAAACGATCGCCCCCAGGCCGCTTCGAATAAAAATGTGATTATATTAATTGTAAGCAACAAGAGATTCTTTAGCCGATTCTCTACTCAGACGAAAATCTTTTGTAAAAGGTGTATAGATTTGTGCCAACCAATAACCAAGTCTGACGTTTCTATAATGAGTGAAGATTTAAATATTGATTTTGAATAAAGATTTAATACTATTTGGCGTACCATTAGATAAAATGGAAATATTTCATAAACATTGATTTTAATAATAAGTTAGTTTCTCTGTTCACTGATACGTGTTAAATTCAATTACAAGTTTTTAGTCTTAAATTAATTATTATGTTACCCAACATTTTCAATAATAATTATATGCTAATTTGTATGCGTAATATCTAAATTACGTTAATTACTTACTTATTATATTTAACCTTTCCAACGAGAAGTTTATTTAAAGGTTGCTCTGAACTTTGTTTATCGAAATAAATATTTCATCATTACAGAATTACTTTTTTTTTAAATTAAAAATGCTATTTCTTTTTTTTATAAATTGCAGAAGGTTCTTTAAAAGACTTTATACTTGATAAAATAATGCAAGGATATTTCTCGTGTAATAAGTACATTTCAACTTACCTGATATGTATTTTTTGAGTAAGCCTTTGTGTAAAATATTAATAATATTTAAAATTATATCATGTACACCAATTTGCAGCAAAATAAAACTTTTGTTAGTTGTACAAACAGTTGGTCTTATTGCTAGTAATATCCACTAGACAACCAAAGGGCGGAACAGAAACAGTTATGAAAAAAAAAATAAAACAGGCAGGTGGCAGAAAGCATTACAAAGTCAATAAAGAACTATCAATATATTATTATATATTAGGCTTTCGTCCAGCAGCAGACGGCTGAAAAAAAAATGATACGTTGAATAATAATTATAGCACATGTTCAATGTCGCCTTCTGCTTCGTAATTAGTACAAATATAAAAAAAAATCCATTTGCCATAAATATCATCAATAGTATTCAAGTAATTCTGAAATTGCTACACATAAACAATTAGTAATTACACCACTGAACGGTCATTATCTCGAGATGTTTCCGTTATATCGTCCTGTCAATTAAATGTATGCTGTAGCTCTGGTACTATTAAAAGGGTATGCAGAAACGAGCTTGTAAAGTTTTTGCCTTAGAATGTGATGCAACGGATAATACCGGTTCACGTTCGATCGGCTCCCCGACGTCTGGCAATGATGCTTTAGTCAATGGACTAAAAATGTTCGCATTGAATCGGTTAACCTAGACATATCGGATTCGTTTCTATTATATAGCTGGATTTTTATTATAATAAATCTCGCAAATGTCGCAAAAGGTAAATGTTATTCTTTATATATTATAATTTTATTATACAATATTCCCATTGATATATTATAGACAAATAGATAGATAATACCTATAAATACCTACGCGGTTGCCCCGCTTCTAATTGAGCAGTATAATATGTTTTCTTAAAAACTGAAATTGATTACAAAGAATAGATACTGATAAAAGATACTTCTGTTTAGCGAATGTCGACTCCACACCAAGCGAACTGTTCTCACGGTAGCTCTCAAAAGATGAGCGGAGAAAGCCTTATCTTACGTATCGGAGCGCGAACAATGTGAAGAGCATGCCGGTGCTTATCAACTTCGGCCAATCTAGTGCTCATTCGACTTTCACTCAGCGAATTGTCCCAACACCACTTTGTTTGCGCCCGTCTTATTAGCGCTCGGAAACCGCTAGGGTTTCAATAAAATTGTAACTTCAGCGATTCGTTTTCAATATCAACATCGAACGTATTTGTACTAATGTAAACGAACGTCGACTTTTGTATTGTTTACGATATGAGAAAAGGACATCCATCAGTCGGAGCGGCGGAGGTTTTTTAGCGTTTAATATTCAATAACACATCCATACGCGTGTATTGTGTCGCGAGTTATGCCCGTTCGGGAGACGGCGGTCGCGCATGTTAAGCTAGTCGTGATTTAGTGCAGGGCCGGGCTCACAGCCCACGGCCCTAATTACAAAGTGTAATGAGATGACGCCCGCGCCCGCTGCCTGACAGAGGGCCGTGAGTGCAATCTTACTGACATCGACGAGCGTGTTCACACGTCACGCATACATCATCTCCGATACGTGTAATAACATGAAGATCGACTATTTGTATTGCAATTTGTTTACGAATTAAGCACCTTTATGGATGAGATTTCCTTGTCTAGTAATAATCAGCGATCGTAAAGAATTATCGATTTTTTTTGACAAATTTATAATTATTTAGAATTTAACTCATATCTTTATGTTTTCATAATAATGCTAAACAGAAACAAAACAAACATTTAGATATATATGTTTATAACACAAAATGGAGTTTATATATCCATTTATCATATTTAGCATTATAATCTTCATATAATTATTTGCAAATAACAATCAACAAACTATGTATTATTGTTATCAGAAATTTCAATCTGTCTGTAAGAGCCCTTAGAGAATATTCAAATTTCGAATATAAACGGTGCACGATCCGCCGTACACCCACAGAAACATGCGACTCGAATGCTTCAGACGTAATGGTTTCAAATAAAGACAGTTGATACAAACAACGATCACAGATAAGATGCTTAACTTGGCAACCTTAAAAAATATACAAGCTCTGAAGATTACGAATCAATTGTTTCATTGTTCCACAGCTTATGTTCGTGTCCATCAAGTCGATAACTGTTCTCTTTTAATATTATAGACTAATACGTTAATAATTTTAAATATTATCTAATATTTAAGAAATATTTTATATTGATAATACATACATACACACATTTACACATACATACACATATTAAATTGGTAATACTCTACAAATGTTTGAACAAAGAAATATTACATCCTTCTTATATAATAATATACAGAACGACTTTATAATAATCATCAATAAATATTTTTTTGGTTCTTATATATTTATATATAAGATGGGTTTTTATCTGACGGAGACAATTTAACGTAAAATTAAAAAAAAAAAAAGAACAGAATTATACATTTAATTAAATATCACAAATTATTTGTGATAATACTCCATATCCATTTGATTCAAATTGTATCTAAATTATTGAATAAATGAGTAGGTAAACGCTTAAGAAACTCTTGGATGTATTCAGAGAGAATCATCTATACAGATGGTTCAATGACTTTATACTTCAAAGTATCTTCTACGTAGGTTTTAGAATTATTAACATTAATAATGCTAGCACACATATAAGGAACACCAGCTACACTGAATAATATAAGAATATATATTAATTAAACTTTCATAGAGATTTTCATTAAATAAATAACGTCCACGCATCACATCCGATGTCGAAAGAACGACAGCACGTAATGATAATAATATATGTATAATAATATTTATCATTTGAATTTCTATTCAGTATTGACTTATTAAACTTATAAGCCGAGATGGCCCAGTGGTTAGAACGTGTGAATCTTAACCGATGATCGTGGGTTCAAACCCTTGCAAGCAGCACTGAATTTTCATGTGCTTAATTCGTTTTTATAATTCATCTCGCGCTTAACGGTGCCAACCCGCGTTGGAGCAGCGTGGTGGAATAAGCTCCAAACCTTCTTTTCAAAAGGGAAAGGAGGCCTTAGCCCAGCTGTGGGACTTTAATAGGCGGTTACAGTGATTTTAAGTTTTTTAAAGATTGTCATTAAATCAATAAATCTTTTGGAACATAACATCTACAAACTAAGGCGAAGTTCTTTCTGTCCAAACGTTTAGTCATCGAAAAGAATGTGAGACAAATCGATGTGACTTATGTCGAACGTTTTTCTACCTTAACTTTTCTGTGGGAACACCGTCAGCTGGCACAAATGGAACGTCTACGTCTAATGTCCCCGCATCACATCCGATGTCGCCAGAACAACGACCGCACTTTATTAAGTGATTTTACTTTGGGTCAGATTTCTCGCAGACTCTTCGTGTATTTTCATATCTATTTGGTAATCATCTTTATTTTATTATAAGACATTAAGAACCTACATCTTTAAAACATCCTTGTCATTTATTAATGAAAATATATTTAAAAAAAAAGAACACTTAGAGGTCAAGTAACATGTCATGTATTAATTAAGTAATTCATTAATCTCTGCCAAGTTATTATTATTTTTTAAATATAAGTCATGGTCTCGTTTAAATTCTAAATGACTATAAATCACTGTTTTAAGAATATACCATCGAATGATAAGAACTATGTCGAAATTTGGACGAAGCATTATTTTGTGTTTCTATCTTAATACCGTTCAAACAATCAAAATATACTCTACTAGATTCCGCTCGACTTTGTCCGCGTGTGCGGGAAGAGAGTAGACGTTAGATAGTATGTGTGTATGTATATATGTACTATATTTGTTGTCTTCATCTACATCCAGGTATAATCTATCTCAATTCGAAATTACAACCAAATGTCCAACCATACAAATCTTATTTTTTTTAATTGTAAAGAATTTGGCAGCCGGATGAGCTGATAGTAAGTGGTCACCTACGCTCATAGACATTGACACTTAGAAATATTATATGTGTATTCCTTGCATCGCCAATGCGCCACAAACCTTTAGAACTAATATTATTTTGGTCCTTGTGCCTGTAGTTACATTGGCTCCCGGCCCTTTTTTATTAGAATACAATAATATGAGGTATTATTTGGCGGTAGAATATATGATGAGTGGATAGTACCTACACAGACGCCCTTTCACAAAGCCCTACCACTAAGAAAATATACTTATACAAGCACTTACAGTCATTTTAAAGTACCTTTTAAATGTAATGCTAACGACAAGTTTACAAATAGATAGATTTTACCGAAAAGAACTGGTAAGATTAGATTATGTATTTTTTCTTGTTCACCAATCTGATTACAAATTGATGTAAGTTAAATGGATGTTTATTTTGTCTGAAATATTTATTATTAAGATCCTCCAAGAGTCATTACATTAATAAAAAATTAAAAAAAAAAAAAACAACTGATAGCTTAAAACTAGATCCATTACTTATTAAGCAGAATACCTCATGCAATGAAAAAGGAGATAAAAAGGAGCACACCTTATAAAGTTCAATACGTTAACACGTGATAATATATTATGAATATAGAAAATATATATATACGGAATATCAACAAATATTAGTTATTAAAATACTGCATCGTACTCGTGGTTCATGAGTTACTTGACAGCCTTACGTTTAATTTCACAGACGATTCCTTATTCCGTACGACTGAATAAAGTATGACTTTTTTACAATGCGTCGTTCAACTATTAATATAAATCAAACATGGATGATTTACCATGCGATTAAAGTTTTTTTTGCCACTCACTGAAATATGAAACTACGTTATTATTGCTATGGAATTGATTGCGAATCACTTCTCAGTAATACAGACGCACGATTTACGATTTCGTTACAATAACGGTAGCTTTTTGCCGATGATCGCAAATGAATTTTTTGCTCAGCCGAAAGTTGAACAGTAATAGACATTCGATTAATTCTTCCAGCTTCGTTACAAGGGTCTCGTTGCTAAGCCAACGGACGCGATTAATGTTTTCGGTTGGCACTTCGGAGTGCACCATGTTATACAGGGAAACCGATTCTATTTCGTGCCAAATTTTATGTTCCAACTCGGTATAAACAAAAATAATTTATACTTTTAGCTTGGCCAATTAACAGATTCAAATTTCATTTCACAATATCAATAAATGTATGTTTTAATAAAATTATACAGGTGAATAAAAAGCGGTGGTTGTATTTGTTGATTTTCATGATACACCTGTATAATATTTTAAATGTGATTGGTAATTTAAATATAATTGTAATAAGATAAGGATAAGTACTGAGTTTCTTGGTTGTAATTTTATATTTAATTTCATGAAGAATGACGATGCCTGTATTGTTCATATTTGAGTAAAGCAGATTTTGATTTTATTTTTATTTGAATAAATTTGAAAGACAAAGACTACTATGGTGGTAGGATTTTTGCAAGCTACGGCAGGTAATATCCAGTCATCAGTTGAAGGGTTAATAAGGAACTTTAAGTACAGCCAGCCAGTGTTGGCGTAAGGAATAGTAAATATATCTTACAGTGCTGACGTCTATGAGAGGTGGTGACCGTTTACCGTCAAATTCCCATTTGACGGTAAACGGCCATATTCCCATATGGCATCTAGTATACCTCATTGTTAAAAACGCAATCTTAAAGGTTTTAACATCAAATTAAATTGTCCTTTTGTAATAATATGTCAAAAGTGCTATAAGTTGTGAGTACTACGTACGTACGCTTACTATTTATGTATTCATTAAATATTCATCTTACAATAAGTTCTAGTTTATTTCAAAATAGTTAATTTTGTTACAGTAACTGCCACCCAACCGCCGCAGAGGCCTTGGATACCGTTGACGCGACCAAACAGGACTCGTCCGACTTGTAAGTACATCCAATTCTTTTTTTGGTTATCGGTGTCAATGCCGTCCATTTTGAGTCAAAAGTAATGAATAATTACATTTAAATTTTATGTAAAAAGGTTTTTTATGTTGCTTCAATATTAAAGTAAAAAAAAAATCGCTATTTTTTCCTTTATTCAAGCTTTTAGTTAGCCATGTTTATTGCTTAATCCATATATTATATTGAGATTTAAATCAGTTTCAACTAATAAATTTAGCTGAAAATTTGCAAACACTTAGCTGAAGAGACAATTAAAATGTAGTATGAAAAACTTCTATCATTGATGAAATGAGAGCTTGTATTTAATTTTTTTTTTCTTACATATATTTTTTTTTGCATTTTAATTTTATAAACGAAACCGATACTATATAATTGCATATTTTACATTTATAATTCCTTCGATAAACGGTATTAATCGAGCAGCTTTTCGAAATGCATAAGAACTTGCAGATGGAATAATTAAAATACCCGCGACCGGTATCGATTATAAACAATGTTAATTGTATATAAAACCGCAGAATGTTATTAAAAAGCGTTAATAGAATGATCGAGAACAAGTTCCGTCATTAATAATGTGTTAGTGGCACGTATGGGTGCGGCGCATGCGGTTAGCCATAAATAAACTAGGAGGGACCGCCCTCAGACCGTGTATCCTCATACACGTTCGGTAACATCGCATGTATGGGCGGTATACCGATCGTAACTTCGCTCATCATTGTAATAATTCAGCTCCGATGCACAGCGGACTCGGGTATCCTGCTCGATGATGTTTCGGTCCAATTCGAGACATCTTTATATAAATCCATTTAGACTTACCCCATCTTTATATACACGTCGATTTTAAGTAAAAAATATTTTTAAGAACGTATGGTTTAAATCTATTTTTATTTCAACACTAGAAGCAACTTTTAATGTATCCTTGTGTTATTGGTACAAATAAACATGATTAGTTTATGAGTACGTCGTTTTAACAATTCAATATGACTCAGACGCATTCGATTATCAAATTATTTTCTATTCTTTGCGGTGAAGGTAGGTTTGTGTCCACGTGCTTTTAATGTTAGTGTGGATAATGATTGAGCCGAGATGGCGTAGTGGTTCAAACACGGGCAACCACTGAGTTTGCTTTTTATTATTCATCTCGTGCCCGTGGGTGAAGGATATCATGGTGAGGACACCTGCGTGTATGGTATGAAAATCTTCAACATGTGTATACACGAACCAGTAATTCGGAGCGTGGGTAAATTCATTTAAAACTTCCCCTCTAAAACGGGGCCTTCACTTAACAGTGGAACATTTGCTACAGGTAATTGCTTTGACCGAACCAAATTCTTACCCTTATCAAGTAAGACTCGTTCTTGATCAACCTTAACTATTGCTTAAATATATTATTCTCTAATAAATTTTACATAACACAAAACGATAATTATATCTGATGTCAATTTCAATTTCAACAAACGAACCGTAACTTAAAGATAGCGCACAGAATTAATCAACAGAACGTAAGACATAAATTGCTTAAATCTTCAATTGACGTTGCATCCTGCGTCGACACACTGAAGCGATCACATACAGAACGAAGATGCATTGTAACGTAGGATACATTTTAAATGAGAATATATCATTGAATAAATTATGAAGCAAATACTAAATACATGTACACTTTCTCAATTGTGGTTTAAAGTGAAGTGAAATGTGCCAGGACTGTACGTTTTTTTCCTAAATTAACACATAAGTATTTTCTTATTGTTAGGCAATTTCTGATTGAATATGTTATTTATTTGCGGTTTTATGACTAGATATTGTGGTTTTATTACATAATTTTAATTGTTATTTAGCTAAATAACGTCAATTGTAACGATTTATCACGCTAATGTTACCAGTTGCTTTATGTGCATAGTTCATTCGCGAGTATTTGCTTCATTCATAATTAAAGTGAATTTTTTGTACAGTTCGCTTTTTGGAAAACGAAAAGGATATAGCTGAATGAGTCATTTTTGCTACGAATGATTTCGATTACAATTATTCATGGATTACTTTATTCGTCAATCAAATAGACGAAATAAAAAGTGTATGCAATAAAATGTATTGAATTGAATAAGAATAGTATTATAATATATATTGATCAACGATAGTGTTCGAGTAAATTGAAAATTTAGTTAAACGAAACGGATTGGACAACGGTTAAATTCCATTTAAGGGAGTCATTTTAGGAAAAATGTGGAGAATGAGCAGTATTAAGCTATAGGTAATTCTGTAAGAACAAACTCAAATCTCACCGCAGGAAACGGTCTTGAAATTTAAGAAAGTGATATGCGATATTGACCTTAATAATTATTACATTTCAAGAATACACGCATCATAATAGTATAACCACCATAAGTCGATTGTCAACATATCACGGTTGAGTAATGAAGTGAGTTATTTCAAAATAGCACCACTTTTCTGTGTGTGTATTCTGTTTCAGTGTGTTGGTGGAAATATATGTTTTGAAATTCGCTCCCACAAGTATAGATAGATATTTACGATGTTTACCATCGCCCCCGACCATGAGATATAAATGCAAATTTAATGTTTCAAAAACATAGTAACGCTTGACCAGATTTGAACTCTCAATTTTCTAGTTTCGAAAACAAAATATCGACTTTAAGTGTGCTCATACAAAGCATCAAACGATTCAACTGCTTTTTGAATAATGTTGACATCTAAGTAAAAGTACTTAGTGCAAATTTTGTATTTTATATATATAATATATATATACAATATATATGTACCTTGGATCGAGATATATATCTTTTACTCAGTCTAACAAATTATAAAATAATATGTTACAGGACAAGAGAATGTTAGAAGGTCGATTCGTTACAATGTTTCATAATACGATATTTAGTGACTTGATCGAATTTGAACGTAACGAATTTGAGAATTGTATATACGGGTATCTTATTGCATAATGCGTATCTATTTCGGATAACATAATACATTGTACCTACAAAAGATTATTTAAATTATAGTGAACTACCTATTTCTTGCTTCTATGCCCGAGCAGACATATCTTTTCTTGTTAAGTTGTTATAAAGTTACATACAATTTATTTAGGAATGATCAATAGTACAATAAGTTAAAATAATAAATAGAATAACCGTATCTGCTAAGTTAATACCATAGTAGTAGTTTTACGAAAAAAACGTACATTTTTGCTTTTATGTTCTCATTTTAACCTGCAATCGTTTAACACTTTTCTTCTACTTTCTTGTCAAATAAAAAATCATTGATGTATAAATGTAAAGGACAGGTTTATTGACCTTTACTATAAATACCTCATAATTACATCGATATTTTATTGTTTGCGACACAACAAAAGATTGTTTTTTAAAGGAAATTTTAAATTGGAAGATTACAACTAAGAATTTAATTAACATGTAATTTATTACAATCGTTACAGTAAGTTTTCTCTCTACATAATCAACAAATAACCCACTGGTAGATACGTAGGTAGTTAAGTGGGTAGGTACTTACTGATACGCATGATCGGCGCAAATTGAATAGATAATAATCGTTAAACGATATCCCTTTTTTGTTCGACTCCGATACAATTACACTCAATCAAGCTCACGGTCAAATGGTTCGGGAAGAGAGGAAATGCCCTCCGCGGGCCATTCGGGGAAACAATGCACAATGCGAGACATTGACTGCGACCTCCTCGCATCCGTGGAGTTGCGATCTACATATAATTCGTTCGAGCTCTTTTTAATCATAGCTGTTTACTCTGAATCAATATTTAACTTAAAAATTATTAAACAGCTTAACAGCTTCATTTTATTTTGACAGTGGTATTTGATACCCAGAAATTGTTACGTCATATTAAAAAATATGTTTTTTTTTTTATGTCACAGTTAGTCCCACTTTGGAGTAGGTAGACGCCTTGAATAAAATTTACATTTAAAAATAAGTACCTAATATCAACATGTTATAAAAAAAATAATGTTGCAGGTACATAAGAAAGAAATATTGAAATATTATACATATTTGTGTATTCTATTCTATCAATTTCAAGGTTTAAACTAAGTTGTAAATTGACTTATAAGTTTTGATTAAACTTGATATTAGTTCGAAAGGTGGGTTTGATAAGACGCCCCGGTGTGCGGTACGAAACTCGCAATTTAATGTTTTACACTTAGGGTCAATGATAGATATTTTTTTATTTTATTAATAGAGATGTAGTCGACAAACTGATTTTGTAAATAATGGTTTGGTATTTCTTAAAAAAGTTATTATTATAATGTAATATATTAGTAGAAAATAGTGCAATTTTTTTTAATTTTGTTTTGTAAGTATATTTTGAATGATATCTATGTAATGTCATCGCCGAAATGCAGGTCGCGCCTCCTGCTATTATATTCATATGAGCCGAGACGCCGAACCGGACGTGTTTGTTTTCATTGTCGATTATATTAAAAAAACATATGTAGATATCTTACTTATGACACCAACAAAAAAATAACTTGTCCCGCACATGATTAATTGTTATTCTAATGAACGTATCTATAAAAAAGTCGAGAGTTAGTTATTCATTTATAAAAAAAAAAACATTCAATTTTAGACGGAGATTTATTTGTTTTATCGATGGCGTGCTGATTTTTCGCGAAGAGCATTTCAGCATGTGCAAGTTCCCACGTTACTTCGACCATATGTCGTCTTCAATTGTCGCATTTAAAATCGATAAAAACGACACGCTTCACGGTATTTACGTGTTTTATTGTACGGTTGTATGGTTGTAAAAATACTTAGTGCTCTTTATTTATATAGCCGGCTCTATGTTTGCGTGATGGCGGAATAACTAATTTAAAATTATTTTATTATGTCGACCTTCCAGTATCATTGCTTTTTGTTCTTTTCGAGTGTGATTGATTACAACAAAAACGCCGTCCAGTTGCGTTTAAATTACATTGTGAGATAGTTGACGCCTCAATTAGTAGTCAAGAAAATTGCATGATACGACTCCATTAGCTGAAGGTGAAATCAATAGAGCAGCGGTCGACAACAGCAGGCGGCTCGGTCGTATCCCGACACTCACTAACTACGTCTTGTTAGCACCTATTGAGTCTTCTTACGTCATATCGCCGATCGCAGCGGTCTATGACCGAAGTCAGAACCTGCTCTAATGAGATTTTTGCCTTGCCAATCCAAATGTTTAGCTCTTAAATCTTTTTTAATGAGTCTTATTGAATCCGCAAAAAAATATTCAATGCTGACGAATTGTATCGAGTACGATATTGAAAATCGTTACACAAGCGTGACCGGTTCTCGTAGCAACGGTATCAGTTCATTGTCTAATGAAGTTTGAGGGTTTTAAAGGTATTAGGACAAAAGCAGAACACGATGTTTGCTTTAAGTGAAACGTGATTATCGCATGAGTAAACATTGCCGTTTTGGGGACGAGTCTTTGTTTATTGAATTTTGAGTTATAATAATCTAACAGTACATTCTTATCTTGTGGTCTTAATCTTATTCGTCCTTATTCGTCATTATTATTATATATATATATATATATATATATATATATATATATATATATATATCTGTATATTTGTATTTCATCAGTATCCTTTTCAATAATTTTGCGCGTCTGTATTTATTTGCTATTGTTGTCGTCTGATTCAAATGAAAAGTCATGTGTGCATTGTTTATTTGACAGAATCGCTTATTATATCGGGTATGGTGAGCTTTCGCTCGGCTGTGTAGTTCGACTAAAAGCGATTATCAATGCGTGCATTGTTTCGCGACGTTTGGCATGTGCGCCGCGTCCCATGGCTCCTCATCGAGCATACAATGGACGTCTTCGAAGCACGTGCTGCGGCCGTATTGATCGCAGCCGTGTGTCGCCAGGTGACGTCGACTTGGTGTCGATTAGCATGGATGCGAGCGTGCATCACGATTGCTATCAATTTGTCTTGACAGCGCCTCCGTCCCGATATATTCGCACCGTCTCGACGTTTTGACTCTTCTCAAATGTATATATTTGTGTCGTTGAACTTTATTTGATTTAAAATTATTAAGGTGTTTAGTTTGCGCAAAACGTTCATATGATCATCTCGATCAAAGCGGAGAAGGTGACTTTGACTTAGTGCCGAAATACTTGCTCATAATTTGTTTTGGGTTCGAACATATTCGCACTTTTGTGTCTACTGTTTTTGTTATATTTATAAAATAAAAATAAAAAAAAACATATTTTCAATTTGAGATTTTTGTTAAAATAAAATCGTTATTCTTTTGTTTTTATATATCGGCTTTTATATATATTTAAAAAAAGGAATATTTAACGAATGTTTATCTTATTCTCGTGGGCTCAGTGCAATAATATAATCGATTACGAGCTGAGTCGTTTGTAATCGTCTGTTCTGAAGCGTTTACGACATTACCACGTTCAACAATGTATCTAATATACTTGAAATTGCTAGCTCGAGGGTTGCCCGTAGGTACTGAACGCGACTGTTAAGCTTGTAACTAAACGGTTCATTTTATCCGATTACACGAAGGAACAGATGCAAAAAGGTATCATCATTAGGGCAAGTTAAGACACAGTTACAGTCGCGATAACGTGCATGTCGAACGATGGAGATTAGAAAAACGAAAAGCTATTGTCGCGTGTCGCCGTACGGTCTAACTGCAGCGTATGTGGAGCGCAGTATTAGCGCTGTTTTAATTGACGCTATTATTGTTATCGTTCTACATGGGCCGTGTTAAATATATGATCGTTTAAAAGTCTTTATCGCACCTGATATTATTTGCTACGGCTACTATTTTAGTTACCTATATTTAAATCAAATGTACTCTGATGATATAATTATTTGCTTTGTTGCAACCCAGATGGGTTGGCACCATCCACTCGTCAGACATTCTACTTTCAAACAGTTGTGTTACGGTTTGAAGGGGTGAGTGAGCCAGTGTGACTACGGGCACAAGGCACATCTTAGTTACCAAGGTTGGTGGCGCATTGGCAATGCAAGGAATGGTTAATATTTCTTACATCGCCATCGTCTATGGGCTTCGGTGACCATTTATCATCAGGTAGCCCTGAATGAAAAAAGGAAAAGTGTAATGATTATCGCTACATATATACTTTACTCATATTTTTATTCTAACATAACGTTATTATTTTTAGGTATATTCACAGTGATGTGTTACAATGTTCTATGCGACAAGTACGCGACAAGACAGATGTACGGATACTGTCCCAGCTGGGCGCTCGAGTGGGACTACAGGAAGAAGGGCATACTCGACGAGATCAGACATTATTCAGCGGACATCATCAGCTTACAGGTCAGTAATTAAGGATGTTTGATCGCTTGAAGTGTTACTCTTGACATTTAATTACAAGGAGGTGAGATTGAAATCAACATACTTCATTGTTATCTACTTTGTAGCCAAATATATGTATGTAAGCCAAGTATATAGTATGTATTTGAGAATTTTTTTAACGCACAAAAATAACACATTCTTTTTTTTTGATTGGGATATCATTATCGAGCAAATATACTTTGTGATGTACAATCTGACAATTGAATATTAAGAATTATGAGTGAATCTTCAATTATAAAAAACCACGGGCACCTTATATATCGACTTATTTATAATAGAAAATTATCATTGTTAGATGGAAAAAAAAATAGTAGAAATCCAAGAGATGTTTCCGATTTTGAATAGAACGTAAAATAAGGAAATCATTTTCTTTTATGTTAGATTTATGGATATCAAATTTTGACTATACAAATCGCAGGTTTTATTTTAAAACATACAGATTCACGGACCTTGAGAACTCTCTTAGTAACTTGTCTAGATTATATCTGCGACCTGTCTGATTAAGATCCGCATTTTCGAGTTTATTATATATAAAAAAATATGTATCATATTCCTATTTAATAATTTAAACATAATAATTTGTTGAACGATTAAATGAATAAATAAAATTAAAAAATGAAATTAAATAGAAAAAAAGATATGATTGCTATTTTTTTTAAATAATATTTGTATTTAATGTACTTTTTTCTGTTCTGTCTACAGGAAGTGGAAACGGATCAATTCTATAATTTTTTTCTCCCGGAGCTGAAACAAGACGGTTACGATGGTATATTTTCCCCAAAATCACGCGCAAAAACAATGTCCGAATCAGAACGGAAATATGTTGATGGTTGCGCGATTTTTTTTAGATCTGCTAAGTAAGTCTCTCTTTTATTCTATACCTGTATAACGACCGAATAATATATTTAAAACGCACCCAATGGACACTTGTTTGTTTTGTAAATTTCAATAAACAAATATGATTTATCTCGAGCCATATAGGATCATACATCGTTAGTAAATACACACCCTAACCTTATATACTTTATTTCATTCCAACTGTTACCAGTCCTCTCTGACAAATCATATTTGTACATGGATCGTACCTACTATGTAATCATACCTATCAAAAAACGCCCTCGTCTCCGAAATAAAAAAAAAACAATTCAATATTGTCCTTAACTTCACCTTTAACCTAAAAAAATAATAAATTAGTTTTATATTAATTAAAATACAGGTCTTAAATAAGTGACGTTAAAAATAAAAACTTGTAAAAAGAAACGATAAACATCTGTGACTTGATAGACGTGCGATTATATCGTGATGATAAATGGTCATGGCTTTCGTAAGGTTTAAGTTATACACAGATCTTATCGCCGTCTCTTTCAGATTTGAAATTGTTGAAATCCTTATTAATTACAGATTCATTGACATTTTTTTTAACGCACTTGCGTTTGACCTCAATTGTAACACCGTACCGTACCGACACATCAAATATTATTGTAGTTTATTTGACGTATAAACCGAAAAAACCAACATAATTAAGTCAACTTATAAAAAGTGATATAGCTATATGCTAAATATAATATTAAGTTATTATAACATTAAGGCCTAGTGGTTAGAACGTGTGAATCCTAACCGATGGTCAAGTCCGGGCAAAGCCGGTTCAAGCACCACTGAATTTTCATGTGCCTAATTTGTGTTTGTAATTCATCCCGTGCTGGACTGTGAAGGAAAACATCGTGAGGAAACCTGCATTTGTCTAATTTCACTGGAATTCCGACACATGCCTATTCTACCGACCCTCATTGGAGTAAAGTGGTGGAACAAGCTCCAAAACCTTCTCCTCAAAAAGGAGAAGAGGCCTCTATATATATCGTTAATCCGTACTGCGCTGTTACAAGTTTATGTCAACTGTTCATTTTTCTGGTGTTTAATGTATGTTTACCATAAGTCATTTAATAATAATGTCCTCCAAACCGATTTCGGCCACGGCGGCCAATCTCAAGAGAGATTAGCCAACTTCACAGAAGATATTATAGTGCACAAGTGTGTGCGCAAACACAGGTGCACTCTCTGTTCCCTAACTCTCATAATCCGATGGGACGGCAATCCGACACGACCGGAAAGAGTTCAGGCGCAGGACAAACGGCTTTACGTGCTTTCCGAGGCACGGGAGTGTACACACTTCCAACTTCCAGAGTCCGGGCTGTTACTGAGAATTTTCTGACAGAAAAACCCAATAACTTTTTTATTTTCCCGACCTGGGATTTGAACCCAGGACCTCCGGGTCTGCGGCCTTACATCAAGCCACTAGACCAACGAGGCAGTCACCATAAGTCATTACTAACTGACTGAGGAACGCATCTTATCATCGACCAGACATGCATTATCCTTAAACAATCTATATCCAAAACCGGCAGCAATTTCGGTCAATAATTAATTCCACTCATCACCATTTTTCGTCCGTTTTACTTTAATGGTGAAGTAAAATTTTGAATCGTCTTATATATTAAACATAAATTATTTTTTAACAGATTCTCATTAGTAAAGGAACATCTAATCGAATTTAATCAACTAGCAATGGCGAATAGCGAAGGTTCGGATAACATGTTGAACCGAGTGATGCCGAAAGACAACATAGGTCTAGCCGCGCTATTGAAGACCAAGGAGGCGGCGTGGGAAAACGGTAAAGACGATTTAATCAATTTTTTGTTACGCAATAAATTTTAATGAGCAATATCTTTAATGAAAGTACGGCCGAGTTATCTATAAGTCGTTACATCGAGTTTATTGTGAGAATAAAAAAAATGTTACAACTTTTAATTAATTGGTAGCTACTCCATGATGAAAATGATGTATAATAGACCTGTTTTGATGTTATGTAAGAATATTTTTTGTGGTTCAAGATTATTACGATTATGACATAAGACTTTTTGTTCTAATATCATTTTAAAATTATAATTTATTTAAAGAAATTATAAGTGGGCTTTTTTATATTATATAACACATATATTCGCTCGCAGCTCCGTTCGCGTGGTTGGTTCACTTTCGTATTTATAACAATTAATTATATATAAAATTCTATAAATTCCAGGTATACCAACAGACTCATCGACACTCGCACAACCAATCGTAGTGTGTACAGCACATATACACTGGGACCCAGAATTCTGTGACGTTAAATTAATCCAAACTATGATGCTCAGTAACGAACTGAGATCCATTCTAGACGATTCCGCAAGAACTCTACGCCTGTCGGGAATGAAGGACAATGTACAGCTATTGCTGTGCGGGGACTTTAACTCTTTGCCAGATAGTGGTAAGTGTTTAAGGTGGTACCATAATTTAGTGATGATCATGTCCTCCTGATCGGTTTTGGCCTCTATTCAACCGCGTATGACATGTATCTTTTATAAGTGCAATCTCATAATCTGGTGGAAGGGCCAATCCGACCAGAAAAAGTTCAACTTGCTTAACTTGTAACACAGTACATGGTCACCACCAGTTTTTCTATGTCTACAAATCAAGGGTTCGTAATCCTGTTCACCAGTTTAGAGCTTGCGTCCAGGCAAAAGTACAAGGAACTTAACAATTTAGAGCCCATTGTTAGGGAGTGTAAGATAGTTCTCGCGCCATTTACAGTGCTAATGTCTATGGGAAATTGTAACCATAAAGTAGACCATTTACACCTCCGCTTCGTTATTTTTAAGTATACGAACTTGTTCAATTTATACTTAAAATCTTAACATTTTATTTCTTTGTATTCTCTATAGACGTGCTGTCCGTGATTTGATGTATTCTTTAATTTTAATTAAAGATTAATAATTTATTTTAATGTTTGGCTATTATAACAAAAATGTACTGATCGGTATATATATAACCTTTAAATGAATACCTTTTAATTAGTAACATAACGATAAGAGACATTTAAAACGTATTATTACAGAGAGCATCGTAATCATGGCCAAAAGCGCCGTTGGCGAGATTTGAACTTTGCGCCAAATAATTATTTTATAGGAAAGCAAACAATACAACACGAGTTTCTTCCATGCCGAAGCACCTATCCCAAATAAGTGCAAATTTTGTTTGTAACCGTAATTTTAATTGTGTGCGACTGCAAAGTGCTCTCTGGTTGCACTCCTGGCTAATACCAGAACTTTAAATCGACCTATGAACTCAAACCATTACTCCCTACGTCCAGAATAGAAATTCAGTTAAAAAATAAAAAATAAAACTTCCAAACAAATGAATCTTCTAGGAGTGGTCGAGTTTCTATCGGCGGGTCGAGTGTCTGCGGATCATCGGGATTTCAAGGAATTGGGTTACGCGACGTCGTTAAGACGCATGCCCGGTTCGGAACATGAATTCACGCACAATTTCAAACTGGCCTCGGCCTATAGTGAAGACATCATGCCCTACACTAATTACACGTGAGTCATATGAAATATATCGTCCTCGTAGTTCAGTTTAAGACAGTGTTTTAATCAAAAACCTAAGCTTTTTTAGGAAACCATTTGCAATAAATAAGAATTGGATTCTAATACATCTTAATACGTTTGCCTTTAAATTTCCATGACTTGAATCTTTTCTCGATAATCATAAATTGTGCCATTATACTAACTGTATAAAACTCGTTTATAAATAAATAATATATCAATACCCTAAATACCGAGATGAGGATGGAGCCGAGATGACACAGTGGTTAGAACGCGTGAATCTTAACCGATGATCGCGGGTACCAACCCGGGCAAGCACCACTGAATTTTCATGTGCTTAATTTGTGATTATAATTCATCACGTGCTTGACGGTGAAGGAAAACATCGTGAGGAAACCTGCATGTGTCTAATTTCACTAAAATTCGGCCACATGTGTATTCCACCAATCCGCATTGGAGCAGCGTGGTGGAATAAGCTTTAAACCTTCTTCTCAAAGAGGGAGAGGAGGTCTTTAGCCCAGCAGTGGGACATTCACAGGCTGTAACGGTGTTACGGTTACGGTTACCTTAAATACAAATACTCTTAATTTGCACACCGATGTAGCTTATATGTATACAGTATGAAGTCAAGATTCTTGTACAACAGTGATCAGCGAGGGAAATAAGAGAATAACATTACATGCATATAAAAGTAAATAACAGCCCATAAATGTCCCACTGCTGGGCTAAGTCCGCCTCTAAACTTAAAGAGAAGGATAGATACAGTATAAATAATTATTTTGTTTCGTCTTTAACTTAGTATTTTTTGAAAAAAAGATTGTTATATATCACACAAAACTGTTTTTTTTTTTAAATTGTAAACGACATAATATTTTTAAATTACAGATTCGACTTCAAAGGCATCATTGACTACATCTTCTACAGCAAGCAGTCGATGACTCCGTTAGGGCTGCTGGGCCCGCTGTCGCAGGACTGGTTCCGCGAGCACAAGGTGGTCGGCTGTCCCCATCCGCACATACCCTCAGGTACAACTAGTAGTACCTCTCTGTGTATACAATTGACCTCGTTGGTCAAATGGCTAGCTTCTAAGACCCCAAATCTTAAAATCCCGGTACAAACCCTGGGTCGGGCCAATAAAAAGTTCAACTTGACAATACATTGACGCGATATCATTCGTTGACATCTTGAATAATCACTATGGATTTCCGAAAAGTTGCCCTCTTAAATGTCGGCGGAGTTATTATCGCAACTTTGGAAGAAAAATGCATATACATACATATATATATTACTTCGCTTAACTACATAGTTATGCGAAGTATTTCCGGCAAAAAAATCACATTTTACGTGCCTCGGAAAAAACGTCAAACAGTTGGCTTTGCTCGTGAAGTCATAAGGACATCGGCACATTGTGTGTTGACGACGTGCTCAAAACTTTGATTTATAAACTTGAAAAAAAAATTATGAATCGTTCTCAATTTAGTTTTCTCATTTCAGACCACTTCCCGTTGTTAGTCGAGCTCGAGATGTGTCCGAGCTCGAGCAGCAACAGTAACGGCCTGATCGGGCGCAGGTAGCACTCGTCACGCTCCAGGCACCAGCACCAGCACCAGCACCAGCACCAGCACCAACACCAACACCAACACCAACATCACCAGCAACACCGCGACCGCACGTCCAACACGTGAGGGTGAGATCTACCAACTTTTAGAAATATTAGATCATGACACGGTAGGGACACGTTTGTATAGCCCGTTGGACGAACTTAATCAATACAAGGAACACTTTAGCTGATGATTTTGTTTATTATAATATAATCGAATAATCGTAGATTAGTTATATAATGTTAATAGACAATCAAATTTTTTAATAAAATCTTGTATGTTCATTGTGTACATTGTATTTTACGTACGTTGTTATATAAGTAAATTTTATCTTTAGAAATATTCTTTGATGCTTTTTACAATTAAATTTAGCGACTCGACCTTAAGTTTGTTTAAATTTACGTTGTAAATTAGAGTTCAATGAATGATGAAAATGTTTGAATTAATTTAATAAGCATAAAATAACATAAGTATTGAATTATATAATGCAATCTATTGCAAACGTGTCTCATTATATATATAAATAAAAATAATTTACATAAAGTAATGTAACTAATTAATTAAATTTTTTAATAGATTATGTTCTA
Organism: Nymphalis urticae; assembly: GCA_905147175.2. Lineage (NCBI taxonomy): Eukaryota > Metazoa > Arthropoda > Insecta > Lepidoptera > Nymphalidae > Nymphalis > Nymphalis urticae. The sequence goes on along the minus strand of LR989995.1, from coordinate 2,814,568 downwards.
AAAGTTGGTAGTATTATAAAATAAACGAGATACGATATTGTGAAAGCGAATGAATGTGAAAATTGAATCATTCGTTTCGATCGTTCAATTCTATTATCTGTCGTAATGTTAAACTGAGTAAATATTGGCTTTATTAATTTAATACGATAGCGTATCTCGTTAGTAAACTGCCTTAGTAATATTGTAAACCGATGTGTAATATAGTACGGCGAGCGTCGTCTCCGGTCGCTGGACAAGTTACAAATTATTTGACACGAGTATAATAGAAGATATATGACTGTCCGGTGACGAGACTCGCGTGATAGTTTTAGTGTATGGACATTGCTCATTTCGATCTTGTTCGAATGATTTCGAAGTTTTTCTATCGGTGATACGGCTTAGTTAAGTTTGTGACGTCATGTCTGTGCAATCCCAACCCCGCGGGGTAGAATGTTTTTTTTTTTTTTTTTCGTTTTGTATTCGACGTTAATGTCGAAGCGACATTTGGATCCGTTTTAATTACGTCATATTATAAATTATTATTGAATCGAGAGATGAATATTTTTTCAATATGATAGTTTGTCGGCAAATTTACGCTTAGTTTAATGATAATTATACAGTTGAGGAATACGATATATTTTATTGTATGTCATCGGAACCTGATGTGGAATCGAAATTAAAGAATTTTGACATTAAAACTGGTTTTATTTATTTATTTTAGTTTTTTTTTTTCGATGAAAACTTTTTTTTTTACATTTGACATATAAACTTTTTAGTCGATATTACATATTAAATTGATTCTAAATTCACTTAAATAAAAATCAATTCTAATCAGGTTTCGATAACGTTTTGAAATTAAGTGTTTTTTACATATTGTGAAAACGTTGCACAAAATCGTCGACAAATTGACAAACGTCCATTTACTAATTAGTGTTAAAATTCCTCTACTGTATATTATTTAGGTATAAAATCTGGGCATGTTATGCAATGTTGCGTAAGATCACGAGATGGGTTTGAACGTGTTTGACAAATATAATATGTACGAATGAAGGAGTAGAGATAAACAAACATTATGTATACATATTCCGTGCGATTTGATATAGCTCGGTTATATTATGCACTACAAACAGTTCTTGATTAATATATCGTTATTTATAATACAATACTATTCCACTTACTATTAATATTCTGTTTAAAGTCACTTCTAAAGTCCTGATAACAATTTTGTCGACATTCAGAACTGTGATGACGTCATCACGGCGTCATCACAGTTCAAGGTCATACTTGTTTATTTATCTTCACTCCTGCCATTGGAATAGGCTTTTCGTCATTCAATATCGTTCATTCGATACGTTGCGACCAATGAGACGATTTACAAAAAATCATTATAATAGATACCATAATTTCATTCTTTTAGTTGAAACTGTCTACCAAAGACAATCACAAATCTTTAATTTTTTTTTAAATCTATTAAAAACTATTTGATATCAGTCTATTATATAAATTGTCTCTCTGGTTGTGCGTAGTTAAAGTATGGGAATCTTGTAATACAATTAGCGTTGCAATGTATGCAGCTTTGTATGGTTGTAATATCCATATTAAGTGTCATCGTGTCGTTATAGAAGTGTTGACGCCGGTTAGGTTACAACGGTAGGTGGTGAAGCGGTGGACGGCGGTCGGTTGGTATCGCGGTACTGTGAACAAAGTCGGGTGACGCTCCTAGGTTAATAAAAACATCGTGTGTTCCAACAAACTTCTCAGCGAGACTTATTACCCCCATTTTTATCCCCTTCCAAGACGTTCTTAGTGTTTTTTATATGTATGGTGTACGTAAGTTTAGCTTAGTATTAATTAGTCTCTGTTTTATTATGGACCTTCTTCCCCAGCGGCCGTCGCTGTCGGACATCTCTTTTAGTCGTAAGTAGGTCGTATATGTGACGAACTGTTCTCCATCGTAAATGATATTTCACAAATTAATACGATTAAGTTCGTTCTAAGTTTAAAAATTTAATTATCTTTCGTAGTCACGATTCAGTATTCAAGTCGTTCCTTCAAATGGTCTGACCCAAAATTGCGTTGAAGTTAGATGCATTTTATTCGTTAGTTCTTATTAGATTTTAAATCGAATTGTCTGGAGTTGGTCGACAGCGAGCCGCCTTCGTTAGTAATAGCGGGTAGCATACTGGCGTAGTACAAATGTATGTGTGAGTGTAAGGCGTGGGCGTGGTCACTGCGTCGCGTGTCTCGATCTCGCCTCCTGATTGCTTCACGTCCTCGACCGTACGAATGACAGTTGAGTGCGATGTTGCGATGTTTCTAGATTGTTTACAATTTTTATCGAACTACTAGATATAGCAATTCTAGAACAATAAAATAGTTTTCGTTACTCCAATAAAATATAACCAACAGTAGTTTTATAACACGATAATCGTTACTCGTCATATAATATACTCTGTATAGATTTGCAGTATCGAGTAGTTCTTGAAATAATATTTTTTGTCTGTCGGTGAGATGTCAGATGTTTTGGTCAAAGCAGTAATTTATTTTCAACCATTCATAGTCAGAGAGCCATTTTATCTTTGCTCTTTAATTCACTCCCAACCTTTCTTTTACAGGAAAACATATCATATTTAATTTCCTTGGACGCATTTTTATGTGTAACTTATCTTAAGGATTGAATTTTTCAAGTTCTTCGTCCTCAAATGTTGTCGTTTTTAGGATGTATAGCAAATTTTTTTCGAACTTGACCAAACGCCTGCATCGAACCTTCGCTGTGAAGCGTTTTCGTCTCATACGAGTGTCTAGTGATATTTACAGAAACATTTTTTATATAACTACAAAATATATGGACCATTGCATAGTTGTATCAACGCTTTATATGTCCTCTCAATTGGAATTATATAATTATTATTTTGAATATTTTTTTATTCAATATATTATATTATTATTATTATGTATATCAAATGATAGGTGCTGTTGTATTTAATTTAATGTTACTAGCGTTTGTGATAGGGATACGTCTCTCTTGTAATCTGTACTTGTATCTGATGAATTGTATTGAAAATAATGAGCCAAATCATGTTAAAGGGTATATTAAATTATTACTTTTAGGAATAATGTGATCGACATGGAGTTTTATACGATACAAATTTTACTAAGAATGCTGGATATAGTTTTTTTTTTAAATGTTTTTTCTGATTACAAATAGATTTTAATGTCATATCATGATAATCTTGTTCTGATACGTTTTTTTTTTATGGAAATTATCGTAGGATTTTAAGATTCTTAAATTTTACCGACGTTGATATTTTTCTATATGTGAATGTTTCGTGAGCACAAAGTGAAGTGAAGTGAGTGAAGTATCACGGTATCGAATCACATTGGAAGAATTTCAAGCGAAACGTAATCTTAGTACAATAGAGTCCTATTAATCCGAACACACTTGTCCTAACATACGGTTAACCCGATCGAGATAAAAAAAAAAGTTCAAACTTGTTTTGCCAACCGTTTCAATTTGTGTAAAAATCAATAACCGAAGAAAAATATATATGACAAAAAAAAACCCTACTTTTATGGTGATTCGAACGGTACCCGGTCCGATCTTGTCCGGTTTAGTGGGACTCTATTGTAGTACTCTGGCTATAGTTCTAAAACTTGCTCCGTGTTAACTGAGACGTTTTATAATCTCGACTATATTGCGAACGAATAGTCCGATCGTTCTATTCGATATGATTTCGTATATAATATATCCGATATTGTTAGTATTTTTGCATTTATCACATTTTTATGTATTAACTTTGTAATTGTATAACTTGGTCCACCGATTTCGAACAACGGACAAAGTGAAGAGCAAATCGAAAGTCTGAATCCATAGATGCTATTGATATTTCTTAATTTGAAATTCGAGTAAGTACTTACATGCTGATGAGTTTAAGTTAAATTGTTTTTTTTTTTTAAATAAAGGAATGCGTACACTATACCTCGTTTATGGGAAACAATTTTAAAATATTTGACATTGTTATAATATAATTTTTCTTTTACAATAGTTGTTTATATATATATGTATAAAGTAATGGAAATTTATTTATTTATTAATAGCAATTACACGAAACAATATATCGCTAGATAAGTGTACGCATTCCTTTACTTGTCCTTATTTAAATTAAGATACGAGATATATTTTTTATCGACAATCACTAGTTAAAGATTGTTTAAATTCGAATTAGGTTGTTTTCATACTTTTTTTTTGTGGTGTCTATACAGATTTCAACTGTGAGCGTTTTTCGGTCTGTCTAGCGAAGTCACACTCGTTTGGAAACTTAAAGAAATTCATTCATATTGAACTTAATAGTCGGTGACGGCTTTAGGGATGGGCGCCCGGGCCAAGTACGCGCTAGTGATGCGCCGCACCCAGAAATTAATCGATCAAAACTTACCAGCTTTAAATAATCAATTGTAAAAAAGATTTCGAATCGTTTTAATCTATATAGGAAATTTTAATATCAGATGTGAAGCCCGAGGTGCCCTGATATCTAAAGCCGGCGCCACATACGTTGATTAGTAAGATCAGTATTTAAAAACAGTAGACGTTACGAGATAATAGCGCTGCTTATGAATAATGAGAGCTTTATTGTATCAATTTTTATCTTATTTGTGGTAGGACATGTGATCTCTTTTATTTTTAATAGAATTTTGATGGTCAATTTTACTTAATAGTTCTAGCCGTATAGTGTTGAAATAGGAAATTATTGTCGCACATTACATTCGTTATAATTGTATATATATTTTAAATGACTGATGCCATCCGGAACATATTACGAGAAATTATCTGACGCATTATTGAAAATACTCAGTTGTCATTTTGATCTGTATATTACAATTGGACTATTATATTTGTACATATTTGTATTATATGTAACTCTACATTTATATGTAAATATGTTGACAAATAATGTTTTCTATTTCGTTTAAAATATTCTTTTGTGTTTATTTATATGATTCATCTCTACATTATTATATTTTTTGTTTATAGAAAGATTGAGAATATTCAATAATGCGAATGAATATTGGATAGTAAATAAAATCACGGGAAGCCTTCAATGTTTTATTTGTAAATATGTAAAACCACAATCAATGCTAACAACGAGCGAGCCGTCGCATACTGTCACCCGTTTGGACTTCTGCGCAAAACTAACAAACGGACACGCAAGGAAACGTTGGACCGGTCACGTGAAACGTTACGAACGAACGCTGCGCGCACATCACTTCGAACAGAATCACTTCCTGTTACGCAATATCATTGGGTGCAACGTTTGTGTCGCGTTAAACGTCAGTGTGCAGCCGGCCTTAACGTGCGAGCCTCGAATAGGTGTATCTCGACAGACATTCCACAGGCCCTATCGAATTAGCTCAATACTAAAGACTGTTTGAGACTTTAAAAAAAGAAATATCATAATGAAAAAAAAAATATTTTCTGAAGCACCTTAACGAGTTTACAAAACGTGTTTTATGGTGATTTAATGATAAGATCGCAATGTTTAACTCACTAGTATGTAAGGACAAATGCTTTACGTCACTGTGATAGACAATATAAATATACCTGAGAGAAACACCATAGGCATTTATGTGAAATTTAGAAGAAAATAAAAATCTTATGAGAGATAATGTAATGATGTAAAACTACCCTCAAATTGTGAACGCTGCTTGACTTTGTACACTTCAATTAGAAATGTTCAACATTCGACACGAGATAATTCTCCGGCTTTATTGCATGGTTATCGTGTCACAAAGTCAAGCAACGTGATGTTAACGCCCGGTATCCACCCACGCGGAAATGTGCGACTAGGAGAGTAGTTGGAGCGTAAATAACAAATAGGGTGTCGTTGTTCCCACGCTTAGTAGCGGAGATTTCTCCCGTTCGCCCGTGAACGCTCAGGTGGATACGGGGCCTTAAGACGGTTAACGTTAAAGTACAAAGCGTATGTGCAGAAGTCGGTCTGGGCTCGTGTCGAGCGGTGAGGTGAGCGTGCATGTGTGTGTGTGTGTGTCGCCGGCCCGCGTCTCGCTGTGCTGTTTGTTGACACATTATGTATATTTGAATGAATAAAATTATAAGAAAAATATGAATTTTATATCTGACTTATTTTTTATCATCTAGTCATAGCACTGAACAATTACCTTTATATCAGTAACAGCCTGTTAGTGTCCTACGGCTGGCCTAAGGCCTCCTCTCCCTTTTTGAGAAAGTTTGGAGCTTATTCCACCACGCTGCTCCAATGCGGGTTTGTAGAATACACATGTGGCAGAATTTCAATGAATTTAGACACATGCAGGTTTCCTCACGATGTTTTCCTTCACCGTCAAGCACAAGATGAATTATAAACACAAATATACATTTATACAGGGTGACTGGTGAATTAGTATCAATACTTTAGGACGTGATATTTGACGACCATATATGACCAAAAAAAATACATATAACATTAATATTAATAAACTTCTAAGTAAAGTTAACCAAAAGTTATGTAATTAATTACGCGTCATGTGGACGCCCTAGCTGCGCTGACGACACAACACAGTTAGGTACATTTAGTTATCGCGCGGTACTTTACCTACGTCCAAACGCCGCCGCGTGTTAACAGGGTAGCAGGCTACCTTTGATAAACAAGCATGATCCAATCCCCCTTCATACTTTAAACCTGGCTTAGAACAGGCAAAAATACCAAAATATTTCACTCGTTTAAGCAACAAATTTGTTGACTAGGTAAATGATATGAACTTGGGACAAAAATTAACTGTTTACCTATCTTGGTATTTCCGGCGTATTTAAAAATGGAATCATACTTATTTACAACGATTGTCAATCATTTAACTACCTATTTACCTACATAACTACACTAACCTTAACAAATGTTCAAAGTGAGCTCCTGCTCGTGTGATACACAGTTCGGCACGTTTACGCATATTGTCTTTCACACGCTTTAACACGAATGGGTCACTTTACTACTCACAGTACTCACATTATTCTGCATTTGTGTATTGATAAGCCATACCTAATTACTAATTACGGGTCACACTCACACACGAAACATTAGGTATACTCGTAAGATCGATCGCTAGGGGCGCGCGCGCGGGGAGATGGACGAACCTTACGGCGGCGCTCGCCCGACTAACCTACTAACCTACTAATACTAATAAGCCGCGGGGCAGGGGTTGCGGGTGGCAAACACTACGCCGCACGCGCCGCGGAAATATGTCCACACTTTATTTATTTAAAGTAAATTTTTTGTAAATTTGGTCAAAAATTAAGTACCTATTTTTTTTACATAATTCGAATGAGAATCATGTACCGATTATGCTCCTAAAATATTGATCCTAATTCACCAGTCACCCTGTATATTTAAATACATTTATTTCTTGAAATCAATAAATAGGCAATAACTATAGATAGGCAGTGAGTACCTGTCTTTACAAATATTATATATAAAGCTGACTACAAGTAATGAATTTTTTTTTTACCATTTCAATTTGTATCGATTGTAACTTGTTCAACAGATTAAATATAATAAGTTATAAATTATGTTTATCTGTAAGTTAAGTTTACGGTAGCCGGAGGATTTGAGAAAAACCAAAGTTTCTATTAACACTTTAATTAATTTCTAAATCTTACATATAACTTAATCCTAAGACACAATACTGCTCGATGCTAGATGCAGATATTGAGTACTAACTTATATATATAACTTAATCCTAAGAAACAATAGTGATCGCTGCTAGATCACATATTGAATGCCGCATATAATTAGTCTATCCTAATATATAGAGCTAAAAATGCTGATCTACTAGATTAATTAGGCGGTACGCGCGGAGCTGACTCGCGGTGGTGACTTCGCAGCTACGTGTTTTTAGGGACTGTACGTGACAAATGTGTAATTTGTTAAGTATTGACCTCTTAACTGGGTCGCGGCGGCGACTGCGCGGCTATGTGCTGCGTCAGCGATCCTCCTTGAGGTGCTGTATGTAACATGTATTTCCTGCATTACATACATAAACACACCATTTGTCAGTAGAATTGGTGTAGTCTTAATTCCTGGTCGGGCTTATAAGTTACATAGTAACAAGAAATTCTTAATAATAGCCCGAGTTTAGAATTTAAAGCTGTAACAAGGATAATTATATATGTAAAGATTACTTTTCTTTGAAAAAGATAATGTAATTAATCTTTTTTCATTTGTGACGGACTCTGTTTGACATTTTTACACCATAATATTTCCAGCTTAAACTAGTTTTTGAAACTGGCCAATAGTTGATCAGAAAGAAAAGAAGACTAATAAAAAAAAAGCAATGGATATATTTCAACAAACATTTATTTCTTATTCCAAAATCTAATATTAAAATCCTATCTTTTCTAATTTTATCCTAAGTATGTAACACAAGGTGAAAGAAATTATTGTTTTAAATATATTTGAAGACAACATCTTGGTAGCTGTCAACCGTTTGCAATTCCAATGTCACCGGACATTGTATCCATGTTGATAAAAGTTCCTCGGTATATCCAATAAGGAAGTACATCTTTGTTGGAGACACAGCTCGTCTCATGATTGCTGCTATTCTAATGTGATTGAACTGACGTTTTATTATAACCTAAAAATTATAATAAATAGAGACATCATTTAATATGTTGATTGAACATAAATAGTGATGTCGGTACACCTTTATGTCATACAATAAACAAATCAAATTAACTTCCTTTTGCAATGTTGTTTTTATTAAAAATAAATAAAATAAAAACTTATATTATATTCCAATATTTATTAATGTCATTTTGAGACAACAAAATAATTTAGTTAAATATTTTATTAGAACACTCACCTCGCTACAAACAAGGCCATGCCAAGTTCCATTTATAAATCTCCTGATGAACTCGTCCTCAACTGCTGTTTCTGATTTCCGCAGACCATCTTTTAAATTTGCTGTAAAATAATACATAAAACCAATATTCAATTACTCATATCATAAATAACAATTTGTTATTTCAAAACTTTAATACATACATAGTTTTTGTAGCTAATATAATATATAGTAAAATTTTGCATATAAATGTTTGCATAATATTTAACTGGGTGAGTGAGCTAGTGTAATAATTACAGAGACAAGATCAATAATAAAACATCTTACGAAGAATGAAAAATAGTCTTTACTCATAGTGCCAGTGTCTATGATAGTGATAATTCACATTTAGTAGCCTACTTGTTCCATTAATAATAGTTAAATTAATATAAAAAACACATTTGAGATAGGTGGGAAACAGTGTTTATAATTAATCTTGTGCTTGGCAGCGATGGAATTATGCCACATATGTATCCATCAACAAAGTTTTGAGCAGTGTGGAGAAATTCCCTAAAGTCAAAGAGAGGACCCCGATTTATTTTTAACGCTGGAAAAACGCATTACGCGTTTCCCCCCACGGAAACAGTAGGGGGATATGTGTGGCTTGCTGGTGTCCAAGGCGTCGAGTGTGTCCCGAACATTGGAATACCCACTAAAAAACCAGCACCCTTCCATCCCAGGTAACCTTTCCATCTTAACAAGGAACGCCACGGGATCGCTTGTGAATGCTACCATGACGAAGGAGAGGACCCCCAAGTACAGCAGTGAAACATCAACTAGTCAGCAATTTACTTTTTAAGTAAACACATATCGGAATAAGGTGCTAACCACTCATTTAAGTTTATAGTTTGAAAATTTTCGGCATATTAATTCATTTTTAAATTATCATTAGGTGGCCCTACCACCTAATAGGTAAGAGGTCACCACCCATACGAACATTGGCTCTAAGAAATATTAACCATCCCTTATATCAACAAAGCGCCACCATCTTTGAGAATTAAGATGTTATGTATATTGTGCCTGTAGTGACACTGGATCACTCACCCATCAATCCAGAAAACAACAATACTAAATATAGTTTGAGGATAGAATGTGACGAGTTGGTGGTACATACCCAGCGAGCTTGCGCAAAGCCCTTACAACATACCTAATTATTAATAAAATGTATATTAATCAAACAATAACTTATACTAATTAGAATTTCTAAGTAACAAGATATATTTACACGTATTCCACGAGTTCCAAGACTTTCGGTGAGCAATATAGTGAGGTGCGTTAGCCATTTCATAAGTAAGTGGTCTGTCTCTCTTTTTTGTTATTCTATATTTCCCTGAAACAACTCTGCTAAGCACCGATGATGTGTGAAACTGGGACGAAAATACCGGAGAAAATTGCGATAGTATATTTGAAGCCTAAAAATTGATAAAAAAATTAAAGATTTTTGCAGAAATAAAGTATTTTATTGTAACATTGCAAATGCAATACCTGGGCAATTTTTATGATAGATGTATTCATTGTTTCTCTTTAAAATGAACTGATTACTTTAATATTTTTTTATTTAATTCAATACATAACCTTCAAAATTTCAGTACTATATTGAATATAAATATGTCAATATGTCATTTGATTCTTATGTCACTTTGACAGTTATTCGTTTAAAAACAATCGTACAAACTTAGTTATAAAAATCGGTTTTGTATGAGTTATTTAAAACCAATAATAGAATTGTTTAAGCATTTAATAACCCAAAAAAAAATTAATATTAATCTTAATGCAACCGAGCTTAACATTTTCTTCTACTGTATAAGATATGTAATATGTGTGTGTCCATATAATAATCATTACATACATTACTATATAGAGACATACATATATTTATAGAATAGACTAGTATATACTACATACATTAAACATATAAGGGAATAAATCATTTATTTGGACATTCGACTATACATGTATATTCGATACAAACCAATACAAATACTCAGAAATAAAAATTATAGGTCGTGCATAATAAAGAGGCAGCTTTATCTAGTCTAAGCATTAGGGGAACATCCCATTCATGTTAGTTGTAATAAGACAAAACCTTGACTTTAAGGTTTTATTCCACATAATAAGTAACATAAGTGACATATGACATTATAAAAGAATAAACACTAAATGAGGTTAAAGGTTTATGTAGGTATATTAAAGGTCATAGCTCATTAGAGCCACCCGGCACCCGACCCTCACCGCCTCAACTAGTGCGGTTGATATTGTTTGTATGGATTTCTATGGGTATACGCTCATTACATCAACTCCGGATCGCCTCGCTCGCAAGTTGCCCACGCGCGGGCGGCGCGTGGACCACTCGGTGACAACTCGCAACTCGCATGCTTGCCGCACGTAGACCGCGCGCTGCCTGCGAGTGATTCTCGACTCGAGGGCGACGCGTTGGCGATGCACCGCTCCCCACCCTCCTTCATTCCCAGCCTTTCTTTCGAACGAGGCGGACGTATCGTTTTTACTTTTAAAATGAATAAAGAAAAACTTATCGAAGAAGTTCGTAAATATAATTTATTATATGATCTAAGTGACTCGAAGTACAGTGACAATGTAAAAAAGGAAGAAGCATGGGCAGAAATAAGCAACACCTTAGCAGTAACAGGTATCTATGTATGTATGTATATCTTGTGTTTTGCTTAGATATGGAGTGTTCAATATGAGACAGTATGTTATAAAACACACATTGCGGCATATGATAGTAGGAATAATTTTTTTTCTCGTCGGCTAGCAAATGCCTACGAGCTGTCCAATATTCACCCTCTTTTTTTCTTTGTTTAAACATTTCGTGCACCCAATAAGCTTTCCTTTTTCTCTTGGGTCTTTCATTTTCTTCTGCATCAAGCGCTACAGCTATGAGTGCCAATTCACGGTTTGTAAAATTTAACATTATGAAGCACACGTGTAGACGTAGTGCCAATTGTTAACAGACTAAGCGAAAATTCGTGGACTAACCGGTCTCCAGTCGTAGACCACGCTGGGTCCACCAGCGGCCAGCGCGGGGTCCACTGGGTGACGATGCGAGGTCCAATGGTTGACCGCGCGACGTTTATTGGTGATAACACGGTGTCCACCCGTGGACCACCTGTCGACAACGAGTGGACGCCGTGCGACGAGGCGGTGCGGAGTGGGTGCCGGGTGGCTCTAATGAGCTATGACCTTTAATATCACTACATTCACCCACACTTTAATTTAAAACATAGTCTTGGAAACGAATAGGAGGTCTGCGCTCTCTATTTGATCTACGTAAATTTGATTCCTCCTCTGTTGAACGAGAGTGACCTACTAGTTGGTTGCTCTTCTGTAGATTCATAAGCTTCACTTTCAGGTGAAGAAGAATCAATAGAATCGTATGTATTATCTTCGCTTGCTGAATGATTTTCTACATCACTCGATATTTCATTGGAAGATAAATTATCTTGAGTGAATATATCAATTTCTCCATTATTTTGACCTAAAGGTGCTAAATTGCGATTTGACACGGTAGTTTCTCTACCATCTGACAAACGAACGTGAGAATAATCAGGATTTACGTGAAGCAGTTCCACCTCTTCGACTAGCGGTTGATATTTACTGGCGCGGTTGAATCTTCGCATAAGAGCATGATCTGAATGAATTAACCAGCTCGGCACAGATACACCATTTGCTGATCTTCTAGTGTGCATAAACATTCTTTCATGCGGCGTGCAATTTGTAGCAGTACATAGAAGAGAGCGGATTGAATGTAATGCTTGAGGCAGGGCTAATTCCCAATTCTGAATAGACATGTTTTTCGAGCGTAATGCTAGTTGGACCGCTTTCCATACAGTAGCGTTTAGGCGTTCTACTTGACCATTCCCTTGAGGGTTGTATGGTGTAGTTCGACTCGTGACAATACCACGATTATATAGGAATTCTTTTAAATCGGAAGACATGAATGCTTTACCACGATCAGAATGTATAAAACATGGCATACCAAAAATGAGAAAAATTTCATTTAGATGTTTAATAACAGTTTTTGCAGAAATATCGGCACAAGGAAAAGCAAACGGGAAACGCGAATATTCATCAATTACCGTCAGTATATAGTTGTTTTTCGTATTACTGGGAATTGGTCCTTTAAAGTCTACACTTAATCTTTCAAATGGAGCTGTTGCTTTAATTAAATTAGGACTGGGAATAGAATTTCGTGCATAATTAGGCTTTATTTCTGAACAAACACGACAAGATCTTGTCATGTTTCTAATGTCCTCAATAGAGTATGGTAAATTCTTTGTTTTAATCCAGTGAGCCATTCTTGTAATTCCAGGATGACATAAAGCTTCATGTAATGAAATTAATTTCGTATGTACTTCAGTTGAGGAACATATGCGTGATAATGCATCTGCAACATCATTTTCTTTACCAGGTCTGTAAATTATGTCGTACTTAAAAGGTGCTAATTCTAAACGCCATCTCTGTATTTTCTCGTTTTTAATTTTGTTCGTCAATTTATTATTAAACATAAATGATACAGATCTTTGATCAGTTATTAATCGAAAAGGTTTCCCAATTAGATAATGTCTCCATTTTTTTAAAGCTTCTACGATCGCATAAGCTTCTTTTTCAATGGCTGAATGATTTTGTTCTATTACATTTAGTGTTTTAGAAAAGAAAGCGACAGGTCGTCCATCTTGTGATAAAACAGCAGCAATTGAATGATCATAGGCGTCGGTCTCGACAGTTAAAGGACGACTATAATCAATTGCATACAAAGCTGATTTCATGATGTCTGATTAAGGTGATTGAAATCTTGTTATTAAATCTTCAGAGAATGGAAATATTTTATTGTGTGCTATAGCGTGAATTCTTTCAGAGAAATTAGGTATCCATCGACTGTAGTGTGCAAACATACCAACGATTCTACGTAGAGACGATAAGTCTTTTGGTGGCGTTAAGGACGTCAGAGGTCGAAGACGATCTGCATCGGGTCTTATTACTTGGTCTTTAATATTATAGCCTAAAATATTTATTGTAGTTAAGGAGAACTTACTTTAATCTTTGTTAATAGTGAGGCCATACTTTCTAGCTGCAGCTAAAAATTTTTTTAAATTATTATCGTGTTCATTTTGTGTTGTAGCGGCGTTGTTAATGATGTTGTAGATGAGGTTTGATTAAAACAAAGTTTCTTCCACTACTAATTTATTTCTTGTAGAAATAATAAACACAAAGATAGGCACAGCACAGCACAGAGTAGAATGAGAAGAACGAAGTATGAAGGAAAGTTTAGGTGCAAGAAGGAAGTATGACTTATTACAAAGACTTAAGGTGCAAAATCGTGTAGCAAATTACAAGCGAGAAGCGACGTGCGTTCAGTACGAGATCTAGGATTCGACTGCCTGGCGGAAGGCGGCCGACTGCCGAGCCGATGCGCTTACGTTTCTTTGTTCAAAGTAACGGTATTTTATTTAGAATAGACATTTCTATTATACGATCGCGCGGCGACTGCCTTCCGACATTACATAAATTATTATATTATATTTTAATTATTTATATGATTTTAAAGTGTAAATATTTATATTGTGTATTACATGTATATGTTATAATATATAATATGTATTTATTATATAATTTATATAAGTATATAAAGTATTATAGTATATATAGTATAGTTATATGTACATATGTTATAGTAATATTTGTATTTATGTTACATTTATTATTTTATGTATGAAAAATATATAAGATATTATATGATTATATATATAATGTTTTATTTATATAAGTTATATAGGTTGTAGGGATCTGGTAAGTGTCGCGTTCGCCACACCACTCCCCTCCAGAGACCGTCCTACGGGCGATAATAATCAGGTATGTGTACTGTTCTGCCCGATCGTGTCTTTTTGTTATTATTTTCCTTATCTTTAATTTTATCATCATGATTTTTTATTTCAGGTAGAGTAGCAGGAGGAAGAGGTATATCCCTTGGATCATCGTCGTCGGTAAGCATGTATGCAGGCTTCAGTCTTTCTATTGTTACAGAGGTAGGTTTTCCTCGGACAAGTATTTTGAAGACTTTGTCGTTCCTCGCCAGTACTTCATGTGGACCAGTATAAGCCAGTTGGAGTGCTCCTCTGTTAGCATCTTCTCTGAGGTACACATGACTAGTCGTTGCAAGATCTTTGAATATGAAGATAGATTTCTTACAGTGCCTGGAAGCTGGTTGCGGTTGAAGGTTCTTCGCAATAATCCGAAGTCGTGCCATAAAATCGGTTATGTCATCAGACTTATTCGTGGATGGTTGAAAAAGCTCTCCAGGTAATCTAAGCGTCTCGCCATATACCATTTCTGCCGAAGATGCTTGAATATCTTCTTTAATGGCATTTCGGATTCCAAGCAACACCAATGGAAGTGATTCTGTCCAATTTGAGTTTCCATGACAGACAATGGCGGCTTTTAATTGGCGGTGAAATCTCTCAACCATGCCATTACATGCAGGGTGATAAGCAGTAGTTTTCTTGTGTTCAAAACCAACCATTTCAGAGAAGTGCTTGAAAAGGGCAGATTCAAATTGTCGTCCTCTGTCAGTGATTATAGCAGTAGGGCATCCAAAGCGTGCTATCCAGCCGGATATCAAGGCCTTAGCTACTGTCTCTGCTGTTATGTCCATAATAGGAATAGCTTCTGGCCATCTCGTGAATCTATCTACGGCTGTAAGACAGTATTTGTAACCGCTTGAGATTGGCAGTGGTCCTATTAGATCTATATGGACGGTGGTAAATCTGGCACGTGGAAGTTGAAAATTCCCAGGACTGGTTGAAACGTTCCGAGTAGTCTTTGCTCGCTGACAGGCTTGACATTTCTTTGTCCATTCACGGCAATCTTTCCGTACGCCGGGCCATACGAAACGCTGAGCTACAAGTTTAGCAGTGGCATTGGCGCCAGGATGGCTGAGTGAATGTATGCTTTGGAATACTCTGTAGCGAAACGGTGATGTGACAAAGGGTCTTAGAGTCTGATTTTTGTCATCGCAGTACAGCTGTATTTGCGTTCCAGGAATGATCGTCTTACGTAGCATGAGAGACGATTCTCCTTCTATCAGTCGTTTCAGCTCAAGATCGTCAGCTTGTGACTGCGCTAGCTCTGTCAAGTCTATTGGCTTTGTCAGTTCTTTAATCCTCGATAGTGTATCTGCCACCACATTGTCCTTTCCAGATATATGCCGTATATCGGTAGTAAATTGTCCGATATAGTCGAGGTGGCGAAATTGTCGTGGTGAGCATTTATCCTTTCTTGTTGTAAAGGCGTAACATAAAGGTCTGTGATCCGTGAAAACGGTAAAATGCCTTGCTTCTAGCATGTATCGGAAGTAACGGATTCCTTCGTATATCGCAAGTAGCTCCCTGTCATACGGAGAGTATTTACTTTGCGAAGGACTTAGTTTCCGTGAAAAGAAACCGAGAGGTTGCCAAGCATCATTTTTGTATTGGTGTATAGCAGCTCCTATGGCTTTGTCTGAAGCATCAGTTACGAGCGCGATCTTTGTGTTCAAGTCTGGATGAGCTAAGAGTGTTGCACTGCATAGACTGTTTTTGCATTCTTCGAATGCCTTAAAAACTTCACCCGTGATGTCTACTGGATGTGAGCCTTTGACCTTATCAGTGAGAAGAGAGTGTAGAGGTGCTTGAATTTCCGCGGCACCTGGGATGAATTTGCGGTAAAAATTCAGCATGCCTAAGAATCTTCTTAATTCTCTCACAGTCTTAGGCACAGGAAATTCTTTAATTGCCTCGACTTTGGATTCCAATGGTTTGATGCCATTTGATGAAACGGTATATCCCAAGAAAGACACTTCAGAAACTCCAAAGACGCATTTAGACGCATTTATTACCATCCCATACTCCCGAAGCTTTTGAAACAGACTTCGTAAGTGATGTTGATGTGTTTCTTCATCAGGGGAAAATATGAGGAAATCGTCTAGGTATGCGTAGACAAAGTCTAAGCCTCTGGTCATTTCGTCAACAAAACGCTGGAAGGTCTGGCCGGCGTTTCTGAGTCCAAAGATCATATATGGGAACTCGTAAAGACCAAACGGTGTTGTGATGGCCGTCTTTGCAATGTCCTCAGAGAATACTGGAATCTGGTTAAATGCTTTCACGAGATCGATTTTGGAGAAAACACGACAACCCGATATGTTATGCGTGAAATCGTGAATATTCCGAATCGGATAGCGGTCAGGAATTGTTCTTGCATTAAGCATCCGATAATCACCGCATGGACGCCATCCACTTTCCTTCTTTGGGGCAAGATGCAAAGGTGATGCCCATGGACTCTCTGATGGTCGAGCTGTTCCATTTTTAATCATAGCTGCAAACTCTTCCTTGGCTATGAGCAATTTATCTGGAGCCAAGCGACGTGGCGAGCAAGATACTGGGGGTCCAGGTGTAGTCCTGATATGATGGACAGTGTTATGGTTAACAACCTTCTCGTTTCCAGCAGGACGTGTGATCTCCGGAAATTGACGTAGCAATTTATGGTAGTTTGAATCACCGAGCAATGTCTTCACTGAAGAAATCGTGCTGGATGATGATACTGATTCTGCTGAAGTCGTCAGGGTTGTGGTGCTATCGATGAGACGCTGGTTACGGCAGTCGACTATAAGACCATAATATGACAAGAAGTCGACGCCAATTATAGCCTTAGTGACATCTGCCACTATAAATCGCCATGTGTAGTCTCGACGCAGGCCAAGATTCAGCTCAAGGTGAGCAAAGCCGTATGTTGAAATAGAAGTCCCATTCGCGGCATAGAGTTGGTAATTGGTCGGAGATCTTCTTTCACGTAGTGATGTGCGAGGGAAGACGCAGAGATCGCTCCCTGTATCAACGAGAAACTGCATCTTCGATTTTCGATCCGTTACGAAAAGGCGACCAGATACGTTATGGCTATCGGATGTCGCCATTACCGATTGCCTTGGTAGTTTTCCGACTTAAAATGGCTTCACATATTTATTGGCATTCTTTCCGTGTTTATTGTGATACCAACATAATGGAAATTTTCTGTAGTTAGACTGTGATCTCATTTGTACTGTCGGGCTACGTCGTCTTCTTGATCTCGATCTTGGTCTGTGACTGCGAGCAGAGAGAGCTTTTACTTGCTTTGTGAGCTCATCTATTTGTTTCGCCATTGAATCAATGGTTGACTGGGGAGCAGATGTTGAAGCGACTTGAGGTGTGCACGGCACCAATTCATGTAAGCTGTCGGCTAAGTCAGCCAAAGCTTGAAGGTCATAAGTCTTCTGAGCCACAATAATTGGTTGAAGAGCAGTAGGCAGACGACTTATCCTTAATAGTTTTAATAAAATCGTCTGGAACTGATGGACCTGCCAATCTTTGCAGGTGCCGGAGAAACTGAGATGGTCTCCGATCTCCTAACTCTTCGTGAACGAGTAATTGTTTTACCTCTTTCTCGCGCGAGGCTGACAGACGCTTGATTAATTCAGTTTTAAGTCGTTCGTACTTCCCTGTCTTTGGTGGTGAAATAATTATATCCTTCACTTCTGCTGCGTAACGGTGTTCCAATGTCGAAGTAACGTAATAAAATTTTGTATCGTCGTCAGTGATTCTCGACAACACAAAATTGCCTTCCAGTTGTGAAAACCAAACTGCAGGTTCTTCTGCCCAGAACGGTGGTGGTCGCACTCCGACTCGAAATATGTCGGTCGTGTCGTGAGGTGTAAATGGTCGTCGTGACTCGGCATTTACGTTCGAGTTACCTCCATTTTGTGGTTCCATTTTATTCCACCAAATAATCTAGTGTTCCTTACTTGTGCTGGTTAACTAATGCTCTTCGTTTTCAGCTTCTTTGTTTTCAGCGGGGTCACCAATGTAGCGGCGTTGTGAATGATGTTGTAGATGAGGTTTGATTAAAACAAAGTTTCTTCCACTACTAATTTATTTCTTGTAGAAATAATAAACACAAAGATAGGCACAGCACAGCACAGAGTAGAATGAGAAGAACGAAGTATGAAGGAAAGTTTAGATGCAAGAAGGAAGTATGACATTACAAAGACTTAAGGTGCAAAATCGTGTAGCAAATTACAAGCGAGAAGCGACGTGCGTTCAGTACGAGATCTAGGATTCGACTGCCTGGCGGAAGGCGGCCGACTGCCGAGCCGATGCGCTTACGTTTCTTTGTTCAAAGTAACGGTATTTTATTTAGAATAGACATTTCTATTATACGATCGCGCGGCGACTGCCTTCCGACATTACATAAATTATTATATTATATTTTAATTATTTATATGATTTTAAAGTGTAAATATTTATATTGTGTATTACATGTATATGTTATAATATATAATATGTATTTATTATATAATTTATATAAGTATATAAAGTATTATAGTATATATAGTATAGTTATATGTACATATGTTATAGTAATATTTGTATTTATGTTACATTTATTATTTTATGTATGAAAAATATATAAGATATTATATGATTATATATATAATGTTTTATTTATATAAGTTATATAGGTTGTAGGGATCTGGTAAGTGTCGCGTTCGCCACACCACTCCCCTCCAGAGACCGTCCTACGGGCGATAATAATCAGGTATGTGTACTGTTCTGCCCGATCGTGTCTTTTTGTTATTATTTTCCTTATCTTTAATTTTATCATCATGATTTTTTATTTCAGGTGGAGTAGCAGGAGGAAGAGGTATATCCCTTGGATCATCGTCGTCGGTAAGCATGTATGCAGGCTTCAGTCTTTCTATTGTTACAGAGGTAGGTTTTCCTCGGACAAGTATTTTGAAGACTTTGTCGTTCCTCGCCAGTACTTCATGTGGACCAGTATAAGCCAGTTGGAGTGCTCCTCTGTTAGCATCTTCTCTGAGGTACACATGACTAGTCGTTGCAAGATCTTTGAATATGAAGATAGATTTCTTACAGTGCCTGGAAGCTGGTTGCGGTTGAAGGTTCTTCGCAATAATCCGAAGTCGTGCCATAAAATCGGTTATGTCATCAGACTTATTCGTGGATGGTTGAAAAAGCTCTCCAGGTAATCTAAGCGTCTCGCCATATACCATTTCTGCCGAAGATGCTTGAATATCTTCTTTAATGGCATTTCGGATTCCAAGCAACACCAATGGAAGTGATTCTGTCCAATTTGAGTTTCCATGACAGACAATGGCGGCTTTTAATTGGCGGTGAAATCTCTCAACCATGCCATTACATGCAGGGTGATAAGCAGTAGTTTTCTTGTGTTCAAAACCAACCATTTCAGAGAGGTGCTTGAAAAGGGCAGATTCAAATTGTCGTCCTCTGTCAGTGATTATAGCAGTAGGGCATCCAAAGCGTGCTATCCAGCCGGATATCAAGGCCTTAGCTACTGTCTCTGCTGTTATGTCCATAATAGGAATAGCTTCTGGCCATCTCGTGAATCTATCTACGGCTGTAAGACAGTATTTGTAACCGCTTGAGATTGGCAGTGGTCCTATTAGATCTATATGGACGGTGGTAAATCTGGCACGTGGAAGTTGAAAATTCCCAGGACTGGTTGAAACGTTCCGAGTAGTCTTTGCTCGCTGACAGGCTTGACATTTCTTTGTCCATTCACGGCAATCTTTCCGTACGCCGGGCCATACGAAACGCTGAGCTACAAGTTTAGCAGTGGCATTGGCGCCAGGATGGCTGAGTGAATGTATGCTTTGGAATACTCTGTAGCGAAACGGTGATGTGACAAAGGGTCTTAGAGTCTGATTTTTGTCATCGCAGTACAGCTGTATTTGCGTTCCAGTAATGATCGTCTTACGTAGCATGAGAGACGATTCTCCTTCTATCAGTCGTTTCAGCTCAAGATCGTCAGCTTGTGACTGCGCTAGCTCTGTCAAGTCTATTGGCTTTGTCAGTTCTTCAATCCTCGATAGTGTATCTGCCACCACATTGTCCTTTCCAGATATATGCCGTATATCGGTAGTAAATTGTCCGATATAGTCGAGGTGGCGAAATTGTCGTGGTGAGCATTTATCCTTTCTTGTTGTAAAGGCGTAACATAAAGGTCTGTGATCCGTGAAAACGGTAAAATGCCTTGCTTCTAGCATGTATCGGAAGTAACGGATTCCTTCGTATATCGCAAGTAGCTCCCTGTCATACGGAGAGTATTTACTTTGCGAAGGACTTAGTTTCCGTGAAAAGAAACCGAGAGGTTGCCAAGCATCATTTTTGTATTGGTGTATAGCAGCTCCTATGGCTTTGTCTGAAGCATCAGTTACGAGCGCGATCTTTGTGTTCAAGTCTGGATGAGCTAAGAGTGTTGCACTGCATAGACTGTTTTTGCATTCTTCGAATGCCTTAAAAACTTCACCCGTGATGTCTACTGGATGTGAGCCTTTGACCTTATCAGTGAGAAGAGAGTGTAGAGGTGCTTGAATTTCCGCGGCACCTGGGATGAATTTGCGGTAAAAATTCAGCATGCCTAAGAATCTTCTTAATTCTCTCACAGTCTTAGGCACAGGAAATTCTTTAATTGCCTCGACTTTGGATTCCAATGGTTTGATGCCATTTGATGAAACGGTATATCCCAAGAAAGACACTTCAGAAACTCCAAAGACGCATTTAGACGCATTTATTACCATCCCATACTCCCGAAGCTTTTGAAACAGACTTCGTAAGTGATGTTGATGTGTTTCTTCATCAGGGGAAAATATGAGGAAATCGTCTAGGTATGCGTAGACAAAGTCTAAGCCTCTGGTCATTTCGTCAACAAAACGCTGGAAGGTCTGGCCGGCGTTTCTGAGTCCAAAGATCATATATGGGAACTCGTAAAGACCAAACGGTGTTGTGATGGCCGTCTTTGCAATGTCCTCAGAGAATACTGGAATCTGGTTAAATGCTTTCACGAGATCGATTTTGGAGAAAACACGACAACCCGATATGTTATGCGTGAAATCGTGAATATTCCGAATCGGATAGCGGTCAGGAATTGTTCTTGCATTAAGCATCCGATAATCACCGCATGGACGCCATCCACTTTCCTTCTTTGGGGCAAGATGCAAAGGTGATGCCCATGGACTCTCTGATGGTCGAGCTGTTCCATTTTTAATCATAGCTGCAAACTCTTCCTTGGCTATGAGCAATTTATCTGGAGCCAAGCGACGTGGCGAGCAAGATACTGGGGGTCCAGGTGTAGTCCTGATATGATGGACAGTGTTATGGTTAACAACCTTCTCGTTTCCAGCAGGACGTGTGATCTCCGGAAATTGACGTAGCAATTTATGGTAGTTTGAATCACCGAGCAATGTCTTCACTGAAGAAATCGTGCTGGATGATGATACTGATTCTGCTGAAGTCGTCAGGGTTGTGGTGCTATCGATGAGACGCTGGTTACGGCAGTCGACTATAAGACCATAATATGACAAGAAGTCGACGCCAATTATAGCCTTAGTGACATCTGCCACTATAAATCGCCATGTGTAGTCTCGACGCAGGCCAAGATTCAGCTCAAGGTGAGCAAAGCCGTATGTTGAAATAGAAGTCCCATTCGCGGCATAGAGTTGGTAATTGGTCGGAGATCTTCTTTCACGTAGTGCTGTGCGAGGGAAGACGCAGAGATCGCTCCCTGTATCAACGAGAAACTGCATCTTCGATTTTCGATCCGTTACGAAAAGGCGACCAGATACGTTATGGCTATCGGATGTCGCCATTACCGATTGCCTTGGTAGTTTTCCGACTTAAAATGGCTTCACATATTTATTGGCATTCTTTCCGTGTTTATTGTGATACCAACATAATGGAAATTTTCTGTAGTTAGACTGTGATCTCATTTGTACTGTCGGGCTACGTCGTCTTCTTGATCTCGATCTTGGTCTGTGACTGCGAGCAGAGAGAGCTTTTACTTGCTTTGTGAGCTCATCTATTTGTTTCGCCATTGAATCAATGGTTGACTGGGGAGCAGATGTTGAAGCGACTTGAGGTGTGCACGGCACCAATTCATGTAAGCTGTCGGCTAAGTCAGCCAAAGCTTGAAGGTCATAAGTCTTCTGAGCCACAATAATTGGTTGAAGAGCAGTAGGCAGACGACTTATCCTTAATAGTTTTAATAAAATCGTCTGGAACTGATGGACCTGCCAATCTTTGCAGGTGCCGGAGAAACTGAGATGGTCTCCGATCTCCTAACTCTTCGTGAACGAGTAATTGTTTTACCTCTTTCTCGCGCGAGGCTGACAGACGCTTGATTAATTCAGTTTTAAGTCGTTCGTACTTCCCTGTCTTTGGTGGTGAAATAATTATATCCTTCACTTCTGCTGCGTAACGGTGTTCCAATGTCGAAGTAACGTAATAAAATTTTGTATCGTCGTCAGTGATTCTCGACAACACAAAATTGCCTTCCAGTTGTGAAAACCAAACTGCAGGTTCTTCTGCCCAGAACGGTGGTGGTCGCACTCCGACTCGAAATATGTCGGTCGTGTCGTGAGGTGTAAATGGTCGTCGTGACTCGGCATTTACGTTCGAGTTACCTCCATTTTGTGGTTCCATTTTATTCCACCAAATAATCTAGTGTTCCTTACTTGTGCTGGTTAACTAATGCTCTTCGTTTTCAGCTTCTTTGTTTTCAGCGGGGTCACCAATGTAGCGGCGTTGTGAATGATGTTGTAGATGAGGTTTGATTAAAACAAAGTTTCTTCCACTACTAATTTATTTCTTGTAGAAATAATAAACACAAAGATAGGCACAGCACAGCACAGAGTAGAATGAGAAGAACGAAGTATGAAGGAAAGTTTAGATGCAAGAAGGAAGTATGACATTACAAAGACTTAAGGTGCAAAATCGTGTAGCAAATTACAAGCGAGAAGCGACGTGCGTTCAGTACGAGATCTAGGATTCGACTGCCTGGCGGAAGGCGGCCGACTGCCGAGCCGATGCGCTTACGTTTCTTTGTTCAAAGTAACGGTATTTTATTTAGAATAGACATTTCTATTATACGATCGCGCGGCGACTGCCTTCCGACATTACATAAATTATTATATTATATTTTAATTATTTATATGATTTTAAAGTGTAAATATTTATATTGTGTATTACATGTATGTGTTATAATATATAATATGTATTTATTATATAATTTATATAAGTATATAAAGTATTATAGTATATATAGTATAGTTATATGTACATATGTTATAGTAATATTTGTATTTATGTTACATTTATTATTTTATGTATGAAAAATATATAAGATATTATATGATTATATATATAATGTTTTATTTATATAAGTTATATAGGTTGTAGGGATCTGGTAAGTGTCGCGTTCGCCACAGTGTTTTACCGCAAATAGTAATGTCATCTAAATAGGCAAATGTATCTTTGAGTTTTTCTTCTTTTATTACCCAGTCAATGGTTCTTTGGAAGCTGGAGACACCATTAGTAACTCCAAAGGGAATACGTCGGAATTGATACAGATTTCCATCTGCTTCGAATGCTGTGTATGGTCTTTCTTTAGCTAGTATCGGTACTTGGTGATAGGCACTTTGCAAGTCTATTGTGCTAAAGACAAAATACTTCGATATTTGAGAAATCATTTCTTCTATATTTGGAAGCGGGTATGCATCCAATTGTGTATATTTATTTATTGTTTGTGAATAGTCTATAACAAGACGTTTTTTATGATTTTCATTTTTTGTTATTAAGACCTGAGCTCGCCAAGGCGAAGTACTCTCTTCAATTATACCATCAGCTAAAAGCTTTCGAATTTCTTGAGCAATAAAATTTTTATCATCTTGACTAAATCGGCGAGATTTAATTGCTATTGGCCTGCATTCGGGAGATATATTTGCAAATAAAGGAACTGCAGGGATTGATGCTTGTGCTACATTACAAACTTTTATCGGTTCTTTGGATCCACCAAATGAAAACTCTAGAAAAGAATGTTTTTCCAGTATATCGTGACGTATTATTAAATCAGCACATAGGTTTTTTACAATAAGTAAATTTAAATCTTCATAATCGTGATCTTCTATTCTACCTGGTACATTAATTTCTCCCTCAACTACTGATGTGAAATCAGTTGATTCCATTGAAATACTTTTATTACTAGGCCGACTTTTCAAACTTTAACTTTTCAAATATTTAATTATAAATAGTCACAATAACTAAGAATAATAACATCCATCAATATTTATAATTAAAGATAAATTTTAACTACATATAAAAATAAGTGGAGCGTACAAAACTATTTTATTTTTTATTTTAAATTTAAATAAGTTTATTAAATTATTTCTATGTGGTGTTGTAAGGACTATTCCAATTTTAAATAGTAGTCTTAATAGCTTGTACATAAAATCCAAAACTAAATATTCATTTGTTTTGTAGTTAACATATACGTGATATTTTTAAAATAATATATTAATGTAAATAAGTTTTTTTGTAGTTTAATTTATATTTCAATTACAAAATTTATGGGTTAATTACACTCCTCATTAAAAATAAGTAATAGGTAATAAAAGATCGAAATAAACGCGCTATTTCAAAATATCCTAATTCCAGCTAGCTAGAAAACATGGTTTTGTCACAAATTTCTATTATTTTGTCGTTGTTACCGTTTTTTGGTATGTTAATAGGTACTTAATATTAATCTATAATTTAAAGCTTTTTTACTTAATATTGATAATTTTCAGTACATCTCAGCTTTATAAGTGAAGAAACTGATTTGATAAAGAAACAAAAAATTCATAATATAACTGATAAAATTGATAAAATAGCCCGGGACGTACAAACTCATTCGTCTATAAATGATAAATATCAATTTCTGAGCGATATTGAAAAAAAATTACAAAAAGCTGCACAACATTTAGGTCGCAAAGGTAAGAATCACGTAGAGTTAATTATGCAAGGAATTAAATTAAAAGCCTTTAACAATTCAAGAGAAACCACAAAGAATAATTATGGACAGACATTAAAAGAAGAAAACGTCCCAAGCTTAGCTACAAATCAGCTTGTAAATACAAATAATATAGATATTTTAGCAACAAAAATTAATTTACTTATTGAAAATGAGTTAGAAAGGTTGCAAACGGCACATAATAAACATACGCTTTTGGAGAACATCAAAGAAAGAGTGCTTGAATCTGTTAATGAGAAACAGAAAGAAATTCATAAAAGTGATAACGAACACAGAATTGATTCAAACAATACAAGGCGCGTAGATCTAATAGGTAGTAACAATGATTATGTTCAAAGTTATTCCGATGACAACCGAGAAGGAATTGTGCGTGGGATTAATGAAGATTTACGAATGGCCGATAATAAGACTTTCAAAGGTCTGACAACTTCACCCATGTGTCAGGAAATATCTGACCGTACTTGCTCACAAATAATAAGTATGAATTCCTTGAAATGTCTTTACGATGATATTGAAGTGCCACTTGATAAACTATGCAATGGTATTATTGACTGTCCAGATAAATCTGATGAAAAGTATTGTGGCTCACAAGGTAAGCTTTACAATTTTATGTAAGTGTACCTATTACCTACCTTTCAATTTAATTCTATTAAAATTTTTACGTTAGTTTAATAGTCTGCGTTATCTAGTACTTTTACGCCTAACTTTATTAGATTCTATCCAAACATATTTTCGAACAAATTTATCAAAATCAAATTAAAAAATTATTACCTTAATTATTATTTCTTTAAAATAATTATTACGTTTTTCAGCTATGGAAAGAATGCAACACTCTAATTGGGTTATAACGAATATCAAGTCCGAACTCGACAACAGTAATTGTTTTGATCTGGACGATAACAAAACAATTACGTCAAAAAGAAATCAAATAATAAAAAATGTGCTCCAAATGCAAGAAGACTTTAAAGAAAAATATCAAAATTCCTTCCATAATGACAATTTGATCCTGAAAAAGGATCCTGATGAAGAAAACGTGAAAGTTAAATCGAATGAGATTGCTGCAACTATAAGCTCTTTTGCACTAGCATTAGAGAGTGTATTGTGCTCGTATATATCTAACGAATTTCAAACACGGAGGAGACCTGATATCTTGGATATAGATCGAAATATGCTGAAAGGAACTTCTTGGCCGCCAGAGAAATGTAAATGTAACTCAGAAAAGTGTACTAATTGTACAAATGTCTGCAAGCGTATTTGTTCGCAGCAGAATAGTCTCACATTATGGAATTGTGAGTCAATACACGGTACGGATACAGTATCCTTGAATTCACTTTGTGACGGCAAATTAGACTGTTTCGATGAAAGCGATGAGAACGATTGCATGCAAGGTAAGTTATCATCAAATCTTGAATCATAATATGCAAAGTAAATGAACAGCCCGTAAATGTCCTGGGCAAGTTCGTGTGAAAGTTAGAACGCTGCATGACGGCGGCTTCGTGGATACACAGGAGATAGAATTTCATCAGACACATTTAGATTTTTTCCATTATATTTCTTTCACCGCCGGAACAAGTGGAATTATAAACACAATTAATATATGCTTATTAAATTAATTATAACTAAAATATTTTTATATTTAAAGGTAACGGTTACGAGAAATTCGAGGCACAGGATATATATAGCAACATTCTCAAAATGATAAAATTAAAAGCTTCAAAAGAAAAGTTGCCAACACAAAATAAATTTTTAAATCTTTGGAATTTGATCTTTAAGTTAGAGCAGCTTACTACGAAGTACATACCTGATAATATGGCGATAAAACGGCTTAGAAATAAATGCTATTCCTTATTAAAGACAATATATTCGGATAAGCTACTTGAATCGTACGCTGCCAATGAGTCTGAAGAGACTTATTTATTTTTACTATCTGTTAACGAAAATTTAGGAGCTGCTTTAAAACACTCCCATACGGGTAATAGTAAAATTATAGCCGATGAATGCTATTGTAGAAATGGACTATGTGCCACAGCAACTTGTTCCAAAATATGTCTTAAAGCGTGCGCAGTTGAATCTAAATTAACGCGATATCATTGTGACGACGGTTCCACTGCGACAACATCTATAGATGAGATTTGTAATAACAAAACGGATTGTCCCAATGGTTTCGATGAATTTAAATGCAAAAAAGGTATAATATGCATTATTAAATTTTGCTCTATTTGTATGTTATGATATGTATATCCCTTATATATGTTTGATATTGTCGTAGACAATATCAAACGAACTAAAATATATTATCATTAAAATCACCTAAATTTCTGTTCTAATTTTAAATTTAGATGAGATTTGTCGTCGTCACCATCTCATACTCCTACGTCATAATTTACAAGATATTGGTGAGAACCTTAAAGGAACCTCCTTAGGAGAGCTGCTAATTTCTTGGAAGGAGAAGGTATTTTAAATTAAGCAAGGCTGATGCATGTTTATGTATTACATACATATTATGTTGTGCTAAATAATCTATCTTATATAAATGACAATATTAGATATTAATCTGAGGACATAATATAACTATTATAGATAAAATATAACTATTTATATACCTAAGTCTTATTTCTCTTACATTAATATTATACATATTTAAAAACGACATTTATAAAATAATTTTCACTGTAATGAAATTAAATTAAAAACTGGTTTAAATGTTTCGTCAGGTAATATCAACATTGAAAGTTGCTGAAAAAATTAGAAGACCAAGACCAAGAGTTTTAAAGAAGATTGTGAAAGATATTCTTAGAGATTTACTCGTAACCTACGGTACTGTTGAGGACTATCGAAGAAGCAACACTGATTACGCTTTGCCGGAGTTCTTGATAATTTCTCAAATTAT
The DNA here is from genome assembly GCA_905147175.2 of Nymphalis urticae. Classification (NCBI taxonomy): domain Eukaryota; kingdom Metazoa; phylum Arthropoda; class Insecta; order Lepidoptera; family Nymphalidae; genus Nymphalis; species Nymphalis urticae. Next base: position 2,785,902 of record LR989995.1, on the reverse strand, counting down.
AATGGAAACATTGAAATCTTGTGGCCAATAAATAATGTTTACTTGGTCTATTGTTATTTGAAGTCTAAGTCTTGCTTAAATTGAAAGTCTAAGTCTTGCTTACTGGTGGTAGAGCTTTGTGCAAGCTCGTCTGGGTAGGTACCACCCACTCATCAGATATTCTACCGCAAAACAGCAGTACTTGGTATTGTTGTGTTCCGGTTTGAAGGGTGAGTGAGCCAGTGTAATTACAGGCACAAGGGACATAAAATCTTAGGTCCCAAGGTTGGTGGCGCATTGGCTATGTAAGCGATGGTTAACATTTCTTACAGTACCAATGTCCAAGGGCGTTTGGTTACCACTTACCATCAGGTGGCCAATATGCTCGTCCGCCTTCCTGTTATATAAAAATAAAAAAAAAACGGTGTTTTTCTTAAATAAAGAAATATTTTATTGTATTAAGTAACAATAATGTCAAAAAATAAAAGCATAGAGGTTAGACTGAATTGAACTGCATTGAAGATCACGACTTAACATGCGAACTTTTCATGTGCAATAATAAATAAAAATTGTGTTTATTATTTATCTCGGTGATGCGTGAAAGATTGCAAGATAATCTACATGTGTCAAACGAAATTCTGCTGCATACCTATTAACTGACCAGCAAAAGAGCAGTATAGTGGAATAAGTGGAATAATAATACTTTTCTCTTAGAGAATTCCTGATCAAATATTGGACAAATTATGGATCTTTTAGTTTCATTATTTTGTGATTAATATAATTCTAAATGCAGATTCTATTTACAATAAAACATTACATTCAATTTTATTTAGAACAGTTCCATTAGTTGTAACATCATTTGCTAGCGCTTATCTCATTTACTTTACCCCAGTGAAAAATGCATGACTCAGAAGAAATTTTGCCAATGTGCACAGGTCAAGGCGCATTGGGGCAGTGATTCGGAATAAGCTCCAAAACTTCTGCTCAAGAGGAGAAGAGTTCTTTGCCCGGTTGTGGAACATTTAAATGATGTTACTATATCCCAAGCTTGCATACTTGGCCCTCTTCTTTTACATCCGTGCCAAGATAATAAATTACCTGTAAATGTTATTTATCAATGTTAAATGAGTTTTTTGTGTATTATCAATTTAATGAGTCAGTTCTAGTACTTAAGCGTTCGTAGTTCTCGTATCGTATCAGTCGTTTCAGAGACGCGCACGCAACATGGCAGGTGAGTGATAAGATAACCACTGATAACAATACTTACTAGAATATACTAAGTGCATTATTTTTTAGTGAATTATTTTTATATAAAAGCAATGGCCTTTTGAAATAACGCATTAGCCTAATATTTTGAAAAAAAAAAGTAATTTAACATAATCAAAAAATTTTAGACGTTTTCATTATTTTTTATGGTTTATTTTATTTATACTTAATATATAATGTTAAACTTGAAATTAAAAATAAGTCAATTGTTACACATTTAATTTTACAGATATAAGTAATTAAATCATTCATTATTATCATATCGATATGTCAGATAAACTATCGTTATCCGTTTATATATTTAAAAAATAATCACTTAAATTTTTAGACCACGTGTGCCAATTGCATTGAAATTAAAGAAAACGACTTCAAAATACTACGAAATTCGAAATTCAATTACGAAATTTTAATTTTAATCTGTGCCCATTTCTCACACGAATAAAAACCATATTAAAAAAATATAAATGTCAGAATCATCAGTATTTTTTTCAAATACGTAACCTTCAACGAAATGCATTATGTTATTCAAAGACGATGTATGTCAGAGAATAACAATTATTATGTTAATTCGTGCTCCTCTACCATTTAGTATGATAAATAAAGCCAAGATCAATGCTTAACTTAAGGCCTGTGTTCACATATATAGTTATAAGTTTAAAATTATTATTAGGATTAAACCTATAAACATTAAAGCATAAAGGATTTAAACTGAAATAGTGAAACTATTACAAAATCCTTTGGCTTCCGGCAGAGTAGAATAGAACCCTTATATTAAATCGTGGGTGTTGTAAGGACTTGGCTAAGAAAAATGTTTGTTAAGTGTATTTGTGGTTTGCCAGCCCACCAGAAGCAATTCCAACCATGTTGGCATCAGGCAGGGGTTTAATTTCTGTCTCTTGGAGTATGACAAGCCCCCTGCGTCGACCCCCAAATAACTGATAAAAGAGAACAAATACAAACATTCGTACAAACAGCTATTACTGTTATAAAAAAATTATAATAGGTATAACTACTTATAATCTCATCCCAAAGGGTTTTTCTTAATATATATATCATTATTTGATTCCTTTTATTTATTACTTTAGCATACATAATTCGTTTATTTAATAAAACGTTTTATCTCGAATGAAGTCTTAGTGTGTAGAGATTTATGTCAATATTTTTAGTTGTAATAAGGACAGTCTGATATCGCCTTTATTTTCATTCCACGTCATTATTTTCGTATGCGCAAGTGTTACAGTTGACAATATGATAATAGTTTGCACGATCTGAAATTGCTGCATTTTAAAATTGTATTTTAATATTTGGTTAAACTTCAATGAATCATTAGAAAGTGTGAACCACTCACTAATTAAAATTTTATTCTATTATAAACGACTTTTTCAAATATATTCATAAAATTTACTTAAGCTATTATAGGGTAAACAAAATTTTCATTGTTTAAGTCATATATATATAAGCCATTCATAATTAATGATTAATTTGATTGCTTCAAGCATATTAAGATTTTATTGAAGCAATATTTCTACTATTTAAATTGTTTTCACGAAGTGTTTAAAAAAATACGTACCAATTCGTCCTTAACCAAGTCAAATCAATCTTTTTTTATCAATGAAATGAGGGCATTATAAATAACTTTTTTTTTTTGTATAGCGCCTGGTAGTAAAATTAACATTAAACTTTCTAATTATGGTTTTTATATTCAAGACTTTTTTAACGTATAGGTAGGCGGACGAACATATGGGCCACCTGATGGTAAGTGGTCACCATCGCCCATAGACATTAGCATTGTAAGAAATGTTAATCATCGCTTACATCGCCAATGCGCCTTAGGAACTAAGATGTTATGTCCCTTTTGCTTGTAATTGTGTCTCACTCACTCTTAAAACCGGAACACAACGATAACAAGTACTGCTGTTTTACGGTAGAATATTTGATGAGTCCTACCACCAGTAAATAACAACATAACAAATACTATATAACAAAGAAACATGGTTTTTGAATTCATAGGAATTTTATTAAAAATATATATATACGACCTTTTTCGATTTAACGTAAGAAAAGGATGTAAATAATAAGCATAAACTAGGTTTCTGATAAAAGTTATAAAATTACGAAAGATGATAATGTTATTGTTCTACGCTCTACACTTGGTATCTCCGAGTACTTTTACAAGACAGTACCACTAAAGATAATCTTCGATGCTATCTTATTTGCTCAGTTTGTTTATACTCGGCTGATACCAATTAATCAGTATTATGGGAATGAATTTCTTAGTCTGGCGTTATTAAATAAAAACAAGATCACAAGCTTAACTTGAAATCGCTTAAGTAGATCACAGAGAAGATCCAAAATGGTGGGTTCAAATTCAATAACACTGAACTTTCATGTGTTGAAAGTGTCTATTCAATCCGTTCTTGGTGGTGAAAATGTACCACCCGCATGGCTGTGGTGAGGTAGCATCCAAACCTTCTAGCCCAACCCATTCATAGACTGTTACCATTTTACATATATTTATTTTTATGTACATCAAATAAATTAAACCGAAATGTTCACGGATGAGCAACACGTTTCATTATAATTCTATGAATTTTATGATAAAAGTAATAATTTTAAGATTATATCGCAATTAATGACAATATATATTCTTTTATATAATATGTAATAATCGTAAAAAATATGTAGTTTTCGTATAAAGATTATCTATTTAGTTTATATATTTTACCTTATATGTTATCAATAATATTATTTAACAGCTTAACGATAATAGTCTATCGTCAGTTCCAAAAATAGTGAGCTATACTATTGCAATGATTCATAAAATTCGGAAAATGTTTGTGACAGGTCATACCTTATTAAGTCTTATCGCAGTTCAGTTGAAATAAACCTTATTATTTTTACCTTAAATCTACTACCGCAAAATGACTTGCATTTTTAATTAATACTATCAATTAAATTTGATCATTTCATTCTTAATATTTATAATATTTAATTTAAATATCTCACAAATTATATTTTAAAATAAAATAATTAATAACGAAGTAAAGACAGTATATCAAGTCTAAATAATATACTTTGTGTTACACAGATAAATATTACGGTTTTGGTGGAAGACCACCACACGGCTATCCCCATGGGCCACCGGGATCCGGTGACCATCCCCATCCATATCCTTACGGACCCGGAGTTGTTTTCTATCCAGTTCATCCCGCATATTTCTATCCCCCCCACCACTTTCCCCCACCGGTACCACCCCCAGAAGCAGTCCAAGTAGTCGATTCTAATCCAGAAGATGATGTACCACAATTACCCGGAGAGACAGTCGAGTTGCCATGGAGTAAGTCAAATCCGGGTATTGATATTGTCGGTCACGTAATCTTTTCTTATAAATACTGTTTAGCGGTTGTTTGGTTCACTTCTCTTTCTGTTATCAATGATTTGACGTTCGAATGAAAAAGACAGCGAATCAAACTAATCACCCCCAAAATAACATTTATAAGTAAATTTAATTACTAATTTCAAATTTAAAAAAAAGACAAATATGTTTAGGACATGTATAAGATTACGTGAATGGCAAATTAAATTCATCATGTGCGCTGATTTGATGACACCTTTGGAATACGAATAATTATTTCGTAAAGAAAAATCTAACTATATTAAATACAACGTATAAAACTCAATGATCGTAATAAGTTATTAGTACATAAATTATTTTAACGTTTTGTTAAATTATCGTTTCGCCGTGTTTCAATCAAACTAAAATACAAATTTTATCATTAGTCGTATATCAATAGATATTTATAAAACGGTGGCATCGATTATCTTATCCGAAAATAAGAATTCTTGAAAATTGATTATATTTATACTTTAGTTTTTTGTGTAACTAACTACAAATAATAATCAAATCTTGATTAGTATATAATTTAAAAGGTGTTATCTCGTCAGCGTAACGTCAGCCAATGTTGGGCCAATCCTCTCTATGGTTCCTAAACTTCCTCCTCTTCCTCTTCTAGCCAATCCTTTATTATTTCTTAAACATTGTCGGAATTTATTAAGTATAATTAAATGTATAAATAATGTTAACCATATAGAGTTTTGGCCATTGCTTTCTGTTTGTTATATAAATTGTTTCATATGTTTGCTGTTAATACTCATTATCTACAGATAAAATTTACCTTATAACAGTTTGCGAAATATTCGATAAAAACCGATATATCCAATAGTATCAGTACTTTATCGTAATATTTACTGATTGTAATGGTTTTTTACACGATTTTGATTTTAAAAATAAATCAAATATTAGTTTAATATCGTATCACATTTTCTTTTTAGTCAATATTCAAAAAAAAAGGCGTGTATATTTTTCTGTAGATAATATTTTTTGTTGCTCATCATCATGACTTTTTATTATAAATTATCCGATTTCAATTATTAATTAACATGTTTAATTAAAATCATTGACACTGATAACGTCTAGTCTATTACATAATATTACGCTAATAAAAAAACCTATAGATTTCATAGTTGGGGTTTTACAGAATATATATTTATATAAATATAATTTTAGGTACATATCGTTGGGTTCCCGCATGCTTAAGCCAGAGGAGTATCCCAATGGGAGCTCTTCGTGTTGGCACGGACGCTGACGGAGATGAAATCTACGCAGGCAGAGCTCACCACGAAGGAGACATTCTCCCAGCCAAGGTCATTCCTTCCAAGAATGCCTGCTACATCGCGTACAATGGTGAAGAGTTACCAAAGGATCAGTTTGAGGTAATTAGAAACCCTTTAAGATTAGAAGCCAAGCCCTAACTTATATGATTTTGCTACAATACCATACCAATACTACTATTATTAATAACTTACCTAACATTCATAACTTTTTAGGTGCTGGTCCCCGCCATGTTCTCGTGGCAGTTCTCCACCGACGGCAACGTCCCCCCAGGCGCAGTTGAAGCCGGCGTGACTGCTGACGGAGAGAAACTTTTCTTCGGAAGGGTCACGCACGATGGCTGCACTACACCGGGAAAGGTACTACTGAATACTACTACTATAAATAATCTACTCATATAAATAATCGTGTCCTAAAATCTCGACTAGTTTAAACATATACCGATGCACCCAGTACGATTCAAACCAAAATATAAAAATTAATTTTAACATTATTTATTAATTACTATGAGGTAATTTGATCATTTTCAGATCCACCCAAGCCATGCCACATGCTACTATCCCTTCGATGGTGAAGAGAGAAGCTCATCGGAGTACGAATGCCTCGTCCTTATGTAAATCATTGGAGCTAGATTAATAGACTAATAGCAACATCAAGGACATTATAAAATACATATATTTAAGTACTATAAATCATAATGAGTATTAAACATAACATAACATCGCAGTTCCCAAGGTTGGTGGCGCATTGGCGATGTAAGCGATGGTTAAAATTTCTTACAATGCCAATGTCTATGGGCGTTGACGACCACTTACCATCAGGTGGCCCATATGCTCGTCCGCCTACCTTATGAAAAAAAATAACTTAATTATTAAGCATTTATTTGAATTGTAGAAGAGATATGACAACTTCTTTATTCCATTGCTATTATAAAACAACATAAAACAATGCGAGCTCATTATCAAATTGTATTTATAGTTATGAATATATATTACTTATAATAAACAATACACCGATCAAATACTTATAAATCATTTGTATTAAATGTAATGTATTATTTAAAATAAATATGAAATATATTTTGCATATCAATGTTTTTTTTACGAACATAATGTTCAATGCTCTCGTATTAAGTAAACCTTCCCTATGAGTATTTTAGGAGTTTATTGATTTCGCTATGTCGGCTTAACATCGCGATTACCTACGTATTCAAAATTTCTAATCTAAATCGATTTGGGTGCGGTTTTCACTAATGTATTGTGGCAAACTTTGTTCACTTAAAATTTTGTGTTTGTTTTATTTGAATCGGTTTACAAATAAAAAAGTTACGTCAATTTAAAGAATTACGTCGAACATTTATTCGGTAAAAATGCTATAAAATAACTGTTCAGTTGAATTGGCTGAAACTTTAGCTACCTATAAATAATAGTCTGTAAAATTATGATGATTGAAAGTTTATAGGCACAAAACAAAGTTAAAAAATGGTCAGTTTCATATTAAATAGGGTTCAGTTTATGCTAGACAAACGTCGGTTAAACGCGTTATGTAAAGCGCACCGACCGCTGCCCTGTTATATGCATTAAGCATATAATAATGCAGCGAACGCATGTATGTCGGAGATGCACGACGCTCCCTGGTAACAGGGCGAGACCTGGTAAACCTCTCTGTATTCGTTTGTAATAAATAGATTATGTTAGGGTGGGTAGTGGCTTATTAAAAAAAAACTGTATATATTACGGATTAAAAAAAATGTAATATACATTACTGTTGTTTTTCGATACAATACTTAAGTACATCTTGCCCGCGGCTTCGCTCGCGCTTAATAGGTTATTTTAATAAGAACAAAGGAGTCAACAATTTTAATGTAAAAAGGTCTCACCGAACGCGGAAGACTGCAATCTTTGTTTGGAGCGAGTGTCTCATGTACCAGGAGGCCATAAGCAGCGAGATCTTACAAAACGCGGATAACTCAAATCTTGGTTTGGAGCAATATTCTTATGTATCAGGAGATTATACACATTGAGTTGGTCCTACCGAACGCGGATAACTATAATCTTGGCTGGGAGCGAGTGTCTCATGTACCAGGAGATTATACACAATGAGTTCGTCCTATCGAACGTGGATAACTGCAATTTTGGTTTCGCAGTGGATGTCTCATGTACAAGGAGGTTATAAACATTAAGAAAAGCTTGAGTAGAATTGAGGTTATGATATCTTCTATCACATATAATAAAATGTTACTGATCGGTGTTTGTACATGGAAGATTTATGAGTAAAATTATTGTTGAATACTTGTACTTACAAAAACTTATTTTTAAATACACAGATTTACCTATAACTTTTAAAATAATTTCATATCATTTGAAGAAACTTCTGTGTGTTAGCTTGATAAAATAATCATACTGTAATTTCAAATAAGTATTGAGCATTTTGTAAAGAATAGCCGTGCCTATTAAAATAAATCTGCATTATGAAAAGAATGTAATAAATTATAATTTATATTATTGTCATATTTACTATAAAAAGTGATTTTGTTTGTTTATTTTTTATATTGTATATTTAAATATTTCGTACTTTTATTATTTAGTAGCTCTAATTTGACTACCGGTTCCGAGGAATATTATATTATGATTAGTCAGTTGAGTACTAGAGAGAAGCTCGCATTGTTTGGTTTTTAAAAAGAGAGGAACGGACATTTTGAGTTGTGAAATTTGATTTTTAATTTGAGTTGTGAAACAAGTTGGTTGTTACTACTGTGGATAATATTGTGTAGTATTGAAATAATAAAATTGTCAAAACGGAGAAGAGTATTTGAATTTAATTACCTGCGGAGTTACAAATTTTTAACAATTCAGAAGTGGGATTACATCGGGGTATACTGGTGAAGTTCAATACCCTGGTGTGATCATACGCCTGTATCAAGGTATGTAATCATTAAATTTATCTACTATTTGTACTTTTAGTTAGTTATTTTTGTACAAAACAAAGTTAAAAAAAATAATTATTTACTCACTACTATTCTATTACTTAATATGATGAGGTGAGATTATTGATAATATTAATTGATGAATTTAAATACTCGTTGTGAGATATACCATAATTAGACTACTTTAACTGTGTAATTGTGGAATACTAAATAAACAGTATCTTCTTGTTATAATCATTTAATTGGTAACGAAATTAATTTGTTTAGAATGGTAAAGGTTAAAAAAGTACTAGAATTTATGATTGTTTTACAAATAAATATATATAATACAGTGCTTTGTCAATAAAATTATAATTAATAAAATGCTAAATTATAATAAAAAAATTGCATATATAACGAAATTAAAAACCTAATTATGCAATTTTACTAAGGTATCAAATTATGTACTTTTCTCAGTTGTAACTAAAAATTGTGTCTCGTAGAATTAACTTAATTTTACAAAATAGATACTTGTTGTTATAATTATTTCAGAATCAGTGGGTACAGTACACTCGAGTGAAAATGCCTCGTGATCGGTCCGATAGTAGACGGAGATCAACAGGGAGGCATCACAGCATTGTGCTGGGAGATATTGCGAAAGGCAGCCGATCACGGACGCGTGCTCGCGGCTCAAGGCAACAACATCGTTCACCAGCAGAGCTCCACGCCGACCGTCGTGATACCGAGCGTCGCAGATCAAGAAGATCACCTCCAACAACAACATCTCCACTACAGCGTACGCCACCCTTGGACACACAGTTACGTGAACCGATAGATAACCTAATAGATCATCGTAGTAGTAGCAGTAGGCAAAAGCATCACAGATTAAAGACTCCTTGTAGAGAAAGAGTTAATATATCAGGTAGTTCAGTACGTGACGTTAACAGTGAATTACTCAAATGTATCAAAGAGTCCTTACAATCTATTTCTGCTATAAAGCCACAAAATAAAGATGGTTTTACCAATAATAATGTAGTTCCAGAATTTGATCCTAAATCAAAAAATCAAACAATTGATAAATGGTTGCATAAAGTAAAAAATTGCTCTGAGATTTATGGTTGGGATAGCAAACAGACTGCTCATTACGCTCTACCGAAGCTAATTGGTACTGCAAAAAAATGGTACGAAGGGCAGCTATCAGTTTTGATTACATGGGACGAATGGGTCGCAAAATTGAAATCTGTCTTCCCGTCGTACGAAAATTATGGTCATTTACTTACAGAAATGTTAGCAAAAAGAGCAAAATTTGGGGATGATTTAGAAGAATACTACTATGAAAAGTTAATAGCCTTGAATCGATGTGGGAAACGCTGTTGATTGCATTGTTTATGGAATAGACGATAGGTCGGTGCGATACGGGGCAGAGACATTTTGAGTTGTGAAATTTGATTTTTAATTTGAGTTGTGAAACAAGTTGGTTGTTACTACTGTGGATAATATTGTGTAGTATTGAAATAATAAAATTGTCAAAACGGAGAAGAGTATTTGAATTTAATTACCTGCGGAGTTACAAATTTTTAACAATTCAGAAGTGGGATTACATCGGGGTATACTGGTGAAGTTCAATACCCTGGTGTGATCATACGCCTGTATCAAGGTATGTAATCATTAAATTTATCTACTATTTGTACTTTTAGTTAGTTATTTTTGTACAAAACAAAGTTAAAAAAAATAATTATTTACTCACTACTATTCTATTACTTAATATGATGAGGTGAGATTATTGATAATATTAATTGATGAATTTAAATACTCGTTGTGAGATATACCATAATTAGACTACTTTAACTGTGTAATTGTGGAATACTAAATAAACAGTATCTTCTTGTTATAATCATTTAATTGGTAACGAAATTAATTTGTTTAGAATGGTAAAGGTTAAAAAAGTACTAGAATTTATGATTGTTTTACAAATAAATATATATAATACAGTGCTTTGTCAATAAAATTATAATTAATAAAATGCTAAATTATAATAAAAAAATTGCATATATAACGAAATTAAAAACCTAATTATGCAATTTTACTAAGTTATCAAATTATGTACTTTTCTCAGTTGTAACTAAAAATTGTGTCTCGTAGAATTAACTTAATTTTACAAAATAGATACTTGTTGTTATAATTATTTCAGAATCAGTGGGTACAGTACACTCGAGTGAAAATGCCTCGTGATCGGTCCGATAGTAGACGGAGATCAACAGGGAGGCATCACAGCATTGTGCTGGGAGATATTGCGAAAGGCAGCCGATCACGGACGCGTGCTCGCGGCTCAAGGCAACAACATCGTTCACCAGCAGAGCTCCACGCCGACCGTCGTGATACCGAGCGTCGCAGATCAAGAAGATCACCTCCAACAACAACATCTCCACTACAGCGTACGCCACCCTTGGACACACAGTTACGTGAACCGATAGATAACCTAATAGATCATCGTAGTAGTAGCAGTAGGCAAAAGCATCACAGATTAAAGACTCCTTGTAGAGAAAGAGTTAATATATCAGGTAGTTCAGTACGTGACGTTAACAGTGAATTACTCAAATGTATCAAAGAGTCCTTACAATCTATTTCTGCTATAAAGCCACAAAATAAAGATGGTTTTACCAATAATAATGTAGTTCCAGAATTTGATCCTAAATCAAAAAATCAAACAATTGATAAATGGTTGCATAAAGTAAAAAATTGCTCTGAGATTTATGGTTGGGATAGCAAACAGACTGCTCATTACGCTCTACCGAAGCTAATTGGTACTGCAAAAAAATGGTACGAAGGGCAGCTATCAGTTTTGATTACATGGGACGAATGGGTCGCAAAATTGAAATCTGTCTTCCCGTCGTACGAAAATTATGGTCATTTACTTACAGAAATGTTAGCAAAAAGAGCAAAATTTGGGGATGATTTAGAAGAATACTACTATGAAAAGTTAATAGCCTTGAATCGATGTGGGAAACGCTGTTGATTGCATTGTTTATGGAATAGACGATAGGTCGGTGCGATACGGGGCAGAGACATTTTGAGTTGTGAAATTTGATTTTTAATTTGAGTTGTGAAACAAGTTGGTTGTTACTACTGTGGATAATATTGTGTAGTATTGAAATAATAAAATTGTCAAAACGGAGAAGAGTATTTGAATTTAATTACCTGCGGAGTTACAAATTTTTAACAATTCAGAAGTGGGATTACATCGGGGTATACTGGTGAAGTTCAATACCCTGGTGTGATCATACGCCTGTATCAAGGTATGTAATCATTAAATTTATCTACTATTTGTACTTTTAGTTAGTTATTTTTGTACAAAACAAAGTTAAAAAAAATAATTATTTACTCACTACTATTCTATTACTTAATATGATGAGGTGAGATTATTGATAATATTAATTGATGAATTTAAATACTCGTTGTGAGATATACCATAATTAGACTACTTTAACTGTGTAATTGTGGAATACTAAATAAACAGTATCTTCTTGTTATAATCATTTAATTGGTAACGAAATTAATTTGTTTAGAATGGTAAAGGTTAAAAAAGTACTAGAATTTATGATTGTTTTACAAATAAATATATATAATACAGTGCTTTGTCAATAAAATTATAATTAATAAAATGCTAAATTATAATAAAAAAATTGCATATATAACGAAATTAAAAACCTAATTATGCAATTTTACTAAGGTATCAAATTATGTACTTTTCTCAGTTGTAACTAAAAATTGTGTCTCGTAGAATTAACTTAATTTTACAAAATAGATACTTGTTGTTATAATTATTTCAGAATCAGTGGGTACAGTACACTCGAGTGAAAATGCCTCGTGATCGGTCCGATAGTAGACGGAGATCAACAGGGAGGCATCACAGCATTGTGCTGGGAGATATTGCGAAAGGCAGCCGATCACGGACGCGTGCTCGCGGCTCAAGGCAACAACATCGTTCACCAGCAGAGCTCCACGCCGACCGTCGTGATACCGAGCGTCGCAGATCAAGAAGATCACCTCCAACAACAACATCTCCACTACAGCGTACGCCACCCTTGGACACACAGTTACGTGAACCGATAGATAACCTAATAGATCATCGTAGTAGTAGCAGTAGGCAAAAGCATCACAGATTAAAGACTCCTTGTAGAGAAAGAGTTAATATATCAGGTAGTTCAGTACGTGACGTTAACAGTGAATTACTCAAATGTATCAAAGAGTCCTTACAATCTATTTCTGCTATAAAGCCACAAAATAAAGATGGTTTTACCAATAATAATGTAGTTCCAGAATTTGATCCTAAATCAAAAAATCAAACAATTGATAAATGGTTGCATAAAGTAAAAAATTGCTCTGAGATTTATGGTTGGGATAGCAAACAGACTGCTCTTTACGCTCTACCGAAGCTAATTGGTACTGCAAAAAAATGGTACGAAGGGCAGCTATCAGTTTTGATTACATGGGACGAATGGGTCGCAAAATTGAAATCTGTCTTCCCGTCGTACGAAAATTATGGTCATTTACTTACAGAAATGTTAGCAAAAAGAGCAAAATTTGGGGATGATTTAGAAGAATACTACTATGAAAAGTTAATAGCCTTGAATCGATGTGGGAAACGCTGTTGATTGCATTGTTTATGGAATAGACGATAGGTCGGTGCGATACGGGGCAGAGGCAGTAGGCTTCGAGAATACTGATAAACTATTGGGTTATTTGAGGGGTGTTAAGCATGAGCGATTAGACAAGTTTAACAAAAAACCGGTACGTTCTGTAACTGGAAATCCACATAAAGCAATTAAGAATGATTTAGGACGGCCATTAAAATGTTTTAACTGTCATGAAATAGGTCATGTAGTATCGGGATGTCAAAAGTCTATTATTAAATGTCAAAAGTGTAAACGCATTGCTCATGATGATCCTGAATGTAATAGGAGCGTTTGGGTAAATAAAGCCGAAGTTAGAACATTATGACTAGAAACCGGTACTGACATGCGAGAAGACGACAAATTTATCAAGAGTATAACAGTTAATGATGTACAGTTAACGGGGTATGTAGATTTTGGTAGTCAGTGTACTTTGATAAAAGAATCCGTCATGAACGGAATAGTACCACGCGAAAAGTGGCAAGTAAATAATCTACCATCTCTCAAGGGTTTTGGTAATAAATACGTGAATGCCTTAGGTAGAATTAAAATTTCTTTAGTTATTGACAATTCAAAAATTACAGTAGAGGCAGTTGTGGTACCTGATAATTATCTAAATCATGACCTACTTATTGGACAGACTGCCACGGAGCAACCATACTTATGGGTATTTAAAACTAATAAAGAATTATTGATTACCGATAGGCGAGTGAGAGACGACACGCGACTGGTTTTAAGATCTTTAAAGACTGTTATGGCTGAAGGTTGTATTTCTGTAAAGGTGTTCATCAATACAAATTTTAGTGGAATGATTTTTGTTGAAAATGGTCGTCGCTTAAAATATGGTATAGAGATTGGTACTTAAAATATCAAAAACGGTAGTGGTCATTTAACTATTCTGAACTATGAAAATAAATTAATTCATTTTAAAGAGGGTCAAATCTTAGCTCGTGAATATCGAACCAAATAATAACTTTAAAAGCATTAATAGAATACAAGATGTACAAGATCACCACGCTAAAACTGCACTTACATTGGATGACCTCAATATTGATGAAATTTTTTTTTTTATTTTATGTTCATAGGTCTACAAAACAAAATGACAATCAAAAAATTGAATTGATTACATTTCTCTTGATGTAGACACGACATGCGCTTTTGATTAAGTGCAAACAAAAAAGTCTAGTCTATGACAGCAACAAATATCTAAACTTATAATTTTTTCAATTGCAAAACAATTTAAACTATCGAAACATTTTTTTTAAACTTTTTTTCAATGAGGCTATAGAACTATCGGTAATCTCGATAATAGACAGAAACTTAAATTATTACAGACATTAAACCAGTACCGCAATTGTTTTGCCAAGGACTTGTCGAAACTAGGTCAGACAACGATTGCAGAAATGAATATTCACTTAAAGGATTCAGAACCAGTTGTTTATCGACCTTATAGATTGAGTCACTCAGAACGCGAAGAAGTTAGAATTATGGTCGAAGAACTCTTAAAATATGACATTGTACGAGAATCTCCATCGCCATATGCAAGTCCCGTTTTGTTAGTGAGAAAGAAAACTGGGGATAAACGACTTTGCGTTGATTATCGCGCCCTAAATAATAAAACGATTAAGCAACATTACCCGTTGCCTCGTATCGAAGACCAAATTGACAGATTGGCGGGAAATAAATATTTTTGTGCTTTAGATTTGGCGTCGGGATATTACCAAATTCCACTGGCCAAAGAAAGCAAGAGTAAAAGTTCGTTTGTAACACCTGATGGGCAATTTGAGTTTAATAGAATGCCCTTCGGATTAGCTAATGCACCAGCCGTTTTCCAGCGAGCTGTTAATTTGGTTCTGGGCAATTTACGATATAGCATCGCATTAGCGTATATGGACGACATTTTGGTGCCTAGTAGATCGTTTGAAGAAGGTATTGAGAGATTAGAAATCGTACTTGAAAGACTTAGAGAGTCGGGATTGACCCTAAAACCCCAAAAATGTTACTTTTTCCGAAATAATGTTGAATATTTAGGTTTTGAAATTTCCAGCGAGGGCGTAAGACCAGGAATTAATAAAATTGAATCCGTCAAAAATTTTCCCAAGCCCAAAGACGTACATAATATAAGACAGTTTATCGGCTTAGCCAGTTTTTTCCGACGTTTTATTAGGTGTTTCGGTGAAATAGCTCGTCCTCTTACCAAATTATTGAAGAAGAACTCTCATTGGGAATGGACTCAAGCTCAAGAAGAAGCGTTTGATAAATTGAAAAACGCCCTTATTTCAAGGCCAGTGTTAGCACTTTATAGTCCCAAACTGGAAACAGAGATACATACAGATGCAAGCAAACATGGCATAGGGAGCGTTTTGTTACAGAAACAAAACGATGGAGTTTTTAAGCCAGTAGCATATTACAGTAGACAGACATCGCCTGAAGAGTCCCATTTTTCATCATATGTGTTAGAGACTCTCGCAGTCATTTCCGCGTTGGTGACATTCAGGACCTACATATGTGCTTGGGTTAAGCTTCACCATTGTAACAGACTGCAACTCTGTTTGAGCCACATTTTTAAAACGAGATATGGTACCAAGAGTGGCGCGTTGGTGGAGTTTGATTCAGGAGTATGACTGTAATGTGGTATATAAATCTGGCAAAGGTATGATGCATGTTGATGCATTGAGTAGGAATCCAACAATGGAAGGCGCAGGGATAATTCAAGCTATTGACGCTTCAGATGTAATGACAATAACAGATGATTGGTTAACGACGGTACAGCTACAGGACTCCGAAATACAACGCATAAAAAAAAATCCTTTCTGATAAAGAATTTGAGAACTTGTTAGAAATACGTAAGAATTTTGTCCTTAAACGAGAGAGAGTGTATAAAATAACTGAGGATGGATTAAGATGGGTGGTGCCGAAGGGCTGCAGGTGGCAGATACTACAGAAAAATCACGATGAAATAGGTCATTTTGCCTTTGATAAGACATTTGATAAAATAAAACAACATTATTGGTTTCCACGCATGCGAAAGTTTATAAAAAATATGTAAATTCCTGCCTAGAGTGTGCTTATAATAAAATGCCATCGGGGATAAAGCAGGGTTATTTGCACCCGATCCCTAAAGAAACTACGCCCTTCTATACTATCCATATTGATCATGTTGGACCATTTGTAAAATCAAAAAGGAAGAATTGTTACATCTTAGTTATAGTAGAGTTATTGTTTTGAAGGCGGTTAAAAATACTAAGTCCATTTCCACTATTACAGTTCTTAGGGACTATTTTGGAACGTTTGGTTTACCGAAACGGCTAATTAGTGATAGGGGCACGTCATTTACAAGTTTGAAATTTAAAAAGTTTCTTACTGAAGTAGGAGTTCATCACATAAAGAATGCAGTTGCTTCACCTAGGGCAAATGGCCAGGTAGAGCGATATAATCGGAGTATTTTGGACGCCTTAGCCTCACAAAATCACGGTAATGACGAAAGACTTTGGGATGACAAACTATTACAGGTACAATGGGAATTAAATAATACAGTTAATAAAGGTACGGGCAAAACTCCTGCTGAAGTTTTATTCGGATTAAGGCTTACTGGGATAAATGAAGGCAGACTCATTTCGCAAATAGATGAAGAAATAATCAAAAGCAATCCTGATGAAAATGAAATAAGTAACAGACATGACAGTTTACGTAAGATGAGGGATAAAGTAGATGAATATACAAAAATATCACAAGAAAAACAGAAAAATACATATGATAAAAAGAGAAAAAAAACCGTTAGATTTTAAAGTTGGGGATTTGGTAAGAGTTGAAAGAACAACTCATACCATAGGTAGAAGTAGAAAGTTATTACCAAAGTGTTCAGGGCCATACAGAATAACAAAAATTCTGGATTATGATAGATATGAGGTAGTAGATACTCCTATTACAAAAAAAAGGGGGTACAAAATATAAGGGTATGTTCTCAGTTGATAAAATACATCCTTGGCTTTGTTTTAATACCCAGGATAGTGAATCGTCTACTAGCGAGAATACTGATGATTAATTTAAAAAGTTATTGTGGTCGATTATATTTATTTGCGGATGTTTCGTGTATTTATAAAGTATAGTGTCGTGAAAAATAAACAATAATACTTTGTGTAAATGTGTATTGTAATTTAAGTACAATAATGATTTGGTTAACTAAATAAGAAATATAAAATAAATATATTAATTTTATTGGGAATTCTATTTTTGAGTTTGTATATATTTTTTTTACTAATTTAGAATTGTATATTTAAATACACAATTAGTAAACCTACGACGTGCCAT
The DNA here is from genome assembly GCA_905147175.2 of Nymphalis urticae. Classification (NCBI taxonomy): domain Eukaryota; kingdom Metazoa; phylum Arthropoda; class Insecta; order Lepidoptera; family Nymphalidae; genus Nymphalis; species Nymphalis urticae. The sequence continues at coordinate 2,768,096 of LR989995.1, read as the reverse complement.
GAGCATGAGAGTAGATAGCTATTCGAACTACAATGTTGTGTATTAATGTCGATTTGCTATGAGCAAAATAATTTTGAAGTGCAAGGTGCACATAATTACCTATATGAAACGCTATGAGCGAACATGATGTTTTAGTGCTATGAGCGCATATCAATAAAACGCTATGAGCGATTATTACGTTGAAGTGCAATGTGCACGGAGGTAAGTATGTACTGCTAAGATGATACTCTACTTGTGAAGTGCAAAGTGCACAGTAACTATAAGTAATTTTAGAATATTTTATAATTTATGATGTTTTAGCGCTATGAGCGCATATCAATAAAACGCTATGAGCGATTATTACGTTGAAGTGCAATGTGCACGGGGGTAAGTATGTACTGCTAAGATGATACTCTACTTGTGAAGTGCAAAGTGCACAGTAACTATAAGTAATTTTAGAATAGTGAATTTAATTTATCAAATGTATCCTATGTTTGTGTAATTACCGTTATATAATAATAAATAAACATGTGTTTGTAAGAACATACTAGTTGTTTTATATACGTAATCGAATGTAAACACCATATAAATTTGTATTCTTCGCGGGGACGCGAAACTTATCGGGATGGACGCATTGTTAGCTTGATAAAATAATCATACTGTAATTTCAAATAAGTATTGAGCATTTTGTAAAGAATAGCCGTGCCTATTAAAATAAATCTGCATTATGAAAAGAATGTAATAAGTTATAATTTATATTATTGTCATATTTACTATAAAAAGTGATTTTGTTTGTTTATTTTTTAAATTGTATATTTAAATATTTCGTACTTTTATTATTTAGTAGCTCTAATTTGACTACCGGTTCCGAGGAATATTATATTATGATTAGTCAGTTGAGTACCAGAGAGAAGCTCGCATTGTTTGGTTTTTAAAAAGAAAGGAACGGACATTTTGAGTTGTGAAATTTGATTTTTAATTTGAGTTGTGAAACAAGTTGGTTGTTACTACTGTGGATAATATTGTGTAGTATTGAAATAATAAAATTGTCAAAATGGAGAAGAGTGTTTGAATTTAATTACCTGCGGAGTTACAAATTTTTAACATGTGTAACTTAATTACTAGCTTGAGGTATATATCGAATGAGGTATCGAAGTTAACACGCGGATAACTATAATCTTGGCTTGGAGCGAGTGTCTCATGTACCAGGAGAATGAGTTAGTCTCACCGAACGCGGTGTTGCGGCTTCGCTCCACAGTGACTGCGGGGGACAGGGACGCTCCTTTCTTTTACCGGCACTTGATCTCGAGTCGTGTGCACGATACACATCTTTACGTACTGTACATCTCTTATTTTGTAATCAATAATATAATCGTTGAAAATCTACAAGTCTTGTCATTCTATCATCGCTGTACGTACTCTTATACACAGGTGGATGGTTATGGCTCGTTACGCCGCCAGTAGCTAGGGTAAAACACGTCCGCTCACGCCCGAGGCTGCTGCGTGACTGTTCTCCACACTACCCGCGAACCCGAGACATTTGACGTTTTAGGATTTATAGGATACACAAACACTACATCCTTTCCTTATTATATTTATTTATTTAAAATAATCATTTACAACAAAACATACAATATAGAAAGCTAATATATAATATAATATAATAATTATGATTGCTGCAATCACACTGATTTAGTTAGGTATTTAATTAGTTGCCTTCTCTTCACTTTCATTTCCATCTCCGTTGTCTTCTTCTCTATCCTGAACTTTCTGAACTTTCCATTCACCCTCGGTTTTTTCAAGTGTATAACATTACGTCTTAGCTGTTTCCCAGTTTCCTCATTCCTGATAAGTACGTCTCCGCCTTCCACTCGTTCTACACTATGTAAAGTTGGGTTAAAGTTTGCTGTTAGCTTATTACGCTTCACCGTCTCGTTTATATATACTTTATCACCTTCTGTTATTGTTGAATTCTCTGCTCTCCTCTTTCTATCTGAATATTCTTTTCCTTTTTCCTTTTGTGTTTTATCCCTGTCCCTAACATCGGAATCGTCAAATTCTTGTCCGTTATACAACAAGGAAGGAATTTTATCTTTATTCTGCCCTCTGAAGAATAACTCAGCAGGTGATTTCCCTGTCACCAAGTGAGGTGTCGAATTGTACATCATCAAATATTTCATGACGGACTCTTTTAAATCTTTCTTTTGTAGTTGGCTTATTTTTATTCTTTTAATTATATCCCGATTCTGCCGTTCCACCTTGCCGTTCTGTTGCGGCCAGTAGGGTACCGTATTAAACAATCTGATATTACATTGTTTACAATATTCTTTAAACTCGTCACTTATAAATTGACGGCCGTTTTCTGCAGTGATAGAAGAAGGATATCCGAGACGACTAAAAATTTATTTTAAAAGTTTAATGATTTGTGAACTTGTTATCACTTTAGTAAATTTAATTTCTTTATATCTACTATAGTGGTCGATGACAACCAACAAGTAATCATTATTTGGAAGAGGCCCAAGTAAGTCTATGGCAACATCCACCCAGGGGGCAGTTGGGAGATCGCGTCGTTCCATAGGTACCGGATGGCTCGGCAGTCCTACGAGAGTGCATTCTTTACATTGTTTTACAATATTTTCAACATCCTCGTCGATGCGCGGCCACCAAACCTTTAACCTCAATCGACTTTTCATACTATCCCTGGATGCCCTTCGTGGGCTGCATCCAACACAGATTTTCTTAAGTCTTTCGGTATAACAATCCGAGTACCTCGTAATAAAATATTATTGTAGAAACAAAGTTCCGGTTCAAAAAATTTATATTCTTTTACCGACTCTTCCCAATCGCTGTTGTAAATACCTCGTTTGACACTTTTTATCTCTGGATCATTTTCTGAGCTCTTGTCAATCAATGCAACGTGCATTGAAACAGCGCAAGGACGAGCATCTTCAACAATATGGTGGATAAAATCTTCAAAACTTCCCGTCGGAATACTAGAGTACGCACATAGTCGGGACAAAGGGTCGGCGATATTAACTTTTCCTGGCTGGTATTTTATATTGTAACGAAAGTCTGCAGTCGTAACACCCAGCGCTCAACTCGCGCACATGGTTTTGATTTTGGTCCGAATAAAAATTCAAGTGGTTTATGGTCTGTAATGAGGTCAAATTTCTTACCGAATAAGAAAATGTTAAAATGCTCAACAGCCCAGACTAGGGCAAGCGCTTCCTTCTCAGTTTGACTGTATTTCCGTTCTAATGCCGAACATTGAGTTCGGTTACCATAAGCAATGATTCTTGGACCCTTGTTATCTCTTTGAATTAAAACGGCTCCTAATCCAACCGGACTTGCATCAGCGATGACCTGTGTTTCATCATCAGGGTCATAATATCCTAGTGTCTTAATAGTAGACAGTGCTTGTTTTATTTGATGGAATGCTTGATCCTGTTTGTCTTTCCACAAACCTTCTATACTAGCCCTTTTTGCTATCTTTAATCTCAACAGCATCTTCAATAGTTCCGTTAGAGTTGCAAGGTTTGGTAGCCACTTATTAATATGATTTACCAATCCTAAAAAGCTTTGGAGATCTTCAATTGTCTTTGGCACTCGAAATTCTTCAATGCTCGTCATATACTTTTAAATGGTTTTATTCCATTTGGTGTCAGTTCATGTCCCAGAAAATGGCTTTTTTGTATTTTATATACACATTTGGCTTCATTGAGTAACACGTCATTTTCTCTCAAGGTCTTCATAACACTTTGCAATCGTTCGTCATGTTGTTTTTCATTCTCTCCGTAAACTAAAATATCATCAATAAAATTTACAACTCCATTTAATCCTGTTAACATTCTTTCCAATATTTTTTGGAACAACTCTGGAGCGCAATTGATTCCAAATATTAGTCTTTTATATTGATATAACCCTTTAGACGTAATTAATGTTGTCAAATATCTAGAATTAGGATGGATTTCCACTTGGTGGAAAGCGTTTTTAATATCCAATTTAGAAAAGTACTTAGCTTTCTTTATCTTGGGTAGCAGACTGTCCATACAGGGTAATGGGTGGTTTTCCCTCATTATTGCTAAGTTAACGCGTCGCATATCGATACACAATCGTAAGTCATCATTGTCCTTTAGTATAGGAACCACTGGAGAAATCCACGGTGATGGTCCATGCACCTCCTCAATAATATCACTGTCCAGTAATTCCTGTATTTTTTGCTCAACTTTCTTCTCAATAGGAATTGGTATCCTTCTATAAGGCTGTGATACAGGTTTGCAAGTTTCATCGACCGGGATTTCAACAAGAACTTCCTTGAATTTTGGAAACGGTTTACGTGTTTGCGTTATTTCATATACTCCAGTTCCTAGTCTCAGTACACCTAGACTAATGGCAGTTTCTTTTCCAAGTAAATCTCTAGATCCACCATTGACCACATAGAAAACCGCTCGCACAGACTGTCCGTTCGTCTCCAAAGTCGTTTGAAGGGTCCCTTTTACGTGTTTTACTGCCATACGGGTACAAAATTTTGTCTGAATCTTTTGTGTAGTTTGAAATGTTAACACGTTTTTGTTTCAACATTTCCCACGTTTTGTCTGTTATAATATTTAGTTTACACCCCGAATCTATTAGAAAACACAGTTTGATTCCTCCCAATGTACATTCAATTGTAGCATCATCATTTACATTGAAGATATAATGAATGTTCCCTGTCTCAATAGAATTTATCTTTCTCTCGTCTCGATTTCTCTTATGTTTCCTGTCTTCCTCTTTCTGTTTCTCTAACTTCCGCTTCTGTGGTCTAATTCTGCATTGCACGCTAAAATGTCCTTGTTTTCCACAAGAATTACATTTCTTTCTTTTCGCAGGGCATTCTTGATTTGGTAAGATGTGTGCATTATACCCGCACCTGTCGCATTTATTATCTAGATGTTTACTCGAACTAGATTTAGCTGGATAATTCTTAATTATATTTACTTGCGAATCGTTAGATGTTGTGCTTTTTATTTACCCGTAACCTTCCAGTTGATAACCCACTGCTTCCAACGTATTAGCCTCCATTATTATTCTGTCTAGTGTCACGCTGTCTCCTATTGTCAATATCTTTTTCCTGAGTTCCGATGATGCACATTTTTCTACGATTTGATCAATCAGTTATTCTTCCGAGCTTGTAAATTCACATTTTCCAGCTTGGTTCCTCAGTCTTACCACAAACTTCTCGAATTTCTCTCCTTCTTCCTGTTTTATTTGGCGAAATATATGCCTTTCATAAATTTTATTTTTCTTTGAGAGAAAGTATCCGTCTAATTTCTCTATAGATGTGGCAAATACATCGACTCCTTCAGAAGCAGCTACGTATGCTCCAGGTAGATTGTAAATAATCTCCTGTAACTCAGATCCACCTAACAATAACAAAGTGGCTCTTTTCTTTTCGGCGCCCTTGGTTTCAGTAGCATCCAAGAAAATGGTGAAAAACCTTTTCCATCTTTCCCAACGCAAAGCAAGTGTTGCATTGTCGCCTTCTAGGTCGAGTTTCTCAGGGGGTGGAAGCAAGTTAGCCATTTTTGAGTACAATAGGGGCAACCTGAAACCAAAGTTTGGTTTAGGTGACGACACAGGTACGTATGCTTTACATTAATATAATGAAGGCTCATACTGCCCACTGTTAATAAAACGACATACATTACACATATAGTTTACATTTAAAAATGAGGCCTATACAGCCCACGCTACTGTGTAGCTACGTATGCTTTACATTAATATAATGAAGGCTCATACTGCCTACTGCTAATAAAACCACATACATTACACGTATAGTTTACATTTGAAAATGAGGCCTATACAGCCCACGCAACTATGTGACGAACGGTTTACAATTTATGAAGGCCCGTCCTGCCCACACTACGTTTTCGTACGGTTTACAAGTTTAGGAAGGCCCGTACAGCCTATATAACTAACTACGCACGGTTTATATTTTTGTAGGCCCGTACAGCCTATGCAACCAATTACGCACGGTTTACAATTTATGAAGGCCCGTACAGCCTATAAATCTTACATTGGTACCTATACAATGGTTAGGTAAGTACATAATATTACTTATTACTATTATTATTTTTTAAGGTTATCCCAATAACGTAGTTCATTTTATTAAAAAGGTATAATATCGTTATAGTACTTTTAACATGTATATATTAATATAATACAAAAAGTACTCTTTTTGCATCTACAATTGCATGCTTACAATATTAAGCGAAATACATAGATCAATTATAAGTAATATCCTTTGTTTGGATAATAAATGTTATTTTATTTCATTTAGTAGGTACTCAATCCGCTATTAGGTACCACACTCAATAGATACTACATCCAGTAAGTATAAGCTGCAGTACCTTCATAACACTTCCTACTAATTAATTTTATAGCACTGTAAATGTGTACCTACTACGGTGCACCCGTATAGTGAATATCATACGAATTTTTTTTTTTTTTTTTACGTATTAACTTTACTACTATTACTACTATTACTTGTTTGAACAAGTAATACGTAGAAGAAGAAACGCTTTCATTTACTTTTTACAACAAAATGGGTATACAAATCATCACATACTTTTGAATTGTTTCGATACCTACTATATGATAAATAATTATTTTTTGAAAGTAAGTAATTAAAGCCTGCGTAAACGTACATTTTTACTAGTATAAAACAAAACACAACAACTACATAATTTGTTAATAATATTCAATACACAATAAAATAAAATTCTACGTAATTCTAATGAGATACAAAATCATTGGCCACTTTGTTTACTTTTGTGCAGTAGATAACATAATAGCATGTCATTGCGCAGCATACCTTGAGTGACAACCAATTCATCGAATTAAATAAGTACTCGTATGTAAGTTACTTAGGAAACAAATTTGTTTGACTTAATTAAATTCGTTTTCGTAGCTTTAAATCATAATTATCGCTTATGGCTTGAACAAGGGCATAAACATAACGATACGCGAAACACATCTATACGTACATCTTTATGTAAATCTCTTATTTTGTAATCAATAATATATATAATCGCTGAAAATCTACAAGTCTTTTCATTCTATCGTCGCCAAAACAGATCTCGAAGTAAACACGCGGATAAACATAATATTGGCTTGGGGCGAGTGCCTTATGTACCAGGAGATTATACACAGTGAGTTGGTCCTACCGAATGCGGATAACTATAATCTTGGTTTGGAGCGAGTGTCTCATGTACCAGGAGAATGAGTTAATCTCACCGAACGCGGTGTTACGCTTCGCTTCGCTTCACAGTGACTGCGGGGAGCGGGGACGATCCTATCTTTTACCGGCACTTGATCTCGAGTCGTGTGCGCGAAACACATCTATACGTACATCTTTATGTAAATCTCTTATTTTGTAATCAATAATATATATAATCGCTGAAAATCTACAAGTCTTGTCATTCTATCAATGCCAAAACAGCTATCTAAGTTAACACCTGGATAACTATAATCTTTGCTTGGAGCGAATGCCTCAGGTACCAGGAGAATGAGTTAATCTCACCGAACGCGGTGTTACGCTTCGCTTCGCTTCACAGTGACTGCGGGGAGCGGGGACGATCCTATCTTTTACCGGCACTTGATCTCGAGTCGTGTGCGCGATACACATCTTTACGTACTGTACATCTCTTATTTTGTAATCAATATAGAATCGTTGAACATCTACAAGTCTTGTCATTCTATCATCGCCAAAACAGCTATCGAAGTTAACACGCGGATAACTATAATCTTGGCTTGGAGCGAGTGTCTCAGGTACCAGGAGAATGAGTTAGTCTCACCGAACGCGGTGTTGCGGCTTCGCTCCACAGTGACTGCGGGGGGCAGGGACGCTCCTATCTTTAACCGACACTTGATCTCGAGTCGTGTGCGCTATACACATCTTTACGTACTGTACATCTCTTATTTTGTAATCAATATAGAATCGTTGAACATCTACAAGTCTTGTCATTCTATCATCGCCAAAACAGCTATCGAAGTTAACACGCGGATAACTATAATCTTGGCTTGGAGCGAGTGTCTCAGGTACCAGGAGAATGAGTTAGTCTCACCGAACGCGGTGTTGCGGCTTCGCTCCACAGTGACTGCGGGGGGCAGGGACGCTCCTATCTTTAACCGACACTTGATCTCGAGTCGTGTGCGCTATACACATCTGAACGTTCCGTACATCTCTTATTTTGTAATCAATATAGAATCGTTGAACATCTACAAGTCTTGTCGTTCTATCATAGCCAAAACAGCTATCGAAGTTAACACGCGGATAACTACAATCTTTGCTTGGAGCCAATGCCTCATGTACCAGGAGAATGAATTAATCTCACCGAACGTGTTGTTGCGCTTCGCTTCACTTCACAGCGACTGGGGGGGGGGGGGGACTGAACATCTTTTATTTTCTAATCAATAATAAAATTGTTGAAAATCTACAAGTCTTGACATTCTTTCATCGCCGAAACAGCTATCGTTAACACGCGGAGAACTATAATCTTGGTTTGGAGCGAGCGTCTCATGTACCAGGAGAATAAGTTAGTCTCACCGAACGCGGTGTTGCGCTTCGCTTTGCTACACAGTGACTGCCGGGGGCGGGGACGCTCCTATCTTTTACCGGCACTTGATCTCGAGTCGTGTGCGCAATACACATCTTTACGTACTGTACATCTTTTTTTTTGTAATCAATAATATAATCGCTGAAAATCTACACGTCTTGTCATTCTATTGAAGAGACTCGTAGCTTAACCACCAATTAAAAACTCCGGCAGACTTTAAGAATTATTTATTGTGACAAGTCAACAATGTTTACATTATAGCGTACAGTAAAAAATAATTGAAATAATTAATTAAAAATAAACAACAACAACAGCGCTTATATAGGCATTCCCCTCTCACGATGACCACCACGCGTGCTTGCCACTTTTGGACCTCCTCCTAGGCGAAAAGAAAAGCGATGCATGCGGCCATCTTGCTGGGGGTGTGGTCAAGAGTGTGACGTCGCTGCGAGGACAATAGATGCGCATGCGACCATATTGCCGAAGGGGTGTATCCATACGTGTGACGACATACATCAGACCACTGCAACATCACCTGATCAATGACGTAGTTGATCAGGTGATGATTGTGCTGCGTTTAGACGCATTGTGCACTCGCCACACTACTCCCCCGCCGAGACCGTGACTACGGGCGATAGTAGTTTGGGAATCTGACCACTCTACCACTCCTGGTTTTACTGGCAGGGATGGCATCAGACTTCTCCTGAACTTTGATATTCTGGTCTGTCTGGTCCTCAGCGAGTATGTAAGCTGGTTTCAGTCTGTCTATGCTGATTCGCTGCGTTTTGCCTTGTACGTCGATGTCAAAGGTTTTCTCCTCGCGTCGCAGCACCCTGTATGGACCTGAATAAGGTGCTTAAAGGGGTTTCCGATGGGGACCCAGCCGGATAAATACGTGCGAGGTAAGCATAAGGTCTTTTGGTATGTAAAAAGTTTGATTAGAACTTGTGTGCCAAGATGATGGTTGTGGCCTTAATTTATTGACATGTGTTCGGATTCTACCAATGAATTCGGTGATGTCCTCGATGGTTGGGGGTGCTGATGAGAAAAACTGTCCAGGTAACCGCAGTGGTTCCCCGTAGACAAGTTCAGCAGTTGAAGCTTTAATGTCATCTTTGTATGCGCTGCGTATACCTAGTAATACCCAAGGTAACACTTCTACCCAGTTCGGGATAGAATGACAGGCAATTGCGGCTTTTAATTGACGGTGTAGTCTTTCTACCATACCATTAGCTGCCGGATGATATGCCGTTGTGGTATGATGGTTGGCACCGATGAGCTTGACCAGTTCTTTGAAAGCGCCCGACTCAACTGCCGTCCACGGTCAGTGGTGATGTGTTCGGGGCACCCGAACCGTGATATCCAACCACTGGAAAGGGCAGCAATGCAGCTTTCGGCGGTGATGTCCTGTAGTGGGTAGACTTCTGGCCACCTTGTGTAACGGTCCACGATGGTTAGGCAGTACCTGTAACCTAAACATAAAGGTAAAGGACCTATCAAATCCAAGTGGATGTGTCGAAAACGTGCGGAAGGGCTTTCGAAGGCTTGTAGCGGAGCTTGAGTGTGTCTGGTCACTTTGCTTTGCTGACATTGTTGACACTCCTTTACCCATTGTCGACAGTCTTTGCGGATACCAGGCCAAATGTAGCGCTCTGTAACTAACTTGACCGTAGGCTTGGCTCCTGGATGGCTTAAATTGTGGAGAGAATCGAATACCTGCTTGCGATATGAAGGTGTGATGAATGGTCGAGGATTGCTTTGAGAGACATCGCAGTATACCAGAATAGCTGGCTCTGACTCTAATCGTATTTTCTTCAACCTAAGCGAAGACCCATTTTTCAGCAGGTCCTGTAGCTCGCTGTCCGCCTCTTGTGCTTTGACCAGGGAGTGGTAATCTAAGTGGTAATCGAAACTGCCTCGATACGCGAAAGGGCATCTGCAACAATATTGTCTTTACCAGCTACATATCTGAAGTCTGTGGTGAATTGGCTTATAAAGTCCAAGTAGCGAAACTGGCGTGGCGAACTGCTCTCTCGGTGATTAGCAAAGACAAACGTATGTGGTTTATGGTCCGTGATGATACAAAATGTCCGAGCTTCCACCATAAATCTGAAATGTCTAATTGCGTCATACACTGCCAATAACTCTCGGGCATATGGGCTGTACTTTTTCTGTGATGGACTTAGCTTCCTCGAAAAGAATGCTAAGGGTTGCCATTCATTGTTCTTGAACTGTTGCAGCACAGCACCTATTGCTGTATCTGAAGCGTCCGTCTGTATGGACAGTTCTGCTTGAGGCTCTGGGTGGACCAAAAGCGTGGCTTCTGAAAGTTGCTTTTTAGACAGTTCGAAAGACTCTAATAGGGCAGGCGTCATGTTAATAGGCTGCGATCCCTTCGTTTTAGGCCCAACGAGGAGTTGGTTGAGCGGTGCCTGAACTTTTGCAGCATTAGGTATAAAACGGCGATAAAAATTGATCATACCTAAAAATCTTCGTAATTCTTTTAGCGTCTTGGGTACCGGGAAGTTCTGAATGGCTTCAACCTTCGATTCTAACGGCTGTATTCCTGCTGCTGACACGTTGTGGCCCAGGAACTGGACTTGCGTTTTGCCGAAAGTACATTTGTTGGTATTTATTAGAACTCCATATTCTGCTAGTCTCTGGAACAACAACTTGAGATGCTCCTGATGAAGGGTACTGCTGCTGCTGAAGACTAGAATGTCATCCAGGTACCCGTAACAAAAATCTAAGCCCCGCAGTACCTCGTCTATGAATCTTTGAAAGGTCAGTGCGGCATTACGAAGACCGAACGTCATGAACGGGAATTCGTAAAGCCCGAAAGGAGTGGCGATAGCGGTTTTCGGAATGTCGTCTTCGTATACTGGTATCTGATGATAAGCTTTAACCAGGTCTATGGTTGAAAAGACCGTACTGCCTGTCAACTGGCACGTAAAATCATGCAAGTGCCTGATAGGGTACTTATCGGGAATTATACGGGCGTGTGTCTCATGTAACAGGAGAATGAGTTAGTCTCACCGAACGCGGGGTTGCGCTACGCTTCGCTTCACAGTCACTGCGGGGGGCGGGGACGCTCCTATCTTTTACCGGCACTTGATCTCGAGTCGTGTGCGCGATACACATCTTTACGTACTGAACATCTTTTATTTTCTAATCAATAATATAATCGTTGAAAATCTACAAGTCTTGTCATTCTATCATCGCCAAAACAGATCTCGAAGTTAACACGCGGATAAACATAATATTGGCTTGGGGCGAGTGCCTTATGTACCAGGAGATTATACACAATGAGTTGGTCCCACCGAACGCGGATAACTGCAATTTTGGTTTCGGAGTGGGTGTCTCATGTACAAGGAGTTTATAATTATTAAGAAAAGCTTGAGTAAAATTGAGGCTATGATATCTTCTATCACATATAATAAAATGTTACTGATCGGTGTGTGTACATGGAAGATATATGAGTAAAACTATAGTTGAATACTTATACTTACAAAATATATACTTATTTTTAAATACACAGATTTACCTATAAGTTTTAAAAGAATACAATTTCTTGTAAAGGTATTGTTTGCAGTCACAATAAATAAAACACAGGGGTAGACATTCAAGTATGTCAGAATAGATTTAAGGGAATGCTGTTTTTCTCATGGCCAATTGTATGTTGCTCTATCTAGATCCGGGTGCGGCGAAAACCAATAAATACGAATATCCCACGAACATATAACTAAAAATGTCATTTATATTTGGTATTATTTACAAACTTCTGTTTTCTTTCATGTCCAAGCAATCTACTTGGAGTACTTCCATTTCACAATTTTTAAAGTAATTTAGAAACGTTGATTAAATTTTACTTATAAGGACTTCGTTAATTTAAAATATAGTTTTCCTGCTTGTTTTAATTAGCAAATACACTTCTCCGTGTCTCAAATACTATAAGTAAGTTAAGACAAAATACGCGTAGGCGTAAATACAATCAAGTGGTTCAAATACGTCAATCGAAGCCATCGATACCGCCCATTGTGAAACGATATTCTGGTTTGGTCACACGTGTCTTAATAAGTAGCTTGTAACATTGAGACATCGTATTCCGTTTAGAAATATCTAAAGAATTATAGTCAAAAAGTGCCGCCATATCAACCATGAAAACTTCAATTTATTTATGTATAGACAAGTAAGTATAAATTAGTATTATTTTATAATTCTTTAAATTTATTTTACTCATTCGGAACCATAACCTTATTTTTAATAATTATTTAAGTTTCATTTAAATTTCCTTCACTGAAATCGAATCAAATACATAATTTGATAAATTTATTAAATATACTAATTATAATCTTGGTTTGGAGCGAGTGTCTCATTTACCAGGAGAATGAGTTAGTCTCACCGAGCGCGGTGTTGCGGCTTCGCTCCACAGTGACTGCGGAGGGCAGGGACGCTCCTTTCTTTTACCGGCACTTGATCTCGAGTCATGTGCGCGATACACATCATTCACAATGAATTGGTTCATCTCACCGAACGCGGATTACTATAAATCTTGGTATGGAGCGAGTTTCTCTTGTACCAGGAGATCATTCTCAGTGAGTTGGTTGATCTCACTTAACGCGGATACCTAGTGTCTCTTGTACTAGGAGATCATACACCGTAAGTTGGTCTCAGCGAACGCGGATAACTGTAAATCTTGGTATGGAGCGAGTGTCTCATGTACCAGGAGAATGAGTTAGTCTCACCGAACGCGGTTTTGCGCTTTGCTTCGCTTCACAGTGACTGCGGGGGGCGGGGACGCTCCTACCTTTAACCGGCATTTGATCTCGAGTCGTGTGCGGGATACACATCTTTCAGTACTGTACATCTTTTATTTTCTAATCAATAATATAATCGCTGAAAATCTACAAGTCTTGTCGTTCTATCATAGCCAAACAGCTATCGAAGTTAACACGCGGATAACTATAATCTTGGCTTGGAGCGAGTGTCTCATATACCAGGAGAATGAGTTAGTCTCACCGAGCGCGGTGTTGCGCTTCGCTTCGCTTCACAGTGACTGCGGGGGCGGGGACGCTCCTTTCTTTTACCGGCACTTGATCTCGAGTCGTGTGCGCGATATACATCTTTACGTACTGTACATCTCTTATTTTGTAATCAATAATAATTTAAAATAACAATATTAATTTGTATTTATACTGTTTGTTTGCCCTTTGCAATTAATTATCTCTTACTTTTGATATGCCTTTTTAATGTTAAGCTTAATTTTCTCATCATATTATGTCACTGTAACAAACCCTCTGTTTTTATTTTATATATACTGTTCCACAAAGTATTAGTACACATATTTCACTCACATGTACCTCGACTAACTTTTATACCCATATACACAATATCATGTTTCACAAATAGCAATCTCAATACAGATTTATTACAATTAGCATTCCTAGTTCTTACAAAGCATGTATTCTTTAACATTCTATTTTGTACCAAATTAATACCTGTCATTTGCAATGATTGATTCAAATGATATTATCTCAACGGATATAGATAACATTAATGTAGCATCTGCGTATTTATGTGATACACAAACTTGCAACTTATTGAATATGGGTTCTGCTGGTTATCTTAAGATATTTTGTCAAAATATTCGTAGTATATATAAAAAATTCGATCATTTAACACTTCAGTTGTCGCGCTTCAAGTTTGAGAGTGACATTATAATACTAACGGAATGCTGGTTAAATAGTCACAAACCTATTCCTACTATTGATAACTATGATTATTATTACTCGAGTAATTGCCTTAATCAAAACGATGGTATAGTCATATACGTGAAAAAAGACATAAAATGTTCTATAACGGAACCCAAAGCACTAGGAGGCAACTTTTTACTTATTAAAATTGAACCAGACATATTCATTTTGGCTATTTATAGATCCCCGTCCATACAATGCACAGACAGTTTTTTAAACTCTATTGATAATATTATTCGTCCCATTAGCCCGAGAAATAACTTGATAATTGCCGGAGATATAAACATTGATATTAAAGCCTGTTCTATTGATAGGAACTGTGCAGCTTACCTAAATGTAACCGCTGAACTGGGACTATTGCCTGGGCACACATATCCTACTAGGTTGCACAACTGTCTAGATCATATTATGCTAAAAACAATATTTCGAGCATCGGTATTTGTAGTTGATTCTACCATAACGGACCATGCCTCAGTACTGCTCAGCATTGACCTCGCCCCTTGTAAGTCTAAAAAACCAATCACTTACAAAAGAATTAATTTTGATGCCTGCATTAAATACTTAGAGACAGTGGACTTCTCTTTTATCACACCATCTTGCGATGCTAATGAAGCAGCATCAAGGTTTGTTGATATACTGTCTGGTTCTGTTAAACTGAACTCTGAAATTAGCCGTATACCTAGTAAGAAAAGAACACTTAAACCATGGATAACCACTGGACTCCTACGCTGTATCCGGAATAGAGATAAACTACACAAAAAAACACAAAAAAGAACCAAATAACGTAATGCTCGAGGTTACATATAAGCGATACCGGAACTTTTGTAACTCTCTGTTGAGAAAGCTTAAAAGAAACTTTGAAAAAACGCTTTTACGTAATGCAAAAACTAATAAAGAATCTTGGAATGCAATCAAATCAATTATAGATTATACGAAACAGAAAACGTCAGCTGAAAATCTTTTAAGTCCTAACAATAGTATCAATAATAGCATAGACTCTGTAAATAATTACTTTTCTAGTATAGGGAAGCAGCTTGCCGAAACTCCAACTGCGTATAATGAAAATAACACTAATTCATACAATTTCACGTTTCCTCCAGAGTGTAATTCCATAGTATTACTACCACCAGATGAGGCAGAGATAGAACTGTTAATAATGAACCTCAAAAATAATTGCGCTACAGGCTGGGACTTAGTACCAGCCCAGCTTCTAAAATTATCTAAGCATATAATAGTCCCAGCTCTTTCTAAGCTCTTTACCCTTTGCATAACTCAGGGAGTGTTCCCTGAGGTCTTTAAAAGGTCGCTTATCACTCCTGTTCACAAGGGTGGGAAGCGAGACCAAGTTTCTAATTATAGACCTATATCAGTTCTGTCATCCCTATCCAAAATATTAGAAAAACTACTAAATAACAGACTAATTAATTTTCTGGAACACAACAAAATTTTATCTGCCTCACAGTTTGGTTTTAGGTCTGGGAAAAGTACTGAAGACGCAGTCATCAATTTATCGAATTATGTTACTTCTCAGGTAGATAGAAAGCAAAAGTGTTTAGGTATATTCCTTGACCTAGCCAAGGCGTTTGATACCGTCTCAATTCCCATTCTTGTGAACAAGTTGGAATGCCTCGGTATTCGTGGCAAACTACTCCTGATATTTAAGGACTTTTTGGTTAATCGTTCACAACAAGTAAAAATTGGTGATCACGTCAGTTCTCAGGCACCTGTCATTTGTGGCGTCCCTCAGGGCAGTATTCTTGGCCCAACTCTCTTTTTGATCTATATTAATGACCTATGTGAACAAACTTTAAGAAATGGTAAAATTTTTACCTACGCGGATGATACTGCGCTTGTATTCCACGGAGAGACTTGGGACAAAGTACGATATTATGCTCAATTAGGACTCCACAGAGTCAATCAATGGCTTAGTGTAAACCTGTTGACATTGAATCTCTCCAAAACCTCATTTATTCAGTTTTCTGTGGTCAAAACAAAACCAGAGAACATTAGTCTTAAGGTTCACACATGTAACTACCCCAGTGATTCTCTTGCTTCCTGTTCATGCTTTGAGATAGCTAATTGTACGACCGTCAAATATCTAGGAGTTATTTTGGACGAAAAACTTAGCTGGCGCTCTCATATCAAGAAGTTGAGGCACGTTGCTGATTTAGATCTTCTGCGCACAATATATCATGCACTAGTTCAGTCAGTCATTGGATATTGTATAAAAGCTTGGGGTGGTGCTTGTAAAACCTTTATATTAGACTTGGAAAGAGCGCATAGATCTATCTTAAAAGTCATGACCTCTAGCCCATACAGATTTTCTACAACTAAGTTGTATGAAAAATGTCAACTCCTAACGGTTAGGCAACTATACGTCTATCAATTAGTTATCCAACAACATAGAATCACCCCCTATCATGCCGACGAATACAGTAAACGTGTCATTAAAAACGTATGTCCACCTGTTATATGTCGAACAGCTTCATCCAAACGACAACATGATTTTAAAGCAGTTTATTTGTATAACAAAATAAATAAAATAAAAAATATACATCCCTTATGTAATCGTGAAGCTAAAGTAATTATTAAAAATTGGCTACTAGGACTAGATTATGAACAAACTGAACTGTTGTTGCTATAATATTTTGTGAAACAAATTACACACATACACGCAAACACACACACACACAGACACACAAACACATACACACACACATACACACATACACACTCTACTCTAGTATACAGTAAGAAATAATTATTTATCATTTATTTTTATTTACATAGAACGATATGACACTAAAATATGAGAGAGGACACTGATTTCTGTAATACAGGTCTTTGAGCCTAGCTCAGAAATCAGGGACTTCATTATACTCTGTAACTTTTTATGTGAATAAAGATTATTTATTATTATTATTATTATAATAATAATATAATCGTTGAAAATCTACAAGTCTTGTCATTCTATCATCGTCAAAACAGATCTCTAAGTTAACACGCGGATAAACATAATATTGGCTTGGGGCGAGTGCCTTACGTACCAGGAGATTATACACAGTGAGTTGGTCTCACTGAAAAAGTATTACTATAATTCTTGGTATGGAGCGAGTGTCTCTTGTACCAGGAGATCACTCTCAGTGAGTTGGTTGATCTCACTTAACGCGGATAACTAGTGTCTCTTGTACTAGGAGATCATACACCGTTAGTTGGTCTCAGCGAACGCGGATAACTGTAAATCTTGGTATGGAGCGAGTGTCTCATGTACCAGGAGAATGAGTTAACCTCACCGAACGCGGTGTTGCGCTTAGCTTCGCTGCACAGTGACTGCGGGGGGCGGGAACGATCTTTTCTTTTACCGGCACTTGATCTCGAGTCGTGTGCACGATACACATCTTTACGTACTGTACATCTCTTATTTTGTAATCAATTATATAATCGTTGAAAATCTACAAGTCTTGTCATTCTATCATCGCCAAAACAGCTATCGAAGTTAACACGCGGATAACTATAATCTTGGCTTGGAGCGAGTGTCTCATTTACCAGGAGAATGAGTTAGTCTCACCGAACGCGGTGTTGCGCTTCGCTTCGCTTCACAGTGACTGCGGGGGGCGGGAACGCCCCTATCTTTTACCGGCACTTGATCTCGAGTCGTGTGCGCGATACACATCTTTACGTACTGTACATCTTTTGTTTTCTAATCAATAATATAATCGTTGAAAATCTACAAGTCTTGTCATTCTATCATTGCCAAAACAGCTATCGAAGTTAACACGCGGATAACTATAATCTTGGAATGGAGCGAGGGTTTCTTGTACCAGGAGATCATTCACAGTGAGTTGGTCTCACTGAAAAAGGATTACTATAATTCTTGGTATGGAGCGAGTGTCTCTTGTACCAGGAGATCACTCTCAGTGAGTTGGTTGATCTCACTTAACGCGGATAACTAGTGTCTCTTGTACTAGGAGATCATACACCGTTAGTTGGTCTCAGCGAACGCGGATAACTGTAAATCTTGGTATGGAGCGAATGTCTCATGTACCAGGAGAATGAGTTAACCTCACCGAACGCGGTGTTGCGCTTCGCTTCGCTTCACAGTGACTGCGGGGGCGGGGACGCTCCTATCTTTTACCGGCACTTGATCTCGAGTCGTGTGCACGATACGCATCTTTACGTACTGTATATCTCTTATTTTGTAATCAATAATATAATCGTTGAAAATCTACAAGTCTTGTTATTCTATCATCGCCAAAACAGCTATCGAAGTTAACACGCGGATAACTATAATCTTGGCTTGGAGCTAGTGTCTCATGTACCAGGAGAATGAGTTAGTCTCACCAAACGCGGTGTTGCGGCTTCAATCCACAGTGACTGCGGTGGGCAGGGACGCTCCTTTCTTTTACCGGCACTTGATCTAGAGTCGTGTGCGCGAAACACATCTTTAGGTACATCTTTATGTACATCTCTTATTTTGTAATCAATAATATAATCGTTGAAAATCTACAAGTCTTGTCATTCTATCATCGCCAAAACAGCTATCGAAGTTTACACGCGGATAACTTTAATCTTGGCTTGGAGCGAGTGTCTCATGTACCAGGAGAATGAGTTAGTCTCACCGAACGCGGTGTTGCGGTTTGCTCCACAGTGACTGCGGGGGGCAGGGACGCTCCTTTCTTTTACCGGCACTTGATCTCGAGTCGTGTGCGCGAAACACATCTTTACGTACATCTTTATGTACATCTCTTATTTTGTAATCAATAATATAATCGTTGAAAATCTACAAGTCTTTTCATTCTATCGTCGCCAAAACAGATCTCGAAGTTAACATGCGGATAAACATAATATTGGCTTCGGGCGAGCGCCTTATGTACCAGGAGATTATACACAGTGAGTTGGTCCTACCAAACGCGGATAACTATAATCTTGGCTTGGAGCGAGTGTCTCATGTACCAGGAGAATGAGTTAGTCTCACTGAACGCCGTGTTGCGCTTCGCTTCGCTTCACAGTGACTGCGGGGGGCGGGGACGCTCCTATCTTTTACCGGCACTTGATCTCGAGTCGTGTGCGCGATACACATCTTTTCGTACTGTACATCTCTTATTTTGTAATGAATAATATAATCGTTGAAAATCTACAAGTCTTGTCATTCTATCATCGCCAAAACAGCTATCGAAGTTAACACGCGGATAACTATAATCTTGGCTTGGAGCGAGTGTCTTTTGTACCAGGAGATCATTCTCAGTGAGTTGGTTGATCTCACTTAACGCGGATAACTAGTGTCTCTTGTACTAGGAGATCATACACGGTTAGTTGGTCTCAGCGAACGCGGATAACTGTAAATCTTGGTATGGAGCGAGTGTCTCATGTACCAGGAGAATGAGTTAGTCTCACCGAACCCGGTGTTGCGGCTTCAATCCACAGTGACTGCGGTGGGCAGGGACGCTCCTTTCTTTTACCGGCACTTGATCTAGAGTCGTGTGCGCGAAACACATCTTTAGGTACATCTTTATGTACATCTCTTATTTTGTAATCAATAATATAATCGTTGAAAATCTACAAGTCTTTTCATTCTATCGTCGCCAAAACAGATCTCGAAGTTAACATGCGGATAAACATAATATTGGCTTCGGGCGAGCGCCTTATGTACCAGGAGATTATACACAGTGAGTTGGTCCTACCAAACGCGGATAACTGTAAATCTTGGTATGGAGCGAGTGTCTCATGTACCAGGAGAATGAGTTAGTCTCACCGAACGCGGTGTTGCACTTAGCTTCGCTTCACATTGACTGCGGGGGGCGGGGACGCTCCTATCTTTTACCGAAACTTGATGTCGAGTCGTGTGCGCTATACACATCTCAACGTTCTTTACATCTCTTATTTTTAGTCAATAATATAATTGTTGAAAATCTACAAGTCTTGTCATTCTATCATCGCCTAAACAGATCTCGCAGTTGTACTGTACTTATGAGTAAACGTGTATATACCTGTATATGTCAGATTGATGAGTATTGCAATAAAACACGATTCGGTTGACACGTCCGTTTATTAGTAAGATCGTTACAATACTAATGTGTCTCGGGCACAGTACATCCCGCTTAATAAAAATTAACATAAAATATGGTTGGGTAAATACATAATTTTTATACATAAACTTATAAAACTAAACTTATTTTAACAAATTACTTTTTCGTCATACAGATAGCTAATGAAAGTGATCATACATTGGTACTTGTTACACATTAATTACGTTAAGTAGACACTTGCACTTACTATATACTTAAACACTTTTTATTCTAAATAAATACTCGCGTAGACCCCCGTTGATCAACTCACCTATGGGCAGCTCGCGCCTCATATAACGCGCGTAGTTCATCTTACATCGTTTCCAAAGTTAATACAGCATCGCGTCAAGAATGCAGATGATGATGAATAATAAATAAACTTCATACTTTACGTATGCAATTTGCTGTTCGTTCTCAGATGCTGCCGCGCTATTGCCAGCACCATTCTGTGCAATAATTATTCGTTCCTCTTGGGGCTTGCTTTGCTGTTTACCCATCTTCACAGAGATTAATAGTGCAATAATTGAAAGCTGTTTACGATAAGAAACGAACTACAGGTCTAATCGTTCTTCCGAATCTCGATACTCTCGAGCGATCGTTTACAGTTGCACTTACCGTATTTGGTGTCGTGGTTGGAAACTCTACACTGCTGTTAAGCATAAACGCAGGCTTCAATCGATCTAGACTAATGTTTTTCTGCGTATCCTGCTGCATAATTTTATAATATTTATCTTTTTTACTAATTACTTTAAAAGGACCCATGTAAGGCTGTGTCAAGGACTTTGTTACCTTGTCGACGCGTACGAATACATGAGTGCAATCTTTCAAATTCGGGTGAACAAATATTTTTCCTTGATGCATTTCCCTTTTTGGCACTGCTGCTAATTTCGCTATTTTAGAACGTAACTCTTTTAAAAATTACTCGTTATTATAGGTTTCTCGTTGCATAGGCTCAAAAAAATCTCCCGGTAAACGCATCGGTTCACCAAATACCATCTCCGCTGCACTTATTTGCGTATCATCTCTTAAACTGGCTCGCAACCCAAGTAGCACAGATGGTAATTCTGATACCCAATGGTCTGTGTTACCTCGGCACATAAGTGCGGTTTTAAGCGAACGGTGCCATCTCTCTACTAGTCCATTGGACTGTGGGTGGTATGCGGTGGTTCTTAATTTTGTAATACCCATTCTTTTGGCTAATTGTGAAAATAAATTAGACAAAAATTCGATCTTTGGTCTGTTGTTAAATATAAAGGAGTTCCGAACCTCACAATCCATCCGGTGTAAATGATATGCGCAATGGTCTCAGCGGTTATTTCTTTTACAGGATAGGCTTCAGGCCAACCAGTGCTTCTGTCTACCATCGTCACGATGTATCGGTACCCGTTACAATATGTTAATGGTCCCACTACATCCATATGTAAATGTTCAAACCGATCTGTGTGCATAACATTTCCAAAGGTGCAACTGTATATCTATGAACCTTGGACTTTTGGCAGTTCGTACAAACTTTGGTCCAGTGAGTTACATCTTTATTCATTCTTTTCCATATATAGCGATCTTGCATCATCCTTCGTGTCGTTCTCATTCCAGGGTGACTGATGTCATGTACAGCGTTGAAAGCCGATACACGAAATTCCTTAGGCAAATATGGTCGCGTTTTGTTAGTCGATATGTCACAATAGATAGGTAATTGGCAATAAGATATATATAACTTTTTAATTTGTAACGAGTTCGATTCCATAAGGTTTTTTAATTCCTTGTCATTCCTCTGTGCCTCTGCCAATTTTTCGTAATCTAAGGAAGATGATACGTTTACGGATTCTATTCGCGACAAACAGTCGGCAACTATGTTTTCTTCACCTGATATGTGTTTTATATCGGTACAAAATTGCATGATGAAATCTAATTGTCGTATCCGTCTTGGTGCATCATTTTTACTTATTGTATTTTTCTGAAAGGAGTAAACAATCGGTTTATGGTCCGTGTACACTGTAAATGATCGACCTTCGACAAGTGACCTAAAATGTTTGATTGCTAAATATATTGCCAATAATTCCCTGTCATAGGTAGAATATCGTTGTTGTGCATCACTTAATTGAGTTGAGAAAAATCCTAATGGCTTCCAAGACTCTCCTTCTTTTTGCTGCAGTACAGCGCCAGCGCAGGTATTAGAACAGTCTGTCATTAAGGCTAACGGTGCGTTCGCCGATGGAAATGACAACGTAACTGCATTTTTCAGGCTTTGTTTACAGTGTTCAAAGGCCTCAAGAGCTTCATCGGTCCATCGAATGGGACTTTTATCTTTTTTCTTGGCGTTATGGAAAAATAAATTTAATTTCTCATGAATACTAGCTGCTTTAGGTAGATGACGCCTATAGAAGTTCACCATTCCGAGAAAACGACGTAACTCATCCACAGTACTTGGTGTCTTAAACTCAGATATAACCTTGACTTGCTCATCTAATGGCCTCAAACCGTCTTTTGAAACTCGAAATCCAAGAAAATTGAGTTCAGATTTCCCAATTTCACATTTGGCCAAATTGATCGTAATGCCGTATCTATTTAGTCGACTCAGTACTTCTCGAACGTGCACTCTATGCTCCGCCTCCGATGATGATGCAATTATGACGTCATCTATATATATAAAAATGTTATCTACGTCACGTAAAACTTCGTCGTTGAGAAAACGTTGAAATGTGGCTGCAGCGTTCTTAAAACCAGATACTAGTCTCAAAAATTCGAATAATCCAAAAGGACACGCTAATGCTGTATTGGGTATGTCCTTTTCATATATAGGTATATTGTGGTAAGCCCTTTGCATATCTATTCTAGAAAATATGGTTTTACCATGCAATAAATAAGTACAGTCTTGCACTCGAGGTATTGGGTAGCGATCGGGTTTCGTGATAGCATTGAGCTGCCTATAATCGCCATAAGGTCTAAGCTCACCGTTGGGTGCATGTCAGTCACCTCCACGTGGTGCACCCTGGGCAACGGGGTCGACAAGCAATCCGACGTTTTCTCGGAGTGCCTGTCGACCGCGGCCGAGACTGACGCGACGGTAGTGCCACGGGCCGTTCCGGGTACTTCTCTGATCAGCAGAGTGGACTGTGCGAGCGGCTTCGTGACAAGTAGTAGGTGGGAAGAAGAAAGTGTCTTCGTTGGCTTTCTTCCTTTTGTTTTATTTTGTTTCTGTTTCGTTTTCTTTTTCTTTTCTTTTGGTTTATTCTGTCTAATGTTGTTATTGTTTTATTTTGCTCTCATTTTAATTTGTTTTGCTTTGTTTTTGTTTTGTTATGTTTTATGGGCGGGCCTCCTGACTCTGAGGTCTCGCGATGGTTTCGGCGACAGTAGTTGCCAAGTCTCTGGGGTCTTTTTGGGCTGCCGGAGAAAAGAGGTGGGAGAGGCGGGTTCGCTCAGTGTCGGTATCGATGCTGGGTGAACAGACTATGGTCACCGCCTCTCAAACTCGTTTCCCCATCCGGGTGTTGTGGACACGTCTCGCAGCCCGTGGTGGGACCGAGGGTCTTGCCTTAACCGGCCGGGCCAAGAGGAGACAACCTCAATAAAAAACATTAGTATTAGATCCCGTGATACCACCCGACTCACGGTGTATATAGGGTTACCAAGGTACAGGGGGCACTGCCTTGGTGGACTGTTTATTTCCCCCATACTCGTGGGATCAAACATGAACAAGAAAATAAATAAACCTAACATACCGACTACAGGCGATCGAAAGGAAAATGGCGAAATGGCGGTGGGTGCGGGCGCCCCGATGGCGCGCGCTGAAACCTACGACCTTGGCGCGAAAAAGGAGTTGGTGGTCCGGCTGGAACGGCTCTCAGAGTCGGACTCGTCGGTCACCAGCATGGTGACGGTCTCGTCGAGACTCTGCTGGACTTCGGCGAAAAGTGGATAAAAGGCTCCGTCCTGGGGAGAGCTGCTCGGGCTCCAAGAGCGACGCGCAAAGCGGAGACTCGGAGTCAGCCGTCGGCAAATGGTTGAAGCCTTCCCCAAAAAGGGGGCGTGGCCGACCACCCACGACGGGCCAGTATGTCGGCCTCGGGCGCGCCCGGGAGGAGCTGAAGGCCGCTAAGGCGAAAGAGCGACGCTTCGCACTCGCAGGCAGCGGAGGCTCCTGCCGCCCCTCGTGCAGCTGAAGGCGTCGTGGCCGATGCCTTCCAGGCCGCCGTCAAATCGTGAAATCTTATGTTATTGAAACGAGTGTATTTGATAGAAGATGATTTATTACTGACTAATTAGTGCAACGATCTTAATATTTATACGCCATCTGACTTACATACTACTTATTACACTACACCTCGGGGGGTGAATTGAGAAAAAAAATATGTTTTGATACATTTTTTTTTTTTAGGAACAGGTACATAATAATTGAATTTAGGTTTTAAATGGTTTAGTTCTATTTTTATGGACAATATAAGGCTTATTACATTTTAAAATTTTTACATTTAGTCCTAAATCTTCTAAAATTACAAATGGTCCAATCCACTGTGTGTCCAGTTTATTTGCCGTTTTATTTTTAACTAAAATTATTGTCCATTTGTATAAGTTACATTATTTGTATATTTATCGTAATTACATTTACGATTTTGTTTGCTTAAAATTAAATTTTCACGAGCATCTTGCTGCGCTACTAGTAACTTAAACTTAAGATCTAAAGCATAATTATCTGGGTTATATAATGGTTCAATATATTGACTTACTCTACAAGGTATTACACTAGGTCTACCAAAAACTAGCTCGAATGGTGTGTATTTCGTTTCTGTGTGAACAGTATTATTAAAACTTAAACACCAAAAAGATAACCATTGACTCCAGGTGTCTTTCTGACCATCACACTGAATGCGTAAGAAAGCACCTAAATTTTTATGCGAATTTTCAAGTGCACCGATAGATTGGTGGTGATAAGCTGTAGAAGTCAATTTTTGTATATTTAAAATTTTACATACCTGTTCCATTACAGTAAATACAAACTCTGTCCCACGATCTGTAGCTATGGTGTTTGGTATCCCGAACCTTAATATAAAATTATTAACTAATGCTTTTGCTATACTTACCGTGTCCTTATTTTTTAGAGGATAGGCCTCTACGAACTTAGTCAATTCACATTGAAGTGTTAAAATGTAGCACTTGTCTTCAATGTCCTTTTGCAAAGGTCCTACGACGTCAAGATAGATCTTTTCAAAAGCATGTGAAGCCGTTGTAGTTATGTCCATGGGCGCCTTGACATACCTACAATGTTTCATTTTTTGACATTGGACGCACTTGCTAACAAATCCAAGCCTGGCCAGTAAAATTTTCTTTTAATATTATTTGTCATTCTACGCACACCTGCATGACCTGCGGTGGGTAGTAAATGAAAGTCATGTAATATGTATTTTCTTTCTTCCTCATCATATATTCTTTTAACTCCTCTTAGAACATAGATACGTGGACCACTCCAGTCCTTACGTTCTTTTATTTCTTTAAACAATTCTTTTATGAAATTTTCAATTTCATTATTCTTTACTATGCATAGTTCATTTATTTTTCTAGTTTTACAAAATTCTCCTAACTTAGTCACAAATTCGGCTCGCGTAAATTGTGCCCTAAAGTTAAGATTAATGTATAATATTTTTCTACGTAGACTATAAATAAAACATTCTTTCTCTTCGTATAAATTATCATTATTTTTCAATTTATTTAACTCCTCATTATTTATAAAAGTCATTTCCACTGAATCATTTGGTATCTTTAGTACCTCAACTACTCGTGGTTGATCAGGCCACGATTCGTTAGGTTTACTAATTTTAATTGTATTATCCTGCTCTACTTTATTTTCTAAACGCCTCTTTTGGCATCTAGTCATAACTAACAATATTTCTTCGTTCATTTGTTTTAAAGTGTCCGATGTTATGCTAATTCTAGACAAAGCGTCCGCTACGCTATTATCCTTACCTTTTACATATATAATTTTAAAGTCGTATTCTTCTAGTGCTAACCTAAACTTAAGAAGTCTACATGAGGGGTCTTTCATTGAGAATAGATATAATAAAGGTCTATGGTCTGTCATTATCGTAAAAGATCTACCGTATACATATGGTCTAAAGTATTTTACTGCCCACACTATAGCAAGTAACTCTTTTTGAATAGTGGGGTAGTTTGTTTCGGCTTTATTAAGAGGTCTGCTTGCAAAAGCTACCGGTTTCATATTTTGATTACACAAAACAGCGCCAATTGCTGTACCTGAAGCGTCAGTTTGAATGACGAATTCATTATTTTCTGAAAAATCGGGAAATTCTAATACTGGGGGACTTGTCAAAGCCTGTTTTAATGTTTCGAAACTTTTTTGACACTCTTCAGTCCAAACAAATCGTGCATATTTTCTCGTTAATTTATTTAAGGGATATGTTATTTCGGCAAAATTTTTGATAAATTTTCGATAATAATTACAAAACGCTACGAACCTTTTAACTTCGTCAGTATTAGTAGGTATGGGATATTTTTGTAGGATTTCGATTTTTGCAGGGTCAGGTAAAACTCCATCTTTTGAAACTAAATGTCCTAAATAAAGAATTTCTTTCTTCAAAAAATTACATTTCTTGGGATTTAATTTTAAATTAACTTTTCTTAGCCTTTCCATAACGTC
This sequence comes from Nymphalis urticae, assembly GCA_905147175.2. Taxonomy (NCBI): domain Eukaryota; kingdom Metazoa; phylum Arthropoda; class Insecta; order Lepidoptera; family Nymphalidae; genus Nymphalis; species Nymphalis urticae. The sequence continues at coordinate 2,741,050 of LR989995.1, read as the reverse complement.
AATCAAATTTTTATTATGTACGCTCAAATTTCTTCCAAATACAACTAAATCATCTAAATAAACAAAACACTTATCAAATGTTAACCCTGACATTGCAACTGACATGGCTCTGCTAAAAGCGCTAGGACTAGTCTTAAGACCCATTGGTAATCTTTTCATTTTGTATTGACCAGTGTTTGTCGTAAAAGCCGTGTATTCCCTACTTCGCTTATCTAACTCTACCTGATAGTAACTTTGATTAAGATCTAAGTGTGAGAAATAGATAGAACCACAGAGAGAGTCTAAAATTTCATTTATATTTGGCAAAGGGAACTTATCGTCCACAATGCAGTCATTAAGTTTCCGATAGTCGATAACAAGTCTCCACTTTTTATCACTATCACTTTTTTTTGGTACTAACAAAATTGGACTTGACCACTCGCTCTTAGCTTCTTCTATAATGTCATTCTTAAGCATTTCTGTAATTTGATTATTAACTTCATTTTTTAAAGAATGGGGTAATCTATACTGCTTAACATATACTGGACTCGTATTTGGTTTCAAAGTTATTGATTGTTGATAAATATTGGTAGTATTTAATTTATCGCCTGGCAAAAAGAAAACATCTGAATACTTTGCACATATATCTTGAATGGATTTGCGCTCCTCTGTATTGAGGTGATTTAAATTTAAAATGTTTAATAAAGCTTTAGCCCTATTTAAGTCATTAGCAGTTGACCTAAAGTCGCATAACTCATAATCTTGAATCGAATATATTTCCGGTTGAAACATTGGCAAAGTAACATCATGTTCATTGGTATATAAAATTTTAACAAGTAATCTGTTATTTCGTATCCTACTGATACAACCTGCAAGGAAAACGTTATCAGCTAATTGCAGACTGTGGATAACACAGTCATTTTCCGAATCATTATCCAAAAGTAAGTAATGAAATGATTCACAACGCGCAGGTATAAGTAAACTTTCATTAGAATAATTCAACCTGCACTTGATCTCGAGTCGTGTGCACGAGACACATCTTTACGTACTGCACATCTCTTATTTTGTAATCAATAATATAATCGTTGAAAATCTACAAGTCTTGTCATTCTATCATCGCCAAAACAGCTATCGAAGTTAACACGCAGGTAACTATAATCTTGGTTTGGAGCGAGTGTCTCATGTACTAGGAGAATGAGTTAGTCTCACCGAACGCGGTGTTGCGCTTCGCTTCACTTCACAGTGACTGCGGGGGGCAGGGACGCTCCTATCTTTTACCGGCACTTGATCTCGATTCGTGTGCGCGATACACATCTTAACGTATTGTACATCTTTTGTTTTCTAATCAATAATATAATCGTTGAAAATCTACAAGTCTTTTCATTCTATCGTTGCCAAAACAGATCTCGAAGTTAACACGCGGATAAACATAATATTGGCTTGGGGCGAGTGCCTTATGTACCAGGATATTATACACAGTGAGTTGGTCCTACCGAATGCGGATAAATATAATCTTGGTTTGGAGCGAGTGTCTCATGTACCAGGAGAATGAGTTAGTCTCACCGAACGCGGTGTTGCGGCTTCGCTTCACAGTGACTGCGGAGGGCGGGGACGCTCCTATCTTTTACCGACACTTGATCTCGAGTCGTGTGCGCGATACACATCTTTACGTACTGTACATCTTTTGTTTTCTAATCAATAATATAATCGTTGAAAATCTACAAGTCTTGTCATTCTATCATCGCCAAAACAGCTATCGAAGTTAACACGCGGATAACTATAATCTTGGAATGGAGCGAGTGTTTCTTGTACCAGGAGATCATTCACAGTGAGTTGGTCTCACTGAACGTGGATTACTATAATTCTTGGTATGGAGCGAGTGTCTCTTGTACCAGGAGATCATTCTCAGTGAGTTGGTTGATCTCACTTAACGCGGATAACTAGTGTCTCTCGTACTAGGAGATCATACACGGTTAGTTGGTCTCAGCGAACGCGGATAACTGTAAATCTTGGTATGGAGCGAGTGTCTCATGTACCAGGAGAATGAGTTAGTCTCACCGAACGCGGTGTTGCGCTTCGCTTCGCTTCACAGTGACTGCGGGGGGCGGGGACGCTCCTAACTTTTACCGGCACTTGATCTCGAGTCGTGTGCGCGATACACATCTTTACGTACTGTACATCTTTTGTTTTCTAATCAATAATATAATCGTTGAAAATCTACAAGTCTTGTCATTCTATCATTGCCAAAACAGCTATCGAAGTTAACACGCGGATAACTATAATCTTGAAATGGAGCGAGGGTTTCTTGTACCAGGAGGTCATTCACAGCGAGTTGGTCGCACTGAACGTGGATTACTATAATTCTTGGTATGGACCGAGTGTCTCTTGTACCAGGAGATCATTTTCAGTGAGTTGGTTGATCTCATTTAACGCGGATAACTAGTGTCTCTCGTACTAGGAGATCATACACGGTTAGTTTGTCTCAGCGAACGCGGATAACTGTGAATCTTGGTACTGAGCGAGTGTCTCATGTACCAGGAGAATGAGTTAGTCTCACCGAACGCCGTGTTGCGCTTCGCTTCGCTTCACATTGACTGCGGGGGGCGGGGACGCTCCTATCTTTCACCGGCACTTGATCTCGAGTCGTGTGCGCGATACACATCTTTACGTATTGTACATCTTTTGTTTTCTAATCAATAATATAGTCGTTGAAAATCTACAAGTCTTTTCATTCTATCGTCGCCAAAACAGTTATCGAAGTTAACACGCGGATAACTATAATCTTGGCTTGGAGCGAGTGTCTCATATACCAGGAGAATGAGTTAGTCTCACCGAACGCGGTGTTGCGCTTCGCTTCGCTTCACATTGACTGCGGGGGGCGGGGACGCTCCTATCTTTTACCGGCACTTGATCTCGAGTCGTGTGCGCGATACACATCTTTACGTACTGTACATCTTTTGTTTTCTAATCAATACTATAATCGTTAAAAATCTACAAGTCTTGTCATTCTATCATCGCCAAAACAGCTATCGAAGTTAACACGCGGATAACTATAATCTTGGCTTGGAGCGAGTGTCTCATATACCGAGAGAATGAGTTAGTCTCACCGAACGCGGTGTTGCGCTTAGCTTCGCTTCACAGTGACTGCGGGGGGCGGGGACGATCTTATCTTTTACCGGCACTTGATCTCGAGTCGTGTGCGCGATACACATCTTTACGTACTGTACATCTTTTGTTTTCTAATCAATAATATAATCGTTGAAAATCTACAAGTCTTTTCATTCTATCGTTGCCAAAACAGATCTCGAAGTTAACACGCGGATAAACATAATATTGGCGTGGGGCGAGTGCCTTATGTACCAGGATATTATACACAGTGAGTTGGTCCTACCGAATGCGGATAAATATAATCTTGGTTTGGAGCGAGTGTCTCATGTACCAGGAGAATGAGTTAGTCTCACCGAACGCGGTGTTGCGCTTAGCTTCGCTTCACAGTGACTGCGGAGGGCGGGGACGCTCCTATCTTTTGCCGGCACTTGATCTCGAGTCGTGTGCGCGATAAACATCTTTACGTACTGTACATCTTTTGTTTTCTAATCAATAATGTAATCGTTGAAAATCTACAAGTCTTTTCGTTCTATCGTTGCCAAAACAGATCTCGAAGTTACCACGCGGATAAACATAATATTGGCTTGGGGCGAGTGCCTTATGTACCAGGATATTATACACAGTGAGTTGGTCCTACCGAATGCGGATAAATATAATCTTGGTTTGGAGCGAGTGTCTCATGTACCAGGAGAATGAGTTAGTCTCACCGAACGCGGTGTTGCGGCTTCGCTTCACAGTGACTGCGGAGGGCGGGGACGCTCCTATCTTTTGCCGGCACTTGATCTCGAGTCGTGTGCGCGATACACATCTTTACGTACTGTACATCTTTTGTTTTCTAATCAATAATATAATCGTTGAAAATCTACAAGTCTTGTCATTCTATCATCGCCAAAACAGCTATCGAAGTTAACACGCGGATAACTATAATCTTGGAATGGAGCGAGTGTTTCTTGTACCAGGAGATCATTCTCAGTGAGTTGGTTGATCTCACTTAACGCGGATAACTAGTGTCTCTCGTACTAGGAGATCATACACGGTTAGTTGGTCTCAGCGAACGCGGATAACTGTAAATCTTGGTATGGAGCGAGTGTCTCATGTACCAGGAGAATGAGTTAATCTCACCGAACGCGGTGTTGCGCTTAGCTTCGCTTCACAGTGACTGCGGGGGGCGGGGACGCTCCTATCTTTTACCGGCACTTGATCTCGAGTCGTGTGCACGATACACATCTTTACGTACTGTACATCTTTTGTTTTCTAATCAATAATATAATCGTTGAAAATCTACAAGTCTTATCATTCTATCATTGCCAAAACAGCTATCGAAGTTAACACGCGGATAACTATAATCTTGGAATGGAGCGAGTGTTTCTTGTACCAGGAGATCATTCACAGTGAGTTGGTCTCACTGAACGTGGATTACTATAATTCTTGGTATGGAGCGAGTGTCTCTTGTACCAGGAGATCATTCTCAGTGAGTTGGTTGATCTCACTTAACGCGGATAACTAGTGTATCTTGTACTAGGAGATCATACACGGTTAGTTGGTCTCAGCGAACGCGGATAACTGTAAATCTTGATATGGAGCGAGTGTCTCATGTACCAGGAGAATGAGTTAATCTCACCGAACGCGGTGTTGCGGCTTCGCTCCACAGTGACTACGGGGGGCGGGGACGCTCCTATCTTTTGCCGGCACTTGATCTCGAGTCGTGTGCGCGATACACATCTTTACGTACTGTACATCTTTTGTTTTCTAATCAATAATATAATCGTTGAAAATCTACAAGTCTTGTCATTCTATCATCGCCAAAACAGCTATCGAAGTTAACACGCGGATAACTATAATCTTGGAATGGAGCGAGTGTTTCTTGTACCAGGAGATCATTCACAGTGAGTTTGTCTCACTGAACGTGGATTACTATAATTCTTGGTATGGAGCGAGTGTCTCTTGTACCAGGAGATCATTCTCAGTGAGTTGGTTGATCTCACTTAACGCGGATAACTAGTGTCTCTCGTACTAGGAGATCATACACGGTTAGTTGGTATCAGCGAACGCGGATAACTGTAAATCTTGGTATGGAGCGAGTGTCTCATGTACCAGGAGAATGAGTTAGTCTCACCGAACGCGGTGTTGCGCTTCGCTTCGCTTCACAGTGACTGCGGGGGGCGGGGACGCTCCTAACTTTTACCGGCACTTGATCTCGAGTCGTGTGCGCGATACACATCTTTACGTATTGTACATCTTTTGTTTTCTAATCAATAATATAATCGTTGAAAATCTACAAGTCTTTTCATTCTATCGTCGCCAAAACAGATCTCGAAGTTAACACGCGGATAAACATAATAATGGCTTGGGGCGAGTGCCTTATGTACCAGGAGATTATACACAGTGAGTTGGTCCTACCGAATGCGGATAACTATAATCTTGGTTTGGAGCGAGTGTCTCATGTACCAGGAGAATGAGTTAATCTCACCGAATGCGGTGTTGTGCTTAGCTTCGCTTCACAGTGACTGCGGGGGGCGGGGACGATCTTATCTTTTACCGGCACTTGATCTCGAGTCGTGTGCACGATACACATCTTTACGTACTGTACATCTCTTATTTTGTAATCAATAATATAATCGTTGAAAATCTACAAGTCTTGTCATTCTATCATTGCCAAAACAGCTATCGAAGTTAACACGCGGATAACTATAATCTTGAAATGGAGCGAGGGTTTCTTGTACCAGGAGGTCATTCACAGTGAGTTGGTCGCACTGAACGTGGATTACTATAATTCTTGGTATGGACCGAGTGTCTCTTGTACCAGGAGATCATTTTCAGTGAGTTGGTTGATCTCATTTAACGCGGATAACTAGTGTCTCTCGTACTAGGAGATCATACACGGTTAGTTTGTCTCAGCGAACGCGGATAACTGTGAATCTTGGTACTGAGCGAGTGTCTCATGTACCAGGAGAATGAGTTAGTCTCACCGAACGCCGTGTTGCGCTTCGCTTCGCTTCACATTGACTGCGGGGGGCGGGGACGCTCCTATCTTTCACCGGCACTTGATCTCGAGTCGTGTGCGCGATACACATCTTTACGTATTGTACATCTTTTGTTTTCTAATCAATAATATAGTCGTTGAAAATCTACAAGTCTTGTCATTCTATCATCGCCAAAACAGCTATCGAAGTTAACACGCGGATAACTATAATCTTGGAATGGAGCGAGTGTTTCTTGTACCAGGAGATCATTCTCAGTGAGTTGGTTGATCTCACTTAACGCGGATAACTAGTGTCTCTCGTACTAGGAGATCATACACGGTTAGTTGGTCTCAGCGAACGCGGATAACTGTAAATCTTGGTATGGAGCGAGTGTCTCATGTACCAGGAGAATGAGTTAGTCTCACCGAACGCGGTGTTGCGCTTCGCTTCGCTTCACAGTGACTGCGGGGGGCGGGGACGCTCCTAACTTTTACCGGCACTTGATCTCGAGTCGTGTGCGCGATACACATCTTTACGTACTGTACATCTTTTGTTTTCTAATCAATAATATAATCGTTGAAAATCTACAAGTCTTGTCATTCTATCATCGCCAAAACAGCTATCGAAGTTAACACGCGGATAACTATAATCTTGGAATGGAGCGAGTGTTTCTTGTACCAGGAGATCATTCACAGTGAGTTTGTCTCACTGAACGTGGATTACTATAATTCTTGGTATGGAGCGAGTGTCTCTTGTACCAGGAGATCATTCTCAGTGAGTTGGTTGATCTCACTTAACGCGGATAACTAGTGTCTCTCGTACTAGGAGATCATACACGGTTAGTTGGTATCAGCGAACGCGGATAACTGTAAATCTTGGTATGGAGCGAGTGTCTCATGTACCAGGAGAATGAGTTAGTCTCACCGAACGCGGTGTTGCGCTTCGCTTCGCTTCACAGTGACTGCGGGGGGCGGGGACGCTCCTAACTTTTACCGGCACTTGATCTCGAGTCGTGTGCGCGATACACATCTTTACGTATTGTACATCTTTTGTTTTCTAATCAATAATATAATCGTTGAAAATCTACAAGTCTTGTCATTCTATCATTGCCAAAACAGCTATCGAAGTTAACACGCGGATAACTATAATCTTGAAATGCAGCGAATGCCTCATATACCAGGAGAATGAGTTAGTCTCACCGAACGCAGTGTTGCGGTTAGCTTCGCTTCACAGTGACTGCGGGGGGCGGGGACGATCTTATCTTTTACTGGCACTTGATCTCGAGTCGTGTGCACGATACACATCTTTACGTACTGTACATCTTTTGTTTTCTAATCAATAATATAATCGTTGAAAATCTACAAGTCTTGTCATTCTATCATCGCCAAAACAGCTATCGAAGTTAACACGCGGATAACTATAATCTTGGAATGGAGCGAGTGTTTCTTGTACCAGGAGATCATTCTCAGTGAGTTGGTTGATCTCACTTAACGCGGATAACTAGTGTCTCTCGTACTAGGAGATCATACACGGTTAGTTGGTCTCAGCGAACGCGGATAACTGTAAATCTTGGTATGGAGCGAGTGTCTCATGTACCAGGAGAATCAGTTAGTCTCACCGAACGCGGTGTTGCGCTTCGCTTCGCTTCACAGTGACTGCGGGGGGCGGGGACGCTCCTAACTTTTACCGGCACTTGATCTCGAGTCGTGTGCGCGATACACATCTTTACGTATTGTACATCTTTTGTTTTCTAATCAATAATAAATATAATCGTTGAAAATCTACAAGTCTTTTCATTCTATCGTCGCCAAAACAGATCTCGAAGTTAACACGCGGATAAACATAATAATGGCTTGGGGCGAGTGCCTTATGTACCAGGAGATTATAAACAGTGAGTTGGTCCTACCGAATGCGGATAACTATAATCTTGGTTTGGAGCGAGTGTCTCATGTACCAGGAGAATGAGTTAATCTCACCGAACGCGGTGTTGCGCTTAGCTTCGCTTCACAGTGACTGCGGGGGGCGGGGACGCTCCTATCTTTTACCGGCACTTGATCTCGAGTCGTGTGCACGATACACATCTTTACGTACTGTACATCTTTTGTTTTCTAATCAATAATATAATCGTTGAAAATCTACAAGTCTTGTCATTCTATCATTGCCAAAACAGCTATCGAAGTTAACACGCGGATAACTATAATCTTGAAATGGAGCGAATGCCTCATGTACCAGGAGAATATGAGTTAATCTCACCGAACGCGGTGTTGTGCTTCGCTTCACTTCACAGTGACTGGGGGGGGGGGGGCGGCGACGCTCCTATCTTTCACCGGCACTTGATCTCGAGTCGTGTGCGCGATACACATCTTTACGTACTGTACATCTTTTGTTTTCTAATCAATAATATAATCGTTGAAAATCTACAAGTCTTATCATTCTATCATTGCCAAAACAGCTATCGAAGTTAACACGCGGATAACTATAATCTTGGAATGGAGCGAGTGTTTCTTGTACCAGGAGATCATTCACAGTGAGTTGGTCTCACTGAACGTGGATTACTATAATTCTTGGTATTGAGCGAGTGTCTCTTGTACCAGGAGATCATTCTCAGTGAGTTGGTTGATCTCACTTAACGCGGATAACTAGTGTATCTTGTACTAGGAGATCATACACGGTTAGTTGGTCTCAGCGAACGCGGATAACTGTAAATCTTGGTATGGAGCGAGTGTCTCATGTACCAGGAGAATGAGTTAATCTCACCGAACGCGGTGTTGCGGCTTCGCTCCACAGTGACTACGGGGGGCGGGGACGCTCCTATCTTTTGCCGGCACTTGATCTCGAGTCGTGTGCGCGATACACATCTTTACGTACTGTACATCTTTTGTTTTCTAATCAATAATATAATCGTTGAAAATCTACAAGTCTTGTCATTCTATCATCGCCAAAACAGCTATCGAAGTTAACACGCGGATAACTATAATCTTGGAATGGAGCGAGTGTTTCTTGTACCAGGAGATCATTCACAGTGAGTTTGTCTCACTGAACGTGGATTACTATAATTCTTGGTATGGAGCGAGTGTCTCTTGTACCAGGAGATCATTCTCAGTGAGTTGGTTGATCTCACTTAACGCGGATAACTAGTGTCTCTCGTACTAGGAGATCATACACGGTTAGTTGGTATCAGCGAACGCGGATAACTGTAAATCTTGGTATGGAGCGAGTGTCCCATGTACCAGGAGAATGAGTTAGTCTCACCGAACGCGGTGTTGCGCTTCGCTTCGCTTCACAGTGACTGCGGGGGGCGGGGACGCTCCTAACTTTTACCGGCACTTGATCTCGAGTCGTGTGCGCGATACACATCTTTACGTATTGTACATCTTTTGTTTTCTAATCAATAATATAATCGTTGAAAATCTACAAGTCTTGTCATTCTATCATTGCCAAAACAGCTATCGAAGTTAACACGCGGATAACTATAATCTTGAAATGGAGCGAATGCCTCATATACCAGGAGAATGAGTTAGTCTCACCGAACGCGGTGTTGCGGTTAGCTTCGCTTCACAGTGACTGCGGGGGGCGGGGACGATCTTATCTTTTACTGGCACTTGATCTCGAGTCGTGTGCACGATACACATCTTTACGTACTGTACATCTCTTATTTTGTAATCAATAATATAATCGTTGAAAATCTACAAGTCTTGTCATTCTATCATCGCCAAAACAGCTATCGAAGTTAACACGCGGATAACTATAATAATGGCTTGGGGCGAGTGCCTTATGTACCAGGAGATTATACACAGTGAGTTGGTCCTACCGAATGCGGATAACTATAATCTTGGTTTAGAGCGAGTGTCTCATGTACCAGGAGAATGAGTTAATCTCACCGAATGCGGTGTTGTGCTTAGCTTCGCTTCACAGTGACTGCGGGGGGCGGGGACGATCTTATCTTTTACCGGCACTTGATCTCGAGTCGTGTGCACGATACACATCTTTACGTACTGTACATCTTTTGTTTTCTAATCAATAATATAATCGTTGAAAATCTACAAGTCTTGTCATTCTATCATTGCCAAAACAGCTATCGAAGTTAACACGCGGATAACTATAATCTTGAAATGGAGCGAGGGTTTCTTGTACCAGGAGGTCATTCACAGTGAGTTGGTCGCACTGAACGTGGATTACTATAATTCTTGGTATGGACCGAGTGTCTCTTGTACCAGGAGATCATTTTCAGTGAGTTGGTTGATCTCATTTAACGCGGATAACTAGTGTCTCTCTTACTAGGAGATCATACACGGTTAGTTTGTCTCAGCGAACGCGGATAACTGTGAATCTTGGTACTGAGCGAGTGTCTCATGTACCAGGAGAATGAGTTAGTCTCACCGAAAGCCGTGTTGCGCTTCGCTTCGCTTCACATTGACTGCGGGGGGCGGGGACGCTCCTATCTTTCACCGGCACTTGATCTCGAGTCGTGTGCGCGATACACATCTTTACGTATTGTACATCTTTTGTTTTCTAATCAATAATATAGTCGTTGAAAATCTACAAGTCTTTTCATTCTATCGTCGCCAAAACAGATCTCGAAGTTAACACGCGGATAAACATAATAATGGCTTGGGGCGAGTGCCTTATGTACCAGGAGATTATACACAGTGAGTTGGTTCTACCGAATGCGGATAACTATAATCTTGGTTTGGAGCGAGTGTCTCATGTACCAGGAGAATGAGTTAATCTCACCGAACGCGGTGTTGTGCTTAGCTTCGCTTCACAGTGACTGCGGGGGGCGGGGACGATCTTATCTTTTACCGGCACTTGATCTCGAGTCGTGTGCACGATACACATCTTTACGTGCTGTACATCTTTATTTTTCTAATCAATAATATAATCGTTGAAAATCTACAAGTCTTGTCATTCTATCATTGCCAAAACAGCTATCGAAGTTAACACGCGGATAACTATAATCTTGAAATGGAGCGAGGATTTCTTGTACCAGGAGGTCATTCACAGTGAGTTGGTCGCACTGAACGTGGATTACTATAATTCTTGGTATGGACCGAGTGTCTCTTGTACCAGGAGATCATTTTCAGTGAGTTGGTTGATCTCATTTAACGCGGATAACTAGTGTCTCTCGTACTAGGAGATCATACACGGTGAGTTGGTCTCAGCGAACGCGGATAACTGTAAATCTTGCTATGGAGCGAGTGTCTCATGTACCAGGAGAATGAGTTAGTCTCACCGAACGCGGTGTTGCGCTTCGCTTCGCTTCACAGCGACTGCGGGGGGCGGGGACGCTCCTATCTTTCACCGGCATTTGATCTCGAGTCGTGTGCGCGAAACACATCTTTACGTACATCTTTATGTACATCTCTTATTTTGTAATCAATAATATAATCGTTGAAAATTTACAAGTCTTGTTTATTTATTTATTTGATCACCAACAAAGTACACACTGATACATGACAGCACACAGTTCATAAAATAAAAAATAAAAGAAGTGGTACCTCAATTACAGGTGATAACTGCATGAACAGTAAGGCAACATATACATTAAAGCCCAAAAAAAACAAATAAAAGACAAATCAAAATTTCAAGTTACAAAACAAAAAAAAACAAAACAATGAATAAAAAATTAAAAAGTAAAAATAATAATGAAATCTAATATGGATAATTAAGTATTACTTATTAATGGCATTATGGACCTTCTAAATTTAAATATATTGTTGGCAAAGATGTGTACATCCTTGTCCATGTCTACGCAATTATAGGTCTTTAAAATTCTATTTATAGGTGAACTATGTCCTAGGTTCGATTTTGAAGCTTTAGTTTTAAACAATTTACGCCTGTTCAAGCGTAAGCATTTTGTGGGCGCGGAAATACAGATGAGTGAGTTTTGGACAGTCCAAAATGCCATTAATGAGTTTATACATAAAAAGGCTATCCAGCAAGCATCTTCGATCAGCAAGCGATTTCATTTTAAAATGTATTAACCTATCTTTATAGTTTGGTATTTTTTTAGCCAACCCGTTTTTATAACATAGATGCCACAAGAAACGTTTCTGAACACTTTCTAATCTTCTGGAATAAACATCATAGAAAGGATTCCATACAACGCTGCAGTACTCCATTCCGCTGCGGACAAAAGCATTATATAAAGTAATTAGGGTGGTTGGGTTTATTAAGTCCTTACAATTACGCAATAAAAAACCTAAATTTTTAAAAGCCCTCCTACAGATTGCGTCGACATGCAAATGGAAACGTAATTTATGATCGAGAATGACTCCGAGATCTTGAACCTCACTATGTTCTTGAATCGTTGAATTTTTTAGTTTATATGATCTCTGTGAAATCGTTTTGAGTCTATTGAAGCACACCAAGCTACACTTATCAACATTGAGACTCATGCCGTTATCTTCACACCATGTATTTAAGCAATCTAAATCGTCCTGAAGTAAAGCCACGTCACTGGGCGAAGTAATAGTGCGAAAGAATTTTAAATCATCTGCAAATAGCATGAAACTGGAATGAAAAGAATTGGTCCTAAATGAGAGCCTTGTGGGACTCCAGAAATAGCCTGAAATGATTTAGATTTATAACCATTGATTACCACTAGTGATTCTCTTTTGTTAAGATAGGATTGAAAACACTCCAAAAACATCCCGAAATGCCATATTCAGACATATTTCTAAGAAGCATAACGTGGGGAACCTTGTCGAACTCTTTACTGAAGTCAGTGTAAATAACATCAACTACCTGACGAGAATCAACAGCAGTCGATATGGCATCAATGAAAGATACAAGATTCGTTGACGTAGACCTACATTTGAAAAATCCATGTTGGTATGGTGAGATTATTTATTTGAAGTGCCATTCTATTATAGGACATAATATTTTCTCAAAAGCTTTAGCAAAAGTTACTAGAATGGAAATCGGTCTGTAGTTCCCAATTAATTCGGCATTGCCACTTTTAAACAGGGGGACAATAAGAGCTGTCTTCCATGCAGACGGAAAAATACCTGAGGAGAGTGATTTATTGTATATGGTAGAAAGGGGATAGGCTAGTGTAGAAGCACATTTGACAACAAAAATAGAAGGTATTCCGTCTGCCCCAGCACCTTTATAAGGGTCCATTCTTTTTAAAACCTTTAGAACATCATCAGGCGATATCTTAATAATATTCAGAAAATTACTCGTTAGTTCTATCTTATGAGAAGGTGAATCTTTCATGTACTTTGTCTCGATATTATAAATCGAGGAAAAGTGTGTTGCAAAAAGATTACATATTTCAGGGCCACTGGAGGCTTTCTTTTCGTTAAAAATCATTTGAGATGGATATGAGCTCTTATTTTTTCTTATGCCTTTATAAAAGGACCAAAAGAACCTGGGGTTGGAACGCAACATAAATTCCAGACGACTTTTATAGTTCATATAGCAGGACGATTGTAGTCTTAAGCAACGTTTCCTCAACAACTTAAACGACAAGACGTCCAATGGGTTACTGTTATGTTTACGTAATTGAATGCGCAGTTTGTATTTTTCATTGAGTAAAGATTTTAATTTATAGGAGTACCAATTAGGATATGAATTTCTATTGTTTTTATTTTTATATATGGGAACAAATTTATGAATAATATCGCGCAAAACTTCATAAAAAACTGAGAGCATATCATCGACTGAATTGCAATTACAGAACCTGTCATCCCAACTAATTTTATTAAGCTCTATCATTATACTATCATAGTCTGCCTTACGGAAACAAAGTCGAGTGACAGTGTTATAAGGCAGACTACTTGGGGTCCTTAGCGGTAGGCACATTTGCAAAGGAGGATGATGAGGATCAATTATTGATAGTGGTGAGCTATTAATATGAAGGTTTGCAATCTCCGTATTACATAAAATTAAATCTAGACATTTTTTATTATTATTAAGAACATTATTGTATTTTTTAAGAGAATTCATTGATATAAAATCAAATAACATTGTATTAAATAAACTATTGCCATTTAAATAATTTTTCGAGTCTACAGACCAGCTAATATTACCTAAGTTAAAGTCTCCCGCGATTAGAATATTTTCAAAGTCAGACGAGCCCAAATTACGATTAGAATTGTCAATGAAGTGTTCCAGAATATGTTTCTGTATTGGAGGAGGAAGATAAACAGCACATATAAGTAATTTCTCAATTTTATCATTACTTTTCGAAACATCAACAGATATCCATATATCTTCACATTTAGAATAATATGTAATCAGACGTCTGGAGTTCAGATTTGTAGAGACAGCTACAAGAACGCCACCACCATTTTTATTAGGATGAAATCCTGCTGTTTCACGATCTCTTCTATAAACTACGTATCGATGATCGAACAGTTCTGAATCGAAGATGCTGCTATTTAACCATGTTTCTGTTAAGATAATTATATCAAAATCGTTACATACTACATTACCAAAGAAATCTTCAGTTTTTGATCGTAATCCTCTAACATTCTGATAGTATATATTAAGAGAGTCGAATTCAAAGAATAAAAAAACCAAAGCATGAATTATAAAGTACTTATATATACTACAACTAAAGTTAAACTAAGTTTTTTAAGGTGGTAGTATCCTTTATAAAAATGTATTTAGCATCGTCTGTTTTCCGCATAAAGATTCTTCCGTTACGTATCCACACATATCTATATGAAAGTTCCTTGGCTTTCAGTCGTGCAGCAGCATGAAGTGATTTATTTTCAGGAGATAGGTTTTCTATAATGTATATCGGGGATTTTTTCTCATCAGCAATTCCTAAATGTGCTGCGTTAAGCTTATCTTTGGGGTTATTTTTATTAAATGTGATTGAAGCTGCCAAAAAGCTATCACGAACTCGGGGGCTACTAAAGCGTACTAGTATTGAGCGTGGCCGCGGGGTGCTGGTATTCATTTTAGCTATTCTTGAACAGTAGTGTATATCATCATCTTTCAGCGGGCAGTTGATCTTCTTAGCCAAATGTTTTACGAGATTGTATATATTTTCAGTGCGATGCTCAGGAACGCAGTGAATTTCAACGTTAGATGCCCGAGACAGTTGATCAATTTGTTTAAGGCGCTGGGCCATATCACGATTACTTGTACGAAATAAATCATTTTCTTTTTGTAAACTTTGTAAACTATTCCTTTGCAATTCAATTTCCTTTTTAATCGTGTCATACTCGTTACTTAAAACACTTAAAGACTGTTCGAAAACTGAAATCTGGTTTTTTATTTCTACAAGTTGATTATTGAGGGCGGAGCGTAACTCCTCTCGAATAATATCTCTTATACTGTCAGCAGAAATACAAGAGCAATTCGCAGTAGATCTTAATTTTGTACGGAGTGTAACATTCTCATGCAATTGAGACCCATGTGCGATAGATGACATGGTCTGAGCAGTCATATCGTTTTCTTTTGGTTCCTCACAGCGGCATGTCAGACAGACCCACTTTGATTTAAACGCATTGGAAAGCATGCTAAACTTATTTTCCTGAATATTTAGACAACTATAATGATATTTGATTAAACAACGCGAACATCGCATTGCTTCGTCTTCTTTTAGTTCTTGAATACAACCGGCGCATATACTTGACGACATTACAAAAATTAAATAAAGTCGGGTATGTATAAATCAATTAATGCAGCCGCTTTAAAAATCTTTTATGTGTAGACTTTGTATGCTTTGAAGCGTTGGAGCGTTGAGTTACGGAACAGTATCGCGATTATAATATCAGCGACCAAAAGGTAACAAGCGCCATGCAGAATGCGGCGCTTACGCGATTTCGTCGCGAGTAAAATAACAATTGAAGAACACTTGTTTAACACAGAACGAAGGTGTATTATTGTTTAATTAATCACAAATAACACTACACTGTTCTTTTAATTTTCGAAAATAAATGACTACTAGAATAACTTGTAAATGTAACAAGAAATAAAACAAGTTTAAAGTGATAAACAACTAAAAATATTAAATTTAACTACGGAGCACTGAGTAATGATGTTGCCGGTCGGATACGTATTTTCTATCTATCTAAACATGATTTGGCCCATAAGGCAACATCTTTATTCATCGCTGCCCAAATATAGCGATCACGGATTAATTTTCTTGTTGTGCGAACTCCCGGGTGGCTTGAGTCATGTATGGTTTTGTATGCTGTTACACGAAACTCCACTGGCAAATATGGTCGCACCTTATTTGTAGACACTTCGCAGAAAATAGTTATATTGCTATTTGGCATAATACGTTTCTTAAACTTTAAGTTCTTTGAGTCAAGTAACTTTTTTAATTCATTATCTCTTTTGTTTCCGATTCCTCATACACTGGCAACAATTGGGTTTTCAAAGTTTCAAATTTATTTGTCTCCGGTGGACTCAAAAGGATATCACTAACTTGCTGAATGACATTTTTGCTTAATTTAGTGACGATGAGGTTGAACTTCGTGTCGTCACTCAGTTTTTGTGGTCCTAAAATCGCGTCACACTGCACAAACCGCAACCTTGGCTGATCGTGCCAGAAATCCGGTATCTTTGACGAAACCGTCACTGAGGCAAGCTCCACAGCGTCGTTCTGAGATGCTCAATGAGTTCCACATCTGCTCTGCTGCGCGGCGCGGATACTCATTGTTGCTTTCTTGCGAGTCAGTACTTAGAAGCAGCCGGAATCTTTAAAAAATCACGTCGTTCTCTGGATGAAGTCGGCCTTCGGGCTAGAGTGTTACTTTGTCCTTTTTTGCGTCGAGCCTCAGATCACGTCGGCTACAATCACGTCGGGCCTCAGATCACGTCGGTGTCACCACTTTGGCGGATAGACTATCTTGAGATTACTGAGGCATATATATATATATATATATATATATATATAGGCGGTGCATTGGAGTAATGGTGCAAATATATACACCTCCTTTAGTTTTCCTGGTTTGTAGACTTTTTCCACGCGCACGGCTCTATACACTTTCTAACTCTATGGCGGTATTTAAAATGATAAACACAAAGCCAGTCTGGACAATTCGGTGTGCGCGGCGTCATATTACGATTTCGCGACGTTGACCTCGACCTTGATTTATAACGATTAAATTATTCGACTTTTTTCCATGTCTCTTATTTTTAGGCTCAATTTAGCTATCTCGGCCAAAATAAAGCTATGATCACTGTTAGAATTACAACTAGGTACGGACTGTACTTGAGACACTTGCGAGGGCTTTGTTGTCTCCATGACTTTATCTGCAATAGCCGACAGATGCTCCAAATCCTTCTAACTGCACTAACTGCTAACACTCCACGCACTGCTGGGGGCAGATGGCCTTGCCACATAATTCTGAGCGTCTCATCGGGCATTTTATCGCGTGCCAAGTCCCGCATTCGCCGTAGGAGTTGAGAAGGCTTCTGGTCTCCTAGCTCCATTTCGCTAAGCAGCTTTTGAAACTGGCGCATTTCCGACTCCTCGTAAATTTTCAGCAACCGCTCTTTCAAGGTGTCAAATTTCTTTGCTTCGGGAGGCTTCAAAAGGATGTCGCTGAATTGTTGCACGGCATCTTTCCCTAATTTAGTAACGACTAAGTTGTATCTGGCTTCGTCACTAGGTTTCTGCACAGCGAGAACGGCTTCACATTGGACGTACCATAACCGTGGCTTGTCACACCAAAACTCAGGAATTCTTGATGATACCGAAATAACAGCTACTTCTCCTTCACCCGAGGTCAAAGCTGATGGTACTTGCTGAGCCGCAGTCATTTTATAAAAACTAGTGTTGAATTACAGGCGTATCGACACTGCCAAGTGTTCTAGTTCGGGGTCACCACTGTACTGTACTTACGAGTACACGTATTTATATACCTGTATATGTCAGATTGATGAGTATTTCAATAAAACACGATTCGGTTGACACGTCCGTTTATTAGTAACGTACAATACTAATGTGTCTCCGGCACAAAGTTAACACGCGGATAAACATAATATTGGCTTGGGGCGAGTGCCTTATGTATCAGGAGATTATACACAGTGAGTTGGTCCTACCGAACGCGGATAACTATAATCTTGGTTTGGAGCGAGTGTCTCATGTACCAGGAGAATGAGTTAGTCTCACCGAGCGCGGTGTTACGCTTCGCTTCGCTTCACAGTGACTGCGGGGGTTGGGACGCTCCTATATTTTACCGGCACTTGATCTCGATTCGTGTGCGCGATACACATCTTTACGTACTGTACATCTTTTGTTTTCTAATCAATAATATAATCGTTGAAAATCTACAAGTCTTGTCATTCTATTATCGCCAAAACAGCTATCAAAGTTAACACGCAGATATTTATTAGCTTAGCTTGGAGCGAGTGTCTCATGTACCAGGAGAATGAGTTAGTCTCACCGAACGCGGTGTTGCGGCTTCGCTTCACAGTGACTGCGGGGGGCGGGGACGCTCCTATCTTTTACCGACACTTGATCTCGAGTCGTGTGCGCGATACACATCTGAACGTTCTTTACATCTCTTATTTTGTAATCAATAATATAATCGCTGAAAATCTACAAGTCTTGTCATTCTATCATAGCCAAAACAGCTATCGAAGTTAACACGCGGATAACTAAAATCTTGGTTTGGAGCGAGTGTCTCATGTAACAGGAGAATGAGTTAGTCTCACCAAACGCGGTGTTGCGGCTTCGCTTCACAGTGACTGCGGGGGGCGGGGACGCTCCTATCTTTTACCGACACTTGATCTCGAGTCGTGTGCGCGATACACATCTGTACGTTATTTACATCTCTTATTTTGTAATCAATAATATAATCCCTGAAAATCTACAAGTCTTGTCATTCTCTCATCACCAAAACAGCTATCGAAGTTAACACGCGGGTAAAAATAATATTGGCTTGGGGCGAGTGCCTTATGTACCAGGAGATTATACACAGTGAGTTGGTCCTACCGAACGCGGATAACTATAATCTTTGTTTGGAGCGATTGTCTCATGTACCAGGAGAATGAGTTAGTCTCACCGAACGCAGTGTTGCGCTTCGCTTCGCTTCACAGTGACTGCGGGGGGCGGGGACGCTCCTATCTTTTACCGGCACTTGATCTCGAGTCATGTGCGCGATACACATCTTTACGTACCGTACATCTCACTCATTTTGTAATCAATAATATAATCGTTGAAAAGCCGTAGCTTCTGGCGTCTGACCATGTCTGTGCAAAACAATTTCTGCCAACCTTCGCTTCCACCGTTCAGAAATCCGGACGGATCGCTAGCTCACAGTCCGCAAGAGAAAGCTTATCTCCTGGCTAAACTCTTTGCCGATAACTCCGTCATCGATGATTGTAGTGCGCTGCCACAAATTATACCTTCATGTGGCCATACGATGCCTGACATCAAAATCAGGCAACGTGACGTGCGTGCGGAGCTGCAATCACTTGATGTACGGAAAGATAGCGGTCCCGATGGAATACCAGCCATAGTGCTGAAGAAGTACACGGCGGAGCTGTCTCCCGTGTTAACGCGCCTGTTCCAACTTTCTCTTTCTTCGGGATGTGTGCCGGCGGCTTGGAGAAGGGCTAATGAGCAAGCGGTTTCCAAAAAAGGGGATCGGTCTGACCTTCAAATTATCGGCCAATAGCTATCACCTCAGTACTTTGTAAGGTAATGGAACGGATTCTAAACAACCAACTGATCCATTACCTAGAAGATAACTGTCGAATTAATGATCGTCAATACGGTGTTGCGCTTCGCTTCGCTTCACAGTGACTGCGGGGGGTGGGGACGCTCCTATATTTTACCGGCACTAGATCTCGATTCGTGTGTGCGATACACATCTTTATGTACTGTACATCTCTTATTTTGTAATCAATAATATAATCCTTGAAAATCTACAAGTCTTGTCATTCTATCATCGCCAAAACAGCTATCGAAGTTAACACGCGGATAACTATAATCTTGGCTTGGAGCGAGTGTCTTATGTACCAGGAGAATGAGTTAGTCTCACCGAGCGCGGTATTGCACTTCGCTTCACAGTGACTGCGGGGGGCGGGAACGCTCCTATCTTTTACCGACACTTGATCTCGAGTCGTGTGCGCGATACACATCTGTACGTTCTGTACATCTTTTATTTTCTAATCAATAATTTAATCGTTGAAAATCTACAAGTCTTGTCATTCTATCATCGCCAAAACAGCTATCGAAGTTAACACGCGGTTAACCATAATCTTGGCTTTTACACAGTGAGCTGGTCCTATCGAACGCGGATAACTATAATATTGGCTTAGAGCGAGTGTCTCGAGTCGTGTGCGCGATACACATCTTTACGTACTGTACATCTCTTATTTTGTAATTAATAATATAATCGTTGAAAATCTACAAGTTTTGTCATTTATATATTTACAGATGTTATAGATGATACAGATATTATAAAATGTGATCAATTATTGGACCCTAGCAAATGCTCGCAGGTATTAAATAGGTTTTCTAGATTTAACACTAAAACACTATGCGTACTGAGTCAGAATATCCGTAGTATAAACATAAATCTAGACCGTTTCTTAGTATTCTCATCCTATCTTGATATACAGGTCGATGTGTTTTAAGTGAATGTTGGACAAACATCAATTTCATGCAACCAACAATTGACAGCTATACTATGTTCTACACAAAAAAAGCTTAAATAAAAACGATGGAGTGGTAGTATTTGTTAGGGAATCAATAAAATGTAGTGTTTATGAACCGGAAACTTTAATTGACTGTAACTGCCTTGTAGTTAATATGGAAGATAAAATATCAATCATTTGTTTGTATAGATCACCAAGTTTTCAAAACCTAACAAATTTTCTAGACTCCATGGATAGGCTCTTACAGTCAATTAAGACTGTAAACATTATACTTACAGGAGATGTTAACATTGATACCCTTAATCTTAATTCTAATGATACTAACGATTATTTGGAATTATTGGCTTCACATGGCCATATACAGGGCATTAATGTGGCTACACGTACATCATCTAATACTTGTCTCGATCATTTCATGGCAAAATGCCACTTCTCATGGCAAACTATCGTTTTTAAAGAAACAAATTTAACAGATCATTCGCCCATTTTATTTTATTCAAGCATGGTAGACTACAGAGAGTTAGATAATAAACCTCAGATTAAGGTCAATGTTGATTATATAGCTATACGATCCTATCTAAAAGATTGTACATGGGATGATTATTACCAAAGTCTTGATGTAAACTGGTGTGCTAACTTTCTAATTAATCGGATACAATACACGTTAAAAACATACACGGTTTATAAAAAAGTTGCTAAACGGAAAAAAACCCCTCAAGCCCTGGATTACCCTGGGAGTAATTAGGTCATTGCGTAAAAGAGACAGAATACATAAGCAGTTTAAAAAACACAATAGTGATAATTTCAAAACATTATACATACTTATCGAAACTGGTGCACTAAAATCGTTAAATCACTTAAACAAGAATACTATCAATTACAGTTGCAAAAAAATACTAAAAATAAAAAAGAAACTTGGCGAATCATCAAAGAAATTGGTAATTTAAATATTCAAACAAAAACATCATCTGATCTGCTTAAAATTAAGGACAATTAACTCGCTTAATGAAGTAAATAACTATTTTACTTCTATAGGATATAACTTGGCAAACAATACACTTAATAAGCTAAATAAAACTGAGACTGAATTAGCAACTAATGTTCAAACTAACAGTGACAATATATCGCAATCAATGTCACTTTTCTTGACGGATGTATATGAAGTTAGTTCAGTAATTTCGAACCTAAAGTCTAGATGTGCAACTGGCTGGGACAATACAACTAATGATTATTTTAAAAGATTAAAAGATATACTTACTGAGCCTATTGTACATCTATGTAATATTAGCTTCACAAATGGCGTTTTCCCTGACTTGTGTAAAAAAGCATTCGTATCTCCTATCTTTAAAACAGGTGCTACCAATACCCCCTCCAATTATAGACCAATATCATTGCTCTCAACCTTGTCAAAAATCATTGAAAAATTAGTAAACAAGCGCTTAACAAAATATCTAGAGTGAAAAAATCTGCTGGCAAGCAATCAATATGGATTTAGGCCTCCTACTGAAGGCCTAGGCCTAGGACTTCTACTGAAGATGCAGTGATGGAATTAACTTCAAAAATAATTAACCATCTTGATATGAGAAAGAGGTGTATTGGGGTATTCTTAGACCTTCAGAAAGCATTCGACACAGTTTCAGTGCCTATTTTATTGAGTCGCCTTGAAAAGCTAGGTATTCGTGGAGTGGCACTAAATTGGTTCAAAGATTATCTAAATAATCGTAGTCAGATTGTTAGGGTAAATGGAATAACGAGTGATTCTATGTCCTGTAGTTACGGCATTACTCAGGGCAGTACCTTGGGCCCAACGCTATTTCTAACGTATATTAATGATCTTTGTAAAATCAACTTAAATAATGGTGAATTAATAATGTTTGCTGACGACACCGTCTTAATCTTTCATGGATCAACTTGGGAAGATGTCAAAAGAACTGCTGAAAAAGGTTTATCCAAGGTTACTGCATAGCTAGAAAATTCATTATTATCCCTTAATATAAATAAAACTAAATATATATGTTTTTCTATAAACGAACTTGGTAGCCCAAACACTTCCTTTACATTAAATACACACACATTTCCTTGTAATCTTCACCCTGACACTCCACCTAATTGCAACTGCCCCTCTTTAAGCCGCGTTAAAACCATCAAATATCTTGGTATCATGATTGATGAACATTTAAAATGGGATTCTCATATATCTCTTATCTGTAGTCTAAGAAAACTAATTTTTGTTTTTAGAAACCTACGCACAGTAGCTAATTTTACCTTACTTATTAGAACATACAAAGCACTGGGAGAATCACTATTAAGTTATTGCATATGTGTTTGTGGAGGTGTTGCACAAGTGCTTTTAATCAGACTAGAAAGAGCTCAGAGAGCAGTATTAAAGGTACTTGTGGCACTTCCAATTCGCCACCCAAGCACATTATTGTATGATACAACTCAAGTTTTGAATGTCCGTAAGCTATTCATATACCAAATAACACGCAGATTCCATAGCAGTGAAGGTTTAATAACACAGATTAATGATAAAAGACTAAATAAATGTCCTGTTCCCTTTTTTAGGACAAGATTTGCCCAAAGATCTTATAATTACCTAGCTCCTAGAATATATAACATATTGCATGCTAAGCTTAACATTAGGAAATACACAAACAGACAATTAAAGCAATTCATCTTTAAGTACCTTTTGGATTTAAATGACACAAATGTAAACAGTTTATTTACACCTTTAACTATAATCTTGGCTTGGAGCGAGTGTCTCATTCACCAGGAGAATGAGTTAGTCTCACCGAACGCGGTGTTGCGCTTCGCTTCGCTTCACATTGACTGCGGGGGGCGGGGACGCTCCTATCTTTACCGGCACTTGATCTCGAGTCGTGTGCGCGATACACATCTTTACGTATTGTACATATTTTGTTTTCTAATCAATAATATAATCGTAGAAAATCTACAAGTCTTGTCACTCTATCATTGCCAAAATAGCTATCGAAGTTAACACGCGGATAACTATAATCTTGGAATGGAGCGAGTGTTTCTTGTACCAGGAGATCATTGAGACTGCGGGTGCAGGGACGCTCCTTTCTTTTACCGGCACTTGATCTCGAGTCGTGTGCGCGATACACATCTTTACGTATTGTACATATTTTGTTTTCTAATCAATAAATTAATGGATAAACATTTATTATTTTATATAAAAATATGTAAAATAATTACAATTTTAAACTAACCGGTTAAAAAACATATTTCAGACTACAAATATTTCTTAAATATCAAAGAAATACATCGAAATATCATATAAACATTTTTCACTAAAAAGATGTAAAACAGATTGTCAAATTAGAAAACAGATGCAATGAAATACGAAAATTTCAGAATCCGAAATATTTAATATTTTATTATTTCATACGAAGCTGATTATGTGGAATCTCAAGAGTGACGATGCCTATTTTTTTTTTTGGATCATCAGTGAAATAATGTATATCAGTGAAATCACAGTGATAAAATTTGTTCTTTAAAAAGAAAATAATAGACACAAACTTTGGTGCATGCGTTCCTGAATTATATATCTTATTAAAATAATTTATATCTCCTTTTTTTTTAATTCTGTTCTTCTATGTATCTAAGTTATTGTTTTATTTGCATCGATGGAAAACTTTACAAGGGACAACGTGGCCTATCAATCCATAGCAGCCGACGTCATATACCCAATATTATTTTAAAACCAGATGAGAAACTAAGGTCAGCAAATCATTTTAATCTTAAGACAGAGAATAACGAGACATTAAGCAATACACCAATATGGAAAAGACTCGCACTCCTTAAACACGGGGTCAAGTTGGTAAAACATATCCCGAGAGGAGCTCGAGCGTCAGTGGCTCGGTGTTTCACAGAGTGTGTGTCCAAAGTTTCATCGGAAAATACAACTCAAGCGTGGGAAGAATTTCTCACGTTTTCATATAGAGTACTAAATATAGAAAATCGAAACAAAGACATCTCTCTAACATCAAAAATTAAAGAAAATACAAAACATAATAATTTACCGAATCCGAAATATATTTATAATAAGACAAATCCCTCTGCATATCACACCAACCTTATTGAGCATAAAGTAAGCGATGGAGATGTCAGAGGCGCTTCAAACCTTTTATTTTCCGATGATATTTTGGAAAAAAATACTCTTGAGACGCTAAAAGCCCTCCAAGATAAACATCCTTTACCAATACAGCCTTCTCAACCTTCCTTTCTCCCTGTAGACTCCATAACACCACTACAAGTTTCCAAAGATGCTATTCATTCTGGGATTTATTCTTTCTCGAATGGTTCTGCTGGAGGTTTGGACGGTCTTACTCCACAGCACCTAAAAGACTTGTTAAGTTCCTCAGTTCTTAATGAAGACAAGGAAAAATTAATTCGAGAATTAACAAATTTAGTTAATTTAATGCTCTCTGGTCGAGTTCCAGAAACAATTACACCGGTCCTTTATGGTGCAAATTTAGTAGCTTTATTAAAAAAAGATGGAGGAGTACGTCCCATTGCAGTTGGCAGCACTATTCGGCGACTAGCCTCTAAGATATGTTGCAATTTATTAAAAAGCAAATTAAAAAATAAATTCATGCCTCAACAACTGGGTTTTGGTATACAGGGAGGATGTGAAGCGGCAGTCCATTCTGCTAGAACCTTTTTAAGTGAATCCGAAAATTATGAAATTTTGGTCAAAATTGATGTTCGGAATGCGTTCAACTCGGTTGATCGAAAAGCCATGTTAAAAGAAATTCAAAAAGAAATTCCAGAAATATTCAACTATATGTGGCAATGTTATGGTTCTCCCACAAAATTAGTGTTTGGCGAGCACGAAATTAATTCATTAGTAGGTTGTCAGCACGGTGACCCACTTGGCCCCGCCATATTTAGTTTGGTTATACATCCAATAATTTCATTATTAAATTCCAAATTTGATTTATGGTACCTCGATGATGGCTCTTTGGGAGGAGATGTAACATCAGTCATTAGCAACTTAAAAATAATTTAAAAAAAATTTGAAAGCATAGGACTTAATTTAAATTGCAGTAAATGCGAAGTATATTTTTCAGAACCTATTTCTCTTTCACAAGAAAAGAAAAACAAAATTTTAAATGATTTAAATCTTTTAATCCCAAATATTATTACGGTCCCTAAGCATTTTTTAACTTTACTAGTCGCTCCAATATTTGATGATGCATTTCTTCCCTTAATAAATTCAAAATTAGAAAAGTTTAACCTCATTTCGAAGCGTTTATTAGACATTCAGCCACACATAGCCATTTTCATTCTTCGGACATGTTTATTTGCCCCAAAGTTTATGTATTTATTACGCAGTAGCCCCTTTTGGAAATTTCCTTCTATTACAGCCGCTATTGATGCCTTGCTTAAAGACACCGTAGCCAAAATTCTAAATTTACAATTCGATACACTTTCTTGGACACAAGCAACTCTCCCAGTCAAATATGGTGGCTTAGGTATACGGTCTACGTCATCTTTGGCGCTCCCAGCTTTCTTGGCCTCCGCTAATGGTTCTATCACTCTCGTCAATCGGATATTAAGCTTTCCAAGTTCGACTGATGTTGTAGTGAAGGATCTTGCTGAGGCTAAGACAGCTTGGAGTGTTTCTTGTCCTGATGAAGTATTTCCCTCAGATATGGCTTGTCAGAAGCACTGGGATTCACTCCGTATTAAACTTACACACAATTTGCTCCTGTCCCAGTGTACTTCAGATACAGACCATGCAAGACTGCTAGCTGTATCTGAAAGAGAGTCAGGCCACTGGCTTCAGGCCCTCCCTTCTAAAAATCTAGGGACGGTACTTGATCGGGCAACGATACGCATCGCCGTATGCCTTCGCTTAGGTTTAAAGGTGTGCGAGCCTCACACATGTCCCTGTGGTATCCAGGTGGATTATTTCGGACGCCATGGACTTAGCTGCCGCAAAAGCGCTGGCCGTGCATATCGCCATGGGTCTCTTAATGACATACTTCGTCGGGATTTTGCCACAGCATCGATTCCTGCTACACTGGAACCGAATGGTTTATGCAGAGATGATAGCAAGAGACCCGATGGAGCGACATTAGTGCCATGGTCGATGGGACGTGTTCTTGTGTGGGATGCAACTTGCGTAGATACGCTGGCAGTATCTCATATCAAGAATACGTCTCGTAAAGCCAGCGCAGCCGCTGAAGCTGCTCAAATACTCAAGCACCGCAAATATTCACTTTTATCTAACGAATATGAATTTGCGGGGCTGGGTTTTGAAACATTGGGTCCATGGTCGTCCGATACAAAAAGGATCATAAAAGATATTTCTCAGAAACTGTTCCACACTTCTGGTGACCCAAGAGCTGGCGCTTATTTAGCCCAAAGGCTGAGTCTAGCAGTGCAGATAGGCAATAGTGCCAGCGTCTTGGGTACAATGCCACAGGACAATCTTTTAGACGGCGTGTTTTTTCTTTAAATTTGTATGTGTATGTTCTTTTTATTTTAATTTTGTATTTTATAAAAAATACCTGTACAAGAAAACTATGTTAATAAACCTGTTTTGATACCCATTTAAAATTAAAAAAAAAAATCAATAATATAATCGTTGAAAATCTACAAGTCTTGTCATTCTATCATTGCCAAAACAGTTATCGAAGTTAACATGCGGGTAACTATAATCTTGGCTTGTAGCGAGTGTCTCATGTACCAGGAGATCATTCTCAGTGAGTTGGTTGATCTCACTTAACGCGGATAACTAGTGTCTCTTGTACTAGGAGATCATACACGGTTAGTTGGTCTCAGCGAACGCGGATAACTGTAAATCTTGGTATGGAGCGAGTGTCTCATGTACCAGGAGAATGAGTTAGTCTCTCCGAACGCGGTGTTGCGGCTTCGCTCCACAGTGACTGCGGGGGGCGGGGACGCTCCTTTCTTTTACCGGCACTTGATCTCGAGTCGTGTGCACGATACACATCTTTACGTACTGTACATCTTTTGTTTTCTAATCAATAATATAATCGTTGAAAATATACAAGTCTTGTCATTCTATCATTGCCAAAACAGCTATAGAAGTTAACACGCGGATAACTATAATCTTGGAATGGAGCGAGTGTTTCTTGTACCAGGAGATCATTCACAGTGAGTTGGTCTCACTGAACGTGGATTACTATAATTCTTGGTATGGAGCGAGTGTCTCTTGTACCAGGAGATCATTCTCAGTGAAATGGTTGATCTCACTTAACGCGGATAACTAGTGTCTCTTGTACTAGGAGATCATACACCGTTAGTTGGTCTCAGCGAACGCGGATAACTGTAAATCTTGGTATGGAGCGAGTGTCTCATGTACCAGGAGAATGAGTTAATCTCACCGAACGCGGTGTTGCGCTTAGCTTCGCTTTACAGTGACTGCGGGGGGCCGGGACGATCCTATCTTTTACCGGCACTTGATCTCGAGTCGTGTGCACGATACACATCTTTACGTACTGTACATCTCTTATTTTGTAATAAATAATATAATCGTTGAAAATCTACAAGTCTTGTCATTCTATCATCGCCAAAGCAGCTATCGAAGTTAACACGCGGATAACTATAATCTTTGCTTGGAGCGAGTGTCTCATGTACCAGGAGAATGAGTTAGTCTCATCGAACGCGGTGTTGCGGCTTCGCTCCACAGTGACTGCGGGGGGCGGGGACGCTCCTATCTTTTACCGGCACTTGATCTCGAGTCGTGTGCGGGATACACATCTTTACGTACTGTACATCTCTTATTTTCTAATCAATAATATAATCGTTTAAAATCTACAAGTCTTGTCATTCTATCATCGCCAAAACAGCTATCGAAGTTAACACGCGGATATCTATAAACTTGGCTTGGAGCGAGTGTCTCATGTACCAGGAGAATGAGTTAGTCTCACCGAACGCGGTGTTGCGCTTCGCTTCACTTCACAGTGACTTGACGCTCCTATCTTTCACCGGCACTTGATCTCGAGTCGTGTGCGCGATACACATCTGAACGTTCTGTACATCTATTATTTTGTAATCAATAATATAATCGCTGAAAATCTACAAGTCTTGTCGTTCTATCATAGCCAAAACAGCTATCGAAGTTAACATGCGGGTAACTATAATCTTGGCTTGTAGCGAGTGTCTCATGTACCAGGAGATCATTCACAGTGAAATGGTTGATCTCACTTAACGGGGATAACTAGTGTCTTTTGTACTAGGAGATCATACACCGTTAGTTGGTCTCAGCGAACGCGGATAAATGTAAATCTTGGTATGGAGCGAGTGTCTCATGTACCAGGAGAATGAGTTAATCTCACCGAACGCGGTGTTGCGCTTAGCTTCGCTTTACAGTGACTGCGGGGGGCCGGGACGATCCTATCTTTTACCGGCACTTGATCTCGAGTCGTGTGCACGATACACATCTTTACGTACTGTACATCCCTTATTTTGTAATAAATAATATAATCGTTGAAAATCTACAAGTCTTGTCATTCTATCATCGCCAAAGCAGCTATCGAAGTTAACACGCGGATAACTATAATCTTGGTTTGGAGCGAGTGTCTCATGTACCAGGAGAATGAGTTAGTCTCACCGAACGCGGTGTTGCGGCATCGCTTCACAGTGACTGCGGGGGGCGGGGACGCTCCTATCTTTCACCGACACTTGATCTCGAGTCGTGTGCGCGATACACATCTTTACGTACTGTACATCTTTTGTTTTCTAATCAATAATATAATCGTTGAAAATCTACAAGTCTTGTCATTCTATCATTGCCAAAACAGTTATCGAAGTTAACACGCGGATAACTATAATCTTGGAATGGAGCGAGGGTTTCTTGTACCAGGAGATCATTCACAGTGAGTTGGTCTCACTGAACGTGGATTACTATAATTCTTGGTATGGAGCGAGTGTCTCTTGTACCAGGAGATCATTCACAGTGAGTTGGTCTCACTGAACGTGGATTACTATAATTCTTGGTATGGAGCGAGTGTCTCTTGTACCAGGAGATCATTCTCAGTGAAATGGTTGATCTCACTTAACGCGGATAACTGTAAATCTTGGTATGGAGCGAGTGTCTCATGTACCAGGAGAATGAGTTAATCTCACCGAACGCGGTGTTGCGCTTAGCTTCGCTTTACAGTGACTGCGGGGGGCCGGGACGATCCTATCTTTTACCGGCACTTGATCTCGAGTCGTGTGCACGATACACATCTTTATGTACTGTACATCTCTTATTTTGTAATAAATAATATAATCGTTGAAAATCTACAAGTCTTGTCATTCTATCATCGCCAAAGCAGCTATCGAAGTTAACACGCGGGTAACTATAATCTTTGCTTGGAGCGAGTGTCTCATGTACCAGGAGAATGAGTTAGTCTCATCGAACGCGGTGTTGCGGCTTCGCTCCACAGTGACTGCGGGGGGCGGGGACGCTCCTATCTTTTACCGGCACTTGATCTCGAGTCGTGTGCGGGATACACATCTTTCAGTACTATACATCTCTTATTTTCTAATCAATAATATAATCGTTTAAAATCTACAAGTCTTGTCATTCTATCCTCGCCAAAACAGCTATCGAAGTTAACACGCGGATATCTATAAACTTGGCTTGGAGCGAGTGTCTCATGTACCAGGAGAATGAGTTAGTCTCACCGAACGCGGTGTTGCGCTTCGCTTCACTTCACAGTGACTTGACGCTCCTATCTTTCACCGGCACTTGATCTCGAGTCGTGTGCGCGATACACATCTGAACGTTCTGTACATCTATTATTTTGTAATCAATAATATAATCGCTGAAAATCTACAAGTCTTGTCGTTCTATCATAGCCAAAACAGCTATCGAAGTTATCATGCGGATAACTATAATCTTGGCTTGTAGCGAGTGTCTCATGTACCAGGAGATCATTCTCAGTGAAATGGTTGATCTCACTTAACGGGGATAACTAGTGTCTTTTGTACTAGGAGATCAGACACCGTTAGTTGGTCTCAGCGAACGCGGATAAATGTAAATCTTGGTATGGAGCGAGTGTCTCATGTACCAGGAGAATGAGTTACTCTCACCGAACGCGGTGTTGCGCTTAGCTTCGCTTTACAGTGACTGCGGGGGGCCGGGACGATCCTATCTTTTACCGGCACTTGATCTCGAGTCGTGTGCACGATACACATCTTTACGTACTGTACATCTCTTATTTTGTAATAAATAATATAATCGTTGAAAATCTACAAGTCTTGTCATTCTATCATCGCCAAAGCAGCTATCGAAGTTAACACGCGGATAACTATAATCTTGGTTTGGAGCGAGTGTCTCATGTACCAGGAGAATGAGTTAGTCTCACCGAACGCGGTGTTGCGGCATCGCTTCACAGTGACTGCGGGGGGCGGGGACGCTCCTATCTTTCACCGACACTTGATCTCGAGTCGTGTGCGCGATACACATCTTTCAGTACTGTACATCTCTTATTTTCTAATCAATAATATAATCGTTTAAAATCTACAAGTCTTGTCATTCTATCCTCGCCAAAACAGCTATCGAAGTTAACACGCGGATATCTATAAACTTGGCTTGGAGCGAGTGTCTCATGTACCAGGAGAATGAGTTAGTCTCACCGAACGCGGTGTTGCGCTTCGCTTCACTTCACAGTGACTTGACGCTCCTATCTTTCACCGGCACTTGATCTCGAGTCGTGTGCGCGATACACATCTGAACGTTCTGTACATCTATTATTTTGTAATCAATAATATAATCGCTGAAAATCTACAAGTCTTGTCGTTCTATCATAGCCAAAACAGCTATCGAAGTTATCATGCGGATAACTATAATCTTGGCTTGTAGCGAGTGTCTCATGTACCAGGAGATCATTCTCAGTGAAATGGTTGATCTCACTTAACGGGGATAACTAGTGTCTTTTGTACTAGGAGATCATACACCGTTAGTTGGTCTCAGCGAACGCGGATAAATGTAAATCTTGGTATGGAGCGAGTGTCTCATGTACCAGGAGAATGAGTTAATCTCACCGAACGCGGTGTTGCGCTTAGCTTCGCTTTACAGTGACTGCGGGGGGCCGGGACGATCCTATCTTTTACCGGCACTTGATCTCGAGTCGTGTGCACGATACACATCTTTACGTACTGTACATCTCTTATTTTGTAATAAATAATATAATCGTTGAAAATCTACAAGTCTTGTCATTCTATCATCGCCAAAGCAGCTATCGAAGTTAACACGCGGATAACTATAATCTTGGTTTGGAGCGAGTGTCTCATGTACCAGGAGAATGAGTTAGTCTCACCGAACGCGGTGTTGCGGCACCGCTTCACAGTGACTGCGGGGGGCGGGGACGCTCCTATCTTTCACCGACACTTGATCTCGAGTCGTGTGCGCGATACACATCTTTACGTACTGTACATCTTTTGTTTTCTAATCAATAATATAATCGTTGAAAATCTACAAGTCTTGTCATTCTATCATTGCCAAAACAGTTATCGAAGTTAACACGCGGATAACTATAATCTTGGAATGGAGCGAGGGTTTCTTGTACCAGGAGATCATTCACAGTGAGTTGGTCTCACTGAACGTGGATTACTATAATTCTTGGTATGGAGCGAGTGTCTCTTGTACCAGGAGATCATTCTCAGTGAGTTGGTTGATCTAACTTAACGCGGATAACTTGTGTCTTTTGTACTAGGAGATCATACACCGTTAGTTGGTTTCAGCGAACGCGGATAACTGTAAATCTTGGTATGGAGCGAGAATCTCATGTACCAGGAAAATGAGTTAGTCTCATCGAACGCGGTGTTGCAGCTTCGCTCCACAGTGACTGCGGGGGGCGGGGACGCTCCTTTCTTTTACCGGCACTTGATCTCGAGTCGTGTGCGGGATACACATCTTTCAGTACTGTACATCTCTTATTTTCTAATCAAAAATAAAATCGTTTAAAATCTACAAGTCATGTCATTCTATCATCGCCAAAACAGCTATCGAAGTTAACACGCGGATATCTATAAACTTGGCTTGGAGCGAGTGTCTCATGTACCAGGAGAATGAGTTAGTCTCACCGAACGCGGTGTTGCGCTTCGCTTCACTTCACAGTGACTTGACGCTCCTACCTTTCACCGGCACTTGATCTCGAGTCGTGTGCGCGATACACATCTGAACGTTCTGTACATCTATTATTTTGTAATCAATAATATAATCGCTGAAAATCTACAAGTCTTGTCGTTCTATCATAGCCAAAACAGCTATCGAAGTTAACATGCGGATAACTATAATCTTGGCTTGTAGCGAGTGTCTCATGTACCAGGAGATCATTCTCAGTGAAATGGTTGATCTCACTTAACGCGGATAACTAGTGTCTCTTTTACTAGGAGATCATACACGGTTAGTTGGTCTCAGCGAACGCGGATAACTGTAAATCTTGGTATGGAGCGAGTGTCTCATGTACCAGGAGAATGAGTTAGTCTCACCGAACGCGGTGTTGCGGCTTCGCTTCACAGTGACTGCGGGGGGCGGGGACGCTCCTATCTTTAACCGACACTTGATCTCGAGTCGTGTGCGCGATACACATCTGAACGTTCTGTACATCTATTATTTTGTAATCAATAATATAATCGCTGAAAATCTACAAGTCTTGTCGTTCTATCATAGCCAAAACAGCTATCGAAGTTATCATGCGGATAACTATAATCTTGGCTTGTAGCGAGTGTCTCATGTACCAGGAGATCATTCTCAGTGAAATGGTTGATCTCACTTAACGGGGATAACTAGTGTCTTTTGTACTAGGAGATCATACACCGTTAGTTGGTCTTAGCGAACGCGGATAAATGTAAATCTTGGTATGGAGCGAGTGTCTCATGTACCAGGAGAATGAGTCAATCTCACCGAACGCGGTGTTGCGCTTAGCTTCGCTTTACAGTGACTGCGGGGGGCCGGGACGATCCTATCTTTTACCGGCACTTGATCTCGAGTCGTGTGCACGATACACATCTTTACGTACTGTACATCTCTTATTTTGTAATAAATAATATAATCGTTGAAAATCTACAAGACTTGTCATTCTATCATCGCCAAAGCAGCTATCGAAGTTAACACGCGGATAACTATAATCTTGGTTTGGAGCGAGTGTCTCATGTACCAGGAGAATGAGTTAGTCTCACCGAACGCGGTGTTGCGGCATCGCTTCACAGTGACTGCGGGGGGCGGGGACGCTCCTATCTTTCACCGACACTTGATCTCGAGTCGTGTGCGCGATACACATCTTTACGTACTGTACATCTTTTGTTTTCTAATCAATAATATAATCGTTGAAAATCTACAAGTCTTGTCATTCTATCATTGCCAAAACAGTTATCGAAGTTAACACGCGGATAACTATAATCTTGGAATGGAGCGAGGGTTTCTTGTACCAGGAGATCATTCACAGTGAGTTGGTCTCACTGAACGTGGATTACTATAATTCTTGGTATGGAGCGAGTGTCTCTTGTACCAGGAGATCATTCTCAGTGAGTTGGTTGATCTAACTTAACGCGGATAACTTGTGTCTTTTGTACTAGGAGATCATACACCGTTAGTTGGTTTCAGCGAACGCGGATAACTGTAAATCTTGGTATGGAGCGAGAATCTCATGTACCAGGAAAATGAGTTAGTCTCATCGAACGCGGTGTTGCAGCTTCGCTCCACAGTGACTGCGGGGGGCGGGGACGCTCCTTTCTTTTACCGGCACTTGATCTCGAGTCGTGTGCGGGATACACATCTTTCAGTACTGTACATCTCTTATTTTCTAATCAAAAATAAAATCGTTTAAAATCTACAAGTCATGTCATTCTATCATCGCCAAAACAGCTATCGAAGTTAACACGCGGATATCTATAAACTTGGCTTGGAGCGAGTGTCTCATGTACCAGGAGAATGAGTTAGTCTCACCGAACGCGGTGTTGCGCTTCGCTTCACTTCACAGTGACTTGACGCTCCTACCTTTCACCGGCACTTGATCTCGAGTCGTGTGCGCGATACACATCTGAACGTTCTGTACATCTATTATTTTGTAATCAATAATATAATCGCTGAAAATCTACAAGTCTTGTCGTTCTATCATAGCCAAAACAGCTATCGAAGTTAACATGCGGATAACTATAATCTTGGCTTGTAGCGAGTGTCTCATGTACCAGGAGATCATTCTCAGTGAAATGGTTGATCTCACTTAACGCGGATAACTAGTGTCTCTTTTACTAGGAGATCATACACGGTTAGTTGGTCTCAGCGAACGCGGATAACTGTAAATCTTGGTATGGAGCGAGTGTCTCATGTACCAGGAGAATGAGTTAGTCTCACCGAACGCGGTGTTGCGGCTTCGCTTCACAGTGACTGCGGGGGGCGGGGACGCTCCTATCTTTAACCGACACTTGATCTCGAGTCGTGTGCGCGATACACATCTGAACGTTCTGTACATCTATTATTTTGTAATCAATAATATAATCGCTGAAAATCTACAAGTCTTGTCGTTCTATCATAGCCAAAACAGCTATCGAAGTTATCATGCGGATAACTATAATCTTGGCTTGTAGCGAGTGTCTCATGTACCAGGAGATCATTCTCAGTGAAATGGTTGATCTCACTTAACGGGGATAACTAGTGTCTTTTGTACTAGGAGATCATACACCGTTAGTTGGTCTTAGCGAACGCGGATAAATGTAAATCTTGGTATGGAGCGAGTGTCTCATGTACCAGGAGAATGAGTCAATCTCACCGAACGCGGTGTTGCGCTTAGCTTCGCTTTACAGTGACTGCGGGGGGCCGGGACGATCCTATCTTTTACCGGCACTTGATCTCGAGTCGTGTGCACGATACACATCTTTACGTACTGTACATCTCTTATTTTGTAATAAATAATATAATCGTTGAAAATCTACAAGACTTGTCATTCTATCATCGCCAAAGCAGCTATCGAAGTTAACACGCGGATAACTATAATCTTGGTTTGGAGCGAGTGTCTCATGTACCAGGAGAATGAGTTAGTCTCACCGAACGCGGTGTTGCGGCATCGCTTCACAGTGACTGCGGGGGGCGGGGACGCTCCTATCTTTCACCGACACTTGATCTCGAGTCGTGTGCGCGATACACATCTTTACGTACTGTACATCTTTTGTTTTCTAATCAATAATATAATCGTTGAAAATCTACAAGTCTTGTCATTCTATCATTGCCAAAACAGTTATCGAAGTTAACACGCGGATAACTATAATCTTGGAATGGAGCGAGGGTTTCTTGTACCAGGAGATCATTCACAGTGAGTTGGTCTCACTGAACGTGGATTACTATAATTCTTGGTATGGAGCGAGTGTCTCTTGTACCAGGAGATCATTCTCAGTGAGTTGGTTGATCTAACTTAACGCGGATAACTTGTGTCTTTTGTACTAGGAGATCATACACCGTTAGTTGGTTTCAGCGAACGCGGATAACTGTAAATCTTGGTATGGAGCGAGAATCTCATGTACCAGGAAAATGAGTTAGTCTCATCGAACGCGGTGTTGCAGCTTCGCTCCACAGTGACTGCGGGGGGCGGGGACGCTCCTTTCTTTTACCGGCACTTGATCTCGAGTCGTGTGCGGGATACACATCTTTCAGTACTGTACATCTCTTATTTTCTAATCAAAAATAAAATCGTTTAAAATCTACAAGTCTTGTCATTCTATCATCGCCAAAACAGCTATCGAAGTTAACACGCGGATATCTATAAACTTGGCTTGGAGCGAGTGTCTCATGTACCAGGAGAATGAGTTAGTCTCACCGAACGCGGTGTTGCGCTTCGCTTCACTTCACAGTGACTTGACGCTCCTACCTTTCACCGGCACTTGATCTCGAGTCGTGTGCGCGATACACATCTGAACGTTCTGTACATCTATTATTTTGTAATCAATAATATAATCGCTGAAAATCTACAAGTCTTGTAGTTCTATCAAAGCCAAAACAGCTATCGAAGTTAACATGCGGATAACTATAATCTTGGCTTGTAGCGAGTGTCTCATGTACCAGGAGATCATTCTCAGTGAAATGGTTGATCTCACTTAACGCGGATAACTAGTGTCTCTTTTACTAGGAGATCATACACGGTTAGTTGGTCTCAGCGAACGCGGATAACTGTAAATCTTGGTATGGAGCGAGTGTCTCATGTACCAGGAGAATGAGTTAGTCTCACCGAACGCGGTGTTGCGGCTTCGCTTCACAGTGACTGCGGGGGGCGGGGACGCTCCTATCTTTAACCGACACTTGATCTCGAGTCGTGTGCGCGATACACATCAGAACGTTCTGTACATCTATTATTTTGTAATCAATAATATAATCGCTGAAAATCTACAAGTCTTGTCGTTCTATCATAGCCAAAACAGCTATCGAAGTTAACATGCGGATAACTATAATCTTGGCTTGTAGCGAGTGTCTCATGTACCAGGAGATCTTTCTCAGTGAAATGGTTGATCTCACTTAACGGGGATAACTAGTGTCTCTTTTACAAGGAGATCATACACGGTTAGTTGGTCTCAGCGAACGCGGATAACTGTAAATCTTGGTATGGAGCGAGTGTCTCATGTACCAGGAGAATGAGTTAGTCTCACCGAACGCGGTGTTGCGGCTTCGCTTCACAGTGACTGCGGGGGGCGGGGACGCTCCTATCTTTAACCGACACTTGATCTCGAGTCGTGTGCGCGATACACATCTGAACGTTCTGTACATCTATTATTTTGTAATCAATAATATAATCGTTGAAAATCTACAAGTCTTGTCATTCTATCATCGCCAAAGCAGCTATCGAAGTTAACACGCGGATAACTATAATCTTGGTTTGGAGCGAGTGTCTCATGTACCAGGAGAATGAGTTAGTCTCACCGAACGCGGTGTTGCGGCATCGCTTCACAGTGACTGCGGGGGGCGGGGACGCTCCTATCTTTCACCGACACTTGATCTCGAGTCGTGTGCGCGATACACATCTTTACGTACTGTACATCTTTTATTTCTAATCAATAATATAATCGTTGAAAATCTACAAGTCTTGTCATTCTATCATTGCCAAAACAGTTATCGAAGTTAACACGCGGATAACTATAATCTTGGAATGGAGCGAGGGTTTCTTGTACCAGGAGATCATTCACAGTGAGTTGGTCTCACTGAACGTGGATTACTATAATTCTTGGTATGGAGCGAGTGTCTCTTGTACCAGGAGATCATTCTCAGTGAGTTGGTTGATCTAACTTAACGCGGATAACTTGTGTCTTTTGTACTAGGAGATCATACACCGTTAGTTGGTTTCAGCGAACGCGGATAACTGTAAATCTTGGTATGGAGCGAGAATCTCATGTACCAGGAAAATGAGTTAGTCTCATCGAACGCGGTGTTGCAGCTTCGCTCCACAGTGACTGCGGGGGGCAGGGACGCTCCTTTCCTTTACCGGCACTTGATCTCGATTCGTGTGCGGGATACACATCTTTCAGTACTGTACATCTCTTATTTTCTAATCAATAATATAATCGTTTAAAATCTACAAGTCTTGTCATTCTATCATCGCCAAAACAGCTATCGAAGTTAACACGCGGATATCTATAAACTTGGCTTGGAGCGAGTGTCTCATGTACCAGGAGAATGAGTTAGTCTCACCGAACGCGGTGTTGCGGCTTCGCTCCACAGTGACTGCAGGGGGCGGGTACGCTCCTATCTTTAACCGACACTTGATCTCGAGTCGTGTGCGCGATACACATCTGAACGTTCTGTACATCTATTATTTTGTAATCAATAATATAATCGCTGAAAATCTACAAGTCTTGTCATTCTATCATTGCCAAAACAGTTATCGAAGTTAACACGCGGATAACTATAATCTTGGAATGGAGCGAGGGTTTCTTGTACCAGGAGATCATTCACAGTGAGTTGGTCTCACTGAACGTGGATTACTATAATTCTTGGTATGGAGCGAGTGTCTCTTGTACCAGGAGATCATTCTCAGTGAGTTGGTTGATCTCACTTAACGCGGATAACTAGTGTCTCTTTTACTAGGAGATCATACACGGTTAGTTGGTCTCAGCGAACGCGGATCACTGTAAATCTTGGTATGGAGCGAGTGTCTCATGTACCAGGAGAATGAGTTAGTCTCAACGAACGCGGTGTTGCGGCTTCGCTCCACAGTGACTGCGGGGGGCAGGGACGCTCCTTTCTTTTACCGGCACTTGATCTCGAGTCGTGTGCACGATACACATCTTTACGTACTGTACATCTTTTGTTTTCTAATCAATAATATAATCGTTGAAAATCTACAAGTCTTGTCATTCTATCATCGCCAAAACAGATCCCGAAGTTAACACGCAGATAAACATAATATTGGCTTGGGGCGAGTGCCTTATGTAGCAGGAGATTATACACAGTGAGTTGGTCCTACCGAACACGGATAACTATAATCTTGGTTTGGAACGAGTGTCTCTTATACCAGGAGAATAATTTAGTCTCACCGAACGCGGTGTTGCGCTTCGCTTCGCTTCACATTGACTGCGGGGGGCGGGGATGCTCCTATCTTTTACCGGCACTTGATCTCGAGTCGTGTGCGCGATACACATCTTTTCGTACTGAACATCTTTTATTTTCTAATCAATAATATACGAGTCAGTTGGAGGTAATTGAGTGAGACGGTCGTGTCATTAACTAATTACCTGCGCGAAATAAAAGTAAAGAAAGAAAAACAAACACCGGCCCGGTGGACGCCTATTGTGCGACCCGACCGGTCCTTATCAGTTGCAGAGTTGATGGCGGTATGCAAAACTGAACCAGTAAAAATGAGTGATTCTGAATTAAATCAAAAAAGTCCTGAGGCAAGTTTTTATTGTACGAGTCTTACAAAAGAAATAATGGTTGATAAACAGATTAATATGAGTGATGAGTTAGAAGATTTAAACTTGCAACATACAAGTATTAATTTTTTTTTTTTTTTTATATTTGCCGGGAGGGCAAATGACTCTACTCCACCTGATGTTAAGTGGTAGTAGAGTCCAAACGCGATGACGAGGTAAGAAGAGGGGAATACGTGAGCTGGTAAGGAATTCCATTTCTTGGAAGTGCGAGAAAGAAAGGAGTTGCCAAATTTCTTTGTGCGCGATGGAATTGATGTCACAGTTAGTCGGTGACATCGAGAGCCAGCACGCGTAGACTTGTAAAGGAAGGGGGAAGCAGGAATTAGGGAAAATAATTCCAGCAATAAGCAGGAATTAGGGAAAGTAATTTAAATTAAATTTAGAAGAGAGGATAATTTACAAAATGAAAGACAGAGAAGTAAGAGAGAGCGGGAAGAAGAACTGGAGAATGAAACACAAGGTTTTGAAACTATATGTAGTCTAAAAGAAAACAAACGTTTCAAAGTACAAGAAGAAGTAGATATTTATATTTTTTGTAAAGACAAAATTCATATGCAATTTGCTTTAGCCAGATTATTTAAAGAAGAAGGAATAATTGGGATAAATAAGATTAAATATTTAAGTACTTATAAGATAAGAGTTACAGCTAAAGATGAAATGGTAGCAAGCAAAATATTATCCTGTAAAAGATTTAATGACATGGATTGGCGGGTTCAAAGAGCTATGGATGTTAATGTGTCGTATGGAGTCATAAAAGGTGTTGATTTGGATCTTGGCGATGAAGATATTTTGAAAAGTATAACGTGTTTAGAACCAAGTGTTATGATAAGTGCTAAACGTCTTAAAAAACGAGATGTCAACGGGAAATGGATTCCCTGTGATGTCGCAAGATTAGCGTTTAAAGGCACAGTTGTTACAGCACGTCTTTGTGGATCAGCTTAAAATCGCTGTAGAACCTTATATTTTTCCAGTTTCCCAATGCTCTCGGTGTTGGAAGTTGGGTCATACATCTCAATATTGTTCTTCCAAAGATATTATTTGTCCAAAATGCGGTGGTCCACAAAAATTGAACCTTGAAATTGAAAATTGCACCACTAAGGAATTTAAATGCGTTAATTGCTCAAAAAACCACATGTCTCTCGAAAAAATGAAGTGCCCGATTTTATTAAAAGAAAAGAAAGTGCGTGAAATTATGTCAGAGCTTAGATGTTCCTACAGAACAGCACTGACAATGTATGTTAAGCCTGAAAATGTAATTCAACATACCAAAAAGACGGAAATAGACATACCAAAAGGTACATCTTCTACCCCATGATCCTTTAAAACAGAAGTAATAAAAGAGGCTAAAAAAGAAGTTAAAAAGGATAATGTTATCAGACACAGAGAGAAGAAGGAAAAGAAAGACCAGAAAGAGAAGAAATCGAGGAAGAATGTATCGAGTCAAAATATTATGGAGAATTGTTGATGGTCTTCCAATTCTGATTCTGAGCAAAGCTTAAATAATTTTGTTAACCAGGAGAGTAAAAAAAGTAGACGTAAATTAAAAGTGATTCCAGAACGTGAGGTAACTTTTAGCGAGCTAGTAGGAAGATTAAAAGAGGTAATTTTTAATAGGGGGTAAAGTGTCAAAGAAAAAGTTGCACAAGTAATTAAACTATGTTTAGAATGGTTAGCTTTAGTTGTTTTTGAAAATTTAAGTGAATGGCCGTAATTGAAGACCTTATTTGAATATTTTAGTAAAATTTAATTCATTGATTAATATTAAAATTGCACAATGAAACGCGCAAAGCTTAAGACCTAAGTTAGTAGCTTTTGAAAATTTTCTGCTTCAAAATAAAATCCACATTACTACCCTGAGCGAAACCTGGTTAGAAAGAGAAAGTTTTTTAAAAATTTCTAATTATAATATTTATAGGCGAGATCGTAGTGATAGTTATGGAGGCGTTGCTATCATACTGTATAAAACCATCCAAGCTCATATTGGTAGCATAATAAACATCGGTTTAAATGAAAATAATGAGGGTATTGAGTTATTACATATAAAAATATTAAATTGCGATGTGATTGAAAATATTATATCTGTCTATTGCCCTCCTTCGGCTCATACTTGTTTACAAAATTGGCAAAACCTGTTTTCATTGTTTTCTAAAAAAAACCATCATATTGGGTGATTTTAACGGTCACCACACTAATTGGTCCAGAAAGATTGATAACAGAGGTTCTCAAATTTTTGATGCTCTTCTAGATAGTTCTTTTGTATCATTAAATAATAGTACACCAAGTCGTATAAAATTAGTTAATGGGGTATAGCAACAGTCGTCACCTGATATCACCTTTGTAACGACAGATATTGCACTCAAGTTTAACTGGAATGTCATAAACGAAACATTAGGCAACGACCATAGAATAATTGTTTTGTCTACTTTTTTAGAAAAATTTAAACTTTCTTTATTAAAACGAAACTTTAAAAATGCTGATTGGTACTCTTATACTTACTTGTTAGAAAATTTATTTTATAGTAATTTTACCGAGCAGAATAACTTACAGTCGGCTTACGATTTATTTGTTGAAAATTTAAACTTAGCTGCCGATATTCACATTCCATATATTAAAATTAGTCAAAATCCGTTAGTAATTTTGTTCCTAAATCTTATTGGACGTCAGATTTATCAAAAGTAGTAGCAGAACGTCGACTTGCATTAGCTAATATGCGAAGAAACCCTATTCCAGCAAACTTAGAGATATTAAAGACAAAAATTAGTGTGGCGCAAAACCGTATACGAAAGGCTAGCTTTGAAGATAGGCAAAAATTTTGGTCTTCGGTAGACCACACAGTTTCATCAGGGAGTATGTGGGGCAAAATGAAAATGATCAAAGGATATAGAGGGCCAGGGTGCCAAATACCTAAACGGTTGATTAGTGAATTATTATTAAGTCTTACACCCGACTATGTCTCTCCGAAACCACCCTTATTCTTAAACAATAAATCAGTTTTAAATGAACCCATTACTATGTCAGAGTTGTCGCAGTGCCTAAAACAAGCCACTACCTCGCCTGGCTATGACGCTATCCCGTATTGTATGTTAAGAAACTTACCGAAAAATGGAAAAGAAATATTATTGAAACTATTTAATAACTTTTTTGCAGCTGGTTTTATCC
Source organism: Nymphalis urticae (assembly GCA_905147175.2). Lineage (NCBI taxonomy): Eukaryota > Metazoa > Arthropoda > Insecta > Lepidoptera > Nymphalidae > Nymphalis > Nymphalis urticae. The sequence continues at coordinate 2,698,361 of LR989995.1, read as the reverse complement.
CCAACCAGTGGAGGGATATTAGTATTGTAGCAATCCCCAAACCGGGTAGGGAGGTCAATTCCATATCATCTTTGCGCCCTATTTCAATGATGTCTTGCATTTGTAAACTTTTTCATAGCATTATTAATAAGCGATTAGAATGGTTTTGTGAACAAAAAGATCTCTTTTCAAGGAATACTACAGGTTTTAGAAAAGGACACTACATACGATAATCTAGCCTCATTAGTAACTAACATACAGATTGGGTTCTCTGACAAAAAGTGCACAGTAGGATGTTTTCTGGACATAGATAATGCTTATAATAATGTTGACATCTCATCGTTGCTTAAAATAATGAATAATTTAGGAATTGGAAATAAAATATGCACATATTTATGGAATTTTCTTATAGAAAGACGGCTTACTATAGAAATAAATGATGATATTTTATGTCGTTCTACAGGCCGCGGCTTAGCGCAAGGTGATCCGATTTCACCACTCCTTTTTAATTTAGCTACATCACATATCTCTAAATATATTAATAACGTGTTTTTATCCCAATATGCAGACGATTTTGTTCTATATGCGACCGATATAAATACAGGGGCTTGTAGACATAATCTACAAATAGCATTAAATACCTTATCACAATTACTTTCAAATCTGGGCTTAGAAATATCTCCTTTTAAAAGTAAAGTGTGCATTCTTAAAAGAGCGTATAGACGGGAATCGATACACCTAACTTTAGGAAATCAAAGCTTACAATTAGTGGATAATGTTAGATATTTAGGGATGTGGTTAGATAGGTCGTTGAAATGGTCGAAACACACTAAAGAAATTATAGAAGGTGTCACAAAATTCTTAAATATTTTAAAAAATTTAGTAGGATCGGGGTGTGGAATACACCCCTGTCATTTGCGTAGTTTGTACTTATCTATTATTAGAAGTAGGTTAGATTATGGTAGTTTTCTTTACGATTCATGTAGTTAGGCTCTTTTGAAGAAGCTTGATGTAATACAGAACCAATGTATGCGAATTATAGATGGATTTTATTAGAACTACAGCCATTCACGTTATGGAATGCGAATTAAGCTTACCGCCTTTAAGTATCCGTAGAAAATATTTAGCAGGAAAGTATTTATTAAAATGTAAATCGTTAAGTAATAAAGATATATGTAATTTATTAGATAATTTAGAAAATCGAATCGATAATAGCTATTGGCTGCACAAAAAGAAGCCCCTTCTCCTACAATTACATCAAGTTTTAAAAAATAAAAATGTTTATGTTAACAAATTAGAAATGTTTTCTCTTCGGACTTGGGTGAGTAATATGGATCTTGATACGGCTATTCAACCAAACATTGATTTTATGGATAAACCAAAATGTAATTATAGCAATACTTTATTAAGCAATATGTGTAATCATTTCATACTAGAGCGCTATGACAAATTTTATAAAATCTTTACAGACGGTTCTAAGGATCAATCAGGTGTAGGTGCTGCTTTTTATGACATCCAGAACCATAGTCAGGTATCTTTCAAAATTTCACCAAATATATCAATAATGCGTGCGGAACTAATTGCTATAGCAGAAGCTTTATCGTATGTTGCTGACATTCCGTGCCAAGATATAGTTATTTTGTCGGACTCAAAAAGCGCAATACAACATGTGGCTCGGTGTGCCTCGACAGTTCGAGGATTTCCGATAGCCTATTCCGCCATGCAATCTATGTATGAAATGATTGCACAAAATAGAAAAGTCATACTGCAGTGGATACCTTCACATGCCGGCATTCCAGGGAATGAAAAAGTCGCGGATAACTGCAATTTTGGAGCGAGTGTCTCATGTACCAGGAGAATAATTTAGTTTCACCGAACGCGATGTTGCGCTTCGCTTCGCTTCACAGTGACTGCGGGGGGCGGGGACGCTCCTATCTTTTACCGGCACTTAATCTCGAGTCGTGTGCGCGATACACATCTTTACGTACTGAACATCTTTTATTTTCTAATCAATAATATAAATGTTGAAAATCTACAAGTCTTGTCATTCTATCATCGTCAAAACAGCTATCGAAGTTAACACGCGGATAACTATAATCTTGGCTTGGAGCGAGTGTCTCATGTACCAGGAGAATGAGTTAGTCTCACCGAACGCGGTGTTGCGCTTCGCTTCGCTTCACATTGACTGCGGGGGGCGGGGATGCCCTATCTTTTACCGGCACTTGATTGCGTCGTGTGCGCGATACACATCCTTACGTACTGAACATCTTTTATTTTCTAATCAATAATATAATCGTTGAAAATCTACAAGTCTTGTCATTCTATCATCGCCAAAACAGCTATCGAAGTTAACACGCGGATAAACATAATATTGTTCTCCGCTCCTATCTTTTACCGGCACTTGATCTCGAGTCGTGTGCGCGATACACATCTTTACGTACTGACATCTCTTATTTTGTAACCAATAATATATTCGTTGAAAATCTACAAGTCTTGTCATTCTGTCATCGCCAAAACAGCTATCAAAGTTAACACGCGGATAACTATAATCTTGGTTTGGTGCGAGTGTCTCATGTACTAGGAGATCATACAGAGTGAGTTGGTCTCAGCGAACGCGGATTACTATAAATCTTGGAATGGAGCGAGTATCTCTTGTACCAGGAGATCATTCACAGTGAATTGGCTGAAAATCTACAAGTCTTGTCATTCTATCATCGTCAAAACAGCTATCGAAGTTAACACGCGGATAACTATAATCTTAGTTTGGAACGAGTGCCTCATATACCAGGAGAATAATTTAGTTTCACCGAACGCGATGTTGCGCTTCGCTTCGCTTCACAGTGACTGCGGGGGGCGGGGACGCTCCTATCTTTTACCGGCACTTAATCTCGAGTCGTGTGCGCGATACACATCTTTACGTACTGAACATCTTTTATTTTCTAATCAATAATATAAATGTTGAAAATCTACAAGTCTTGTCATTCTATCATCGTCAAAACAGCTATCGAAGTTAACACGCGGATAACTATAATCTTGGCTTGGAGCGAGTGTCTCATGTACCAGGAGAATGAGTTAGTCTCACCGAACGCGGTGTTGCGCTTCGCTTCGCTTCACATTGACTGCGGGGGGCGGGGATGCCCTATCTTTTACCGGCACTTGATTGCGTCGTGTGCGCGATACACATCCTTACGTACTGAACATCTTTTATTTTCTAATCAATAATATAATCGTTGAAAATCTACAAGTCTTGTCATTCTATCATCGCCAAAACAGCTATCGAAGTTAACACGCGGATAAACATAATATTGGCTTGGAGCGAGTGTCTTATGTACCAGGAGATTATATACACAGTGAGTTTGTCCTACCGAGCGCGGATAACTATAATCTTGGTTTGGAGCGGAGTGTCTTATGTACCAGGAGATTATACACAATGAGTTGGTGCCACCGAACGCGGATAACTGCAATTTTGGTTTCGGAGTGGGTGTCTCATGTACAAGGAGTTTATAATTATTATGAAAAGCTTGAGTAAAATTGAGGCTATGATATCTTCTATCACATATAATAAAATGTTACTGTTCGTTGTGTGTACATGGAAGATATATGAGTAAAACTATAGTTGAATACTTATACTTACAAAATATATACTTATTTTTAAATACACAGATTTACCTATAAGTTTTAAAAGAACACAATTTCTTGTAAAGGTATTGTTTGCAGTCACAATAAATAAAACACAGGGGTAGACATTCAAGTATGTCGGAATAAATTTAAGGGAATGCTGTTTTTCTCATGGCCAATTGTATGTTGCTCTATCTAGATACGGGTGCGGCGAAAACCAATAAATACGAATATCCCACGAACATATAACTAAAAATGTCATTTATATTTGGTGTTATTTACAAACTTCTGTTTTCTTTCATGTCCAAGCAATCTACTTGGAGTACTTTCATTTTACAATTTTTAAAGTAATTTAGAAACGTTGATTAAATTTTACTTATAAGGAATTCGTTATTTTAATATATAGTTTTCCTGCTTGTTTTAATTAGCAAATACACTTTGCCGTGTCTCAAACACTATAAGTAAGTTAAGACAAAATACGCGTAGGCGTAAATACAATCAAGTGGTTCAAATACGTCAATCGAAGCCATCGATACCACCCATTGTGAAACGATATTCTAGTTTGTTGTAACACTAAGACATCGTATTCCGTTTAAAAATATCTAAAAAATTATAGTCAAAAAGTATCAAACCCATATCAACCATGAAAACTTCAATTTATTTATTTATGACAAGTAAGTATAAATAAGTATTATTTTATGATTCTTAAAATTTATTTTATTTAATCGGAACCTAAACCTTGTTTTTAATTTTTATTTACGTTTCATTTAAATTTCCTTCAGTGAAATCGAATCACATGCATAATTTGATAAATTTATTAAATATACTAACTATAATCTTGGTTTGGAGCGAGTGTCTCATGTACCAGGAGTATGAGTTAGTCTCACCGAACGTGGTGTTGCGCTTCGCTTCGCTTCACAGTGACTGTGGGGGGCGGGGACGCTCCTATCTTATACCGGCATTTGATCTCGAGTCGTGTGCGCGATACACATCATTCAGTACTGTACATCTTTTATTTTCTAATCAATAATATAATCGTTGAAAATCTACAAGTCTTGTCATTCTATCATCGCCAAAACAGCTATCGCGAAGTAAACAAGCGGAGAACTATAATCTTGGTTTGGAGCGAGTGTCTCATGTACTAACTAGGAGATCATACACAGTGAGTTGGTCTCAGCGAACGCGGATTACTATAAATCTTGGTATGGAGCGAGTGTATCTTGTACCAGGAGATCATTCACAGTGAATTGGTTGGTCTCACCGAACGCGGATTACTATAATTCTTGGTATGGAGCGAGTGTCTCATGTACCAGGAGTATGAGTTAGTCTCACCGAACGCGGTGTTGCGCTTAGCTTCGCTTCACAGTGACTGCGGGGGGCGGGGACGCTCCTATCTTTTACCGGCACTTGATCTCGAGTCGTGTGCGCGATACACATCTTTACGTACTGACATCTCTTATTTTGTAACCAATAATATATTCGTTGAAAATCTACAAGTCTTGTCATTCTGTCATCGCCAAAACAGCTATCAAAGTTAACACGCGGATAACTATAATCTTGGTTTGGTGCGAGTGTCTCATGTACTAGGAGATCATACAGAGTGAGTTGGTCTCAGCGAACGCGGATTACTATAAATCTTGGAATGGAGCGAGTATCTCTTGTACCAGGAGATCATTCACAGTGAATTGGCTGAAAATCTACAAGTCTTGTCATTCTATCATCGCCAAAACAACTATCGAAGTTAACACGCGGATAACTATAATCTTGGCTTGGAGCGAGTGTCTCATGTACCAAGAGAATGAGTTAGTCTCACCGAACGCGGTGTTGCGCTTAGCTTCGCTTCACATTGACTGCGGGGGGCGGGGACGCTCCTATCTTTTACCGAAACTTGATGTCGAGTCGTGCGCGCGATACACATCTGAACGTTCTTTACATCTCTTATTTTTAGTCAATAATATAATTGTTGAAAATCTACAAGTCTTGTCATTCTATCATCGCCTAAACAGATCTCGCAGTTGTACTGTACTTATGAGTACACGTATGTATATACCTGTATATGTCAGATTGATGAGTATTGCAATAAAACACGATTCGGTTGACACGTCCGTTTGTTAGTAAGATCGTTACAATACTAATGTGTCTCCGGCACAGTACATCCCGCTTAATAAATATTAACATAAACATGGTTGGGTAAATACATAATTTTTATACATAAACTTATAAAACTAAACTTATTTTAACAAATTACTTTTTCGTCATACAGATAGCTAATGAAAGTGATCATACAATGGTACTTGTTACACATTAATTACGTTAAGTAGACACTTGCACTTACTATATACTTAAACACTTTTTATTCTAAATAAACACTCGCGTAGACCCCCGTTGATCAACTCACCTATGGGCAGCTCGCGCAGCTCGCACCTCATATAACGCGCGTAGTTCATCTTACATCGTTTCCAAAGTAAATACAGCATCGCGGCAAGAATGCAGATGATGATGAATAATAAATAAACTTCATACTTTTACAGTCGCTCTAGATATACTGAAGGAGAAGAACCAGAAATACATATTTTGACAGACTGAGATTCACAAGAAAACCAAGAGTCTAAAGAGTCAGAACCCGATAAGTTTTTTCGTGAATAACCATACAATTTTATCTTGTAATAACAAGTGTCATATTAATTTAAACATTTATCCTTGTGGGGACTTGCATACGTGGCTTATTGATACCGGGGCCTCTATTTCAGCCATAAAATATGTACATGTAATCGAGAATAATATTCCTATCCAAAAAGAGACACTTATTGTTGATGGTATCGGAGGCAAAGTACAAGCAATAGGATATGTTTATATTAATCTATATTCGGGTGATCAAATTGTAAACAATAAATTCTTTGTATTTAAATCGTTGCCATGTAAGGCTAGTGGCATACTAGGCCAAGATTTCTTACACAAATATAAGTCCGTTTTAAACTTCGGTAACAATTCTATACAACTATGGAAAGAAAATAAAAAGATAGACTTGCCTATCACTACGAATGGCAAGTCATTAACTGTACCCACTAGATCTGAATCAATTCATTATATCGAAACAGAAATTCAACAGGATTGTATAGTCTGTGCAACTGAATTAAAGGAAGGATTGTTTTTAGCAAGTACGTTATCAACGCTGACCAATGGGCGAATACCTGTGCGATTTTTGAATACTACTGAGAAAGATATTTATTTAAAAAAATTTAAGCCCACGGTACTCTTAGCGAATGATTATAATATTTGTGAATTTACCAGACCCGCAACAAAATATGCGGAAAGAGTAAAACGGCTTTTCCCATTACTCAATTTAGACCACTTAAAAACGGATGAACGCGATAGTATTAAAAACATATGTGCAAAATATAACGATCTTTTCTTCTTAAAAGGGGACAAGTTAACTACGACAAAATTGTACAAACACTCGATAAACTTAAAGCCTGACACCACGCCATTGTATTCTAAGCCTTATAGACTCCCGCATTCTCAAAAAGTGGAAATAAAGAAGCAAATAGATAATATGCTCGAGCAAGGTATCATAGAACCATGTAACAGTGAGTGGTCGAGCCCGGTTCTTCTGGTGCCTAAGAAAACAGACTTGAATGGGTCGAAAAAATGGTGTTTAGTCATAGATTATCGTAAATTAAATAACTGTATACAGGATGATAAATTTCCATTACCTAATATTAGTGAAATATTAGATTCTTTATCCGGATGTAATATATAATGATTTAAATTTATTATGTAGGAAAAATACTAAATTTAAGTGGGATGATAATTGTCAAAAGTCGTTCGAAACCCTGAAAAAATGTATAACATCGCCCCCTGTTCTACAATATCCTGATTTATCTAGTAAAAACACATTTATTATACAGACTGATGCATCAGGTTACGCGCTGGGAGCTATTTTATCTAATTCCGATGGCCGCCCAGTAGCGTACGCTAGTAGAAGCCTAAACAAGGCCGAGCTAAATTACCCAACGATAGAAAAAGAGCTTCTAGCTATCGTATGGGCTGTGAAGCATTTTAGGCCGTACTTATATGGTCGTACATTCAAAATTGTTACCGATCATAAGCCACTAGTTTATTTGTTTAGTTTAAACGATCCGTCAAGTAGGTTACTTAAGTTCCGACTATGCTTAGAAGAATACGATTATTTAATTGAACATATAAAAGGTAAAGAGAACGCAGCCGCAGATGCGCTATCTCGTATTACAATGTCATCCAAGGAGCTAAAAGAATTTAACAAATGTATTTGCGTCATGACGCGAGCCCAAAAGAAAAGATTAGAAACTAATATTCCAGTTAATCAAAACACTCAGACCATGAAGAGTTGGCATAACGAGCCAAGGCTAGTTGAATCTAACATGGTTCCGGAAAATTCGGTTGAACTTAGGTTTGCCGACAGGAAGTATTAAATAGGCTACGAATCGAGAATAAGATTACATATGAAAATAATATTTTTTTGTACGATAGACATCAATTAACGTTATTTATAAATCCGTCAGCACAATCTCGGCTGACGCCTACAGAGTTTATAAAAAAGATGTGTGAATTTTGTGATACAATTAAAATAAATAAAATATTTTTAATGAAAAACAAGGACAATAGAATCTTTACACAAAAGTTTACAAATGAGATAAAAAAGTGTTCTGACTGGAGAGGGCCAACTATAATTATTATAAAAGATGTAGAGAGAATCGAAAATAAAGACGATAGGAGAGTTATTTTAAATGACTTCCATCTATTACCTACAAGCGGACATGCAGGTATTAGACGCATGTTCAATAGCATAAAAAAATATTACTTCTGGCCGGGACTCGAAAATGATGTTATTAATTTTGTTAAAAAATGTCCAAAATGTCAACAACAAAAATATACGACATTTGTTTAAGAACCAATGACCCTTACTTCTACGTCTCATATTACCTTTGAAAAAATATATTTGGATTTAATGGGACCCTTCGATAGGGATTCTTGTAACCATTCGTATATCCTAATACTTCAATGTGAGCTGTCAAAATATGTATGCTCGTTCCCTTTGGTTACTAAAACATCAGAAGAAGTCGCACGGGTGTTCGTGAACAATTTCATTCTACAGCACGGCGTTCCAAGAGAGGTTGCTACCGATCGAGGCGCGGAATTTATGTCCGACATCTTTAATGGTATGTGAAATTTGTATGTAAAATTCTTAATATCTCTAAGTTAAATTCAACAGCATATCACCACGAAAGTATCGGGGCGCTAGAGAACTCACACAAAAATTTAGGGGCATTTTTAAGAATACAAACAGAAAATAAACCAGATTCATGGAGCACTTGGCTCCCATTTTGGTGTTTTGCATATAACACGACGGTACACTCTTCAACTAAATTTACGCCATTCGAACTAGTTTATGGAAAGATATGTAATTTGCCAAGTAATCTCACGAAAATTGTAGAGCCACTATACAATTATGATAACTATCCCAACGAGCTCAAGTATCGATTACAGATGTCACAAAGAGAAGCGAGGAATAATTTAATCAAAAGTAAATTGCAAAGGAAAGACAAATATGATCACCACATAAGCCCTACTAAATATAAACAAGGTGATACTTTATTAATTAAAAATGAAACTGGTAATAAGCTCACAAACCTTTATACGGGACCTTACAAGGTAATCCGAGCTTTGTCACCGAATGTGGAGGTGAATATAAACGGTAAATTAGATTTTGTCCATAAGAATCGTACGAAATTGTACTATGACTAATTATGTATAAACTGCATATATTATGTACTCATCGATAGTTTTAGATCTTATATCTCTAAGCTAATGTTTATTAAACTTATTCTAATAAAAATCCTATATTGCACTACTCACTCGTATGTATGTATAAGTAGAAAAGTAGGTGCTTATAATGTCATTTAATTTTAGATTGTAGATGCTAATGACTTACGAATATCGAGTTACTCGCTCGATTATTGTTTACAAAACAAGCAATCATTGCTTACATAACGATATTTAACACATGTTTAAAATTTAATTTTAAGCTTTTAAATTTATCATTAAATAAATAAAAAATTTTTTTTTTTTTGTCCTTATTTTGCCGGGGGAGGTGTGATGTAGTATATATGTAGTACATATGTATGCTTGGGTGCGTACTTATAATAATGTTTGAGAGACTAAATATACTCAGTATTCGATCATCATTAAAGATGTTTTATTGTGTCTAAGTCCCATCCTTATAAGTGTCTTATGTACCAGGAGATTATACACAGTGAGTTGGTCCTATCGAACGCGGATAACTATAAATCTTGTTTTGGAGCGAGTGTCTCATGTACCAGGAGAATGAGTTAGTCTCAACGAGCGCGGTGTTGCGCTTCGCTTCGCTTCACAGTGACTGCGAGGGGCGGGGACGCTCCTATCTTTTACCGGCACTTGATCTCGAGTCGTGTGCGCGATACACATCTTTACGTACTGTACATCTCTTATTCTGTAATCAATAATATAATCGTTGAAAATCTACAAGTCTTGTCATTCTATCATCGCCAAAACAGCTATCGAAGTTAACACGCGGATAACTGTAATCTTGTTTTGGAGCAAGTGTCTCATGTACTAGGAGATCATACACAGTGAGTTGGTCTCAGCGAACGCGGATTACTATAAATCTTGGTATGGAGCGAGTGTCTCTTGTACCAGCAGATCATTCTCAGTGAGTTGAGTTGACGCTCCTCTCTTTTACCGGCACTTGATCTCGACTCGTGTGCGCGATACACATTGTGCCGTCAGCACATCGCCTTTTTAGTTGTACTCCAGATTTGGCATGACGAAATCATAACAATTTATTATTAGATTATTATAATACATTAATCAGTCAATCAGTACAGGGTACTCAAGCAATTGTAACGTGTCGTAAATATAAATATATTATTCCTTCGGTCTTTGAGTATTGGCTAGCCTCATACCTGGATCCGTCTCTGAATATTATATGCCTCAGTATCTCAAGATAGCCTACCCGCCAAAGTGGTGACCCGACGTGATCTGAGGTCCGACGTGATTGTAGCCGACGTGATCTGAGGCTCGACGCAAGAAAGGACGAAGTTACACTCCTAGCCCGAGGGTTGACTTCATCCAGAGAACGACGTGATTTTTTAAAGATTCCAGCTGCTTCTAAGTACTGACTCACAAGAAAGCAACAATGAGTATCCCCGCCGCCCAGCAGAGCAGATGTGCAACTCATTCAGCATCTCTGAACGACGTTGTGGAGCTTGCCTCAGTGACGGTCTCGTCAAGGATACCGGATTTCTGTTACGATCACCCAAGGCTGTGGTTTGTGCAGTGTGACGCGATATTAGGACCACAAAAACTGAGTGACGACACGAAGTTTAACCTCATCGTCACTAAATTAAGCAAAGATGATTCAGCAAGCTAGTGATATCCTTTTGAGTCCACTGGAGACAAATAAATTCGAAATTTTGAAAACCCGATTGTTGGTAGTGTATGAGGAATCGGAAACAAAAAAGATAATGAATTAAAAAAGTTACTCGATTCAAAGAACAAAGTTTAAGAAAGTTATTATGCCAAATAGCAAGATACCTATTTTCTGCGAAGTGTCTACTAATAAGGTGCGACTATATTTGCCAGTGGAGTTTCGTGTAACAGCATACAAAGCCTTACATGACTCAAGCCACCCGGGAATTCGCACAACAAGAAAATTGATCCGCGATCGCTATATTTGGGCAGCGATGAATAAGGATGTTGCCTTATGGGCCAAATCATGTTTAGATTGTCAGAGATCGAAAGTGCAACGTCATACAATATCACCTATCGGAAATTTTCCTAAGTGTCAACGCTTCGAACATTTACACGTGGATATTGTCGGACCACTAACTATTTATAAGGGTTACCGATATCTAATTACCATGGTAGACCGAGCGACTGGTTGGCTAGAAGCTTACCCAATTAAAGACATTACAGCTGAAACGGTAACTAAGATTGTTTATTCAGGCTGGATAGCACGATTTGGATGTCCATTGCGTATTACGACGGATCAAGGTCTTCAATTTGAATCCAACTTGTTCGCATTGTTGGCTAAGAGAATGGGAATAACTAAAATAAGAACCACGAGCTATCACCCACAGTCAAATGGTGTCGTCGAACGAACTCATCGAACATTAAAAACAGCCCTTATGTGTAGAGGCAATACGGACAATTGGGTCAACGAATTACCGTCAGTTTTATTAGGCTTAAAAGCAAGCTTACGCCATGACACTGGAATAAGTGCAGCCGAGATGGTTTACGGTGAAGTCATACGTTTACCAGGAGATTTCTCTTCGCCGACAAAGCTGGAAATCACTGAAAATGAAACGTTTTTGCAAAACATGCGTTATAGGATCAGACAAATTGCATCGCTACCGAAACGAGATTTAAGACAAAACGGTATATTTGTACATCCAGAATTAAGTGAGTGTACACACGTTTTTGTCCGATGTGATAGAGTTTCGAAGCCACTTACGTCACCCTATTCTGGACCGTTTAAAGTTTTAAGCAAATCAGCAAAACATTTCAAGATAGTGATTAATGGTATCAAAAAAATAATAAGCATCGATCGCCTTAAGCCGGCGTTTCTAATTACCAGCAAAGATAGCATTCATCGAATTCCAAATAAGGTAGAAGCTAATAAAAACAATAAGCCTATGACAACGAGATCTGGTCATATAGTTAGACCTGTTGTGAGATTTGCATACAGATAGATCGAAATATTTAGTATTTTTTTTAAATATAATTAATTGTAATTTATAAAAATATTTTGATGTTATACACACATAAAAAAGGATCATATTATATACATTTTTTTTGCTTTTTTATAATTTCTTTGTTTGAAGATTTTAATTGTTTTTAAGGTTTTTTGAGTACATTGGTTGCTTTTGTTTCTAGTTCATAGTGTTATTTTTTTTTCTCTATTGAATTAAACCGGAGGTTTTGTCACAAAGTGACGTCACCTCCATCGTTCCTACCAAATCAACTACGTCGCTTTAAATAACATAAAACTATTTTATAAATTTTCCTGGCCTCTTCAGAAGTTGGTAAGACCAGTATACTGTTGAATACCCCCACATTATTTAAATTATATCCCAGGTATTGCATAAAAAAGAGGACTCTTTCAGCTTCAATCCGCACACATTCCACTAATACATGGTAGGTATCCTCTACTCGGTTGCATTCTGTGCACACTGGTGACTCAATTTTCTTCATCAGGAAACCGATTCTGTTCAATGGAATGTGTCCGGATCGGAGCCTATGTGCTGTGACAATATCTTGTCTACTCAAACCGCTATTGGCAAACCAGGGAGCCCGTGATAAGGTAGGCTGAATAGTTTTGTACCATATTCATTTACTTAAGGCTCTTTCGTCGAAATACTGTTTCCATTCCTTCCAACATATATCCTTCACGAAACCTAGTATTTCTGAAAAATATGGTACACAGTCGATCTCTATTCCTTCTGTAGTTGCGTTTCGAGCTAAGGCGTCGACTTTTTCATTCCCTGGAATGCCGGCATGTGAAGGTATCCACTGCAGTATGACTTTTCTATTTTGTGGAATCATTTCATACATAGATTGCATGACGGAATAGGCTATCGGAAATCCTCGAACTATCGAGGCACACCGAGCCACATGTTGTATTGCGCTTTTTGAGTCCGACAAAATAACTATATCTTGGCACGGAATGTCAGCAACATACGATAAAGCTTCATCTATAGCAATTAGTTCCGCACGCATTATTGATACATTTGGTGAAATTTTGAAAGATGTCATAAAAAGCAGCACCTACACCTGATTGATTCTTAGAACCGTCTGTAAAGATTTTATAAAAAATTTCATAGCGATCTAGTACGAAATGATTACACATATTGCTTAATAAAGTATTGCTATAATTACATTTTTGTTTATCCATAAAATCAATGTTTGGTTGAATAGCCGTATCAAGATCCATATTACTCACCCAAGTCCGAAGAGAAAACATTTCTAATTTGTTAACATAAACATTTTTATTTTTTAAAACTTGATGTAATTGTAGGAGAAGTGGCTTCTTTTTGTGCAGCCAATAGCTATTATCGATTCGATTTTATAAATTATCTAATAAATTACATATGTCTTTATAACTTAACGATTTACATTTTAATAAATACTTTCCTGCTAAATATTTTCTACGGATACTTAAAGGCGGTAAGCTTAATTCGCATTCCATAACGTGAATGGCTGTAGTTCTAATAAAACCACCTATAATTCGCATACATTGCTTCTGTATCACATCAAGCTTCTTCAAAAGAGCCTTACTACATGAATCATAAAGAAAACTACCATAATCTAACCTACTTCTAATAATAGATAAGTACAAACTACGCAAATGACAGGGGTGTATTCCCCACCCCGATCCTACTAAATTTTTTAAAATATTTAAGAATTTTGTGACACCTTCTATAATTTCTTTAGTGTGTTTCGACCATTTCAACGACCTATCTAACCACATCCCTAAATATCTAACATTATCCACTAATTGTAAGCTTTGATTTCCTAAAGTTAGGTGTATCGATTCCCGTCTATACCCTCTTTTAAAAATGCACACTTTACTTTTAAAAGGAGATATTTTTAAGCCCAGATTTGAAAGTTATTGTGACAAGGTATTTAATGCTATTTGTAGATTATGTCTACAAGCCCCTGTATTTATATCGGTCGCATATAGAACAAAATCATCTGCATATTGGGATAAAAATACGTTATTAATATATTTAGAGACATGTGATGTAGCTAAATTAAAAAGGAGTGGTGAAATCGGATCACCTTGCGCTAAGCCGCGGCCTGTAGAACGACATAAAATACCATCATTTATTTCTATAGTAAGACGTCTTTCTATAAGAAAAATCCATAAATATGTGTATATTTTAATTCCAATTCCTAAATTATTCATTATTTTAAGCAACGATGAGATGTCAACATTATTATAAGCATTATCTATGTCCAGAAAACATCCTACTGTGCACTTTTTGTCAGAGAACCCAATCTGTATGTTAGTTACTAATGAAGCTAGATACGTGTCCTTTTCTAAAACCTGTAGTATTCCTTGAAAAGAGATCTTTTTGTTCACAAAACCATTCTAATCGTTTATTAATAATGCTATGAAAAAGTTTACAAATGCAAGACATCATTGAAATAGGGCGCAAAGATGATATAGAATTGACCTCCCTACCCGGTTTGGGGATTGCTACAATACTAATATCCCTCCACTGGTTGGGGATGAAACCAGCTGCAAAAAAATTATTAAATAGTTTCAATAATATTTCTTTTCCATTTTTCGGTAAGTTTCTTAACATACAATACGGGATAGCGTCATAGCCAGGCGAGGTAGTGGCTTGTTTTAGGCACTGCGACAACTCTGACATAGTAATGGGTTCATTTAAAACTGATTTATTGTTTAAGAATAAGGGTGGTTTCGGAGAGACATAGTCGGGTGTAAGACTTAATAATAATTCACTAATCAACCGTTTAGGTATTTGGCGCCCTGGCCCTCTATATCCTTTGATCATTTTCATTTTGCCCCACATACTCCCTGATGAAACTGTGTGGTTTACCGAAGACCAAAATTTTTGTCTATCTACAAAGCTAGCCTTTCGTATACGGTTTTGCACCACACTTTTTGTCTTTAATATCTCTAAGTTTGCTGGAATAGGGTTTCTTCGCATATTAGCTAATGCAAGTCGACGTTCTGCTACTACTTTTGATAAATCTGACGTCCAATAAGATTTAGGAACAAAATTACTACACGGATTTTGACTAATTTTAATATATGGAATGTGAATATCGGCAGCTAAGTTTAAATTTTCAACAAATAAATCGTAAGCCGACTGTAAGTTATTCTGCTCGGTAAAATTACTATAAAATAAATTTTATAACAAGTAAGTATAAGAGTACCAATCAGCATTTTTAAAGTTTCGTTTTAATAAAGAAAGTTTAAATTTTTCTAAAAAAGTAGACAAAACAATTATTCTATGGTCGTTGCCTAATGTTTCGTTTATGACATTCCAGTTAAACTTGAGTGCAATATCTGTCGTTACAAAGGTGATTTCAGGTGACGACTGTTGCTATACCCCATTAACGAATGAAAAAGTCGACGCCTTAGCTCGAAACGCAACTACAGAAGGAATAGAGATCGACTGTGTACCATATTTTTCAGAAATACTAGGTTCCGTGAAGGATATATGTTGGAAGGAATAGAAACAGTATTTCGACGAAAGAGCCTTAAGTAAAGGAATATGGTACAAAACTATTCAGCCTACCTTATCACGGGCTCCCTGGTTTGCCAACAGCGGTTTGAGTAGACAAGATATTGTCACAGCACATAGGCTCCGATCCGGACACATTCCATTGAACAGAATCGGTTTCCTGATGAAGAAAATTGAGTCACCAGTGTGCACAGAATGCAACCGAGTAGAGGATACCTATCATGTATTAGTGGAATGTGTGCGGATTGAAGCTGAAAGAGTCCTCTTTTTTATGCAACACCCGGGATATAATTTGAATAATGTGGGGGTATTCAACAGTATACTAGCCTTACCAACTTCTGAAGAGGCCAGGAAAATTTATAAAATAGTTTTATGTTATTTAAAGCGACGTAGTTGATTGGGAGGAACGATGGAGGTGACGTGGTCACTTTGTGACAAAACATCCGGTTTAATTCAATAAAGAAAAAAAAAATCAATAATATAATCGTTGAAAATCTACAAGTCTTGTCATTCTATCATCGTCAAAACAGCTATCGAAGTTAACACGCGGATAACTATAATCTTAGTTTGGAACGAGTGCCTCATATACCAGGAGAATAATTTAGTTTCACCGAACGCGGTGTTGCGCTTCGCTTCGCTTCACAGTCACTGCGGGGGGCGGGGACGCTCCTATCTTTTACCGGCACTTAATCTCGAGTCGTGTGCGCGATACACATCTTTACGTACTGAACATCTTTTATTTTCTAATCAATAATATAAATGTTGAAAATCTACAAGTCTTGTCATTCTATCATCGTCAAAACAGCTATCGAAGTTAACACGCGGATAACTATAATCTTGGCTTGGAGCGAATGCCTCATGTACCAGGAGAATGAGTTAGTCTCACCGAACGCGGTGTTGCACTTCGCTTCGCTTCACATTGACTGCGGGGGGAGGGGATGCTCCTATCTTTTACCGGCACTTGATTGCGTCGTGTGCGTGATACACATCTTTACGTACTGAACATCTTTTATTTTCTAATCAATAATATAATCGTTGAAAATCTACGACTCTGTCATTCTATCATCGCCAAAACAGCTATCGAAGTTAACACGCGGATAAACATAATATTGGCTTGGAGCGAGTGTCTTATGTACCAGGAGATTATATACACAGTGAGTTTGTCCTACCGAGCGCGGATAACTATAATCTTGGTTTGGAGCGGAGTGTCTTATGTACCAGGAGATTATACACAATGAGTTGGTCCCACCGAACGCGGATAACTGCAATTTTGGTTTCGGAGTGGGTGTCTCATGTACAAGGAGTTTATAATTATTATGAAAAGCTTGAGTAAAATTGAGGCTATGATATCTTCTATCACATATAATAAAATGTTACTGTTCGGTGTGTGTACATGGAAGATATATGAGTAAAACTATAGTTGAATACTTATACTTAAAAAATATATACTTATTTTTAAATACACAGATTTACCTATAAGTTTTAAAAGAACACAATTTCTTGTAAAGGTATTGTTTGCAGTCACAATAAATAAAACACAGGGGTAGACATTCAAGTATGTCGGAATAAATTTAAGGGAATGCTGTTTTTCTCATGGCCAATTGTATGTTGCTCTATCTAGATCCGGGTGCGGCGAAAACCAATAAATACGAATATCCCACGAACATATAACTAAAAATGTCATTTATATTTGGTGTTATTTACAAACTTCTGTTTTCTTTCATGTCCAAGCAATCTACTTGGAGTACTTTCATTTTACAATTTTTAAAGTAACTTAGAAACGTTGATTAAATTTTACTTATAAGGAATTCGTTATTTTAATATATAGTTTTCCTGCTTGTTTTAATTAGCAAATACACTTTGCCGTGTCTCAAACACTATAAGTAAGTTAAGACAAAATACGCGTAGGCGTAAATACAATCAAGTGTTTTAAACACGTCAATCGAAGCCATCGATACCGCCCATTGTGAAACGATATTCTGGTTTGGTCACACGTGTCTTAATAAGTAGCTTGTAACATTGAGACATCGTATTCCGTTTAGAAATATCTAAAGAATTATAAAAAGTGCCGCCATATCAACCATGAAAACTTCAATTTATTTATTTATGATAAGTAAGTATAAATCAGTATTATTTTATAACTCTTTAAATTTATTTTATTTAGTCGGAACCTTAACCTTATTTTTATTATTTATTTACGTTTCATTTAAATTTCCTTCAGTGAAATCGAATCACATACATAATTTGATAAATTTATTAAATATACTAATTATAATCTTGGTTTGGAGCGAGTGTCTCATGTACCAGGAGAATGAGTTAGTCTCACCGAACGCGGTGTTGCGGCTTCGCTTCACAGTGACTGCGGGGGGCGGGGACGCTCCTACCTTTAACCGGCATTTGATCTCGAGTCGTGTGCGGGATACACATCTTTCAGTACTGTACATCTTTTATTTTCTAATCAATAATATAATCGCTGAAAATCTACAAGTCTTGTCGTTCTATCATAGCCAAACAGCTATCGAAGTTAACACGCGGATAACTATAATCTTGGCTTGGAGCGAATGTCTCATATACCAGGAGAATGAGTTAGTCTCACCGAGCGCGGTGTTGCGCTTCGCTTCGCTTCACAGTGACTGCGGGGGCGGGGACGCTCCTTTCTTTTACCGGCACTTGATCTCGAGTCGTGTGCGCGATATACATCTTTACGTACCGTACATCTCTTATTTTGTAATCAATAATATAATCGTTAAAATCTACAAGTCTTGTCATTCTATCATCGCCAAAACAGCTACCGAAGTTAACACGCGGATAATTATAATCTGGGCTTGGAGCGAGTGTCTCATTTACCAGGAGAATGAGTTAGTCTCACCGAACGCGGTGTTGCGCTTCGCTTCGCTTCACAGTGACTGCGGGGGGCGGGGAAGCTCCTATCTTTTACCGGCACTTGATCTCGAGTCGTGTGCGCGATATACATCTTTACGTACTGTACATCTCTTATTTTGTAATCAATAATAATTTAAAATAACAATATTAATTTGTATTTATACTGTTTGTTTGCCCTTTGCAATTAATTATCTCTTACTTTTGGTATGCCTTTTTAATGTTAAGCTTAATTTTCTCATCATATTATGTCACTGTAACAAACCCTCTGTTTTTATTTTATATATACTGTTCCACAAAGTATTAGTACACATATTTCACTCACATGTACCTCGACTAACTTTTATACACATATACACAATATCATGTTTCACAAATAGCAATCTCAATACAGATTTATTACAATTAGCATTCCTAGTTCTTACAAAGCATGTATTCTTTAACATTCTATTTTGTACCAAATTAATACCTGTCATTTGCAATGATTGATTCGAATGATATTATCTCAACGGATATAGATAACATTAATGTAGCATCTGCGTATTTATGTGATACACAAACTTGCAACTTATTGAATATGGGTTCTGCTGGTTATCTTAAGATATTTTGTCAAAATATTCGTAGTATATATAAAAAATTCGATCATTTAACACTTCAGTTGTCGCGCTTCAAGTTTGAGAGTGACATTATAATACTAACGGAATGCTGGTTAAATAGTCACAAACCTATTCCTACTATTGATAACTATGATTATTATTACTCGAGTAATTGCCGTAATCAAAACGATGGTATAGTCATATACGTGAAAAAAGACATAAAATGTTCTATAACGGAACCCAAAGCAATAGGAGGCAACTTTTTACTTATTAAAATTGAACCAGACATATTCATTTTGGCTATTTATAGATCCCCGTCCATACAATGCACAGACAGTTTTTTAAACTCTATTGATAATATTATTCGTCCCATTAGCCCGAGAAATAACTTGATAATTGCCGGAGATATAAACATTGATATTAAAGCCTGTTCTATTGATAGGAACTGTGCAGCTTACCTAAATGTAACCGCTGAACTGGGACTATTGCCTGGGCACACATATCCTACTAGGTTGCACAACTGTCTAGATCATATTATGCTAAAAACAATATTTCGAGCATCGGTATTTGTAGTTGATTCTACCATAACGGACCATGCCTCAGTACTGCTCAGCATTGACCTCGCCCCTTGTAAGTCTAAAAAACCAATCACTTACAAAAGAATTAATTTTGATGCCTGCATTAAATACTTAGAGACAGTGGACTTCTCTTTTATCAAACCATCTTGCGATGCTAATGAAGCAGCATCAAGGTTTGTTGATATACTGTCTGGTTCTGTTAAACTGAACTCTGAAATTAGCCGTATACCTAGTAAGAAAAGAACACTTAAACCATGGATAACCACTGGACTCCTACGCTGTATCCGGAATAGAGATAAACTACACAAAAAACACAAAAAAGAACCAAATAACGTAATGCTCGAGGTTACATATAAGCGATACCGGAACTTTTGTAACTCTCTGTTGAGAAAGCTTAAAAGAAACTTTGAAAAAACGCTTTTACGTAATGCAAAAACTAATAAAGAATCTTGGAATGCAATCAAATCAATTATAGATTATACGAAACAGAAAACGTCAGCTGAAAATCTTTTAAGTCCTAACAATAGTATCAATAATAGCATAGACTCTGTAAATAATTACTTTTCTAGTATAGGGAAGCAGCTTGCCGAAACTGCAACTGCGTATAATGAAAATAACACTAATTCATACAATTTCACGTTTCCTCCAGAGTGTAATTCCATAGTATTACTACCACCAGATGAGGCAGAGATAGAACTGTTAATAATGAACCTCAAAAATAATTGCGCTACAGGCTGGGACTTAGTACCAGCCCAGCTTCTAAAATTATCTAAGCATATAATAGTCCCAGCTCTTTCTAAGCTCTTTAACCTTTGCATAACTCAGGGAGTGTTCCCTGAGGTCTTTAAAAGGTCGCTTATCACTCCTGTTCACAAGGGTGGGAAGCGAGACCAAGTTTCTAATTATAGACCTATATCAGTTCTGTCATCCCTATCCAAAATATTAGAAAAACTACTAAATAACAGACTAATTAATTTTCTGGAACACAACAAAATTTTATCTGCCTCACAGTTTGGTTTTAGGTCTGGGAAAAGTACTGAAGACGCAGTCATCAATTTATCGAATTATGTTACTTCTCAGGTAGATAGAAAGCAAAAGTGTTTAGGTATATTCCTTGACCTAGCCAAGGCGTTTGATACCGTCTCAATTCCCATTCTTGTGAACAAGTTCGAATGCCTCGGTATTCGTGGCAAACCGCTCCTGATATTTAAGGACTTTTTGGTTAATCGTTCACAACAAGTAAAAATTGGTGATCACGTCAGTTCTCAGGCACCTGTCATTTGTGGCGTCCCTCAGGGCAGTATTCTTGGCCCAACTCTCTTTTTGATCTATATTAATGACCTATTTGAACAAACTTTAAGAAATGGTAAAATTTTTACCTACGCGGATGATACTGCGCTTGTATTCCACGGAGAGACTTGGGACAAAGTACGATATTATGCTCAATTAGGACTCCACAGAGTCAATCAATGGCTTAGTGTAAACCTGTTGACATTGAATCTCTCCAAAACCTCATTTATTCAGTTTTCTGTGGTCAAAACAAAACCAGAGAACATTAGTCTTAAGGTTCACACATGTAACTACCCCAGTGATTCTCTTGCTTCCTGTTCATGCTTTGAGATAGCTAAATGTACGACCGTCAAATATCTAGGAGTTATTTTGGACGAAAAACTTAGCTGGCGCTCTCATATAGACATCACAACTGCGCGCACCAGAAAACTTATTTGGGTTTTCAAGAAGTTGAGGCACGTTGCTGATTTAGATCTTCTGCGCACAATATATCATGCACTAGTTCAGTCAGTCATTGGATATTGTATAAAAGCTTGGGGTGGTGCTTGTAAAACCTTTATATTAGACTTGGAAAGAGCGCATAGATCTATCTTAAAAGTCATGACCTCTAGCCCATACAGATTTTCTACAACTAAGTTGTATGAAAAATGTCAACTCCTAACGGTTAGGCAACTATACGTCTATCAATTAGTTATCCAACAACATAGAATCACCCCCTATCATGCCGACGAATACAGTAAACGTGTCATTAAAAACGTATGTCCACCTGTTATATGTCGAACAGCTTCATCCAAACGACAACATGATTTTAAAGCAGTTTATTTGTATAACAAAATAAATAAAATAAAAAATATACATCCCTTATGTAATCGTGAAGCTAAAGTAATTATTAAAAATTGGCTACTAGGACTAGATTATGAACAAACTGAACTGTTGTTGCTATAATATTTTGTGAAACAAATTACACACATACACGCAAACACACACACACACACACACACACACAGACACACAAACACACACACACACACATACACACATACACACTCTACTCTAGTATACAGTAAGAAATAATTATTTATTATTTATTTTTATTCACATAGAACGATATGACACTAAAATATGAGAGAGGACACTGATTTCTGTAATACAGGTCTTTGAGCCTAGCTCAGAAATCAGGGACTTCATTATACTCTGTAACTTTTTATGTGAATAAAGATTATTTATTATTATTATTATAATAATATAATCGTTGAAAATCTACAAGTCTTGTCATTCTATCATCGTCAAAACAGATCTCTAAGTTAACACGCGGATAAACATAATATTGGCTTGGGGCGAGTGCCTTACGTACCAGGAGATTATACACAGTGAGTTGGTCTCACTGAAAAAGTATTACTATAATTCTTGGTATGGAGCGAGTGTCTCTTGTACCAGGAGATCACTCTCAGTGAGTTGGTTGATCTCACTTAACGCGGATAACTAGTGTCTCTTGTACTAGGAGATCATACACGGTTAGTTGGTCTCAGCGAACGCGGTTAACTGTAAATCTTGGTATGGAGCGAGTGTCTCATGTACCAGGAGAATGAGTTAGTCTCACTGAACGCCGTGTTGCGCTTCGCTTCGCTTCACATTGACTGCGGGGGGCGGGGACGCTCCTATCTTTTACCGGCACTTGATCTCGAGTCGTGTGCGCGATACACATCTTTACGTACTGTACATCTCTTATTTTGTAATCAATAATATAATCGTTGAAAATCTACAAGTCTTGTCATTCTATCATCGCCAAAACAGGTATCGAAGTTAACACGCGGATAACTATAATCTTGGAATGGAGCGAGTGTTTCTTGTACCAGGAGATCATTCACAGTGAGTTGGTCTCACTGAACGTGGATAACTATAATTCTTGGTACGGAGCGAGTGTCTCTTGTACCAGGAGATCATTCTCATTGAGTTGGTTGATCTCACTTAACGCGGATAACTAGTGTCTCTTGTACTAGGAGATCATACACGGTTAGTTGGTCTCAGCGAACGCGGATAACTGTAAATCTTGGTATGGAGCGAGTGTCTCATGTACCAGGAGAATGAGTTAGTCTCACCGAACGCGGTGTTGCGGCTTCGCTCCACAGTGAGTGCGGGGGGCGGGGACGATCCTTTCTTTTACCGGCACTTGATCTCGAGTCGTGTGCGCGAAACACATCTTTACGTACATCTTTATGTACATCTCTTATTTTGTAATCAATAATATAATCGTTGAAAATCTACAAGTCTTTTCATTCTATCGTCGCCAAAACAGATCTCGAAGTTAACACGCGGATAAACATAATATTGGCTTCGGGCGAGCGCCTTATGTACCAGGAGATTATACACAGTGAGTTGGTCCTACCAAACGCGGATAACTATAATCTTGGCTTGGAGCGAGTGTCTCATGTACCAGGAGAATGAGTTAGTCTCACCGAACGCCGTGTTGCGCTTCGCTTCGCTTCACATTGACTGCGGGGGGCGGGGACGCTCCTATCTTTTACCGGCACTTGATCTCGAGTCGTGTGCGCGATACACATCTTTACGTACTGTACATCTCTTATTTTGTAATCAATAATATAATCGTTGAAAATCTACAAGTCTTGTCATTCTATCATCGCCAAAACAGCTATCGAAGTTAACACGCGGATAACTATAATCTTGGAATGGAGCGAGGGTTTCTTGTACCAGGAGATCATTCACAGTGAGTTGGTCTCACCGAACGCGGATTACTATAATTCTTGTTATGGAGCGAGTGTCTCTTGTACCAGGAGATCATTCTCAGTGAGTTGGTTGATCTCACTTAACGCGGATAACTAGTGTCTCTTGTACTAGGAGATCATACACGGTTAGTTGGTCTCAGCGAACGCGGTTAACTGTAAATCTTGGTATGGAGCGAGTGTCTCATGTACCAGGAGAATGAGTTAGTCTCACCGAACGCGGTGTTGCGGCTTCGTTTCACAGTGACTGCGGGGGGCGGGGACGCTCCTATCTTTAACCGACACTTGATCTTGAGTCGTGTGCGCGATACACATCTGAACGTTCTTTACATCTCTTATTTTGTAATCAATAATATAATCGTTGAAAATCTACAAGTCTTTTCATTCTATCGTCGCCAAAACAGATCTCGAAGTTAACACGCGGATAAACATAATATTGGCTTCGGGCGAGCGCCTTATGTACCAGGAGATTATACACAGTGAGTTGGTCCTACCAAACGCGGATAACTATAATCTTGGCTTGGAGCGAGTGTCTCATGTACCAGGAGAATGAGTTAGTCTCACCGAACGCCGTGTTGCGCTTCGCTTCGCTTCACATTGACTGCGGGGGGCGGGGACGCTCCTATCTTTTACCGGCACTTGATCTCGAGTCGTGTGCGCGATACACATCTTTACGTACTGTACATCTCTTATTTTGTAATCAATAATATAATCGTTGAAAATCTACAAGTCTTGTCATTCTATCATCGCCAAAACAGCTATCGAAGTTAACACGCGGATAACTATAATCTTGGAATGGAGCGAGGGTTTCTTGTACCAGGAGATCATTCACAGTGAGTTGGTCTCACCGAACGCGGATTACTATAATTCTTGTTATGGAGCGAGTGTCTCTTGTACCAGGAGATCATTCTCAGTGAGTTGGTTGATCTCACTTAACGCGGATAACTAGTGTCTCTTGTACTAGGAGATCATACACGGTTAGTTGGTCTCAGCGAACGCGGTTAACTGTAAATCTTGGTATGGAGCGAGTGTCTCATGTATCAGGAGAATGAGTTAGTCTCACCGAACGCGGTGTTGCGGCTTCGTTTCACAGTGACTGCGGGGGGCGGGGACGCTCCTATCTTTAACCGACACTTGATCTCGAGTCGTGTGCGCGATACACATCTGAACGTTCTTTACATCTCTTATTTTGTAATCAATAATATAATCGTTGAAAATCTACAAGTCTTTTCATTCTATCATCGCCAAAAGAGCTATCGAAGTTAACACGCGGATAACTATAATCTTGGCTTGGAGCGAGTGTCTCATGTACCAGGAGAATGAGTTAGTCTCACCGAACGCGGTGTTGCGCTTAGCTTCGCTTCACATTGACTGCGGGGGGCGGGGACGCTCCTATCTTTTACCGAAACTTGATGTTGAGTCGTGTGCGCGATACACATCTCAACGTTCTTTACATCTCTTATTTTTAGTCAATAATATAATTGTTGAAAATCTACAAGTCTTGTCATTCTATCATCGCCTAAACAGATCTCGCAGTTGTACTGTACTTATGAGTACACGTATGTATATACCTGTATATGTCAGATTGATGAGTATTGCAATAAAACACGATTCGGTTGACACGTCCGTTATTAGTAAGATCGTTACAATACTAATGTGTCTCCGGCACAGTACATCCCGCTTAATAAAAATTAACATAAAATATGGTTGGGTAAATACATAATTTTTATACATAAACTTATAAAACTAAACTTATTCTAACAAATTACTTTTTCGTCATACAGATAGCTAATGAAAGTGATCATACAATGGTACTTGTTACACATTAATTACGTTAAGTAGACACTTGCACTTACTATATACTTAAACACTTTTTATTCTAAATAAACACTCGCGTAGACCCCCGTTGATCAACTCACCTATGGGCAGATCGCGCCTCATATAACGCGCGTAGTTCATCTTACATCGTTTCCAAAGTAAATACAGCATCGCGGCAAGAATGCAGATGATGATGAATAATAAATAAACTTCATACTTTACGTATGCAATTTGCTGTTCGTTCTCAGATGCTGCCGCGCTATTGCCAGCACCATTCTGTGCAATAATTATTCGTTCCTCTTGGGGCTTGCTTTGCTGTTTACCCATCTTCACAGAGATTAATAGTGCAATAATTGAAAGCTGTTTACGATAAGAAACGAACTACAGGTCTAATCGTTCTTCTGAATCTCGATACTCTCGAGCGATCGTTTAATGTTGCACTTACCGCATTTGGTGTCGTGGTTGGAAACTCTACACTGCTGTTAAGCATAAACGCAGGCTTCAATCGATCTAGACTAATGTTTTTCTGCGTATCCTGCTGCATAATTTTATAATATTTATCTTTTTTACTAATTACTTCGGCAAATATGGCCGCGTTTTGTTAGTCGATATGTCACAATAGATAGGTAATTGGCAATTAGATATATATAACTTTTTAATTTGTAACGAGTTCGATTCCATAAGGTTTTTTAATTCCTTGTCATTCCTCTGTGCCTCTGCCAATTTTTCGTAATCTAAGGAAGATGATACGTTCACGGATTCTATTCGCGACAAACAGTCGGCAACTATGTTTTCTTCACCTGATATGTGTTTTATATCGGTACAAAATGATGAAATCTAATTGTCGTATCCGTCTTGGTGTATCATTTTTACTTCTTGTACATATTTTTCTGAAAGGAGTAAACAATCGGTTTATGGTCCGTGTACACTGTAAATGATCGACCTTCGACAAGTGACCTAAAATGTTTGATTGCTAAATATATTGCCAATAATTCCCTGTCATAGGTAGAATATCGTTGTTGTGCATCACTTAATTTAGTTGAGAAAAATCCTAATGGCTTCCAAGACTCTTCTTTTTTTTGTTGCAGTACAGCGCCAGCGCAGGTATTAGAACAGTCTGTCATTAAGGCTAACGGTGCGTTCGCCGATGGAAATGACAACGTAACTGCATTTTTCAGGCTTTGTTTACAGTGTTCAAAGGCCTTAAGAGCTTCATCGGTCCATCGAATAGGACTTTTATCTTTTTTCTTGGCGTTATGCAAAAATAAATTTAATTTCTCATGAATACTAGCTGCTTTAGGTAGATGACGCCTATAGAAGTTCACCATTCCGAGAAAACGACGTAACTCATCCACAGTACTTGATGTCTTAAACTCAGATATAACCTTGACTTGCTCATCTAATGGCATGAAACCGTCTTTTGAAACTCGAAATCCAAGAAAATTGAGTTCAGATTTCCCAATTTCACATTTGGCCAAATTGATCGTAATGCCGTATCTACTTAGTCGACTCAGTACTTCTCGAACGTGCACTCTAGCTCCGCCTCCGATGATCATGTAATTTTGACGTCATCTATATATATAAAAATGTTATCTACGTCACGTAAAACTTCGTCGTTCAGAAAACGTTGAAATGTGGCTGCAGCGTTATTAAAACCAGATTCTAGTCTCAAAAATTCGAATAATCCAAAAGGACACGCTATCGCTGTCTTGGGTATGTCCTTTTCATATATAGGTATATTGTGGTAAGCCCTTTGCATATCTATTCTAGAAAATATGGTTGCCATGCAATAAATAAGTACAGTCTTGCACTCGAGGTATTGGGTAGCGATCGGGTTTCGTGATAGCATTGAGCTGCCTATAATCGCCACAAGGTCTAAGCTTACCGTTTTTCTTTACGACAACATGTAATGGACTCGCCCAATTGCTTTTAGATGGCCTGCAAATTCCCATCTCTTGCATTTGTTTAAATTCAGCCTTGACCCTGTGGTACTTATCAGGTGGTAACGGTCTTGGACGAACGTAAACTGCCGGTCCCGTAGTCTCGATGAAATGTCCTGTAGAATGAATTGGGGTATCTTTAAAATTCATCGGCTTTGTAATATCAGGAAACTCCGCTAAAATATCTCTGTAATCACTTTTGTAGTCGATTGTACTCATAGTATGATCATCTTCCAATACCACAGACGCAATACTTTGTAGACTGGTCTCGGAATCTATAAGCTTTTTATTTTTTATGTCTACTAATAATCTATAATGAGACAGAAAATGAGCACCGAGTATAGCTTGACCTCTGCTACAACAAATGTCCACCGAAAAGCTCGACGTAATCTAAAGTCTAAATTCAAAGTCTTAACACCATAAGTCCTAATTTCTGTACCATTCGCAGCATACAGCTTATAATCGTCAGACTTAGCACTAATTACCCGATTCTTGTTTACTGGTAGCACAGAAATATTTGCGCCCGTGTCCACTAGAAATCTAAGTCCACTATTATTGTCTGTAATACATAGGTGGTGCATTGGAGTCATGGTGCAAATCCCCGCCTGCGAGTACACCTCCTTTAGTTTTCCTGGTTTGTAGACTTTTTCCACGCGCACGGCTCTATACACTTTCTAGCTCTATGGCGGTATTTAAAATGATAAACACAAAGCCAGTCTGGACAATTCGGTGTGCGCGGCGTCATATTACGATTTCGCGACGTTGACCTCGACCTTGATTTATAACGATTAAATTATTCGACTTTTTTCAATGTCTCTTATTTTTAGGCTCAATTTAGCTATCTCGGCCAAAATAAAGCTATGATCACTGTTGGAATTACTACTAGATACGGACTGTACTTCAGACACTTGCGAGGGGTTTGTTGTCTCCATGACTTTATCTGCAATAGCCTACAGATGCACCAAATCTTTCTAACTGCACTAACTGCTAACACTCCACGCACTGCTGGGGGCAGATGGCCTTGCCACATAATTCTGAGCGTCTCATCGGGCATTTTATCGCGTGCCAAGTCCCGCATTCGGCGTAGGAGTTGAGAAGGCTTCTGGTCGCTTCGCTAAGCAGCTTTTGAAACTGACGCATTTCCGATTCCTCGTAAATTTTCAGCAACCGCTCTTTCAGGGTGTCAAATTTCTTTGCTTCGGGAGGCTTCAAAAGTATGTCGCTGAATTGTGTTGCACGGCATCTTTCCCTAATTTAGTAACGACTAAGTTGTATCTGGCTTCGTCACTAAGTTTCTCCGCAGCGAGAACGGCTTCACATTGGACATGGCTGGTCACACCAAAACTCAGGAATTCTTGATGATACCGAAATAACAGCTACTTCTCCTTCACCCGAGGTCAAAGCTGATGGTTTTTGCTGAGCCGCAGTCATTTTATAAAAACTAGTGTCGAATTACAGGCGTATCGACACTGCCAAGTGTTCTAGTTCGGGGTCACCACTGTACTGTACTTATGAGTACACGTATTTATATACCTGTATATGTCAGATTGATGAGTATTGCAATAAAACACGATTCGGTTGACACGTCCGTTTATTAGTAAGGTACAATACTAATGTGTCTCCAGCACAAAGTTAACACGCGGATAAATATAATATTGGCTTGGGGCGAGTGCCTTATGTACCAGGAGATTATACACAGTGAGTTGGTCCTACCGAATGCGGATAACAATAATATTGGTTTGGAGCGAGTGTCTCATGTACCAGGAGAATGAGTTAGTCTCACCGAACGCGGTGTTGCGGCTTCGTTCCACAGTGACTGCGGGGAGGGGGCGGGGACGCTCCTATCTTTTACCAGCACTTGATCTCGAGTCGTGTGCGAGAAACACATATTTACGTACTGTACATCTTTTATTTTCTAATCAATAATATAATCGTTGAAAATCTACAAGTCTTGTCATTCTATCGTCGCCAAAACAGATCTCGAAGTTAACACGCGAATAAACATAATATTGGCTTGGGGCGAGTGCCTTATGTACCAGGAGATTATACACAGTGAGTTGGTCCTACCGAATGCGGATAACTATAACCTTGGTTTGGAGCGAGTGTCTCATGTACCAGGAGAATGAGTTAGTCTCACCGAACGCGGTGTTGCGGCTTCGCTCCGCAGTGACTGCGGGGGGCGGGGACGATCCTATCTTTTACCGGCACTTGATCTCGAGTCGTGTGCGCGATACACATCTTTACGTATTGTACATCTTTTGTTTTCTAATCAATAATATAATCGTTGAAAATCTACAAGTCTTGTCATTCTATCATCGCCAAAACAGCTATCGAAGTTAACACGCGGATAACTATAATCTTGGCTTGGAGCGAGTGTCTCATATACCAGGAGAATGAGTTAGTCTCACCGAACGCGGTGTTGCGCTTAGCTTCGCTTCACAGTGACTGCGGGGGGCGGGGACGATCTTATCTTTTACCGGCACTTGATCTCGAGTCGTGTGCACGATACACATCTTTACGTACTGTACATCTCTTATTTTGTAATCAATAATATAATCGTTGAAAATCTACAAGTCTTGTCATTCTATCATCGCCAAAACAGCTATCGAAGTTAACACGCGGATAACTATAATCTTGGAATGGAGCGAGTGTTTCTTGTACCAGGAGATCATTCACAGTGAGTTGGTCTCACTGAACGTGGATTACTATAATTCTTGGTATGGAGCGAGTGTCTCTTGTACCAGGAGATATTCTCAGTGAGTTGGTTGATCTCACTTAACGCGGATAACTAGTGTCTCTCGTACTAGGAGATCATACACGGTTAGTTGGTCTCAGCGAACGCGGATAACTGTAAATCTTGGTATGGAGCGAGTGTCTCATGTACCAGGAGAATGAGTTAGTCTCACCGAACGCGGTGTTGCGCTTCGCTTCGCTTCACAGTGACTGCGGGGGGCGGGGACGCTCCTAACTTTTACCGGCACTTGATCTCGAGTCGTGTGCGCGATACACATCTTTACGTATTGTACATCTTTTGTTTTCTAATCAATAATATAATCGTTGAAAAACTACAAAATTTGTCATTTTATCATTGCCAAAACAGCTATCGAAGTTAACACGCGGATAACTATAATCTTGAAATGGAGCGAATGCCTCATGTACCAGGAGAATGAGTTAATCTCACCGAACGCGGTGTTTTGCTTCGCTTCACTTCACAGTGACTGGGGGGGGGGGGCGGGGACGCTCCTATCTTTTGCCGGCACTTGATCTCGAGTCGAGTGCGCGATACACATCTTTACGTACTGTACATCTTTTGTTTTCTAATCAATAATATAATCGTTGAAAATCCACAAGTCTTTTCATTCTATCGTCGCCAAAACAGATCTCGAAGTTAACACGCGGATAAACATAATAATGGCTTGGGGCGAGTGCCTTATGTACCAGGAGATTATACACAGTGAGTTGGTCCTACCGAATGCGGATAACTATAATCTTGGTTTGGAGCGAGTGTCTCATGTACCAGGAGAATGAGTTAAACTCACCGAACGCGGTGTTGCGCTTAGCTTCGCTTCACAGTGACTGCGGGGGGCGGGGACGCTCCTATCTTTTACCGGCACTTGATCTCGAGTCGTGTGCGCGATACACATCTTTACGTATTGTACATCTTTTGTTTTCTAATCAATAATATAATCGTTGAAAATCTACAAGTCTTGTCATTCTATCATCGCCAAAACAGCTATCGAAGTTAACACGCGGGTAACTATAATCTTGGTTTGGAGCGAGTGTCTCATGTACCAGGAGATCATTCACAGTGAGTTGGTCTCACTGAACGTAGATTACTATAATTCTTGGTATGGAGCGAGTGTCTCTTGTACCAGGAGATCATTCTCAGTGAGTTGGTTGATCTCACTTAACGCGGATAACTAGTGTCTCTTGTACTAGGAGATCATACACGGTTAGTTGGTCTCAGCGAACGCGGATAACTGTAAATCTTGGTATGGAGCGAGTGTCTCATGTACCAGGAGATATTCTCAGTGAGTTGGTTGATCTCACTTAACGCGGATAACTAGTGTCTCTCGTACTAGGAGATCATACACGGTTAGTTGGTCTCAGCGAACGCGGATAACTGTAAATCTTGGTATGGAGCGAGTGTCTCATGTACCAGGAGAATGAGTTAGTCTCACCGAACGCGGTGTTGCGCTTCGCTTCGCTTCACAGTGACTGCGGGGGGCGGGGACGCTCCTAACTTTTACCGGCACTTGATCTCGATTCGAGTGCGCGATACACATCTTTACGTACTGTACATCTTTTGTTTTCTAATCAATAATATAATCGTTGAAAATCTACAAGTATTTTCATTCTATCGTCGCCAAAACAGATCTCGAAGTTAACACGCGGATAAACATAATAATGGCTTGGGGCGAGTGCCTTATGTACCAGGAGATTATACACAGTGAGTTGGTCCTACCGAATGCGGATAACTATAATCTTGGTTTGAAGCGAGTGTCTCATGTACCAGGAGAATGAGTTAAACTCACCGAACGCGGTGTTGCGCTTAGCTTCGCTTCACAGTGACTGCGGGGGGCGGGGACGCTCCTATCTTTTACCGGCACTTGATCTCGAGCCGTGTGCGCGATACACATCTGTTGTAGTTAAGTCAGTCTATACCTGGCTGGTTATAAAGAAATAAAGTTAGTTGTCAAAGAGGTGATGTCTATAATTTACAACATGGTGGCAGCGGATTTGTTAAATATTAATTATTAATATTTAAAATTTAAGAAGTGCGCTAAATTTATAAAAGAAACATGAAAAAAGAATTACTTATTTTCGAGGAAATGTGATTGAGTAATATAAGGCAAGATATATTAATTTGATTCAAAATGGAACACGCGCGACCGCCATCTGAACTAAAAATGGACGCCGGAGGTCCTGTCAGCCGGGCTAATGCATGGAAAAAATGGAAGCAACAATTTTTATTATTTTTGAAAGCTTCAGGAGTGCATGCAGAATCAATGATTGTTCAAGCCAGTCTATTGGTAAATCTTATAGGCCCAGACGGATTTGACATATATCAAACTTTTACATTTAATCAAGAAAATGATCGTGATGATGTAAATGTATTATTAAAAAAGTTTGATAACAATTTTAATGTTAAACCAAATGTTACATTGATGAGATATAAATTTTTCTCACGAAACCAAGAGATCGGCGAGTCGATTCAAGAGTACGTTACAGCGCTGCGCCTTCTAAGTAAAAATTGTGAATTCTTGACATTAGAAGAGGATTTGATCAAAGATCGAATTGTATGCGGTGTTCATCAAATTACGGTCAGGGATCGTTTACTGAGATGCGATGAGTTAAATTTAGAAAAAGCGATAAAGATTTGTCAGGCAGAAGAAATATCAAAGGAAAGTGAACGTCAAATAAGCAGTAAGAGTGGTGTCGGGAGCACCGCGTACGTCGATAGCGTCAAAGTGAGAGGTCGCAGTCAAGGTGCAGTTCCGGATTGGAGGGCTCGAGCGCAGACTAGTAACACTGCTAGCACTTCAGCTTCGGGACGCCAAAGTTTACGTAACATTAATGCGGGTAAAAGGCCTTGTTCAGGGTGTGGTTATATACAATGTGATATAAACGGTGAGTGTCCGGCACGATATATTCGGTGTTTTTCTTGCGGTAATCAAGGACACGTTGCGCGTATGTGTAAGTTGTATCGTTTTAGAAACAGTGCTCATAATAAAGTCAAGCATGTATATGAAATTGAAGATGACAATAATGCTAGTAATATCAAATCTACCGATGATAATTTTTTAGTTTCTGTTATAGCAGGTAAAAGAAATACTTCAGATAACTGGAGTCAGGAACTTATTTCTATATACGGAAAGGAAAATTTTAAATTGGATACAGGAGCTGATTACAACGTTATGTCTTATCGTAGATTTAAAGAGTTAGGTTTTAATGATAATATTATAATTAAAAAAGAAATACCTTTAGTATCGTATACACAAAACACGATACCAATCAAAGGAATTTGCTTTATGCCTTGGTCATATAAAAATGTGACATATACATTAAAATTTGCAATAGCTGACATGGAATGTAATAGCGTGCTGGGTCAGAAATCATGTGAGACTTTAGGCTTAGTGAAGCGTATCAGAGCAATTGAAATATCGAATTATAATGATGTTTTTGAAGGATTAGGATGTTTACCGGGGAAGTATCATATAGTTGTTGATCAATCCGTTTCGCCTGTCATATAGGCATCGAGAAAAATTCCTCATGGCTTACAAGATCGTTTAAGAAAGGAGTTGGAAAAAATGACTCAGTTAGGTGTTATTAGGAAAGTTTCATACCCCACTCAATGGGTTCATCCGTTGGTACTTGTAGCAAAGAAAAATAATGGTATTCGTATTTGCTTAGATCCACGTGAACTGAACAAAGCAGTGCAGCGTTCTTATTTCCAACTTCCGACTGTATCCGAACTGGCGTCGAAGTTGCACGGGGCTAGGTTTTATTCCGTGCTAGACGCCACCTCTGGTTTTTGGAATGTGGAGTTGGACGATGAGAGTGCAGATTTGTGCACATTTAGCACTCCTTTCGGTAGATACCAATTTCTTCGTCTTCCGTTTGGTATCAATTGTGCATCAGAAGTTTTTCATGGTAAGTTGAGACAATTTTTAGAAGATCTAGATGGAGTAGAAAGTTATATTGATGATGTTATTGTTTGGGGTGAAACAAGAGAGATTCACGATAGGCGTTTAAAAGCTTTATTAGAGAGAGCTAGGGAAATTAATTTAAAGTTTAATAAGGATAAATGTAGATTTTGTGTGGACGAAGTTAAATATTTAGGACACGTTTTTAATGCCACTGGCATAAGTCCGGATAGTGATAAAATCAAAGCAATTAAGGAGATGCAAATACCGAAAGATAGAAAAGATTTAGAAAGATTTTTAGGAGCAGTTAATTATTTATCTAAATTTATTCCCAATCACTCGGAGTTAGCCATTCCTCTGACAAATCTTTTGAAAAAAGATAACCAGTGGCGTTGGGAAGAAAGCGAACGTTTTGCATTTGATCGATTAAAAGAGGTAGTCACGGGTGCTGGTGTTTTGGCGCTTTATGACCCATGTCAGCCCGTTGTAATGTCAGTAGACGCATCATGTAATGCCTTAGGAGCTGTACTGCTGCAGGGTGGTCGCCCTGTAGAATATGCCTCTCGAACGCTTACTGAAGCACAAAAAAGATATGCACAAATCGAAAAAGAAATGTTGGCAATCGTTTTCGCATGTGAGCGTTTTCATCAATATGTTTATGGTCAAAAGGACGTAGTTGTGGAATCTGATCATAAACCATTAGAAAGTATTTTTAAAAAACCTTTAATGTCTGTCCCAGCAAGATTGCAGCGTATGATGTTAAGAATACAGGGCTATGATTTAGTTGTTACGTACGTTCCTGGAAAGTATATGCATATTGCTGACATGTTGTCCCGAGCAGCACTTCCAGAACGTTATAGTGATGAGGTTCATGATAATATTGTATATCAATTACAAATGATAATTGGAAATATACCGATGTCTAATGACAAGTTAAGTTTAGTAAAAAGGGAAACTAAAAATGATCCAGTATTGCAAATATTATTAAATTACATTAATTCGGGATGGCCAAGTCATAAATATAATGTTTCTAATGAAGTTAAATCGTATTGGTCTTTGAAAGATGAATTATATGTTGTAGATGGAGTCTTGTTTAGAGGTAACGTTGTATTAGTACCGAGTGCATTGAGGAATGACATGTTAAAGATTGTCCACGAAGGACATTTAGGCATCGATCGTTGTAAAAGACGAGCGAGGCAAGTTATTTTTTGGCCCAGTATGTCCCGTGATATTGAGGAGTATGTAAGGCATTGCCGTACCTGTCAAGAATACACAAACGCACCTTCAAAAGAACCAATGCAA
The DNA here is from genome assembly GCA_905147175.2 of Nymphalis urticae. NCBI lineage: Eukaryota > Metazoa > Arthropoda > Insecta > Lepidoptera > Nymphalidae > Nymphalis > Nymphalis urticae. Next base: position 2,662,676 of record LR989995.1, on the reverse strand, counting down.
CCGATAGATATTCCTGAACTCCCTTGGGCTAAAATAGGGTCCGACATTTTTGAATTTCGTAAGAAATATTACCTGATAGTCATAGATTATTATTCCAACTTTGTAGAAGTTTGTAAATTGAATAATATTACATCTGTTACCGTTATAGATAATATGAAAGAAATATTTTCGAGACATGGTATTCCTAGCGTTTTGATAACTGATAATGGCACGCAGTATTGTAGTAGAGAATTTAAAAAGTTTGCTTTTGAATGGGGATTTGATCACGTAACTTCTTCTCCGAACTATGCACAATCGAATGGGAAAAGCGAACGCACGGTGCAAACTATTAAAAATATCTTAAAGAAATCACTCTCAAGTAACGGAGATTTTTTTTTAGCCCTTCTTAATTACAGAAATACTCCTAGAGATGGTTTGAGTTCTCCAGCTCAGTTACTAATGGGTCGAACATTACGTTGTCAGCTACCTGTACATCCTAATATATTAAAACCTAAGCCTGTTGATCCATTAGAGTATAATACTATGATGAATAAACAAAACAAAGCTAAAATGTATTATGATCAACATTGTAAAACTCTACCGATTTTAAACAAGGGTGACCCTGTTATTTGTATTGATGGAAAATATAGGAGTAGAGCTAAAGTGGTTGGACATGCTAATGCTCCTAGATCATACATTGTGCAAACTGATATAGGCCGTAAGTTTAGACGAAATCGTCGTCATTTAATAAAATGTAAATCTAATATAAACCCTGTTAACGACAACAGTTTTGAAGTGTTTAGTGGCGCTAACGAGGATGTAACTTCATCAGAAAATTTGCCTGTGCCTGAAGATTTAAATATTTCAAATGATAATTGCATTGAAAAACATATATCCCCTAGACCTTTTCGTAGAGCAAAAGAAATTGCTAAGCAACGTCTGGCTCAGAAAATATTTAAATAAATTATCGGTTTTAGGTCAAGAAATGTGTTGATATTTTTCTCTTCAACTATTGTTATATTAATTTTAATTTATTTAAGTACTTAAGTTTTTGTTTAGTTTATTATTAATTTTAAATTACTTTAAAAGGGGAAGGTGTTGCAGTTGAGTTTTTTTGGTTATAGTTATATTAATTAGTTATATTTTTATTTTAGTCCTTAAGTTTTTGTTATGTTTAGTTTTAATTTTAATTTACTTAAAAGGGGGAAGATGTTGTAGTTAAGTCAGTCTATACCTGGCTGGTTATAAAGAAATAAAGTTAGTTGTCAAAGAGGTGATGTCTATAATTTACAACAACATCTTTACGTATTGCACATCTTTTGTTTTCTAATCAATAATATAATCGTTGAAAAACTACAAAATTTGTCATTCTATCATTGCCAAAACAGCTATCGAAGTTAACACGCGGGTAACTATAATCTTGGTTTGGAGCAAGTGTCTCATGTACCAGGAGAATGAGTTAGTCTCACCGAACGTAGTGTTGCGCTTCGCTTCGCTTCACAGTGACTGCGGGGGGCGGGGACGCTCCTATCTTTTACCGGCACTTGATCTCGATTCGTGTGCGCGATACACATCTTTACGTATTGTACATCTTTTGTTTTCTAATCAATAATATAATCGTTGAAAATCTACAAGTCTTGTCATTCTATCATCGCCAAAACAGCTATCGAAGTTAACACGCGGGTAACTATAATCTTGGTTTGGAGCGAGTGTCTCATGTACCAGGAGAATGAGTTAGTCTCACCGAACGCGGTGTTGCGCTTCGCTTCGCTTCACAGTGACTGCGGAGGGCGGGGACGCTCCTATCTTTTGCCGGCACTTGATCTCGAGTCGTGTGCGCGATACACATCTTTACGTACTGTACATCTTTTGTTTTCTAATCAATAATATAATCGTTGAAAATCTACAAGTCTTGTCATTCTATCATCGCCAAAACAGCTATCGAAGTTAACACGCGGATAACTATAATCTTGGAATGGAGCGAGTGTTTCTTGTACCAGGAGATCATTCACAGTGAGTTGGTCTCACTGAACGTGGATTACTATAATTCTTGGTATGGAGCGAGTGTCTCTTGTACCAGGAGATCATTCTCAGTGAGTTGGTTGATCTCACTTAACGCGGATAACTAGTGTCTCTTGTACTAGGAGATCATACACGGTTAGTTGGTCTCAGCGAACGCGGATAACTGTAAATCTTGGTATGGAGCGAGTGTCTCATGTACCAGGAGAATGAGTTAGTCTCACCGAACGCGGTGTTGCGCTTCGCTTCGCTTCACAGTGACTGCGGGGGGCGGGGACGCTCCTATCTTTTACCGGCACTTGATCTCGAGTCGTGTGCGCGATACACATCTTTACGTATTGTACATCTTTTGTTTTCTAATCAATAATATAATCGTTGAAAATCTATAAAATTTGTCATTCTATCATTGCCAAAACAGCTATCGAAGTTAACACGCGGATAACTATAATCTTGGAATGGAGCGAGTGTTTCTTGTACCAGGAGATCATTCACAGTGAGTTGGTCTCACTGAACGTGGATTACTATAATTCTTGGTATGGAGCGTGTGTCTCTTGTACCAGGAGATCATTCTCAGTGAGTTGGTTGATCTCATTTAACGCGGATAACTAGTGTCTCTCGTACTAGGAGATCATACACGGTTAGTTGGTCTCAGCGAACGCGGATAACTGTAAATCTTGGTTTGGAGCAAGTGTCTCATGTACCAGGAGAATGAGTTAGTCTCACCGAACGCGGTGTTGCGCTTCGCTTCGCTTCACAGTGACTGCGGGGGGCGGGGACGCTCCTATCTTTTACCGGCACTTGATCTCGATTCGTGTGCGCGATACACATCATTACGTATTGTACATCTTTTGTTTTCTATTCTAATCAATAATATAATCGTTGAAAATCTACAAGTCTTTTCATTCTATCGTTGCCAAAACAGATCTCGAAGTTAACACGCGGATAAACATAATATTGGCTTGGGGCGAGTGCCTTATGTACCAGGATATTATACACAGTGAGTTGGTCCTACCGAATGCGGATAAATATAATCTTGGTTTGGAGCGAGTGTCTCATGTACCAGGAGAATGAGTTAGTCTCACCGAACGCGGTGTTGCGGCTTCGCTTCACAGTGACTGCGGAGGGCGGGGACGCTCCTATCTTTTGCCGGCACTTGATCTCGAGTCGTGTGCGCGATACACATCTTTACGTACTGTACATCTTTTGTTTTCTAATCAATAATATAATCGTTGAAAATCTACAAGTCTTGTCATTCTATCATCGCCAAAACAGCTATCGAAGTTAACACGCGGATAACTATAATCTTGGAATGGAGCGAGTGTTTCTTGTACCAGGAGATCATTCACAGTGAGTTGGTCTCACTGAACGTGGATTATAATTCTTGGTATGGAGCGAGTGTCTCTTGTACCAGGAGATCATTCTCAGTGAGTTGGTTGATCTCACTTAACGCGGATAACTAGTGTCTCTCGTACTAGGAGATCATACACGGTTAGTTGGTCTCAGCGAACGCGGATAACTGTAAATCTTGGTATGGAGCGAGTGTCTCATGTACCAGGAGAATGAGTTAGTCTCACCGAACGCGGTGTTGCGCTTCGCTTCGCTTCACAGTGACTGCGGGGGGCGGGGACGCTCCTATCTTTTACCGGCACTTGATCTCGAGTCTTGTGCGCGATACACATCTTTACGTATTGTACATCTTTTGTTTTCTAATCAATAATATAATCGTTGAAAATCTATAAAATTTGTCATTCTATCATTGCCAAAACAGCTATCGAAGTTAACACGCGGATAACTATAATCTTGGAATGGAGCGAGTGTTTCTTGTACCAGGAGATCATTCACAGTGAGTTGGTCTCACTGAACGTGGATTACTATAATTCTTGGTATGGAGCGTGTGTCTCTTGTACCAGGAGATCATTCTCAGTGAGTTGGTTGATCTCATTTAACGCGGATAACTAGTGTCTCTCGTACTAGGAGATCATACACGGTTAGTTGGTCTCAGCGAACGCGGATAACTGTAAATCTTGGTTTGGAGCAAGTGTCTCATGTACCAGGAGAATGAGTTAGTCTCACCGAACGCGGTGTTGCGCTTCGCTTCGCTTCACAGTGACTGCGGGGGGCGGGGACGCTCCTATCTTTTACCGGCACTTGATCTCGATTCGTGTGCGCGATACACATCATTACGTATTGTACATCTTTTGTTTTCTATTCTAATCAATAATATAATCGTTGAAAATCTACAAGTCTTTTCATTCTATCGTTGCCAAAACAGCTATCGAAGTTAACACGCGGATAACTATAATCTTGGAATGGAGCGAGTGTTTCTTGTACCAGGAGATCATTCACAGTGAGTTGGTCTCACTGAACGTGGATTAATATAATTCTTGGTATGGAGCGAGTGTCTCTTGTACCAGGTGATCATTCTCAGTGAGTTGGTTGATCTCACTTAACGCGGATAACTAGTGTCTCTTGTACTAGGAGATCATACACGGTTAGTTGGTCTCAGCGAACGCGGATAACTGTAAATCTTGGTATGGAGCGAGTGTCTCATGTACCAGGAGAATGAGTTAGTCTCACCGAACGCGGTGTTGCGCTTCGCTTCGCTTCACAGTGACTGCGGGGGGCGGGGACGCTCCTAACTTTTACCGGCACTTGATCTCGAGTCGTGTGCGCGATACACATCTTTACGTATTGTACATCTTTTGTTTTCTAATCAATAATATAATCGTTGAAAATCTACAAGTCTTTTCATTCTATCGTCGCCAAAACAGATCTCGAAGTTAACACGCGGATAAACATAATAATGGCTTGGGGCGAGTGCCTTATGTACCAGGAGATTATACACAGTGAGTTGGTCTCACTGAACGTAGATTACTATAATTCTTGGTATGGAGCGAGTGTCTCTTGTACCAGGAGATCATTCTCAGTGAGTTGGTTGATCTCACTTAACGCGGATAACTAGTGTCTCTTGTACTAGGAGATCATACACGGTTAGTTGGTCTCAGCGAACGCGGATAACTGTAAATCTTGGTATGGAGCGAGTGTCTCATGTACCAGGAGAATGAGTTAGTCTCACCGAACGCGGTGTTGCGCTTCGCTTCGCTTCACAGTGACTGCGGGGGGCAAGGACGCTCCTATCTTTTACCGGCACTTGATCTCGAGTCGTGTGCGCGATACACATCTTTACGTATTGTACATCTTTTGTTTTCTAATCAATAATATAATCGTTGAAAATCTACAAAATTTGTCATTCTATCATTGCCAAAACAGCTATCGAAGTTAACACGCGGATAACTATAATCTTGGAATGGAGCGAGTGTTTCTTGTACCAGGAGATCATTCACAGTGAGTTGGTCTCACTGAACGTGGATTACTATAATTCTTGGTATGGAGCGTGTGTCTCTTGTACCAGGAGATCATTCTCAGTGAGTTGGTTGATCTCATTTAACGCGGATAACTAGTGTCTCTCGTACTAGGAGATCATACACGGTTAGTTGGTCTCAGCGAACGCGGATAACTGTAAATCTTGGTTTGGAGCGAGTGTCTCATGTACCAGGAGAATGAGTTAGTCTCACCGAACGTGGTGTTGCGCTTCGCTTCGCTTCACAGTGACTGCGGGGGGCGGGGACGCTCCTATCTTTTACCGGCACTTGATCTCGATTCGTGTGCGCGATACACATCATTACGTATTGTACATCTTTTGTTTTCTATTCTAATCAATAATATAATCGTTGAAAATCTACAAGTCTTTTCATTCTATCGTCGCCAAAACAGATCTCGAAGTTAACACGCGGATAAACATAATATTGGCTTGGGGCGAGTGCCTTATGTACCAGGATATTATACACAGTGAGTTGGTCCTACCGAATGCGGATAAATATAATCTTGGTTTGGAGCGAGTGTCTCATGTACCAGGAGAATGAGTTAGTCTCACCGAACGCGGTGTTGCGGCTTCGCTTCACAGTGACTGCGGAGGGCGGGGACGCTCCTATCTTTTGCCGGCACTTGATCTCGAGTCGTGTGCGCGATACACATCTTTACGTACTGTACATCTTTTGTTTTCTAATCAATAATATAATCGTTGAAAATCTACAAGTCTTGTCATTCTATCATCGCCAAAACAGCTATCGAAGTTAACACGCGGATAACTATAATCTTGGAATGGAGCGAGTGTTGCTTGTACCAGGAGATCATTCACAGTGAGTTGGTCTCACTGAACGTGGATTACTATAATTCTTGGTATGGAGCGAGTGTCTCTTGTACCAGGAGATCATTCTCAGTGAGTTGGTTGATCTCACTTAACGCGGATAACTAGTGTCTCTCGTACTAGGAGATCATACACGGTTAGTTGGTCTCAGCGAACGCGGATAACTGTAAATCTTGGTATGGAGCGAGTGTCTCATGTACCAGGAGAATGAGTTAGTCTCACCGAACGCGGTGTTGCGCTTCGCTTCGCTTCACAGTGACTGCGGGGGGCGGGGACGCTCCTAACTTTTACCGGCACTTGATCTCGAGTCGAGTGCGCGATACACATCTTTACGTACTGTACATCTTTTGTTTTCTAATCAATAATATAATCGTTGAAAATCCACAAGTCTTTTCATTCTATCGTCGCCAAAACAGATCTCGAAGTTAACACGCGGATAAACATAATAATGGCTTGGGGCGAGTGCCTTATGTACCAGGAGATTATACACAGTGAGTTGGTCCTACCGAATGCGGATAACTATAATCTTGGTTTGGAGCGAGTGTCTCATGTACCAGGAGAATGAGTTAGTCTCACCGAACGCGGTGTTGCGCTTCGCTTCGCTTCACAGTGACTGCGGAGGGCGGGGACGCTCCTAACTTTTACCGGCACTTGATCTCGAGTCGTGTGCGCGATACACATCTTTACGTACTGTACATCTTTTGTTTTCTAATCAATAATATAATCGTTGAAAATCTACAAGTCTTGTCATTCTATCATTGCCAAAACAGCTATCGAAGTTAACACGCGGATAACTATAATCTTGGAATGGAGCGAGTGTTTCTTGTACCAGGAGATCATTCACAGTGAGTTGGTCTCACTGAACGTGGATTAATATAATTCTTGGTATGGAGCGAGTGTCTCTTGTACCAGGAGATCATTCTCAGTGAGTTGGTTGATCTCACTTAACGCGGATAACTAGTGTCTCTTGTACTAGGAGATCATACACGGTTAGTTGGTCTCAGCGAACGCGGATAACTGTAAATCTTGGTATGGAGCGAGTGTCTCATGTACCAGGAGAATGACTTAGTCTCACCGAACGCGGTGTTGCGCTTCGCTTCGCTTCACAGTGACTGCGGGGGGCGGGGACGCTCCTAACTTTTACCGGCACTTGATCTCGAGTCGTGTGCGCGATACACATCTTTACGTATTGTACATCTTTTGTTTTCTAATCAATAATATAATCGTTGAAAATCTACAAGTCTTTTCATTCTATCGTCGCCAAAACAGATCTCGAAGTTAACACGCGGATAAACATAATAATGGCTTGGGGCGAGTGCCTTATGTACCAGGAGATTATACACAGTGAGTTGGTCCTACCGAATGCGGATAACTATAATCTTGGTTTGGAGCGAGTGTCTCATGTACCAGGAGAATGAGTTAGTCTCACCGAACGAGGTGTTGCGGCTTCGCTCCACAGTGACTGTGGGGGGCGGGGACGCTCCTTTCTTTTACCGGCACTTGATCTCGAGTCGTGTGCGCGAAACCCATCTTTACCTACATCTTTATGTACATTAAAATCTACAAGTCTTGTCATGCTATCATCGCCAAAACAGCTATCGAAGTTAACACGCGGATAACCATAATCTTGGCTTGGAGGGATTGTCTAATGTACCAGGAGATTGTACACAATGAGTTGGTCCCACCGAACGTGGATTACTGCAATTTTGTTTTCGGAGTGTGTGTGTCATGTACAAGGAGGTTATAAACATTAAGAAAAGCTTTAGTAAAATTGAGGCTATGATATCTTCTATCACATATAATAAAATGTTACCGATCGGTGTGTGTACATGGACGATATATGAGTAAAACTATAGTTGAATACTTATACTTACAAAATATATACTTATTTTTAAATACACAGATTTACCTATAAGTTTTAAAAGAACACAATTTCTTGTAAAGGTATTGTTTGCAGACACAATAAATAAAGCACAGGGGTAGACATTCAAGTATGTCGGAATAGATTTAAGGGAATCCTGTTTTTCTCATTGCCAATTGTATGTTGCTCTATCTAGATCCGGGTGCGGCGAAAACCAATAAATACGAATATCCCACGAACATATAACTAAAAATGTCATTTATATTTGGTATTATTTACAAACTTCTGTTTTCTTTCATGTCCAAGCAATCTACTTGGAGTACTTTTATTTCACAATTTTTAAAGTAATTTAGAAACGTTAATTAAATTTTATTTATAAGGACTTCGTTAATTTAAAATATAGTTTTCCTGCTTGTTTTAATTAGCAAATACACTTCTCCGTGTCTCAAATACTATAAGTAAGTTAATACTAAATACGCGTAGGCGTAAATACAATCAAGTGTTTTAAACACGTCAATCGAAGCCATCGATACCGCCCATTGTGAAACGATATTCTGGTTTGGTCACACGTGTCTTAATAAGTAGCTTGTACCATTGAGACATCGTATTCCGTTTAGAAATATCTAAAAAATTATAGTAAAAAAGTGTCGCCATATCAACCATGAAAACTTCAATTTATTTATTTATGATAAGTAAGTATAAATCAGTATTATTTTATAACTCTTTAAATTTATTTTATTTAGTCGGAACCTTAACCTTATTTTTATTATTTATTTACGTTTCATTTAAATTTCCTTCAAGGAAATCGAATCACATACATAATTTGATAAATTTATTAAATATACTTTAAGTACAATGTTTGAGAAAAAGAGTAATATAATAAGATTTTCGCTTACTGAAATTGAATTCGCGTTGACATATAATGGAAAAGTTTCAATTAAATAATTGTGCATTTACATAACTGGACAGTAATCGTGAAATATTAATTAATTATACCAAATCAATTTAAATTAGGAACCGTCTTTTCATTAATTGTTAGTTCGAACCGTCAAATTAAACCTAAATTGAATTATTTCGAAATAAATAATGTAATTTCTCATTCAAAAGATAAACCAATGTATTGTAACTTATTTTCAATACATTTCCATAACATACTATGAACATATGTTACATGTATAGTTATGTATCGTTTTTGATATTGTATATAATATGTGTCATAACAATATTTATCAATATGAGAACTCGTCCTACAAAAATTGATTAATTAACTGTGAAAATATAAATTATATTCAATTTAATGAATGTATTTTTATTAAACACACCTTTTATAATTCAATTGTAATCTAGAAAACCAATTACTATGTTAATGGCAAAAGTTAAAATAAGTTTCGATAACGTATTCTTTATAAAACAAGACAATTAGTATAATTGTTTAATGTTTATCATTCTTTTAAAGTACGCGTATATTTAGTTAAATTAAAATTGGAGTTTATCGCAGAGAAATAAGAGTCAAATATATATATAATATTTATTATTATAAATGCAGTACATAGATTTCATTTTATATTTAAACAAGATGAAGATATTTTTTTTAAATGTGATAATGACCAGACCATAAGATATTTTTCGTATTGAAACGTTTTTTATTGTGTCCGCTTATACACTCTTAAACAGTTAGAAATCACAGTGTAATTAAAACCACCCATTGTGGCCAATTCTAATATTACCAAACTTGTTCAGTGTTTATTCCACCAAGATGATGCACACTGGCAAAGTAATGTAACATTATCAGGACAAATTCCCCTACTAAATCATGATAATAATAGATTTAATTAATTTAATTTGCAGAATAGTATATATGCCTTAAGGATTGCCTTGTTGGTTGATTTGGTGGTGTGGCTTATGTTTAATATAAATACGACGTGAATACATCGTATTTATTAAGACATATATACTATTCAGTCAACTAAATTAATTAAATCTATGATCGTATTAATATAATATTTACTTCAAAATATACGCAAACCCATTGAAGACTAAACTCTTTTTACTTCCAAATTACAATTAGTTACTTCTAACTTTACGCTGTATTGGTTAGGAGATATTTTTGACAAAATATAGAATATATAACTTGGCTAGAAGTAGTTTTCGATAGCTCTTGATACTATTAAAATACATTATTTACGGTGTTATTCATCAAATTACTAACTCAGTTGCATTAATTATTTAAAAAAAATGTAAAAACATAGTTGGTATCTATTTATCTTTGTTACACGATCTATTGTGATTCCCATTGTGCGATTTCGTCAACATTTTTGGTCCTGATACGTATGTCATTGTACTTTATACCATTAATAATACCATATTATTTTAGATCCCTTCGTTGGTAATGCATTATTTTTAAGTAAATCTCTTTAACAACAACTTTTACTTGTCGGACATAACGTCTTATTTCCCAAGGTCGGTGTCACATTGGTGATGTGAGGACCGGTAAATATTTCTCAATGGGCTGTGATTACCACTTATCATTAGCGCCCGCTTTTCCATTCTGCCAACCTTTTTTAAATAAATAAAAAAAGCTGAATCTTTGAATTAAATCTATCGAAAATTAATGATGTAATTGTTTAATTTTTCAGGTATTGGTTCGGCGCTAGGAGATTTAGCAGGCGAATGTGATCTGGCCGGCTTTTACATGGAGTTAGGCTGCACCGCGCTACCTAAAGCTGACAACACCACCATTTGCCCAGAAGCATTTTTGTGTCCTGATCTCCACCCAAATCCTAACATGTGTTATTATAGGTAGGTAATCATCAGGTTCCTTTTATTAATTATTTCATAAGAATTATTAACATTAAGGATTCTATAAAGGTTTACATAGATATATATAGCATAAAAATGCAATTGGAAAAAATAATACCAGGATTTTCTGAGAAAACCAATCTTTGTTTGTATAAATTTTATGACTATTAGTCAAGCAATGTGTCCTTTTTTTTAAATGTAAATTAATTGTCGATAGAAAGAGAAAACCACTGTTAACCAGCCAACCGTTAAACAATATATATAAGGCCGTAAATGTGCTATTTCTAAGATTCTACATAATCTAATTTTGAATAGTTATAAATTAGTTTTTTTTTGTAAAATATATTGATTGTATCCGGAACTAAACAATTAAATTCAAGACAACCTTTTTATAACTTTTGTCATTATCGTGTCTTTGTTAATTGTGTTTTTTAACTTAATACAATATACAAGCCTTGAATAAAGCTGACCTTACAAATCCAAGAACTGGCCCCGTTTTTGCAGTTGTTTATCACCTGTCAAACAAAGACATGACCTCATGACCGGCCACTTGGAAATACCACAACCTTCGCGTTAGCGCATACAGACAGCACTTTTTTAAATTATCAATTACTAAGTATATAAAAATAAGCGATGTACGATCTTATTACACTAAATTCAACATACTCATTATTTAAATATAATTTTCGATAACTCATTATAAATCGTAGATCAATCAATCGATTATAATTTACAAACTATTATTACATCTTGTATAACTAAATTGCGTTTTCTATATAATACTTTCAGAGGAACTCCGTACGCAGACAGGTCAATGATCCCACAAAACCTGATCAACAATCCGTGTTCCCAAGCGTGCAGTTGCAGCGTTACCGCGGGGCCGCAGTTCGACTGCGCTGCTGTGGACTGTGTCGAGACCTTCGACTCTGATATGAAGCAAGAATGCATCAATACATACGAGCTGGACTCGTGTTGCAGTACGGGTACTGTCTGCGGTAAGTATTTTTTGTCTAGAATATCTTTGAATGTTTTGTACGTCACATTATTTATTCATTTTAATTTTTACATACATATATTTTTCTTAATATTTTAATGACCTCTTCTTCTTCTTCCTAGCGTTTTCCCGGCCTAGAAATGCCAGGGTCCGCTAAACCATATATATTTTAATGACCATTTCCACAAATTGCTTGTTTTTAATCTCCATATAACATCATAATAGATATATATCACTTGATTTATATTGTAAGTTAGATTATTATTAGGAAATTGAGCTTGTTTATCTATTAGTTTGTTACGCTTTAAGATCTCAACTATTCAACCAATCATGATGAAATTTTGCATACCTACAAGTTACACGTCACGTCAAACAATGACACAACGGGCGGAATCTAGTATTTACATAAAAATTATAATTATTATATACCATAATTTTTTCTGTAATATATTTCAAATTATTATAGAAATCATCGTGACTTGGTGAGCTTTATTATTAGCAAATGATTTAATACCTGATCAATTTGCCACGTTATTTTAGAATACAATAGTAAGCTTCCTTCGAGCTCATCGTATACAGCATTGCACCGGAAGAGTGCGAATGTTCTATTGTCTCTTCCTAAACGTATTCAACACATGGCTAACGATAACTACGTATATTTAAACACGTACTAAAGTTACATATATTCTATTTACTAGACTCTATAGGAATTCGTGATCGTGGAAAATAAATAAAATAAAAGTTTTAATTCAATCTGATCGATTATAAAGAAAATTATGTGCGTTACCAAAAATTTATTCGGATAGGCCATCGGATGTCACTCTCTCTCTTTTCCCCGCACTGTCAGAGGTATGAACCATTCCTTACACAGAAAATTCCCGAAAACCACGTGATTTAGGATTTGACCTTGTGTTCATAACACAAGACCTTCGCACGGCAGTCTCGCACGGTGTAATTATCCTATTTACATATCACAATTGGCTCAGATTTAATCAATTAGCCCAACAACTACCATTCACATTACATGCACATTATTATTTTATAATCTACATTTTTCAGGTAAAGACGCAATCGCTAGTTTGAAAACTTGCGAAGTTGACGGAAAAACGTATAAAGAAGGTCAACCATTTGAGCCGGCGAACACTCGCAAGTCCTGTATCTGCACGGCCCAGTGGAACGGTTCTTACGACGACCCATCCACCTGCAGAGATATCAACTGCGGCTTGGAAATCCATTATCAAGATAAAATATTTGAAAACTGCGCCCCTATCTTCATTGGAAACATGAAGAGTTGTCCAATTGCCTTTCAATGTCGTAAGTGCTAAATTTATTATGGCTTTTGGAACTGTTTTGTTGGGAATTCGAAACTGGACGTAAAAAAATCATGAAAGTGAAAGTGTCAGAATGTTGATATGCGAATTTGATTACAAATATTGTAATATTCAAAGGTTACACGCATCAAAATAGCATATCACTGTTAGGTAGTTTTCAACATTTGTGTCACATTGAGTGTCAATGTACCAGCATACATTCGCTGTTTGCAGTAACAGCGTTTTTGTAAGATTTTATGGCTCATAGTACTATTTAAATAAAGATATAAAAAATACTGGTTGAAATCTATACATATAAAAATGTAACTGATCGCTGGCTGTACATAGAAGATTCATGAATAAAATTATTATTTTAAAACAAGTGATTGTTAGAATTTTTGTCTGGTTGTCTGTTTTCGGCAAACTTAACTTAAAATTTGGTGTTTGTTTTATTTCAATTGATTTATAAATAAAAATTTATATCACTTTCAAGAAACATGTCGAACATTTATTCGATAAAAATGCTATAAAGAACTGTTCAGTCTGTAAAATGATGATGATTGAAAGTTTATTGGGATAAAAAAAGTTAAAAAATGGACAGTTTCAGAGACAGAATCTTCCAATGTAAGTTAAACTCAGATCTATATGATTGATCTTATCAAATAGGGTTCAGATTATGCTGGACATTCATCGTTTTTAGCACGCCCACGCGTATATTATGTAAAGCACGACGACTGCCGCGCTTTAGCTTATACTATTATATGCAGGGAACGCAGGTATGTCGGAGACGCACGAGGCTCCCTGGTAACAAGGACCTGGTAAACCTCTGTCTGTATTCCTTTGTAATATATTTTGTGAGGGTAGTGGCTTATTAAAAAAAACTGTACATATAACGGATTTAAAAAAAAAACAATGTATTTAATAAACATTTTGTTTTTCTATACTATACGCTTAACAGGCTCCCCGGGGCTTCGGGTATATAAGGGTATATAATAGGTATATAATAGGTAAAAGATAAATGTATGGCAGTCTGTGATTTTATTTATTATATACTGAATGAAAAATGTTGCAAAAACGGGGAAAAAAAGATTCTTTTTTAAGAGCTTCCGTTGCGTGCGCTGCGCAAACGGGTATTTTTTTAGTTGTTTTTTTTGTAATGCAATATTATTATATTACTTATGCAATATTGTCAGGAAATTATAATAGTAAATAATAGTCTTACGAATGTCTGTGTTTAGTTTCCTGTATGCGTTGAGTGTCTACCAACTCACTAGGAATGATGACATCAATCCGCTGCCTATAAATAATCGTGTAAATATTTATAAATCGTATATAATGTTAATAAGGCTTACTTTTAAGAAGCCCCAGGTTCGAATCCCTATAAAAGTTATGGGGATTTTATAAAAGAAAATTCTCATTGCAAACTGGAGTTAGGTAGGCAGTGTTACACACATACTAATCGTGTTTTTTTTCCAGCAACCGACACATCGAAAGTCATTCGTGGTCTTAATCTCAAAAGTGTCAACGCACAGTGCTCCTTCGGCAACATAACCCTGAGTGTTGGTGACGAAGTGACGGTTGACGAGAAATGCACCAAGTGTTCCTGCGACAAGCCGCCTTTCGTTTCATGTGTGAGGAAGAATTCGTGTGACGAATAACATGCCTAATAAATCACTGATATAAGGTATTAAAAAGTATTACAAAATTAATATCTCAATAAAAAAAATATTCAACATAAAAAATAATTACAACAAAATTTTGAATAAAATTTGTTTATTTTTGATTAAACAATACAAAAGTAAAAATCTTATAATTAAACACATATATATTTTTACATATATTTACGGCTATAGTCGTTTTATATAAAATTATAATAGCTTAATATATTTGGCGAGGTACGACTCTTATTAGACTATAATCTAAATAAAATAAGGAATATTTACAATTATGTACAAAGCACACAGCCTTAGAGGATCTTTGTAAATTATTCTAAAATGTTGTGACGACTTAGAAAAAATTATACATTGTTAAGTACTAAGTACAATGTTATGCTAAAATTATTGGAAATTATTATTATAGAAATTATAACATTAAGCACTTTGTTTTATTCCACAATATTAGCTAATATTTGAGTCATTTATTAAACCTATACAATTAATTCCAAGCATATTTAAGTAAATGAATCATTTTACTACAAAAACTTAACTACATACTGATTTACTAGGATTTACTATCTTAAGTAAAAATGCTAATCTGGCTAGTAATAAAATGTAAAAAAAACTTTTTTAAAAATTGTGAAAAAATTTTACTAAACACTTAAAAATTACATTCCCTATTATTACCATTTGCAAATTCATTTTAACTGAAGCAGGCAAGACCCATTTCGATCCTGAACATTTGCTCGGGTCTGCCGACGTCACGTACCGCCACATCCAGGAGCGGGAGACGCCCGGGCTTATCTGTTTCGTATTGGACAATGGTCTTCGCCCATTCTTGTTTCTTGTGCTGCAACGTATTTTGTTTTTATTAAACATGCCATTTGACGCCTCAACTTCGAAGAATTCATTAATGCTAACTTATATTTTTAAATGACAAGGTGTTCTAATAATCCTTATAAGTACAAATATCTGGTTTTTGATTATGTTCTCCAAGCCGATTTCGGAAACACCTTCATATTCAAGGACATATTATAATAAGAAATATTAAAGTGCGCAAATATGTCCGCAAACACAGGTGCAATCTATTTCATCATTCTCATAATCCGACGGGGCGGCAATAATATCGTCACCGAAAAAAGTTCAGGCACAGGACCAACGATTAACCCAATTTTGAAGAACGCAAAGCCGGCCCTGTGATTCGAACCCACGGAATCGGAATACGGTCTTATAAAATAGCTACTAATCAAATTGTCGGTGATTCGGAATGATTTTAAATTCAACTTAAATTTTGTTTTGAATTTCTACTTTGATGAAATACAAGATAAACTATATTGATCTAAATTCATCAGTGATGGTTTACGCTTACCTGACATTCATCCAATAAAGCCTTATACCGAAGTCTGTTATTAGCTTTCGGTAGAATCTCCGCATCATTAAACGCAAGTAACTTCACACCGTGTTTATAATTTCTGGTGGCTGGATCATAATATCCGACGGTATTGCGACAGTGTAGCGTCACATTCTGAACTGCTCTCATAGATAAAAGCTGGAGGTATGTGAGCTGGCTGTTATCGGCTTTGTAAGAAATCTGTAATGTTACTTATCTTTTATTATATAGATATTTGGCTACTAAACTAGTTTTTCTCATAAATTTATCTGGATATGTATTAATACCATTTATAAATAAATACCTAATCATAATTGTAAAATTCATTTAATAAATAATCGCGACCAAACTCTTCTATAAAAACCTCTTACTATAAAAGGCCTTACGAGCGCAACTAAGTCTAAATTTTAGATAATATGATAATTACAAAATCTGTGAAATACATTAATTTATCATGAATCTCTTATCTATCTTCACCTGGCTCCCTACTGATCTGTTTTTAATAAGGTATAATGTTACCGTAAATCCGTTATCGATTTCGCTAAGCCACGCTTCATTTCTGCCCGTATGCGTGAGATCTTCTGACAACATCGGCTTTGGGAACACGCAGCTTGCACTAGTTGCCATATCGCAATGCACTAATATAGCATCGTTGTAGTCTCCGCCGTTAGGATCAATCCAATACTGACCTGGAATATTACACGCCTATTATAGCACAATATATAAGTATTTGCTAAAACAACATAATGATAATAATATTAATAATATAATAATAAGCCAACTACATAGGAGATATTATAGTGTACAAGTGTGTGCGCAAACACAGGTGCACACTCTATTCCCTATCTCTCATAATCCGATGGGACGACGATACGATACGACCGGGAAGAGTTCAGGCGCAGGACCATCGGTTTTACGTGCTTTTCGAGGCACGGGAATGTATCACTTCCAGACTCTGGGCTGTTAATGAGAATTTTCTGACAGAAAACCCAATAACTTTTTATTGGCCCGACCTGGGAATTGAACCCAGGACCTCCGGGTCTGCGGCCTTACATCAAGCCACTAGACCAACGAGGCCGTCTAAAATGATTATAGAGCACATAGGAACCTATTACTTAATGCACAGTTTATAAGAGTAGAACAAAAGTATTTGCCAATAACAGAGCAAGTATTATAAAGATAAGTTAAATTTTTAGTGATAATGAAATTTTATAACGGACAGCCTTACTCATAAACGTTGTTTAGCGGGTTATTCGTTAAACAATGCTGTGTCTTCTTCTTTCCAATGTCAAATCAATAATCACAAAAAGAGAGAAAAATCAGTGTTTAACTAAACAGTCTCTTATCAACGCTTATAAATAAGGCCGGGATTGTTTAGGGTTTAAGTTTTGTAAATTTTCAAAGTCTTATTCATGACGAGGCTTATGTATAATGTATCAGGTTTCATTACTTGTAATAATACTTAAAAAAACATCATAAACATACCACTTGTAAATTCAGGGTAGTGATATTTAATGTCACCGCATGTTTTTGCTGGAGCTTCCTTAGATCCGTCTGGTTTCAAAAATTTATCGAGAGATACTTTGAGTCGTTCGTAAGCTTTCATTACAATTTTCTTTCTTTCTTCCGGGCTCATATCATCTTTGAAGAAACGAGGTGGCATACTATTGGGATCGTCACCTAATGGGTCCGGGCCTTTAATTGAACCTGTAAAACAAAGTTTTTGCATTAGTGTTTGTGAGTTTATATATTATTATTTGTAGGAGTTTTATTTTAGGAGTGCCTTTAAACGCTTTTGATATACATGGATACTATTCAATTTACCATAACGTCCGGTAATTGTCTATATATATATATATATACATATTCGTATATAAATAAATTACTATTTAACCAGTGTTTCCCAACGTGGGGCCCACGCCCCACAGGGGGGCAATTTGATAGTTAAGAGGGCAATTTAAAAATGGACTCGACACGACTTTAACCCTTTCGCTTTGGGTTATTTAAATGAATTGCTAAATATCGGTGACAAATTTAACAAAAGAGGCGAAATCTTAAAAAATGCTGTAAATAATTATTAGGCTTCGATCACTAATAACAAGTTATTAGGTATAATTTCGTTTGACGCTACCAAAATAGCTACTGGATAATTAGAGTCATCAAGTAAACTTCGTCGGGAATTCACCACAATTTCATAGTGATTTCTTCCTAAAACTTATCATTTATATTTCTTAAGGGAACAAAACAATTTTTAAAGGTTAAAAGTATGGGGGGCATAAAAATTTTAGAAATATTAATGTGGGGCATGGGCTAAAAAAGCTTTTGAAACACTGATTTAAACTACACGTCGATTATTTAATTTGCTAAGCTTACTACCTATATTATATGTACCTTGTTGTAACATAGCAGCGATAGCAGCAGCATCGTACGCTAGACCTTCTCCAGGTGGGCCAGGTGGACCAGGTGGACCGGCTGGTCCCGGAGTACCATGACGTCCAGGTTCCCCTGGAGATCCACGACCACCAGGCGGACCGCTTGGACCAACAGGTCCAGGACTTCCGTCACGACCAGGTGGACCTATCATTTTAATTAACGTTTTAGTTATCATAGAAATCACTGTAAAAATTCTCATATAATATAATTTCCATAATTTAATGATAAAAGTGTTTAATTATTTATATACATACAAGTACTATCGTAATAACTATTAATTGTTAAATACATGTTGATATTTTATTACATTAAGAATATATTTATAACAACACTGTTGAATAACAATTTTTTATACCTCTAGGTCCCGCGTCTCCGTCTTTTCCTGGTGGTCCAATTGATCCTGGAAGACCTCTGTCACCAGTTCGCCCAGGAGCACCCACCATACCTGGTAGTCCAGGTATACCCGCATGGCCCTTAGCTCCATCGTGTCCAGCTTCACCACGTTCGCCCTTAAGACCATCCATGCCAGGTAGTCCTTGTTTTCCAGCAGGACCCTGAGGTCCATCGACACCGGGAGGTCCAGATTCGCCTCTAGGTCCTCTTTCTCCAGTGGGGCCAGGTGGACCAGAAGAACCAGGTGAACCCTTATTAAAATAAAATACATCATAAAAATTATTATATTTACACATATTTTTTTTTTTTTTATAATTATCCTATTCAATCAACCTGTAAGCCTGGTGGACCCGGTGGCCCTGATTGTCCTGGTTGTCCTATCGGTCCCTTGTCTCCTGGGCGTCCTGGTATACCAGGCTGACCAAGTTTTCCTGGGCGTCCTTCTGGTCCTGGCTCACCCATGGGTCCTGAAGGTCCTTGTAGACCAGGTGCTCCAGTAGGTCCTGGTGCTCCGTCAGCACCAGGCTTTCCTGGCATACCACTCTCACCCTATTAATAAAATTAAGAAGTTTAAACATTTTGTTATACGAATTAGTATAAAATATATCTCGTAAAGTTAAAATAATGAATATCTCCTTATGACATAAAATCTTATTTGGCATAATAAATAATTTACCTAACAACAAATTGATCTATGGTCCAAATATCATCATAATAATAGTTATAAATAATTTATTACCTGCACACCCCTTAGGCCTTGAGGTCCAGGAGCTCCAACTAATCCTTGTAAGCCACTTGGACCTCGTTCTCCAGGTGAACCTGGAGAGCCAGGTGGTCCTTGCGGCCCAACCTCTCCTTCACTACCTCGTTCACCCTTTGTTCCCTCAGGTCCTTGTGGTCCAGTTATACCTTGAGGTCCGGGAGGGCCTGATCTTCCAGAATCGCCAGTTGCCCCTTTAGCACCTGGAATGCCAGGTGAACCCGTTGCTCCTGGACTACCTTGTGGACCCTAGAAATAAATAAAAGTATAAGCTATGTGTATTAAATTTAATTGTGCGTTAGGTATTATTATTATACTTATTTTTTTAATAATCTGTATCTAATCATATGATACATTCGCACTTACTGGTGGCCCTAAATCTCCTGGTCTTCCTTGCAATCCAGCATGTCCTATATCGCCCTTAGCACCCTGGTCGCCTCTTGTACCTTTGGCTCCTATTTGTCCGGGTAATCCTCTTTGTCCAGGTTCTCCAGTTATTCCTTTACAATAAAGAAATATTTTATTTCTTCTTAGCTCTTGTATGTAATTAAAAGAACATAGTAAAGCATTCCTGAACGAACTTTACCTGGATTTCCGGGAGCTCCTTGCTGCCCTTTAGCACCTGCATAGCCCCGATCACCTTTTAATCCAGGCATGCCAGTAAGACCCGGTGGTCCAGATAAACCCGGGTTTCCTTGTATTCCCGGCTGACCACGATCTCCAGTTGAACCTGGTGCGCCCGGTTCTCCTGGTAAGCCTGGAGTTCCAGGCTCACCTCTCTCAGCTGGTTCTCCCGGTGGTCCAGTTGGTCCAACTGGACCCTGGGGTCCTTGTTCGCCCTGGCGACCTGTGCATTATTACAATATAATAAATAATCTTTGATGTAACTGTACACTAAACACAAATAGACAGATACTGATTATCATCCTTATATTATTTTTTGTAATTATTCTTGTAAAATGGGTTGATCAAAGTAGTAAATTATTACCTTGCGGTCCTTCGGGGCCCTGTGGACCAACTGAACCTCTGTCGCCCTTCTCACCAGCGAAACCAGTTAAACCACGTGGTCCAGGCATTCCCATTGCACCAATTGGTCCTGGATGACCTTTACTCCCTCTTGGTCCTTCAGGGCCCTTAATAATATAATTAGTCATTAGTAATTAGTATAATTTAGAATAAAATGTTAAAAATAATATTTATAATAAACACCGGTAGTCCGTCGAGCCCTTGAGCTCCAGTTTCGCCTTTTTCTCCAGATGTACCAGGTTGACCTGGGATACCTCTTTCGCCTGAAAA
Organism: Nymphalis urticae; assembly: GCA_905147175.2. NCBI lineage: Eukaryota > Metazoa > Arthropoda > Insecta > Lepidoptera > Nymphalidae > Nymphalis > Nymphalis urticae. The sequence continues at coordinate 2,641,580 of LR989995.1, read as the reverse complement.
TCCTCTTTCACCACGTGGTCCGATAGGTCCGGGTGGTCCAGCAGGACCAGATACTCCAGGCTCACCATCTTTTCCAGCAGATCCTGGCAAACCAGCAGATCCAGGCATACCCTACAACGAATGGATCAGTTAACATTCAACTATACATGACATGTAAATGCTTGAAGTAAATACAATATAGTAGAATAGTTTTCGCCCTTTAGTTTCACCCGCTTATGAGGGGGAGAAGAAGAGGATGATTGGCTGATAAGTTAAGACATGAAAGCGTAACGAACAAATAAACAAACATAGCCACTTTTGCAATTATATAATATGTAAGGATAATTGTATATACTTACAGGGAAACCAGTGGGTCCGGGTGGCCCTGTAGGACCTCGTTCGCCTGTAGCACCCACAGGGCCTTGTGGGCCTTGAACGCCAGGGCTACCATCTCGCCCTGCATCTCCTTTAGGGCCTACAGGTCCGGGTTGACCAATTTCACCATCTTTACCTGGCTCACCCTATATAAATATTGATCAATTAATATAATATTTTCACAGGATGTAAGAACCTCTTTATAATTATTTACATAATTTTATGTATATAATAGACCAAATTATTCTCTAATCTTTTCAGTATGGCATCTGGCGGTTTTTCTCGTCGTTGACATAAACAAAATATATATCAGTAGCATGTATGTATATCTTAAAATCTTAGCAAATATGCTTCATACTAAAAGAAAACGATTATATAAAAACTATGCACTAGAAAGTTTATAGTAAAAAACACAATATTAGGAACTGTAATATATATCTGAAATTAATAAAAAAAAAAACTTGCCTGCAATCCTCTTTCTCCAGGGCTGCCTATCAAACCAGGTGGTCCTTGGAGGCCCTGTAATCCTTGCTCGCCAGGCCTTCCATCGGCACCAGGTATACCTCTTTCGCCAGGTGGTCCCGACTTGCCAGTTATTCCTGGTCTACCCATTATGCCTCTTGTTCCTGGAAGTCCCTGAGGACCAGGTCTGCCGGCATCACCAGCGCTACCTTTAGGTCCCGGAAGACCAACACTTCCCCTATCACCTGCTTGACCTTTCAAACCCGCAGGACCATCGATACCCGGTAATCCTCTTAGTCCTTGTAAACCTCTTTCACCTTGAGGCCCTATATTACCAGCTGGCCCCCGTAAACCCCGTTTTCCTCTTTTCCCTTCTGGTCCAATGCTTCCTGGCAAGCCTCTTGGTCCCGGAGATCCGGTTTCTCCTCTTATACCTGTATCACCTTTTGTTCCTCGTTCCCCAGGTTGTCCCTAAAATTAATGTGTTTGAAATATTTACATTTGATAGAGATGATGATTGATGATAGATTGATTGAGTATTTAACACCTAGATAATTACCGGCATGCCTTTGGAACCAGGTATTCCAGGATCGCCAGAAACTCCTGGAGTACCTCTTGGTCCCGGGAAACCTTGAGGTCCCGCAGCACCAGCTTGTCCTTGAATTCCTTTCTCACCAGGTATTCCATCTCGTCCTGCCAATCCCGTTGGACCTACTTCTCCGGGCTGACCCGGACGTCCGGGTTCACCACGTGGGCCTTGCATACCTTGACTACCTTTGGGTCCATTAAGACCTTGTTCGCCTTTCAATCCAGGTGATCCAGGAAAACCAGGAGAACCAGTTTTTCCAACATTACCCTTTAAAAAAAAATTAATATAACTATTTGATTAAAATATCATAATATTCAACTATATTCTTATTAGAACAATGAGTTCTAAATAATATTAAAAAATACAATGTTTAATAGAAATATCAATACCATGAGACCTGGTGGTCCAGGTGCTCCATCAACTCCGCGCATGCCTGGGGTACCAGGAGGACCCTCTCGCCCTCTTTCACCTCGTGGTCCCACGGGGCCCTGTGTAATAATCGAAAATTTGCTAAACTGACATGTGACAAAACAATCTAATGAATAATGAATCAAATCAGATCAAATAATTCGTTATTCAAGTATTTTTTAAATCATGTTACAGTATTCAATAAAATGAAGCCAAAACATAATTTAAAATACCATATTATTTTTCTACATTCAGCTTTTCTGTTATTGAAGCAACTTTCTTCTTCTTCTTTTTTTATTGTTATAGATAGGATGATGGGGAAATGTGCCACCCGATGTTAAGTGGTCACCACTGCCCATAGACATTGGCGATGTAAGAAATATTAACCATTTCTTACATCGCTAATGCGCCGCCAACCTCGGAAAGGAAGATTTTATATCCCTTGTTCCTGTAGTTATTCTGACTCACTCACCCTTCAAATCGGAACGCAACAATATTAGCGGTAGAACCGCTAAACTATACTTAATATTGTTAAATACATTTTAAATAATGAGTGGGTGAAACCTACCTCTGGGTAGGTACCCCTACCACCAAGGTACGTATGTATATTATACATCAAGTCTCGTCAGTTTTAATGTAGTGTCCATTACATACACTCATAGTACATGCCAGTAAGTCTGAGGATGGTTTTATAAACTTATCATTTAAGAAAATTGTAATTCTATTAGTCAACATGACGTATATTTTACTGATAAAACTTACGATAGGTCCCGCTGGCCCCATTTGTCCAGGTAAACCAGTTGGGCCCTTTTCTCCGGGTAGCCCTTGTTCTCCCTTTGCGCCATCTTTCCCGTCGAAGCCACGATGACCCTTTAATCCTTGAAGTCCTGGTATTCCCGGAATACCACGTGGACCCGGCTGTCCGGCTACTCCTACTGGACCAGGTTCCCCATCTTCGCCAGGAGTACCCTTCATATAAAAAAAATATGTTCTATATATTTTGTACTGTTTTAAACACTTTGAATATAAAGTAGTTGATATTTAAAAAGTTTGTATTCACATCTTTTCCTGGTAGCCCTTGAGGTCCTCTTTCTCCTGGAGGCCCCGGTTGTCCTGCAAGACCTGGTTCGCCAGGTTCCCCCCTTGGACCTTGGAATCCCTGTGGTCCAGGAGGTCCTTGCGGACCTGAAAATCGTTATCATTGATGTATTTACTTTAACATCTAAATTAAAATATTTCAACTTGTGTAACGAATATTACACGAATTATTACTAACGCTTAACAAAAACTAAAACCACTTCATAAATATTTTTTATTTCCAGAATTTATTCTATAAATAAGATAATTTTAATGTTAATTATACCTGGTATTCCTCGAATTCCCGGAGAACCCACAGAAGCCTGCATGTAATGGTACGGGTCGAACGCTGGACCTTTATCTCCGCCGGCGGCAGCTGCCAACTGAGCTAAGTATGCATTCACCTAAAAAAATTCAATGATTCCTTCAATATTCATTTAGAACAAGACCAAAGTTTGTATTTTGTACATAGTTATTATTATTAATCTTTTAGAGAATCTTTGAACAATTTATTGGTGATAGTTATTATGATGATGATATCCTTCTTTTTTTACGCTGGAAAAACGCATTTCGCGTTTCCCCTACGGGAACAGTGGGGGCTATGTGGAACTCGCCGATGTCCAACGCGCCGAGTGCGCCCCGAATATCGGAATTCCCGCTGAAAAACCAGCGGTACCCATGCCACAAATCATTATGACATAGGTACCGCTGGTGACTGCGAATAATTTCAAGAGAGATTATCCAACAGAAGAGATTGTTTTTACATATATATTTGTGGTCCGTAAATATAGTATCAAAACTTACATCAGGCATAGGTCCAACCGGCCCTGGTATTCCAGGGCTACCAGGTACACCGTTCACTCCTGGTACACCTGGCGGGCCGGGCGGGCCATCAACACCTGGTTCGCCTGAAAAGCCTCTAATCGGAACCGTTGGTTGAGCGGCTACAGCTGGTGGTGGCGGTGGAAGAGGCCGACTTGTGGTTGGTGCTAAAATTTAATAAAACTTTTAACGATACTTCAAATTTATTATTTAACAAACGAATTTAAAAATAACAATTAAATGTTTGCAAAATAAATATAAACTTTAAACAGTTACAGTTTTAATTATAAAAGTTCATCTTGGAGCCAAATTAGCTTCCTACCCCCGTGGTAGTAAAGCATTCTGGTCTCTGTCCAAGTCGGTTGAGACGAACTTCTTTCGTCCATCGCTGCCTCCACTGCTGAAGCCTGACGGATCCTTGGCCTTTACGGCAACAGAAAAGGCTAACTTATTAGCGGCCCTGTTTGCCGAAAATTCGCGTCTCGATGCAGGAAGTGCCTCACCGGCAAATATACCACCTTGCGACTCAATGATGCCAGAGATACGAATTCGCCAAAGAGAGGTCCTAAAAATTCTGCGCACCTTGAACGTGAATAAGGCCAGTGGCCCTGATGGGATTCCAGCAATAGTCCTGAGGAATTGTGCACCTGAGTTGTCCCCTGTTTTAACACGCTTGTACCGCCTCTCTCTTAAATCCGCTCAAGTCCCTAAAGCCTGGAAGATTGCCAACGTAGAACCAGTACCTAAGAAGAATAACCGTACCGACCCGGCCAACTACCGACCCATAGCAATCACCTCCATACTTTGCAAAGGTTTGGAGCGTGTATTGAATAACAAACTCCGGGCGTACCTCGAAGAAAACGATCTCCTATCGGACCAGCAGTACGGCTTTCGTCGGAATCGATCAACAGGAGATCTCTTAGTGTACGCTACTCACATCTGGGGCGAGGCCATGGACAAGTATGGTGAAGCGTTAGCGGTTTCACTTGACGTGTCCAAGGCTTTTGACCGGGTCTGGCATGCGGGCCTTCTTAGCAAGCTTCCTAGCTACGGGATACCTGTTGGCCTATGCAACTGGATATCAGATTTCCTGAGTGGACGATCGTTTCGAGTTGTCCTAGATGGCTTCTCGTCTGATCTAATGGCGATTAATGCCGGTGTTCCTCAGGGTTCAATTCTCTCCGCCACACTCTTCCTGCTGCATATAAACGATCTGCTGAAACCCGGTATCTTTGGGTACGCAGACGACAGCACTGTCACGGAGAGATACATATCCGGTCCCCGAGCTAGTGCAACAGAAACTCGAGAGCACAGGGAGGCCTTGGTAGAACGCATCAATTTGAGATTGGAAGAGGTTTCAAATTGGGGCGATGATAACAAAATCAAATTTAATCCTGCCAAGACTCAAGCTTGTTTGTTTACTGCCAAGAGGAGTCCATTCCACCTGACTCTGACTTTCCGGAATGTATCTGTACCCATCACCGACAGTATTGAGCTTCTAGGAGTTACATTAACATCCAAACTCAACTTTAGACAATACATTGAATCCAAAGCTAAAACTGCTGGTAAAAAACTTAGCATCCTCAATAAGGTCAAACAGTACTTCACACCAGAACAGCTTCTGATTCTATATCAAGCCCAAGTCAGATCGTGCATGGAGTACTGCAGCCATTTATGGGACGGCTCTGCTAAGTACCAGCTTGATACTTTGGATTCAGTGGATCGTCGTGCTAGAAGACTCATTGGCGACCAGACACTGGTTACAAAACTCCAGACCTTAGAACATCGTCGTAAGGTTGCCTGCCTGTCGGTATTCTACAAGATGTATTTCGGCGAGTGTGCTCAGGAACTATTTGATTCCCCCGTCACCTTTTTACCAAAGAACTGCGAGACATCGAAAGAATCTGCACCCGTACGTGGTTGACATTGACGTATATAAGACACGTACGAAACGATTTGCTTCCCCGTTTCTGATACGTACCGCCAAGGTCTGGAATACCCTCCCGACCTCCGTTTTCCCCACCACCTACAACGGGTACCTTCAAGTCTCGAGTGAATAGGCACCTTCTAGGCAAGCGCGCTCCATCTTAGACTGTATCTCACTTTCCATCAGGTGTGATACAGTCAAGCGCTAGCCTATATTTATAGCATTTAAAAAAATAAATAAGTTGTTTTGGGCGTGATTTGTTAAGCCGTGCCTGTCTTCGTCTATCAAATGTGAAATGAATGATGACAGAGAGAGACAAATCATTATTAAACGAAACCGGTAGGAATTTAGGAAAAGAAGTTTCTTTTATCATACATATTTAGATAAGCATTACTTACTTGATAGACATGAGGGAAGTACTGAACAATTGACGCGGTTGCTATAACACTGGCAGAGCGTGCAATTGTCCCTCTTCCAAGTTTCACCGTCAGTAAAAGTTCGGCCCATATCCAAGCATCGGCTTATTGGCGCTACAAAGGAGTTTTGTTGGCATTGAATAAATATAATAATTTATAAAAAATCGTTAATGCCTTATTTAAAAAAAAAAATTAAAAAAGTTGTTTTATTTCGTACCTCTATTAACTTGTGGTATCGGCCGTCGATAACCGGGAGTGGCTAAAAATAACGTTATATTTTAATTATATAATATAGAAGAGATGTCCCCTCAGCTGTTACTCGTGCTCAGAAGTGGAACATTAGCATATGTATTTTTTCTAAGCTCTATGAATGCAGGGTTACATGTAAAAGTATTCAAAAATTTAGAAAATTCAAATCGTACCTGTAGTTGATCCTCTAAAGTCTCGTTCAGCAAGTATAGCTGCAAATAAAGAAACGTCGTTTATTTGATTGTCCTCGTATTTAAAATAGAAGCTTGGACTGAATTTAAAATAGAAGCTTAAAAAACAAGAGTATAATATAAATAACACAATAAAACCAAGTACTGCAACTATTTATACAGATAAAACATTTTGTCCTTCGTTAACTGTTAATACTTCTGCGATGCTGAGATGGCCTAGTGGTAAGATAGCGTTAATCTTAATCGATGATCGTGGGTTCAAACCTGGGCAAGCACCAGTGAATTTTCATGTGCTTAATTTGTGATTATAATTCATCTCGTGCTTGACGGTAAAGGAAAACATCGTGAGGAAACCTGCATGTGGCAAATTTCACTAAAATTCTGCCACATGTGTATTCCACCAACCCGCATTGGAGCAGTGTGGTGGAATAAGCTCCATAACCTTCTCCTCAAAAAGGGAGAGGAGGCATTAGCCCAGCAGTTGGACATTCACTTGTAGAATAATTTAAATTAAATTAACAGTTTTTATCTTACCATTTTCGTCTTCTCCGAATGGATTATAATCGTCATAGTTTATGAGATCTGATTCTTGAGCTTGAGGAAGTTCCTCTTCTTTATTGTCTGCTAGATCCTTGGCCACAGCTGGCAGCACCAGCAGTGCCAGACAAGCGAGTTTCGCCTGCCACATGCTGTCTAAGATCATAAATTAAAAATATCCAATAAGTAATATGCAACATTAATTATATTATCAATAAAATATAAACCCAAACCCAAATAATAATAAACAATAAAAAAAAGATAAACCCAAGTATAAACAAGTACTTTTAAAAAAAATTAGAATGCGTTGTTGTTAAACTCTATACAGACAAAAGTTGCCTGTAAGACAACAAAGAAAAAGGAAGCCTGAAGAATTGGTCATGTCATTCGGGACACTATTTTATTAGATGCTCCTAATATTTATACTTGTTCTTTATAATTAAAGCATAATCTAATAACTGCTTTTAATCTTACTACTAAAAACAAAAACAAAATAGGAATAGGCTCGATGTGAATTCGCAACATAGAAAGCTACAACACAAATTACT